>CM057337.1:808893655-811293655 GCA_030015575.1 Agapanthus africanus
GAAATTTCATGATAAGTGTGCCACTCTTACAAACTGTTCATATTAGAGACAGTTTATTACAGTCTCTAATATTGGTTTAACGGTCGTTAATGATTATTAGCGACAATTCTAAAATTAAACGGTCTCTAATACACGGTCGCAGAAGGCTTGGTCACTAACACGTGTATTAGCGACCGTTAATGAGCGGTCGCTAATAAAAACGGTCGCCAATACTTTATTTGCGACCGTTGATAATGGTCTCTAATGAGCCGCCAAGTGGACATTCAAAATTTTTTAACCGTTTCACATATCAGTGAACGGTCGCTAATGAGGGTATTAGCAACCATTCCTATAGCATGAACGGTCGCTAATAACCCTTTAAATTTAAAAAAATTAAAGAAAAATTAGTATCCCATACAATAATACACAAAAATCACAATTAATATATTACGTAACAATCGCGCATACAAACTAACATATAATCACTATACGCATGATATAAACTCAAACAACTCAAAACAAACAAATTAACATATAAACAGTCGCTACGCACAATATATCCAACAATATCAATTCAAACGAACAATCCAATTAACATATAAACACGAAACTCAAACACATAAAACAAAAGTGTCTTGGTTACAAACCAATAAAGCACTATCTGTCCAACAATACGAAAAAGTCTCCAAATTGCGCGCAATCCCATATCACCCGACCCATGCAACCCTGCAAATCCAAACAAATAAATAAATACACGAACTTAAATCATAATCTTTGAAATTAAATATCATTCTAACTACTACTAACACATGTATATGCGTACCTCACTAACTCCCATCGCTCCCATCGCCAAAAATCTTAAGTCTGTTTCAGTTAACTTCTCAAAGCATCTTTAAAGTACACCAACAGCAATAGCCGAAAAATGGCTTTGTGAAGCTAACAGAAGCAGACTTAAGATTTTAAGTCATCGGTTGTCAAAACCCTGCAAATTCAAACAAATAAATAAAAACATGAACTCAAATAATAATTTTTGAATTTAACACGTTGGCTATACTAACACATATACATACGTACATACCTCATTAAATCCTTCCTCCGAAAAAATGTATCGTCAAAGTACCCTGTGTTGGAGGTGGAGGCTGAGGATAATACGACGACCCCTGTTGCAAAGAAGGAGGCTGAGGGTAGTATGACGTACCCTGTGGTGAAGGCGGGTAGAACGAAGGTCCTTGTGATGGACGAGGGTAGAACGACGATCCCTACGTCAAAGTAACGTAATATGTCGGCTGAGACGATCATGGACTCTGTGCTGGCCATGGTTGCAAAGGCTGACCGTGTTTTTGTGTCTATTGATCAAACAACGCCTCCATACTAGCTCTCTATGACGCTTCTTCTTTCGCCCTCTTCTTTTCTGCTTCATCCCTCCTTCTGAGTTGCTCCTTTAGTTCTTCGATCTCCCGTGCATCAGCCGATTATTGGTTGGAGCGAGCAGTCGATGCACTTGAAGATGCTTTGGAACTCGACTGCGAAAGACCAAAGGGACCACCATAAATGGAAATACGGCCGCGTCCTATTGAGCGAGGGAAAATTTTCTCTATAATTGATATCTCGTCCTCCATAGGAAGAGGAGCGTAGGCCGGAAATTTAGGATTTGATTCCTGATAGCGTCTCTTTGCTTCCCCAAATTCTTCCTTCGATAAATTAAACATTACTTATTTTTTCCGAAGTTAACAAGTGTTTAATTTACTTAAAAGAATTTATAAATGCAAGCTTACCATATGTTGAGTGGCTATACCCATCCTTTCTTTAGGCATGCCCTCTCTAACGTGCAATACCTCCCAAGTCTCAGGAAGGCCCGGCCTTTCCCCAGCCTTCTCCTGTACCAGATATTTGATTTATCTATAAGTGAAGATATGTAACGATAAACTTGAAAAATTGAACATATATGCAATTAAAGATAAACCCACCAAAGTAGTCCTATATTGATCAACAGGAACCGATCCACCATAATATTCATCCGTGGCTTTCCCTTAGTTCTGCTTATTCTTTTCTGATTCGGCCTGCAAATTTAGAAGATATTATATCTTAATCTAAATTATTCTAAATTTGGTGTTCAAATCAATTAAGTATCTTTATAATTACCTTTGCTTCGGATGTATCCCAATACAGTAGAAGATAAGCAAATTGTTCCTTAGGGGTGATAGACGGAAGAGTTGCAAAACATTCCCAGTCCTCTGTAAATTTATCGGACTCTTTGAACTTCTTTTTTAGTCTTTGACTCTATCTCTTATATATTTGTGACATCTCATATCGGACATGCTTCCAATGTCCGTCTATATCCTCTTCTAAGACGAAATGTCTCTGTAATACAGATTAATAAGTATATTAATTAATAATTTAATACTATATAACAAGTATGCAAATAATGTATGTAGTTTGATTAATTGAGTTATGTATTACCAAGAGAGAGCGCCAAGTCCATACGTAGGCTTCTCTGGGGTTATCTGCGAACGTGAATCCTACATTCCATGAGTCTGTGTTGCGGAAGAGAATGCCAATATAACCGTGGAAATGGGTAGCCTATGTACCCGTACCTATGGGCTTCCCATTTACTCATTCCGGATTTGCTCTTTTTCCCTTCAAATCGTATTTGGTAATCTCATTGGCAATACCTTTTCCGTGGTGTTCAAACCGGGCCAAATCATCCCCCGCATCCTGTGCCTCAGCGATACTTGCATATACTGCCTTTATCATCGTTTCCATTTATGGGCGAAATGGGCGAAGAGCATCCCACCTCGCCCGTGCAGCCGCATTGTCCCTATCTCGATAATATTTTTGATTTTGTAATTCTTGAGGAAAAGGCAATGATAAATCCACTCATCAGTGACGGGATCTGAGAACACCCCAGGTTCTCTACTCAGGTCCATGCACTGCTCTTCCAGGTGTGCATACGGATCATCCTGCACCGATGCACCTACCTCTCCCTGATCAGAAATACTTACACATTTTAATTTATTATAACCAATGTAATGAACAAAATAATTTGAACACGCTTATTTAAAACTTGAAATATAAACCTGTAATCTCAGAGTCAGGCTGTGTCGAGGAGGAAGCATCTTGAGCTCTTTTTTCGTTGATAATGCTTTGGCATATTTTGCAAATATGCCTTTTATACCCATCTATTTCATGCAAGTTATGATGATACAAAGTATATAATATGCATAAATTATCAAGCTAAATATTAATAGATTAATACAGAAATTCTAAAATTTTGATTAGAAACTTTAGTAGGATTTTTTATTTAATTAGTAAGTATAAGATCGAAAAGTTTTAAACATATTTAGGATCGACCTATAGTTTTCCATCTGACAATTAGTGCATCTGTTTTCCATAGAGTTGATTGAAGAAGAAGCTCAATGAATTAAATGATGGTGCATGAATACAATATATTAGCCTCTCATGTACAAACAATAAAACTTAGAGGTTAATTTTTGTTATTTACTATCCAATTATTCTTATGATCTGCATATTATATATATCCTATTGGGCTCACTTGCATTATCAACAAATTAAAAGAAACCAGCAAGAGGTAAATGTTGGCTCTTAGATCTTCTAACATATTTATTTATTATTTTATTTATTTTTGGCTTCTTTGCTTACTATTAAGATATAAGCGTCCATTTCTATTTTGTCACTTGGATCGTCACTAAGAATTTTTCCTTTTATTTATGTTATCTAATTATTATGACAATTTGTATATTTTTTACTAATGCTTTATGTTATGAAGAAACAAAAAAGCTTGGATCATTGGAGGCTTAGTTTGATGAATATTAATTTAAAAACAAGAAATGATGTTAATGAATATAAAATATGCATTTTTAATTATTGATTTCTAACACAAACAATAAGAGTCTAGTTTTCTTTTATTTTGTATATAAAAGTAAAAATCTATCTTTTAACCTCATACAAGAATATATTCTTCGAAATAAAGAATATGTAAACATGTAATAACTAAAATTTGTCAGATAAACACTTTATACTATTTTGTACTTCTTCGATACCATGTGTGTCATATATTTACACTCTCATCATATATATGAGTTAGGATGTTATCGAACCATAACCCTCAATTTCATTCTAAAATCACAAATTCCCCTCAATTACCAAACCAAAATGCATCTAACCATAACCTGAACACCCAATTTCATCCCAAATTTCATATTTATCTAACCACATCCCTCAATTTCAACCCAAAATCACATCTTCATCGAAACCTAACCCTCAATTACCTAGACAAAATTCATCTAACCGTAACCATAATCCTCAATTACTCTCAATTACCTATAATCCGTCATTTACCTTTAACCCTAAATTTCCAAATTTCTATGTAAATTCATCAACTTTATTAAATTCTAAAACACATCAACCATCCAAAAAATTCTCAATATGACCATAACCTAATTAACTTGACAAAATTTAATGATTTAATTGAAAAAAATAGTAATTGGAGTGGAAAAATTCTAACCTTTGACTGGTTTTTAGGTGAGGAAGAGCTTCGGCAACAACTCCGGTAGCAGCACAAGCGACGACAAAAAGTAAAAAAATTCATGAAGAACTGGATGGATTTGGGATTAATTTTGGAGGAGTTTGGAAAGGGAGATGGGGAATTTTGGGGCTCGGGTGTAGCAATCCCGGGAAAAAATTAGGAGGAAGGGGGAAAGAGGAAGCCTTCCCGGCTGAAATGATTGCATGGTATTAGCGACTGTCCTATACGATCACTAATACCTAATGGACGGTCCCCAATGTATTGGAGACCATCCACTAGCGACTGTTTATTATATACGGTCTCTAATATATTATTAACGACCGTATATAATTAAACGGTCGCTAATGGACCGTCCCTGATACTCAGTTTCTAATAGTGTGCATTCATTGTATATAAGATAAAATTAAGAGTTACTAATAATAATCATAAATTTATCCAAAGTGGAGGATTTACTGTCAATGGTCTTGAAAGTGTTGTTCGTCAATTTTAAAAAGCCCCAGCTCTGGAGCTAACCGAACTGGGGCACGTGGAGTGCATCTAGCCAGAAAACGGGGTCAAATGCTATATGAAACATATCCATCCACCTCTTCGAAGATACCAAATTGATTTATGGCACCGTATATCGGTGGTTTGGATGGATACGACCATTGTAGCTGACTTATTAGATTCCCCCTCACATATGAGGGGTTTTTGATTGTTGGGATACTTTTTCCTATAGGCGCAAGCCCCTGCAGTTAATTACGTTATCACAAAGCAATAACAACTTTTACCTTCTCCATGTCTATCACTTCATGTCGTGTTTTGTTTATTTTAGGGTTGCCCTTGGATTGTATACGGAGACTAATATTGTCGTCGCTCATAGGGCGCGGATTAGTCCTAATTCATATATATTAGATTTGGAGTTGAACCTAGATAGCATTTCTTATATGGATGAGGTCCATCAGTTCAAGGGATATTTATATTGATCTAAGGATCGTTAGTTAGATATAAGACTAAGATCAACTTAGAAATACAAGCTAAGGATCGTTCGTCGTATATGAGACTAAGATCAACTTAGATGATATGGGATAAAGATCGCTAGTCGTATATGAGACTAAGATCAATTTAGAAATAGTGAGCATATAGGCTCAACTGATCATTTGATCACATATGAAGCATATGCTTCTATACTTAGCATGTATTGGCTAAGTACCAAAGTTTGGCTTGTCATCAGGTGTGCTTTACTATGAGTAGCCCATGAATAATAAACGGCGGTCAGTATGGAGACAGTCCGTAGGGCAGAATACCAGTTGAAAGACACAGCGGTCCATCTTTCAGCTTGTGTGCACGTATATATCATGTGGAGAAACACATGATGTGAACATGTAAATGGGATGCGCCCAATATTGGGGTGCGATCCAATTTTGAAGGCATTTATATTTCCTCCAAAGATATATATATATATATATATATATATATATATATATGCTTTCATAAAGTCGGGGCTCGTTATTTGTCTTGATGGTGTGCACGTCTGTATGAGGTGCGTATCAATATGAAGTGCACATCTATATGGGGTGCACATTTGTATGTGATGATCTGTATAGGGTGCACATCTATATGGGATGCGCATCAGTACGGGGTTAAGGAATTCCTTATCTTGATAAAATTTCATATATTTAAAGAAGTTGGGACAAGAAAGGACTCGTTGGTTATTGGGACCCGCCACGTCTCTGAAGATGCTGAGGAATTACAATGCCGTATATCAGAGGTATGGAATGATGTACCCTTGAACCAAAATCCCAAATGTGAGGAAAGAGAACATGTTAGATAATGGCCACTTGGCAAACTTATATTTTATCTAAGGATCATTCGACTTATATGAGACTAAGATCAACTTAGATAATATATTATAAGAGTCATTAGTCTTATATTAAACCAAGATCAATTTAGGAATTGATGAGCATATGGGCTCGAAGAAGATTAGGCTTCACAGACTTAGCCAATATGGGGCTAAGATTGGTCTGCATAGCATAGACTGGCGCATATATATTGACACATATCATCATAAGCACATGTCCAATGGCACATGCCTAATGGAGCATGGGTCTGGCGCATATGACTATATTGGCGCATGGCCTATTTAATGCATGGGTCTTTGATGCATGCCTAGTGGCACTTTCTTATTGGAGCACAAATATCGGCATATGAAGGAATGGCATTGGGATATCGACACATGTTTAGACTGTTACATGCAACATGGCGTATGCCCATTGGAGCATAGCCTCTAGCGCATGTCCATTGGTGCTGGTTGGTTATTGGCGCATCACTATATGGCGCATGCCCATTGGCGTATATGCCTCTGGCGCATGCTTTTATTTAGCGCATGTCTAACATACATAGATTAATCTCTGTATTATATTCTGAAACTTATGTTTCAAATGGAGCTTAAGCTTCTTTTAATGGTCTTTTTACCATTAACAAATATCAAGAATCAAACTTTACGATCTTGAGTTGTATTCTTGTGCATGGTTCATGTCATGCGGTCCTTGAAGTATAAACATCATCTTTTCTTCAAGATGGTCTTGAGATCTTGATGTCCTTTCATCGTTTTGGTTAAGAATTCTTAACTTTTTCCCAAACCCTAGATCTTAAGATCAAAAACACCTTCTGTAAAACTTAAGTTTTCAGTAAGGATGAATTTGACTTAAGGATTATATGAACCGAGAAAGAACTTAAGTTCTTATGAAGGTTAACCTTCTTATAAATGAAGCTTATGCTTCTTCTCCATGGAGATAAATCTCCTATACCTTGGTTTTTATGGAGGAGAAAGATAGCAGAGAGCAAGAAAGTTTAAGCTTTTGATCTCAAGTTTTTAGGAGGTTAGCTGTTTTCTAAATTGATCTCTTGGGTCCCTTATATAGGGTATGAGGGTTCATTGGTCGTTAGGATCCACCACCTCTCGGAAAACGCTGAAAAATTACAACGACGTAGATCAGAGGTGTGGAAGGATGTACCTTAGGCCACATGGGAACATTTTTGGAGCTTAAGCTCGAAGTTACCAAAAAGGCTTATTTGCGCCCACACGTGCATCGCATGTGGCATGCTTGGGTTCGGCGCACGTGTGTCGCACGTGTGGCCCATGGCGTCGGTGCACATGCATCGCATGTGTGGTGCACATATTACCGACACATGTGCATCGTACGTGAGTGCTTGACGTCGGCACACGTGTTCTACATATAGCGCGCCTGGCACCATTGGTGCACTTGCGCCTTGGGAGGAATGGTTAACCATTCAATGATACTTAAGTATCGTATGGAGCTTAAATTTCTGTATCTCTCTTTTGAGAAAGGTATCCCCTCTTATTTATAGGGTATAGTAGAGAGTGATCTCTCCGATTTACTGATGTGGGACTAAAGTTGCATCCCTCATGTGATAGATTCTTGATTAAACCATACGTGCATAGCACATTTTCTCATAACTTTTGATTCTGGGAGAGTTATGACCCCGTAATATATCAAATCAAAACAGTTTTCGAGATGCTTTAGTTTCCACCAGAGTTTATCTGATTCTTATTTGGAAGTATGCCGTAATATAGCCCGGAAAAAACTGCTCTGCATTTTCTTGAGCGTTTTTAGGCCACTTGATATTTTGAGCTCCTTTGTGCTCTTACGCCAAAATTTATTTTGGCGGGAACAAATTCCCCCCACTATTTTGCATACGTAAGTATGTACGTGGGTTAAGTAGTGCAAAGTAATACACTGCCAAAGATTCGATGGCTTAAGAAACAGGTTTAGGTCATTTTACCCAAGGCTTTTTCAATCTTCATGAGCTGTAAGGGTCTCACAAAGTTGTTTTCTCCCTATGAGTCAAGTGAATCTCATAGGCGTATTTTCTCCTTAGGAATCATGGGGATCCCTATGTGTATTTTCTCTTACATGTTATAAGGATGTTACAAGAATGTTTTCTCATTACAAGTCGAGTGGGCTTCTTCTCTTCATTGGTAGCTTAGTTAGGTAATGGAAGATTTCTTAGATGCAACCTTTTCATAAATGGCCCATAAATAGTATACGGTAGTCAGTATGGAGATAGTCCATAGGGCAGCGATGGCTTAGGTAACAGGTTTAGATCCCTGTCACCTGAGGCTTTTCAACTTTATGAGCTATGAGGGTCTCATAAAGGTAATTTTCCCTATTAGTCGAGAGGATATCGTAGGTCTATTTTCTCTTTAGAAGTCTTGAGGACTCTTAAGCGTCTTTTCTCTTGAGAGTCGTAAGGATCTCATAAGAGTGTTTTCCTCTTATGAGTCGAGAGGACCCATAAGTGTCTTCTTTTCCACGATGTTTGTGCTGGAATGGCTTAACTTAGTTTATTTACTCATTTCGGAGCTTTTAGTTTACCCTTCCCTTAGGCATATGGATAAACTCGTACTAACATTAAACATACATAATCCCTTTTATCATATGAGTCTGTTAGGTTTGTGGTGCTGGGTTTAGTCTATCGCACCATTACGTCAATCGATTTCTTCTCGATCCACGTCCACTCGGGTCGCTGGTTCGAGTAGCCACGTACTTGCTATCTCATCCAACCCTTCCGATGCGGTAATACAACGTCTTAAGTAATCTTCTTAGGCTGGGATATCCATGTTGTCATCGGAGGATTCAACGTTAGGCGTCACCGTGGCACTCTACCTTGAAGTCGAACTCCATTTTTTGAGTCCCAGGGAAGTCATAACTGCATCCATCTGAGGTGGGATAACATCCAATGGTCTTTAGGCATTATATATCTTGCCATCATGACCTGAAATTAGGAATATGCCGTCACTTCACTTTTTCTTTGATGATGTCGCGCCGATTCTTCACTAAAGTAGGGTAGAAATCCATATGGTCTCTAGGCTGTATATATTGCCATTGAGATCTGGAGCTAGGAATATACCATCACTCCACTTTGATTTGATCCTTTAGTCCTTGTTGACGTTGCGTCTGCACCTTGCTAGAATGAGAAGGAACGTCGAGATAATCTCCAGACTGTAGATGTTGCCATTGAGATCTAGAGCTAGGAATTTGTCATCACTCCACTTTTGCTTTGGCTCCTTAGAGCTTTGTTGACACCACGTCTATACTCTGTTGGAGTAAGAGGGACGTCCAAATATTCTCTAGGCTGTATATATGCCATCAAGACTTGGTTCTTTGTTTGGCGAAGCATGGTGGAAAATATGGTTCCCTTTCTTTCACTTGTGCCCATGGATTGTATACAAGAGTCAGTATTGACCTACTTGCAGGGAAAACATTCCATAAATATTTCTTTATATCTGCAATTGCTATATCATTTCAGCTTTTCTTATCGTGAAAGTCGCATTGCCCAATCATTTCAGCTATTTCTTCGCAGTGCCTAATCTTTTCGGCTATTTCATATTATTTTTACTTGCTAATTTTTATTGCGATTTACTCTATCATTTCAGCTATTTTATTTTATTTTCACTTGCTGATTTTTATTGCGAGTTGCCTAATCGTTTCGGCTATTTCATTTTATTTTTACTAGCTGATTTTTATTGTGAGCTGCCCAATCATTTCGGCTATTTCATTTTACTTTTACTCGCTGATTTTTATTGCGAGCTGGGGACTTGGAGTCCGATAACAGAATTGGTATTAGTATCGCCACAATTGGAATTTCTCCAGGAGAGACTTAATATCTGCCGTGAGAGGACTTAGAGTTTGATACCTGATTAGGCATCAGTATCGCTAGAACTGGAATATTGCCAGGAGCCACACATCATTTGCCATTGCCTATCTTGGCCAATAGTGGATTAGAAGACATGTTTAGATCCCCGCCAACTAAGGCTTTTTTGAACTTTACGAACCGTAAGGGTCTCATGAAGGTATCTCTCCCTACAAGTCGAGAGGATCTCATAAGTGTATTTTCTCCTTAGGAATCATGAGGACTCTTAAGCGGTATTTTCTCTTGCAAATCGTAAATATCTCACAAGAGTGTTTTCTCCTTGCAAGTCGAGAGGAGTTACAAGTATTTTTCTCCTTTGGTGGATGTTTGTTTGTTCCCGTGGATTGTATACAAGAGTAGCTATTGAACTAATTGTAGGGCAGTCTGGGGGGATATGATGGCTTAAGAAACAGGTTTAGATTCCTGTAATCTAAGGCTTTTGAATTCTATAAGCCATGAGGATCTCATAGGGGGTATTTTCTCCTTACGAGTAAAGAGGATCTCGTAAGTGCATTTTCTTCCTACGAATCGTGTGGATTTCTAAGTGTGTTTCTCCTTTGTGAGTCGTAAGGATCTCATGCAGGTGATTTCTCATTGCAAGTCGAGAGGACTCTGCAAGTGCATTTTTTTACGAGTTTGCGCCCTTTCGGGTTTTCACAAACTCGCCGGTAGTCCTGCTGTTTTTACTCATGGAGCCCTTTCGGGTTTTCATCCGTGCCCATTTTGCTTGTGGACACACCCTTTCTTTCTACGGTGGAGCTTTCGGATGTAGTTTCGCTGCAGGTGACCCAACATCGCTTGCCGGTGGGACTTGGGAGAGATATGGATCGTTTATGTCCATGGATTGTGTACGGTAGTCAATATGGAGACTATCCGTAGGGCATAACATCTATTGGAGGACTGTATCATCGGTGGAGCTTCATATCCGTTGGGACTTCAGGTGCAGCCTCGCAGGTGGGACTTGAGTTGCAATCTTCGCCGGTGGGACATCAAATGCAACGTAGATCTCAAGGAGCCCATAGGGCAACAAATATTTGGAAAAACATGATAGCGATGCATATTGCTTGTGCCCATGGATTGTTTACGGCAGTCAATAGGGAGACAAACCGTAGGGCAAGATGCCAGTTTAGAGACATAGCAGTCCATCTTTTTTGTTTCAGTCGCGTAGTTACATAGCCCATCCCTTCCATTACTTGTGTGTTTAGGCGTTGCTGTCTGGCCTTTTCATAAATGACCATTTCACTCCTTAGGCTATCTTCACCCTCTTGAACTGCTTCTTTTATCATCATGTCAATCGGGTTTTCTTATGGAAAATACAGAGCACTTTGCACGGTACCTAACCCTACTCATCAATGTCGGTTTCTGACGCTGACGGAGTATCTTCTTCATATACGAAGGAATGAGAGACCGTGTGGAAAATTTCCACATGCTCCTCTTCTTCTCCATCTAAGTCTTCCTCTTCTTCAGCCTCACTATTTTTGAGGATATGCTAAAGTAATTCTTCGAAGGTGATCGGTGATCGCACCTTCTGGTTGTATTCTTCTAACGCGTTGATATATTTTTGCATATTTTTCCGGTTGTCTACATATTCGGTAGGCTGGACAGGCTGGGCGATATACTCATCCAGCTTCGCTTTTGTGATCACTTCCTCTTTCGCCGCTGAAGGGGCTAGTAGAGGATTGGAAGTATCTCATTTATCATCAATAACAACCATAGGCGGTTCATCTGCTGGTGGTTGTGATTGAGCCATCATTCCATCCATATTATGGGTCAAGAGGTTCATCTTCGCGGACATTTCTATCGCTTCTTCATCTTTCTTTTCAAGAACGCGCTTCAGGAAGTCAATATTTGACTCCTGCCCTGTCTTTTCTTTGGGTGCGTCCTCTGGATTTTGCATTAAGCGGTAGACTAATGAGTTCCGCCGCTTGAGTAAGTATCTCCTACAGCTTTGAGCCTTTATCAGAGACAAAGTATGTGGCCTGTGACTAACAAAAGCATAGCATTCATCTTTGGAGCTCACCATATGGACTGTGTGAACTATCCTGCCCCTATGCTTGGGGCATTTAGAATTTCAGCCCTTTGAGTTTTCCTCGGGTGCTTGGACTTTATCTGGCCTCTCTCTTTTGTGAGAAGCTGTTTTAGGAGGAACCATTATAGCAGGAACCACCTAGGGATGAGTCCCTTTGTATTTGGAAAGGAAGCTGTCAGTGTTTGGCTGATGCTTCATTGGTTTGAACTTAGGAAAATAGCTGCGAAAAACGACGGAGTTCTTCACCTCCTTCCACACCTTTTATATAGATGAGGAAAGTCTTTTCGAAGAGAGAACAGACTTCTGCTCTCCTTAGATCTCCATAGATTGCGGAGAATTCTTCAGTACTACGGCGGGGGAATTTTTTCTGACCCTTCGCAGCAGTTTGAACCTATTCCCTATTGGAACAGCAGCATTCACCATTAGAGCTGGAGCAGGAGGAGTCAACCTTGATGGGGAAATGTCTCCAGCTCGTCTTACTCGACGCCAGTGGCAACGTAGGGAACTTATCGAGGCAGGCACCTCCTTTTCTTGTGGGTTTTCTTCATCATGCCCCATGCATATCTTGGGACCTTCGATAGGAGTTAGCCGGTGGAAGACCGACACCTTTGGCAGAGCTGAAGCTTGAGGAGCCATCTTGTGGAAGATAGACTTCTTCTGGACTTTCTCTTACGAAGTTGAGGCACCGAGGGTAGGAGGTGGGAGCATTGACCCAACGAAAATCATATTCATTTCCTGAGGAGCTGGACTGCAGAGAATTGAGGCTGAGAGCGTCCCATACATGACTCCACTGGATGTGGTAATGCCTGAATTGCAGCTAGTGCAAGTGAAAGCCATAGATTTCGCTATAGATACGAAATTCCAGCTTCAGTATCCCACAACACAAAGGCAACTATAAACATATATACCATGATTCTTGTTCGCAAGAAACACGACACATGAAGTGTGGAGTGGAAAGGAAAAAGGTCCCACCAGGCGTGCCAGAATCTGTTTACCGTCAGAAACCGAACTGAGGCACGGGGAGCGCATCCTCCATTTATACGGAGGAAGATGCTATATGGAACATATCTATCCACCTTTCCGAAAATACCAAGTTGATTTATGGCACCGTATATCGGAGGTTTGGATGAATGGGACCGTTGTAGCAGACTTATCAGATTCCCCCTCACATATGAGGGATGTTTGATTATGGGGATGCTTTTTCCTGCAAGCGTAATCTCTTGCAGTTAATTACGCTATCATAAAGCGATAACAATTTTCATCTTCTTCATGTCTATCACTTCGTTTCATATTTTGTTTATTTTGGGATTGCACTTGGATTGTATACGGAGATTAATTTCATCGTCGCCCGTAGGGCGTGAATTAGTACAAATACGGAGTCTTGGACTTGACGCCAGACCTTGTAAACTTTAGAGGACAGCCGTTGAGGGGGCTGCTCTAGCTTCACCTTTGGGGCATTATCTACAGGTGGAGAAGATCTTTGCAATACTGCAGTTGGCGAGTTTTTGCGCACCTTGTTGAGCAGTTCAAAGTTGTTCTCGGTTAGAACAACAGCGTTGATTTCCACCATCGGAGCTGGTGGAGTTAATCCAGAGGGAGAGCTACCCCCAGCCTTCCATACTCGGCGCCAGTGACGACGGCGAGCATGTCGCGCGATTGGAGTTGGTTCAGCCGTAGGGGTGACCTCCTCATGCCCCCTGTGTTGGTCAGAATTCGCTGGTATCAGCCTTTTAAAGACCGACGTCCGTTGAATGGGGACGGCCATCCTATCAATAGCAGACTTTCGAGTAGAGGAAGCAACCTTGGTGATTTCGCCTGGAACGGGAGCAGGGATGACTATCCGCTTCGGGATAACGCCTTCTGGTATTGTAGGCTTCTTCATGGGCCCACTTGAGCTTTGACCCAGTTTGCTGAAAACGGAGGCGTTGGACTTGGGCGACCAGTTGAGAGGGGCTGCGGAAGATGTAAGCCGATCAAAGACCGACTTCTTTGGAGCTTCTTGCGACGACATCGGGGCATTGAAGCTAATCGGCGGGAGCATGGTCCCGAAGAATAGTCCAGAGGTGGCTTGAGTTACCTGCTCCACCGGCATCTTGAAAAGGGAGGCCGCTCGGGGCCCATAAGTCACTCCTCCAGTAGGGACGGAGTGAGAGTTGCAGTTGCAGGTAGTGCAGTTTGAAGCCATTGGTCTTCTGTTTTCTGCACGGAGCAAGACACCAAATCTAAGTACCTCGAATCCACAGGCAACCATTAACAAACCGCGATTGGTTCGCGAACACGATACACGAAGTGTGGAGTGGAAAGAGGAAAAGGTCCCACCGGGCGTGCCAGAATCTGTTCCCCTCTGAAAGACGCGCAAGACGCGGTGAACGTCTAGCCTGAATCTCGGGGTAGATGCTAATTGGTGCTATCCGTCCACCTCTCCGAAGATGCCAAGTTGATTTATGGCACCGTGTATCGAAGGTTTAAACGGATGCGGCCGATGTAGCAGACTTCGTCAGATTCCCCCTCGCTTGAGGGGTTTTTGATTGTGGAGACGCTCTTCCCTGCAGGCGCAAGCTCCTGCAGTTAATTACGCTACCGCGTCGCGGTAACAACTTTCTCCTTCTCCAGCTGGTCATTTCATGTCGTGGGTGTTTGTTTTGTTTGTGGTTACCTGTGAATTGTATACGGAGACTAATTTATGTCGTCGCACGTAGGACGTGGATTAGTCCAAATCCGTATTTTCTTAGATTTGGGTTTGGGGGTTTGGGTTTAAGGATACGTTGGCCTCATTTGAGACTAAGATCAATTTAGACGTTTGTTAAAGATACGTTAGTCTCATTTCAGACTAAGATCAACTTAACGGTTTGTTAAGAATACGTTAGTCTCATTTCAGACTAAGATCAACTTAACGGTTTGTTAAGGATACGTTAGTCTCATTTCAGACTAAGATCAACTTAACGGGATCGTTTAGATCCAACAAAAGAGCATTTGGGCTCTATTGTTTAGTTTAGGGACATTACGGTCGAACATTCCCATTTTGGGGACGAATATTGGTTTAAGGACACGTTAACCATATTTGAGACTAAGATCAGCTTAAACGTTTGTTAAGGATACGTTAGTCAAATTTCCAGACTAAAATCAACTTAACGGGATTATTTAGATCCGACAAAAGAGCATTTGGGCTCTATTGTTCCAGTTTAGGGACATAGTGGTCCACTGCCAGTTTAAGGACATGGTGGTCCAACATTCCCATTTTGGGGACGAACATTGGTTTAAGGACCTCATAGTCCATGAGTTTAAGGACCCCACAGTCCGTATCAATGTGTGGTTGTCGGGACCCGTCACCTCTCTGACGACGTTGAAGGATTACAACGACGAATATCAGAGGAGTTCAGAGATGTACCCTTGAACCAGGTGTAAATTGATTTGGGAGAGCAATTGTGCTCGGTTCAATTTAATTTGAGGACTTAAGGCCAATGTTGGGCTAAGTCCAGTTGAAAAATGTTGAACATTTTATTTGCATTTGGCCTATTAGGCCTTTGTTTGGGCTTTGACCTCTTTTAAAATAATGTAAAGCATTTTATTTTTGTCTGTTTAGACTTCTTTCTTTTAATTGGGCTCTGCCCCTTTTAATAGTGCACAACACTTTTTGTTTGGTCTGATAGACCGTTTTTATCGGGCTCTGCCCTTGATAATGCATTGCATTAAATGCTCTGACAGCGCCCCACATGGCTTGTCAGGCGCTTTACGCCAATTGAGGAGCGCAAGGCGCAAACTCATGTGATGGTGACATGTGTCACGCTCTGGTGAGCGCAAGCGTAGTGCACTGCGCCATTGCGCTGCGCTAGTGCGCTGCTGACACGTGGCGCGCTCTGCTGAGTTGCGCCAATCCAAGAGCGCAATGATCATTTTTGTAAAGCGCAAGGCGCAGTTTGTTCTGGGCCTGACACGTGGCGCTCTCTGGTGGCTTGCGCCAACCCAAGAGCGCAACAGTGCAAATTTTACAAGTGCAGGGCACTGTTTAATCTCTTGATCAAATTTAGATCAAAGAAAACAAGTTTTTTCTTGTTTCAAGAGGTTTTACCTCAAGATTAAAGAACCAATGGTTCATCAAAAAGGCTGTGCCTTTATATAAATCAAAAGATCTAGCCATGAAGTAGATTACTTCTTTATTATTATTTTTTATTAAAGATCATGATCTTGTTCTTAGATCATTGATCTTTTAGAAGAAATTCTTCTTTTATTCAAAGGTTTTTTACCTTTTTTATCTCTCTGAGTTTCTTCTCAAAGTTTTCTTTTTAAGAGCTCTGTATCTCTCTATCTTGATATCAATCTGTTTTAGACTTGGAGTCTAGGGGCCTTTATATAGTGCCAATGATTTGTTGAATTGGTTAGAGAGATCTTTCTCTAATTGATTTGGGGAAATTTCCCCACCGTTGGATTTTTGATCCTAGGGCTTCTGTTTTACAGAAGGCAATCTTCTTGTTTTTAACAAGATTGAGAAAGATCTTTCCGGAATTTTTCTGTTTAAATGCTGGCATAGCTGGCGCAAACGCATGTGCGCTTGACACTTGTCGCGCAGCGCAGAGCGCAGCGGAACTGCGCTAGCGCAACTGCGCTGACACATGTCGCGCAGCACAGAGCGCAAGTCAGCTGAAGCGTTGCTTCTTTATTTTAAAATTTGCATTTTATTATCTTTTCAAAACAGAGCATTGCTCTGATTGGAGAAAACAGAAGCGTTGCTTCATTTCCCGTCTTGGGATTTGAACAGAGCTTTGCTCTGAAAGGGAGATTTTCTCCTTTATTATTTATTTATTTATTTATTTATTTTTCTTTTATTGTTATTATTTTATACGGAACGGGTTTTGAGCCAAAATTTTGGCGGGAACAATGAGTTCCATCAGTTCAAGGGATATTTATATTGATCTAAGGATCGTTATTCGGTTATAGGACTATGATCAACTTAGAAATAGGAAAAGGATTGTTAGTCGTATATGGGATTAAGATCAACTTAGATGATATATACTAAGGATCGTTAGTCATATATGGGACCGAGATCAACTTAGAAATATTGAGCATATGGGCTCAACTGATTATTTGATCGCATATGAAGCATAGGCTTCAATACTTAGCATATATTGACTAAGTACCAAGGTTCGGCTTGTCATCAGGTGCGCTTTACTATGAGTAACCCATGGATAGTATACGGTAGTCAGTATGGAAACGGTCTGTAGGATAGAATACCAGTTTAAGGACATAGCGGTCCATCTTTCAGCATGCATGCACGCGTATATCACGTGGCGAAGCACATGATGTGAACATGTAAATAGGATGTACCCAATATTGGGGTGTGATCCAATTTTGAAGGCATTTATATTTTCTCCAAAGATATATACATATGCATATTGTATGCATTCATAAAGATGGGGCTCGTTGTTCTTTGTCTTGATGGTGCGCATGTCTATATGAGGTGTGCATCAATATGAAGTGCGCATCTATATGGGGTGTGCATCTCTATAGGATGATCTGTATAGGGTGTGCATTTATATGCGGTGTGCATCAATATGAGCTTAATGCATTCCCTATCTTGATGAAATTTCATATCTTTTAAGAAGTTAGGACAAGAAAGGACTCGTTGGTTATTGGGACCCGCCACCTCTCTGAAGACGCTGAGGAATTACAGTTCTGTATATCAGAGGTGTGGAAGTATGTAACCTTGAACCAAAATCTCATATATGAGGGAAGAGAACATGTTAGAGAATGGCTTCTTGGCGAACTTTTATTTTATCTAAGGATTATTAGCCTTATATAAGACTAATATCAACTTAGATAATATGGTTTAAGGGCCATTGGTCTTATATTAAACTAAGATAAACTTAGGAATTGATGGGCATATGGGCTCGAAGAAGCTTAAGTTTCACAGACTTAGCCAATATGGGTCTATGATTGGTCTGCACAGCATAGAATGGCGCATATATATTGACGCATATCATCATGGGCACATGTCCAATGGCGCATGCCTATTGGAGCATCATATGACTATATTGGCGCGTGGCCTTTATTGGCGCATGGCCTATTTAATGCATGGGTCTCTGGCTCTTTCCACTGGCGCATTCCACGTGACACTTTCTTATTGGCGCACAAATATCGGCATATAAAGGAATGTCATTAGGATATCGGTGCATGTTTAGACTGTTGCATGCCGCATGGCGCATAGCCTCTGGCGCATGTCCATTAGCGCATCTCTATGTGTCGCACACCCATTGGCGCATGCCTAACATCCATAGATTAATCTCTGTATTATATTCTGAAGCTTAAGTTTCAAATGAAGCTTAAGCTTCTTTTAATGGTCTTTTTACCATTAACAAACATCAAGAATCAAACTTTATGATCTTGAAATATATTCTTGTGCATGGTTTATGTCTTGTAGTCCTTGGAGTATAAATTTCATCTTTTCTTCATGATGGTCTTGAGATCTTGATCTTCTTTCAATATTTTGGTTAAGAATTCTTAAGTTTTTCTCAAACCCTAGATCTTAAGATCATAAACACATTCTGTAAAACTTAAGTTTTCAGTACGGATGAATTTGACTTAAGGATCTTAAGATCCGAGAAAGAACTTAAGTTCTTAAGAAAGTTAACCTACTTACCAATGAAGCTTAAGCTTCTTTGCCATGGAGATCAATCTCATATACCTCGGTTTTTATGGCAGAAAAAGATAGCAGCAAGTGAGCAAGCTTAAGCTTTTGATCTCAAGTTCTTGGGGAGATCGGTTGTCTTCTAAATTGATCTCTTGGGGTCCCTTATATAGGGTCTGGGGGATCATTGGTCGTCGAGTCTGGTGACGCTGAGAGATTACAACGACGTAGATCAGAGGCATGGAAGGATGTACCCTAGGCCATGCTCCTTTCATAAAAGGAGGGAACATTTTTGGAGCTTAAGCTTGAAGTTGCCAAGAAGGCTTATTTGCGCTCATGCACTTACGTCGCACGTGTGGCGCACGGCGCCGGCACACGTGCGGCGCACATAGCACTGACGCATTGCATCGCGTGTAGGTGCTTGGCGTCGACACACGTGTGCTACACGTGGTGCACCTAGCACCATTGGCGCACTTGCGCCTTGGTGGGATGGTTAACCATTAATGATACTTAAGTATCGTATGAAGCTTAAGTTTCTGTATATCTCTTTTGAGAGAGGTATCCTCTCTTATTTATAAGAGGGTAGTAGAGAGTGCTCTCTCTGATTTACCGATGTGGGACTAAAGTTGCATCCCTCATGTGATAGATCCTTAATTAATCCATACATGGATAACACGTTTGCTCATAACTTTTGATTCTGGAAAAGTTATGAGGCCCATAATATTTTATATCGAAGCAATTTTCAAGTCGTTTTAGATGCCAGCGGAGTTTATCTGATTCTCATTTGGAGTTTGCTAAAATATAGCCCGGAAAAAACTACTCTGCATTTTCTTGAGCGTATTGAGGCCACTTGATACTTTGAGCTCCTTTGTGCTTTTACGTCCAAATTTTTGTTGGATATATGTGGCCTCAAGGTAAATATCGTAGTTGTGGGAATACAATTACTGAATTCGAGGAGGGCCTATACCAAGAACAGTCTTACTCGAGATGATAGTGTGCTATCTGGTTTGTCTTTATCTGTCATGTGAATACGTGTTACTAGTTATCGCGTATCGCTACCAGGATTGTGATAAGGATCATACTAGTGGGGCCTAGTCATTTATAAGCACATCCTTAAATGTCCCTAGTCATAGGAGTATCGATACTGGGCATCGGTACTCCAGTTTAGACTAGTGTATATGTTTCATGACCCTGTACGGGGTGATAGCTGATCCCATAGCCATTGGTATTTGACACTGATAATTGTATACAGGTGCTCATTGGATGAGTTACACTAGACGGAATCACCGAGAACTCATAGATGGTATTATACCAATGTCAGATAACAGTTCTCTGGTGATATGAGTACAGTGTAGTCCCTAGACCTGAAATTATCACAGTGTCTCGTGTGTGTTCCAGCTGTACTTAGATTGCTACCCCACCACGGTTCTACTGAGTCGTGCAAACAGGTTTTAGTTGGGTACAGTCTCGAAGCACATGGAAGCAGTGAGCGGTCGAAAGAATTCGTCCCTCTCGATATTGGAAGTCGATATCGCACTGTGCAGGACACGACTATAGCCAGAAACCCGTGGCCACGGCAGTAAAGATAAACGGGTAAGTGTTACAAGTTGTATCTCTTTGGTTATGATTCCTCTATCAGCGCGACTTATCAGGTTATTGGGGGTTTGATAGATTCCACTCCCCAGACCCGGTATGTGATACTCCTTAACGAAGAGACCGGACCGTGACTGTCACTTATAGACTATGTTGGGTCCGGATGAGTTCGCTCGTCGACCTTCCTTTATCTTGCTCATACCTGGGTAGCCGTTACATACAACTAGTGCCACTAACAAGTTTATTGGTTAACTCGAAAGGGGATTAAATCTGAAAGTGTTTCAGATTCAATCGGATACAATCTTGTATAATCTACTGCCAGCGTATTGACAGGTCTTTAGAGTCCCGCAATGAAAGTGCTTGCCCGGGCAAATCGCGATGTGACGTACGTATAAGGATACATACATGAGTTCGATAAAACATGTTTATTGGATATACGTGTTCAATCGGACGGCTGTTATACTAGCCGGTTTCAAAGCCGGAATATCAAGTCAAGTGTTGACTTGATAACCGTATTAATGAAGCGGTTTCTAGTATAGTGTATATGATACACATACTCTCTACGGTACATGATACCGAGAAGATATTGATGGTATTTCGTGTATGTGATACATGCTGTACACGTGTATAGGATACATGTACTAATGCTTATTATATATATATATATATAAAGATTTATATATATACATTTACATATATATATATATATATATATATTTGTATATTTATTTATACATAATTTATAAATTTATTTATATTAATTCCCACCATTATAAATTATGTATATATATATATACAAATATATATATATATGTAAATGTATATATATATATATATATATATATATATATATATATCTTTATATATATATATATAAGTAAATGTATATGTATATATATCTTTATATTAAATGTATATATATATATATATCTTTATATCTATATATATATATATATATATATATATATATCTTTATATATATATGTATATATCTTTATATATATATGTATATATGTAAATGTATATATATATATATATCTTTATATCTATATATATATATATATATTAATGTATATATATTATTATTAGTTATTTTATATACTTAATTAAATGGTAGGGCCCACCCTCTCTCTTGTGTGTTGACACACACATGAGAGAGAGTGGGAGAAGGGATAGGTGTCATGGTTAAACATGACATGGTTGGAAAAAATGGGATCACACAATTCATTTTCAACAATCCATCATTTTTTTTTATCATCTTCTTCTTCCTCATAACAAAACAAGAGCTCAAGCTCTCTTGAAAATAGCAAGTGTTGCTATGGTGATGTATTATTAGAAGTAGAGAGTACCCAGAATTCGCATTGCCCTCCTCAACGCCCAGCAAGCCTCTGAAGGAAGTTTCTCCGACCGATGACGTTTTGCCGCTTTCAACTTGCTGAAGCAGTCACTCATTACTGCTCCTGCCTTATCATCCCCCGACTGGAACCACCCATTCGAAATTATGTATGATACTTCCGACTTTGCCATCGGTGTTGTTTTAGGACAACATGTCGATAAGAAGCCGTGCATAATTTATTACGCTAGTCGTACCCTGAATGACGCCCAATTGAACTATACGGCGACTGAGAATGAATTCTTCACTGTTGTATTTACTTAAGAGAACTTCAGGCCATACTTTATTAGCTCCCTAGTCTTTTGTTACACCGACTATTCAGCTCTGAGGCATCTTTTCGCTAAAAAAGATGCCAAGTCTTGTTTAATACGTTGGATCCTCTTGCTACAAGAATTCGATCTTGTAATCAAAGACAAAAGTGGATAGGAAAACGTTATCACCGATCATCTTTCTCGACTCCTTTCTGCGCTATCGCCTATCGTGTTGATCAACGATTCGTTCCATGATGAACAACTCTTGACAATATCGTGCGAACCTTAGTGCGTGAATATTATAAATTACCTTTCTACTGGACTTCCACCAAACGAATGGTCAAGTTAGGAAAAACATCGTTTTCTTTCTCAAGTAAAACACTTTTACTAGGAAGAACCCTATCTGGTCACGTATTGTCTTGATCAAATCATTCGCCGATGTGTGCCCAACACTGAATTTCAGAGTGTTCTATCTTTCTGCCACGATCAAGCATGTGGCGGTCATTTCGAACACTGAAAAACTGCGGAAAAGGTCTTGCAGTGCGGCTTTTACTAGCCGACGCTGTTCAAAGATTCAAATGAATATTGCAAGACCTGCTCTAGATACCAGCACATGGGCCGAATTTCAGGAAGAAATCAAATACCGCTCTAACCAATCTTGGTTGTTGAAATTTTCGACGTTTGGGGTATTGACTTCATGGGCCCATTCCCTAAATAATATGGGAAACTGTACATTCTACTTATGGTTGATTATGTCTCAAAATGGGTCGAGACCATCCCAAGCCAAACTAACGACAACAAGGTTGTCGTTAAGTTTCTAAAAGAAAACATCTTTTCTCGGTTTGGACACCCTCGAGCTATTATCAGTGATAACGGATCTCACTTCTGCAATCGGTCTTTCGAGGCTGAAATGCGGAAGTATGGAATCAACTAAAAGCTCTCTACGCCCTATCATCCCCAAACATGCGGGCAAGACGAGGTTTCCAATCGGAAAATCAAGCAGATTCTACAAACCATAACGATTGGTCTTCAAAATTGACTGATGCTCTTTAGGCATTTTGAACTGCATATAAGACCGATCGTGGGATGTCTTCATATCGGTTTGTCTTTGTTAAGGCTTGCCACCTCCCGGTCGAGATCGAATATAGAGCTATATAGGCGATCAAGGAACTAAATGCCGATCTTTCCCTCGCAGGCAGCTTTCGGAAGCTATAGATGAATGGATTGAATGAGTTTCGGGATGAAGCATACATTAATGTGGTTATCGTGAAGAACAGGACGAAGGTGTTTCATGATTAACACCTTGTGCGAAAAACATTCAAGTCATGACAACAAGTCTTTCTCTACGATACCCGACTGCATTTTCATCCGGGTAAGTTGCGATCTCGCTGGACTGGACCATTTCAAGAGCGATGTGTGTACCCGCATGATGCCGTGGATTTGGAAAATCCAAGGGATGGTTCAATATTCAAAGTAAACGGATACAGATTAAAACCGTTATTCACCGCAGAACCATCGAAGAAGCTCCAGTTGCTTCATGAGCCGGCTTATCACGAGTAATGTTCCTCCGTCTATCCTTCACACTTTGCTTTTCCAGCTATAAACAATGAAAATTTTGTTTTAAATAAGTGTGGGGGTATGTATATACTAATTTCTTGTTCTTGTAAATATTTTTTCTTGTGCATATTTGTTTTCTTCTTTGGGAAATTTTTTTCTGGTGAAATTCCTTTCAAAAAAAAGCTCTCCAACATGTTTTTGTTACCTCAACAATTTTTGTTACGCCCCGCTTCCCGGTGTATGGATAAGGAGACGTGACTAGGCCCACGATGTATTTACTCAGATGTAAACACGTTAAGCGTAAATAAGCAATATAATATAAATGTACACAAGAAAGACATGAGATGTAAATGAACAACGACTTTTTTATTTATTAAACATTCTTTACAATACAACTGAAAAGTAAATACAATGTGGAAAGAAATGCCTAAACAATGGCATGAACTGAAAGTAAAAATATATACAAGTGACTTGAGCTCCGGGTCCTCGATGAACTGCTCCAAGTCTTCTGAGCTGGGCTCGATCTCCAGAGAGTCGGGTCCTCCTGATAACATTCAAAAGAAAGAATAGAAAAGGAATGTCGTCAGCGAACAATCGCTCGGTAAGTCCCAAAGAGAGATAGAAATAGAATAAACAGATAAGAGAATATACTGGTATAATGTATGATTGTTATGTTAACGCAATTGTTTTTAGTTTGGTACAGAATATGCCAGTGTATACGAGAGGAGTCCAACTATTCCGTGGACTATGCTATACGGAGCACAAGGACCCGTCAAGCCATGGGACAATGGCAACGGATATTCAGATTAGGTGTATTAAAGTGACCATCATCGTGCCACTTTTAACACATTCCGTACCAATCTATCCCTTTAAAAACCCCGTAATGTATTTTGTATTGATTTTAATGATTTGTAAATATAAGACTTGTCGAGACCATGGTATAGATTGTTCATGTAAACGGAATAGGATGTAAACGGATAGTCATGTAGTCAAGTCAATATATATCCATGGTTCGGTCCAGTCGAGTCAAGTTGATATTGTATAGCATTCTGGTATTCATGTTTCAATTTCCAGTATATAAGGATTCATGTTGAATTGGAGATATATTTGAATTTTTTTCAAGTATAGATTGTTTTAAAATTTGACTGAGATTCAGATTGAGTCAGACATATTAAACAGAATTGGATTCCTGAATTAGTTTTGGAGTTATCGGTAACTGCTACACATGGACGACACGATTTATGACTTTTTCCAAGCCAATTACCATTGATAACCCCGTTTTAGTTTTCTACCTTAAATAGACAAGCACCCACTTTCTTCGGCTCCCTGAGGCTCAAGAGAATTGGTCCCGCTTAAATCTATATTTACTACGGTCCTTATTGTAAATTAATAAAATTGAGGGGGTTTTATAAAAAATAGTTTTGATAAACTTTCAAAATAAATCTCAAGCATTTATTTATCATATTTAGGATTTTCATGGATGTAATTTTTAAAAGTGAAGTATTCTAATGATTATAAATCTAGATTGAATAGTATATGATATTTTAGTGTAAATTGGAATTGTATAGATTTGTGATGGTATATTCATGAAATTTAGGATTCCTTTGTTTAAAAAACATGGTATTTATTAAATATATTTAAAATAGATGGTTTGATAATATTATATATAATTATTAAAAATAAATTTTTATTTATTAAGAAATTCGCGTTTTCTTACAAATTGTATTAAAAATTCCATCGAGATTGTATGCTCCGTGAGGAGGACTGCATCTCGCCCTACTAGTCCGATGGATGTGCGATAACCCGCACCAAACTAATCGGATTCCCTAAGAGTGGATTATAAGGATATAACGTAAGGAATTTAATTAAAAAAATTTAAAGAAATATGGTTTTTAATAGTTTAGGGTATTTTAATGTAAAATTATATTTGTCCTACAAAATATTGTTTCCAAGCCATCGTGCTATGTCAAGATGTGTGTTGTGATAAGGTAGGTCATTACCTCATGAGATTTTTCTAAAGGCAATACAAGTAAACATGACAAAATATGTCGAATGTAAAGTTGTATTAAACTGTAAAAGTGCAATAAACATGGTTTTACATGGAGTTGTATAGTGAAATTGGTGTTTAAATTTTAGTTAATGTTTAATAAGCAAGGTATACTAATTTGGATAATTATTTCATAAGAAAAATTGTTATTTTAAAGAGAATAGAATTTCAAAGTCGGTTAACTCCACTAACCGACGTCATTTGAAAGGAGAACTTTTTAGAATAGGAAGAGAGGATGGGAGAGGAGACTTACTGGATTAGTGTAAAAAGAAAAGGTGGAGGAAGGTTTTAAGAGCTTTGTGGAGTCGTGGGATCGCCGGAATCTTCCCGAATCATCGCCGGAACTTAACCTTGGCTAACTCCACTTATACATTTCTTTGACCTGGAACAATTTGAGAATTTTGATAATGGATTTCAGAATGGAGAGGGTTAGGATGTGAGGTTGTATTTATAGGGTAGAATTAGGGTTTTGAGAATGAAGAGAGAATTAAAAATGTATTTAAAATAGTATTTATGAGTGAATTAACACTCTCTGGATAATTGCAGATAATTCAAACAGTATTGGAGTAATGGGGGTGGGGAACGAGTCACTTGTGTAAAGCTTGGGGTAATTTGGTAGGGGGGCCCGGCGGCGCCGGCCCAGAGGCTTATCTCGCCGGCCATTGGTGGGGGTCGGGTGCTCGGATTGATGCCACATGTTCTTGGCTGTTCATATAACATAAACCACTTGTTTAATTAATCTGACTTTTCATTTTTGCGTGTATTTCACGTGTAACTTTTGGGCTTCCAAAAAGTTTAAAAGAAAAAATCATTAAAAATAATATGTGGCTGATGGGATTCGAACACAGGGGTTATGTCACAACAGTGAAAGGCTTTATTAATGAGTTACAAATGCTTTCTTGCTGTTCTTAGAAATACTTTTAAGTTGTGCTCAGGCTAAGGTACTTTTTTCTGTACTTTACAAAAATTTTGTAAAGAAAGTTTAGGGTTGTTACAATTTTGACCTTCTTTGTATAGCATAACAGTGAGGACACTGTCCAATTTAAATTTGGAGGTATGCTCGGTAAGCTTTCTATCCTTGCATTCATTTGTAAATTCTGCATTGGCATACATATTTGAAAAACCAATAAAAATTAAAAAAATCACAAAAAAAAACTTTGTCGTCAAGTTAGGTAGTGGGAAAACCTAGATTCAAAATATCGACGGTTTTGTTTAATGAGATAGAAACAACTAAACCCTATTTTTAGATATTGAGAACCCGAAAGATAACCCTCCTTTGAGTTTAACTGTAGCTAATATACGTTTTTTCATCATACTACACGTGTCGTGAATTTTGGAAATTAGATGACAAGTTTGATATGTCTTAAAACTTTTAAAATTGATAAACTTCTTTAGGATTAAATAGGTTTTTCTGAAATAAGTAATATGAAGAATAATTTATAAAGTGAAGTGGATATGAAAGAATATTATTGAAGATTTAATGGAAGTTGTCTGAAAAATAACCCATCTGGAACTTGATTAGAGTGATTACATACATGATCTACACAAACACGTCTTTGATCATAAAAATAAAATAAAAAACTGGCTATATCTCTGTTCGCATTAAATTCTTATGATTTTTACGCTAAAATGAGTCTTTTTGTTTTGGGGACTAGGTGACTTGGGCAATTAAATTCGCTGGGGTGTTTCTAGACCTAATGCCCTAAAACCAACTTGGTTGGGTGCATTGGGCCAAAGTTCGCTAAGAAACCTAGAAAGTCCATTTTAAAACAAAGTCAAGTAAGTGTTCTCTCCGAGTTAAAATTCCTCACAGTTCTTCGTGCGAGAATAATCTTGGCTTAAGACGAGTTTTTCTTATAAAAATATTTTAACGGAAATATGAATGTTTTGCACAATGATAAAGGCTATTGCACGTTCACGAAGGTGTGTATGAATAAAAACAAGTAAAAGATGGTGTTCCCGCCAAAAAATTTAGCTCAAAACTTGCTATTCCTTTTATAAAAATAAAGGGCAGCTGTCACGTCCCGCTTCCCAGTGTACGAGCAGAGGACGCGACGAGGCCACTACATATTTACTCAGAAGTAAATACGCTAAACGTATCTAAACAATATAAAATAAAATGTACAGAAGAGACAAGATTTAAATGAACAGCAAATTTATTTATTAACATTCTTTTTACAATACAATGAAAAGTAAATACATGGAATGAAAGCAATGGCTAAACAGTGGCATAACAGAAATGAAAATATGTATAAGTAAACTAGATCTCTAGGTCAAAGTCTATCTGATCCAAATCCTTGCTGGTGGGCTCTATCTCCAGAAGGTCCGATCCACCTGACAACATTCCAAAGAAAGAAGAAAAAGAATGTCATCAGCGAACAATCGCTCGGTAAGTCCCAAAGGTAAGTAGAGACAGAATAGGCAGAAAGAGAATATAACTTTTAAAGTTATATTATATTGTTAACGTTGTTGTTTATAGCTTGGTACAAAAAATGCCAGTGTATACGAGAAGAGTACCACTATTCCGGAGACTAAGGTATACAGAGCACAAGGAACCATTCAGCCACGGTACAACGGCAATGAAGATTCAGGTTAGGTGTATTATGGTTACAGTCCCGTGCCACTTTTAACACCTTCCATACCAATCTACCCCTTATAAACCCCGCGATATCTTTATTGTATTGATTGTATTATATTGTAGATTGTATATGGATGACTTGTCGAAACCATGATATCAGTAAATGGATGTAACTGGAGAATCATGTAGATGGATGTATATCCATGGTTCGGTTCAGTCAAGTTATATATTGAAATAGATTGTACAGACGGATTCATATTGTTGTATTGTAAGTTTATACTTGAATCGTATTCAAGTCAGATTGATTAGATTGAGACTCAATCTGAGTTAGACACTTTTAAAAAGAACTTGAAATCCTGAATTGGTTTTGATGTTATTGATAACTGCTGCACATGGACGACAGGATTTGTGTATTTTTCCAAGACAATTACCGTGTTGATAACACTGTTTGTTAGATTGTCTACCTTAAATAGGCAAGCACCCATATCTCCGGCTCCGTGAGACTCAAGAGACTGGTCCCGCTTAAACCAATGTTTACTAGGATCCTTATTGTAATTTAGTATAACTTGAGGGGTTTTATGTAAAAATAGTTTTTGTATAATTTCAAAATTTACCTCAAGCATTTAATTATCATCTTTAGGGTTTTCATAGATGTATATTTTATAAATATGAAATTTCTAGTGAATAGAACCTAATTTCATAGTATTTGGTATTTTCTTGAAATATTGTACTTGTGTTGTATTTGGATGGTATTTTCATGTAAAATAGTGATTCCTTTGATTTAGAAAACTTGGAATATTTATATAATTAAAATAGATATTTTTAATATATATATATATATTTAATGAAAATAATTTATTTATTTTCTTATAGAAATCTCATTTTCTAAAGAAAAATGTATAAAAAATTCTATCGAGAACGAATGCTCCTTGCGGAGGTTTGTATCTCGCTCTACTAAGCTTGAGGATGTGCAATAATCCGCACCATCCCGAACGGGGTCCCCAAAAGTGGGTTGTAAAGGCGCAACTGCATGGAATTGTTTAGTATACTTTTTAAAGAAAACGGTTTTGTAAGTTTAGGGTATTTATTTGTAAAGTCGTATTTTCCCATATTCTATTGTTCCAAATTCTATCGTGCTATATCAAAGATGTGTGTTGTGGTGAGATAGGCCATTACCTCATGAGTTATCTAAAGGTATAGCAAGGAATAAAGTTATTATGTTGAAACTAAAATATATGGTATTTTTTCTAAAAATGTGCGATAAAAGTTAAAAAAATAATTTTTTTATGGTGAAACTTGTTTTAATAGATTTATTAATGTTTTTTAAACAATATGTGAGAGTATAGTATGATCTGGATTAAGAAAAGTTGAGTTTTGAAGAAAAACCGAATTGGAAGTCGGATTAACTCCGCTTCCATCGGGTTTTATAATTTAAAAGTTTTAGAATTTGAGATAAGAGGGAAAGAAGGGACTTACTAGCTTTAGAACTAGAGGGGGGAGAGAGAGAGAGAACTACAAAAGGCGTCGGGGCGTCGTTTCGTCGCCGGAAACTCCTTGTATCGTCGCCGGAACTTCGTTGGAGCTTCGCCCTTAGCTAACTCCACTTGCATACTATTGGGACTTGAAAGTTTTTGAGAGTTTTGGCAGCGAATTGTGAGTGAGGAGGGGTGAAATGAGATATGGTATTTATAGGAGAAATTAGGGTTTGGTGTGTTAAAGATTGCATTTAAAATATGCATTAAAATTTGATTAAAAAGGGGGTATTTTAATTCTCTGGTTAATTGCAGAGAAAATAAACAGTATAGGGGGTGGGGTAGGCTAAGGGGTGCTCGGGTGAGAAGATGGGAGCATTCCCCACGGTTGGGCCCGGCGGTATCATGGATTTAGGGTGTTTCGCCGGTTTTGTACCGTCGGGGGGTGCTAGGGTTTGGTGCCACGTGTCTTGTCGCTTTGTATTCTTCAGTGCACATGTTTAAATATTTTGTAACTCTTTAGTTTATGTGTTATGCAGGTGTAGACCCTTGGGCTCCTAAAAAGATTAAAAGAAAATAAAACAAAAAGATAATGTGGCTGATGGGATTTGAATTCGGGTGCTATGTTTCAGCAATGCAAGGTCTTACCAATGAGCTACAAGCTCTTTCTTACTGTTCCAATGCAAAACAAATTCTTATAGGATTCACAGTATTGCAAATACCTCAATTGTACATTAACTTTAAACAATTTTCTGTACATTGAAATTGGAGTTGTTACAGCAGCCCCCACGTGTTAAACACGTGATCACTCACATGCAAAGCATGTGAGTAGCGGTTTAAGATAGATTTAAATTTTATGACAGGCCCTACGTGCAAAGCACGTGAGCACTCATGTGCAAAGAAAGCAAGTACCGGCTACAGTTAGAATTAAATTTATAGCAACCCCCACGTGTTAAACACATGAGTAGCCACATGTTAAACACGTGAGTTCCCTTGCCGCATTCTTGTGGCAGCGCTCACATGCAAAGCAAGTGAGAACCGCTGCTATATATGTATATGGCAACGCTCACGTGATAGCACGTGAGCGCCCTAATTTGAAATGCTCTGATAGAATTAAATTCTATGTGATAGAATTAAATTCTATTTGGGAAATATTTTCCCTGATCTTTCTAATATGGAAAAATCTTTCTCTAATAGAGAATCTTTGAATTTAAAATCCAATGGTGATAAAATATCACCAATTGAACTATCTGATAGAATTAAATTCTATATTAGAAAAATATTTTCCAAATCTTGTTAAATTAATAAGATATTCATATAATAGAATTAAATTCTATGTTAGGGAAATATTTTCCTAATCTTGTTAAACTAATAACATATTCATATGATAGAATTAAATTCTATGTTAGGAAAATATTTTCTTAATCTTGTTAAACTAACACGATATTCATATAATAGAATTAAATTCTATATTAGGAAAATATTTTCCTAATCTTGTTAAAATAAACAAGAAATCTTCTCTGTTAAATAGAGAGTCTTTGGATTAAAAATCCAACGGTAAATAAAATTTACTGGTTAGTCTTTAAGATTAATTTGATTAATTATGAAATCAATCATGATCTCTCAATGAGAGATTTTCTCAAAACAGATTTATTTTTATCTTCTTCTATAAATAGGAACAAAAAGATTAAATCTTAGAGAAAGAAGACCACCCATAAGCTTCCAAAAAAATAGAGAATTTAATTCTTAATAAAGAAGAAGATCTTCCACCTCTCAAAGCCTAAGTAAAGAAAAGACAAAGATAAAAATATCTCCAATTTACCCATTGTATCATATCTAAGAGTTTAGTCCTTTAAAAGAACTTAGTTCTTTCTCTGAATCCGAGATCCATAAAACAAGTCTTCCAAAAGATAAGAATTTAATTCTCATTGGGAAGATCTTCTTCTTGAGAATCATAGATTCAAGGGAGAACAAGGTATAAAAGAACAATGGAAGAAAGGACATGAAAAAGATGGAGTTTATACTACAGGAACTAAGTTCCTTCATAATTAAGAACTTAGTTCTTAAAGAATCTGATCCCATATCCTCAAAATAGTGATCTTGGTGATCATTAATGGTCAAAATACCATTAACAGAATTTTAAGTTCTCTATAAAACATGAACAGAGATTAAATATCTAAGGACACAGCGTCTCACGTGATATCCGTGTGAGCGCTCAAAAGAAACCATAAAGACAGCACCTCACGTGATATCCACGTGAGCGCTCAAAAGAAGCAGATGATAGCGTCTCACGTTATATCCACGTGAGCACACAGAAGCTCAGAGATTTAGCGTCTCATGTGCCATACACGTGAGCGCCCAAGGCCCATGAAGACAGCGCCTCACATGCCATACACATGAGCGCTCATAAGTAAGGACTCAACGCCTCACATGCCATACATGTGAGTGCTTGAAAGATGCCAGAAACTCAGCGCCTCACATGATATTCTCATGAGCACTACGTGACTAAGTGCTCAGCACTACTGGGTGGTATACAAACCCAATCTTAGCCCTAAATTGGCTAAGTGTGTGAAGTTTAAGGTTCTTCTTTGATTTTAAATCAACTGAGTCCATATGCTCATGATATCTAAGTTGATCTTAGTCCCATATATGATTAATGATCTTTCATCGATAATATCCAAGCTGATCTTAGTCTCATATACAACTAATGTTCCTTATCCCATATCTTCTAAGTTAATCTTAGTCTCATATAAGACTAATGATCCTCAGTTCTGACATGATCTTTTCCTTCATATATGGGATTTGGTTCAAGGATACATCCTTCCACATCTCTGATATACAGCGTTGTAATTCCTCAACGTTTTCAGAGAGGTGGCGGGTCCCAACAGCCAACAACTTCTCGTCCCAACTTGATAAAAGATATGAAATTTCATCAAAACAGAGAATGTCCTAATCCTCATATTGATACACCACATATTTATGCACTTCCATATTGATGTGCACACCTCATATTGACATGCATCCCATATAGATGCAAATCTCATATTGAGCTCCGGCTTTATACATATATGTATATGTATATCTTTGAGGGAAATATAAATGCCTTCAAATTGGATCGCATCCCAATATTGGGTGTATCCCATTTCACCATCGTTCATTTCACCACGTAACATATACACGTGCGTGCAAGAGAATAATGGACCGAAACGTCCTTAAACTAATACTTCGTCCTAAACACAGGAATGTTAGACCAAAATGTCCCTAAACTAATATTAGATCGCGATGTTCTTAAACTAATATGTTTGGCCCTACGACTAATCTCTATATTAATCCCCGTATACAATCCACGGGCATAAACAAGCCATATTCCATCCATATCTCCCATGGACCGCGATGTCCTTAAACTAATATATTTTTCCCTGTGGACTGTCTTCATATTGACTACCGTATACTATCCATGGGCTATTCATATATGATCTAATGATCAGTTGAGCCCATATGCTCATTGTTCCTAAGTCGATCTTAGTCTCATATATGACTAACGATCCTTAGATCAAACCTATATATCCCATGAACTGATGGACCACATTTATATGAGATCTGCAACCTAAGTTCAAAACCCCAAATCTAATATACAGATTTGGACTAATCCGCACCCTACAGGTGATGATATATATTAGTCTCCGTATTCAATCCAAAAGCAACCCCATGTAAACAAAAATAACATAACACGTAGTGATCTATTGGTGAAGGTGAAAGTTGTTATCGCTTTGAGATGGCGTAATTAACCGCAGGGGCTTGCGCCGGCAGGGAAGAACGTCCCCACAATCAAAAACCCCTCACAAATGAGGAGGAATCTGATAAGTCACGCTACATCAGTCGCATACATCCAAACTCCGATATACGGTACCATAAATCAATTTGGTATCTTCAGGGAGGTGGATGGATATGTTCCAAATAGCATCTTCCCCCATCAGGCTAGACATCCTCCAATGTCTCAGTCCAATCTCCGGTGATAAACAGATTCTGGTATGCCCGGTGGGACCTTTTCCTCTTTCCACTCCACAGTTCGTGTGTCATGTTTTTCTGTAATCAAATAATCACGGTATATATATTTGTAGTTGCCCTTGGGTGATAAGATACTAAAGTTGGCATTTCATCTCTTTGTAGAATGGCGTTTGCTTCCACTCACCGCAACTCAGGCTCTGTCACACCTAGTGGAGTCAAGTATGAGCCACTTGCAACCTTAAATCTCTGCAATCCGGCCCTTTAAGAAATCGGTGGGCTTTTCTTTGAGTCGATACTTCCACCTCCTACCCTTGGTGCCTCAACGCCGAAGGAAGAAGCCCAAAAAAAGTCTGTCTTTCATAGGCTGGCTTCCTAAACTTCAGCTATGCCGACGGTATCGGTCTTCATATGACTAGCCCCTGCCAAGGACCAAGGTCAATACAGAGGGCATAATATTCATGCTCTCAAAGAAAACATGGGGCAAGCTCTGCAAACTCCTGAGACTGTTGAAGCTCCGGTCGTAAGACGTCACCGACGTCGATATTAGCGTTAACTACGACAAACTGGGGGCAGTTCTCCATCTGGTCCTACTTCAACTCTAATAGCGAATGCTTCTATTCCAACCAGGAAAAGCTTTGAGCTGCTGTGAAGGGTCAGACAAAAGTCCCCCACTGCAGCACTGAAGAAGTCTCTGCAGCCCGTGGAGATCCAATGATAGCAGAAAACAGTTCGCTCCCCAAAAGGACTTTCCTCAGCTATATATAAGGTGTGGAAGGAAGTGAAGAACTTAGTCGTTGTTCGTGGCTCTTCCCTTAAGTGTCAGCCAAACTCTAATAACTCTCCTTCCGAATACAAGGCGTTTCATCCCAAGGTGGTCCATGCTATGATAGTTCCTCCTAAAGTAGCTTCTCACAAAAAGAGAGGATAGATAAAGCTCAAGCGCTAGAAGCAAAATCCAGAGGCTAAAGTTCCAAATGCCCCAAGCCAGGGGGCATGGTAGTTTATAGAGTCCACATGGTGAACTCCAAAGATGAAGGTCGTTGTCACGTCCCGCTTCCCAGTGTACGGAGAAGTGGACGTGATGGGCCGCGACGTATTTACTTAGAAGTAAACACGTTAAGCGTAAATAAGCAATATAAATGAATAACACAAGAATAAAAAGAGATGTAATATAAACAACAACTTTTTATTAATATCCATTCTTTACATAAAACTGAAAAGAAAAGTACAATGATAGAAAGAGATGCCTAAACAGCGGCATATGAACTGAAAAGAAAATGAGTATAAGTAAGGCCTAAAAGTCCGCCTCCTCTGTAAACAGCTCCAAGTCGTCCTGGCTGGGCTCGATCTCCTGAGAGTCGGGTCTTCCTGACAACATTCTAAAGAAAGAAGACATAGGAATGTCATCAGAGAACTAGCGCTCGATAAGTCCTAAAAGATAGAATGGAATAGACAAGTAAAGAGAATATAACTGGTAAATTATCTGTTTGTTATGATAACATAGTTGTTTGTAGCTTGGTACAGAATGTATCAGTGTATATGAGAGGAGTCCAACTTGCTCCATGGACTATAGTAATCGGAAGTATAAGGCCCGTTAAAACCTACGGGACAACGACACGGATGTTCATGTAGGTGTCTTTTAGTGACCATCTCGTTCCACTTCTAATACATTCCATACCAATTTACCCCATTAAAATACCGTAGTGTATATTGTATTGAATTAGGGTTATCAGACTTGCCGAGACCATAGTATAAGTTGTTTATGTAAACTGATTCAGGATGTAAACAGGAGTCATGTAGTCAAGTTCAAAATATAGCCATGGTTCGGTCAAGTCAAGTTATGTTGCATGTTTGATATTGTTATGGTATTCATGTTCAAGTATTCATATTTAGATTAATGTTGACTTGGATTCATATTTGTATTGGGTTCAGATTGATTTAGATTTGGACTCAGACTTGAGTAAGACACTTTAAACAGAATTGGATTCCGAATTAGGGTTGGGAATTATCGGTAACTGCTGCACATGGACGGCAGGATTTGTGTATTTTTCCAAGACAATTACCATTGATAACCCGTTAAGTTTTTCTTCCTTAAGTAGGCAAGCACCTACTTTCTCCGGCTTTCTGAGGCTCAAGAGAATTAGTTCCTCTTAAACCTATATTTACTAAGGTCCTTAATGTAATTTTATATAACTCGAAGGGTTTTATGAAAAATGATTTTAATATACTTTCAAAATAAACTTCGAGTAATAATTTATATTATTTAGAATTTTCATGAATGTGAATTTTAAAGAATGAGGCATATTAGTGAACATATACATAATTTAAATAGTTCAAGATATTTTAGTGTAAAGTTTGACTTGTATTGATTCTTGATGGTATTTTAGTGAAACTTGTCATTCGTTTATTTTCTAGAAAACATGGAATTTTATTATATATTAAAAATAAATAATTTGATAATATTTATATAATTATTAAAAATAAATTTTTATTATTAAATAGAAATCCTCGTTTTTCTTAAAAAGTATATTAAAATTTCATCGAGATCGTATGCTCCGTGAGGAGTTCTGCATCTCGCCCTACTAGCCCGTGGATGTGCGATAATCTGCACCATCTAATAGCGGGTTCTCCGAAATGGGTTGTAAATGCACAATCGCAAAGAATTAAGTAACACAATTTAAAAAAAATCCAGGTTTTTTATAGTTTAAGGTATTTTGATGAAAAGTTGTATTTTGCCACGAAAATATTGTTCAAGAGAATCGTGCTATATCAAGATGTGTGTATGTAAGAGTTAGGTCATTACCTCGCGAGGTTTTCTAAAGGTAATATTAAGCAAAACAATTAAAAGGTATGTAAATTTCATGGTATTTAAACATAAAAGCTTAATTAAAGTTATTTAACAAATAGTTTTAGAGTGAAATTGGTTTCTAAATATTAGTTAAATGATTACAAGTAAGGTATATACATGAGTACAAGTGATTCTTTAAGAATAATTATGGTTTTCAAAGGTTTTAGAAACAAATGTCGGTTAACTCCACTTACCGACATGTTTTGAAAAAAAGAAGTTTTATCGTAGAAAGAGAAGAAGCGATATGGGACTTACAAGTTTAAAGGAGAGAGGGGAGATAGAGGATGAGGGTAGTAGCCTTCGTGGAGTCGCAGGGTCGCCGGAAGTCTCGAATCCTCACCGGAATTTGACCTAAGGCTAACTCACCTTGTGCTCTTCTTAGACTTAGAAATTTTTTGAGAATTTTGGCAATAGATTTCAAAATGAAGAGGGCTAGGGTATGGGGTTGTATTTATAGTGTAAAATTAGGGTTTTGGAATTGAAGAAAGAATTAAAAATGCATTATAAATAGGATTTATGATGAATATAAATTCTCTAGTTAATTGCAAGAAAAATAAACATAACAGGAGTAGTGGGGTAGGTGAAAGAGTTTAGTGGGCAAAACACGGGACTCATCACCTATGGAGGGCCCGGCATCGCCGGCCAAAAACATGATCTCGTCGGTCGAGTTGAAGGGATGGGGTGTTGGATTGATGCCACATGTTCTAGTCGCTGTACAAAATATTTTACACATGTTTATTTTATCTGACTTTTCATTTTTTTACGTGTATTGCACGTATAAACTTTTGGGCTTCTAAAAAGTTTAAAAGAAAAATAATATGTGGCTGATAGGATTCAAACACATGGGCTATGTCACAGCAGTGCAAGGTTTTACCAATGAGCTAGAAGTTGCTTCTTGCTGTTTTTAAACACAAACAACTTTTAATGTATACTCAGGCTTGTAAACTCCATTCTGTACATTAATTTAAAAAATTTTGTACAGTAAAAACAGAGTCCTTACAGTCGTGCTTCTATTACTCACAGGCCGCATAATCAATCTCTGACAAAAGCTCAGCAGCAACATGAAAAGTTGTAAGAGATACTTTCTCAGGCAGCAGCACTTACGAGTCTACAGCCTAAGGCAAACCCAAAAACACACTCGAAGAATAGACAGGGCAAGATTCGGATATTGACTTCCTGAAGCGTGCTCTCAAGAAGAGAGATGAAGAAGCAAAAGCAATGTCCTATAAAATGAACCAGATGGCCCTTCTGATCCAGAATATAAATGGAATGATAGTCCATTCAAAACCACTAGCAGATGAACCGCCGGTAGTCACTCTTAATGACAAAGGTGACAGTTTAAATCCTCTGCAAGCCCCACCAAGGGCTAAAGAGGAAATGATTTCCAAAAATAAGACTGGATGAATACTTCACTCAGCAAATCAAAGCTCATTATACTAGTGATGCTGCAGATAGGTTGATCAAGACTGGTCGACCGTATCCGGTATGGTACGATCAAGTACAATACCCGCCAGGATACACATTTCCGACGTTCCATATGTACAAAGGGACTGGGAATCCTCTCTTGTACATCGCGCGTTTTAAATCCCTGTGCGGCAATACTGTAGGAAATGATATATTGCTCCTCCGACAGTTTGTCAACAGTCTGGTGGGCACTGCCTTCGAATGGTATACGGAACTCCAAAATAACTCTGTGAAGACCTTCGACAAGATGGAGATGCTCTTTTATCAGAGATTCACCAGTGTGAATAAACGCACAGTGACGACGTTGGTCAATGAAAGGGTTAGACCGAACGAGACTTGGGTTCAATATGTTACCCGATGGCAAAATTTCTGGGCAAAATGTGAGCAGCGTATCGACAAAGCTCCAGCCGTGGGAATATTCATAGCTACCCTTAATCCAAATTCAAACGTATTCCCATATATGGCCCTCTTCAAGCCGACGACCTTCCAAGTGCTCATAGATAAAATGGATTGATTGGATCAGATGGGTCAAGACCCATCCTCTTCCGATGAAGATATATGATTCCATTGAAGATATATGAAAAACGGAAGCACAATGACGTTTGTCGCCAACGCTTACAAACAAAAAATGAGCAGTTATGAAGCAACTTGTCCTCAAAATAGCGACAGCGCATGTCCTACCCTTGAAAAGATAGGGACGCGAATACTCGCTCCCTGAAATATGCGCAGGGGGCATCTTGCTCGCTGGTGGAGGAACCTCTATGTGAGGTGGTCTTTTTTTCAAAGAACAAAAAAGATATTAAGTGACCTACAAGCGGGTCCTGCAATCAAGTGGAATAGCCCGCTTGAACCAAAAATCATGGAAGGGATATAGAAGCCATGTCCCACTCCTAAAATGGATGATGAGGGGAAAAGCTCCCAAGTCAAGTTCATTCTTCCAAGGAGGAAGAATACTCAGCAGAAAGAGTGACATGATATCTCGTTCTTTCTTATATGAAAAAGATGCTCCGTCAGCGTCAGAAAGCGACATTGATGAGCAGGGAGCAATTGCCATATAAAGTGCCTGGTATTTCCCGCAAAAACAACCTGATTGGTACGATGATAAATGAAGCGGTCCAAGAAGGTGTAAATAGCATAAGTTGTGAAGTGGCCACTCATACAACGGCCAGGCAGCAGCGCCTAAACAAGAACTCCCCAACCGAATGATAATGTTGTTCTGAAACGTCCATAAGCTAGCATTTCGCTCCGAACACGGAGATGTTAAAACGTCCCTAAACTAATATTTCGCTCCGAACACGGAGATGTTGGACTGAAATGTCCCTAAATTAGCATTTCACTCCGAACATGAAGAGGTTGGACCGAAATGTCCCTTAAACTAGCACGTCACCCCGAACACAGGGATGTTGGATCGAAATGTCCCTACACTAATAATGGACCGAAATATCCATAAACTAGCGCGTTGTCCCAAACACGGCGATAATGGACCGCAATGTTCCTAAACTAATATGCTCCTTGAGATCAACATTGCAATTGAACTCCTACTAGCGAAGGTTGCAACTCAAGTCCCACCGGCTACACAGCTACTCGAGCGATGAAGCCACCCTAAGTCCCACCGACAAATAGATGGGTCACCTGTGGCGAAACTACTTTCAAGAGTTCCACCATTCGCAAAAAAAAGGTATGTCCATGAGCGAAATAGGAACAGATGAAAACCCGAAAGGGCGTCGTGAGTAAAAAAAACGGGACTGCCTGCGAGTTTGTGAAAAACTCGAAAGGGCACAATCTCGTAAAATTAATTAATTAATTAATTAAATTTGTGTACACTTATAAGGTCCTCTCGACCTTGTTAAGGAGAAAATACCTGTATGAGATCCTTACGACTCACAAAGAAACAACACACTTAAGAATCCATACGATTCCTAAGAAGAAAACGCACTTACGAGATCCTCATGACTCGGAAGGAGAATATACCCCTGTTTCCCCAATTACAGCAAAGCTCTGCTCAGAATTCAAATTTTGAATTAAAACTGCGCTTTTATAAGAGCGCTGCGCTACAACTAGCGCACCCCCATGCAAAGCGCATAGGCGCTAGCGCTAGATACGCTGCGCTCCAAGTAGCGCACCACGTGCAAAGCACATGTGCGCTAGCGCTAAGAGCGCTGTGCTCCAAGTAGCGCACCATGGGCAGAGCGCATAAGCTCTAGCGCTGGAACTAAATGTTCCTCACCGTTGGATTAAATATCCAACGGATATAATTAAATCATCAATTAATAAGAATGAAATTCTGTTGAATCTTTCCAAACAGAAAAGATTGTGCCCTAAATTTGGAACACCGTTGGATCAATGATCCAGTGGTGATTAAAAATCACTAAAATACAGAACAAATTCTGTAAGGGGGGAAACATTTCTCAATCTTGTTAAAAACAAGAAGATTAACTTCTGTAAACCAGAAGCCCTTGGATCAAAGATCCGACGGCGGGGAAATTCCCAAATCAATTAGAGAGAAGATCTCTTTAACTGATCGAACTGATCAGCTTGCCCTATATAAAGGTCCCTAGACTTCAAGTCTTATATACAGAAGCATAGAGAGGAACCCTCCCCTACCCATAAACTTTGAGAAAATCTCAGAAGAAGAAGAAGCTCTCGGCAAAGAAGACAATTCTTTTCAAGGTAAAAAAAAGAATAGAAAGATGAAATCATCTCAATATAAAAATAAGTATTTACTTCTTCCACAGATCATAGATCTACAAGACAAATTGTCTTTCACAGAAGAGATTATGAACATCTCATTATAAAGGGGGGAGAATTATTCAATTCTCTTAGGATCACAGATCCATAAAGGCAAAGCCTTTCATCAAAAAGAGATTGAAATCTCTCCTATAAACTAAGAACTTTGTCCTTAGAATCTTGAGACAAAGTCTCTTATCAAATAAAAGATAATCTTCAGAGTGCAAAGTTAACCTAAGAAGAGCCTTAGCGCTTCTAATCTAAGAAGAGCCTTAGTGCTCCTAATTTAAAAGTGCCTTAGTGCTCTTCATCAAGCGCAAAGCGCTGCAGTGCCATAGTGCTTCAAACACAGTGCACTGCGCTCATTGGCTAGCGCTTAGCGCTAAGCGAACCACGTGCTCCTCACGTGTGCGCTGCATTATTAGAAGCGCTTTGCCCTCATTATATGGCACCAGCGCCAAACACCTCAACGCTTCAACTATAGCACATCAGCGTTCTTCATTTAGCGCAAAGCGCTAAGCGTATTAACGCTTCATATCTGGCAAAAAGCGCTAAGAGTATTAGCGCTTTAACCATAGCACACTGCGCTCATCGACTGGCGCTAGTGCCAAGTGCGCCACATGCTTTTATGTGCGCTTGGACAGAACATAAATTGTTCTTTAAATAAGCCTAGAGCTATGATAAATGCACAGCATTCAACTAAAAACAAAACATTGTCAGAGACTAAACCAATGCTTAGCATTTTTAAGGGATTGGGCTCAAACAAACATCTAACAACTCAAAAACAAATGTTGAATATTTTAATTGAATGGACTTAGCCCAAATTGGCCATAAGTCCTCAATTCAGATTAATTGAGTTCATATGCTCATAAATCACAGATCTTAGTCCCAATTGAACTACAGGTCTCTCAATCCACATGGGTTTAAGGGTATATCTCTGAACTCCTCTGATATTTGTCGTTGTAATCCTTCAACGTCTTCAGAGAGGTGACGGGTCCCGATAACCATACATTTCATGGACTATGATATCCTTAACCTGGAATGTGGGGTATTTAAGCACATGGACTATGATATCCTTAACCTTGACTATGAGGTCTTTAAACTCACGGACTATGATGTCCTTAACCTTGACTGTGATGTCTTTAAACTCACGGACTATGATGTCCTTAACCTGGACCGTAATGTCCTTAAACTAATCGACCGCGATGTCTTTAAACTAACATTGGACCGAGATATCCTTAAACTAACATTGGACCGTAATGTCCTTAAACTAATCGACCACAATGTCCCTAAACTAAACAATAGAGTCCAAATGCTCTTTTGTTGGATCTAAACGATCCCGTTAAGTTGATCTTAGTCTAAATTAGGCTAACGTATACTTAACATATGTTTAAGTTGATCTTAGTCTCAAATGAGACTAACGTATCCTTAAATCCAACCCCCAAACCCAAATCTAAGAGAATACGGATTTAGACTAATCCACGCCCTACGGGCGACAACATAAATTAGTCTCCGTATACAATCCACGGGCAACCAAAAACAAAACAAATACACACGACACGAAGTGACCATCTGGAGAAGGAGAAAGTGGTTACCGCGACGCGGTAGCGTAATTAACTGCAGGGGCTTATGCCTGCAGGGAAGAGCGTCCCCACAATCAAAAACCCCTCAAACGAGGGGGAATCTGACGAAGTATGCTACATCGGCCACATCCATTTAAAACTTCGATATACGGTGCTATAAATCAACTTGGTATCTTCGGAGAGGTGGACGGATAGCACCTATTAGTATCTGCCCCGAAATTCAGGCAAAACGGACCCGCGCGGTCGCGTCTCCGTGTTTTCGGCAGGGAACAGATTCTGGCACGTCCGGTGAGACCTTTTCCTCTTTCCACTCCACACTTCGTGTGTCATGTTCGCGAATGAATCGCGGTTTTGATATGGTTGCCCTTGGGTTCGAGGTACTAAGATTTGGTGTCTTGCTCTATGCAGAAAACAGAAGATCAATGGCTTCAACTTGCGCTAACTGCAACTGCAACTCTCGCTCCGTCCCGTCTAGAGGAGTGACTTACGGGCCCCAAGCGGCCTCCATCTTCGCTATGCCGGTGGAATAGGTCACTCAGGCCACCACTGGATTGTTCTTCGGGACCATGCTCCCGCCAACGAGCTTCAGCGCTCCTGTACCAACACAAGAAGCTCATAAGAAGTCGGTCTTTGATCGGCTTACAACTACTGCGGCCCCTATCAACGGGTCACCCAAATCCAGTGCCTCAGTCTTTGATAGATTGGGCCAAAGCACATGCGGGCCCATGAAGAAGCCTGCGATACCAGAAAAGGTTATCCCAAAAAGGATAGCCATTCCTGCTCTCGAAGTCGTCAAAGCGGCTTCTCCTGCCAAAGGGCCGGTCTTCACAAGACTGACTGTTCTGACTCCCACTCCAGGCAAAGTCCTCAAAGCTGCTTCCCCTACCCAGAGGTCTGTCTTTGATAGATTGGACATTGCTTCTCGACGGACATCGATCTTCAAGAGGCTGACACCGGTGACAACCCTTCGCCAAAACAGGGGGCGTGATGAAGCCACCTCCATAGCTGAACCAACTCCATCCGCACGGCATGATCGCCGTCGTTACTGGCACCGAGTAAGGAAGGCTGGGGGCAATTCCCCTTTCCGGATTGACTCCGCCAGCTCCAATGGTGGATGTCGACGCTGCTGTTCTAACTGGGAACAGGTTTGAACTACTTAACAAGGTGCGCAGGAATTCGCCAACTGCTATGCTGAAAAGATCTCCTCCACCTATGGAGAAAGCCCCAAAGGCGAAGCTGGAGCAGCCTCCTCAGCGGCTGTCCTCTAAAATTTATAATATTTGGCGACAGGTTCAGTACTCCGTGATTGATCAAGATTATCCCCGCCGACAGAAAAAGGTGAAGGTTCGGCAAAAAAAAGACCACCCTATCAAGCCACAAAAGATGACAGCTACTTGGGTGCCCACTGCAATGGCCCCCTCAACTTCGACCGCCCACAAGAGGAGAAGGCCGGAAAAAATCCCTGATTCTGCAACGAATTGCAAGACCACTGAACCCAAACGCCCTAAGTCTGGGGGCATGGTGGTGCACACTTTCTATATGCCATCCGGGAAAGAGGATAGCCGTATCTCTACGGGCCATCGACCGCTTACGCGATCCGCAACAAAGGCCCAGGATAAAAAACAGAAGCTTCAGGAAATGCTAACGCAAATGGCCGCACTCACTGGGCCAAAAGAAAGCCCGGAAACATCATCGGAGCAGCGTCATGAACAGGAAACCGATGCTGACTTCCTCTGCAGAATCCTCGAAAAGAAAGATAGAGAAGCAGCAGAACAAGCGGCCAATATAAAATGAATGGCGCTTCTCTTCTAAGACATGGTTGGGATGATGATCCAGCCGGATCCTCCAGCTGAAGATCCTCTGATTATCTTCGAAGACGACTGAGGGGAGACGTGAAACCCTCTTCCGGCTTGTTCAGCAGCCAATGAGGAGACCATCTCAAAAGCCATCCAGGATGACTACATCGCTCAGCAAATATGAGTCCATCAGGCGAATGAAGCGGCTGGGAAAATTGTTAAAACTGGATGACCCTACCCGGACTGGTATGACCAAATAAGGTACCCACCTAGATATACGATACCTAAATTCCACGTATATAAAGGGACGGGGAATCCGCATCAGCACGTCGCTCAATTCAGAGCCTTGTGCGGCAACACAGGAGGTGATAATAAGCTGCTGCTCCGCCAGTTTGTTAGTAGCTTGTCGGAGATGGCGTTTGAGTGGTATTCGGAGCTTCCCAACGACTCCGTCAAAACATTTGCAGAGATGGAGCTACTATTTACCCAGCGTTTCACGAGTGCTAGCGAACGCACCCCAATAACGGCATTGATCAACGCCAGGGTGAAACCTGGCGAGACATGGGTTCAATACACAATACGATGGCGGAATTTGTGGTCGAAATGCGAGCAGCACATCGAAGAAGCGCCTGCGGTAGGCATGTTTGTGGGTACTCTCGACCCTCAAGCAACCATTTCACAATTCATGATGTTCTTCAAGCCGGCCACCTTCCGGACCTTGATTGACAAGCTGGCCCAAATGGACCAGATGGGCCATAGGCCTTCCCCTTCAAAGACGGATCCTCGGAATGAAAAGGGGAAAGGAAAAGCAACTTTCATTGCCAATACTCAACAACAGCCGAGCAACTTAAAGCCGGTTGTTCGCCAAAACAACGTGCGTACACGCCCATCCATCAAGGAGAGACTGGGACGTCCTTACTCGTTTCCCCAGGATAAAACGAGCAGACTGTTCAAGCTGGCAGTGCACAACAGACTCATCAATCTGCCGGATCCAAAACGTCCGTTGCAGCTAGGCGATGTCAACAATCCTAATTACTGCCCTTACCGCCAAGCAGTAAGCCATCCAATCGAAAATTGTTTCGTCTTCAAAGGCTGGATTGAGGACCAATACCAACAAGGCAAATTCGCATTATCCAAAAATTGGAAGGTGAACCCACCACAACCTCACGCCCCTAAAAAGGCGGACATACTGGGGGCATCGTGCTCATTCATAGAGAAATCCCCCTGGACCGAAAAGTCCGTAAACTAGAAACTCGCCTCAAATATGACAACGTTGGACCGAAATGTCCTTAAACTAATGATGGACTGCTATGTTCTAAAACTGGCGTCGGACCGAAATGTTCTTAAACTAACGACGGACCGAAATGTCCTAAAACTAACAACGGACCGAAACGTCTTTAAACTAACAATGGACCACTATGTCCTAAAAATGGCTGTTGACCAAGACATCGATAAACTACTACGGACTGCAGCATCCCAAGGCTGAAAAAATAAAATAAAAAAATAATAAAAAAAAGAAAAAGAAAACGGTATGTCCATAAGCAAAAGGGGCACGGATGAAAACCTGAAAGGGCTCCGTGAGTAAAAACAGCAGGGCTACCGGCGAGTTTTGTGAAAACCCGAAAGGGCGCAATCTCGTTAAAAAACACTTGCAAGGTCCTCTAGACCTTGTGAGGAGAAACCACCTGCATGAGATCCTTACGACTCACAAGGGAGCAACACACTTAGGGATCCCCACGATTCCTAAAGAGAAATTACACTTGCGAGATCCTCACGACTCGTAAGGAGAACCCTCCTATGAGACCCTCACGGCTCATAGGATTCAAAAGCCTTAAGCTACATGAATCTAAACCAGTTCTTAAGCAGCCATCACAACCTCCAATGCTGCCCTGCAATTGGTTCAGTATTGACCCTTATATACAATCCACGGGCGCAAATAAACATTTCCCTAACAAAGTCCCATCCATGACTAGCGATATGCTCGTACAGCCAACAACACTTGTATGTCCTCTCGACTTATAGGGAGAAAATACTCTTGTAAGATCCTTACGACTTATAAGAGAACATACACTTAGGAATCCTCATGATTCCTAAGAAGAAAGTGCACCGACAAGATCCTCACGACTCGTAGGGAGAAATACCTTTATGAGACCCTTACGGCTCGTAAAGTTAAAAGCCTTAGTCGACAAAATCCTAACCCTGTTCGCTAAGCCACCTTTGTTCGACATCGACAGAAGCAAATGATGATTCGCTCCTGGCAATATCCTAGTTATAGCGGTGCTGATGCCGAAATCGGTGTCTAATTCCAAGCTTGCAGCGAAAAGCCAGTGAGCCACACATGCATATGAAATAGCCAAAATGATTGGGCAACTTGCAAATCAGCAAGTAAAAAAAAATATATATATATATATATATGCATACAGAACAGCCAAAATGGTTGGGCAACTCGCAATAAAAAACAGCGAGTAAAAAGAAAAAATAGCCGAAATGATTGGGCACCGCGAAACATAGCCGAAATGATTGGGCAATCGTGACCTTCGCGATATAAAAGCTGAAATGATAGAGGATCGCGGAAAGAAAATAAAAAAATGTATGCATATGAAATGAAACTTTTGCTCTACAGGTAAGATCACATCGATCCCTGTATACAATCCAGGGGCGCAAACAAAGAGGGAACCATATCATCCCACCAGGCTCCATCAGAAAGAGAGCCAAGTCTCGACGGCCACATCTATAGCCTGGAGACCTACAATAGCGTTCCTCCTCATTCCAGCAGGGTTCGGACGCGAAAATCAATCACGGAGCCATGGCACAGTCCCTAGCTCCAAACCTTAACGGTAATATCTACAGCCTAAGAATCAACAACGGTGATCTTCCTCATTCCAATAGGACTCGGACGCAACATCACCGAGCAGAATGACGGCAAAATCCCGGCTCTGCCTCAGCATTCGTCTCGTTACAGCAGACGCAATGTCAACAACGACGTTCCTTCAAAGTCCAGCAGGATGCAGATGCGACGTCAACAAAAGACCCTATGGTCAAACAACGGAGCCACGGCAAAATCCCTAGTTCCAGACCTCGACGGTTCATCAACAACCTAGAGACAACCGCGACATTCGTCTCGATACAGCAAACGCAATTCCAGCAAACGAAGTGAAGACCAAATTCCTAGCTTCAGGGCCTTGATGGTAACTCAGATAAAACCTGAAAGACTATCGGAGGTCATCCTACATGGAGTGGTCACCACCGTGACATTCGTCTCGATACAGCAGACGCAATGCCAGCAAACGAAGCGAAGGCTAAATTCCTAGCTTCAGGGTCTTGACGGTAGCTGATATAAAACCTGAAAGACTACCGGAGATCATCCTACATGGAGTAGTCACCACCTCGATATTCATCTCGATACAGCAGACGAGATGTCATCACAGCGTCCTTCCTCCAACAGGATTCGGACACGCCAAAGAAAATGAAGCGAAAGCTAAATTCCTAGCTTCAGGGTCTTGACGGTAACTCATATAAAACCTGAAAGACTACCGGAGATCATCCCACGTGGAGTGGTCACCACCGCGACATTCATATCAATACAGCAGACACAATGCCAGCGAACGAAGCAAATGCCAAATTCCTAGCTTCAGGGTCTTGACGGTAACTCATATAAAACCTGAAAGACTACCGGGGATCATCCCACATGGAGTGGTCACCACCTCGACGTTCGTCTCGATACAGCAGACGAGATGTCACCACAGTGTTCTTCCTCCGGCAGGATTCAGACGTGACAATCAAACTACGGAGCCACGGCAAAATCCCTAGTTCCAAACTTCAACGGTTCATCAACAACCTAGAGACAACTGCGACATTCGTCTCGATACAGCAGACGCAATGCCAGCAAACGAAGCAAAGGCCAAATTCCTAGCTTCAGGGTCTTGACGGAAACTCATATAAGACCTAAAAGACTATCGGAGATCATCCCACACCAGCGCGGAGTGGTTATGACTCATCGGGGCTCCCCAAACTGAGCCTAACCTCAAGTAAAAAGCGGCATGGCAAAATTCCTAACGCTTGCTCTTCCGACGGTCAAACTGCCTAGGAAGATTGCTTGAAGACATCTTGTCCAACCCCCGAAGGGATCAGAGACACGACAGTCGCAAGGCTACTCGAACAGCAAGATTGCATGTCGAGGGATACATCAGCCAACGCGACGGTATGACGGGCAAAACTCTAGTACCACAGACCCTAATGGACCTCTGTCGTAAAGAGCAAAGGTTAACTGTAACGTTAGGACATTCTTGCAAAAACTCCTCGATTCGTCTTAACCTCAGGGAGATCAGCGTCCTTGACGAGAGCATCTCGATTCGCATCAACCCGCAGAGAGATCAGTGTCTCTGCAGGAATATACGACGTCAGCAAAACGGAGCCATGGCAAAGTCCATGTTCCAGATCTCGACGGTTCTCAGACAGCTTGGAGATCATCTCAACATTCGTCTCATTACAACAGACACAACATCAACGAATCAGAGCTGCAGCAAAGTTCCCAGTTCAATGACTCGACGATGCACAGACAACCGAGAGTCAACCAAACCTGGTCCTTGCAGAATACGGCCTATGTCAATCCTGACCCCGTGGGAAGCATCCAGAGCAATTCCTGGTCCTTGTGGAACATGGCTAATGTCACTTCTGACCCCGTGGGAAGCACCCAGAGCGGAGCCTGGTCCTGTAGAATACGGCTAATGTCACTTCTGACTCCGTGGGAAACATCTAGAGCAACCCTTGACTCCGTGAAATGCGGATAAATTCAACCCCTGACACCATATGGCCAATGTCAATCTTGACCCCATATGGCTTATGTCAACCTTTGTCGTAGAGCAACGCTCCGACACTTCCTCGTCGTTAAGCAAAGCTTCGACTTGAACCTTATGTCAACCCCTGTCATCGAGCAATGCTCCGACACCTCCTCATCGTTAAGCAAAGCTTCGACTTGGACACATATCACCCCCTGTCGTTGAGCAATGCTCCAACATTTCCTTGTCATCAGGCAAAGCCTCGACTTGGATACATGATAACTCATAACTCCCCTTGTCATCGAGCAATGCTCCGACACTCCCTGTCGTCAAGCAAAGCTCCGACACGGAAAAACATCAATTCATAACTTCTCCATTATAGATCAATGTTCCGTTTCGGGGATAAATCAAATCACAAATATCTTAACTTGAAAAAGAAGGGCGCGGTCTTGCAAAGAGATTTAAATAAACTATCAACGAAATGCATATCTTAAAATGAACACATCACTATTGATAAAAAAAAATATATGTCTTTTTATTCATGGATCAAAATGAATACAAAGTACAATTTATGAAAGAATCAAGAATATATTTTCAGTTAAGAACATGTATAAGAAAGAATAAAAAAATATAATACATCTTTCAAGCTGGAAGATGATTCAAAAGGCTCATCAGTTCATCCTTCCTTTCTTGGGTCTCTGCTTCAAAATTGACTATGGCTGCGAGACGGGCCTCCGCTTCCGACTGTTGGGCCTGATGCGAGGCAAGCCGGCCTTCAAGCTCCTGCTCAGTAGCTTTATGAGCATCAACTATCGTTCGGGTAAAGATAACAGCTTTATCAACAGCCACCACATCCTTGATTGCGGCTTGAAACTCCTGCCAAAGTTCATATGCGTGGGTGGTCTTAGCTGTAAATTCGGCTTGAAACTCCCCGAGCGCGGTTGAAGCCCGCTTCCTCTCTGAGAACTTTCGGCGGGGTCTCTTTTCATAAGAAAGCTTATTAGCGGCGTACCTCTTAATCAGCCCCTGCAAGCTTGTCTTCGCAGCCACCACCTCCGAAAAAAGGCGCACGCATTCAAGACTATACAAGTAAGCCTCCACTTGACGACGGAATTCGACCCAGACTTGCACCAATGCTTCACTGTGATAAGTGGCAAGAAAGGGGAGAGAACTGTTGGCTTCAGCAGCAAATTCTTTGGCCGTAAGAGAGCTACTAACACGAAGGTCTTCGATCAATGCTAACAAAGAGTGAAGGCTTAACTTGGCCATACGTTCGGATGCACGCAGCGCATAAGGGCCAGACAGCATAAGAATGCGAGTCTCCAACGGGGTAAAAGTAGGCAGAGCTGTTAAAGATTGATAAATGATCGGCGAAGGTTGCAAACAAAGGACAGATGCAAAGGCGTCGAAACTTTACTTACCCACATTTATACAAGAAGAGTCTGGAAGATCCCCAGGCCCATCGAGGACCTCAACCTCATCATCAGCTTCCAAAACTATAGAAGACATGAACATTGTTATATGAAGAAGTAACAATACCGAGAAAGGAGCGAACAATGCTAACCTTGTCCGGAAGATAGAATGATGCACTGAGGGGATATCGCCTGTGGAGCAGCCAGTTCCAGCAGATGCTGGAAAGACTTCCTGGGAGACAGGCCAGTAATGGACGCCGCCAAGCCTCGTAGCTCTGAAAAAGACAAGGAAGGTTCAGATAATCGAAATATCATTTAAAACAAAGTATGGGATAATACCTTTAATACTCCTCTCGCTTTGAACAGGAGGGATAGCAGCCTCAACAGCCTCCTCCGTACCATCGGGCACATTGCCGGAAACGTTTATTGGTTGAGGCACAGCAGCCACTTCGGGAACGGTAATCTCAGCCACTTGTTCCACCGCCTCTATGCCGTCACCGGAAAGGTCCATTAAATCTACAACGGGTAAAGGCACCTCTTCAGGGCCAACGGACACGGAAGGAACGGAGGCCGTCAATGGAAGCTCTATAGCAGGAATGGCAACCGTCACAATCCCCTCCACACCTACGAGTGTCTCATCGGGGATATTTGCAGAATCCATAGTCAGGGTGCGACTTGGACTCAGATCCTGTGCCATCAGCAAAGTCCATGCAAAGTTTGCATGAGGATAAGGATATGTATATATGTGTGTGTGTGTGTGTGTGTGTATATGTCTATATATATATATGTATGTATATATATATATGTCTATATATATATATATATATGTATGTATATATATATATATGTATGTATATATATATATATGTATGTATATATATATATATATAAGCAGTGCAAAATACTATAAAAGGATATATAAGTGTACCAATGCGCAAAGGAGCTTCTAGTATGGCTTGTTCAAGCCGACGCTCCTTTCTCAGGAGGTATGCTCGCTGAGATTCGACAGTAGACTCGTGGCCACCGGTCCACAACGAAAGTGCATCTTCAGCGTCGACTGAGACAGCCTGCTTAAGGGCTCTCTCGCCCCCTTCTTCCAAAGGACCTATGAATATCCGCCGTATCGATGGAGGATCTTCGTAAAAGATGACGGCAGGATAAGGCCTCTTCGGGATCCTTATATTCTCGTATTCATCCTGTGAGCATCTTATAGCCTCAGACAATTGTGTGGCTTCCTCGGCAGATGAACCAGGAAAAAGAAGACTGTCTTTCGGCGGACTAGTAACGGTCTTCTTCCCCCGCTTTGGCCCAGAGCTAGTGACTGTAGAAGATCGCTTCCTTCCCCTTGCAGCCCGCTTTTTGAGCTGCTTCTCGGTTTTGACAGGGAGGGAAGACTTCTTTAGGACCTCCGCCAAGGGGATATTATCATCAGAGCTAGATTTTACCTCCAGAACCGTTACGGTATCCGTCATCGGTCGTTCAAGCGAAGCCTCTGTTGGCAATGAGGCGCGAAGCCTTTCCTCCTCACCGAAGGTTTTAAGCGAAGCAGCAATGGCTTCTTCTGTGGAGGCACCTGTTAAAACAGCAGGCGTCAGTCAAAGCATGATAAAAAAAATGAACAGCGAAGAGATAAGTGTGAAGTATACCTGACTGCGCAAGGGCGGCCAGTTCTTTTTCAAGGATGGCTGACTGTTTGGAAGCTTCGATGGAAGCCTCCAAATCGGTATCATCGAGTGTCCCGAATAAATCCTCATTGGTCCCATATTCGCTCAAGCCTTCGCTAGACGGAGCAAGGGGCGTCGAGCCTAATATGGTGTCCAAAGAAAGTACTTGTTTCTTTTTCTTCTGAGGACGAACGCCGGTGTCCGATAACACGAGTTTGCGTTTAGTAGGCGCCTTTAGACGACGAGTCCCAATTTCTTTTCCTACATCCGACTCGGGGGACGCGGCAACCACCTCTTTTTCAGGCGCGCTGGATGGGGGCAACCCGTGCGTAGGGCTTAGCACGTGTGGGGGCTCAACTGCAGTGACCTCTCTCAAGGGAGGATGATCAATGTTCCGTCACTTCAGAGGAACATTTCGATCACCAGCCGGCACTGCGCACTTGCGATCAAGCAGCAATCGCTTTTCCTCCCTAACGACGGCACCCATCGAATGTTGGTACCACACCACATACACATTCAGGGCTTGCGGAACACAACTCGGTTCACTAATGAAGAAGTTAGACCCTGTGTTCAGGCGCATAAAATGATGTAGTGCGCTCCGAATACCCTCTTCAGTGGCAGCCGGTTCTGCCAAGAAAGCCTCGAGTAGGACGCCCTGATTGTAGCCTAACTGCTGGGCGAAGCGATGCGGGTTATACCTCATAAATAAAGCCGAGTCATTCATCTTAAATACGAGAAAGCCCGGCCGGATAGAGTAAAGATGAAGAATCTCCCGAGCTTTCAAGACGGAGACCCCATCTTTAAATATGTCCTGCAAGGGCAGCACCGTCTTCCCCGATTCCTGGCCGACGGCCAAAACTTTATCAGTAAAGGACATGCCAGCCCCAACCGTGCGCGGGCGAAGAAGCAAGCCTCTAGCTTCCTGTTGCGTTGGAGTCACAATAGAGGCGCCGACCAGTCGCATGATCCGAGGGAACCTGCACCTGTCATAAAAACCAGGCCTCTTGTGGATGCCAAAGACGCCTAGCGCGTGCAACTCGAGCCAAGACGTGAAATAATGCATCGGGAAATTTACCGACTGCACCCCTGGCTCAGTGGTATCCGCTGCCAAGCTGAGGCCATGATACACATGGGCTAACCCAGCGATCCCTACAACCACTTGTATCCCAGCAACCATCCGATACGCAGGATAGAAGACGGACGGCCTCATACGGCGAGGGTGTATGGGAAGTGCAAACCAACTCATCCATAACCCAAGAAACCCTAAAAAGAACGTTTCTTCGTCAATCCCAGGAGCCGCCAGCTCTGCAAAAGGGATGATCGGGGTGTCGGGTAAAAAGAAGCTCTTCTGATCCGCCTCCGCCGCCGGCAGGTTGCCCAAACCTAAGCCGAAGGGGTTGCCAAGACTGGCGAATTTCTCGGCTTCTTCCTTCAATACTTCTGGGCGAAGAAAATCAGCGATAAAAGCCGTAAAATTAACTCCGCGACCTTCGGATGCAAGAGAGAGGTTCTCATAGATATTCAACATCTTTATCAAACTCAAAAATTGGTGTTGAATAGCGTTCTTGGGAGTAAGATCCATTACCACTGATTTGGTGGCGAAAATATACTCATCCGGGGGAAGCAATTCCTCATAATGTTCTCCCCTAACGGGTAAACCCGAGACCTCTGCAAATTCCTCCAAAGAAATGGAAACTTCTCGATCTGATAGGAGGAAGGTATGGGTTGGAATGTTCCACTGCTCCACCATGTAGGAGGTGTGGAACATTGAAACAAAGAAGCGTAAACGGCGGGATATAATCCGAGCTTCAGCAACTGTGATTTCTTCATTGATAAAATATACCGAGCCCATTGCAAATACCCGGCTGGGTGATGGGGAGTTAGTCCTACATTGTATGGCTGTCCCCATGGGCGCGCCTCACCTTGACAAATGCGCCGTCCTAGAATGTCCAAGGCTACCGGCGGCTGCACGGGTATTGCGGCCATAAAAGGCCGAAGCAGACCCTCTGAAGTCCAGTTGACCTCCTCCACAGCGTAATTTATCGGAGGTGCATCTGCATAAGCGATCATCGAAATAGGCTCTGAGGGTGTCGCACAGGAAAAGCTCCGTCGGCCCATGATAATTTGATCGTACCATTTATCCCATACATGAAGACTCTTGTGCTCCGGGTCATGGTCTTTGATCAGCGCAAAAACCTCTCGGTCTACAGGTGCTTCAGGAAGTGTTGAAAGACATAGTAGCTGCGCAGAAAAGAACGAATTTTCATCCACCAATGCTATCAATTAAATTCTATCACTGGGTACTATAAATCCGTACCGCACTGCAATGCAGTCAAAAGAGACCAAAGGGGACCCACAAAATCTAGATGATAGTTCATCATTAATAAAACAGCCTCATCATTGGATGAGGCTGTCATTAAATGAGGAAATCCTCAAGAGATTCTCATTAAATGAGAAATCCCTTAGGCAAAGGAGTAAAACTCCCACTGAGAGCAGCGCTCTTCACTAGACAGACATCTGTCAAAGTCTAATGATGAAGGAATAAAATTCCTCAAGAAAATCCTAAAAGCCTTGCTTTGAGAAGATTATGGAATAATCCATCAAAAATAAAATTTCAATTTGATCTTCAAGATCCATGAACAAACTCTTAAGAGTTCTTCTATATGATCTGAAAGGAGCAAAACTCCATTAATGGATTAAGAAATCATCAGCACGATCCTTTTAGATTTGTGATTTCAAGAGAGTAAAGCTCTGTTAATAAAACCCTAAAAAGGATTTTCTTTAGATCAAATATCTATGAAGAGCAAGGCTCTGTTAATGGGTGAAACCCTAAAAGATGTTTCAAAAAGATTTAATCTTTTACCTAAGAAATCTGACAGAGTTCTGTCCTTAGGAAAATTCTTAAGAGGAAAAGCTGCGCTCTGAAGGAGAAAATAAATTTTCAAGAAGGATTGAAGATGAACAGAAGTCATCTCAAGGGTCCAATTTATAGACACTAAGCGCCGTTTCAATTCCTCGGTTGATCCAAGAGTAGAGAGGCTGCCACCGCTGCACCCATATGTGGGCCCCGTGAGTGCAACGGTGGGGGGTATTTGTTTCCCCAATTAGAGCAAAGCTCTGTTCAGAATTCAAAATTTGAATTAAAGCTGCCCTTTTATAAGAGCGCTGCGCTACAACTAGCGCACCCTGTGCAAAGCGCATAGGCGCTAGCGCTAAATACGCTGCGCTCCAAGTAGCGCACCATGTGCAAAGCACGTGTGCGCTAGCGCTAAAAGTGCTGCACTCTAAGTAGCGCACCATGTACGGAGCGCATAAGCGCTAGCGCTGGAACTAAATGTTCCTCATCGTTGGAATAAATATCCAACGGATATGATTAAATCATCAATTAACGAGAATGAAATTCTGTTGAATCATTCCAAACAGAAAAGATTGTGCCCTGAATTTGGAACACCGTTGGATCAATGATCCAGTGGTGATTAAAAATCACAAAAATACAGAACAAATTCTGTAAGGGGGGAAAGATTTCTCAATCTTGTTAAAAACAAGAAGATTATCTTCTGTAAACCAGAAGCCCTTGATCAAAGATCCGATGGCGGGGAAATTCCCAAATCAATTAGAGAGAAGATCTCTTTAACTGATCGAACTGATCAACTTGCCCTATATAAAGGCCCCTAGACTTCAAGTCTCATATACAGAAGCATAGAGACGAACCCCCCATAAACTTTGAGAAAATCTAAGAAGAAGAAGAAGCTCTCGGCAAAGAAGACAATTCTTTTCAAGGTAAAAAAAAGAATAGAAAGACGAAATCATCTCAATATAAAAAGAAGTATTCACTTCTTCCACAGATCATAGATTTACAAGACAAATTGTCTTTCACAAAAGAGATTATGAACATCTCATTATAAAGGGGGGAGAATTAATCAATTCTCTTAGGATCACAGATCCAAAAAGGCAAAGCCTTTCATCAAAAAGAGATTGAAATATCTCCTATAAACTAAGAACATTATCCTTAGAATCTTGAGACAAAGTCTCTTATCAAAGAAAAGATAATCTTCAGAGCGCAAAGTTAACCTAAGAAGAGCCTTAATGCTCCTAATCTAAGAAGAGCCTTAGTGCTCCTAATTTAAAAGTGCCTTAGTGCTCTTCATCTAGAGCAAAGCGCTGCAGTGCCATAGCGCTTCAAACACAGCGCACTGCGCTCATTGGCTAGCGCTCAGCGCTAAGCGCGCCACGTGCTCCTCACGTGTGCGTTGTATTATTAGAAACGCTTTGCGCTCATTATATGGCACCAGCGCCAAGCACTTCAACACTTCAACTATAGCGCATCAGCGCTTTTCATTTAGCGCAAAGCGCTAAGCGCATTAACGCTTCATATCTGGCGCTAAGCGCATTAGCGCTTTAACCATAGCGCACTGCGCTCATCGACTGGCGCTAGTGCCAAGTGCACCACATGCTTTTATGTGCGTTTGGACAGAACATAAATTTTTCTTTGAATAAGCCTGGAGCTATGATAAATGCACAGCATTCAACTAAAGACAAAACATTGTCAGAGACCAAACCAATGCTTAGCATTTTTAAGGGATTGGGCTCAAAAAAATATCTAACAACTCAAAAACAAATGTTGAACAATGTAATTGAATGGACTAGCCCAAATTGGCCATAAGTCCTCAATTCAGATTAATTAAGTTCATATGCTCATAAATCACAGATCTTAGTCCCAATTGGACTACAGGTCTCTCAATCCACATGGGTTTAAGGGTATATCTCTGAACTTCTCTGATATTTGTCATTGTAATCCTTCAATGTCTTCAGAGGGGTGACGGGTCCCGACAACCATACATTTCATGGACTATGATGTCCTTAACCTGGACTGTGGGGTCCTTAAACCCATGGACTATGATGTCCTTAACCTTGACTGTGAGGTCTTTAAACTCACGGACTATGATGTCCTTAACCTTGACTGTGATGTCTTTAAACTCACGGACTATGATGTCCTTAACCTGGACCATAATGTCCTTAAACTAATCGACTGCAATGTCTTTAAACTAACATTGGACCGAGATGTCCTTAAACTAACATTGGACCGTAATTTCCTTAAACTAATCGACCGCAATGTCCCTACACTAAACAATAGAGTCCAAATGCTCTTTTGTTGGATCTAAACGATCCCGTTAAGTTGATCTTAGTCTAAATTAGACTAACGTATCCTTAACATACGTTTAAGTTGATCTTAGTCTCAAATGAGACTAACGTATCCTTAAACCCAATCCCTAAATCCAAATCTAAGAGAATACGGATTTGGACTAATCCACTCCGTATACAATCCACGGGCAACCAAAAACAAAACAAACACACACGACAAGAAGTGACCATATGGAGAAGGAGAAAGTGGTTACCGCAACGCGGTAGCGTAATTAACTACAGGGGCTTGCGCCTGTAGGGAAGAGCATCCCCACAATCAAAAACACCTCAAACGAGGGGGAATCTAACGAAATCTTCTACATCGGCCGCATCCATTTAAACCTTCAATATACGGTGCCATAAATCAACTTGACATCTTCGGAGAGGTAGACGGATAGCACCTATTAGCATCTGCCCAAAAATTCAGGCAAGACGAACCCGCACGGTCACGTCTCCGTGTTTTCAGCGGGGAACAGATTCTCTATGAGACCCTCACGACTCATAAAATTTAAAAGTCTTAGGTTACGAAGACCTAAACCATATCTTAAACCGTCATATCTCCCAAGTTTCCCTACAAGTAGTTCAATATTAACTCTTGTATACAATCCACGGGCACGAAAAAAATATGTTCCGGCCGAGTTCCACCAATGGCGAGAAATATCCCTATATGGTGAACAATACTTGTAAGTCCTTTCGACTTACAAGGAGAAAATACTCTTGTAAGATCCTTACGATTTACAAGAGAAAACACACATAGCAATCCCCACGATTTCTAAGGAGAAAATATACTTACGAGATTCACTTGACTCGAAGGAAGAAATACCTTTATGAGACCCTTACGGCTCATAAAGTCAAAAACCTTAGTCAACAGGATCATAACTTTGTTTACTAAGCCATCTTTGTTCAAATCAACAAAGGCAAATGATGAGTCGCTCCTGGCAATATTCCAGTTGTAACGATGCTGATATCAAAATATGTATCAAACCCAAAATCCTCTAAAGGAATATGATGATTTGCTCCTGAAAATATTCCAGTTGTAGCGATATTGATGCTGAAGCTGGTATTAGATTCCAAGTTCCCAACTCGCAATAAAAATCAGCGAGTCAAAAAAATGCATATGAAATAGCCGAAATAATGGGGCAACTCGCAATAAAATCAGCAAGCAAAAAAATATGCATATGAAATAGCCGAAATGATGAGGCAACTCGCAATAAAAAGCAGCGAGTAAAAATTAAAAATATAGCCGAAATGATTGGGCACCGCGAATAAATAACCGAAATGATTGGGCAATCGCGACTTTCACTATATGAAAAGCTGAAATGATAGAGCAGTCGCGGATAAAAAAATAAAAAATAAAAATTTTCCGCCCTACAAACATGTCAATACTGACTCTTTTATACAATCCACGAGCACAAACAGATGAAAATGAGCAATGTGCTCTACTGAATCCTACCAAGCAAAGAACACTTTAGCAAAGATTTAAGTCTCAGCGGCGCCATATAAGATCAAAGACTACCGAGAGCTATTTCTTCCCCCGAAAGATTTAGTGGCAGCTTCTCAAGCAAATCAAAAGCGGAGTAATAGCAAAATCCTAGCTCTAGCTCAACATTCCTTCTCGTTCCAGAAAAGTGAAGATGCAATGTCAACAAATCCTAAAAGGGTCAAATCAAAGATGGAGTAAAGGAAAAATTTTAACTCCAAGTCTCGATGGTAATATATGCGGCCTAAAGACCAATTCGACGTCTCTCTTACCCAGCAGAGTACAAACGTGGTGTCAATAAAACTCTAAGGAGCCAAAGCAAAAGTGGAGTGACAACAAAAACCTATCTCCATATCTCGATGGCAACATCTACAACCTAGAGATCATCTCGAAGTTTCTCCTCATGCCAACAGGATGTGGACGCAACGTCAACAAGGACCAAAGGGTCAGATTAAAGTAGAGCAATGGCATATTCCTAGCTCCAGATCTTGATGGCAATATCTACAGCCTAGAAATCATCTCGGTGTTCCTTCTCATTCTAGCAGGGTGCAAATGCGACATCAACATGGACCAAACGGTCAAATCAAAGCAGGGTAATAGCATATTCCCAGCTCCGGATATCAATGGCGATATATACGGCCTATAGGTCATATGGATGTCTACCCTATTTCAGCGAAGAATCAGCGCAACATCATCAAAGCAAAAGCGAAGGGACAGTATATTCCTAGCTTCGGGTCTTGATGGAAAGCCTAAATACCATTGGATGTCATCCTACCCCATAAGGGTGCGGTTATGACTCGTCGGGGCTCCAAATCGAGCCTAACCTCAAGTAAAGTGTCATGGCAATACCTAACGCTGGATCTTCTAATGGTAATGTGAATATTCCATCCTGAGAAGACTACTTGAAGATGTCTTGTCCAGCCTCAGAACGGATCAGAGACACAACAGACGCGGGGCTACTTGAGCAGCAACCTAATAGACTGCATGTCGAGAATATATCAACCAACGCGACAGTATGATGGACTTAACCCAGTACCACAAACTTAATGAACTCATGTATCGAAAGGGGTTATCTACATTTCACGTTAGGAAACACCTGCAAGATCCTCTCGACTCATAGGGAGAAACATATTTATGAGACCCTCATGGGTCATAAAGTTGAAAAGCCTTCGGCGACAGAGATATCAACCTGTTTTCTAAGCCACGTTGCCCTACAAGGAGGTCAAGCCTGACTTTTGTATACTATCCACGAGCCACATTCGTCAAAATCGCATGTCAATGAAGTGAAGAAGGCACTTACGGGTCCTCACGACTTATAAGGAAAAAAATACCCGGGTAAGATCCTCACGACTCACATAGGCGATGGACACTTAGGAATCATCACGATTTCTAGGAAGAATATGCACCGATGAGATCTTCACGACTCATGGGGAGAAAAACCTTCTTGAGACCCTTACGGCTCATGAAGATGGACAAAACCTTAGGCAACAGAGACCTAAACCTGTCTCCTGGGCCATATATCTATGGCGATGCATAACTTTGTACTACTTAACCTACGTACATACCTACATTGGCAAAGTAGTGGGGGCATTTGTTCCCGCAAAAAATTTTGGCTCAAAGCTCGCTATTCCCATTATAAAAATAGAGGGCAAGCTTCACGTGTTAAACACGTATTCACTCACATGAAAAGCATATGAGTAGCGGTTTTAGATAGATTTAAATTCTATGACAGCCCCCATGTGCAAAGCACGTGAGCACTTACGTACAAAGCACGCGAGTACCGGCTGTAGTTAGGATTAAATCCTATAGCAGCCCCCACGTGTTAAACACGTGAGTTCCCTTGCCGCATTTTGTAGCAACGCTCACATGCAAAGCACTTGAGCGTCGCTGCCGCTTATGTATATGGCAGCGCTCACGTGATAGCACGTGTGCGCCCCAATTTGAAACACTCTCATCTATTAGAATTAAATTTTATGTGACAGAATTAAATTTTATTTGAGAAATATTTTCCCTGATATTTCTAATATGGAAAGATTTTTCTCTAACAGAGAATTTTTGGATTTAAACTCCAATGGTGATAAAATATCATCAATTAAATCATCTGATAAAATTAAATTCTATATTAGGAAAATATTTTCTTAATCTTGTTAAACTAACAAGATATTCATATGATAGAATTAAATTTTATGTTAGAAAAATATTTTCCTAATCTTGTTAAACTAACAAGATATTCATATGATAGAATTAAATTCTATGTTAGGAAAATATTTTCCTAATCTTATTAAACTAACAATATATGCATATGACATAATTGAATTCCATGTTAGGAAAATATTTTCCTAATCTTCTTAAAATAAACAATAAATCTTCTTTGTTAAACAGAGAACCTTTAGATTAAAAATTCAACGATAAATAAAATTTACCGGTTGATCTTTAAGATCAATTTGATTGATTAGGAAATCAATCATGACCTCTCAATGAGAGATTTTCTTTTTCTCTTCTCCTATAAATAGAAGCAAAGATATTAAATCTCAGAGAAAGGAGACCCCCTATAAGCTTCCACAAAAAACAGAGAATTTAATTCTCGATAAAGAGAAGATCTTCCTCCTCTCAAAACCTAGGTAAAGAAAACACAGAGATAAGAATATCTCCACTTAACCCATCATATCTAAGGATTTAACCCTTTAAAAGAACTTAGTTCTTTCTTTGGATCTGAGATCCACAAGACAACTCTCCCACAAGATGAAAATTTAATTCTAACCGGAAAGATCTTTTTCTTGAGAATCAGAGATTCAGGAGAGAACAAGGTTGAAAAAAATAATGGAAGAAAGGACATGAAAAGGATGGAGTTTATACTCTAGGAACTTAGTTCCTTCATAATAAAGAACTTAATTCTTAAAGAACCAGATCCTAAATTCTCAAAATAGTGATCTTGGTGATTGTTAATGGTCACAATACCATTAACAGAAGTTTAACTTCTCTAAAAAACATGAACAGAGATTAAATTTCTAAGGACACAACGTCTCAATATCCGCGTGAGCGCTTAAAAGAAACCATGATGACGGCGCCTCACGTGATATCTACGTGAGCGCTCACAAGAAGCAGATAATAGCGCCTCACATGATATCCATGTGAGCGCACAGAAGCTCAGAGACTCGGTGTCTTATATGCGATACACGTGAGTGCCTAAGACCCATGAAGACAGCGCCTCACGTACCATACACGTGAGTGCCCATAAGTAAGAACTCAGCGCCTCACGTGCCATACATGTGAGCGCTTGAAAGACGCCAGAGACTCAGTGCCTCACGTGATATTCACGTGAGCGCTATGTGACTGAATGCTTAGCACCGCTAGGTGGTATAGAAACCCAATCTTAGCCCTACATTGGCTAAGTATGTGAAGTTTAAGCTTCTTCTTTGATTTTAAATCAACTGAGCCCATTTGCTCATGATATCCAAATTTATCTTAGTCCTATATACGACTAATGATCTTTCATCGATGATATCTAAGATGATCTTAGTCTCATATACGACTAATGATCTTCATCTCATATCTTCTAAGTTAATCTTAGTCTCATATAAGACTAACGATCCTCAGTTCTGACATGATTTTTTCCCCTCATATATGGGATTTGTTTCAAGGGTACATCCTTCCACACCTCAGATATACGACGTTGTAATTCCTCATCGTCTTCAGAAAGGCGGCATGTCCCAACAGCCAACAACTCATCGTCCCAACTTGATGAAAGATATGAAATTTCATCAAGACATGTAATGTCCTAATCCTCATATTGATACACCTCAAATTTATGCACTTCCATATTAATGAGCATACCTCATATTGACACACATCCCATATAGATATGAATCTTATATTGAGCTACGGTTTTATACATATATGTATATGTATATCTTTGAGGGAAATATAAATGCCTTCAAATTAGACCGCACCCCAATATTAGGTGCATCCCTTGTCACCATCGTTCACTTCGCCACATGACATATATACGTGCGCGCAAGATGAATAATGGACCGAAACATCCTTAAACTAACACTTTGTCCCGAACACGGGAATGTTGGACCGAAATGTCCCTAAACTAATATTGGACTGCGATGTCCTTAAACTAATATATTTGTCCCTACAGCTGATCTTCATATTTATCCCCCCTATACAATCCACGGAAATAAACAAGCCATATTCTATCTATGTCTCCCACGGACCGAGATGTCCTTAAACTAATATGTTTTGCCCTGTGGTTTGTCTCCATATTGACTATCGTATACTATCCATGGGCTATTCATATATGATCTAATGATCAGTTGAGCCCATATGCTCATTAGTCCTATGTTGATCTTAGTCTCATATATGACTAACGATTCTTTGATCGAACCCATATATCTCATGAACTGATGGACCTCATTTATATGAGCTCCGCGTTCTAAGTTCAAAACCCCAAATCTAATATATGGATTTAGACTAATTTGCGCCCTACGAGTGATGATATATATTAGTCTCCATATATAATCCAAGGGCAACTCCATATAAACAAACATAACACGTCACGAAATGATCAATTGGAGAAGGTGAAAAATGTTATCGCTTTGAGATAGCGTAATTAACTGCAGAGGCTTCCGCCTGTATGGAAGAGCATCCCCACAATTAAAAACCCCTCACAAATGAAGGGGAATCTGATAAGTCATGCTACATCTGTCTCATCCATCCAAACCTCCGATATACGGTGCCATAAATCAACTTAGTATTTTTGGAGAGATAGATTGATATGTTCCAAATAGCATCTGCCCCCGTATTCAGGCTAGACATCCTCCAACGTCTCAGTCCAGTCTCTGGTGGTAAACAGGTGGAGTGAAAAATAAGGCTTAGTTCTTTGTTAAATATTATAGAAATTCAGAACTTACAACCTTACCGCAGAACAAAACTTGAAAAAATCTTAACTCTTTAAAACCTCGCCTGATCCTTTTGAACATTTATCCAATCCGTATTTTGTGACATGGTGACTTTAATAAAAAAAATTGAAACGTAACGACACTATTTGCAGACTCACGTAAATACGTAGAGGATCTTAAGTTAAATAAGAAGTGAGGTGTGAAAAATAAGGATTCGATATTTCTAATTTAGGGTGATAGAATTTCTAGTTTTGATATTGAACCCTAGGTTTAGAATTGATTGTGATTTCACGTAACTAGCTTTGCGGAATTTTGTAAGTGTAATCCGTTGAAAACCCTTTGGAGACAACACTCCTCCTCCTAGAAACACCTAAAGGTTTAACGGCTTGTTGCATGGGCTCAGTGCAATCGCGTTCCCTGCGAAAGTGAGACTAGGATTTTGTCTTGCTCAGGATAAGAAAAAGATAAGTTTAGGGGTATTTGTTCATCACGAAAAACAGTATTTCAATACCACTCATTCAATATCATTTTTGTGAATAATCGGTGTTATTAACCCATGTCTGCTCAATAAGTATAGGATACAGGTATTCGTAACAAAATACTAGAAACACACTCAAAATGCACGGATACGACATATGTGAGCCGATACTGCAAACCGGATGAAGAATCGATCAATATTCAAGAGTTTTTGCAACAAGACATGTGTGTACAACATTTTTAAATAAATGGTCCAACATGATACATGGATTTTCAAGTGTGAACACTCATGGGACAGCCAGGCTACATGTGGGAATCCAAGTAGGAGTGCAAGTGGGTATGGATCTTAATGAGATGTAATGTGTACTTTTGTAGAAAGTCATGCTCATTTCCCTCCAAAACCTCCAAATATCACCCTCTTGATAATTTGAAAAAATAGCAATTCCAGAGAGATGATATTAAATACAGAGAACTACACTTAGAAGATGGGACCCATAAGCCCTAACTTGGCCGCCAAAATATTCCATTTAGTCACAATTAGCGGCCAGACCCTCTCCATTTTGGCTCGTTTTTCTTCTGTGGCCCCCACACTGTCTTGTCATCCCCTTTTTATATTTTGTTTTCGGACTTGCATTGCCTATAAATAGCAGATCAGAAGAAGAGGTAAGATTCTAAGTTTTAGACCACTTTCTTAGATGTTATCTTGCAATTTTCATTTGTGTAATCTTGAGTTCTTTCCCTTTCTCTAGACCTTTCATTGAACTTACAAGCTTAAAATTTAGGTTCTTGAATTCAATAGTTTGTATCTTTTTGTGCTATTTCAATAAAAGTTTCATTTCAAGCTTCAAAGTTATATGTTTGTGATACTTAGAATTTAGATATTGAATTCCTTCCTTCTCTCTCATCTTACAACCTATTCATTGAGCTTGCAAGTTTAGATTGAGATTATTGGATCCATTTAATTGAACATAACAAGGACTTCCCTGGCTACTTTTGATTTGCACATTGGTTCTTAGTATATTTCTAACTTTTATTTTCACTTGCATGGTTTCTATGATCTCTCTTTTTTTTGTGTTTTCTTTGTTTTTGTGACTATGTGTGAGTAGTAACATCACTTTTAGGGTAGGAGAAGGTTAGTTTGATATGGAGAAGTGATTTACCATTCCCTTTAAAACCAACACCTTGTAGATTGAACTTTGACTAAAAGAATCGCAATCCGCTTCTTTAGGCACCCTATCCTACATGATAGCGGTGATCCCTAATTGAGACCGGTTGCACTTCCTTTGGCTGAAGTCTATGGATAAGAGCCAAGAACAGAAGAACAAGGGATAATAAGTATAGATTTAGCGCACAATCGCAAATACCGTACATAAGCACCATAATCCACATTGTTGCCGATTACCTTAGCATCAATATCAAGTGAGGTTCAAAAGGAAGGGGTAAATATTATCCCGGCTCAAACTAACTTAACCCTACCCCTAACAAGTCTTTCTTTTGAACATATTTTTCACAAAACTTAGAATAACAAACAAACTCGAACTTTTCGGACTTAACTTGTTAAAACAAGAATAAAAACGTACCTTCTGCCTGCGGACAATCCGTACTCATCTCGGCTAGTTACATGTGACACCGTCTTGATTGCAGTATTTTAAAACTTAGTACGGCACGATAAATCTCTACCAATCAAATAGCGCCGTTGTCGGAGAGACAATAACATGTTTTATTTATGATCTCGGGTTAATTTGTGTATATTTTGTGTATAAAATTAACAACTTTCTGAAAAATCAAAACTAAATTTGAAAAATTTCAAAAACCAAAAAAAAATATAACCGTTTTGACATTTGTTCTCTGTTATTTTGATCTGGTATCACTCTAAGATAAATAGAAATATTTAAAGTGTTAAAATGGGCATAGAACGCAGAGAATACAATAAAAATTTGGAGCCCCAATTTCTTCTTTGGGCTGCAAATTTATTCATTCTGCCCGCAATGGGCATCCAGACTTGTCTTGTTTGCTCCAAGGTTTTGTGTGGTACTTTCTTGTTTTGTTATTACCCTATTTTCATACTTTGAATTTCATAATTTTATGTGTACAGAACATTGGCTATCTATATCGCTTTTTCGCTAAAATATCCGTTTTTTCCCAACATTAGCAGCTTTTTACAGATTAGCGAACAGCAATCGTGCGGAGCAAAGTGCGTATTCAAGATCAAGGTGATAGAAAAGTACAGTGCCAAAGACCGGGGCAGTTTGACCCACCAAGCTAACATTCAAGCACTCGAGAATCGATTCAACAGAGGTTTGTTTCCTCCAATCAGAGCAAAGCTCTGTTCAAATTTCAAATTTTGAAATGAAGCAACGCTTCATAGAAGCGCCAAGTGCGCTGCGCTCTAAGCAGTGCACCACGTGCAAAGCATGTGTGCGCTAGCGCTAAGTGCGCTGCACCCTAAGCAGCGCACCACGTGCAAAGCACGAGTGCGCTAGCGCTAGAACTAAATGTTCTCCACCGTTGGATCAAAAACCCAACGAACATGATTAAAAATCATCAATTAACCAGAATAAAATTCTGTTAAGGAGAGATTCCTCAAAATCTTTCGAAACAAAAAGATTGAGCTCTGTAAACCAGAGCACCGTCGGATCAATGATCCAAAGATGATTAAAAATCACCAAAATTACAGAATAAATTCTGTATGGGGAAAGATTTCCCAATCATGTTAAAAACAAGAAAATTGCCTTCTGTAAATCAGAAGCCCTTGGATCAAAGATCCAACGGTGGGAAAATCCCCAAATCAATCGGAGAAAAGATCTCCTTAACCGATTGAACAAATCAGCTCGCCCTATATAAAGGCCCCAAGACTTCAAGTCTCAAGAGGAGGGAAAAAAGAAAAAATACAGAAACAAAGAGAGGAACCCCCCTAAACTTTGAGAAATTCAAAGACAAAGAGCAAGCTCTCAGAAGAAGAAAACTTTCTTCAAGGTAAAAAGAACAGAAAGACGAAATCGTCTCATATAAAAGAAGAACATAATTCTTCTCACAGATCATAGATCAATAATACTAAGGTCTTTTACAAAAAGAGATCATAAACATCTCATTATAAAAAGGGGGAGAATAATTCAATTCTCTTAGGATCACAGATCCATAAAGGCAAAGCGTTTCACCAAAATAAGAGATTGAAACATCTCCTATAAAATAAGAACTTTGTTCTTAGAACTTTTAGACAAAGTCTCTTATAAACGAGAATTTATTTCTCAGATCATAAATCTGATCAAATAGCGCTTTGTGCTCTTGGACTGGCGCTCAGCGCCAAGCGCACCACGTGCTTCTCACGTGTGCGCCACTGAACAAATAGCGCTTTGAACTCATAAACTAGCGCTTTGAGCTCATGGACTGGCGCTCAGCGCCAAGCATACCACGTGCTCCTCACGTGTGTGCCATTGAACAAATAGCACTTTGCGCTCATAAACTAGCACTTTGCACTCATGGACTGGCACTCAGCGCCAAGCGCGCTACGTACTCCTTACGTGTGCGCTACCCAGCAGAAGCGCTCTGCGTTCTTTGACTGGCGCAAAGCGCCAAGCGCGCCACGTGCTCCTCACGTGTGCGCTACCCAGCAGAAGCGCTCTGCGCTCTTTGACTGGCGCCGAGCGCGCCACGTGCTCCTCACGTATGCGCTAAAAGAACATAAATTGTTCTATAAATAAAACCCTAGAGCTTTGATGAATGCTCAGCATTCAGTAAAAGACAAAAACATTGTCAGAACTCAAATCAATGCTCAGCATTGTCAAATGTTTAACATTTTAACTGAGTGGGCCGAGCCCAAGTTGGCCATAAACCCCTCATTCAGATTAATTGAGCCCATATGCTCATAAATCTTTTAACAGATCTTAGTCCCAAATTGGACTACAGATCTCCCAAACAACATTGGTTAAAGGGTACATCTCTTCACTCCTCTGATACATGTCGTTGTAATCCTTCAACGTCTTTAGAAAGGTGACGGGTCCCAACAACCAAACATCCCTTGGACTGTGGGGTCCTTAAGCCCATGGACTATGACGTCCTTAACCTCGGACTGTGGGGTCCTTAAACCCATGGACTATGATGTCCTTAACCTCGAACCGTAATGTCCTTAAACTAATAATGGACCGCAATGTCCCTAAACTAAAACAATAGAGCCCAAATGCTCTTTTGTTGGATCTAAATGATCCCGTTAAGTTGATCTTAGTCTAAAATTAGACTAACGTATCCTTAGCAAACGTTTAAGTTGATCTTAGTCTCAAATGAGACTAACGTATTCTTAAACCCAACCCCAAACCCAAATCTAAGAAGATACGGATTTGGACTAATTCACGCCCTACGGACGACAACATAAATTAGTCTCCGTATACAATCCACGGGCAACCAAAAATAAAACAAACACCCACGACACGAAGTGACCATCTGGAAAAGGAGAAAGTGGTTACCGCGATGCTGTAGCGTAATTAACTGCAGGGGCTTGCTCCTGCAGGGAAGAGTATCCCCATAATCAAAAATCCCTCAACGAGGGGGAATCTGATGAAGTCTGCTATATCGGCCGCATCCATTTAAATCTTCGATATATGGTGTCATAAATCAACTTGGCATCTTCGGAGAGGTGGACGGATAGCACCAAATACCATCTGCCCTCGAAGTTCAGGCCCAGACGTCCCAACGTCCCGATCGCTACCTTTCAGCGGAGAACAAGGTTTCTTAACCCTAAAAATTTTGGTGTGTATTTTCTAACACCTTCTCAATCAAATCCGACGCTCAAATATTCCATTCTTTGCAGGATTCTTAGCAAGATCGCGCCAATAGCCAAAAGAGAACTAACCGTATTTGTTGCATCACCACACTTAAATTAAAAAATGATTGTCTGGTGTTGTGAACAGCCCATTTATTTGAATTGCGCATTGCATCGTTAATACGGACATTAAGGGGCACGAACCCAAATTCAGATTAGGTGGGAATTTCATTACCCTTTCTATGCCCCAGAAATCACTAATTGCATAAGTATTACCTTGAGTTAATAAAAAAATCTAGATTAAGCCTTTAAGGATTTGTCGCGTTCAATTAGGACAAGTGAAAGTTGCGGGAAATCTACTATTTATCTAAGCTCGATCGTATGGTGTCTAAGAAAAGTGTTAGGGACGTGAGTCCCACAAAGTGAGGGGGTTTTTAATTAAGAAACTTGGTGAAAGCCTTATAAAACCTCCCCACCTCACTTGCACTTACCTGGCCATGCTTGATCAGTGAAGAAGCAATTAGAGGGTTTATCCTGCAACTTGTTGCTTGGAAGTCTAGAAGCGGTCTAGTTTGGATTTTGAAAATCCTAGCTCTAGGTATTGATTGTGCATTTGTGCTTGTGATTGTTTGTTTTGAGCCCGCCATTTTCACATTTTTTCCAAAACGAAACAAAAATTTGACATTTTTCACCACATTTTCACCTCCACTTATATTTTCACCATTGACGTTTTCTTACTCTCACATTCTACCAACATGCTTTGACAACACTAAACTTGTTTAGTGTATATCTGCTTGGACTCGGGACACTAGTGCTCGTTTAGTCTGCGTTTCGCTAGTCCCTACCGACACGCGATCGACTCCAAAGTCGAAACTTCTTCCACGTACCCTTCACCTTTACCTTTGTCGGTCAACACCAATGTTGATCGTGATTCTGTTCACACATATTCACCTTCTCTTTCGACCAACCTTTCTTCTAAGATGTCGGGATTTCTAACGAACATCACTTTACCTCCTCCGGGGATAATTTCACCTCTTCTTGGTGTGAATAATCTACCACCTTCCGCAGGAGCACTGTCACGCATCACGTTATAAGACCGATACGATCCTATCCGTACAGCTCTTCCCACCTTCCTTTCTATACCACCAACCAACGGGGATAATTTTGAGATTAAACCATATTTTCTCAACATTCTGCCTAAATTTCATGGGCTTGATTTTGATGACCCATACGTCTTCATCAAAAAATTTCAGCAAGTTTGCCAGATGATGAAAATCGCTCAGCTTTCTAATGATGCGATCCGCTTAAGGATGATCCCTTTCACCTTTTGTGATTTAGCGGAAAATGGTTTTATTCTACCGCATCTCATTCTATATCCATTTGGTATGAGTTTGTAAAAGCCTTTAAAAGAAATTTTATCAAAATCACAAAACTGCGCCCATTAGAACTGAAATCAATCAATATTTATATGATATTAAAATGGCATTATTCCACCGCATCTCATTCTGATGATACTCGTAAGTGGGAACTCCCCGGATTATGACACGTGGTAGATGACGTATCCTGGGGCTCATGGAAACAGGGCAAGCACCATATGTTGGAGGCGTCCCCTGGGCTATTGTCCTGAGGTATGACCCGACCTTCGGTGGATCCCTAAACACTCATATGCTCGCCATGTGAATAACCCTCGGCTCGCCTCCTCGCCCTCCTACACGCCGAGCTTCCTCGGCCTCCCGCTCGCCTCCGAGCTATCACAGAACCGAGCTTCCCTGGCTTTCCGCTCGTCTCCGAGCCTCCCGCCAAGCTAAGCCTCCCCGGTTCTACCGAGCAACCAAGGACGCAAAGCCCAAGCGCCTCCGCCAAGGCTCCACGTATCTCGCCAGAGGCGAGATATCCGCCACCCAACATCCCACGTTCCACTCCGTCGTATCCCCCCATTAACGAGCATATCTCGTCATTAATGGGGGGATCCCGTCATTCACGCAGGCATAACGTCAGAAGCGTAACCGACGGAGAAGATATCGCGCCAGCTCGCTCCAAGCGACCACTATAAAAACCCCTCTCTCAAACGACTCAGGTAACGCAATTTTATTCCAATAAGACGCTACCAAATTCCTCGGCTAACTTGATCGTTGGAGGGTCCACGGTGGCACAACCACCCCAGGACTTCTTTTGCAGATAGCCCGGTTTTGCCTCAGATTAAGCCCACTGAGATCTACACGCTCAAAGAGGTAACCCTCAACACCAATCTCAGCCATCCACCGATGCTCGTGACAGATCAACGGAGGAAAACATCTGAAGGAGATCAAAACCTCCATCAATTAGCGTCGTATATGGGAAAGGTAGAAATCTTTCCACCCATCAAAAGTTGATCTTCCGCTCTCGAATACATGGCGATCAAAGACCATGGCGGTCCCAACACAAGCCGCCGCCCTCCCCACAACGGAGGCATGGATGGATCTGCTCCCCCACCGAATGCTATCCACGCCCTCTCGGCACAGATCAATAGGCTCGTGTCCATAGTGGATGCCCTCGTCCACATCCAAACGGTAGGCCCAGCCCCCTAGATCGCCGCTCCCCGCCCGAGGGTGATGACATCCGCAGAGGGGGAGATGATGCCGCCCACACTGGCACCACCGAACAACGTCTTGCTTACTCCGGCGACCATAGATCCTCCATGGCGACCGATTTTATGACCCGCTGGGTTCCACATAGCCCCACACCGTGGTCCCATGAAAGAGCCCATCGTCCTGAGGCTCGTCGTATTCCCATCCCTACCGAGGAGGTATCGGTCAGCTCGCCTACACCCAGGCATGACCGACACCCCCTCCCTCGACGGGACCGCACGGACGGCACTCGCCGTGAGGACTCAAAAGGACCTCCCTAGGGGACCTGAGGAATCTGATCGAACGGAACCGGAGTCGCAGCCGGGCACAGGCTACAAGCGGGAATGGCCACTACTCCAACCACGTTGACTCCTCAAGGTACCACAATCGTCTCGATGCCCTCGAAAAGAAAATCGAGGGTATACATCGGGAGGGTCACCCGTCGAAGGAGGCAGCCAGGTACGCCGCCGACTCGCTCACAAAGCTCTTCACCGAAGATCTGCTCGCCGTACATGTCTCGTCTAAAAACAGACCTCCCAAGGTGGCCCTCTTCGACGAGAAGTCTGATCATCTGGACGCATTCACGGCGGGCATGAGCTTCCAGGATAACTCAGACGCCGCCCAATACCGAGCATTTCCCGCAAATCTCATCCAGGTAGGACGAGACTGGTTTCGAGGACTCACGCCATGCTCCATCTCTACCTTTGATGAGCTGGCCGCCCAGTTCCTCGGACATTTCGTATAGAACAGACGACAGAAGCGGACTGTCGATTACCTCTTCACCATAAAGAGTGGGGAAAGGAATCCTTTAAAGGATACGTCACTCGTTTTTACAACGCCCTTCTTGAAGTTCCCGAGCACCGGGACGAAACTGTCATCACCGCTTTGAAGTCGGGTCTTAGGCACAAGGAGTGGCTCCGCTCCTTTGCATTAGTGCAACCTAAGACCATGGCCAAGGTAAAAGCATAGACCGAGCGAGAAATCCAACTCGAGTCTGAGGTAAACGCAAACCTACCCCGGAGCGATCAGGCTAACCAATAGAAGAGGGGCAGAGAAGAGAAGAAGAAGGTCGATCGGCCAAAATCATACTCCCCGAAGTTCCAGGAGTATACTCCACTCAGCATCTCTCAGACCGAGCTGTTAGAGGAACTGAAGGGCGAACGATTCTTCAATCTCCCTCCGGTCACCAATAGAGCGGCTAAACGAACCCGGGGCCCATATTGTGCCTTCCATAGGTTGCAGGGACACCCGACCGAGAACTGTAAGCAACTCCGCAACTTTATCGAGGAGTTGATCCGCTCGGGCCACCTGGAGAAATACCTGTGGGAAAAACGACAGGCGAACAGGGAGCCCGACAACCATCCCCCTCCTGGCGAATTGACGATCGGCCAAATCATGGTAGTTTCTTTGGGGTGTGCATATGGAGCCGGCGAGATTCGTCGCCTCCCACCCGTCGAGGGAACAAGCGACCGGCCCCGAAAGAAAAGCAAGACCGCCGAGCCTATCATCTTCACTGATGAAGACCTCCACGGTATATCCTTGCCTCACACGACCCTCTCGTGATTCCGGCACGGGTCCACCACTACGAGGTTCAAAGGATATTGGTCGACTTAGGAAGCTCGGCAGATATCCTTTTCTATGACTGCTTCTAGCGTATAGTGCTCGGCCCGTCCGACCTACGGCCAACCGCCCACATCCTGTCGGGGTTTACCAACCACTCCATCCCGGCCGAGGGAGTGGTTACCCTCCTCTTTAACATTGAGGAAGCCAGACATACGAAGACTGTACCAGTGGAATTCATCGTCGCCAAGATCCCCTCGTCCTACAACATACTCTTGGGATGCCCGACGCTAAACTCTCTTCGAGCTCAGATCTCAACCTACCACCTCGCGATCAAGTTTCCGCTGGATCAAGGTGGGATAGGCCGGGCCTACGGGAACCAGCAAATCGCCAAGATTTGCTTCACGGCGACATCCACCACTGAAGAGAAAAATGATGACCTCAGAAGCGCAAATGATTTCCAGGGGTCCTTGGATACTCGTGACGAATAGAAGGAAATCCGAGGGGTCCAGGTGGAGGCGCTAACAGACGTCCCCCTCGTCGAGGGCAACAAGGAACAAACTGTCCAGATCGGATCCCTTTTGTCAGGAGCCCGGCGCGAAGACTTAATCCACTTCCTCCGAAGAAACTCGGTTGTGTTCGCCTGGACGCCTGCTGACATGCCCAGGATCGACCCCCACGTGATCTTGCACAAGCTCTGGGTCGACCCGACGGCCCGACCTGTCAGACAAAAGAAGCAAAGTTTCGCTCCGATCAAACAAAAGGCAATCGAGGACAAGGTTGATAGGTTGCTTGCAGCCAACTTCATTCGAAATGTTGCCTACTCGAAATGGCTGGCGAATGTGTTCATGGTTAAAAACGCAAGAGGGAAGTGGTGCATGTGCGTTGACTTCACAGATTTGAATAGGGCCTGCCTGAAAGACAACTATCCCCTCTCTCGGATAGACCAGCTTGTGGACAGCTCGGCAGGCCACGAATTGCTCAGTTTCATGGACGCTTTCTCCGGCTACAACCAGATCCGTATGAACCAGGCAGATGAAGAACTTACCACGTTCACCATGGACCAGGGGGTATATTGCTACAAAGTGATGCCCTTTGGCCTCAAAAACGCCGGGGCTACATACCAGCGCCTGGTTAACAAAATGTTCAAACCACAGATCAGGAGAAACATGGAGGTTTACGTCGACAACATGCTCGTGAAATCAACCTCATCAGACGAGCACCCCAAAGACCTTGGCGAGACATTCGACATCCTTCGCAAGTACAAAATGAAGCTGAATCCAGCCAAGTGCACGTTCGGGGTCACTAGCGGGAAATTCCTCGGGTTCATGGTTACCCACCGAGGAATCAAAGCTAACCCGGAAAAGATCGGCGCCATTCTCAACATGGCCATCACAAAGAGCAACGTGGAGATCATGCGGCTCACGGGGAGAGTGGCCGCCCTCAGTCGCTTCATGTCAAGATCCAGAAAAAAGTGTTTCCCATTCTTCAAAGCCCTGAGAAAGATTCCGAGGTTCGAATGGTCAAAAGAGTGTGAAAACGATTTCGAGCAACTCAAAGCGCACCTGGAAACTCCCCTACTGCTGACCCGACCAATCGAAGGAGACGGGCTTCTACTGTACTATACGGTATATGATCATGCTGCTGGCTCGGTGCTCGTTTGGGAAGTCGAAGGAGTACAGAAGCCGGTCTACTACGTGAGCCATGTCTTTAAATATGCGGAAATGAGGTACCCGACCATAGAAAAGATTTTCTTGGCGCTTATCGTCGCCTCAAGGAAGCTACGGCAATACTTCCAAGAACACACCATCCTCGTCCTCACCGAGCGACCCATAGGGCTATTCTCATCTCCCCCGAATCGTCTGGTCGTCTGGAGAAATGAAGGTGGGAGTTATCCCAGTTCGACATCAAATACCGCCCCAGGCATGCCATCAAAGCGTAAGTCCTGGGAGATTTTGTTCTCAAGTGTATTATCCCCAACAAGGAAGCGGCGTCGGCGCCTGTTGATTAGAGAGATTTTGTCGATCAAAAATAATTTACCGCAATCAAGAACAGCGTCGCTTTGCAGCTAGCCGGTGAGTATGAGTCGGTCCACAGGGATTTCGTGTTTTCCTAGTCGTGCTAACGAGTTAATTCCGATGAATGTTCGGATTGATTTATTAAATCTAAAAAAACTGCCAAATTAAGTTTATACTAAAATTATCTAGATCTAAGTCTTGCTAGGGTTAGGCTTAGGGGAAGTTGAGAGATCAAAGGTTTCCTCACCGCTTTCAATACCCTATTTTAGATCAATTAGATGTTATGGTAATTATCAATAAAGTGGATGTCATCACTAGTACCCACATTATTCTGCAACACTCTTCCGGATCTCAACGTGGTCACCGCATTTACATTGTGATTGTGATATGTGTTTTGTGTGTGACCGGGATTTGGCAATGGTTGAGATGGAAGCTTTCTCTTTTCTCTCTCGCTCAACGCAGCAGTTAATTGTGCAATTTATGCCTCAATAGATTTGATGCTTTGATCGTGTGAAGCATTGTTGTGCACTAAAGACTGGACGCAATTTTCCAATCTTGCTGCGGATTCTGTAGATTGCTTGAGAAACGCATCTAGACTTTTTTCTAGCGAGATAACCTTATCATCATTTGGTTGAACCAAATTGTTCGTTTGATTTGGATAAGGTTGTGGTTGGAAAGGTTGCTGGTTTTGAGTTTGTTGGGGTGCTTGTTGTTGTGGAGGAGGCCTTTGAAAGTTGTTGTTTCCTTGGAGTTGCTGATTTTGATTCCAAGCAAAATTTAGGTGGCTACTCCAACCCGGATTGTAGGTCGAAGAGTAAGGATCATTTCTTTGTCGTTGCTGAAATGCAGCATTGACTTGATCTTTTCCTTGAATAGGTGGATTGTAAGGACACTCTTCGGTAGGGTGTGATGGATCCGAACAACAAGCAAAAACAGTTCGTGGGGGTAAAGCAGGGGCAGGAGAAGACGATGAGATTTTGGTCTCAATGGCTTCTAGCTTTTTCATAAGTGCGGCCATCTCGGCTTTCATAGCAATCGACATATCTACTTGATGTATGCCTGCCCTAGATTGACCAATAGAAGAAGATGAGGTGGTCTTTGTGCTCTCCCACTGAATTGTTTGTTCACTAAGATCCTCGAGAAACTGCCATGCTTCCTTACTAGATTTGGTTAGAAAGTGACCTTGACAAATGGTTTCTAGCAACTGCTTCGTTGCCGGGTTCAATTCCTCATATAATGTTTGGCAAAGTTGCCAACTTTCGATCCCATGATGAGGGCATTGAACAAGTAGGTCTTTGAATCTTTCAAAACACTTCTAAAATGGTTCGGAAGGAAGCTGGGAAAATTGTATTATCTCATTGCGAATTCTCGCGGTCTTGTGATGAGGATAAAACTTTTTAAGAAAATCTTTAACAAACTCGTCCCAATTTCGAATTGAATGTGATGCTGTGCTGTATAGCCACTTCTCGGCTAAGTCACATAAGGTGAAAGGAATGACCCTTAGCCTTATAACGTCATCACTTAATTGGGTTGTTTTCATCATGGCGCAAACATTTTGGAATTTATTGATAAAGATATAAGCATCTTCGGATTCCAATCCATGAAATTTTGGCAGCATATTGATGAAATGGGGTTTTATTTCAAAATTGTCCCCATTTGCCGGTGCGGGTGAAAGACAGGTAGGTAAAGAGGTGCGGACAGGATAGAAGAGATCCTAGAGCGCGATTCGTTGGGGCGCTACAACAGGCGGGAGATTCGGGTTATTCGCACCTAACGGAGGTGGAATCAGTCCCGTGGGTAAGGTGTTGTTGGGATTATATCCCGACATACCTTCGGAAGAAGAATTTGAAGGTGGAGGTAAGGAGGTGGACGGAATTTCGACTTCGGTGTCGAAAGGTTCGTCGGTCGGTACCAACGAAACACGGACTAATCGGGCGCTAGTGTCCCTAGTCCAAAGTGACATACACTAAAGGGGTAGTATAGTCAGAAAAAAAAAATGAAAGACAGAATGTTGAGGTAAGATAACGTCAATGAGAAGAAAGTGAGTGGTGGTGGGGTGCAAGGATTTTACGCGACAAGTTGCAAGTTTTTATAAAAGATTTTTTTCTTTTTCCACTTTTTTTTATTTGGAACCGTTTAAAAAAAAGATTTTTGATAAAGGGCTAAGACACACTTTCGATCAACCAAAAATGCACAATCAAGCCTAACTCTAGGGTCACCTAGGTCAGCTAGACAGCTCCTAACTGTTCCAAACGGCTAGAGATAAGACCTCAAACCGCCTCTTCACTGCCAATTGCGGCCAGGTAAGTGCCAGGTAAGTGGGAGGCTCCCCGCTACAAGTAGCGGTCCTAATTAAGTAACCACTTGCCTTGACACACTTGCCTAGACACCGCAAAGTCAGGTTAGGATAAACGGTCGATGCCTATAACTAGTCCTCTGTCCTATTGAACTCGAAGTCCTTAGGGCTGAGTCTAGTATTTTTTAATTAAAGATTGGTCAATGCAAATGCCTTTTGTGATTTCTGGGGTCCTGCGAAGGGTGATGAGATCCCCACCCAATCTGAATTGGTCAAAAGCCCCTTAAAGTCCGATTAAAGATATGCAAAACAGTAAATCACTTGCAATCAAATCTTTTTTTATTTTATGCGCGGCGCAAAGAATCCTGCAGAAAATCTGTTATTGAGAAGGGGAAAGATATTCTTATTTTTATGCGCAAAGAATCCTGCAGAAAATCTAGCAAAAGATATATCGGGAGATTTCAGAGGAGAGAGAAGAGATCTTACAGTGCAAATTTGGTCAACAGATGAGGTCACCACAGCGCGGATCCGCGGCCCAAGCGCGTTGCTGCGGCGTTTCCGCGGTTGAATCCAAGGCACAGTTCCCCAGAAAAAATTCCAGATGATGAAGTCGCTAGGTCACCGCCCTTCCGCGGTCTGAGGTAGGGTTCGGCCGCGTTTTCGCGGTTGAATGGAGGGCTCAGGTCTCAGAAAAAATTCTGTAGCTCTGCTGTTCAAATCTTCTTCTGTTCTGATGTTCCCTTTTCTGTTTCGCACTCTGGATTTTTCCAGATCCGTCGATCCTGCAAAGATTCACAAAAAATATCTTTCAAACAATAAATGATAAAATTTTTATAATTTTACTTTTTCTGTTTTTATGATTTTTTAATTTTGATTGACCCGAAATTGCAAAGAGGAAAAACTACGCCATCCCCGGCAACGGCGCCATTTGATTAGAGAGATTTTGTCGATCAAAAATAATTTACCGCAATCAAGAACGGCGTCGCTTTGCAGCTAGCCGGTGAGTACGGGTCGGTCCACGGGGATTTTGTGTTTTCCTAGTCGCGCTAACGAGTTAATTCCGATGAATGTTCGGATTGATTTATTAAATCTAAAAAAACTGCCAAATTAAGTTTATACTAAAATTATCTAGATCTAAGTCTTGCTAGGGTTAGGCTTAGGGGAAGTTGAGAGATCAAAGGTTTCCTCACCGCTTTCAATACCCTATTTTAGATCAATTAGATGTTATGATAATTATCAATAAAGTGGATTAGAATCTTTTGGGAAGATGTTTCTTCCTCTAAGTTCTTGTCCATCCTTTATCGATCCTTACCCTAACCTCCATGGAAAACATGCGCACCCGGTCCTTTATACTACGGTATCACCGTTACCTCGAGGGGTAGGATGCCGCAGGGAGCGGTGTGTGCGTGTATGCATGGAGTTCTAATTCTTAAATGTGAAGGGGTGAGAAAGGGGTAAGAGATCTCATCTCTCAAACCTTTCCCTAAGGCTAACCCTAACAAGCGAGGAGACTACTCGCTCATTAGGGGATTAAAAGACATTCTAAATTAAAAGAGAACTAAAGCAAAGAAATAAAAGTAACTTACTAATTTTTATTGATGGCTCTCTCCAAACATCAACGCAGTACAGATCTGAATTTGTGAAATGAAAAGAGGCATAGCCTCATACAGAATTTAGAGTTCCTATTTATAGAGGATAGGAAACCCTAGGGTTACAATGACTCGCACATATGCTATTACAAAAATACCCCCTAAAAATCCCAACAAACGCACCGACGCACAGCCACAATTTTTCTGCACCGACACGTGCAATAGACGGCCGCGGAACCGCGGCCCGAGGCATGGTTTGGCCGCGGTTCCGCGGCCAAACAAGAGGATTGCATCATCAATTTTGGTGTGCTGGCTCCTGCTGACTTTTACTTCCTACTTTTACAGGTCCTTTCTTAATTTGTCTTCTAGGTATTCTCCAGATCTTCACAGTGAGTAGTTGTATTGAAATTTAACCGTTTGCTTTGTAATCATGGATCTTGCATTGCTTTGTACTGATCTTTGTGTAGGCTTTATCAAAAATCCTTCTGTTTGTTGGTTGTAGTTCCACTTTTGCATCGTTTTTTTTTATCTTTTTCACTGTTTTAGATCCAAGAACCTGTAACCTGTAATATGTAGCAGACATGGGTCAAAAGCACCTGTTTATTTATAAAACGAATAAGAATGGGGAATATAATAATGCAATATTATGGTATGAACACCTGTCTCCGGGTCCCAACCCTCAGTCGAGGAAGTGCCCGACTCCGTCCTCGACTGGGTCCTCTACATCAACGGATCCTCTACCGAGGAGGGGAGCAGTGCCGGCCTTATCATTCGAGGCCCGAAAAAGGCAGAAATGGAGTACTCTTTGAATCTCGAGTTCAGAGCGTCGAACAACGCCGCGGAATAAGAGGCCTTACTCGCCGGTTTGCGAATCGCTTCCAGAGTGGGGCTGAAGATGATCCGAATTCGTAGCGACTCCGTCCTGGTCGTCGACCAAGTGACCAGGTGCTTTGAGGCCCGAGAGCCGCTCATGGTGAATTACATAGCCGAGGTAAAGAGACTACGAAAAAGTTTCGACGAAGTTCAAGTGGAGCAGATCCCTCGGCACCTGAAAGCCTAGGCCGACGCACTGAGCAAATTAGCCTCTTCTTATACGACCAACAATAAAAGGAATATCCTTTTCGAAGTCTTGCTACGGCCCAACGTGGAAGACAGAGAGGCAATGCTTCAAGTATACACTACTCAATAGGAAGGCCGGGAATGGAGAAAGCCCCTCGTAGAGTTTCTGAAGGAGGGTACACTTCCAGAGGACCAAGGGTAAGCGCATCGCCTTCGGGCTAAAGCCCACAATTTCGTCTAGAGCAATGGAAACCTTTACAATAAGTCATACATGCGGCCTCTGCTCCGGTGCGTCGACCCCCATAAAGCCGACTACGTCCTGCGTGAAATACACGAAGGGGTCGGCTGAGCGCATCGAGGGGTCCGTACCTTAGTCCAGAAGATGCTGCTCCAAGGGTACTATTGGCTAAAGATTTACCAAGACGCTCAAAATCTCATCAGAAGCTGCAAAAGCTGCCAACTCCACGGCAGCATACCCCGTCTTCCTGCTACCGAGCTAACCGCCCTCACCTCCCCCTGGCCGTTTACCCAGTGGGGGATGGACATGGTAGGCCAACTCCCCACTTGTACAGGCAGGCATAAATACATTCTCGTCACGGTAGACTATTTCACGAAGTGGATCGAGGCCGTCCCCATCAGAAAACTGGATGCCACCATGACCATCAAATTCCTGCAGAACAACGTAATCTCTCCAGATTCGGGATCCCGAGATGCATCATTACCGACCACGGGACGATTTTCGAAAAACGACAAACTCAAAGAGTTCTGCAATGAATACCACATACTAATGAAGTTTGCCGCGGTTGCGCACCCTCAATGCAATGGGCAGGCCGAGGTCGCTAACCGAGACGTCATCCGAGGTATTCAAACTCGTTTAGAAGGATGGCAGGGCAGCTGGGTCGAGGAAATACCACGGGTGTTATGGGCCTTACACACATCGATGAATACACCCATGGGAGAGACCCCTTTCAGCCTCTGCTATGGTACCGAGGCAATGGTCCCAGCGGAGATCGGATTGCCTAGTTATAGAGTCGAACACTTCGATGACGAAGCAACTACCTCGGCGCTCCGAACTAATTTGGACATCTTGCTAAAGAAGCGGGACCGGGAACAGATCAAAGTCGCCGCTTATCAACAACAAACTGCTTGCTACAACAACGCCCGAGTTAAGTATCGTGCCTTCAAGACAGAAGATTTGGTCTTAAGGCAGAACGAGTTCGTAGATCAGGGAAGACTGCACAAGTTTTCCCCGAAATGGGACAGCCCTTTCCTCTTCTCCGAAGTATTGCCCGGTGGAGCCTACCGCTTACAAGACGCAAGGGGACGGAAGTTTCTTCGGCCCTACAACGCCGAAAAACTCAAACTATACAAATGAATGTATTTTCTTCTTTTCGAAGCAATGTAGTTTTTATTAGGTCTCCTAAGTTATAAGAGACTTCTTGCATAAATTTTGTTCTCTTTCGTGGTCCCAAGATCCCTAGCTTCATTTCTGAGAGAAAAATGCAAAATGCTAAGGGATAAGAGGAAACAAAACACATCGGAAAAGAAGAATTTTATTCATTGAGAGGTACTATGGGCTCCTCAGCCTTACACAAAAAAAATTAAAATTACAACAGAAGGGGTAGGGGGTCGAAAAAGCACTGTTGATGGTACTCTGAGAAGATCTCCACCAGCCGAGCCTTAGCCTCTTCAGCCCACTCCCTCTGTCCTGCCCACGGGCCCGAGAGGCCACGGAAGCACCGGAACTCCCGCCCATCGGGCAAGAGTCCGCGATCTACTTCTTTTGGAAACACTCCAAAAGAAGGGTCGTCGATCGATCTTGTCTGTTCTTCGAGATGAGGCCATGGACGTAGAGCATGTGCAGCTTATCAAGCACCTCGTCTTACAGCTGCGGAGACACGGCGTTGAACAAACCCGGGGACATCCTCTAAATTGCGTACATGAGCAATTGGAGGAAAGGAGACCGCCGAGGAAGTAGGCGGCCGAAGTGGTCCTCTATACGCTCGACCACCGTTCGGTACGTCTCCTCCATGCACTCCTGATCATAGAGGTATACGTCGTCGCGGGAGATGATCTCTTCGATGGAGTAGATGAGCCCGGCCATTTTCGGAAATGCAACGCTGAAAGAAACCAACATACCTTCACTATTTATAACCCCAACAGAATCCCTAAAGGCCGAAATTTGCGTGCGTATCGGCGCGAAGCGAGGGATATTTTCATATTTCCTAATACAGGGCTACCGCGTGGCGATCATGTTGTATCTCACGAGCCCCTACGTTGTCAATAGAAGTCGAAAAGATGCGGATCTTGGAGCGCCTCGCCTCACTTGTGCGTTTCAGCTACGCGTCGTCCGCGACGGTCACACTTCCAGATTTTCTTCTTACAAGTCGAGGGATATTGAACGATGCCCCGTAAAGGCATGAAGAAGTCTAAGAAGACCTCATCACGAGGCCACCGAGCAGCTTCCCTGCTCGGTCAATCCTTAGCGGGCACATCCTGCCTACCTACGCTAAGGATCGAAGCCCTCCTCACGAGGCCACCGAGCAGCTTCCCTGCTCGGCCAATCCTTAGCAGGCACATCCTGCACACCTACGCTAAGGATCGAAGCCCTCCTCACGAGGCCACCGAGCAGCTTCCCTGCTCGGTCAATCCTTAGCGGGCACATCCTGCCCACCTACGCTAAGGATCGAAGTCCTTCTCATGAGGCCATCGAGCAACTTCCCTGCTCGATCAATCCTTAGCGGGCACATCCTGCCCACCTATGCTAAGGATCGAAGGCCACCGAGCAGCTTCCCTGCTCGGTCAATCCCTGGCGGGTAGCTCCTACCCATCTACGCTAAGGATCGGAAGCCCTCCTCACGAGGCCACCGAGCAGCTTCCCTACTCAGTCAATCCCTAGTGGTTAGTTCCTACCCATCCACGCCAAAGCTCGAAAACCCTCATCACAAAGCCACCGAACAGCTTCCCTGCTCGGTCAATCCTTAGCGGGCACATCCTGCCCACCACACTAAGGATCGAAGCCCTCCTCACGAGGCCACCGAGCAGCTTCCCTACTCGGTCAATCCCGGGCGGGTAGCTCCCACCCATCTGTGCCAAGGATCGGAAGCCCTCCTCACGAGGCCACCGAGCAGCTTTCCTGCTCGGTCAATCCCTGGCGGATAGCTCCTACCCATTCATGCCAAGGATCGAAATCCCTCATCACAAGGCCACCGAACAGCTTCCCTGCTTGGTCAATCCTTAGCTGGCACATCCTGTTCACCTACGCTAAAGATCGAAGCCCTCCTCACAAAACCGCCGAGCAGCTTCCCTGCTCGGCCAATCCTTACCGGGCACATCCTGCCTACCTATGCTAAGGATCGAAGCCCTCCTCACGAGGCCACCGAGCAGCTTCCCTACTCGGCCAATCCTTAGCTGGCACATCCTTTCCACCTATGCTAAGGATCGAAGCCCTCCTCACGAGGCCACCGAGCAGCTTCCCTGCTCGGTCGATCCTTAGCGGGTAACTCCTATCCACTTATGCTAAGGATCCAAAGCCCTCATCAGTCAGCGCCGACCAATCATAACTTGGCTATTATACAACTCATGCTAAGAGATGTGGTCGTCGTCCTGACCATAAGGAATGGGCAGATACCGACCTTCCTATAATGAGGGATCTTCCGATGTGTTCTAAGTGAACGATCGCCACCTCGACTCCGGGGGTGGGAAAAGCACCGACCTTCCTGCACTTGGTGATTAATTGACTTATACTCAATGCGCGGTCGTCATCTAAGAGGAACGTATTGTCATGGAGAGGAAAATAAACTCAGTTTATTTCATGTTCTAAATTTTTACAAGGTTTTTTAGGCTCCCCAGCCGTACAAAAATTTCCCGGAGGCTCGCTAAAAATAAAAAAATAAAGAGGAGCTCAGGGAGCAGGCTCCACCGGGACCTCGCCTTGTTCGACACCGCCCTCAGGGGCTGGGGTTTCTACTTCCGTAGTCGCTTCGCCTCCGGCGCCAGCCGCCTGCGGCGCTTCTACCGAGAGAGGGACCCGAGCACGGATCTCACCGTCCGCAAACTCCGACATCAACTCCTTAACGGCATTAAGGGCTGCATGTCAAACGATGGTGGAGGCTTCTTTGAGGTCAGTGTAGAACCGGTCTGACACTTTGTACGTGTCCACCGACTTGCGGGCCCGAAGCTCGGCGATCTTTGCCGCCTCAAGCGCAGTCTCGGTCTCCCTCTTGCTGGCGTCTTTTGCCTTCTTCATTAAGGCGTGACACTTACCCAGCTCCTCCAAATTGCCCTCCATAGCTTGGTGAGACTCTCCCAGGATCCGGTAGGACTCCTGGATCTTAGAGAGCATGAACTCCCCGGCGGCCAACCGGGTCTCAAAGGCGGTCGTCATCTCCTTCTCCCGCAGCAGCTAGAGGCGCAGATCCTCCGCCTCCGAAAAGGATTCCCCCACCATCTTCATGGCCGGGGCGATCTCCTCGGCTTCCATGTTGACGATGAGGGCGCAGTGTTGGAGGACCTAAGAAAAGTAACAGATGGATTTAGAAGTATCCGGGCTAAGAAAGTGCAATTAACACAATGACTAAACGAATACCGACCTGAACGGCCTCCTGAGTGATGGCGGCCACTTAGGCCTTCAAGGTCTCTCATGGAATCTTTCCCCAGGCCGACTGCTCCATGTCCGTGAGCAAGCTGTCGGCGACGGAAAGCCTTAAGGGGACCACGAAGCAGACATCTTTTTCCTACACCGGAATCCCCAGGGGGATGTCAGTCGGCGGTGCGCGGGAGACCGTCCTTTTCCTATTGAGGGGGACCTCGTTCACCTCCTCCTTCGCCTGGGGTTCCGGGTCTCGGGCGTGCATCTGGCCGCCCCCGCGATGGTCATCGGGGTCCCGGGGAGCTGCGGAGGACTTTGCCAGTGGGGACAGTTTTAGGGGCAAGCTGGGGCATGCTCGGGACAAGGTCATGCCCCCGGGCTTCTTCTGGGCCGTGGCGCCAATGACAGCAAGGATCTTAGCACAGTCCATTTGCCCTGCAAACAAAGAGTACACGAGAAGGTTAGTGATGTTAAAAGGGTAAAAGGAAAATTACTCAAGTCTAAATAGGTCGTCCAATCTCCTAACTTACCCATGAAGTGTGCGGGGCTGAGCCCGGCCCAGCTAAGGACCTGCTCGGAAAGGAGGATGTTGGCCTGCCAGATCGGCTCCCACATAGATACCGCCCTCGCCTCGGGCAAGGACAACTGCTTCACCCTCAGGCAATCGGCCATGTGCCACTGTGTAGGCACAGGCCAATCCTTACCCTCGGGTGGCCCGACGAAGACGAATTTCTCCTTCCATTCATGAATGGAGGAAGGAACGACTACCACACTTGACCCGGTCGTCCCACCCTTACGCTTTTTAAAGGAAAAGTACACCCAGCTCGGCTCGCTCTTGCTGGTGCCGGGGTGATTTTTATAGCAGAGAAAGGAAGTAAGAAGAATCAAGCTGAAGGGGATCTCCAAAAGTTTCAGCCAGACCAGAAACCCGAGGAGGATTCTCCATGTGTTCGGCGCAAGATGGCCCGATGAGAGTTGGAAACAACGAAGTATCCCACATACCTCGGTTGGAAAGAGCAGACGCATCCCAGCCCAGAATGCGTCCAAGTACAGAGCAATCTCCTTGCCCTGCACCTGATCCGCCCTCTCGTCCGCCCTAGCTAAACGTAGCGAATAGCTAGGGGGAATGTGGAAGTGAGCCCGAATCTTAGTATGCTCGTCCACGTTTCTTAAGATGGAGGGCACATCGCGAGCGTTCCTGATGCGCACCTTGGGGGCCCTTGCCGTCGCCTGGCGACGCGCGGCACGGGTGACCCTGACTCTATGGTAGGCCCGACGATGAGGAAGCAGCCGGGGAACCCTCTCGGGAAGAGGTGGAAGACTCCCTAGACTCTACCCTAACTATCTCAACAGACTCCTCAGAAGAAGACATCTAACCTGATTCAAAGGAAGAAGGAATTCCCCGAGGAATGAGAGCGAAGGATCCGATTTAAAGGATGGAGCGCCGAGCAATCTCTTACAGCAAAGAAAAATAATGGCGAAAGTATGAACCCTAGGGCGATGCCACCCCTATTTATACTACTTGGGGGACGTATCCGACGGCTCAGATCGTTTCCCGCCAAAACGAAGCTTCGCGTCTACCAGCCGTCGATGCCCTATGTGTCGAACGACCATTGGAGATGTCCTTTCGGGCGCAGGCGACGGCTACAGCCTGTCACATCCGCCAATCCGCGTCGGAAGCATGGCCTACGCCTCAACAGACGTGCAAGAGAATCGGCGCTCCTCTTTAAATGCACGATCCTTTCCCCTGATCTGCTAACTTCATCCAAGATAAGCGCAGAGATCCAAGCACCCGGGATACGACAGGCGGGCTCAAAGATCTGAACAACGCAACCGCCCTACGCCGAGTCGCCCCGAAAATCCACGCTGACGAATTCTAGACAACTGGATGAGCCCGGGAAACCGATCCAAACCACTCTCGACCCGACCCATAAATAGGTCAAGATGAGAGTGAGGGGCTAATAATGATACTCGTAAGTGGGAACTCCCCGGATTATGACACGTGGCAGATGACGTGTCCCGGGGCTCACAGAAACAGGGCAAGCACCATACATTGGAGGCGTACCCCGGGCTATCGTCCCGAGGCCTGACCCAACCTTCGGTGGATTCCTAAACACTCATATGCTCGCCATGTGAATAACCCTCGGCTCGCCTCCTCGCCGTCCTACACACCTTAGAACAAGCCTACTGAGATCCATACGCTAAAGGAGGCAACCCTCAACACCAATCTCAACCGTCCACCAACGCTCGCGACAGATCGATGGAGGACAGCATCTGAAGGAGATTAGAACCTCCATCACATTCTATATCCAGTTAGGAATTGTTTCGTATTAATTTTTTTGGACATGAAGAAATAAAGAAGCCATTGCAATCGTTAGGAATCATTAGTTATATTACTTATTTATATGATATTAAAATATAACAAATAGTTTATACCATACAAAATATAATGTTCGCGGTAAGTGGTTAACTTAAAGTTGAATGGTGTGATTTATTGTTTTGTTTTTTCTTCTCAATTCTTTAACTTAAAATACAGATGTTGTGTCTTCAAGTAACTGGATGTAGAAGCAGTGATGCTATTCTGTGTTCGTGCTATTTGATAAAGTTAGCTACAAAGATTCAGTTGTATTGCATGTCAATTCTTAATCTTATATATATTATAAAATTGGGCGAATATAAAATATCATATAATATTAAACTTGATAATAATTAATAGTAATTTAGAATTTCCATGTAAAAGATATCATATAATATTTAATACAAAAATAATCAACAGCGGGTTGAAATTTGTGCATATTCTATTGTTTGAAATATATTCACTATTATTTACACTCTTTCCCATATTAAGACCATCCACATATATTTTTTGAAACAAAAAGTTTACCCTACGCATAAAACTGTTTCGATATAAAAAAATATGTACATAAAAGAGTTCAAATCTGGGCAGAACAATGAATCACATGTTTGTTTACAATCAAATTATAAGAAGATGGAGTGGAGAACAGACCAATTGCCATCATACATAACGAACAATTGTTACATGATTTTAAGCCTATACAGTTTCAACATGACTATCCCAATAAGAAAAAAGAGCAACAAAGATTTACAAACAAATCTCAATATAGAGAGATTATCATAAGTAGAGAAAAGACGACAAATGCATAGAGAAAACACATAAGTGTTAGATAAAAAGTCGCTGGGACTATCCATACTTCATTTTTTGATTATAAGATATAAGATAAAAATATTACATGTTAGGAAGATCATATAAATCATAAACTGGGTATCATAATATTATAAGTTAATGTAACCTTTATGAGTTACCTAGAAAGTTATTTTAGAAAAACTCGAATTTTTCAAACATTCCTATTAACAAGTACAATCAACTCTTTCTGTGACATAGTTATACTTCTTGCTAAATATATGGAAGGTGATTTTAGTTATTGCCGCTTCCAAATTCAACAAGTTAATGGATATTATTGTAAGTCAATTTTGATTATACTTGAATAAAATTTAAAGTTTTTATTTACTTTTACTCGACTTCCCTCTTAGTCGATTATGTTTATATGCTAAAGGTTGAAATAAAGAGTTTAAAATTCTCAAGCTTCATAAAAAAAACATCTCCCTGAATTTTGATGAATACGTTTTGCTTTTAGAGTTCGATTTTGATATTATAAAAGAATTATGATTATTTAAATGTTTTTGTTTAAATTCATGTATGATACTTTGTGTTATTTGTCTATGTCGTTCATTTAATTTTTTTGAAGTGAAATCCATTTTGATAATTTTTTTGTTATTAGCCTATACAACTCATTTTATTTCTTTAAAGTAACACCATTAACTTATTGAGGTATACTTGCTAGAACGAATAACAATAATAAATCAATACGGAATATATAGATATATATATATATATATATATATATATATATATATATTGATGAAATAACTATATCATAAATGATTTCAACCACATAGATGTATCTAAAATTAGTTTAATTGAATATTAATACAATGATATGAATTCAGATAAACGATTAGTATTGCATTGAATAGATCTAACCATTGGGCTCCCAGAAATTTCATCTCTTTCAACCGGAAATGTAGGTTCTCTTCCATATATAAAATTGTATAATGATAGAGTATGATTAACAATTTCTGCATTATTCTATAATTCTCTAATACTATTTTTATAAAAATCATGAAATATTTTAAGTTTAATTTTATCCTATTAAAATTTCCATTTGAAAGAAAAAAATTTAGTAACAAAATAAATCTTAATTACCTATAACTCCAAATTTTTAATTTCAGGATGAGCATATGAATCTACTAAGAATGCAATTGGAGCTGTGCATTGTAGGAGGATATACTGCTAAATGCACAACGAGAATTGATATTGTTAATTTTAGTATATTATACCTTTTATTTCGTGATTTCATAACCAATGGACACCATCCTGTAGGGTTTAGTTTAGCTAGGCTATGCTATCAGTTATCTGAAAATCATAATTATACTTCTTTACAATCAGATCTTGATGCTTTTTTTTCATGTTTTATTGCTATCGAGGAACTTGTCCGGTCCGAATATATCATGAAAGTGATATTCAGAAGAATGATCATCATTGCACGTTCATCACTCTGTCTTATGAAGTGTTCGAGCAAGCAATAAATGTCACTTCTTTTATACGTGGAGATTATTCTTGATATAAAAGTATTTTTCTATGTATAATGAAACTCTAAAAATCAAGATGTTATATCATTGCAATGTTTAAGTGATATTATATCTTTCATTTTTCATCATGTCAGTTATATGTCATTTTTATACAATTATGTAAACATTAATTATATGAATAATTTATAAATCCTTGCAATCATCATACTTACAATACGTTACTTGCTATATAATATTTGCTGTTAATAAGAAATTGGAAATAATACGTCAAAAAGAATATAAAAATCAATCAGTCAAACGATATATATTCATTTATTCTAAATGTTAAGTTATATATTGAATGGAAAGAATAATGCTGATTGGACAGATAATTGTTTGTACAATATCATATATAGAGATATGAAGCAAAATGTATGATAGGATAGATGAAACCAGCATTTCTAATTCACTATAATTGTATTCCCTATTTTCGCGGTTGAAGTATATTTGATTGTTTTCTCTACCACTAGAAAACATGAAGTATTATTTTTTCCAAAAATTTTTATTTAATTTACTCAAATTATAATGCTATCAAATCAGTCAAATCATATATTTGCCAGAATATATTTTATTGAGAATCTTTTACATGCAGAGTGCAATTATGATATGAGTTATAAATGCATATATTTCATCCGTCCAATCATGCATTTTCCTATCCTTATTTATATATGATATGATATCAAAATGAAGAAAAATACATGATAGGACACATGAAACCAGCATTTCCAATTCACCGTAATTGCATTCCCTATTTTCGCGACTGAAGCATTTTTTCTGTCTTCTCGACCACTAGGCAACATCAAGTATTATCTTTTTTAAATATCTTCATTTAATTTACTCAATTTACAATACTATCAAATCATTCAAAATCATATTTTGTCAGAATATGCTTTATTGAGAATCGTTCACATGCATAGTGCAATTATGATACAAGCTATAAATATATATACTTTATATGTCCAATCATGTGTTTTTTCTCCATTCCTTTTTATATATGATATGGCATTAAAATAAAGAAAAATGCATGATGGGACACATGAAACTATACATTTCTAATTCACCATAATTGCATTCCCTACTTTATGGGACACATGAAACTATACATTTTCAATTCACCATAATTACATTCGCTACTTTCGCGCTTGAAGCAATTTTTGTTATCTTCACCATTAGACAACTTCAAACATTATCTTTTTCAAATATTTTTATTTAATTTACTCAAATTATGATACTATCAAATTAGTCAAATTATACTTTGTCAAATCTACTTTATTGAAAACCGTTCATATGGATAGTGAATTATGATAAGAGTAAAAGTTCAAAAAATAATGCCTTATTAACAAACTAAAATGATATACTTATCGATATTCTATTTTGCAATTACATTTTTAACTCTTACTCTTCTATATAAGGTCGCTTCATTCATTTTCCAAGTATCCCACTATATCAGGCATCATATAAACTCAGAAAAATTCATCCAGTTTCTATATGAAAATAATAGAAAAGCTTGATGAAACTGTATTTCGAGTGAGTCAGAGTTGGTATGGCGTGTTATATGATGAACATAGTTTTCCCTCTTTTACTTTTATTGGAAAAGATATATTGGTGAGTAACTTTGTTTCATATTCAATTAAAAATAAATCATTTTGTATTTTGTAATTTAGGGTTGTGATGTTGAAATTTTGGTCTCTGATGAATTATCTCAATATTGTCATGACAAAGTATTGAAAGGCCATGTGTATATAATTACCAACCTCATTAAATGTGCTTCAAACACTCGCTATAAGATAATAGATAAATATTGGCATATTCGGTTAACAAAAACGTCAAACATCAATGAATTGCATATCGATCCAACACGAATTTATCTATCACGAATTTCCAATATCAAGAAGCTACAACAATTATCAGTATATAAGAAGATACCGACGGTTTTAGTAGATTTGTTCTTCATCTATGATAATGTTAGCATGCTGTTTAATTTTTATATGCTAATTTGTGAGTTTATAACATTTTAGATATTTTGATATTCATTATCGATATCAGCTGCATAACTACCATAATTATGAAGAATGGAGGATTCAAAAAATATGTTGAAATATTTGTGATAGATGATACAATATGATCATGTTATATTTCTTATTGCGGGGGACAATATATTCCAAAGAGAGATGGAGTATTTTACAAATGCTTATCTACGACGAAAGGCTGTGATCGCAAGTGGTCTAAACATCATTTATTATGAAGTTATAATTTTATATTTCTATTTTTTGTGTTCTTAAGTAGATACTCTTATTAACGCATAATAACTTTTGTTTAAATTAAAATTCATAATATTTTTAATTAATTTATATTCTCAGATAAGTTTACTCTAGAATCTACAAAATTTACATGGTTTGACTATGATATTGATAATAAAGATAGGGTCTTACGCCTTTCTAAATGGTAACTTTCACATATAAACTTTCGATACCAAATATTTCTCAATACGTCTATAATATACTGTCAATGACAATATTAGTATTGTTTACTATAAGATGCAAATTGATTTCAGTAAGACTATTCATATTTTCCAAACTCTTTCTTATGATCTCATAACTATTCAGCGACTAATCATACTCACAGGCACTCCACCTCTAGTGGACACGGTAAGAAACGATATAATTTATTTAATAAAAATTATATTATATTATTAAAATATAAATTTATGTAACATTTCAGAAAATTTTAAATATTATTTTAGAATTTTAAATAGTGATAGGATTTTATATAATGATAAAAAGAGATTTATTAAAGATTATGATAGCTAATTGTAGTGGTAACTTTTTATTAAAGATTTCTATTTGCAAAAGGGTTTTATTTGCAAAAGGGTTTTTAATAATTATGAGAGGAGTGATATATGTTAAGAGTTGAAAACATACATACACACCACAACACCCATACACTCTCTCATCCATCCACCTCATGCTCACCTACACACACCTTCTCCTTATGATTTTCTCATTTTTTATTTGGATAACTCATTCTATACTGAACCATCTCCTTCCTCAAAACCTTCATCACACAAAAAAATTCACTAGTTCATCACCTAGCCAAGACAAGTGAGGCTTCATGAAGATTTTTTCTCAAAAACTCAAGCTATAGCTAATATCAAGTTCAAGATGATCCAAGATGCAACCCATGAGCTTGGAAGTTCTATAACCTCTCTTTAATTAGGTAAAATTCATCTTTTAATAGTTTTTAAGTATTTTAAGTTTCAAAGTTTTGGTATGATATCATAAAGGGTTAAGATTTGTAGGATTTTTGATATTAAATTGGTATCTGCTATAACAAATGAACTCTGAAAAATATTTTGAGAATATTCTGATATGGTGAGAACAACTAGAGACCACACCCTAAGTCCGTACCCATTTGGACCCACTTTGGCCGCCAATTTATTGATATTGGCCGCAATTTGCAGCTGGGGGTTGGAATTAGGGTGTGGGATTTTGATCAGTGATATCTTTTGCACATTTTTACGTTTATTTTCCCTATTATTATTAACTACTAAAAGGTGTTATTTGTAAGTTAAGAACATATGTGGGTTTATTTGTAAAAAAAATTTGTCATATATTTATTAATTTATAATTAATATAATTGGGGGAATATATGCATATCATGGTTAAATGAAATATCCATGAGATTCATAATTAATAAAATATGCATATCATATTATATCAAATATTCTTAACCAATATTATTAAGATATCATATCATATCCGTAATTTAATTGGTTGGAATATCATCTCAAATAAAACAAATGCTACTGATGATTTGATTTGAGATATTGTGTATGTATTATAATAAATCAATTCAGGGCTAAAATATAAGTAGGAGATCCACATCAAATCGAGTTAGTAAACTAAATCTGCCGAATTTTAGGAGCAAATTGAACAATCTCACAACTGCAGAGAGAAAAATATATTTTCAAAATATATTCATCAAAAGGATCTTCAAGTATCGAAAGAAGAAGACACGAAAAATTTGGAGACGCAACTCCATCAACAGGCGGCGGAATGGCGGTTAAATGAGGCAAAGGGCGGCGGAAGTGCAGTCATTTCATGGCCGTTGGATGTGAATTTTTAGGGGCTTGATCAACTTTTCACATACTTTAAGATGACGTCTAGGGTTTCAAGTTTCAGGGCCTATAAAAAGGACCGAGAGTAATTAGGGTTATCTATCTATCATCTACCGATCGAGCAAACTAGGGTTTGTAGTTTAGTTTTTCAGCAATCAAATTCTGTAATGCAAAAGTTTCAAAAAAAAGGTAGTTTTTTTAATCTTGTCTCATTATTTTCCGCATTTATTTTCTGCATTTACTTTCCACACTTTTCTTTTTTGTTATTTCTTATGGGTTTATTAATCTACTATTTTTCCTCGTTTATTTGGTTTATCCCAATGAGAGCGTAAATTCTCACTTGTTAGGCTTTGTAGGATAGGGTAATATAATGGATGAAAAAATCCCTTAATTTTCTTTTATATTTTAATTTTTATAAATTTTAGCAAATGGAGTCTTAACCCTCTTATTCGGGCATGCTACCAATTCATGATAGTTATGACCACGATTTGAGATTCTTTAATACCTACATTATTGAAGGCTTGAGATAAATAGGGATTAATAGAAGGACAAGGGTCGGTAGAGGGAAACCCTAATCCCTCCAAAAACCATAATCCACATTTATCGTTGTTTCTCTAGTATTAAATAATTAAAAGATAAAATGAATTATTTTTAAAACTCCATCTTTTAACTACTAAATACGAAAAACCCAACAAGCCCTTCTTTAGTATAAAACAATAAAACAATAAAATCCCACATTTCTTTATTAACTCTTTTAAAACAAGATAAGTAATTCACCATTTCCTTGTGGACGACCCGTACTCACTATTGGCTAGCTATTGCGACACTGTTATTGATCGCGGTAACTAGGAAACACAAAGACACGGTTTTTCAAATCAATCAAATGATGTTATTGCCGACGAAACGATAGTATTATTTTTCTTATTATTCGGGTTGATTTCTAAAAAAACTATAAAAAATAAAAATAGAAATAAAAACCGCATCTTATGTTTTTTAACGATTCCTGTGCGAGTTTTGCGAGACATCCGGAGCACTTGGAGCAAACCAACATAGATTCAGAGATTGTTAAATAGGAGAAGAGGAGTATTGGAGTGCGTTGCCAAAGTTTGAAGAGGAGATCGCACCAATAGGCGGCGGAACCACAGCCGTTAGGGGTATTTGACGGCGGAACCGCGGCCAAGTAGTAGAGTTAGGACCCCAAATCTTTCCGGTATCATTTCTTTTTCTTTTTCTCTCCTCTGAAGCTCCAATAAACTATTTTTACCAACAGGATTCTCTACAAACAGCGCCGCTAAAAAAATCTTTTTACGTGTTATAGATTTTGGATTGTTTTGCATATTTAAAACGGACATTAAAGGGCAAGAAACCCAAATTCAGATTAGTTGTGGATTTCATCACCCTTCCTAGGCCCCAAAAATCACAAACAAACATACGCATCACGCTACATTAATAAAAAATATCTAGACCAAGACTCTAAGGAAAATCACGCTTAATTAGGACAAGGGAGGGTCGTGGGTAATCCATTGCTTATCCGCATTTTTCTTGTGGTGCCTAAAGCAAGTGTGACTAAGAAAAGTGGTTTACTTAATTAAGCCCACTATTTCAGTGATTCGTATAGCGGATACTTCCCACTTACATGGCACTTACCTGGCTGCAAGATTGATAAGGCGGTGATAGAGGATTTATCATACGTCTTGTCCTTTGGTTGTCTAGGAGCGGTCTAGTGATTTGACCTAGGCGACCCTAGCTCTAGGGATTGTTTGTGCACGTTTGTGATTGGTTAAGTCGAGCTTTCCAAGCAAAACAATTTCAAAAATCCAAAAAAAAGCTTTAAAAAATTTATCATTTCACCCTTTTTTCACCGACCTCTTGGCAAGCTTTACTACACACAACCAGATATTTTTTTATATTGTTATTGTTTTGGTAGAACTTCCAACCCCACCATTTTTTTAAAGGATAGGATAGAGGGCTCTAAAAATAACAGTTGGACAGCTCACTCAAATTCCTATCAACCGAGTCAAAATTCAACACCTTCTTATGTTGATAATCCTTTTAAGGCTAGTGAGAAAACTTTTAAGCCCATGTCCATTGCTGAGCATAGTGCGAGCCAAAATTTCATACCTTTCACTGCTCCAAAAACCTTAGGACAGTAATTACAATCATTTCCATATGAAAATGTTGATACTCTTTTTGAGGGGAATATGGCAAATTTTCAATCCATGATCATTGCTGAGAAAATTGCAAAAGCCAGTTGCCAACAATTCAATCAATCTCAATCTTTTTCATATCACAATGTTGATCCTAATCCTATCTATGAAAATTGGATCCGCCCTTCTAACTCTTATCAACAGTACCAAACTTTCATATTCTCTTATGTTGATACTTCTTTTGAGGCTAATGTGGTAATTCGTAAACCCATATCTATTGCGGCACATATTGAACTTGCCCGTAGCCAACAATTAAACACATTCCAACCATACTCAACTTTTGCACCTTATCTAGACAGTGCTTCTAAATATCAATTAGGAAGTTTCACGGTTCAAAAAGAATCCTTCATTAAAACTTCTTCACAAACCATGTCTAGTTTTGAAGTAGAGTTGGAATTGAGTGGGAGAAAAAACTAAGGATCCCTCCAAGTCAAATCAGAACCAATTCTTATGATCTCACCACCTTCCATCCTGAAGTCTAACCGAATGGATTTGATGATCAACCACTTAATAATCTAATTGATGATGTGCCCGAGAATAACATGTTTGACTTGCCCAATCATGAGTGTGAAAGAGATCCTTACATCATTCTAAATCAAACCGATCTTTATCCAACTAAACTTGACATTTCAAACCTTCCAATTCCATCCAGTGAACCTAGTGATTCATCGACTGAGGATAATATAATTAATGAATTTTTAAAGAACTATTCATTTGATTTGAATGAAGGTGCTAGTGAGATCGGTGATGAGAATATCTTTGAAGATGAACTCACTATGTTGGATGAGTTGGATTCCCCGACCCATCAGGTCCCTTCCATTGAATGTGAATATCTTCATGTACCTTTAACCAATCATATTCTTACCACCAACCTATCCGATATGCAAAACGATATTCAGCCTTCATCTCCCATATCTGGTTCAATAATATTCGACACCCAAGTTCGTTTACCCATTTCATTACACATTTTCTTTGGTTCTTCTCATCTTCTTTCACTTCCACCGAGATTTGATGAACCACACTTCGATATTTCGAGTTCTATGATTCTTGAAAGACCACTCGAGTTAGTCTCTTTTAAGAATAAGGTATATGAGCTTTTCGAGTGTTTTGAATCCTGTTGCGCAACAGATTGACCTTGAAACTTTCAACCTTTTTAGTGAATCTGCCTATTCCACTAACATGGATATCGATTCCTTTCTTTTCGATAAGATTATCAATTGGAATATCGATGAAAGTTTCGAAAGTATTTTCACCAAAGAACTCGTGTTCCTTGAAAACTTGGATACTGTGATGAATTAACCTCCACCGGAAATTCATACGCCTCTGTTTGAGGCCGAAGAAGTTGACACCCCTTCTTTTTATCACATACGAGAATGCGACTATTGCACCCATTCCTTATCTTTCACATTCTCGTTTTCATCCACACTCATATTTTCGTCTCCACCAGCCGAGACGTAAAACCTTTCGATTACACCTCTTATCTCCCCCCCTCCGCCCACATCATCTTTTATCGTTACTCTCTTTTCTGTTTCTTCTACTTGAAACATGATACAACCTCCATTCTTATATAGTCTCGATTCTTCTTCACGTCTATCCATTACACTATCTTTCACCAACCATGGTGTTACCTTGATAAAATATTTGAATGGTTGGTTTTAACTTTTGGTCATTATAAAGCTTTATGTAGACTGATAATATTTATGGGGATGAAGAAAAATATTTTTAAAATGACTCTTGAAAGATTTTGAGGGGGATGAAGAAAAATATTTCACTGCCATTCACTCTTGACCCCTCCTTTATACCATCTTCTTGAACTGTTCCTCCAAGTCTTCAGATTTTGAGCTTACAAGACAACATCAGTGAGAACACTGCTGCAAACAAGTTTTAGGGGGAGATTTGTGTGTATCCACGTATCAAATGTAAATTTTGCATTGCATAAAAAAACTAAAAGATTTTGAAAATAAAATTTAGAAAGTGAAAAATACATACGAAAGAAAGGAAGAGAATTAAGAAATGTAAGAAAATTAGATATTTTAGAACGAAACTAGTAATACGTGGTCATTAGCTGTTGTTCCAAGGGTTACTAAGATAAAGAAATTACTAATCTACGGATAGAAATAAGTCTGAAAAAAGTCCCTATTGTTGAGTCCAAACTTCTGAATGTTGATACTCTACTATACGCACTTACACACATTTTGAAGCTTGGGATAGTAGAGAATTCCTTGAAATACTCTTACCTGAAAAGCTTAGTATGAAAAAAAATCAACAAAATATAAATGGCACATAAAATAAAATTTAAAAGAAAAATGAACACTGGTTTTGTAATTACTTAAGACAGCATATAAAAAATATAGCGAGGGTGCTTTATCACCTAATACCTTAGACCAACTGGTTTGGGGGTCACTGCTAAGCCTTAGGTGTTGCAAAATTAGGATATTGCTAAGTACGCCATAATAAGTGAGCACATTCGGTAATCGGTTGGTTAGTGCCTTAATAAGTATTAACGGTCGCATGAAGAATGTGTGAGCAAATCAATCTAAAACATCACCGACTAAAAAGTACTAAGGAATATGGACAAATGGTATGATAGCTTGAATTGAATTCTCGAAGTGTATGGATGATTTTTACACACACGTAAGGGTATATGATCGATATTTGGAGGAGAGGTAGGGAGGAAGACTAAAGACGGTATTTTATTAAGGGTGGATGTGATTTCTGACATCTTTTCAAGACCATTAAGATAGGGCTCATGACAACTAAAAAACTAGTGTAGTTTGAAACTCTTATTGTCAAGTTTCTCTTTTATATGTTCCTTATCCTTGCATATAATTTTGTCTTCTTTCTTTTATTTTTGGATTTTGTGGGTGTAATCCGCTGAAAACCCTTAAGAGACAACACTCCTCCTACTATAGACACCTAGAAGTTTAACGGCTTGTTACACTAGCTAAGTGCAATCGTGTTGTCTACGAAAGTGTGCTAGGTTTTTCTTTTTCTTTTTAAAATAAAACTGTTTGCTCGGGACGATCAAACATAAGTTTGGGGGTATTTGATCACTCATATTTATTACACATTTTTACGTTCATTTTCCCAATTATTATTAATTACTAAAAGGTGTTATTTATAAATTAATAACATATGTGAGTTTATTTATAAAAATATTTTGTCATATATTTCTTAATTTATAATTAATATAATTGGGGGAATATATGCATATCATATTTAAATGAAATATTCATGAGATCTTAATTAATAAAATATGCATATCATGTCATATCAAATATTCTTAACCAATATAATTAAGATATCATATCATATCCGTAATTTAATTGGTTGGAATTTATCTCAAATAAAACAAATGCTACTAATGATTTGATTTGAGATATTGTGCAGGTATTATAATAAATTAGTTCAGGACTAAAATATAAGTAGGAGATCCACATCAAATCGAGTTAGCAAACCAAATCTGCCGAATTTTAGTAGCAAATTGAAGAATCCCGCAACTGCAGAGAGAAGAATATATTTTCAAAATATATTCATTAGAAGGATCTCCAAATATCGAGAGAAGAAGACAAGAAAAATCTAGAGACAACTCCATCAACAGGCGGTAGAATCGTGGTTAAATGAGGCAAAGGGCGGCGGAAGCGCGGTCATTTCGTGGCCGTTGGAAGTTAATTTTCAAGGGCTTCATCGTCTTTACACATACTTTAAGATGATGTTTAGGGTTTCAAGTTTTAGAGCCTATAAAACAGACCAAGAGCAATTAGGGTTATCTATCTATCATCTACCGATCGATCAAATTAGGGTTTGTAGTTTAGTTTTTCAGCAATCAAATTCTGTAATGCAAAAGTTTCAATAATAGGTGGTTTTTTTAATCTTGTCTAATTACTTTCCGCATTTATTTTCTGCATTTACTTTCTACACTTTTATTTTTTGTTATTTCTTATGGGTTCATTAATCTTCTATCTTTCCTCTTTTACTTCGTTTATTCCAATGAGCGAGTAAATTCTCGCTTGTTAGGGTTTGTACGATAGGGTAGTATAATAAATGAAAAAATCCCTTAACTTTTTTTTGTGTTTTAATTTTTATAAACTTTAGCAAAAGGAGTCTTAACCCTCTTATTCGGACGTGCTACAAATTCATGATAGTTACGACCACGATTTGAGATTCGTTAATATTTACTTTGTTGAGGGCTTGAGATAAATAGGGATCAATAGAAGGACAAGGTCGGTAGAGGGAAACCCTGATCCCTCCAAGAACCCTAATCCACATTTATCGTTATTTCTCTAATATTAAATAATTAAAAGATAAAAAATAATTATTTTTATAACTCCATCCTTTAACTACTAAATCCGAAAAACCCTATAAGCCCTTCTTTTATAAAATTGTCAAATCTTTATAGTATAAAATAATAAAAATCCCATCTTTCTTTATTAACTCATCTAAAAAAAGATAAATAATTCACCATTTCCCTGTGGACGACCCGTACTCACTATCGGCTAGCTATTGCAACACCGTTATTGATTGCGATAATTAGGCAACACAAAGACACAATTTTTCAAATCAATCAGATTTTTACAGTATCTTCATGACATCTTAAATAGACTACTGTATACTCTATTTTGTCCCAGGTCATTTGTATCAAAATCTGGAAAAAATATCCTATAAAAGTTTAATGTTTTACGTTTTAAAAACTTAAGTTTTGATTTTCGTAATCGCCGGGCGGTAGTTTGATAGTGATAAAACACGTTAAAATACGTCAATCGTACGTTCAGGTCTTTTTGCATTAGAAGTGTAATAACATTTGCGTTTCGATTCTTATATATATACGCTTGGGATAATATATAGGCTCGGTTGCGGAGACGTCCGACATGGTTAGGAAGGGCAAGGCATTCGTGAGTTTCGTCTAGTGCGTACAGATATTAGGTGAGTAGGGGGACATTTACAAGTGGGAAATCGGATGGATGACATATAGAACCCCGACTATCAGAAGCTTTATAAAACTCCGTATCGGTTTTTAAGCACTATTACTGATACGTAACCATATTTATTTCATATGGATTATATTGAGTACCATACCATCTTTATTGTATATCATACTTAGTAGAATATATATATTGAATAGAACGCAAGCACAAATACCAACGATTGCCATGTTGCACAATCACATACGCATATACTACACTGCACATCGTTGATATTTCCATGACACTTAGAAACTGCTATGCTATTAGTATTTTAACGGCATCCATGCTAGTCGAAATGATTGTGTACTACGATTTGATGTTTGAATATTATTGTCATATATAATCATGTATTGTAGTTGCCTACTATTACAAGACTGAACTATTCATTATTGATATCATAGATTTGATATTTCTATTGATTCGAGAAACCACAGGTATCTTTTATGAAAAGGATATGTTTTCAAAAGTGCAGTTTTCTCGTGATATGATGATTTGGCGTCCACCATGAGTTTTGGTTTTCATGATGAAATATCTGAATCGAGAGAGGGGTTAACCAATTACGGATACATGGTGGACCCGGTACGGCTCCGAGGAACAGGAAGACTGTAGGGAGGTATGTGGAGCCTAGCGAGGATGATCGATACCGGAGGTAATATTGGAGCGGTGGTGGATATCCGGAGGATTCCGACCATGGCTGAGTTGATATCAGGAGAGGACCGATTTGTTGGATGGTGCCTACGATATTCAGATTTTGTGTTGATGATGGACACAGATTTTATGAGGATTTGATGATGATGGATATTATTATTATGAGATTTCATTCATATGGTATTTGCATTCATTATTATACATGTCATATTATATCTTATGATATATACTTCTATTCGCTGAATTGGAAATTCAACCTCGTTGTATCTTGGCTTCATATAGGATAGACCGGACGAACGCATAGCAGTGTCGTGGATTCATACTGTGGAGTATATCGCAAATTTTGTGTAACGACCCCAAAATTCCTATACCTTCATATCATTCTTCTTTTTATTAAAATACTATATTTTTTTTGGGTATTCCCTTATATTTTATTCTCTATTAAATATATTAGTTTATCCCTTCTTCTATTTGGCCTATTCTATAATTTTTTAGAGCCCAAAACCCAAGCCAAAACAGTTCTATTTGATTTCTTCTTTTCTTTTTCCTTAGCCCGCTTTCTGTTCAAATAACAACATATATTTAATTCTTATTAAATATATGCATGAATAAACTTATAGCTTATTAGTTAAGTCCTTACATTGTTATTCCATAAGCCACATGTTCGAACATTGGGACTAACAATTATTTTTATCTAATTTTTTAAATCCCTCTCATAACCGAAAAATGACCTTTCATTTTATCTTCCTTTTAACTCCCAAAATAATTAGGATGGTTATAAATTATATTTAAATAAAATTATTATGAAAAGTTTCAATTTTCTTTTAATATAAATATCTTCCCATCACTTGTTCATCCCACCTTAGCTATTTTCTTTTGATCAATTCTAAAAAAAAAAATGTCATTTCCCTCGAGCTTGGAGAAGCACCGGTTCCATTAAGTTTCAAAGTCTCGGTTGAGGATTTTATCAAAACGACGATGAGCACGTTGTTATACCGCCTCATACAACCTGCAAGTCTCTTTTCTCTCTCCATCTCTTTCACTCTGTTATTATGTCTTCTCCATGATTTCATTTTCTTGTCTGTGGTACCTAATCGAGTGCATATATATATATATATTATATATATAGAGAGAGAGAGAGAGAGAGAGAGAGAAAGAGAGAGAGAGGAGGTTAATGGGGGAAAGGTGCCATAGGAGGGAATTTCCTTCTATGGCGTCGGAAAAATGCAGCCTTCGTGATTTTTTTCGACAATCGGCATACATCATCTCTATCTTTATCATCTAATATGTGGATACACCAAATTTCATGTGATTATACCATTTTTCACCGTTGATTTAGTTGGTGCAAAATTAATGGTTTACCGACAATAGAACTTTTTACCTTGCTATTTCAATGGTGAAAAATTGGTGAAATCACATAAAATTTGGTGTATGCACATCTTAGATGATGATGATGATGATGATGGATGCCGATCGTCGGAAAAAATGGTGGAGGTTGTAATTTTTCGACGCCATAGGAGGAAATCCCCTCCTATGGCCTCTTTTCTCCATTATTCTTATATATATATATATATATATATATATATATATATATATAGAGAGAGAGAGAGAGAGAGAGAGAGTGGGGGGGGGAATAATATAGGAAAGATGTCATAGGAGAGAATTTCCTCCTATGGTATCGAAAAAATACACCTTCCCTCATTTTTTCCGTCGATCGGCATACACCATCTTCATCGTTATCTTCTAAGATGTGGGTATACCAAATGTCATGTGATTCTACAATTTTTTCACCGTTGATTTAGCAATGTAAAAAGTTCTATTGTCAGTAAACCGTTAATTTTGAACCCACTAAATCAACGGTGAAAAAGTTGTAGAATCACATAAAATTTGGTGTACCCACATCTTAGATGATAACAATGAAGATGGTGGGTGCCGATCGTCGGAAAAAATGAGGAAGGGTGTATTTTTTCTACACTGTAGGAGAAAATTCCCTCATATGGCCTGTTTCCTCCATTAACCTCATATATATATATATATATATATATATATATATATATATATATATATATATAAAATATTGTTTGTTTATACTTAATCTTCATGTTTATTGTAACGTTTTGAAAATCGTTTCGGTGAAATTTCGGAAAATCGATAAAATAAGGGGGTTTTCTGTAAAAAGTCAAAATGCAAATATTTTTATTATAAAATTAAGTATACATTTTCTAGCTATGTAATTGCTAGTATTTGGTGTTTATTGAGCCACTGGTGTAATTTCAAATTTTCTGAAAAATTTTCCGAAATTAATTATTTTAATATTATTTTAAGCCGTCACTAATACATTTAATTAGGGAAAATAACAAACTGGAATGAGTTCAAACAAATTTTGTGCATCATAACACATTAAAAAAAAATTTGATATGTTGTTTTTGAAATGAAATGGTTTCCCAAAATGGTTTAAAAATTATTGAAGAAAAAAGGCTTTTTTAGTGAATTTAGTGTAAATGGATGTTTGGGGTATAGTATTTATCATTTTCCATCACCCCACACCCATACCCACACTCACACACCCCTATTTTTCCTTCCTCTTGGCTGAATTCAGCAGCGACCCCCCCCCCTCAATTGTCCCCACTTGTTTTGCAAAAGAAAAGAAAAGAAAAGAAAAGAGAATGATAGAAGTAAAAGGTGGACTTTGACTTTTCTTCTCACTTTCTCCACCTCACTCTCTCTCCTTCCTCACCCCACCCCCCCCCCCCACATTTCCTGGCCGAAATCTGCAGGCCCAACAGCAGCCCCCCTCTCCCCTCTTCTTCCCTCATTTTTCCCTTAAAAAAATTCACCAATTCCCATCAAAATCTAAACTAAAATTCAAAACAAAGCCCTACCCATTTTCCCTCATCTCCTTTAGCATGGATCTTGGTGCAAGGATTTCAAAATGGAGGTCTAGATTTCAAGTTTGATCATGGTTTGTGAGGTATAACTTTTGACCCATTGTTCAATTGTTGGTTTAAATTCCTTAATGTAGCTTATTAGGTACTTAATTATGGTTTAATTGAAAGATGTGGGTTTTCAAGAGAAGGTTTAGATTAGGATTTATGAAAATCTAGTTAGGGTTTTGTGTTGTGAGACTATGATTGTGGGATGTATTTGACATATCAATGTTATGCTAAATCAAATTAAGTTGCTAGTTTGCATTTTTGTTGATTTAAATTATGATAATTATATAAATTGCAAACTAGGTTTTTAAAATATTTATATTTTGGTGAGATAAAATTTTTGGAATGGGTTGTATGACTTATTTAAGATGTTTAATAAGTATTATGGCTGCTAGATTTGTTTAAACGTCGAGTTTTGTACTAAAACGGGTAAAATTTGTTTGCTAGATTTTCGGAAAAATGGCTTTTAAAGTGAGTTTGCGGTTTTTGTGAATTTTAACTTATTTTATATTATAATTAGTGTTCGTGATTGCGCAAATGAGTGTGTTTGGGTTTTTCTCGATGGTTTGACGTTTGTACATCGACATCGAGGGTTGGTTTGGTTATTCTTGCATGCGTAGACGATAGGTTTTGACCTATGCGGGATACGCGTGCCGATTTGATTTTCGTATGCCGTTTCGATTTCGAATTTGGTTTTATGCGATACGGTGCGTTATGACATGTAGGTACCCCATGTGGACTTCAATACGATAAGAAAGCGCGTGGCGACGTCGGCACCGCTGAGCGAGGACCAGGTGAGTAGATTTATATCTACGAGGAGAAGTCGGGTGGATGGCGTATAGCACCCCCACAGTTCGTGGTGATGTATACGAATACGTATACACACATATATATTGATTATTTATTGTTGAGTTTATAGATGATAAAGATAGATTTTAGGCGTGATTGGATAGGTTTAGCGATGCGAGACCCTAGAGTAGAGGTTCCACCACATTTACACACACACACACACCCATACTTGCATGCATTCTTCTTTCATATGTGCTTATATGGGGCTATATTGTTATGTGTTCATATGGGTATGGGACTATGTGTTCACATACTGGATTTGAGGATATTGTTTGGGAATCGAGGTGAGTCGATGAGATGTGATTTGAGATCATAAGATCGGTGATTTGGTAGAATTCATGTTTGAGATACGTCCTGATATTATAGCGGATCTTGGGACGACGATACATGTGAATAGTGTTATACATTGAACGGTTGACATGTGATCGTGATATGAGATAAGATATATTAAGATTTTCATAATAGGTCGCATTAGGCGATGTATACCTCTTTATGACGATATATGATGATGATATCGGTTTGTATGAGGCTGTAGATCAGCAGTCAGATCATGACTATGTTGATGATATTAGTATCGTACTAGACGTAGATCAGTACCCAGATTATGATCTTGGATAAAGAGGATACCAGATGAATAATTTGATGAATGAGATATTGACCCATACCCAGATTTGGGGATGCCGTAACGATGGATTTACGTACGAGCTATATATTGATGTTTGATCCGCACTCTTGACTTGGGAATAACTGATTATAGATATGGTATCGAATGTGATATTATCGAGGCGGGATCACCGACTATATATATATATATATATATATATACATATGTATCGACTCAGATGTTATGCGGTTTCCTTACCTTCAGTTAGCCTGTTAGCTCAGCCCTATAGTTCAGTGTAGCTGTATGACTCATATTACATTAAATACAGATTTGTTATTATTGTGTCTAGTATTTAGCTCCCGCTCATTATTGATGTTCGCTCTGTATCGCATGCTTATATTATGATTCATATCCTATTGTTCATATCATGCTGTTAAGACACCAGCACCATTACCGATGACGCGTATGTACCACGTACACTTACTTGCCGGCTCACACACATCTTCATCGGTAATTGCCATGTCACGAACACTTTAGAAATACTATTTCATTGACATAGGTTGTTAGCTAATAGTTTAGACATAATATTAGTGTACTTGCCTTATATGCTAGTTTAGACATTGTAGTTATTGCCTGCTACTTCATGCATGTTATTATTCACTGTTGTACCGCATTCATGGGTTTTCATGCCTATATTCACTGTTTACATGCTATTGATGATTTGGATTTGGATTTCATGAGATTTCTTGGATTTGGAGGAAAACCGCAAAAACATAAATAAACCTTTTTCTCTCTTTTAAATAAAAAGTGCGGTTTTCCCATAATGTATGAGTCGTCCACCATGAGTTTGCTGATGGATTTCGAGACCCGAGTTCAAGGAGTGGATGAACCGTTTCGGGTACATAGTGGACCCGGTGCGGTTCCCCGGGGCAAGAGGATCGCAGATGATGGCGTTAAGCCTGGCAGGGGAGCACTACCGACCGGTGATTTTACCCGACACGTCGGATATCCAGAGGATACCGTCGTAGTCTTGAGATGGATGGTAGGGACCGGTCTGGACTGACGGCACCCTAGATATTGAGATTGAGACATTGAGATTTCGAGATATTGAGATACTGAGATTTGATGATACAGGCCAGTCTGGATAGCCGGAGAGATTTTGAGACATTGAGATTTATGTTTTGTGTCGATACTAGACACTGTTTATGTTGATTTCATTTATGATAGCTCATTTTAAGAATACAAAGGAAATCTCACTAAATTATGAAAGCAGTTTCTTTAGTACATGTATTCTGTTTTCATGCATTCATACATCATCCATATGATATATTGCTACCTGAGGCACTGACACGGGCATATGGGATTACACTTGGGTTAGATATTTACCCTAGCCATTGTTATAGGCTGCAGGTTTTATATTTGAGGATTATATATTATGATCGTATGATCTAGGATTGCGTCATACATGCGGTTTCTGTTCGTAGATGTTTTTCTATTCACGAGTTGGCAACTCACCCCCGTTGTGCCACAGTTCTTACAGGTTTTGCCGTACAGGTTTCATTACGGCTTTGCTGGCACTGCTTCTTTTCGGGTGACTTGCTAGTAGGTGGGTTTATTTGTATCGTACCCATCATTTTACCTTGTATATAATTATCCTGTTGTATCTAAAAGTTCCATCAACCAAACATGTACTTATTTTAGAGATAGAGACCAGTAATGTTTATTCTTTCGACCTTAGAGTCGTGCGTTGTATTTCTATGGATTTTCTAGCTGTTTTGAGTTTCCTTTTGAGTTTTGATCCTCGCCCTTGGCGTTGTATATTATATTGCTTGTGTGGTTGTGACCGTCGATTGACGAAGAGCTAGCTCCCGCTTGGGGATGCCTTTTTATTGATTTCGTATACTATTCATGTTGTATCCCGTTTGGGGGCCAGTATTTACAAAGGAGACTCTGCCGAAACTTTCAGAAAATACTTGATGTTTTTTTTAAAACGTATAATTCGGCTTATGCTATTAAAACTACTTGCTTTTAGTTGGTTTTCCTTCACTCCACTACTTTTCTTGGTTTGGATTTCTGGGTTTTCAGCTTACTTAGAGTACGTACGCCTCGAGACATTCGTGGTCTAAGTGCCGGTCATGTTCCGTACTTTCGGGACGTGACAAAGTTGGTATCAAAGCGTTAGGTTTTACCTTCGGAGCGTAGGATGACCCTTGGTTGATGGAATAGGTGACTAAAGTAGAGTGACGTACCGTGGGTATGTTCCGCGGCATACTTACGATACGCTACTCCACTTAAGAAGCCTTAGGATGTACATTTCTTTGTTCAGTATTATATTCATTCCTGATCTAGTCTCATCGGTATCAGTTATGGTTTTGCTGCCACGATTACGGGCAGGGAGAGCTACGGCTAGAGTTGTGGTCAGCACGAGCTCGTTACGGACGAGGACTGACCAGGGCGTAATTCCGGCGACACACGATTGCAGAGACGTGTCTTTTTATTGTGTTTTCGCGCTACGAGCGTTTGATGGATCGCTGTATGAGATTACTCGGACGTGCAGATCAGCATCAGAGGATCGAGCCACTGATAGAGGCCAGCCAGATTTTGATAACCGTTGAGGTATTGCTTACTCCTGATGATTGAGGCACTGTTCAGCATGCAGACGAGTGAGCCAGTCATTGCTACGAACGACGAGATATCGCCCCAGATGTTGGGGCTATTGCAGAAAGAGTTGTACTAAGAGATGATAGAAGGTCGCTAGTCACCGAGGATGAATGACTAGGACATGTGGTTCGTTCGCTACCCTGATGCGAGGTCATCAGATAAATTAATTCCAGCTAGAGACGACTTCACGCGGATACGTTGAGAGTCGATAGAGACGATCGAATGTCAGAAACCTATTATTCCAAGTTTAAAGTATTCGGAAAGACATGCAGGCAATTCTATGGACCCTCTAGAAGAATGAAACCCTAACTCGACTTAATGATTGTGTGAAAGCCTTTGAACCTTAGGGTTTGCGGCAGTTCCACGGCGCCATTAGTGAGGCTTGGGTTTGCCCTTCTACGGCTGGACCATCGATACTTTGGTACGTACTCGATACTAATAAACTGTACCCAAGATGTTGAGCTCTTGGGGGATTATGAGGTTTTGACGAATCGATCGGATGGTTCGACTTCATTCGAATGCTAGGTGGTGAGATGCATTTCTTGGGAGACTCTAGATACGAGGATAGCCGTAGGAGCTCAGTCCATGCAGCCACGACGAGACAAGTCCGAAGCAGTCGACATCAGAGAAAAGTGGAGTAAGAGGTTCGTACGAGATCTTGATGAGAAGACGTTCCACTCCGCCATCAGAGATGCGATACGCATGCCGAGGCATTGTACTTGGATATACCTTCCAGAAGGAGTCGCGATGAGTATGCAGCCGTTCCGGCACGAGAACAGATCTATTAAGGGACGATAACTTCCGGAAAGTTCGGCAGAGACGAGATTTGGGAGAGATTTCGACAGGACCTTTCTGGAATGAATTACGAGAAGACTTGGACCCAGGAGGAGTCATGTTACGCACACCAGCAGGCCAGAGTTCAGGATCGTCGACGAGACATGCTATAAGTGACCACGACAGTTGGCCAGAGATTCTTGGAGGATGTGTTTGAGCAGGACTATTCCGCCATACTTGATTTTGGGTATTTTGGGCGATCTATTCGCATGATTGATTTTGATGATTGAGTTTCACGATATTTATTTTTATGCACCATAGTTGCACCTACTGAGTATTTACGATTTTTGCACAGTTGTTGCACTTGATATCGTTTTCGTTCCTTAGTTTCTCACGTTTATGATTTTATGGGTTCCATACAGTTGAGTTGATTTTGTGCGTATATACGCACACAATTTGGTTTTTGCACTCGGTATGATTCACATATGCTTGCAGTGCAGTGATACGCATTTTTTGCACTTAGATGCACTGGACGTCGATTTCGATTGTGATACTCGATGTTTGTTTTGTGCACCTGATTTGATTTTGCGAATGTTCGGCGCTTGATATTGGATTTCATGATTTCGTGCATGATGGATGCACCTGGTTTGGATTTTCACGCATGTTGAGCGCATGTTTTGAGAAGCGATTTTGGTGCACACCAGATGCACTAAATCGGGATTTTTCGTGCATGTCAGATGCACCTGATTTTGCTGTCAGGCACACACGTTGCCTATGACAAATGTTGTGTGCACACCCGATGCACTTAGATGTTGTTTCTGTGCGCATGTATGGCACATGTATGGATTCTGATTTCCGTACGCACCAGACGCACATAGCATTTATATGCATATTTTGGGATTGATTTCTTATGGAGCAGTACGTTTTTATGATGATTGCTATGAGTTTTCGTACTGAGCAGGACTAGTCAGAGAACAGTACCTGAATGTATTTTGCATGCATTGATAGCTATCGAAGGGAATTCCAAAAGCGAGCTATAGTCCCAGTATTTATCTACATGTCTGATATGACACGAAACGTTTAAAACAAAAAAACCCTTCTAAATTGTTTCCCAAAATGGCGGAACGTACATTTTAAACAAAAGGTTTATATGTATATGGTTATTTTCTTATGATAGACGTCCGCCACTGTGCAGTGTTATGCGCATTGCACAGCGACTTTAAGAGATTTGGCATGCATTTCCTTCAGATATTTACATTTATAAATTTGATATTTACGTGTATAGTTTCGAGTTATATCATATTGGTTTTGTTTTGGATTTGACATTTGTGTCCTTACCATGACTCCGATGATTGCGGGATGCTTGACGGAGTTTTGATTTGAGTTATATGCTCATTTTTCATGCGCATGCGCTGCGCTACGATTTGTTTTATGTATTTATGATTTCGGAGCCCCGACGACTTGATGGTTTTGCTTAGATGTTTTAGTATTTGGGGAGAGTTTTAATTTAAATTCGGGGACCGAATATCTTTAAGGAGGGAAGATTGTAACGTTTTGAAAATCGTTTCGGTGAAATTTCGGAAAATCGGTAAAATAAGAGGGTTTTCTGTAAAAAGTCAAAATGCAAATATCTTTATTATAAAATTAAATATACATTTTCTAGCTATGTAATTGCTAGTATTTGGTATTTATTGAGCCACTGGTGAAATTTCAAATTTTCTGAAAATTTTTCCGAAATTAATTATTTTAATATTATTTTAAGCCGTCACTAATACATTTAATTAGGGAAAATTACAAACTGGAATGAGTTGAAACAAATTTTGTGCATCATAACACATTAAACAAAATTTTAACATGTTGGTTTTGAAATGAAATGGTTTGCCAAAACGGTTTAGAAATTATTGAAGAAAAAATGCTTTTTTAGTGAATTTAGTGTAAATGGATGTTTGGGGTATAGTATTTATCATTTTCCATCACCCCAGACCCATACCCACACTCACACACCCCCATTTTTCCTTCCCCTTGGCTGAATTCAGCAGCCCCCCTCAATTGTCCCCACTTGTTTTGTAAAAGAAAAGAAAAGAAAAGAAAAGAGAATGATAAAAGTAAAAGGGGGACTTTGACTTTTCTTCTCACTTTCTCCACCTCACTCTCTCTCCTCCCTCACCCCCCCCCCCATATTTCCTGGCCAAAATCTGCAGGCCCAACAGCAGCCCCCCTCTCCCCTCTTCTTCCCTCATTTTTCCCTCAAAAAAATTCACCAATTCCCATCAAAATCTAAACTAAAATTCAAAACAAAGCCCTACCCATTTTCCCTCATCTCCTTTAGCATGGATCTTGGTGCAAGGATTTCAAAATGGAGGTCTAGATTTCAAGTTTGATCATGGTTTGTGAGGTATAACTTTTGACCCATTGTTCAATTGTTGGTTTAAATTCCTTAATGTAGCTTATTAGGTGCTTAATTATGGTTTAATTGAAAGATGTGGGTTTTCAAGAGAAGGTTTAGATTAGGGTTTGTTAAAATCTAGTTAGGGTTTTATGTTGTGAGACTATGGTTGTGGGATGTATTTGACATATCAATGTTATGCCAAATCAAATTAAGTTGCTAGTTTGCATTTTTGTTGATTTAAATTGTGATAATTATATAAATTGCAAACTAGGTTTTTAAAATATTTATATTTTGGTGAGATAAAATTTTTGGAATGGGTTGTATGACTTATTTAAGATATTTAATAAGTATTTTGGCCGCTAGATTTTTTTAAACGTCGAGTTTTGTACTAAAACGGGTAAAATTTGCTTGCTGGATTTTCGGAAAAATGGCTTTTAAAGTGAGTTTGGGGTTTTTGTGAATTTTAACCTATTTTATATTATAATTAGTGTTCGTGATTGCGCAAATGAGTGTGTTTGGGTTTTTCTCGATGGTTTGACGTTTGTACATCGATATCGAGGGTTGGTTTGGCTATTCTTACATGCGTAGGCGATAGGTTTTGACCTATGCGGGATACGCGTGCCGATTTGATTTTCGTATGCCGTTTCGATTTCGAATTTGGTTTTAATACGATACGGTGCGTTATGACATGTAGGTACCCCATGTGGACTTCGATACGACAAGCAAGCGCGTGGCGACGTCGGCACCACCGAGCGAGGACCAGGTAAGTAGATTTATATCTACGGGGAAAAGTCGGGTGGATGGCGTATAGCACCCCCACAGTTCGTGGTGATGTATACGAATACGTATACACACATATATATTGATTATTTATTGTTGAGTTTATAGATGATAAAGATAGATTTTAGGTGTGATTGGATAGGTTTAGCGATGCGAGACCCTAGAGTAGAGGTTGCACCACATTTACACACACACACCATACTTGCATGCATTCTTCTTTCATATGTGTTTATATGGGACTATATTGTTATGTGTTCATATGGGTATGGGACTATGTGTTCACATACTGGATTTGAGGATAGTGTTTGGGAATCGAGGTGAGTTGATGAGATGTGATTTGAGATCATAAGATCGGTGATTTGGTAAATTCATGTTTGAGATACGTCCTGATATTATAGCGGAACTTGGGACGACGATACATGTGAATAGTGTTATACATTGAATGGTTGACATGTGATCGTGATATGAGATAAGATATATTAAGATTTTCATAATAGGTCGCATTAGGCGATGTATACCTCTTTATGACGATATATGATGATGATATCGGTTTGTATGTGTCACGCCCCGCTTCCCAGCGTACGCTAAGATGGGCACGTGACATAGCCAACCATGCTACCTGTGGATAGGAAATATCCTTCCACAGTCACATTACGGCTGTAGAGATATCAAAAACAGGAAAGTAAACTAACTATCTAGTACATGTCCATAAGCCAGAGTAAAAGAGTCAAGAAATAACAATATGCGGAAGCCAAAAGATACAGTAAATGAAACACCTGAAAGTGAAACTACATACCGACAAGAACTTCACCGCTCGTCAAACAGCGGCAATACTCCTGATCAGTCAGCAACAAGGTAGAAGAATCTGGGCCATGCAAAGCCTAGACGTCAGTGCGTCATGTCATCAAGCAACAAAATATAAACAGGGTAACAGGCAATGCAAATATAATCACGGATGAAAGCAGGTGTAACAGTAATGTAAATCAGGGCACTGAAGGGTAATGTGCAGTGAATAAACTAAACTGTTCTATTGGGTTATCTACTCTCAAGTCTTTGAAATCAAATTGATGAATCATCGATGTAACTCAATAGTATCCCGTGTATACCCGGGACCACGGTCCAGATTCTCGGGCTGAAACCGAGACATGCCGCTAGGCACTAAAACAGGAATATGTACAGATGAATGATGTCAGCAACATCATCCCAAGGCTGGCCTAGCCTCTAAAACTGATCAGAACAGGTATTGAACTGTTGAGTTACAAGTCAAGTTTCACCATTGATTTCCCCATACCCCCAAGTTATATGTGTATGTCAAGTTAGGTATTCAGAAATCAAGAACTAATACCAACACAGGATCAGGTAAGAGCAGGTTTGTCTGGATAGACAACAGGAACGGTCCGTGAGGACTACATGTCAGGTTTGTTGGCATTAGACACAAGATCAGGTAACAGGTAAAGCCATGGTACATCAGATCAAGTCGAGTAGTGTATTTAGATGTCATGTCATGTCAAGAGTGTATAGTACCATGTCAGGTCAAGTAATATGCGTAGCAAGTCACGTCAGGGTGTTCAAGATAACATGTGGATACTCATAAAGCACTAATGTAAACATGGGTAAACAAAATAAGCATGTGTAATAATAGAATCAACAAGCTGGAACTTGTAACATGAAATGCAATCAAGTACAGATTAAAATATGTAGATGCACAGTTATCAGTTTGGGGTTTAAGGAATAGTTTCAACATTACATGAATGTAGTATAGCAATTATGGATGTTAAAAACATGTACTAATAATCTAGAAATGCAATCGAATATAAATCAGGCTAGATGTATGCAAACGGTCATCTGTGAGGGTAAAACTATAACGGTACTATATACTATGTAAGTAAGCACCGTGTGATAACAATATTGGTATGGATGCAGTTTGATGTACTCCAACATGCAATAAGATATGTTTTCCATGACTTAAATCTAAAATGGTATAAACGAATGCCACGAAACACTGAAGTGTTATAAAACGAAACATATGGTACTAGATTTACAGTACAGGTATAATCTATATTTAACTAGTCATAAAAATAATTTAAATAGCATATAGTAATTAAAATAGCATGTAGCAAGTTTCACTTGCCTAGACGGATCAAGAAAGGAAATACGGAACGTCTGACGTCGGCGGAAAAAGTCGCGACGCGTGCACGGCACACGGAATGGATCCAAACCACGCACAGTGTGACCACACGGGTCAGGTAAGCTCGTTGGGTTGTCGGGATCGTCGACGGCAGCGGCACGGCTCCGGCGGGTGACCGGAAAGAACAAGAAATCAAGAAAGAGAGGAGAAGAAGAAGAAGAAGAAAGGGGAAGAAGAAGAGGGCTGTGTTAGGTGCCCTGGGTTCAGAGGAGATGGCAATGGGGTGAAGTCAATGATAGGCTGTCGAGGGTTTTCTGGCGAGGTTGCAAGTGAAGGGTGCAGGTGAGGGTTTCTGGGTTCTTGGTTGCAAGGTTTGGGTGTGCAGGGGTCGGATCTGAAGTGCAGGGAGGAGGAAGGAGGAGGTGATGAAGATGGAGGTGGTGGTAAGGGTATGAGGAGATGAGGGAGATCGGCGGCGGCGAGGGCGAGGCTGCGAGTTCGGGTGTGCAGGGGTCGGTGAAGTTGAGGTCGGGGTCGTCGGGAGTGACGTAGACGAGTGGACGAAGGTGGTGGCAAGGTGAGGAGGCGACGACGAGGCCGTCGGCGGAGAGGACGACGACGACGACGAAGGCAGCGAGGGTGCAACGATGGGTTCACGTGGGTTGCAGTCGGGGAACGAAGGTGGTCGAGGAGGGGAAAGAGGAGGAGAGAGAAAGAGGACGATGAGGGGAGGCCGACGAGGTCGACGGCGATGGTGGCGACGGTCGCGAGCATAGGGCGTGGGTTCTCGGTGGTGGAGGCAGGAAAAAGAAAAGAGGAAAAAGAGGAGGAAGACGTGGAAAATCTAGGGTTAGGTTTCCAATGGGATTAAAATATTTAAAGAATATATACATAGTATTTATAGAGAGAGAGAGAGAGAAAGGAGAGAGAAACGTGAGATTGGAGAGAGAGAGGGCTGTAAAAGATAAACTGTTAGGATTTAGTATATAAAATATATTTATATTATAGTAACGAGAGAGAGTTATTAGGATTGGAAATAAAATTATACTTAGTTAAATAAAATATAAATCCTTAAGTAACAGTTACGTATAAATATAATAAAGGAATATAATATTAGTACGATTGAGATTTTGGCAAATACAAACTTACTCCAAAACACGCCCGGGTCGGATCTAAAAATCCAGATTTAAAATATGAAAACTATATGCGACCTCCAAATTTCAAAATGAAGGCTCAGTTAATGAAAATGCATACCCCCAAGAACGGATGCACGTACGTGCGCATAACCATCCAAACACGTCCGTTTCACCGAACGGGACGAAAACAAGATGCACGGATACTACCACGGGGTTAGGGGTATCATGCATGCTATGAAATGCCATCTTAATTTATTTTCCGCGACCTAAAATGGTATACGATAAAAGATGCGATACTAGATAAAATATCAATATGCAATATACATGAGATGCACGTGTTTATCTAACAAGTCAAGGTAATTTATACATAAGAATCAAACAGGTTCAAGCAAACGGGTCGAGTCGAATGCAATGTAAAATGTAAAATACCATTCGCACCCAAAACCCGTTAAATCAGGAAAATACCACAATTAAGGAAATACGAGAACTGGAATTGGTATAAATGAACTCGGGTGTTACATTATACCCAACTACAAAAAAAATTTCGTCCTCGAAATTCCAAGAACAAGAAAGGATAAACAATTAAGAAACTACAAGGATAGATGTGGAAACTTCTGCCGGATTTCATCTTCTCGTTCCCAAGTTGATTTCCCATGTGAGCGATTACTTCAAGACAACAAGTACAACAGTGATAACCTCGTTCTTCAGAACCTTTTCTCTTCGATCCATAATTGACATCAGCCGTTCCTCAAAAGCTAAATCTTCATGTACGGTTAGCTCCGATGATTCAACCCATGTGTTTCATCTCGAACATACCTACGGAGTTGAGGTATGTAAAACACGTCATGAATATTCCTCAAAGATCGCGGTAATGGCAAACGATACGCCCCTTCTTCAACATGCTCTCAAAATCTCGAAAGGTCCAACGAATCGAGGACTAAACTTTCCTCGACTTCCGAAACGAATCACTCTTCTAGTTAGTGATATCTTCAAATTTCCAAATCACTAACCACGAACTCCAGAGATCTCCTCGATATATCTACCCAACTCTTCTGTCGGTCTTGTGCTGCTTTCATGTGATTCCGGATAGTACTAACCTTCTCAACTGTCTGCACAACCACATCCGATCCCAACAATCTTCATTCTCTGACATTGTCCCATCAAGCAGGTGAACGGCATTGCGACCATACAAAGCTTCAAATGGAGCCATCTGAATAGTTGCCTGGAAACTACTGTTGTAAGAAAACTTCACCAATTGTAGATGATCCTCCCATGAACCTTTGAAATCTAACACGCAAGTTCTCAACATAACTTCAAGAGTTTAGATCTTTCTCTCCGACTGGCCATTAGTTTGAGGATGATAAGCTGTGCTAAACTTCAATCGAGTCCCCAAACTTCCCTGTAAGCTCCTCCGGAAATGTGATAAGGAATGAGCGTCACGGTCGGGCACGATGCTCACCGGTACTCTATGCAATCTTACAATCTCCTGTTTGGACCGTTCTGCTAACTCTTCCGTTGATTAACCAACAACCATCAATCACCCAACTGTACTATTGCCCTTTGGACTCCACGGTAAAGCCTTCACTAATCCATAGTTATGTGTTCCCACTTCTACTGAGGAATCGGAAATGGTTGCAATAAACCGAAAATCCTTCGATGCTCAACCTTAACTTGCTGACACACCAAGCACTTGCCACAAACAGGCAATCTCCTGTTTCATGCCTATTAGTGTATATGCCCTAGAGGCCATTACTGTATCATACTAGCTTGTATATTACTTAATGGAAGCTTGGGATATTCACAGTTGTATAGACAATCTTGCTCAAAATGGTAGTATGCTACTTGGTTTGTCTCTACTTCAATATGTGCATGTGTTTCTTTTAGCATATCGCTTATATACATATTAGTAGAGCCCTTAGGATCTTTACTTGATTACCAGCGTTGTGATGGTGCTCACACTCGTGGGGGCTGGGTAATCCATAAGCACATCCTTATACAGGTCCCTAGTCGTTGGACTATCGAGACAGGGCATCGATACTCCGGAGTAGACTAGCGTATGCGCTTCTCATCCCAGCGGGGGAGACGGTCTGTCCCACAGCCGTCAGTACGTCGTACTTGAGATAGTATGCGGGTGCTCATTAGGTTATGGGTACACTGGACAGGACTCGTCGGGAACTGTTGGTTGGTATTATACCTATCGTCAGTTATCAGTTCCCAGGTGACATGAGTACAGCTTAGTCTGCCGACTTGACACTGTCACTTCGCCTCGAGTGTGTTCCCACTGTACTTAGATTACTACCCTACCACGGATCAAAGGAGTCGTGCAAACAGGTAGTAGTTGGGTGCAGTCCCGAACCACTTGGAGGCAGTGACGGTTAGACAGGATTCGTCTCTCTCGGTATTGGGGGTTGACATCGCGCTGTGTCTAGGAGAGCCATTACACAAGTAGTCCCTGGCCAGGGCAAGCGAGATATACTAGTAGGTTTCCAGTGTTATCTCAGGGTGTTCTGGGCTACACTCCGACACGACTTGTACCGCTATTAGGGGACTGACGTTCACCGCCCCCTAGGCCCGCCATGCGATGTATCAGATGTAGGGTTCCTAGGCACTCTCAAGAGGTCTCACAAGACATCAACCATGCCAATTTCAAAATTTACGGTGTCGAGAAACCCTAAACTACGGATCGTTGGCTAGATGTCTAGGCGAAAAAGAAACTAGTTAACAACTTAACTAAAGTTTAAACGGAAATACAACCTTTGTAGATCCGGTGCTCCACCTCCATAGCTCCGCAACGAAGTCCCCTCGCTGTCCAAATGAATTCCCGGGCTCTAGCGTCGGCTTCGTCGGAGAAATGGCGAGCTAGGTCGTCGATGTCCATGCCGAAGATGATCTACGTCGAGGCATCGCTAGATCAAGCTCCACCTTCACCAAGCCATGAAACTTGTGAAGGAAACACACTCTACTACTTGGCAAGAGGTAGAGGATGAAGAAATAGGAAGTGGGTAGACTTTAGTTTTGGATTTCTCACTCTTTTTCTCACTTTGCCATTAAAGATTTCAAGCTTTTTCTTGAAGTGAAGAAGAAGAAGATGAAGAATATGATAAGTGTTGATTAAAAAAGGAAAAGAAAATCAAACCTTATCATATTCAAACCATGGTTTAGTGTAGAGAATGAATCATGGTTAAATGGAATGGTTAGGGTTTAGGATGAGACAAAAATGGTGGACTAGGTCAAGGTTTCATGAAGCTTCAACTAAACAACAAAAAAAGCCACCATTATTTTCTCTTTTCCATTTATTTTACAAAATGTATAAACAAATAAATGAATAAAAGAATAAGTAAAAACCCTAATCATCCACTTAACCATAGTTTAATACTTTACACTTAACCAAAAAGCATGTATCATCAAACATGATACAATCAATGCGCACACCCGAGTGAGAAAATCCATTTAAAGTGAACCGATACTAGTTAATGCAAAGTAATATATTAAATATATAATTATACATTAAATCATTAAATCAACACTTGATTTAACGATCCGGTCATATCACATATAACCGACTAGTATCCAATGTATCGGTTTATCGAATCAATCCTTGATTCGACAACTAGGGTATATCGCATATAACCTAATCGATACATTCATCGCGAGAATGGAATACGGTATCACATACACGCATTATTCTCGATCCCGCACATATCTCATATGCGCTCCTATTTCGTTTCGCTTGAACCAGGAAACCTCTGTGTAGGACTCTAAAGACTCGTCAATACGCCGGCAGTAGGCGATGATCATATCAAACACCCACAAGCTGCAAGCGGTCTGCTAAACGTAACGGCCACCCGGGTATTGAGCGATCAGAAGATCGACGAGCAAGCCCGCTCACACTCCAGTGAATCCAACCAGTAACACTACCGTACAGTCCGGTCTGATCGTCTGATATGTCGCATATCTCGCCTAGGGGTGGTAAACGTCAGACCCCAATAGCTCGATAAGTCGTGTCGATATGAGGTCTATAACTGTTCGAGAAACTACTGGTAACACTTACTAGTAAATCTCAGCAACCCTGGCCAGGGATTTCCTGTTATAGCCAATCGAACACAGCGCAACATCAACTCCCTATACCGGGAGAGACGAATCCCCTCCTATCGCTCATTGCCTCCATGTGACTCGGGACTGTACCCAAAAACCACCGTTTTGCACGCCCTCTTGGACGTGGTAAGATGGAAATCAAAGCACAGTGGGAACCACACAAGACTCTATGACGATCTCGGGTCAACAGACTACTCTGTACCAGTGTCACCAGAGAACTGCCATCTGACGTGAGGTATAATACCATCTGGGAGTTCTCGGCGAGTCCGTCCAGTGTACCCAGTCTCTACTGAGCACCCGTATATCATCTCTGATGTCAAACACCAATGGATATGGGATCATCCATCGCCCATCTGTATGGGTCGAGAAGGTACACGCTAGTCTACTCTGGTATATCGATGCCCCGTCTCGATACACCCACGATTAGGGACTTTGAAGGATGTACTTATGGACTACCATGTCCCCACTAGTATGATCCGCATCATAGTCCAGGTAGTCAAGTACACATCCTAAGGGCTTTACCAACATGTAACAGAGAGACAATCAGTATACACATTAAGGTAAAGTGTAACCAGATAGCATACTATCATGTCGAGCAAGAAAGTCCTCTCTATATATGTCCCAGCATCCACTACAATATACATCCTATGTACAGTAATGGCCTCTAGGGCATACATATAACTAACAATCTCCCACTTGCACTAGGACCATCTGTAGCAGTGGTTGTATTATCTCATACTCAACCATCCCATAAAAGTCTCTCTCTGGGAACAAGCCTTTGTGAGTGGATCCACTGTGTTGTCCTCTGAGTCTACTCTCCAAACCTCGATCACCCTGGAGATCAACAATCTCCATGATCAGGTGATACTGCCTTAGAATATATCTGGATCACTGATAGGACCTGCGTTCCTTGGCATAAGCCACAACTCCATTGTCACACAATGGGAGGAACATAGTTCATCTCATGAACCAGTATACACCCAAACAGTCTCTTTGGCAGCATCTTAAGTAGCGATGTATCGTGCCTTTATCGTCTAGTATGTCACGGTATCTAGCTCGGAATTCTTCCAACATACCGTCCCTTTACTGAGGGTAAAGACAATGCCTGTGACTGACATTCAGTCGTCTTTATCACTCTGGAACACTTCCAGTGATTCTCCCCAGGATCGATTGATACCTTCTCACTACAACTAGTGAGAATCCTAACATCCAATTAAATCTCTCTCATAGATCTAAAACTCAGGATTTAGGAGGTATCACTTTGATCCTATATGGAGAATCATTGTGATAAGCGGAGATTGATCGAGCGTAGCATAGGAAACACCTTCCCTATCTTGAGTATGTCATCCACGTACTCTACGAGGATCGTCACCATACTCCCTACTACCCTTTTGTTTATACAAGGTTCATCTACCATTTTGATGATATCAAACTGTTTGACTAACTCATCAAAACAGATGTTCCAACTCCGCGATGCCTGCTTTATCACATAAAACATCTTGTTCACGTTTCCGCTGCTCCCACTGTTTACGAAGCCCTCTGGCTGTGTACTTACAGACGTTCTCTTCTAAATCAATATTTAGAAAAGCAGTCATGGCACCCAACCGCCAGATATCGTAGTCATGGTATGTAGCCGTGGCAAGTAGGATCTGGATGGACTTAAGCATAGCTACTTGAAAAGGTTTCATCATTGTCCACGCCTGGTCGATGACGAAAACCTTTAACAAGTCTAGCTTTGAAAGTCGCAACTTTTCGATGTATACCAAGTAATCTTCTCAAGATATACTTGCTCCTGATGGGAATTTAACCCTTCAAATATAGCAACCAAAGTCCATACTTTGTTGGTGTATAAGGATTCCATCTCAGATCGCTAAGCATCCAGCCATTCTTATAGAGTCTTACTCCTGATGGCCAGCTCGAAGCTAGTTGGGTCATCATCTCATGATGCAATCCTCGCTCCCACTGTCATAGAGAAACCGAAGTATCTCTCAGGTGGGTGAGGAACCCTACTAGATCGGCGGAGAAGCTGAGGTTCGTTGGAATCTACTGAATCCTTCGGTTCTGTCAAATCATTAGCTGCAGTTTGTATAGATGGAACATTTCCAGTTCTACATAACAGACCTTGCCTCGAGCTTGTCCGGATTTTGCTTTTAGACATAGGCCGGACAACCCCAAATCTTAACTATCTTAAGAGATGGGCTCTTCCCTTTCCATATCACATATGAAGTGGTAGGCAACTAATTTGATTGGAACCTTATTCAATAGATATGCAGCTTCTCAAGTGCATAACACCCTTAAGGAAATAGGTGACTCAGTAGTACTCATCATAGAGCACACCATACCAAATAGGGTGTATCTGCTCCGCCCCGATATACCATCGTGCTATGGTGTATACGGAGGAGTAATTCTGAGAGAGAATCTCATTCTCCTTTAGAATAGTTCAAGAATTTCCGTGCTCAAGTATTCTCCTCCTTGATCTCATCAAAGGACATAATACTTTTACCCGTATTTTGGTTCTCTACTTCTAACTTATATTCTGTGAATATCTCAAAAGGTTCGGACTTGTGTTTCAACAGGAACATATGTCTGAATCTAAAGAGATCATCAGAGAACGTAATGAAGTATAAAGAACCAGTCTTGGTATGTGTAGACATGGGACCTACATACATCAACATGTATCATCCCAAGAGTTCACTAACTCTTTCTCTGTTTCCAATAAACAGAGCTGTGGTCATCTTATCTTTGTGACATGACTGGCGAGTTTCACAAGATGTAAATTCAAACTAATTTAAATATGCATCTTTATGTAACTCTGCTAGTCGGGTCGCATTGATATGACCTAGTCTACAATACCTCAAGAAGGATCCGTTCATTTCTGAACTCTTCCTCTTGTGTGTGTTCTGTATACTAAGAACTGTAGTTTGATTTAGAACATCAATGCTTTTAGACAACGTGCCTGAACCGATCAACTTTTGATATAGGAAATGTTCAAAACATTATCCATCAATACAAAATTTTATCGTTTCTTTACTAATAAAGAGACAGATATGATTTTGTATATCAGGTTCGGTATCTAATAACATTCGTTCAGAATCAATGTATCGGTAATACAGGGTGACAGTGACCGACAGACTTGGCTGCAACTCTTGCCCCGTTTTCTGCCTCATGAAACTTATCACCCGTTCTCAATTCTCTACCTTTCTGTAGCCTTATGTAACATATTACATATCTGGGATCCTGATCTGGTATCACATACCCAGGACGTAAAGGATATTGAGAAATAGTTCTCTGTAATGAACACACCCGAAGATGATACATCAACATGCACTCTCTTCGTTTGGGCGGCACGGGAATTCTGGTATTCCCCAATTTCCTGCTCTGTCTTATAACAATTATAAGTTGGAGCGGGACCAACGTTCCCCAGCTCAGTATAACAAGCGGGTTCGGTCAATAATCCGTATTATTATCTTGATTAAGGCGTGATATGGTCGCTACTTGGAGAGAGAGAGAAGAAAACACTCAGCGTGCGCTCTTGCAAGAATAGATTGGTTTTTATTTTATCTAATCAGGATGGCTCCCACTGCTTTTTATCAAATCTTCCTTCAAACCCTAAAAAGAAAGACTAGCCGGGATTAATTACACACTACAAGTTCACCAATCTTTCAGCCAGGCCAGTGTCGGTACTTTGAGGGAGGTCCCCCGTGCTTTCGCACGAACCTAATTACTGTAAACCTCGTTTTCCCAGAGGCGTAACCCCGTTGACACCTTTCTAGACACCTACTTGATCGGCTAATTGTAATGTATAAAACTCTCTCAGGAGTAACTCTTACTCGCAGCGGGTATCGGGATCCAACTATCTCATAGAAGGTATGCAATCTCATTGCAAATTTCAACACTTGAAATTCCCGATAATATTTTGCCCCTAGCTCGCTATAACCTTGACGGAGGCCAAACAACCCATAGTCCGCTAGTCAAGTTCAACCCGTCATTTCCTGGTTGAATTAAACCCACCCGCACGACCCTTGATGGAGGCCAAACAACGCCATACGAATACCCTAATCCAATCGCATCATATGCTAGCAGATAAGCACTAGTTAGCTACCGTACACTACGCCTTGACGGAGGCCAAACAACCGCAGCACGAATACTAACTAGTACGTATCTGAAATGACGGAGGGCTACGTCAGGTTTTTCTGAAAACCTATTGCGTAATGAACTTGATATCGTTGTAGAATCAAATAATTTTAAAATGGAGTGCTTTTGAGGCTTTTCTAGTTTTGCTAAAGGAGTCACTCCCGGTGAAGGGATCGTCGGTCCTTTCCTCGTCGAATGAGGTGCGGGATATATCACATATATCACTGTGCAAAGCAAAAACTCTTAAAAGCAATCAAAAGACAAACCGAGTGTGTAGCATCTGCCAGTTATTGCTAAAGGAGTCACTCCCGGTGAAGGTATCTCGGTCCTTTCCTCATCGAATAAGGTGCAGAATATATCACATATACCGCTGTGCAAAGCAAGAACTGTAGCTACCTGTTTTATTTTGAAATTCGATTCTACAACATCTTAGGTTTCTTTTATTTCATTAATCACATTAATGAAGTCCCATCAATTAAGTACCTAAACATCACAGATAAATACGACGTACACTTATGCCATCCGCATTCGCCTCGATGTCCCCTCGTGCACCGTTAGGTTAGGTAACTAACGGCAGAGCGGGGCAGGGCTAGCGCAGGTGTCAAACATAAGTAACGCCTATATAATATATCATATATACTATATACTGTATCTATCACAGAACATCACATGATCACATCACAGATATCGCAGCAGAAGAAACATATGAAATATTGGATATACTAGGACGTCCGTGTTTTCAATACGAGCCAGTATAAAACACGGATTCCACGGTCACGATGAATAGCCAAACCCATACCCCTAGACCCCTACGAGAGCGGCAAGCAACCCTACCAATTCTGGAGTTAGGAGACCCGGACTCGACTCCTCGAGTTGGTCTCCCATTGGACTCCAGAACCCGGTTACTTGCGCTCCCCTCCTTGGGTCTATCCTAGTGCGGAAAAGTAAATAATATACAAAGGGTGACAACTTCCGCAACCTGGAAGTGCCCCAATAAAAGAATATTACATACAAGTTTTTACATGAATGAAAATGAAAAACACTCATCTCACATAAAAACCCCCGGCTATTCAAACACGACGATCCAATATAACATATCCAGCAACATATAACATCACATGTCATCATCGTAAGTAAATATGCGCATCCCAATTGTCGTTGACATATAGCAACGAAACCGGCGATATCACATATTACACTTACGGTCACAGAAAAGAAAGTGTAAAACTACAACAGTTGGAATCCGCAATCTCTTTAGACATCGCATGCCTAATCAAATGAATTCTTTAGACATCGCATGCCTAACAATTATAAACCCCGCATTTTAGTCTCATTATCGAAAACACTTTTCAATATCAAGTCGGGCAATTCAACAGGATTCCCGACATTCTGATCGAATGCTCGTCGCAAACTTCAATAGACGGCTGCACCCCCGATACCGTCGACGAAGTGCACCAAGGCGGAACACCGCTACCGTGAGCACCCGAACGGATGCTTTCGGCGACGGGGTTCTCCTACAGTCACTTGGTCGGGGCTATGGAGTGAGGCTGTCTATTAAGTTTACCCGGCGAGTATCCGCGTACACTACGTGATTGCGATGGACTTTTGATCACATCAAAATTCCGTGGCAACCGATCAAGTGAGACTAAAGTGCTATGTTTATAACATTCATTCAGTTATCTCATAACTGCTTGTGAATTCCAATTATTGTATCCCATTCCAGATAATTAGAAAATGTTAAACTTTCCGATTGAACATTCGAACACCCAAGTTTTCCCGATACAGATCAACACATGAAATAAGTCTATTCAGTTCGTGCCTCAGTACCGACGGTCCAGCCGTAGAAGGGTCAAGCCAACGCCTCACATGTGGCACGCCGTACTGCCCTAAACCCGAAGGTTCAAAGGGCAGTTCAAGACGGTCACATAATCGAGTTAAGGTTTATTGTCTTCTAGAGGGTCCATCGCGTTACTTGCACTACTTCGAACGTCGTTAAACTACGGAAAAATCCAACACTTGGAAATTTCCCGACAGGGGAAAAATTGGGTATTTATATCCGGTCGAACTTTTTAACATATTCTAAAAATTTATCCGGAAAGCCACATAGACAAAATTTGATACTCCGATCGAAACACCGAATCCCCAAAACAACCCCAGAAAATTCAACTCTTGAATAAATATTAAAAATTCCCAGAAAACCCAGCATATTAAAATAGGAATTACTGTGCAACAATGGGAAGGTGACGTCATCACCTAGCCGCGGAACCGCCGCAGAAGCTGGGCTTCTGCCGCGGTTCCGCGCCGTTTTGGATGAATCATGGGTCCAATTTTGCGCCGTAACTCATATATTTCCCTGCTGAATTTTTTGGCAATTGTTAATTTGGAAAAATCCACGTTTTCAGAAAAAGTCCAGAGAGCGTGGATGGGTTTGGGTTTTCGGGTCGTTCGGACTTCAAACTCCGTCTAGACTTCGCCTAAGGCTCTAGCTAGGCTCTGATACCACTGTAGGGTTCCTAGGCACTCTCAAGAGGTCTCACAAGGCATCAACCATGCCAATTTCAAAATTTACGGTGCCGAGAAACCCTAAACTACGGATCGTTGGCTAGATGTCTAGGCGAAAAAGAAACTAGTTAACAACTTAACTAAAGTTTAAACGGAAATACAACCTTTGTAGATCCGGTGCTTCACCTCCATAGCTTCGCAACAAAGTCCCCTCGCTGTCCAAATTAATTCCCGGGCTCTAGCATCGGCTTCGTCGGAGAAATGGCGAGCTAGGTCGTCGATGTCCATGCCGAAGATGATCTACGTCGAGGCATCGCTAGATCAAGCTCCACCTTCACCAAGCCATGAAACTTGTGAAGGAAACACACTCTACTACTTGGCAAGAGGTAGAGGATGAAGAAATAGGAAGTGGGTAGACTTTAGTTTTGGATTTCTCACTCTTTTTCTCGCTTTGCCATTAAAGCTTTCAAGCTTTTTCTTGAAGTGAAGAAGAAGAAGATGAAGAATATGATAAGTGTTGATTAAAAAAGGAAAAGAAAATCAAACCTTATCATATTCAAACCATGGTTTAGTGTAGAGAATGAATCATGGTTAAATGGAATGGTTAGGGTTTAGGATGAGACAAAAATGGTGGACTAGGTCAAGGTTTCATGAAGCTTCAACTAAACAACAAAAAAAGCCACCATTATTTTCTCTTTTCCATTTATTTTCCAAAATGTATAAACAAATAAATGAATAAAAGAATAAGTAAAAACCCTAATCATCCACTTAACCATAGTTTAATACTTTACACTTAACCAAAAAGCATGTATCATCAAACATGATACAATCATGTGCACAAAATCATATCGCATATGCAATGCGCACACCCGAGTGAGAAAATCCATTTAAAGTGAACCGATACTAGTTAATGCAAAGTAATATATTAAATATATAATTATACATTAAATCATTAAATCAACACTTGATTTAACGATCCGGTCATATCATATATAACCGACTAGTATCCAATGTATCGGTTTATCGAATCAATCCTTGATTCGACAACTAGGGTATATCGCATATAACCTAATCGATACATTCATCGCGAGAATGGAATACGGTATCACATACATGCATTATTCTCGGTCCCGCACATATCTCATATGCGCTCCTATTTCGTTTCGCTTGAACCAGGAAACCTCTGTGTAGGACTCTAAAGACTCGTCAATACGCCGGCAGCAGGCGATGATCATATCAAACACCCACAAACCGCAAGCGGTCTGCTAAACGTAACGGCCATCCGGGTATTGAGCGATCAGAAGATCGACGAGCAAGCCCGCTCACACTCCAGTGAATCCAACCAGTAACACTACCGTACAGTCCGGTCTGATCGTCTGATATGTCGCATATGTCGCCTAGGGGTGGTAAACGTCAGACCCCAATAGCTCGATAAGTCGTGTCGATATGAGGTCTCTAACTGTTCGAGAAACTACTGGTAACACTTACCAGTAAATCTCAGCAACCCTGGCCAGGGATTTCCTGTTATAGCCAATCGAACACAGCGCAACATCAACTCCCTATACCGGGAGAGACGAATCCCCTCCTATCGCTCATTGCCTCCATGTGACTCGGGACTGTACCCAAAAACCACCGTTTTGCATGCCCTCTTGGACGTGGTAAGATGGAAATCAAAGCACAGTGGGAACCACACAAGACTCTATGACGATCTCGGGTCAACAGACTACTCTGTACCAGTGTCACCAGAGAATTGCCATCTGACGTGAGGTATAATACCATCTGGGAGTTCTCGGCGGGTCCGTCCAGTGTACCCAGTCTCTACTGAGCACCCGTATATCATCTCTGATGTCAAACACCAATGGATATGGGATCATCCATCGCCCATCTGTATGGGTCGAGAAGGTACACGCTAGTCTACTCTGGTATATCGATGCCCCGTCTCGATACACCCATGATTAGGGACTTTGAAGGATGTACTTATGGACTACCATGTCCCCACTAGTATGATCCGCATCATAGTCCAGGTAGTCAAGTACACATCCTAAGGGCTTTACCAACATGTAACAGAGAGACAATCAGTATACACATTAAGGTAAAGTGCAACCAGATAGCATACTATCATGTCGAGCAAGAAAGTCCTCCCTATATATGTCCCAGCATCCACTACAATATACATCCTATGTACAGTAATGGCCTCTAGGGCATACATATAACTAACATCAGACGAACAGACCGGACTGTACGGAGATTGTCACATACAGGCTCAGTAGGAGTTCGGATGGGTTTACCTCATTGGCCTTCTTATCGACATCTATCTGGGGACCGTTACGTACAGCTAGTGCCGCTTGCGGTCTGTGGTTAAACTCACTGCCAGCGTAGTGTCGAGTCTTTAGAGTCCCACACAGAGAGTTTCCCTGCATTGAGCGAAACGTGTAGAGGCCGTATGGTTTTACGGCAGGGCTTCGATCACTTACGTGCACTTGTGTGCGTATGCTGTTCGGGAAGGCAATACTAGTGGGCTTTGGTTTAAGCCAGATCCTAGTACTGCACAGATGGATTTGATTTGTCTTCTGTGCATTCGCATTCTACGGAATGCGGATGCGGGTGTGTATGCACAGTTTTGAGGAGCGATGAAGGAGGAGGTGCCCCATTAGGGTTTTGGCAGTTGGTTCGGCCAAAACCGTAATGTGGAGCACTCATTAGGGTTTTGACAATTCGTTTGGTCAAAACCGTTATGAGTAGGGAGACATTGTTTACTAATCCTTTTAGTGATAGATTAGTGATGGCTAATTGCATTGACCATTTGACCACTTAGATCTCTCTTGACTTTGTTGACTTGTTGACCATGTTGACCATTGACCTTCAAGAGAGATTCACACTCTTCTTTTATTTTCATTTTATTTCTTGTGTTATGATAATGGTCAATTCAATGTGCCATCAAGTCTTTCATGATAGGATTAGTAATGATGATTATTGTGTATTATTGCAACCATGGTTCATTTCATTTGGTTTTAATCTTTTCATTATTCTCTTCTCATTCTCTCTCATGAAGTGAGAAGAAAAAGAAAAGCTCCATGGTTGCAAACTTTCTCCTTCTTCTTCCTCCTCTTGATCTCATCTTTTGATCTCATGTGTTGAGAGAAAAAGATTCCACAAAGTCAAATACATCCATACATCTCCTCTATACATTCTAGGGTTTCTTGACTAGCAATCACTTTGCCCTAGTTGCCTTGGCTTGAGGCGGAGCTTAGTGTACATCTCTCGGGTGGATCGTCTTCGACTCAAGAAGGCCGCGGAGGTGCCCAAGGTCTGGATCGACACTTGGAGCTTGGATGGACGAGTGGGACAGCGGAATGAAGACCCGAAGGACCGGTTCCGTGAGGTATATTTTCTACAAGCATAGTAGTTAAGCCTCTTAGTGTTTACTAGTTTCTAGTTTAGCAAAGATCCGACTTTTAGTCCATGTTGCCTTGCGCCAAAATTATTGTTTTTCGCCGTTTCCGCCTCCCCGCAAGAATTGGGGTGAGCAACGTGGACTTACAATGCCTTCCTACCAAACGCTGTCGTATACCTCGGTACATCTTCGTGCCTCCTGGATATACGGGATACGTGTAACTGTGCGCCTCCTTCATAACTTCTTCGCGAATACCTTCGTTGGCTCACACAAACAATTATCACAACGAGCCATCTTCATGAACCACTGAGCCCGTTCGAAGTCCAACTTCAACCAGTTCTCGAAATTTCTGCAGTCTTGGGTCCTGCAATTTCACTGCTTCAATATCCTCGATCAACGATGACTGTACTTGCAATTGCATCATCTATCCCAAAGAACGCGGTAGCACGATCTCCAACTCGAATCTCCGAAAGTCTTTAATAAGTCCCCTTGGTGCAGTCATCATCAGAATTGCTGGCAACCGACTAAGCGCATCCAGTACAACGCTAACCTTCCCAGACGGTACTCAAGATCAAGATCGTAGTCAGCCGTCGGCTTCAACCATCTTCGCTGTCTCACAATTAGCTCCTTCTGAGCGAACGCGTACTTTAGGCTTTTGTGATCGGTGAAAATTTCAACCCCTTTCGCCCAATAAGTAGTGTCTCCAAATCTTCAAAGCGTAAATCCCAGCTGCTAACTCCAAGTCATGAGTTGAGTAATTCTTCCCATGGGTCTTCAACTGTCTCGATGCGTAAGTTGTAAACTTCCCATGCTGCACCAAAACATATCCTAATTCTTTCTCCGGTGCGTCGCTGTGAATTACCAATTCTCCGAAACCGTCTGGTACGGTCAAAATAAGAGCGGTTATCAATCTTTGCTTCAACGTCTCAAAAGCTGACGCACACTTATCCGTCCACACAAAAGGTACCTCCTTGCGCGTAAGCTTGGTCAACGGTTTCGACAGACGAGCAAAGTCCTCTACGAATCTTCTGTAATACCCGGCGAGTCCAAGAAAACTTCTTATCTCCGCAACACTCTTCGGAATCGGCCAATCTCGAACTGCGGCAACCTTTTCGGATCAACGGCGATTCCATCTCCAGCTACGATATGTCCTAAACTTTTACTTCTTCAAGCCAAAACTTGCACTTGCTCATCCTTGCATATAATCTTTCTTGCCTCTAAGTCTGCAGTGCGATCTTCAAGTATTCTGCATACTCTTCAATGCTCCTCGAGTAGACCAGAATATCTTCCATGACCATTACTAAAACTGGTCCAAGAATGGTGAAAAGATTCCGTTCATCAAGTCCATAAATATTGCCGGCGTATTCGTTACTCCGAAGGGCATCACTACTACTCGTAATGTCCATACTGAGTTTGGGATGCAGTCTTGCAAATATCCTCTGATTTAACTTGGACCTGATGATATCCGAACCGCAAATCCAGCTTCGAGAATACCCTCGCGCCACTAAGCTGCTCGAACAATTCGCCACTGCGAGGGATCGGGTACTTGTTCTCAATAGTCACCCGGTTTAATTCTCGATAATCGATGCACACCCTCCTTGTGACATCTTCTTCTTACTAGAAGAACTGGAGCTTCCCCAGTTAAGTTGCTGCGGCGAAACCAACCCTTCCCAACTAATTCAGCAACCTACTTCCTGACTTCATCCAACTCCACTGGTGCCATCGGGTAATGTGCCCTTAGAGATTGGCGCTGCACCAAGAACAAGTTCAAATGCAAACTCCACATCTCGCTTCGGCGGTGAGCTTGATATGTCTTTAAACACTTCCATGAAACTCTCAAATAAAGCCGGCGCTTCTTCTTTATCCACTGCCATTGACGAAGAACCTTGTTTGTCGGCCTAGCCCTAACTCGACTGGCCCGACAGAACTGCTTCCTCCAGCAAAACAACTTCTGAATGTCCGAGAATCTGGAGAATCACTTTCCTTTCCTTACAATCAATATGAGTATGGAAGGTGTCGCGAAAATCCATTCTCAAGACCACAACAAACAAGGGGATGCACTAGGATTGAATAGTCCTAATGTGGGGAAAACAAGAACAAGTAAGATATCGAGATGACTTTATCTGAAGTCAAGATACTGAAGAGGATTAAGCACGGTAAACATGATTCAAGCTGGCGATGAAACAATAACTGGTAAGTAATGAAACCGAGGAAAACAACGATCATGGAACCAGGAAGTTAATCAAGACCAGGACCCCAAGTTATTTAGATAGAGTACCGCATTGTAACCATGCTGCAGTTCATAGGCACAATTACATAACTCCACCCACGTTGCCCAAGTCCTAGAGATAACAAAGAATCAGGTTTTCTGAGTCGATATGCAAAGGAAGTCTACACATCGTAAAGGATATAATCAGGAAGAACTTGATTCAAAAACGGTAAAACGGCAAGGTGGCAGGACATGTTTCCTAAACACGGGTATCCTGATTCGTGTATTGGGTACAATACCCAACTACAAAAGAATCAACCCGACTAACCTTTGGCTCTGATACCAAAAGAACCATGTCACGCCCCGCTTCCCAGCATACGCTAAGATGGGCACGTGACATAGCCAACCATGCTACCTATGGATAGGAAACATCCTTCCACAGTCACATTACGGCTGTAGAGATATCAAGAACAGGAAAGTAAACTAACTATCTAGTACATGTCCATAAGCCAGAGTAAAAGAGTCAAGAAATAACAATATGCGGAAGCCAAAAGATACAGTAAATGAAACACCTGGAAGTGAAACTACATACCGACAGGAACTTCACCGCTCGTCTAACAGCGGCAATACTCCTGATCAGTCAGCAACAAGGTAGAAGAATCTGGGCCATGCAAAACCCAGAAGTCAGCGCGTCATGTCATCAAGCAACAAAATATAAACAGGGTAACAGGCAATGCAAATATAATCACGGATGAAAGCAGGTGTAACAGTAATGTAAATCAGGGCACTGAAGGGTAATGTGCTGTAAATAAACTAAACTGTTCTATTGGGTTATCTACTCTCAAGTCTTTGAAATCAAATTGATGAATCATCGATATAACTCAATAGTATCTTGTGCATACCCGGGACCATGGTCCAGATTCTCGGGCTGAAACCGAGACATGCCGCTAGACACTAAAACAGGAATATGTACAGATGAATGATGTCAGCAGCATCATCCCAAGGCTGGCATAGCCTCTAAAACTGATCAGAACAGGTATTGAACTGTTGAGTTACAAGTCAGGTTTCACCATTGATTTCCCCATACCCCCAAGTTATATGTATATGTCAAGTCAGGTATTCAGAAATCAAGAACTAATGCCGACACAGGATCAGGTAAGAGCAGGTTTGTCTGGATAGACAACAGGAACGGTCCGTGAGGACTACATGTCAGGTTTGTTGGCATTAGACACAAGATCAGGTAACAGGTAAAGCCATGGTATATCAAGTCAAGTCGAGTAGTGTATTTAGATGTCATGTCATGTCAAGAGTGTATAGTACCATGTCAGGTTAAGTAATATGCGTAGCAAGTCATGTCAGGGTGTTCAAGATAACATGTGGATGCTCATAAAGCACTAATGTAAACATGGGTAAACAAAATAAGCATGTGTAATAATAGAATCAACAAGCTGGAACTTGTAACATGAAATGCAATCAAGTACAGATTAAAATATGTAGATGCACAGTTATCAGTTTGGGGTTTAAGGAATAGTTTCAACATTACATGAATGTAGTATAGCAATTATGGATGTTAAAAACATGTACTAATAATCTAGAAATGCAATCGAATATAAATCAGGCTAGATGTATGCAAACGGTCATCTGTGAGGGTAAAACTATAACGGGTACTATATACTATGTAAGTAAGCACCGTGTGATAACAATATTGGTATGGATGCAGTTTGATGTACTCCAACATGCAATAAGATATGTTTTCCATGACTTAAAATCTAAAATGGTATAAACAAATGCCACGAAACACTGAAGTGTTATAAAACGAAACATGTGGTACTAGATTTACAGTACAGGTATAATCTATATTTAACTAGTCATAAAAATAATTTAAATAGCATATAGTAATTAAAATAGAATGTAGCAAGTTTCACTTGCCTGGACGGATCAAGAACGGAAATACAGAACGTCTCACGTCGGCGGAAAACGTCGCGACGCGCGCACGGCACACGGAACGGATCCAAACCACGCACAGAATGACCACACGGGTCAGGTAAGCTCGCTGGGTTGTCGGGATCGTCGACGGCAGCGGCACGGCTCCGGTGGGTGACCGGAAAGAACAAGAAATCAAGAAAGAGAGGAGAAGAAGAAGAAGAAGAAAGGGGAAGAAGAAGAGGGCTGTGTTAGGTGCCCTGGGTTCAGAGGAGATGGCAATGGGGTGAAGTCGATGATAGGCTGTCGAGGGTTTTCCGGCGAGGTTGCAAGTGAAGGGTGCAGGTGAGGGTTTCTGGGTTCTTGGTTGCAAGGTTTGGGTGTGCAGGGGTCGGATCTGAAGTGCAGGGAGGAGGAAGGAGGAGGTGATGAAGATGGAGGTGGTGGTAAGGGTATGAGGAGACGAGGGAGATTGGCGGCGGCGAGAGCGAGGCTGCGAGTTCGGGTCTGCAGGGGTCGGTGAAGTTGAGGTCGGGGTCGTTGGGAGTGACGTAGACGAAGGTGGTGACGTAGACGAGTGGACGAAGGTGGTGGCAAGGTAAGGAGGCGACGACGAGGCCGTCGGCGGAGAGGTCGACGACGACGACGAAGGCAGCGAGGGTGCAGCGATGGGTTCACGTGGGTTGCAGTCGGGGAACGAAGGTGGTCGAGGAGGGGAAAGAGGAGGAGAGAGAAAGAGGACGATGAGGGGAGGCCGACGAGGTCGACGGCGATGGTAGCAATGGTCGCGAGCACAGGGCGTGGGTTCTCGGAGGCGGAGGCAGGAAAAAGAAAAGAGGAAGAAGAGGAGGAAGACGTGGAAAATCTAGGGTTAGTTTTCCAATGGGATTAAAATATTTAAAGAATATATACATAGTATTTAGAGAGAGAGAAAGAGAAAGGAGAGAGAAACATGAGATTGGAGAGAGGGGGGCTGTAAAAGATAAACTGTTAGGATTTAGTATATAAAATATATTTATATTATAGTAACGAGAGAGAGTTGTTAGGATTGGAAATAAAATTATACTTAGTTAAATAAAATATAAATCCTTAAGTAACAGTTACGTATATATATAATAAAGGAATATAATATTAGTACGATTAAGATTCTGGCAAATACAAACTTACTCCAAAACATGCCCGGGTCGGATCTAAAAATCCAGATTTAAAATATGAAAAATATATGCGACCTCCAAATATCAAAATGAAGGCTCAGTTAATGAAAATGCATACCCCCAAGAACGGATGCACGTACGTGCGCATAGCCATCCAAATACGTCCATTTCACCGAACAGGACGAGAACAAGATGCACGGATGCTACCACGGGGTTAGGGGTATCATGCATGCTATGAAATGCCATCTTAATTTATTTTCCGCGACCTAAAATGTTATACGATAAAAGATGCGATACTAGATAAAATACCAATATGCAATATACATGAGATGCACGTGTTTATCTAACAAGTCAAGGTAATTTATACATAAGAATCAAACAGGTTCAAGCAAGCGGGTCGGGTCGAATGCAATGTAAAATGTAAAATACCATTCGCACCCAAAACCCGTTAAATCAGGAAAATACCACAATTAAGGAAATACGAGAACTGGAATTGGTATAAATGAACTCGGGTGTTACAGTACGAGGCTGTAGATCAGCAGTCAGATCATGACTATGTTGATGATATTAGTATCGTACTAGACGTACATCAGTACCCAGATTATGATCTTGGATAAAGAGGATACCAGATGAATAATTTGATGAATGAGATATTGACCCGTACCCAGATTTGGGGATGCCGTACGACGAATTTACGTACGAGCTATATATTGATGTTTGATCCGCACTCTTGACTTGGGAATAACTGATTATAGATATGGTATCGGATGTGATATTGTCGAGGCGGGATCACCGACTATATATATATACACATGTATCGACTCAGATGTTATGCGGTTTTCTTACCTTCAGTTAGCCTGTTAGCTCAGCCCTATAGTTTAGTGTAGCTGTATGACTCATATTACATTAAATGCAGATTTGTTATCATTGTGTCTAGTATTTAACTCCCGCTCATTATTGCTGTTCGCTCCGCATCGCATGCTTATATTATGATTCATATCCTATTGTTGATATCATGCTGTTAGGACACCAGCATCATTACCGATGACGCGTATGTACCACGTACACTTACTTGCCGGCTCACACTCATCTTCATCGGTAATTGCCATGTTACGAACACTTTAGAAATACTATTTCATTGACATAGGTTGTTAGCTAATAGTTTAGACATAATATTAGTGTACTTGCCTTATATGCTAGTTTAGACATTGTAGTTATTGCCTGCTACTTCATGCATGTTATTATTCACTGTTGTGCCGCATTCATGGATTTTCATGCCTATATTCACTGTTTACATACTATTGATGATTTGGATTTGGATTTCATGAGATTTCTTAGATTTGGAGGAAAACCGCAAAAACATAAATAAACCTTTTTTCTCTCTTTTAAATAAAAAGTGCGGTTTTCCCATGATGTATGAGCCGTCCACCATGAGTTTGCTGATGGATTTCGAGACCCGAGTTCGAGGAGTGGAGGAACCGTTTCGGGTACATGGTGGACCCGGTGCGGTTTCCCGGGACAAGAGGATCGCAGATGATGGCGTTGAGCCTGGCAGGGGAGCACTACCGACTGGTGATTTTACCCGACACGTCGGATATCTGGAGGATACCGTCGTAGTCTTGAGATGGATGGTAGGGGCCAGTCTGGACTGGCGGCGCCCTAAATATTGAGATTGAGATTTTGAGATATTGAGGTACTGAGATTTGATGATACAGGCCAGTCCAGATAGCTGGAGCCTGAGATTTTGAGACATTGAGATTTATGTTTTATGTCGATGCTAGACACTGTTTATGTTGATTTCATTTATGATACCTCATTTTAAGAATACAAAGGAAATCTCACTAAATTATGAAAGCAGTTTCTTTTGTACATGTATTCTGTTTTCATGCATTCATATATCATCCATATGATATATTGCTACCTGAGGCACTGACACGGGCATATGGGATTACACTTGGGTTAGATATTTACCCTAGCCATTGTTATAGGCTGCAGGTTTTATATTTGAGGATTATATATTATGATCGTATGACCTAGGATTGTGTCATACATGCGGTTTCTGTTCGTAGATGTTTTTCTATTCACGAGTTGGCAACTCACCCCCGTTGTGCCACAGTTCTTGCAGGTTTTGCCGTACAGGTTTCATTACGGTTTTGCTGGCACTGCTTCTTTTCGGGTAACTTGCTAGTAGGTGGGTTTATTTGTATCGTACTCATCATTTTACCTTGTATATTATTATCCTGTTGTATCTAGAAGTTCCATCAACCAAATATGTAATTATTTTAGAGATAGAGACCAGTAATGTTTATTCTTTCGATCTCAGAGTCGCGCGTTGTATTTCTATGGATTTTCTTGCTGTTTTGAGTTTCCCTTTGAGTTTTGATCCTCGCCCTTGGCGTTGTATATTATATTGCTTGTATGGTTGTGACCGACGATTGACGAAGAGCTAGCTCCCGCTTGGGGATGCTTTTTTATTGATTTCGTATACTATTCATGTTGTATCCCGTTTGGGGGCCAGTATTTACAAAGGAAACTCTGCCGAAATTTTCAGAAAATACTTGATGTTTTTTTTAAAACGCATAATTCGGCTTATGCTATTAAAACTACTTTCTTTTAGTTGGTTTTCCTTCACTCCACTACTTTTCTTGGTTTGGATTTCTGGGTTTTCGGCTTACTTAGAGTACGTACGCCTCGAGACATTCGTAGTCTAAGTGCCGGTCATGTCCATCACTTGTTCATCCCACCTTAGCTATTTTCTTTTGATCAATTCTATAAAAAAAATGTCATTTCCCTCGAGCTTGGAGAAGCACCGGTTCCATTAAGTTTCAAAGTCTCGGTTGAGAATTTTATCAAAACGACGATGAGCAGGTTGTTATACCACCTCACACAACCTGCAAGTCCCTTTTCTCTCTCCATCTTTTTCACTCTGTTATTATGTCTTCTCCATGATTTCATTTTCTTATCCATGGTACCTAATCGAGTGCATATATATATATATATATATATAGAGAGAGAGAGAGAGAGAGAGGTTAATGGGGGAAAGGTGCCATAGGAGGGAATTTCCTCCTATGGCGTCGGAAAAATGCAGGTTTCGTGATTTTTTTCGACAATCGGCATACATCATCTCTATCTTTATCATCTAAGATTTGGATACACCAAATTTCATGTGATTATACCATTTTTCACCGTTGATTTAGTTGGTGCAAAATTAATGGTTTACCGACAATAGAACTTTTTACCTTGCTATTTCAATGGTGAAAAATTGGTGAAATCACATAAAATTTGGTGTATGCACATCTTAGATGATAATGATGATGATGATGGATGCCGATCGTCGGAAAAAATGGTGGAGGTTGTAATTTTTCGACGCCATAGGAGGAAATCCCCTCCTATGGCCTCTTTTCTCCATTATTCTTATATATATATATATATATATATATATATATATATATATATATATATATATATATATAGAGAGAGAGAGAGAGAGAGAGAATAATGTAGGAAAGATGTCATAGGAGGGAATTTCCTCCTATGGTATCGAAAAAATACACCCTCCCTCATTTTTTCCGTCGATCAGCATTCACCATCTTCATCGTTATCATCTAAGATGTGGGTATACCAAATGTTATGTGATTCTACAATTTTTTCACCGTTGATTTAGCAATGTAAAAAGTTCTATTGTCAGTAAACCGTTAATTTTGAACCCACTAAATCAACGGTGAAAAAGTTGTAGAATCACATAAAATTTGGTGTACCCACATCTTAGATGATAACAATGAAGATGGTGGGTGCCGATCGTCGGAAAAAATGAGGAAGGGTGTATTTTTTCGACGTTATAGGAGAAAATTCCCTCATATGGCATGTTTCCTCCATTAACCTCATATATATATATATATATATATATATATATATATATATATATATATATATATATATTTAAAATATTGTTTGTTTATACTTAATCTTCAGGTTTATTCATTATTTTCTTATAGAAAAAAAATGCCTCCATGTCATAAATTTACTTTTACGTTAACTAGGAATATCATGGACTGAATATAAATAAATGATGCACGATAACACAACTTTACATAAGCTCTCTTGAAATTAGGACTTTCCTGGTATAAGACTCTGTCGAAATTCATGATCCATATATTGACATTAGAGGATCCAATTTGAAATATATATTGCATGTGCCATTTATTTTATAATTGTTTAAATTTTTTATATAAAAGAGAAAAACAAAGCTGCAAATAAATCCAGTAGTTTTGTCACCTTTAAATACGGTCCTAAATAACTTTTGTCCTTCAAATAATTTTTAAAAATTAATTTTCATATCTGGAAATCCTAGGAAAATTAGGATAAATAATAGATAGAATTTCCGGTCTACAATGAAAAAAAATTATATTGAACCGAAAAACGGTTTTGAACTTATGACACTTTCAGTCACTATTTTTTTTTTCTGAAATCTGAAAACAGTTTTAATCGATCAACTTCTAAGACACATAATTTGGTCTACCGGTATCCAAATTGAGCAAACTCAGGTGTTTTGGACATCTATATCTAAAGATATAGATTTTCTTAGTTTTTAGTTTTTACTGAAAACTAACGTAAAATATGGAAAACTGCGTTACAATATTAAGCGACGAATCTGGACAGAATCTGTCCTCATTCGCACACTGTTTTTAAATAGGACATAACTCGAACTTCCGATATCCGTTCGTGACAAACTTTAGATGTATAGATGCAAAATTGATAGAACTACAATTTTTTTTATATTAGGTTACTTATAAAAACATGAAACAACTCGATATAGGCTTTGCAATATAACATATAGTTGCTGTCCAGAAATCTGAATTTCTGTTTTACACGCTGATATTAAAACGATCATAACTAGAGCTTCAGAAATCCAAATCACGTGAATCTTAGTGTTTTGGATAATTACTCCGAAAGACCTACAATTTTATAATAATTTTTGTAATCTGAAACCCGATAGAAATTAACTCAAACCGTGTTTTAAAAATATGTGACGGTGCTGAATAGATTCTGATCTGTTTTGCGTAACGATACGAAAATATGTTTATCTCCCAAACCGGTAGTCGTATTTAGGCGAGACAGGAACTCACGTGTGCATAACACTTAAGGCCATGTTTTCGTTTATATTTCCGACTTCAATTGATTTGATTAATTAGTCGTACACAACACTTATTTACAACATTGTTTTTGGACGTTACTAATATACTTATATTATGTTCTGTGATTGCTTGTTTATTTCTATCTATATGACTTGTAATTAAACCATTATATGCTAGAATTGACTTGATCTTGACACGACTCAATCATGAATACTTGAACCCAATATGTACATTTGACCCGAACTATGAATACGTAATAACTTGACATGAACACTTGATATGAATACATAAACAATTGACTTGAATACTTGAACTCGACTCGATACTTGAATTGCACTCTCTTATGTATTCATGGATTTGGGAAAGACGTGTAACTTTAATTACAGACTAATATACGTGGGGTGTTGGGGTAGTTTGAGTATGAATCCAACGGAATCTCAGGAGTACCATTACTAAAATAACGTTGTTGTGGTACCGGGCTCAAACAGTAAAAATAATGTTGCTGTGGTACCGGGCTGAAACGGTACATCACGAATTCATGAATGAGGGCCCGTATTTCCAAGCCCGTGGATGATAGCCTGTTGGGTTTGAAATACTTCAATAACAATTGAAGCCCCGTTATCTTAGGCCCGTGATTTCTTGCTCCTGGACGATAACCTTGGGTTCAAGAATACTCTTGAGATTGTTTGATATTCATACTTGAACTGACGTTAGGATATGTTACCTTGTAGAGACCCCTTAGGACACGAACATCCACTTCATGTTCACTATACCTACACTTCATGGCCATATTATACTTGTTTGACATGCTGACATAGTTGCCATATACATTACCATACTTGTTCACATATTACAATTTCCATTTATACTATATTACATGTCATTTTGCACTCAATTTATATATTACACATCTCTATTGGGGCTTACCAAGCGTAAGTTCGCCGACGGGCATTCCACCTATCTTTTGTTTCTTGGAATGTTCGTCAGGTGACTTAGGATCAAAGAAGGTGGAAGCGATTGCAGAGAATTACAACCAGTTCATACCTAAAGCAGATCATTAGTTTTCTTTTCCGATTTTCTTTTTCAGTAAGTTACATGCTTAAACACTTTCTTTTTATATTCAGACTTTTTCTATCAGTTAAATTCTGTAAAGTTGAGAATGTAAATATATAAAGTGGTTGGATTTTATTTTCACTTTTCTTGTGTTATTTTTATATTGCTTATAGACGCTTAACGTATTCTTATAGTAAATACATTGCGGGCTTGCTACGTCACCGTTTCCGTCTACTGAAAAGCGGGCGTGATATTTTGCTAGGTGGGTTGCACATATAGCGACCGCCTCTTTTGTTATATTGTATCTTGTATCTAGTGTCACTCCATCAGACCACCTGCATATTCTTTTGACTTAGATTGAGTTTGCGACTTTATGTATATTCTTTTGGGTTGAACTCGGATAGAGTCGACTAGTTAGTTTTATTATGCAATTCATTTTATATTTGCTTGTGATCCTTCGCCTTCGAGCGTTGTATATAACTGCATAGTTATGATTCTTCCGTTGGGCATTGAGATTGCTTCCAAATGGGGATGCCTTTATAATTTTATGTATATATACCTGTTGTTATCAGTAATTACAAAGAAGGCGTTGTCGAAATTTCAAATAACGAAAACATTTTAACCATATTTCAAAACACTTGACATATGCTTTTAAATAAACAGTCTTTGTAACTAATTTGGGTTTCATAATAAATACCTTTTGTAAACTTCACCTTCTTTAATATTTTTTGAAAAAAGTTTGGATCTTAGTTTTTGGCTTACTTGAGTCGCATCGACATATCTAGACGTCATGTGATTTAAGTGTCGGTCACGCGCCAATTTGGGTCGTAATAGTTTATTCATCTATATGGTTGTATAGGTATTGAAGTTTAAAATAAAGGCTACAATTGCATAATTATATCGATACTATCGTTTGGTGTAGCATCTGTTTGTATTGCAATAAAAGACAATATCATGCATTTTATAATTCAAATTTATGCAATGAATGTCGGCATCCGATTGCAAAATTGTTGCCAAGATATAACATAAGCAGTATTGCATATGGTTGCAATAATCATATTAAAACTACCAAATTTTGCAAAATTTCGATTCAAATTATCTTTTTCTCTCGAGTATAAAATTAGAGCCATGATTGTTGATCACACAGGTGAAATACATGTTATTCTTTATAATGATCAAGCAGAAATCATGATTTGCCAGCCCATCGAATATACGTAGTTTGTTTACAATCAGGTTACAAACTCTCATTTATACAATTAATACACACACATACATGTGTTTTTTGATTTATAAAAATAATCATGCAGTACAATGGGAGAAATATATTCAATGAACATATGTTGCCGTGAGAATGGTCTGCATTTATAATGCAGACCAATGTAACCATTAAGAACTTTGGCCCATTACAAACACGTGGATATCCTATATCAAAAGTTTTACGTATTATTGATCCCCTAGAACCGAGATAAATGATAGCGATAAATAATCTGAAAAATATGATATTGTAGGACACTGTTTTATTTTTTATGTATTAGACTGTGATAATGTTATAGAATGTTGTTTGATTTTCAGTCTGGGTTGTGATGATATTTAGGGTGTTGTTTCATTATTAGAATAAGGTGTAATGATCTAACATGTTATTTCATATCAGGTTGGGCCGTGGTGAATGTTATATGATATAGTTTTATGTACAGTTTGCTGCGGTGATGCAGAATATCTTTTGATTAGGTTGCTGTGAGATTGCAAGACTTTGTTTAATTTTTCAGTTTTTTATATAGTGTTGTTTTATTTTCTGATGTAATATGGCTATGGTGATATACTTTGTCAATGCTTAGGACATGATTTTTTGCTTATATTATATGTATGTTTCAATGAAATGGATGGCTAATAATATACATTTTCCTTAAAATAACTTTGTGCTTTCACATTTTATATGTTTAGGTTAAATAAATATCATCTTATTATGCTATCATCCATTAGTGTTTTGCATGTCTTTTCAATCCAGAGAAACAATTATTCTTCATTCTAATTAAAATAAAAATATAACTTATAGTCTATTAAATATCTATTAATTATTGAGTATAATCAACAAATGTTGAAAGTGCGAGCAATGTGACTGAAAAGAATTTAAATTTTAACCTAAAAACTACTTCAGTATCTCATTATTCTTGATTCATGTTTTCTCCGCGTGTAGCGTGGGTACAATGCAAGTAAGAATGATAGGAATAAGAAAGAAAGTTAATCCTTGATAAATGGTAGTAACATATTTGAGTTTAAAATTCATATGCACGCAAGCTAAGAATCTTAGCTCGAGCTATCAGGATTCGAATCCCTTTACTTGCAGTTGCAAAAAGGAAATTTCGATCGAATATATAGAGTAATTTCTACCAGACCTAGTGGTCCATACTTCTCCTCCGCCCAAACAAAAAAAAAAAACAAAACAAAACAAAAGAAGCTTACGGGCCGTTGAAGAGCTTTTTTCATGCTTGTTTATTCTTCTCCGATGCATGTGTGCTAGCCGTTTAAAAATATAATTCCTAATTAGTTTCTTTCAATTGGTCTATTAATTCTTCAAGATTATAATTGTTAATTAAATCTCCTAACTCATCGTTGAACTCATCGTTGAAGTATGTTAATCCACAATTAAGTTAGTTAAATTACCTTGTAATCTCAACACAACCTCTTGGAAACTCCATTTAATTAGTTAGTCAACTTCAAAAAAAGGAAAGAGGTAAAGATATTACAATGAAAAAGATTAATTAATTTGTTAAATATGCATGCCTGATATGGACATCTTTAAAATAAGCCTGCTATAGATGGCCAAATCGTAACGTACACGAGAACATAAGACCTCAGAGATTCTTCAGCTAGCCAAATCTTTAAAATAAGCCTGCTATATTAACCCGTATACATGCCCCTACGTACTTAGCCGTAGGTTCTTTGTTTGCGCCACCGTAGGGCCAAACAACAAATTATGATTAAATATTTTTAAATTAAAATATAGAAAACCGTAGGGACAACAGTGGGCACCTACGGATTAATCCGTAGGGGCAATAAAACGTTGCCCCTACGGATTCCTTTATCCGTAGGGGCAACCCCTATTTGTAGTAGTGCAAGCGTAAGGGAGGGGCTTCAATTATTTATAGTCAAATTGTTAAACCAATGTTTCATCCATGTTGCACTTATATATCTTATCATTTCTTTTTTCCTCCTTGCTAATATATACTAAAATACAAACTGTTAACAATTTATATCGTCCTGTTAGTCAGTTGTTAGAAACTTAGAATATTTAAGGAAAAAGATATTTCCGATACATACATAGCACGTGACTAATATTGAGACCTCAAAAATGTGTACATATGACTTTTAAGTTTTACCCAAAATAAATTAGGATTCTTCTTCTCTTAATATCTTGATCAATCTTCCCTATAAATTAGAGTTGCTTCCTCCTCCACCCCCAGTGATCGATTTGTCCTAAAAATTAGCTAGGTTTCATCGAAACTTTATACTTTTCTCCTGCAAATCATCGATCTATCCTTTTCGAATAATAATTTTGGGTTTAGGGTTTTCATCCTTGAAATTGGGGAAAAAGAGGAAGAGAAGTAAAAATTAGAAGAGGCTGTTTTGCTAATTCCCTTGGTTAATATAAGAAGGGCAAAATGTCCATTTTACTTTTTTTTTTTAATGTCGTGTGGAGGCAAAGTGTGACTTTATACTTTAGGATATCTATATTAACACTGGAAAAAAATTTGGGTATATAAGTGCGGAAAAAAATTGGGTATACAAGTGCCACTGGGATATGGAGTATTTTATAGCAATTATTTAACCATTATTTACGAGCAAAAAATAGTTTTCAGGTCATTTTTTAATTTATATTTGATGTAAAGCAGCTTATAGAAGAATTCCTAAAGATGTTTATCTGTCATCCAAACTGGTCTATCACATATTTTGTCGACAATCCAAGAAACAAATATAAGAAATTCCATCCCATGAAAGTTAAAAATAGTTTATAAATGGATATACGTTAAAAAGCGGGTGGGGCATAGGCATAAAGCTACATTATGTTTATCAGCAATAAAATTACTTAAATAATACAATGATTAATCGTCATTAAATATATTAATTAAAAGGGCATCTCAGCCTAAATACATAGGAAATCAAATACCAATAGCAGCTTAACAAAATAGACCAAGGTTTACATGCATCACTAACCAAGTCATATTCATTACATAATTAATTAATTGAATCAAAACACAACAAAACATAAATGCAGCTATATGTGCCGAAACTTCCTCACCCCCGCCGCCACCCCCTCCCCCCCCCCCCCCCACCCCCCTTTGGCTTTCACTATATAAATACCACAGCTTATAGCTAATCTCTCACACAAACATTCACTCATATCATCTCTTAAACGCAAAGAAAAATGAAGAAGTCTGCAATCATCAACCCTGGCTATGCGAAGGGAGATTTAATACCAAAAGGGTATGTCCCGTTGTTGTTGGTTGGAAGTGAAGCAAAGGAGAGAGTTTTGGTACGTGTTAGGCTCCTGAAGGACCCTTGCATTTGTTCGTTGCTCGAAACAACGGCGCATGAGTTGGGATACGAGCAACAAGGGATTTTGATGCTCCCTTGTGAGGCCGAGCATTTCCGATGGATTGTCAATAAGATCTCCAAGGTTCCTTCAAAAAATAAAATCTCCAAGGCCTGATGAATGGATTAATGTTGTTTTTAAGTTACAAGTGTCGGGGGGTTGTCGTCTGTCGCCTGAATAGTTTGAAATTTACTATATTGTGAGAAGATGAAAAGAATAATCTTGTTTGAACAGTGAAGTTAAGGTTGGGAAAAGGTTGTAATTAATACATAATGAGAGATGAAAAATGGATGGTTGTTTCCAATAGAAAATACACCATATAGTGTCATCTTCTTTATTTTGGTTTTTATATATAAATTTGCTGGTTTCGATCCTGTTTTATAAATTAATTAATAGATGATACATAAAGAAGCGCTAGAACTACATCCATATACATACATACATAACTACAATCTATATACGTATATATACAAAAGACTCCACTATAACAAATTGATGATGCTCATAAGTGGGAACTCCCCAGATCGTGACACGTGGCATGACGTATCCCGAAACTCATCGAAACAGGGCAAGCACCTTGCGTTGGAAGCCCTTCCCGGGCTATCATCTCGGGGTGTGTCCCAACCTCTTGAGGATCCCTGAGCGCTTTTATGCACACCTTGCAAACGACCGTGGGCTTGTCCCCGAAACCCTCTACGAGCTTAGCTTCCTTAGCCCTCATGGCTCGCCTCCGAGCGATCACAGAACCAAGCTTGCTCGGCTTCCCGCTGATCTTCAGCCTCCTGCCAAGCTAAACCTCCCCGGTTCTGCAACGAGCAACCTGGAACACAGATCACAAGCGCTTCCGCCACGGCCCCACATATCTCGCCATATGCAAGATACCCTCCGCCCCACGATCCCGCGTCTCACGCCGCCGTGTCCTCCCTATTAACGAGTGTATCTCATCATTAATGGGGGATCCCGTCATTAGCACGAGCATAACGCCTGGGGCGTGATGGCCGGCGAAGATCTCACACCAGCTATCTCATGGCAAGCACTATAAAAAACCCTCTCTCAGACAACTCAGGTAAGGCAATTTCATTCTAATAGGCTGTTACTCTACTAAAATACTTCGTCTAACTTGATCGTCGGAGGGTCCACGGTGGTGCAACCATCCCGGGACTTCTGTGCAGGTAGCTCGGTTTCACCCTAAATCAAGCCCATTGAGATCCACATGTTCTAGGAGGCAACCCCAAAACTCAATCTCAGCCGTTCATCAACGCTCTCGCCAGATCGACATAGGACAATATCTGAAGGAAATCCTGACCTCCATCAGTTGGCGCCGTCTGTGGGAAATGAAAGTTCCACTCATCGAAAGTTGATCATTGTTTACCGCCGAAAGACACGACCGGGACGTTAGGACGTCTGGCCTGAATTTTGGGGGCAGATGCTATTTGGTTTTATCCGTCCACCTCTCCGAAAATGCCAAGTTGATTTATGGTACCGTGTATCGGAGATTTAGACGGATGCGCCCGTTGCAGCAGACTTCGTCAGATTCCCCCTCATTGTGAGGGGTTTTTGATTGTGGGGACGCTCTTCCCTGCAGGCGCAAGCCCCTACAGTTAATTACGCCACCGCATCGCGGTAACCACTTTCTCCTTCTCCAGATGGTCACTTCGTGTCGTGGGTGTTTGTTTTGTTTTTGGTTGCCCGTGGATTGTATACGGAGACTAATTTATGTTGTCTCCTGTAAGGCGTGGATTAGTCCAAATCCGTATTTTCTTAGATTTGGGTTTTGGGTTGGGTTTAAGGATCGTTAATCTCATTTGAGACTAAGATCAACTTAAACGTTTATTAAGGATACGTTAGTCTAATTTTAGATTAAGATCTACTTAACATGATTATTTAGATCCAACAAAAGAATATTTGGGCTCTAGTGCTTTAGTTTAGGAATATTGTGGTCCATTGGGTTTAAGAACATCATAGTCCAGTTTAAAGACATCATAGTCTGTGTGGTTTTGGTTCAACCGTTTGGGGGTGCAACAAAAGTTATTGGTTGTTAGGACCTTTCATCTCTCTGAAGACGTTGAAGAATTAGAACGACATATATCAGAGGTATAAAGAGATGTATCCTTGAACCAATATTGGTTGGGAGATCTGTAATCAAGTTTGGGACTAAGATCGGTTAAAAAGATTCATGAGCATATGGGCTCAATTAATCCAAATGAGGGATCTGTGGCCAACTTGGGCTCGGCCCACTGAATTAAAATGTTGGACATTTAATTAAGCGAGTCCCTTTTCATTTAACAATGTTGAGCATTGGTTTGGGTTCTGACAATCCTTTTTGTCTTTTATTGAGTGTTGAGCATTCATTATAGCTCTGGGGCTTTATTTAAAGAAAAATTTATGTTCCCTCAGCGCACACGTGAGGAGCACGTGCTGCGCTTGGCACTGAGCGCCAAATTTAGAGCGCTAAGGTGCTTCCTGTGTGATAGCGCACACATGAGGAGCACGTGGCGCGCTTGGCGCTGAGTGCCAGTTAATGAGTGCAGAGCGCTCCTTGTGAAATAGCGCACACGTGAGGAGCACGTGGCGCGCTTGGCACTGAACGCCAACCTTGAAGCGCTAAGGCGTTTCTTTGAATTGGAGCGCTAGGAGCGCTGCGGCGCTGTGCGCCAGATCTGGAGCGCTGAGACGCTTCTTTAAATTGGAGCGTTAGGAGCGCTGCGGCACTGTGCTCCAGTCTTGGAACGCTAAGGCGCTTCTTTAAATTGGAGCGCTAGGAGCGCTAAGGCTCTGTGCGCCAGTCTTGGAGCGCTAAGGCGCTTTTTTTAATTGGAGCGCTAAAGGCTCTTTTTAGGCAACTTTGATCAGTTCTGAGCTCTGAGAATTAAACTCTCATTTATAGGAGACTTTGTCTCATAGATCTAAGAACTACGTTCTTATTTTAATAGGAGATGTTATAATCTCTTCTGTTTTTATGAAAGACTTTGTCTTTGTGGATCTGTGATACAAAGAAAATTAAGTTCTTTCTCCTCCCCTTTTATGATGAGATGCTTTGATCTCTTTTTGTGAAAGACATCTGTCTTTGATCTTGAAGAAGAACTAGGTTCTTCTTCTTTTGATGAGACGCTTTTATCTCTCTGTTTTATTTACCTTAAAGAAATTCTTCTTCCGAGAGCTTGCTCTTCTCTTTGAAATTTCTCAAAGTTTGTGGGGGGGGGGGGGGGGGTCCTCTGTGTGAGACTTGAAGTCTTGGGCCCTTTATATAGGGAGGCTGATTTGTTGAATCAGTTGAAGAGATCTTTTCTCTAATTAATTTGGGGATATTTTCCACCATTGGATCTTTAATCCTAGGGCTTCTGTTTTACAGAAGGCAATCTTCTTGTTTTTAATAAGATTGGGAAAATCTTTTCCCATACAGAACTTATTCTGTATCTTGGTGATTTTTAATCACCATTGGATCTTTGATCCAACGGTGCTCTAATTTCCATAGGTAATTTGATGATTTTTAGTCATCTTTGTTGGATCTTTGATGATTTTTAGTCAACTTATTCTGTATCATGATGATTTTTAGTCATCCAGCGGTGAGGAACATTTAGTTCCAGCGCTAGCGCTCTCGTGCTTTGCACGTGAGCGCTGCATCTGAGTCTTTGACTCTTGGTGCTAGCGCACTTAGCGCTAGCACTCTCGTGTTTTGCACGTGAGCGCTGCATCAAAGTATTTGACTCTTAGCGTTGGCGCTGCGAGCGCTGGCACTGCTAGCGCTAGCGCTCTCGTGCTTTGCACGTGAGCGATGCATCAGAGTCTTTGACTCTTAGCGCTAGCGCATTTAGCGACAGCGCTTTTATGAAGCACCGCTTCATTTCAAATTTCAAAATTTGAACAGAGGTTTGCTCTGATTGGGGGAAACAAATGCCCCCCCACCGTTGCGCTCATGTGGCTTACACGTGAGTGCAGCGGTGGCAGCATCTGCGCCATTAGATCAACTTAGAAGTTGAAATGGTTCTTAGTGCTTATAAATATGGCCTTTGGCCCTTGAGATGACCTCTGTTCTTCTTCTTTCTTGTTTTTCTGAGAATTAATTCTTTTTCAGAGCATAGCTCTTTGTCTTAAGAACTCTCTTAGAGACAAAACTCTGTCGAAATTTTTAGGTAAAGATTAAATCTTTGAAGGGATTACTTCATAATCTAGGGTTTCACCCATTAACAGAGCCTTACTCTTTTCAGATCATAGATCTAGAGAAATTTTTAGGGTTTTCTTAACAGAGATTTGCTCTCTTGAAATCATAGATCTAAAGAGATCTTTCTTAGGGTCTCTTAACCCATTTAAAGAAGAACTCTTAGAGTTCATCTTGCAGATCTTAAAGATCTCAGAGTTTTTAACTTAGTAAAGCTTTGCTTTGGGGTTTTTGATCGATTATTCCATCTTCTTCGCAGAGCATTGCTCTTTAGAATTTTTGGGGGGAATTTTATTCCCTTCATCATTAATTATGACAGATGTCATATCTATCTGCAGAGCGTTGCTCTCGAAGAGTTTAACTCCTTGACCCGAGGAGTCACTCATTAAATAAGAATCCTTTTTAGGATTTCTCCGTTATTTGCACAAATTTGAATTTGTTGGGTGCCTTAATCAGAACTTGTTTTCTCCATGAGGATATCAAGAGTTGTTTAAATTTCCGTGTCTGTTTTAATAAGGATTTTCTTGATCAGTGTGTCTACTAAACTCTCACTGATTTTCCTTTTCAGGTGCTATGGCAGCCCATCTGTATGATCTTAACGAAATTATTTCTTATGGGGACATTCGCGTACTAGACCACTGCCAAAACCAGGAGTTTACAAACGCCCAGTGTGCTGAAGTTATGAGTCGCTTTGAGGAATACAATGGTCGACTGCTTCCTCGTCGTTCCGCTCTTTTGAAGCTCGTTGTGAGAGCGATTTGGGGAGCACTTCCTGGCTTTTATGAAGCTATGCCGCTTAAGGCATTGGACGATACCGAAGATAACGTGCACTCAGTATATCTGATGGGACTGATCTCGAAGAAACGGCGAGACAATCTTGTTCATATCCTGCATCAGATCTTCCGGCAGACAACGATAATCGTTTCCTATCAGAGGGCAGAGGACATCAGTGAGGACCCTGACGCTTGCGATCGTGAGAGGATGCATACGAGAATGGTTCGAGAGGCCCGAAGCATTTTAGATGGCCTTACTTCTGAATTTCTCAATCCATGTCCTGGGTTTGATTTCTTGCCATTGTAAACATTTTAGTGATGTTTTTATTTACTGTTTTCATAGCTGTAAGAATTTTCTAAAGTATGAATAACAACTTTTTCATTACCGTGCGTTTATTTTATGCATTAAACCTTTTCGCACATACATGATTGGGTACGCTTCGAACGCTTAACTGGATGCAAATCAAATGCTCTCTTTACTGTCTTGCATAGTATGTGGCTGACGTCCGTAGGTTACGCCCTTTTGTTTTGACTTGGCGCAAAGCAGTTTACGCCCTCTTGAGTAGCACCTTCATTTCTCTGGCATGTAATTTTGGCAAATGTGGTATGTAGATGCTCCATCTTGACCTCTTCGTAGGGTAGCGATGGCTTAGGAAACAGGTTCAGGTCTGTCGCCTAAGACTTTTCAATTTTATGTGCCATGAGGGTCTCATAAAGATTTTTCTCCCTACGAGTCGTGAGGATCTCGTAGGTGTATTTTCTCTTTAGGAGTCGTGAGGACTCCTAAGTGTACTTTCTCTTGCGACTCGTAAGGATCTCGCAAGAGAATTTTCTCCCTTAGAAGTCGAGAGGACTCGTAAGTGGTTGATGAGTTGATTTATTCCTGAGTCGAAGCGTTGCTTCGACGGGGAGGTCGAGGGTTGACTTTCTCCGTTTTCTACGGTGTCAGAATTGACTTTCTCCGTTTTCTACGGTGTCGGGATGGACTTTCTCCGTTTTCTACGGTGTCGGATCGACTTTCTCCGTTTTCTACGGTGTCGGGATCGACTTTCTCCGTTTTCTACGGTGTCGGGATCGACTTTCTCCGTTTTCTACGGTGTCGGGGATCAACTTTATCCATTTTCTACGGTGTCGGGGGTCGACTTTCTCCGTTTTTTACAGTCTCGGGGGTCGACTTTCTCCGTTTTCTACGGTATCGGGATCGACTTTCTCCGTTTTCTACGGCGTCGGGATCGACTTTCTCTGTTTTCTACGGCGTCGGGATCGACTTTCTCCGTTTTCTACGGCGTCGGGGGTGGACTTTCTCCGTTTTCTACGGTGTCGGGGGTTGACTTTCTCCGTTTTCTATGGTGTCGGGATCGACTTTCTCCGTTTTCTACGGTGTCGGGGATCGACTTTCTCCGTTTTCTACGGTGTCGGGGATCGACTTTCTCCATTTTCTACGGTGTCGGGATCGAATTTATCCGTTTTCTGCGGTGTCGGGGGTTGACTTTCTCCGTTTTCTACGGTGTCGGGATCGACTTTCTCCGTTTTCTACGGTGTCGGGGATCGACTTTCGGTTGTCTGTGAACCGCAGAGTCTTGGAACTAGGGACTTTGCCGTGGCTCCGATTGGTGGTGTCGTGTCCGTATCCTGCTGGAATGAGGGGGACGCGGTTGATGATCTGTAGGCTGTAGTTGTCTCCATCGAGATCTGACTCTCCGTTTGAAAAGGCCTGGTGGGGAAATGTGGTTCCCTTTTTGTTTATGCCCAAGGATTGTATATAGGGGTCGGTATGGACTCGTCTGTAGGGCAAAAATTTCATTTCATATGTATTTTTTTGTTTTCTTTCGGCGATGCTCTATCATTTCATCTTTTTATATCGCGAAAGTCACGATTGCCCAATCATTTCGGCTATTTTTCGCGGTGCCCAATTATTTCGGCTATTTTTCTTTTTACTCGCTGATTTCTTTTTGTTGCGAGTTGTCCAATTATTTCGGCTGTTTTTGTATGCATATATTTTACTTGCTGAATTTGTTGCAAGTTGCCTTATCATTTCGGCTATCTCATATGCATTTTTGGCTCGCTGATTTTTATTGCGAGTTTAGACTTGGAATTTGATACCGATTTAGGCATCAGCATCGCTACAACTGGGATATCTCCAGGAGCGAATCATCATTTGCCTTTGTCGATTCGAAAAAATATGGTTTAGTAAACAGGGTTAGGATCCCGTCGACTAAGGCTTTTGACTTCATGAGCCGTAAGGGTCTCATAAAGGTATTTCTCCCTACTAGTCGTGAGGATCTCGTAAGTGCGTTTTCTCCTTAAGAATCGTAAGGATTCTTAAGTGTATGGTCTCTTATAAATTGTAAGAATCTCATAAGAGTGCTTTCTCCTTATAAGTCGAGAGGACTTACAAGTGTCGTTCTCCATGTGAAGATATCCCTCGTCAGTGGTGGGACTCTGTTTGGGAAACGTTTATTTGTGCACGTGGATTGTATACAAGGGTTTATTTGTGCCCGTGGATTGTATACACGGGTTAGTATTGAACCGCTTGTAGGGCTATATCGGGGTGTATGACGGCTTAAGAACAGGTTTAGATCCCTGTAGCTTAAGGCTTTTGAATCCTATGAGCCATGAGGGTCTCATAGGGGAATTCTCCTTACGAGTTGTGAGGATCTCGTAAGTGTAACTTCTCCTTAGGAATCATGGGGATCCCTAAGTGTGTTGTTCCCTTGTGAGTCGTAAGGATCTCACGCAGGTATTTTCTCCTTACAAGGTCGAGAGGACCTTGCAAGTGTCTTTTAACGAGATTGCGCCCTTTCGGGTTTTCATAAACTCGCCGATAGCCCTGCTGTTTTTACTCACGGAGCCCTTTCGGGTTTTCATCCGTGCCCATTTCGCTTATGGACGTACCGTTTTTTTTTCTTCTTCTTCTTTTATTATATTTTTTGCGTCAGCCTTAGGATGCTGCGGTTGATAGTAGTTTACAGACGTTTCGGTCAAGCGTAGTATTTCTTCAAGAACCGACCATTTATTGGCATAAAGGGTCTTTCGCCATGCATATTCATGAGCAAGTAAGCCCCACCTTGGTAGACCTTGTCTATGATATACGGACCCTCATAGTTTGGCTCGAATTTCCTCCGTTTGGCACGATTAGGGATCATAGGTCTTTTTACTGTTAGTTGTATATATGCCCTAGAGGCCAGTATTGTACAGATTATGTATATTATATTGGATGCTTGGACATATATAGAGATAACTTTCTTGCTCGACATGATAGTATGCTATCTGGTTGCTCTTTATCTTAACATGTACACTAGTCTCTTTATACTGTCTTATAGTTACATGTTGGTAAAGCCCTTAGGATTTGTACTTGACTACCTGGACTATGATGCAGATCATACTAGTGGGGACATGGTAGTCCATAAGTACATCCTTCAAGGTCCCTAGTCGTGGGTGTATCGAGACGGGGCATCGATATACCAGAGTAGACTAGCGTATACGCTTCTCGACCCATGTGATGGGTGATGGATGATCCCATATCCATTGGTGTTTGACATCAGAGATGGTATACGGGTGCTCAGTGGAGACTGGGTACACTGGACGGACTCGCCGAGAACTCCCAGATGGTATTATACCTCACGTCAGATGGCAGTTCTCAGGTGACACTTGTACAGGTTAGTCTGTAGACCCGAGATCGTCATAGAGTCTTGTGTGATTCCCACTGTGCTTTGATCTCCACCTTACCACGTCCATTAGGGCGTGCAAAACGGTGGTCTTTGGGTACAGTCCCGAGTCACATGGAGGCAATGAGCGATAGGAGGGGTTTCGTCTCTCCCGGTATTGGGGGTAGATGTTGCGCTGTGCTCGATTGGCCGTAACAGGGAAGTCCCTGGCCAGGGCTGATCAGAGATTTGCTGGTAAGTGTTACCAGTAGTTTCTCGACCCGTTACGAGCCTCACATCGGCACGACTTATCGGGTTATTGGGGTCTGACGTTTACCACCCCTAGACTTGATATGCGACATATCAGACGAAGAGACCGGACTGTATGGTAAGTGTTACTGGTCGGATTCGCAGGAGTGTGAGCGGGCTAGCTCGTCGATCTTCTGATCGCTCAATACCCGGGTGGCCGTTACGTTTGGCAGACCGCTTGCGGCTTGTGGGTGCTTGATATGATCATCATCTGCTACCGGCGTATTGACGAGTCTTTAGAGTCCTACACAGAGGTTTCCTGGTTCAAGCGAAACGAAATAGGAGCGCATATGAGATATGTGCAGGACCGAGAATAATGCGTGTATGTGATACCGCATTTCATTCTCGCGATAAATGTTTCGATTGGTTATATTTGATATGACCTAGTTATCGAATCATTGATTCGATAAATCGATACATTGAATACTAGTCGGTTATGTGCGACATGACCGGATCATTGAATCAAATGTTGATTTAATGATTTAATGTATAATTATATATTTGATATATTACTTTGCATTAACTAGTATTGGTTCACTTTATACGGATTTTCTCACTTGATGCACATAGTATATGTGATATGCTTTTGTGCACTTTATTTGTATCATGTTTGATGATACATGATCTTGTTGTTAAGTATAAAGAATTAAACCATGGTTAAAAGTTGATTAGGGTTTTGCATTTTCATCTATTTATTTATTTATTTGTTTGAAAAGGATTATGATGAGAATGGTGGCTCTTTTTGTTTTAAGTTGAAGCTTCATGAAGCTTTGACTTTTGTAACCATCCTTATCTTCATGCTTAACCCTAACCCTCTCAAGTGACCATGGTTTATTCTCTACACTTAACTCTAGTTTAAGTTATGATAAGTATTTGATTTTCTATTTCTTTTATCATAACTTATCATAACTATCTTCATCTTCTTCTTCTTCTTCAAGCTTGCTACTTTAATGGCAACTTGAACAAAAGTGAGTAAAATCCAATTCCAAAGAGAACCCACCTCCTATTTCTTCACCCTCTACCTCTTGCCAAGTTGTTTTGGATGTTTACTTCACAAGTTTCACAAGTTTGTGAAGTCGGAGCTTGAACTTGCGATGCCTCGAGGTAGATCGTCTTTGACACAAAGCCGACGACCTAGCTTGCCCGTTTCTCCGATGAAGCCAAAGTTCGAGTTTGGGAATCGAGATGGACAGCGAGAGGATGCCTTCGTGGAGCCAAGGAAGAGGATTACCGGATCTACAAAGGTTGTAGCATCTAACCTATAGTTAATTTGTTAACTAGCTTTTCTTTTCGCCTAGAATTCTAGCAAAGATCCGTTAACTAGGGTTTCTCGGCACCATATTTTTTTTAAATGGCATGGTTGATGCCTTGTGGGACCTGTATAGGGTGCCTAGGAACCTTTCAGTGGTATCAGAGCCAAGCTAGAGCCTTAGACGAAGTCTAGACGCGATTTGAAGTCCGAACGAACCCGAAACCCCAAATCTATAATGCTCTCTGTACATTTTCTAAAAACCGGGATTTTTCCAGATTAAAAATGCCTAAAAAATTCAGCAGGAATATCTAAGAGTTATGGTGAAACACGATCTCCTGATTCATCTAATTAGCCGCGGAAACGCGGCAGAAGCATGCCTTCTGCCGCGCTTCCGCCGCTCACTGTTCATATTGCGCTATTCTGTTTGCACAGTAACTCATATGTTATTATGCTGGATTTTCTGGGAATTTTTAATATTTATTCAAGAGTTGAATTTTCTGGAATTGTTTTGGGGATTCGGTGTTTCGATCGGAGTATCAAATTTCGTCTTTGTGTTTTTCCAGATAACTGTAGAATATGTTAAAATGTTTGACCGGATACAAATACCCAACTTTTCCCCTGCAGGAAAAATTCCAAGTGTTGGATTTTCCTGTGGTTAAAAGACGTTCGAAGTAGTGCAAGTAACGCGATGGTCCCTCTAGAAGACAACAAACCTTAACTCGATTATGTGACCGTCTTGAACTGCCCTTTGAACCTTCGGGTTTGGGGCAGTACGGCGTGCCACATGTGAGGCGTTGGCTTGACCCTTCTACGGCTGGACCGTTGGTACTGAGGCATGAAGTGAATGTTTTTGAACCTATTTCATGTGTTGATCGGTGTCGGGAAAACTTGGGTGTTCGAATGTTCGATCGGAAAGTTTAATATATTCTATTTATCCGGAATTGGATACAATAATTGGAATTCACAAACAGTTATGAGATAACTGGATGAATGTTATAAATCTAGCAGTTTAGTCCCATACGATATTGAAAAGAGTTTTCGATAATGAGACTAAAATGCGGGGTTTGTAACTGTTAGGCATGTGATGTCTAAAGAGGTTGCGGATTCCAACTGTTGTAGTTTTACACTTTCTTTTCTGTGACCGTAAGTGTAGTATGTTCATATCGCCGGTTTCGTTGCTATACGTCAACGACAATTGGGGTATGCATACTTACTTACGTTGATGACATGTGATGTTATGTGTTGCTGGATATGTTATATTGGATCGTCGTGTTAGAATAGCCGGGGTTTTTTTATGTGAGATGAGTGTTTTACATTTTCATTCATGTAAAAACTTGTATGTAATATTCTTTTATTTGGGGCACTTCCAGGTAGCGGAAGTTGACACCCTTTGTATATTATTTATTTTTCCGCATTAGGATAGACCCAAGGAGGGGAGCACAAGTAACCGGGTTCTGGGGTCCAGTGGGAGACCAACTCGAGGAGTCGAGTCCGGGTCTCCTAACCCTAGAATTGGCAGGGTTGCTTGCCGCTCTCGTAGGGGTCTAGGGGTGTGGGATTGGCTATTCATCACGACCGTGGAATCCGTGTTTTATACTGGCTCGTATTGAAAACACGGACGTCCTAGTATATCCAATATTTCATATGTTTATTCTGCTGCGATATCTGTGTTGTGATGTTCTCTGATGGATATAATATATAGTATATATGATATATTATATAGACGTTACTTATGTTTTACACCCGCGCTAGCCCTGCCCTGCTCTGTCGTTAGTTACCTAACCTAACGGTGCACGAGGGGACATCGAGGCGAATGCGGATGGCATAAGTGTACGTCATATCTATCTGTGATGTTTAGGTACTTAAATGATGGGACTTCATTAATGTGATTAATGAAAGAAAAGAAACCTAAGATGTTGTAGAATCAGATTTTAAACAAAACAGGTAGCTACAGTTTTTGCTTTGCATAGCGGTATATATGATATACCCTGCACCTTATTCGATGAGGAAAGGACCGAGATCCCTTCACCGGGAGTGACTCCTTTAGCAATAACTGGTAGATGCTACACACTCGGTTTGCTTTTGACTGCTTTTGGGTTTTTGCTTTGCACAGCGATATATATGATATATCCCGCACCTCATTCGACGAGGAAAGGACCGAGATCCCTTCGCCGGGAGTGACTCCTTTAGCAAAACTAGAAAAGCCTCAAAATCACTCCATTTCAAAACTTCATTTGATTCTACAACGATATCAAGTTCATTACGCTCATGGTTTTTATGAAAAACCTGCGTAGCCCTCCGTCATTTCAGATAAGTATTAGTTAGTATTCGTGCTGCGGTAGTTTGGCCTCCGTCAAGGCGCAGTGTACGGTAGCTAACTAGTGCTTATCTGCTAGCATATGATGCGATTGGATTAGGGTATTCGTACGGCGTTGTTTGGCCTCCGTCAAGGGTCGTGCGGATGGGTTTAATTCAATCAGGAAATGACGGGTTGAACTTGACTAGCGGACTATGGGTTGTTTGGCCTCCGTCAAGGTCATAGGACGCTAGGGGCAAAAATATTATCGGGAATTTCAAGTGTTGAAATTTGCAATGAGATTGCATACCTTCTATGAGATAGTTGGATCCCGATACCCGCTGCGAGTAAGAGTTACTCCTGGGAGAGTTTTACACATTACAATTAGCCGATCAAGTAGGTGTCTAGAAAGGTGTTAACGAGGTTACGTCTCTGGGAAAACGAGGTTTACATTAATTAGGTTCGTGCGAAAGCACGGGGGACCTCCCTCAAAGTACCGACACTGGCCTGGCTGAAAGATTGGCGAACTTGTAGTGTGTAATTAATCCCGGCTAGTCTTTCCTTTTAGGGTTTGGAGGAAGATTTGATAAAAAGCAGTGGGAGCCATCCTGATTAGATAAGATAATAACCAATCTGATCTTGCACGAGCTTACGCTAAAGTGTTTTCTTCTCTCTCTCTCCAGGTAGCGACCATTTCATGCCTTAATAAAGATAATAATATGGATGTATTGACCGAACCCGCATGTTATACTGTGCTGGGGAACGTTGGTTCCGTTCTATCTTATAAGAGTTATAGGAATGAACAGAAAATAGGGGAATACCAGGATTCCCATGCCACCCGATTGAAGAAAGTACATGTTGATGCATTTTCTTCGGGTGTGTTCGTTACTGAGAACTGTTTCTCTATTTGCTCTACGTCCTGGGTATTGGATACCGGGTCAGGATCCCATATATGTAATCAGTTACATGGGCTTAGGAAAGGTAGAGAACTTGGAGAAGGTGATAAAGACATAAGAGTAGGAAATGGTGCAATTGTTGCAGCCAAGACTGTCGGGGAATATCACCTTGTATTACCAACTGGTAATACATTGGTTCTGAACGAATGCTATTACATGCCGAACCTGATATGCAACATTATATCGGTTTCTTTATTAAGTAAAGAGGGATATAATTTTGTATTACAGGACAATGTTATGAACATTTTCCATAACCAAAAGTTGGTTGGATCAGGCACGTTATGCAATGGCATTTATGTTCTAAATCAATCAACAGTTCTGAGCATAACAAACACACACAAGAGGAAGAGTTCTGAACTCAACGAATCCTTCTTATGGCATTGTAAACTGGGTCACATCAATGCGACAAGACTGGCTAAGTTGCATAAGGATGGATATTTGAAACCATTCGAATTTTCATCTTATGACACTTGCCAGTCATGTCTCAAAGGCAAGATGACCAAAACTCCGTTTACGGGACACGGAGAAAGAGTTACCGAACTCTTGGGACTGATACATAGTGATGTATGTGGTCCCATGTCTACACATATCAAGGATGGTTCTTCATACTTCATTACATTCACTGACGATCTCTCTAGATTCGGATATGTGTTCCTGATGAAACACAAATCAGAAGCTTTTGAGAAATTTAGGGAATATAAACAAGAAGTTGAGAACCAAACCGGAAAAAGTATTAAAATCCTTCGATCTGATCGAGGAGGAGAATACTTAAGCAATGAATTCCTGGACTTCCTAAAAGAGAATGGGATTCTCTCTCAGCTGACTCCTCCATATACACCACAGCACAACGGTGTATCGGAGCGGAGAAATCGCACCCTATTAGATATGGTGCGCTCTATGATGAGTACAGCTGAGTTACCTATTTCCTTCTGGGGATATGCACTGGAGACTGCTGCATACCTACTGAATAGAGTTCCGACCAAATCAGTGCCTACCACTCCATATGAGATATGTAATGGCAAGAGACCATGTCTTAATTTTATTCAGATATGGGGTTGTCCGGCCTATGTTAAAACACAAAATCCGGACAAGCTCGAGGCAAGGTCTGTTCTATGTAAGTTTGTTGGATATCCCAAACATTCGCGAGGGTATATCTTCTACCACTCCGAGGAGCAAAAAGTGTTTGTTTCTCGACATGCCACTTTCTTAGAAAAAAGTTTTCTTATGAAACAAATAAGTGGCATTGAGGTAGAACTGGAAGAGGTTCCAGCAATACAGACTACAACAGAAGATTTGGTTGAACCAGAGGATTCCGTAGTTCCCGATGAACCCCAGCCTCTCCGCCGATCTAGTAGGGTTCCTCGCCAACCTGAGAGATACTACGGTTTTCTCATTGATGGTGGCAGTGAGGATTGCATCATGGAGGATGATGACCCAACTAGCTTCGAGCAAGCCATCACGAGTGGGGACTCAGTGAAATGGCTGGATGCTATGCGGTCCGAGATGGATTCCATGTACACCAACAAAGTATGGACTTTGGAAGTTGCTCCTGAAGGGGTAAAACCCATTGGGAGCAAGTGGATCTTCAAGAAGAAACTTGGTGTAGATGGGAAAGTGGAGACTTTCAAAGCTAGACTTGTAGCAAAGGGTTTTCGTCAAAGACCAGGTGTGGACTATGACGAAACCTTTTCTCCAGTGGCTATGCTTAAATCCATCCGAATCATGCTTGCCATTGCTGCCTTTCATGACTACGAAATCTGGCAAATGGATGTTAAGACCGCCTTTCTAAATGGTGATTTAGAAGAGTGCGTGTACATGACTCAGCCAGAGGGCTTCGTAGACAGTGGGAGCAGCGGGAAGGTGTGCAAGCTGCTTAAATCCATTTATGGATTAAAGCAAGCATCGCGGAGTTGGAACATCTGCTTTGACGTCGTTATCAAAGAGTTTGATTTCGTCAAAAATCCAGATGAACCTTGTATCTACAAGAAGGTGGCAGAGAGTAAGGTTGTCTTCCTCGTATTGTACGTGGACGACATACTCTTGATAGGAAATGATATTCCTATGCTGCAATCGGTCAAGCTCTTCTTATCACAAAGATTCTCAATGAAAGATCTTGGTGATGCCTCCTGCATATTGGGAATTAGGATCTATAGAGATAGATCCAAACGGATTTTGGGATTATCCCAATCCAGGTATATTGACACTATACTAAAGAGGTTTAGTATGGAAGAGTCCAAGCGTGGGAATATGCCCACGATCTCTGGAGTCACTCTCTCCAAAGAGATGTCTCCCAAGACTGATTTGGAGAGAGCTCGCATGCAAGGGATACCCTATGCTTCGGCGGTAGGCTCTATCATGTATGCGATGCTATGTACCAGACCCGATGTAGCATACTCACTAAGTGTAGTGAGCAGGTATCAAGCTGATCCTGGAGAGAGTCACTGGACAGCTGTGAAGAGCATTCTCAAGTACTTGCGAAGGACTAGAGATATGTTCTTGGTGTATGGTAACGGAGAACTCCAAGTGGAGTCCTTTACCGATTCGAGCTTCCAGAATGATAAGGACGACTCTAAGTCGCAGTCGGGCTTTGTCTTTACCCTTTACGGAGGGGCGGTTAGCTGGAAGAGTTCCAAGCAGGAAACCGTGGCAGACTCGACGATGGAGGCTGAATACATCACTGCCAACGATGCTGCTAAAGAAGCTGTCTGAATCAAGAAGTTCATTTCTGAACTTGGAGTGGTTCCATCCATTGAGCATCCAATACCTTTGTATTACGATAACAATGGAGCGGTGGCTTTGGCCAAGGAACCCAGGTCCCATCAGCGGTCCAGGCATATTCTGAGGCGGTATCACCTGATCCGGGAGATAGTTGATCGCCGGGAGATCGAGGTCAGGAGAGTTGACACGAAGAACAACACGGCGGATCCACTCACGAAGGCCATTCCCCAGATACAGTTTAAGAGACTCTTCGGGATGCTCGGTATGAGATACTACAGCAGCTGGCCCTAGTGCAAGTGGGAGATTGTTAGTTGTATGTATGCCCTAGAGGCCAGTATTGTACAGATTATGTATATTATATTGGATGCTTGGACATATATAGAGATAACTTTCTTGCTCGACATGATAGTATGCTATCTGGTTGCTCTTTATCTTAACATGTACACTAGTCTCTTTATACTGTCTTATAGTTACATGTTGGTAAAGCCCTTAGGATTTGTACTTGACTACCTGGACTATGATGCAGATCATACTAGTGGGGACATGGTAGTCCATAAGTACATCCTTCAAGGTCCCTAGTCGTGGGTGTATCGAGACGGGGCATCGATATACCAGAGTAGACTAGTGTATACGCTTCTCGACCCATGTGATGGGCGATGGATGATCCCATATCCATTGGTGTTTGACATCAGAGATGGTATACGGGTGCTCAGTGGAGACTGGGTACACTGGACGGACTCGCCGAGAACTCCCAGATGGTATTATACCTCACGTCAGATGGCAGTTCTCAGGTGACACTTGTACAGGTTAGTCTGTAGACCCGAGATCGTCATAGAGTCTTGTGTGATTTCCACTGTGCTTTGATCTCCACCTTACCACGTCCATTAGGGCATGCAAAACGGTGGTCTTTGGGTACAGTCCCGAGTCACATGGAGGCAATGAGCGATAGGAGGGGTTTCGTCTCTCCCGGTATTGGGGGTAGATGTTGCGCTGTGCTCGATTGGCCGTAACAGGGAAGTCCCTGGCCAGGGCTGATCAGAGATTTGCTGGTAAGTGTTACCAGTAGTTTCTCGACCCGTTACGAGCCTCACATCGGCACGACTTATCGGGTTATTGGGGTCTGACGTTTACCACCCCTAGACTTGATATGCGACATATCAGACGAAGAGACCGGACTGTATGGTAAGTGTTACTGGTCGGATTCGCAGGAGTGTGAGCGGGCTAGCTCGTCGATCTTCTAATCGCTCAATACCCGGGTGGCCGTTACGTTTGGCAGACCGCTTGCGGCTTGTGGGTGCTTGATATGATCATCATCTGCTACCGGCGTATTGACGAGTCTTTAGAGTCTTACACAGAGGTTTCCTGGTTTAAGCGAAACGAAATAGGAGCGCATATGAGATATGTGCAGGACCGAGAATAATGCGTGTATGTGATACCGCATTTCATTCTCGCGATAAATGTTTCGATTGGTTATATTTGATATGACCTAGTTATCGAATCATTGATTCGATAAATCGATACATTGAATACTAGTCGGTTATGTGCGACATGACCGGATCATTAAATCAAATGTTGATTTAATGATTTAATTTATAATTATATATTTGATATATTACTTTGCATTAACTAGTATTAGTTCACTTTATACGGATTTTCTCACTTGATGCACATAGTATATGTGATATGCTTTTGTGCACTTTATTTGTATCATGTTTGATGATACATGATCTTGTTGTTAAGTATAAAGAATTAAACCATGGTTAAAAGTTGATTAGGGTTTTTCATTTTCATCTATTTATTTATTTATTTGTTTGAAAAGGATTATGATGAGAATGGTGGCTCTTTTTGTTTTAAGTTGAAGCTTCATGAAGCTTTGACTTTTGTAACCATCCTTATCTTCATGCTTAACCCTAACCCTCTCAAGTGACCATGGTTTATTCTCTACACTTAACTCTAGTTTAAGTTATGATAAGTATTTGATTTTCTATTTCTTTTATCATAACTTATCATAACTATCTTCATCTTCTTCTTCTTCTTCAAGCTTGCTACTTTAATGGCAACTTGAACAAAAGTGAGTAAAATCCAATTCCAAAGAGAACCCACCTCCTATTTCTTCACCCTCTACCTCTTGCCAAGTTGTTTTGGGTGTTTACTTCACAAGTTTCACAAGTTTGTGAAGTCGGAGCTTGAACTTGTGATGCCTCGAGGTAGATCGTCTTTGACACAAAGCCGACGACCTAGCTTGCCCGTTTCTCCGATGAAGCCAAAGTTCGAGTTTGGGAATCGAGATGGACAGCGAGAGGATGCCTTCGTGGAGCCAAGGAAGAGGATTACCGGATCTACAAAGGTTGTAGCATCTAACCTATAGTTAATTTGTTAACTAGCTTTTCTTTTCGCCTAGAATTCTAGCAAAGATCCGTTAACTAGGGTTTCTCGGCACCATATTTTTTTAAAATGGCATGGTTGATGCCTTGTGAGACCTGTATAGGGTGCCTAGGAACCTTTCATTTATGACTAGCATGAGTTCGCCTTGGCGGAATGTTCTTTGCTTAGTCAATCTTTCGTACGAGCGCGTCATCCTTGCTTTGTAAGCCTCCAGGTTTTGCTGCGCCATGAGCCGAATTTCATCGAGGGCATAAAGCTCCTCGAGCCAAAGATGGGCGTTTTCTTCGTCTGTTAGCTCGTAATGAACCGCCACTCGTAAAGAGGGTAGCTCTATTTTCAGGGGGAGTATTGTTTCTGTACCGAATACCAATGCATACGACGTTGTGTTTGTGTCCGTTTTGAATGTGGTCCGATACGCCCAGAAAGCTTCATGCAATCTCTCGTGCCAATCTCTTCTATTTCTAGACACCGTCTTCTTTATGATCTTCATCAAGGTCTTGTTGAAGGCCTCAGCTAGACCGTTAGCTCGAGGATTATAGACCGAAGAGTATCTCCAGTCTATGTTATGCTGCTGTGTGAAGCGGCTGATCTTTTGGCTTCTGTAGGCTGGACCGTTATCGGAGATAATCCGTCGCGGAGTGCCGAACCGATAGATGACGTGTATCTTGAAGAAATGGAGAATATTCTCCGTCTTCACTTCTCTTAGCGGTATGGCTTCTGCTCACTTAGAGAAGTAATCGGTTGTCGCCAATATGAACCGATGTCCTCTGGATGATGCTGGTTCGATGGGCCCGATTATGTCGGTTCCCCACATTTCGAATGACCAGCTTGCCACCGTTGAGTGTAGCAGATTTGGATGCTGGTGGATGAAGTCCCCATGAATTTGGCACGAGTGGCACTGCTTCGCGTATTCGATGCAGTCTTGGATTATCGTGGGCCAATAGTATCCCATCCTTTTGATCTTCAGCTTCATCTTCGGCCCAGCTTGATGAGAACCGCAGAGGCCATCGTGAGTTTCTTAGACAACTTTCCTTGCTTCTTCTGGTCCCAGGCATCTTAGCCACAGAGAGTCGAAGGATCTCTTATATAGAGTATCATTGACGAAGGCGAAGGACAGAGCTCGTTTCATGAGTTGATGTCTTGAGGACGCATCTTCAGGTGTTCGACATGATTTGAAGTAGTCTATAAAGACTTCTCTCCAATCCTTAGCATCTTCCTGGTCTTTTATTTGTAGGGCCGTTTGCTTGGTCGCTCCCTTTTCTTCGGACGACTCTAGAGATATTTCTGCCGGTGCAAGAACCCGATGGCTTTGTACAACGATCTTTACGTCATCGAGGTTTTCGTCAGCCAGTTCTTTATCAAGCTTGGCTAATGCGTCTGCCTTGCTATTCTCTGCTCGCAGTATGCTTTCCAGGGCGTAGGCAGGGATTTGAGTCAGCAATTGTTGTACTCTCTCGCCGTACTTCACCAACTCTGGTTTGCACGTTTGATAGTCGCTGTTTACTTGGCTAACGACCAGCTGGGAGTCTCCGTATATAAGGAGGTTTTCGATTCCCATGTCGACAGCGATCTCAAGACCTGCTATCAAAACTTCATATTCGGCTTCGTTGTTCGTCCTCGGTTCTGTTAAGGAAAAGGCAAAGCGCATTATCCTTCCTTGTGGAGTCACAAAGATGAGGCCTACCCCAGATTTGATTATGAGGGAGCTGTGCTTTCGCTTCTTCATGGAAGATGCCCCATCGAAGTAGAGTTCCCATCGGGTATCATTCTCTCTTCTCCTCCCGTTGATCATGTCAAACGCGTGCTCGTCTGGCAATTCGCAATTTATGGGTGAATCGGCAAGTATCGGATGCTCAGCGAGAAAGTCGATGATGGCCTGGCCTTTCACTGCCTTGAGAGGTCGGTATGCTATCGAGAATTCCATTAAGAGTAGGGCCCATTTAGCGAGCCGTCCTGTTAGTATGGCTCTTGACATCAAATATTTGAGAGGATCCACTTTTGATATGAGGTGGACCTTATGCACCAAAGCATAATGCCGGAGCTTCGTTATCGCGAAGATTAACGCCAGGCAGTGTTTTTCGATAGGGGGTAATTGTTTTCTGCCCCCAAGAGAACTCGACTTAAATAGTAAAGGGCTCTCTCTTTCCCTTGGTCATTCTCCTGTGCCCATAGTGCGCCTAAGGAACCTTCAAGGGCTGTTGTGTACAAGATGAGAGGCTTTCCCTTGACCGGAGCGGTCAGCACCGGCGGATTCTGCAAGTATTGCTTGATTTCGTCCATGGCGCTTTGGCATTTGTGATCCCAGACGAAAGGGTTCCCCTTCTTCATTAGGTGACTGTAGGGACGACATTTGCCTGAGAAGTTAGCTATGAACCGTCGGATATACGCGAGCTTTCCTTGAAGAGACCGCAGTTGCTTGAGAGTTCTTGGCGAAGACATTTCCATGATCGCCTTGATCTTCGACGGGTCTATCTCGATGCCCCAGTGTCGTACGATGAATCCTAGGAATTTACCTTAGGAGGCTCTGAACGCGTATTTGAGAGGGTTCATCTTCAAGTTGTATTTCCGAAGGCGTTGAAATACGATCTTCAGACGCTCCTAATGTTCCTCGTACGATTTGCTTTTAACCACGAGGTAGTCGATATAGCATTCGACGATTTCATGTATGAGGTCATCGAAAATCTTCGTCATGGCCCTCTGATAGGTGGCACCGGCGTTCTTCAGACCGAAAGGCATCACTTCGTAGCAAAATATGCCCAGAGGAGTCCGAAAAGCAGTATGCTTCTGGTCCTCGGGATGCATCTTTATTTGATTGTACCCTGACGAGCCGTCCATGAAGGAGAAGAATTTATGAGTGGACGTGTTGTCTATCATCAACTCGGTAACTGGTACGGGAAAATCGTCTTTCAGACAGGCTTTTTTAAGGTCCCGAAAGTCCACGCAGATGCGCACCATCCCATTTTACTTCATCACTGGGACAATGTTAGTGATCCAGTCAGGGTACTGAAGCTCTTGGATGAAACCGGAGTCAATTAGCTTCTTGACCTCGGCGTTGATGCTCATTTCAAGTTCAAGCTGCATTCTTCTTGGCGCTTGTTTGACTGGCTTGACATCCGGAGATATCGCCAATTTATGCACAGCTATTTCTGGATCTAGCCCGGGCATCTCGGAGTAGTCCATGCGAAATAGTCCTTATACTGCATGAGCACATCTTTGAGCGTAGCCACCTTTTCTTCAGACAACAGCTCACTGACGAACGTCGGCCGTGGGTCGTTTGCCGTCCTCAAGTCAATTTTTCTGAGGTTATCTGCAGTAGTATGTATCCCATCTTCCAGCTCTTTTGGCGCCGGCGGAAATTCCGAGATCAATTCCTCTTCATCCTCATTTTCGAAGCACCAGGATAGGTCATCCATATTATCGCGCTCTCTTTTTTCCGACATCGTTATCACGTGACAGGTGCGGGATCGTTTCCAAAACCAATGTTGGTCTGGTTCTACTCTCGCCGCATACGTGGCTTTCGGTTCATGCTTCTGTGGTGGGGTTACCCTCCAACTGCTGGATAGAGCGAACCTGCCTTGCTGATACTGGTCTTCTACCCAGTTCTTGAATGTGAAGCAATCTTTGAGAGGATGTCCTATCGCTCGGTGATAGGAGCAATAATTCGAGTGAGAGACCTCGTCTGCTTGCTCAAGGTGTTTGGACTCTGGTAGCGTAATCATTTGATGTTTCATGAAAAGATCGAATATCTTCCTTATTTTGTCTTGGGGAAAAGAATATGCTCGACCCATCTTCTTTATAAGAGACGGATCCCGGCTGCTCAATTTTCGATCGCGTGGCTTCTTGGACCCGCTTTGCTGCTGTCGAACGTTTTTTCCGTTCTTCAGTTTGTTTTTGCCTCTGCGTCGGGTCTTCTGTATGACGGGCTGGCGATGAAGAGCATCGTCCTTCTCCGCAGCCTGCTGAAGGAGGCGCTGCTTCCTGACTTTCTCGTAAATAGCCATTTCACGGTTGTGGTCATCCCGGACCTTTTGACCCGCTTCCCTTATTAGCTTGTCCATCTGCTCTTCGAATGACGGACTTGGCACTTTCATAGCGGGGCCTCGTTTTGGTTCAGGGTTAACGTCTTCTAACAGAGCGTCCCCTTTTTCATCAAAGTCATGTATAACGTAGCAGCTTTAGAATCGTTCCCGTTTCTTGGATTGAATATATCCAAGCCCGATCGTTTCTATTCTCCCGTTGGGTAATTTTTGCTGAGTTCCAGGGACGTTCCAGATCCTGTTGTAAAACTGAGCTTGTCGCGCGGTCTGCTTAAAGGGTACGCTTTGGTGCCTTAAAAGCCTTTTTAATCCTTCTGTGTAGTATTTGGACAGATGGATGTGCTGAAGCCTGTCAAGTGTAGAATCGACACCATGCCAGACTTCTTTCTCCACTTTGGTTTCTGCGGATCGATAGAAAAGGATCGCCTTTTCATCTTTTTGCCTGGGAGGGACGTAGAACGTCTGCAGTTAATGAGTGCTTCCTGTGTGATAGTGCACACGTGAGGAGCACGTGGCGTGCTTGGCGCTGAGCGCCAGTTAATGAGTGCAGAGCGCTCCTTGTGAAATAGCGCACACGTGAGGAGCACGTGGCGTGCTTGGAACTGAAGCCAACCTTGAAGCGCTAAGGCGTTTTTTTTAATTGGAGCTCTAGGAGCATTGTGGCGCTGTGCGCCGGATCTGGAGCGCTGAGGCGCTTCTTTAAATTGAAGCGCTAGGAGCGCTGCGGCGCTGTGCGCCAGTCTTGGAACGCTAAGGCACTTCTTTAAATTGGAGCGCTAGGAGCGCTAAGACGCTGTGTGCCAGTCTTGGAGCGCTAAGGCGCTTCTTTTTAATTGGAGCGCTTAAGGCTCTTTTTAGGCAACTTTGATCAGTTCTAAGCTCTGAGAATTAAACTCTCGTTTATAGGAGACTTTGTCTCATAGAGCTAAGAACTACGTTCTTATTTTAATAGGAGATGTTACAATCTCTTCTTTTTTTTTGAAAGACTTTGTCTTTATGGATCTGTGATCCAAGGAAAATTAAGTTCTTTCTCCTCCCCATTTATGATGAGATGCTATGATCTCTTTTTGTAAAAGACATCTGTCTTTGATCTTGAAGAAGAACTAGGTTCTTCTTCTTTTGATGAGATGCTTTTATCTCTCTGTTTTATTTACCATGAAGAAATTCTTCTTCCGAGAGCTTGCTCTTCTCTTTGAAATTTCTCAAAGTTTGTGTGTGTGGGGGGGGGGGGGGGTTCCTCTGTGTGAGACTTGAAGTCTTGGGTCCTTTATATAGGGGAGGCTGATTTGTTGAATCAGTTGAAGAGATATTTTCTCTAATTGATTTAGGGATATTTCCCACCGTTGGATATTTGATCTTAGGGTTTCTATTTTACAAAAGGCAATCTTCTTGTTTTTAACAAGATTGGGAAAATCTTTTTCCATACAGAACTTATTCTGTATCTTGGTGATTTTTAATCACCATTGGATCTTTGATCCAACGGTGCTCTAATTTCTAGAGGTAATTTGATGATTTTTAGTCATCTTTGTTGGATCTTTGATCCAAGGGTGAGGAACATTTAGTTCCAGCGCTAACGCTCTCGTGCTTTGCACGTGAGCGCTGCATCAGAGTCTTTGACTCTTGGTGCTAGCGCACTTAGCGCTAGCGCTCTCGTGCTTTGCACATGAGCGCTGCATCAGAGTCTTTGACTCTTAGCGCTGGCGCATTTAGTACGAGCGCTTTTATGAAGCGCCGCTTCATTTCAAATTTCAAAATTTGAACCAAGTTTTGCTCTGATTGGAGGAAACAATCTTCTGATCTCGAACTCATGACGAGCGATCACCGTGATGATCTAAGCATAAGCCGCCGCCCTTTCCACAATGGAGGTGCGGACGGATCCACTCCTCCCCCCAACGCCATCCACGCCCTATCTTCATGGATTGACAGGCTGGCATCTATCGTGGACGCCCTTGTCCGCGTCCAAATGGTGGGACAAGCCCCCAAGGTCGCCGTTCCCCTGCCTCAGGATCATGACCTCCGCAGAGGGGGAGATGACGCTGCCCACACTGACACCACTGAATAGGGTCTTGCCATCTTCGACGGCCGCAGGCCCCACACGCCGACCGATTCAATGACCCGCTGGGCACCCCACGGTTCCACACCGCGGTACCTCGAGCGAACCCATCGCCCCGAGGCACATCGCGTCCCCTCCTTCCCGAGGAGATGTTGGTCAGCTCGCTTGCTCCCAGGCATGGCCGGCACCCTCTCCCTCGATGGGGTCACCCGGCCGACACTCGCCGCGAAAACTCAAGAACGACTTCGCCTGGGGACCTGAGGAACCTGATAGAGCGGAACCGGATTCGCAGCCAGGCGCGGGCCGCCAGTGGCAAGGGCCATAACTCCGACTACGTCGAATCCTCGAGGTACCACAATTGTCTCGACGCCCTCGAAAAGAAAATCGAGGGTATACATCGGGATGGTCATCCTGCAAGCGAGTGAGCCAGGTACGCCGCCGACTCGCTTACGAAGCCCTTCACTGAAGAGCTGCACGTTGTCCGCATCTCCTTCAGAAATAAGCCTCCAATGTGGCCCTCTTTGACGGGAAGTCCAACCCGAAAGACCATCTGGATGCGTTCACGGCGGGTATGAGCTTCCAGGACAACTCTGACGCCGCCCAATGCCGAGCGTTCCCTGCCACTCTCATCCAGGATAGACGAGATTGGTTCCGAGGACTCACGCCATGCTCCATCTCTACCTTTGATGAGCCGGCCGCCCAGTTCCTCAGGCATTTCTTCAGGAACAGACGGCAGAAGCAGACCATCGATTACCTCTTTACTATCAAGAGCGGGGACAAGGAATCCTTTAAAGGATACGCGCTCGCTTCTACAACACTCTTCTCGAAGTTCCCGAGCACCGGGACGAGACTGTCATCACAGCTCTTAGGTCGGATCTTAGGCACAAGGAGCGGCTCTGCTCCTTTGCATTAGCGCAACCTAAGACCATGGCAGAGGTGAAGGCTTGGACCGAGCGGGAAATCCAACTCAAGTCCTAGGTAAACGCGAACCTACCCTGGGGTGACCAGGCCGATCAAAAGAAGAAGGGTAGAGAAGAGAAGAAGAAGATCGACTGGCCAAAGCCATACTCCATGAAGTTCCAAGAGTATACTCCGCTCAACATCTCCCAGACTGAGCTGTTGGAGGAAGCAAAGGGCGAGCGATTCTTCAAGCTCCCTCCGGTCACCAATAGAGCGGCCAAGCGGACTCGAGTCCCGTACTATGCCTTCCACAGATAGCAGGGACATCCCACCGAGAACTGCAAAATGCTCCGAGACTACATCGAGGACCTGATCCGCTCGGGCCACCTTGCGAAGTACCCGTGGGAGAAGCAGCAGGAAGACCGGGAGCAAGAGAACCATCCCCTTCCCGGCGAATTAACTATCGGAAAAATCATGGTCGTCTCTTCGGGGGTGCGCATGGAGCCGGCGAGATTCATCGCTTCCTACCAATCGAAGAAACCAGTGGCTAACCCCGGAAGAAAAACAAAGCAACCGAGCCCATCACCTTCACTGATGAAGACCTCCACGGAATATCCTTGCCTCACAACGACCCCCTCATGATAACGGCACGGGTCCGCCGCTACGAGGTCCAAAGGATACTGGTCGACTCAGGAAGCTTGGCGGATATCTTCTTCCATGACTGCTTTCTGCACATGGAGCTCGACCCATCCGACTTGCGGCCACCCACCCACATTCTTTCAGGGTTTACTAACCACTCTATCCTGGCAGAGGGAGTGGTTACCTTCCTCCTTAACATCGGGGAGGCGGGCCATATAAGAACCGTGTCGGCGGAGTTCATCGTCGCCAGGATTCCCTTGTCATACAATATCCTCCTGGGACGCCCGACGCTAAACTCCCTTCGGGCCCAAATCTCGACCTACAACCTCACGATCAAGTTTCCTTTAGATCAAGAGGGAATAAGCCGGGCCTACGGGAATCAGCAGATCGCCAAGATTTGCTTCACAGTGACGTCCACCGTTCATCTCATAAAACTGCATTTTATTACGAGTGACCATGACATTTGGCCAGAGATCTTTAGAGGATATGCTAGGAGCAACTACCATTTTATTACCAAATGGTAAGATTCAGCCTTACCGCTCCGTGGGGGAACTGAGACCTCTGTTGAGTGAGTCCTCTCTCACTACCTCGCTATCTAATCAAGATAGTACCGCTAAAGATTACCATGGATTCCTCCTACTATTTTGCTATGTATCGGTACTTTTAATCAGTGTTGCTCAGTTATTACAGGTTGCAGGTATCCATGACAAATACTGGAAAACACATTCAAAATCATAGATATCATATTTGGGAGCCGACACTGTAAACAGAACAGGAAACTGACCGATGTCCCAAGGGCTCTTTTTGGAAATAATACATGTGTACACATTTTTTGTGTAAAATTGGTCCAACACACATGTGGACACATGCCATGGACCAGGTAGGGGCTGCCATAGACCATATAGGCTGCCTTGGCATCATGAAGAAAACAAGTGGGCACACAACTTGTGCAAGTGGGTGTGAATGCATTTATTGCATAAATTTTAGATGTGATGTAAAGACCAAGTTTCCCTCCATTCCTCTGCATACAAACCAGGTTACAATTGACCAAGCAAACAGATCCAGAGTAATAAGAGAGAGCACAGAAGAACTCCACTGCAACCCGAGTTTCCCTCCTCGGATTTGGGCCGGCGGGAAGGCCACCATATCCGGCGACCTCGGCCCCCTACCCACTTTTGACCCTATATTTTCTATGATTGTTTATTAGTGCCACATCATCACTTGTATATTGTTTGTTTATTCTGTTTTATAGCCTATAAATATCAGAACCGATCTAAAGAAAGGAGACCATGCAAACACCATTTCAAAGTTTTTCTTAGTTTGTTTTCCTTTTGGTTTAGCTTGAGGGTGAGTGATCTGGTTTCTTCTTCTTCTTCCCTCTTGAAGCTCTCTTTGGAGAGCTTCATTAAGGATGTTTAACAAGCTACCATAATCTTGTATCTCAATTCTTCGCGTGTTTAATATATTGTTGCTTTCTTTTATTTACTTGCTTTCTTTACTTACTTTATTATCATGCTTAACTAATTCCTTATTTTGGTTGTGGTGTGGTGAGGAAGTGAGATGAAAGGCTTTGCCTCCTCCACCTCTTGTTTATGTTTCATGTGCTTAACTTTTGATTCTAACTTAAATATTGCCAATGTATTGATATGATATGGTATTTTGACATATGGTTACTTGTAACCTCCTCATATACCTTATTCATTCCCTTTCCCCATTTCAATGTTTAAGTTAAAATCTATTTAGTGTTAAGTTTGCTAAGCTTGGATATGTTATGTCGTGATCAAGTGCTTGACAATCCCTTGATTTCATATAGCATATACCATCACAAACCCTTAGCAAACTCCACACTAAAACCATTTACTCTCACTAACCACTTTGTGTTTTTGTTGTTGTGGTATGCTTGCTAACCCTCGTGTTTAGTATTGACACCCCAAGCGCGGATATACGAACGGTAAGTGATCAAACAGACATCTGATGACCAAGGGAGTGTAGAGGTAAACGTCGCGATTCAAAGCTTCCGAGCCATGCCACAACCATTCTTCCTTAAACTCCTTTTCTTGCTTTTTATTGTTTCCGTATTCTTATAATTTTTGTGATAAACCATAATTCGTTCATTTGTTAGCCTTAAACAACAATACGTAATACCAATTCCCTGCGGATCGACCCGTGCTTGTCGGTTCGCTACAACACGCCGTGCACTTGCGGTTATAAATTGTAAAACGAGAATGATCTCGCGTGCGCGATCCGTTTTCCTAAAACCATATCTCATATTTCAAAACATACCCGTTTGCACGCGCGGGTGAATTCCCAACATCCACCTCCGAGGAACGAAGCGATGACCTTGGAAGCGCGAGTGACTTCCAGGAGTCCTTGGACACTTGTGACGAGCAAAAAGAAGTTCGGGGATCCCCGGTGGATCCGCTAACCGAGGTCCTCCTCGTCGAGGGGGACAGTGACTGAACTGTCCAGATTGGTTCCCTCTTAACGGGAGCTCAGCATGAAGACCTGATCCAATTTCTACGAGGAAACTCGGATGTGTTCGCATAGGCGCCTGCCGACATGCCCGGGATCGACCCCAAGGTAATCTCACACAAGCTCGGGGTCGACCCCACGGCCCGACCCGTTAGGCAAAAGAAATGAAGCTTCGCCCCGATCAAATAAAAGGCGATCGAGGACGAGGTCGACGGGTTGCTTTCAGCCAACTTCATTCGAAATGTGGCCTACTCGGAATGGATTGCGAATGTGGTTATAGTCAAAAAGGCAAGCGGGAAGTGGTGTATGTGCGTCGACTTCACAGACCTCAATAAGGCCTGCCCGAAAAACAACTATCCCCTCTCTTGAATAGATCAACTTGTCGATAGCTCGGCAGGCCACGAATTGCTAAGCTTCATGGACGCTTTCTCCAGCTACAACCCGATCCGTAAGAACCCGACAGATGAAGAGCTTACCGCATTCACAACGGACCGGGGGGTATACTGCTACAGGGTGATGCCCTTCGGCCTAAAAAACGCTGGAGCTACATACCAGCGCCTGGTCAACAGAATGTTCAAACCACTGATCGGGAGGAACATGGAGGTTTACGTCGACGACATGCTCGTAAAGTCAACCTCGTCGGATGGACACGCCAAAGATCTAGGCAAGACCTTTGACATCCTCTGTAAGTACAAAATGAAGCTGAATCCCGCCAAGTATGCATTCGGAGTCACTAGTGGGAAATTCTTCGAGTTCATGGTTACCCACCGAGGAATCGAAGCTAACCCAGATAAGATCAGCGCCATCCTTGAAATGGCCGCGCCAAAGAGCAACGTCGAAATCATGCGACTCACGGGAAGAGTGGCCGCTCTAAGTCGCTTCATGTCGAGGTTCGGAGAAAAGTGCCTCCCATTCTTCAAAGCCCTGAGAAAGATCTGTTAGTTATATGTATGCCCTAGAGGCCATTACTATACATAGGATGTATATTGTAGTGGATGCTTGGACATATATAGGGAGGACTTTCTTGCTCGACATGATAGTATGCTATCTGGTTGCTATTTACCTTAACGTGTACGCTGATTGTCTCTTTGTTACATGTTGGTAAAGCCCTTAGCAAATGTACTTGACTATCTGGACTATGATGCAGATCATACTAGTGGGGACATGGTAGTCCATAAGTACATCCTTCAAAGTCCCTAGTCGTGGGTGTATCGAGATGGGGCATCGATATACCAGAGTAGACTAGCGTATACCTTCTCGACCCATACAGATGGGCGATGGATGATCCCATATCCATTGGTGTTTGACATCAGAGATGATATACGGGTGCTCAGTAGAGACTGGGTACACTGGACGGACTCGCCGAGAACTCCCAGATGGTATTATACCTTACGTCAGATGGCAGTTCTCTGGTGACACTGGTACAGAGTAGTCTGTTGACCCGAGATCGTCATAGAGTCTTGTGTGGTTCCCACTGTGCTTTGATTTCCACCTTACCACGTCCAAGAGGGCGTGCAAAACGGTGGTTTTTGGGTACAGTCCCGAATCACATGGAGGCAATGAGCGATAGGAGGGGATTCGTCTCTCCCGGTATAGGGAGTTGATGTTGCGCTGTGTTCGATTGGCTATAACCGGAAATCCCTGGCCAGGGTTGCTGAGATTTACTGGTAAGTGTTACCAGTAGTTTCTCAAACTGTTATAGACCTCATATCGACACGACTTATCGAACTATTGGGGTCTGACGTTTACCACCCCTAGGCGAGATATGCGACATATTAGACGATCAGACCGGACTGTACGGTAGTGTTACTGGTTGGATTCACTGGAGTGTGAGCGGGCTTGCTCGTCGATCTTCTGATCGCTCAATACCCGGGTGGCCGTTACGTTTAGGAGACCGCTTGCAGCTTGTGGGTGCTTGATATGATCATCACCTGCTGCCGGCGTATTGACGAGTCTTTAGAGTCCTACACAGAGGTTTCCTGGCTCAAGCGAAACGAAATAGGAGCGCATATGAGATATGTGCGGGACCGAGAATGATACCAGTATGTGATACTGTATTCGATTCTCGCGATATGTAACATTGATAGGTTATATGCATTATAGCCGGGTTATCGGATCAAGTGTTGATTCGATAAGTTGTTACTATTGATATTAGTCGGTTATATGCGATATGACCGGGTCGTTAAATCAAGTGTTGATTTAATGATTTAATGTATAATTATATATTTGATATATCACTTTACATTAACTAATATAGGTTCACTTAAATGGATTTTCTCACTAGAAGTTCACAAGTTGTATATGTGATATACTTTTGTGCACTTGATTGTATCATGTTTGATGATACATGTTAACTTGGTTAAGTGTAAAGATTAAACCATGGTTAAGTTAATGATTAGGGTTTTGCTTTTCTTTCTTATTTATTTATTTATTTATTTTGGAAAGAATAAAGAGAAAATGGTGGCTTTCTTTGTTTGTAGTTGAATCTTCATGAAGGTTTGACTTTGTAACCATTTTGTCTTCATGCTTAACCCTAACCATTTAAACAAACCATGGTCTATTCTCTACACTTAACAAGGGTTAGGATATGATAAGTATTCATATTATTTTCTATTTTGAATAGACTTATGATATTCTTTCTTCTTCTTCTTCATCTTCTTCAATGAAGAAAGCTTGACTTCATCAATGGTGAATTGATGAAATGAGTGAGAAATCCAATTCTAAAGTGAACCCACTTCCTATTTCTTCATCCTCTACCTCTTGCCAAGTAGTATAGGGTGTTTCCTTCACAAGTTTTCATGGCTTGGTGAAGGTGGAGCTTGATCTAGTGATGCCTCGACGTAGATCATCTTCGGCGTCGTAGTCGATGACCTAGCCCGTCCATTCTCCGATTAAGCCGACACTAGAGCCCGGGATCCGATGATCGTAGCGAGGAGACATCATCACGGAGCGATGGAGGTGGAGCACCGGATCTACAAAGGTTGTATTTCCGTTACACTTTAGTTAAGTTGTTAACTAGTTGCTTGTTTCGCCTAAATATCTAGTTAACGATCCGTATTAGGGTTTCTCGGCACCCGTAAAATTTGAAATTGGCATGGTTGATGCCTTGTGAGACCTCATCAGAGTGCCTAGGAAATCCCTACAGTGGTATCAGAGCCTAGCTAGAGCCTTAGGCGATGCGTAGACGGAGTTAGAAATCCGATCGAACCGAAACCGTAACCCTAATATTGCTCTCTGTACATTTTTGAAAATCGTGGATTTTTTAGAATTAAAAATATGCAGAAAACTCAGTAGAAGATTCTAAGAATTACTGTATAAAACGGGGCCCCTGAATCCAAAAAAGCGCGGCGGAACCGCGGCATTAGCATGCTAATGCGGCGGTTCCGCGGCCCTTTTGTCTCTTCTTGCAATCAATTTTGCACAGTAATTCCTAGTTTGCAGTGCTGGTTTTCCTGGGAATTTTTAATATTTTTTCAAGAGTTGAATTTTTGGGAGTTGTATTGGGGACTCGGTGTATCGATCGGATTGTCTAATTTTGTCAGTGTGTTTTTCCGGGTATTTTTAGAATATGTTAAAAATTTCGACCGGATATAAATACCCACTTTTTCCCATGCCGGAAAATTTCCAATTATTGGACTTTTCCGTAGTTTAACGATGTTCTAAGTAGTGCAAGTAACGCGATGGACCCTCTAGAAGACAACAAACCTTAACTCGATTATGTGACCGTCTTGAACTGCCCTTTGAACCTTCGGGTTTGGGGCAGTACGGCGTGCCACATGTGAGGCGTTGGCTTGACCCTTCTACGGCTGGACCGTTGGTACTGAGGCACGAACTGAATGTTTTTAGACTTGTTTCATGTGTTGATCTGTATCGGGAAAACTTGGGTGTTTGAATGTTCGATCAGAAAGTTTAACATTTTCTAATTATCTGGAATGTGATACAATAATTGGAATTCACAAGTAGTTATGAGATAACTGAATAAATGTTATAAACATAGCAATTTAGTCTCACTTGACCGGTTGCTACGGAATTTTGATGCGATCAAAACTCCGTCGCAATCACGTAGCGTACGCGGATACTCGCCGGGTAAACTTAATAGACAGCCTCGCTCCATAGCCCCGACCAAGTGACTGTAGGAGAACCCCGTCGCCGAAAGCATCCGTTCGGGTGCTCGCGGTAGCGGTGTTCCGCCTTGGTGCACTTCGTCGACGGTGTCGGGGGTGCGGCCGTCTACTAAAGTTTGCGACGAGCATTCGACCAAAATGTCGGGAATCCTGTTGAATTGCCCGACTTGATATTGAAAAGTGTTTTCGATAATGAGACTAAAATGCGGGGTTTATAATTGTTAGGCATGTGATGTCTAAGGTATTCATTTGATTAGGCATGCGATGTCTATGCAGATTGCGAATTCCAACTGTTGTAGTTTTACACTTTCTTTTCTGTGACCGTAAGTGTAATATGTGATATCGCCGGTTTCGTTGCTATATGTCAACGATAATTGGGATGCGCATATTTACTTACGTTGATGACATGTGATGTTATGTGTTGCTGGATATGTTATATTGGATCGTCGTGTTTGAATAGCCGGGGGATTTTATGTGAGATGAGTGTTTTTCATTTTCATTCATGTAAAAACTTGTATGTAATATTCTTTTATTGGGGCACTTCCAGGTTGCGGAAGATGTCACCCTTTGTATATTATTTACTTTTCCGCACTAGGATAGACCCAAGGAGGAGGGCACAAGTAACCGGGTTCTGGGGTCCAGTGGGAGACCAACTCGAGGAGTCGAGTCCGGGTCTCCTAACCCTAGAATTGGTAGTGTTGCTTGCCGCTCTCGTAGGGGTCTAGGGGTGTGGGTTTGGCTATTCATCACGACCGTGGAATCCGTGTTTTATACTGGCTCGTATTGAAAACACGGACGTTCTAGTATATCCAATATTTCATATGTTTCTTCTGCTGCGATATCTGTGATGCGATCATGTGATATGTTCTGTGATGGATACTTTATATAGTATATATGATATATTATATAGACGTTACTTATGTTTTACACCCGCGCTAGCCCTGCTCCGCTCTGCCGTTAGTTACCTAACCTAACGGTGCACGAGGGGACATCGAGGCGAATGAGGATGGCATAAGTGTACGTCGTATTTATCTGTGATGTTTAGGTAATTTAAATGATGGGACTTCATTAATATGATTAATGAAATAAAAGAAACCTAAGATGTTGTAGAATCGAATTTCAAAATAAAAACAGGTAGCTACAGTTCTTGCTTTGCACAGCGGTATATATGATATATCTTGCACCTTATTCGATGAGGAAAGGACCGAGATCCCTTCACCGGGAGTGACTCCTTTAGCAATAACTGGCAGATGCTACACACTCGGTTTGTCTTTTGATTGCTTTTAAGAGTTTTTGCTTTGCACAGTGATATATATGATATATCCCGCACCTCATTCGACGAGGAAAGGACCGACGATCCCTTCACCGGGAGTGACTCCTTTAGCAAAACTAGAAAAGCCTCAAAGACACTCCATTTCAAAATCATTTGATTCTACAACGATATCAAGTTCATTACGCAATAGGTTTTCAGAAAAACCTGTCGTAGCCCTCCGTCATTTCAGATAAGTCCTACTTAGTATTCGTGCTACGTTTGTTGACCTCCGTCAAGACGTAGTGTGCGGTAGCTAACTAGTATTTATCTGCTTATGCATATGATGCAGATTGGATTAGAGTAGTCGTGCGGCCTTGTTGACCTCCGTCAAGGGTCGTGCGGGTAGGTTTAATTCGATCAAGAAATGACGGGTTGAACTTGACTAGTAGCCTATGGTTTGTTGACCTCCGTCAAGGTCATAGGGTGCTAGGGGCAAAATTATCGGGAATTTCAAGTGTTGAAATTTGCAATGAGATTGCATACCTTCTATGAGATAGTTGGATCCCGATACCCGCTGCGAGTAAGAGTTACTCCTGGGAGAGTTTTATACATTACAATTAGCCGATCAAGTAGGTGTCTAGAAAGGTATCAACGAGGTTACGCCTCTAGGAAAACGAGGTTTACATTAATTAGGTTCGTGCGAAAGCACGGGGGACCTCCCTCAAAGTACCGACACTGGCCTGGCTGAAAGATTGGCGAACTTGTAGTGTGTAATTAATCCTGGCTAGTCTTTCCTTTTAGGGTTTGAAGGAAGATTTGATAAAAAGCAGTGGGAGCCATCCTGATTAGATAAAATAAAAACCAATCTATTCTTGAAAGAGCGCACGCTGAGTGTTTTCTTCTCTCTCTCTCCAGGTAGCGACCATATCATGCCTTAATCAAGATAATAATACGGATTATTGACCGAACCCGCTTGTTATACTGAGCTGGGGAACGTTGGTCCCGCTCTAACTTATAATTGTTATAAGACAGAACAGGAAATTGGGGAATACCAGAATTCCCGTGCCGCCCAAACGAAGAAAGTGCATATGATGCATCATCTTCGGGTGTGTTCATTATACAGAACTGTTTCTCAATATCTTCTACGTCCTGGGTATTTGATACCGGATCAGGATCCCAGATATGTAATCTGTTACATAGGGCTACAGATAGGTAGAGAACTGAGAACGGGTGATAAGTTTCATGAGACAGAAAACGGGGCAAGAGTTGCAGCCAAGTCTGTTGGTCACTGTCACCCTGTATTACCAATACATTGATTCTGAACGAATGTTATTAGATACCGAACCTGATATACAAAATCATATCAGTCTCTTTAACAGTAAAGAAATGATAAAATTTTGTATTGTTGGATAATGTTTTGAACATTTCCTATATCAAAAGTTGATCGGTTCAGGCACGTTATCTAAAAGCATTGATGTTCTAAATCAAACTACAGTTCTTCAGTAAACGGAACACACACAAGAGGAAGAGTTCAGAAATGAACGGATCTTTCTTGAGGTATTGTAGACTAGGTCATATCAATGCGACCCGACTAGCTAAGTTGCACATAGATGCATATTTAAATCTGTTTGAATTTACATCTTGTGAAACTTGCCAGTCATGTCACAGAGATAAGATGACCATAGCTCTGTTTACTGGAAACAGAGAAAGAGTTATTGAACTCTTGGGACTGATACATGATGATGTATGTAAGGTCCCCTGTCTACACATGCCAGGACTGGTTCTTTATACTTCATTACATTCTCTGATGATTTTTCGAGATTCAGACCTATGTTCCTGTTGAAACACAAGTCCGAACCTTTTGAGATATTCACAGAATATAAGTTAGAAGTAGAGAACCAAAATACGGGTATAAGTATTATGTCCTTTGATGTGATCAAGGAGGAGAATACTTGAGCACGGAATTCCTGGATTATTCTAAAGGAGAATGAGATTCTCTCTCAGTATTACTCCTCCGTATACACCATGGCACGATGGTATATCGGGGTGGAGCAATCACACCCTATATGATATGGTGTGCTCTATGATGAGTACTACTGAGTTTCCTATTTCCTTTTAAGGGTTATGCACTTGAGAAGCTGCATACCTATTGAATAGGGTTCAAATCAAATCAGTTGCTTACCACTTCATATGTGATATGGAATGGGAAGAACCCATGTCTTAAGCTAGTTAAGATTTGGGGTTGTCCGGCCTATGTCTAAAAGCAAAATCCGGACAAGCTCGAGGCAAGATCTGTTATGTGGAACTGGAAATGTTCCAGCTATAAAAACTGCAGCTGATGATTTGATAGAACCAAAGGATTCAGTAGATACCAACGAACCTCAGCCTCTCCGCCGATCTAGTAGGGTTCCTCACCCACCTGAGAGATACTTCGGTTTCTCTATAACAGTGGGAGCGAGGATTGAATCATGAGATGATGACCCAACTAGTTTCGAGCTGGCCATCAGGAGTAAGACTCTGTAAGAATGGCTGGATGCTTAGTGATCTGAGATGGAATCCATGTACACCAACAAAGTATGGACTTTGGTTGCTATATCTGAAGGGTTAAATCCCCATCGGGAGCAAGTATATCTTGAGAAGATTACTTGGTGTAGATAGAAAAGTTGAGACTTTCAAAGCTAGACTTGTTAAAGCTTTTCGTCATCGACCAGGCGTGGATAATGATGAAACATTTTCAAGTGGCTATGCTTAAGTCCATCCAGATCCTACTTGCCACGGCTACATACCATGACTACGATATCTGGCGGTTGGGTGCCTGACTACTTTTCTAAATAATGATTTAGAAGAGAACGTCTATAAGAACACAGCCAGAGGGCTTCGTAGACAGTGGGAGCAGCGGAAACGTGTACAAGATGCTTTATAGGATAAAGCAGGTATCGCGGAGTTGGAACATCTGTTTTGATGTGTTAGTCAAAAAGTTTGACATCATCAAAATGGTAGATGAACCTTGTATATACAAAAAGGTAGTAGGGAGTATAGTGATGATCCTCATAGAGTACGTGGATGACATACTCTTGATAGGGAAGGAGTTTCCTATGCTACGCTCGGTCAATCTCCGCTTATCAAAATGATTCTCCATATAGGATCAAAGTGATACCTCCTAAATCCTGGGTTTTGGATCTATGAGATAGAACTAAATGGATGTTAGGATTCTTACTAGTTGCAGTGAGATGGTATCAACCGATCCTGGGGAGAATCACTGGAAGGGTTTCAGGGTGATAAGGACGACTGAAAGTCAGTCACAGGCATTGTCTTTACCCTCAGTAAAGGGACGGTATGTTGGAAGAGTTCCAAGCTAGATACCGTGGCATACTAGACGATTAAGGCTGGATACATCGCTACTTAAGATGCTACCAAAGAGGCAGTCTGGATGTATATTTGTTCATGAGATGAACTTAGTTCCTCCCATTGTGTGACAATGGAGTTGTGGCTTATGCCAAGGAACGTCCGTCTCATCAGTGATCCAGACATATTCTAAGGCAGTATCACCTAATCATGGAGATGGTTAATCTCCAGGGTGATCGAGGTTAGGAGAGTAGACACAGAGGACAACATGGCGGATCCACTCACAAAGGCCTTTTCCCAGAAAGAGACTTTAATGGGATGGTTGAGTATGAGATACTACAACCACTGCTATAAGATGGCCCTAGTGCAAGTGGGAGATTGTTAGTTATATGTATGCCCTAGAGGCCATTACTATACATAGGATGTATATTGTAATGGATGCTTGGACATATATAGGGAGGACTTTCTTGCTCGATATGATAGTATGCTATCTGGTTGCTATTTACCTTAACGTGTACGCTGATTGTCTCTCTGTTACATGTTGGTAAAGCCCTTAGGAAATGTACTTGACTATCTGGACTATGATGCGGATCATACTAGTGGGGACATGGTAGTCCATAAGTACATCCTTCAAAGTCCCTAGTCGTGGGTGTATCGAGACGGGGCATCGATATACCAGAGTAGACTAGCGTATACCTTCTCGACCCATACAGATGGGCGATAGATGATCCCATATCCATTGGTGTTTGACATCAGAGATGATATACGGGTGCTCAGTGGAGACTGGGTACACTGGACGGACTCGCCGAGAACTCCCAGATGGTATTATACCTTACGTCAGATGGCAGTTCTCTGGTAACACTGGTACAGAGTAGTCTGTTGACCCGAGATCGTCATAGAGTCTTGTGTGGTTCCCACTGTGCTTTGATTTCCACCTTACCACGTCCAAGAGGGCGTGCAAAACGGTGGTTTTTGGGTACAGTCCCGAATCACATGGAGGCAATGAGCGATAGGAGGGGATTCGTCTCTCTCGGTATAGGGAGTTGATGTTGCGCTGTGTTCGATTGGCTATAACCGGAAATCCCTGGCCAGGGTTGCTGAGATTTACTGGTAAGTGTTACCAGTAGTTTCTCAAACTGTTATAGACCTCATATCGACACGACTTATCGAACTATTGGGGTCTGACGTTTACCACCCCTAGGCGAGGTATGCGACATATCAGACGATCCGACCGGACTGTACGGTAGTGTTACTGGTTGGATTCACTGGAGTGTGAGCGGGCTTGCTCGTCGATCTTCTGATCGCTCAATACCCGGGTGGCCGTTACGTTTAGCAGACCGCTTGCGGCTTGTGGGTGCTTGATATGATCATCACCTGCTGCCGGCGTATTGACGAGTCTTTAGAGTCCTACACAGAGGTTTCCTGGCTCAAGCGAAACGAAATAGGAGCGCATATGAGATATGTGCGGGACCGAGAATGATACCAGTATGTGATACTGTATTCGATTCTCGCGATATGTAACATTGATCGGTTATATGCATTATAGCCGGGTTATCGGATCAAATGTTGATTCGATAAGTTGTTACTATTGATATTAGTCGGTTATAAGCGATATGACCGGGTCGTTAAATCAAGTGTTGATTTAATGATTTAATGTATGATTATATATTTGATATATCACTTTACATTAACTAATATAGGTTCACTTAAATGGATTTTCTCACTAGAAGTTCACAAGTTGTATATGTGATATACTTTTGTGCACTTGATTGTATCATGTTTGATGATACATGTTAACTTGGTTAAGTGTAAAAATTAAACCATGGTTAAGTTAATGATTAGGGTTTTGCTTTTCTTTCTTATTTATTTATTTATTTATTTTGGAAAGAATAAAGAGAAAATGGTGGCTTTCTTTGTTTGTAGTTGAATCTTCATGAAGGTTTGACTTTGTAACCATTTTGTCTTCATGCTTAACCCTAACCATTTAAACAAACCATGGTCTATTCTCTACACTTAACAAGGGTTAGGATATGATAAGTATTCATATTATTTTCTATTTTGAATAGACTTATGATATTCTTTCTTCTTCTTCTTCATCTTCTTCAATGAAGAAAACTTGACTTCATCAATGTTGAATTGATGAAATGAGTGAGAAATCCAATTCTAAAGTGAACCCACTTCCTATTTCTTCATCCTCTACCTCTTGCCAAGTAGTATAGGGTGTTTCCTTCACAAGTTTTCATGGCTTGGTGAAGATGGAGCTTGATCTAGTGATGCCTCGACGTAGATCATCTTCGGCGTCGTAGTCGATGACCTAGCCCGTCCATTCTCCGATGAAGCCGACACTAGAGCCCGGGATCCGATGATCGCAGCGAGGAGACATCATCACGGAGCGATGGAGGTGGAGCACCGGATCTATAAAGGTTGTATTTCCGTTGCACTTTAGTTAAGTTGTTAACTAGTTGCTTGTTTCGCCTAAATATCTAGTTAACGATCCGTATTAGGGTTTCTCGGCACCCGTAAAATTTGAAATTGGCATGGTTGATGCCTTGTGAGACCTCATCAGAGTGCCTAGGAAATCCCTACAAGATCCCAAGGTTTGAATTGTCAGAAGAATGTCAGACCACTTTCGAGCAATTGAAAGTGCACCTGGAAACTCCCCCACTGCTCACCCGACCAATCGAAGGAAACGAGCTGTCACTGTATCTAGCGGTATCCGACCATACTGCAGGCTCGGTGCTCGTCCGAGAAGTCGAAGGAGTCCAAAAGCCGGTCTACTGCGTAAGACATGTCTTTAAAGACGCAGAGACGGGGTACCCGGCCATACAAAAGATTTTCCTGGAACTTATCATAGCCTCAAGGAAGCTACGGCACTACTTCCAGGCACACACCATCCTCGTCCTCATCGAGCATCCCCTAAGGGCTATTCTCGCGTCCCCTGAATCATCTAGTCGCCTAGAGAAATGGAGATAGGAGTTATCTCAATTCAACATCAAATACCGCCCGAAGCAAGCTATCAAAGCACGAGTCCTGGCAGACTTCATTGTCGAATGTACTATCCCCAACAAGGAGGCAGTGTCGGCGCCCGTCCTCGGGTCCCAACCCTCGGTTGAGAAAAGGCCCGACTCCATCCCTGACTGGGTCCTCTACGTCGATGGATCCTCTACCGAGGAGGGGAGCGGAGCCGGCCTTATCATTCAAGGCACGAATGAATCGGAGATGGAGTACTTTTTGAAGCTCGGTTTTAGAGCATCGAACAAAGCTGCGGAGTACGAGGCCTTGCTGGACAGACTACAAATCGCCTCTGGAGTGGGGTTAAAGACGATCCGAATTCGCAGCGACTCCGCCCTAGTCGTAGGCCAAGTGAACGTCCGTTTCGAGGCCCGGGAGCCGCTGATGGTAAAATACTTAGCCGAGGTAAAAATACTGCGAAAATACTTCGACGAAGTTCAAGTGGAGCAGATTCATCGGCATCTGAACGCTCAGGCCGACGCCTTGAGCAAGCTGGCTTCCTCCTACATGGCTAACAATAATAAGAATATCCTCTTCAAGATCTTGCCACGGCCCAGCGTGGAAGACAGGGAGACAACACTTCAAGTTTACACTGCTCAGGAGGATGGCCGGGATTGGAGGAAGCCCCTCGTAGAGTTCCTGAATGAGGGTACATTCCCAGAAGATCGAGGGGAACCGCGCCGCCTCCGAACCAAAGCCCGCCATTTCGTCTGGAGTAATGGGAACCTCTATAAGAAGTCATACACCCAACCTCTGTTGCAGCGCGTCGACCCCCACGAAGCCGACTACATCCTGCGTGAGATATACGAAGGGGTCGGTGGAGCACATCAAGTGGCCCGCACCTTAGTCCAGAAGACGCTACTCTGAGGATACTATTGGCCAACCATTCATCAAGACGCTCAGAAACTCGTCAGGAGATGCAAGAGCTGTCAACTCCATGGCAGCATACCTCGCCTTCCGGCTACCAAGCTAACGGCCCTCACCTCCCCCTGGCTGTTTGCCCAGTAGAGAATAGACATGGTAGTCCAACTCCCAATTGGCACCGACCGGTACAAATACATCCTGGTCGCAATAGATTACTTCACAAAGTGGATCGAGGCCATCCCCATCAGAAAACCGGACGCCACCATGACCATCAAATTCCTGCAGAACAACATAATATCCCGATTGGGGATCCCGAGGTGCATCGTTACCGACCACAGGACAAACTTTGAAAATGACAAAGTCAAGAGCTTCTGCAACGAATACCACATACTCATGAAGTTTGCTGCGGTTGCGCATCCTCAATGCAACGGGAAGGCCGAGATTGCTAACCGAGACATCATTCGAGGTCTCCGAACTCATTTAGAAGGAAGACATGGCAGCTGGGTCGAGGAACTACCCTGGGTTTTATGGGCCTTACGCACATCGAAGAAAACCCCCACGTGAGAGACCCCCTTCAGTCTCTGCTACGACACCGAGGCGATGGTCCCAACAGAGATCGGACTACCCAGTTACCGAGTCGAACACTTCGATGACAAAGCTAATACCTCGGTGCTCCGGACTAATTTGGATATTTTGGTAAAGAAGTGGGACCGAACACAGATCAAAGCTGCCGCTTACTAACAGCAAACTGCTCGCTACTATAATGCACGAGTCAAGCATCGCACCTTCAAGGCTGGAGATCTGGTCCTGAGGAGGAACGAGTTCGTAGACCAAGGCAAGCTGCACAAGTTCTTCCCGAAGTGGGACGGCCCATTCCTCGTTTCCGAGGTATTGCCCGGAGGGGCCTATCGCTTACGAGATGCGGGGGGACGCAAGTTTCTGGGACCTTACAACACCGAAAAGCTCAAATTGTACAAATGAATTCGAAATTGTATCCATGAATATATGTTTCTTCTTTGCCAAAGCGATGTAAATTTTCTTTTAAGTCTTCTGAATTAAAAGAAACCACTTTAATGTGTTTCCCTCTTCCTCGGTTCAAAGGGCACTGATTTCGTTTTATAAACATACTCCAACACGCAATAAGGATAAAAAGAAGACAATAGTACGTCGCAAAAGAAGAATTTTATTCATCAAGGGTATTGTGGGCTCCCCAGCCTCACACAAAAATTAAAATTATAGCAAAGGGGGCAGGGGACAAAGGAAGCACTGCTGGTGGAACTCCGAGGAAATCTCTATCAACCGAGCCCTAGCCTCTTTTGCCCGGTCCCTCTGATGTTGCCCATGGACCCGATAAACCACGGAGGAGCCGGCGACCGCACCCGCCGGGCAGGAATCAGCGATCTGCCTTAGCCGGAAGCACTCCAAAAGAAAGGTCGCCGATCGATCATGCATGTTCTTCGAGATGAGGTTGCGGACATGGAGCGTGTGCAGCTTATCGAGCGCCTCGTCCTGCAGTTCCTCGGAGAGAAGGTTATACAGCCCCGGGGACCTCCTCCAAATTGCATACATGAACAATTGGAGGAGGGACGAACGACGAGGATGCAGACGACCGAAGTGGTTCTCGATGCGCTGGAGCGCCCCCTGGTACGTCTCCTCGGAGAGGGACCGGTTGTACAAGTAGACGTCGTCAAGAGTGATGATCTCTTCGACCGAGTAGATGAAGCCCGCCATTTTTTCAGAAATGCAAAGATAAAGGGACCAACCCACTGATTTGAATCAAAAATATTTGTTAACCGCAATCAAGAACGGTGTCGCTTGGTAGCTAGCCGGTGAGTACGGGTCGGTCCACAGGGATTTTGTGAATTTCCTAATTGTTCTTACGAGTTAATTCCGATTGGTGTCGGATTGATTAAATCTAAAAACTAAATTTATCTAGATCTAAATCTTGCTAGGGTTAAGTTTAGGTTAAGTTTGGAAATTGAAGATTTCCTCACCGCTTTCTATACCCAAATTAAGATCTCTTCAGGAGTTATGGTAATTATTAACAAAGGGAATTAGTACCATCGGGAAGAAACGGTGTTTCTTCCTCTAAGTTCTTGTCCTTCCTTTCTTAATCCTTACCCTAACCTCCATGGAAAACACGCTCAACCGGGCCTTTATACTACGGTATCACCGCTACCTCGTGGGATAGTGTGCCGTAGGGAGCGGTGTGTGCATGTATGCATGGAGTCCTAATAATTATATGTGATGGGCAAGAAAGGGGTGAGAGATTTCATCTCTCAAGCCTCCCCCAAAGCTAACCCTAACAAGCGAGGAGACTACTCGCTCATTAAGGAATTTAAAAACATTTATAAACTATCTATTTAGGGCATAGAATTAAATCTAAACTAGGGCAAGAATAGAAAATTATACTAAGGCAATGAAATAAAATTAACTAGGGCGAGGAAAAGAAAACTTACTCCTAATTTTATTTGATGCTCTCTTCCTACTTTACAGAAATTTACAGATCTGAATTTAGATAGATGAAACGAGGCACAAGAAGAGGCATGACCTAAATCAGGTTTTTAGGGTTCTATTTATAGATTCATAGAAATCCTAGGTTACAATCGCGTCATATCTGCTATTATAAAAATACCCCCTAAGAAGACCAGTCAACGAGCCGCCAGCGCACCGACACTTATTTCCACCGACACGGGTATCACCCGGCCGTGGATCCACGGCCAAAGCCCACGTTTGGCCGCGGTTCCGCGGCCGTATGTGGGGCTTGTGGGCTCGTATTTCTGGTACGTGGTCTGTTGCATTTTGCCTTGGTTTTTCTTCAGTTATTTTCTCATATTGGCTTCTGGTTCTCTTCCAGATCTCCACAGTGAATAAACTCGTGGACTTTTACCGTTTGCTTCATGTCGAAGTCTTGAACCTTGCTCTGCCTTTGTGCTTTGTGAAATTATCCATTGATCTTCGTTTAGTCTCCAAAATGTAGGCTTGATCAAGATTCTTCCATTCGTTGGTCGTAGTCTTACTTTTGTATCGTCTTTTCATCTTTTTCACTGTTTTTGTTCCGAGAACCTGTAACCTGCAACTATGTAGCAGACATGGGTCAAAAGCACATGTTTATTTGTAAAATGACTAAGAATGGGGAATATAATAATGCAAAATTATGGTATGAACAAATACCCCCAAACTTATCTTTTGCTCGTCCTCGAGCAAACCTAGTTTTATTCTCGAAAAAATCCTAGCCACACTTTCACAGGGAAACGCGATTGCACTGAGCTCGTGCAACAATTCCTTAAACCTCTAGGTGTCCCTAGTAGGAGGAGTGTTGTATTCTGAGGATTTTCAGCGGATACTACCCACAAATCCTATCAATTAGGCCCATTGACTTTTATTCTCCAATTAGGTTTTCTAACAAGGAATTCTATTATCTTCGACTCATAAATCATCCACCCATATTTTTCATGCTTCCTTATTATTTAACTTAAGATTATATATATTCTTGTGAATTTACATAACTTTTGGCATCTCTTAAGTTTTCCTTCTAGGGTTCCATCTCAACTTAGGAATTTTTATCATCTCTATCAAAGATACAAGTCCTATTCTTCATTCCTATCTCTTATCTAAACCCCAATCACATACCCCTACGTGTGTGTATATATCACCCCTATACTTGGAAATTCAAATCAAGATATCATACTCTTGTCCGTTGTCCAAAGCACTTCTTAATAGGTGAATTTTTAGATGAATTTCGCTCACACATCCTTCATGCGACCGTTAATATTTCTTGAGGTACCAACGACCGATTACAAAATGTGTTTGCATATTAAAGCGTAATTCCTAGTCTTGTAACACCTAAGGCTTTATCAGTGACTCCCAAACCAGTTGGTCTAAGGCACTAGGTGATGAAGCACCCTCGCTAAATATTTTTTCTATTAATGCCGCCTTAAGTAATCAAAAAACCCAGTGTTCATTTTTTTATTATCTCTTTATTCACACTTGTATTTTTATTTTATTTTTTCTTCGTACTAAGGACTTTAGACAAAAGAAATTCAAGGTCTCTCCTACTATTCCAAGTTTCAAGGTTCGTGTTTGTGCAATTTGTAGGGTATATATTTTCAGAATTTAGACTTAAGCTAGGAATTATTTTTCAACTTATACTTTAATAAAAATTTCAATACTTTTCCCTTGTTTTAACTTAGCCCAAGAAGTCAACACAAAATTTGCCTATTTCTAAATAAACTACTAAGACATATACTTTCTACCGTTAAATTTTAAGAAAAGTTATTTTTAGGGTTTTTAATTCACTAAGTCTAAGATCTAGTCGTTCCTAGCTAGTTAACCTTTTTGTCATACTCAAGTCAATTATGGCCAAAATTGAATACCTTAATTTTTATAATTTTGAAATTTTGAATTTTTTTTATGGGTTTTAAAATAAGTAATGCAAATGCAAAAATATACACATGAATGCGAAGGAAGAAGGCTTACCGAGCATACCCCTAAACTTAAACTTGACAGTGTCCTCACTGTCATGCTACACCAAGAGTGTCAAAATGTTGGCTCTCCCCTGTTTATTTATTTATAAATTATTTTTATTTTTTTATTTTTAAAAGAAAAACAAAATATATATACAACAAGGTTCCCCCCAAACTTAAGTGAAACAGTGTTTCCACTGTTTAAGCGTTAAAGTTCAGAGTTAGGGAGGAGAAAAATCAAACTATACAAAGCCTTACACAGACCAAAGGTTAGCACCAACCATTCAAAAATTCTATCGTGATAATGGTGGGGTTGGTGAAAGAATGGAGTGTAAAGAAAAGAAATGAGACGCACACGAGACCGTATGGAGATAGAAACGGTATACGGTCTCGGTGGAGGAGGAGAATGGCGGAAAAGAGAAAGAAGTGTATTACGATCTTGAGGGTGTAAATCGAGTGAATAAATTAGCGCAATTTGTGATGACCGATGTGTTAAAAGCGATTGTGCTAATCTATCAACCCGTCGAGAAATGGGGTCAAATCCCTCAAGATTCGCAAGAAAACATGGGTACTTCGAACTTGGTAAACTATCCATTGAAAGTGGAAGCGTGACGGATTCTTGCTCGGTTGGCACGATAGGAAGGACGAAAGGGAGTGATTTAAGGATAATCTTAATCTCACATAAGTAATCTGTCTCGAACTTGAAGGATTCCATCAATGGTTCGACATGAATGTAAGCAACCGAGTCTGATGGTTCAACTAACTCATCTGAAAATTCAAAGGACTCAAACTCGGGAGGTGAGTTTTCAACATTGTCCGAAAAAGTGAAACACTCGTAATCGTTATCAGCTGTGAGAACTGTGTCAGATTCAAAGAGGAACGCACTAGTGGCGTCAAAACCGTTGTGATCAAACAGAAATTTTTCAAGCTCACGGTCCTCAAGCGTGATCTTTTGCGTGGTCGGAACGATAGAAAGGAGGGGGTTTGATTTAGGAAGTACAACAGTTAAAGGTTCAGGAGGATGAATTGGAAAATCCGACACATCAAATAAAAATGGTTCATCCTTAATACTATCCTCAATACTCTCCTCAATACTATCCTCATAATTCTCCTCAAAATTTAGCTTATCCATGCCATTATCATCAAAATCAAGACGCATATGAGGTTCGGGAGAAACATTTAATGACTCGGGATGATGAATTGGACATAAAATTTCAATCAAATCTACGGGTTCATCATCCAAAATATTCCCGGCGTTAATATCCTCAATCAAGTGAAAATCAATTTTTTCAGACACCTCATCAAAAATGGATATCAATTAATTTAGGCTCTAGAGTAGAGGTGTAAAGTTCAAAAGGATTAGGTATGGTTTCACTCAAAAGGGACTCTTCACAATCTGGCAAATCAATCACTACAAAGCCACACAACTCATTAAATGTGTTATTTTCAACTGATGAATCATTTGGGACACTTGTTTGAAAACTGGAGTTGTGGAATTCAATTGGTAATGGGTAAGTTTGATTTGAAAGGGTGCACAGCTTACTCTCTCCTCTCAAATTCTCACTCTGTCCAACCGCTTCCTCATACATTGGAATATTTGGAACTAGTGGGAAACTAGCTGCCGGTTCATTAGGTTGCATAAGGGTGGCAATGGACGCATCCACATTCCTAATCATTTGGTTTGTCGCTACCATATAAGCCTCCAACGATTGTTCCAGACTAGACATGGGTTGTGAAGGGGTTTCAAAATTGTTTGGATACGTGAAACTCCCAAATGGCTATGTAGAAGCAATGTCTAGGGAAGGTGGGAAAGTCGGGTAGGACTGGTAGGAATTGGATGGTTGGACAGGAGTAGGATCAACATTTGGATAAAAAGGTGAATGGACTTGTTGATCCCTAGAACTGGATGTGTGGAGAGGAGTGAAAGATCGGTTACGAGATTGTTCAATATGCACAGCAATAGACATGGCTTTAGGAGTTACAACAGGACTCGAAAAAGTGGTATCAACGGACGAAGGTGGTGAAGGTTGAAATGGTTGATACAAAGTGGATTGCAGAGTCGAACTGTTTCTCCTAGACGCTTCTATTCGATCTTTCAAAGAAATTTTGGACATGGAGGGGTCGTCCGTAAATCGACCGAAACAATTCGCGTACAAAGAAAAGTTTGGTTCAGGGTACCAAAGTTCGGCAGGAGTTTTGGGTGGTGGGGTACCCATGATGTAAGAAAGGAGAAGAAAAAGAATGTAGGGTGCACGGATTTCTTAGCGACAAAATTTTGCAAGTTTTTATAAAATTTTCCTCTCTTTTTTTTATGTGGAGCTTTTTGCAAAAAATTTCGATAAAGGGCTTAGACACACTTTCAATCAACTACAAATGCATAATCAGGCCTAGATCTAGGGTCACCTAGGTCAGCTAGACAGCTCCTAACTGTTCCAAAGGGCTAGAAATAGGACCTCTTCACCGCCAATTGTGGCCAGGTAAGTGCCAGGTGAGTGGGAGGCTCTCCACTATAAGTAGTGGCCCTAATTAAGTAACCACTCGCCTTAGACACACTTTCCTAGACACCACAAAGTCAGGTTAGGATAACGGTCGATGCCTACAACTAGTCCTCTGTCCTATTCAGCACGAAGTCCTTAGGGCTGAGTCTAATCTTTTTTAATTAAAAGATGGTCAATGCATATGCCTTATGTGATTTCTGGGGTCCTAAGAAGAGTGATGAAATCCCCACCCAATCTGGATTGGTCTCAAGCCCCTTAAACTCCGATTAAAAATATGCAAAACAGTAACAATCACTTGCAATCAAATTTTTTATTTTTTTAGTGCGGCGCAAAGAATCCTGCACAAGATCAATTATTGGAAGGGGAAGAGATTTTTTAGCGCAAAGAATCCTGCAGGAGATTTTACAGAAGATATATTGGGATTTGCAGAAGAGGAGAGAGAAAGCTCACAGAAATTTTTCCAAACGCTGACTCGACCAAGGCGCGGCGGTTCCACGGCCAAGGGTAGCTTCGCGCGGCGGTTCCGCGGTGGCACGTACGGATCAAGACTTCAGATTTTGCTGACGTCACGATGATGCCGCGTTTCCGCGGTGGGAGCGAGATATTGCGGCGGTTCCGCGGTCTCCCTGTTGACTTGGCCTTCCAACCTTCTTCTGTTGTTCTGTTGTGGAAATCCCCTGTTGTTCAGATCTTCAGTTTTCTGTTTTGATCTCTGGATTTTTCCAGATCCGAACTCGATTGTAGATCCTGGAAAATTCACACGAAAAATACCCTTCAAAAAATAAAAGATGATAAATTTTTATATTTTTCAGTTTTTATGATTTTTTTTAATTTTAGATTAACTCGAAATTGCAAAAATAAAATAACACGCCATCCCCGGCAACGGCGCCATTTGATTTAAATCAAAAATATTTGTTAACCGCAATCAAGAACGGCGTCGCTTGGTAGCTAGCCGGTGAGTACGGGTCGGTCCACAGGGATTTTGTGAATTTCCTAATTGTTCTTACGAATTAATTCCGATTGGTGTCGGATTGATTAAATCTAAAAACTAAATTTATCTAGATCTAAATGTTGCTAGGGTTAGGTTTATGTTAACTTTAGAAATTGAAGATTTCCTCACCGCTTTCTATACCCAAATTAAGATCTCTTCAGGAGTTATGGTAATTATTAACAAAGGGGATTAGTACCATCGGGAAGAAACGGAGTTTCTTCCTCTAGGTTCTTGTCCTTCCTTTCTTAATCCTTACCCTAACCTCCATGGAAAACACGCTCAACCGGGCTTTTATACTACGGTATCACCGCTACCTTGTGGGATAGTGTGCCGTAGCGAGCGGTATGTGCATGTATGCATGGAGTCCTAATAATTATATGTGATGGGTAAGAAAAGGGTGAGAGATTTCATCTCTCAAGCCTTCCCCAAAGCAAACCCTACCAAGCGAGGAGACTACTCGCTCATTAGGGAATTTAAAAACATTTCTAAACTATCTATCTAGGGCAGAGAATTAAATCTAAACTAGGGTAAGAATAGAAAATTATACTAAGGCAATGAAATAAAATTAACTAGGGTGAGGAAAATAAAACTTACTCTTAATTTTATTTGATGCTCTCTTCCTTCTTTACAGAAATTTAATGATCTGAATTTAGATAGATGAAACGAGGCACAAGAAGAGGTATGACCTAAATCAGGTTTTTAGGGTTCTATTTATATATTCATAGAAACCCTAGGTTACAATCTCGTCATATCTGCTATTACGAAAATACACCTTAAGAAGACCAGTCAACGAGCCGCCAGCGCACCGACACTTATTTCCACCGACACGGGTATCACCCGGCCGCGGATCCGCGGCCAAAGACCACGTTTGGCCGCGGTTCCGCGGCCGTATGTGGGGCTTGTGGGCTCGTCTTTCTGGTACTTGGTCTGTTGCATTTTGCCTTGGTTTTTCTTCAGTTATTTTCTCAGATTGGCTTCTGGTTCTCTTCCAGATCTCCACAGTGAATAAAGTCGTGGACTTTTACCGCTTGCTTCGTATCGAAGTCTTGAAGCTTGCTCTGCTTTTGTGCTTTGTGAAATTATCCATTGATCTTCGTTTAGTCTCCAAAATGTAGGCTTGATCAAGATTCATCCATTCATTGGTCGTAGTCTCGCTTTTGTATCGTCTTTTCATCTTTTTCACTGTTTTTGTTCCGAGAACCTGTAACCTGCAACTATGTAGCAGACATGGGTCAAAAGCACCTGTTTATTTGTAAAATGACAAAGAATGGGGAATATAATAATGCAAAATTATGGTATGAACAACGTCGCCATTTGATTTGAATCAAAAATATTTGTTAACCGCAATCAAGAACGGCGTCGCTTGGTAGCTAGCCGGTGAGTACGGGTCGGTCCACAGGGATTTTGTGAATTTCCTAATTGTTCTTACGAGTTAATTCCGATTGGTGTCGGATTGATTAAATCTAAAAACTAAATTTATCTAGATCTAAATCTTGCTAGGGTTAGGTTTAGGTTAAGTTTGGAAATTGAAGATTTCCTCACCGCTTTCTATACCCAAATTAAGATCTCTTCAGGAGTTATGGTAATTATTAACAAAAGGGATTAGTACCATCGGGAAGAAACAGTGTTTCTTCATCTAGGTTCTTATTCTTCCTTTCTTAATCCTTACCCTAGCCTCTATAGAAAACACGCTCAACCGGGCTTTTATACTACGGTATCACCGCTACCTCGTGGGATAGGATGCCATAGAGAGCGGTGTGTGCATGTATGCATGGAGTCCTAATAATTATATGTGATGGGCAATAAAGGGGTGAGAGATTTCAACTCTCAAGTCTTCCCCAAAGCAAACCCTAACAAGCGAGGAGACTACTCGCTCATTAGGGAATTTAAAAACATTTCTAAACCATCTATCTAGGGCAGAGAATTAAATCTAAACAAGGGAAAGAATAGAAAATTATACTAGGGCAATGAAATAAAATTAACTAGGGCGAGGAAAAGAAAACTTACTCTTAATTTTATTTAATGCTCTCTTCCTTCTTTACAGAAATTTACAGATCTGAATTTAGATAGATGAAATGAGGCACAAGAAGAGGCATGACCTAAATCAGGTTTTTAGGATTCTATTTATAGATTCATAGAAACCCTAGGTTACAATCGCGTCATATCTGCTATTACGAAAATACACCCTAAGAAGACCATTCAACGAGCCGCCAGCGTACCGACACTTATTTCCACCGACACGGGTATCACCCGGCGGTGGATCCGCGGCCAAAGCCCACGTTTGGCCACGGTTCCGCGTCCGTATGTGGGGCTTGTGGGCTCGTCTTTCTGGTACTTGGTCTGTTGCATTTTGCCTTGGTTTTTCTTCAGTTATTTTCTCAGATTGGCTTTTGGTTCTCTTCCAGATCTCCACAGTGAATAAAGTCGTGGACTTTTACCGCTTGTTTCGTGTCAAAGTCTTGAACCTTGCTCTGCCTTTGTGCTTTGTGAAATTATCCATTGATCTTCGTTTAGTCTCCAAAATGTAGGCTTGATCAAGATTCTTCCATTCAAATGTCGTAGTCTTGCTTTTGTATCGTCTTTTCATCTTTTTCACTGTTTTTGTTCGGAGAACCTGTAACCTGCGACTATGTAGCAGACATAGGTCAAAAGCACCTGTTTATTTGTAAAATGACTAAGAATGGGGAATATAATAATGCAAAATTATGGTATGAACAACGCCGCCATTTGATTTGAATCAAAAATATTTGTTAACCGCAATCAAGAACGGCGTCGCTTGGTAGCTAGCCGGTAAGTACGGGTCGGTCCACAGGGATTTTGTGAATTTCCTAATTGTTGTTATGAGTTAATTCCGATTGGTGTCGGATTGATTAAATCTAAAAACTAAATTTATCTAGATCTAAATATTGCTAGGGTTAGGTTTAGGTTAAGTTTGGAAATTGAAGATTTCCTCACCGCTTTCTATACCCAGATTAAGATCTCTTCAGGAGTTATGGTAATTATTAACAGAGGGGATTAGTACCATCGGGAAGAAACGGTGTTTCTTCCTCTAGGTTCTTGTCCTTCCTTTCTTAATCCTTACCCTGACCTCCATGGAAAACACGCTCAACCGGGCTTTTATACTACGGTATCACCGCTACCTCATGGGATAGGTTGCCGTAGGGAGCGGTGTGTGCATGTATGCACGGAGTCCTAATAATTATATGTGATGGGCAAGAAAGGGGTGAGAGATTTCATCTCTCAAGCCTTCCCCAAAGCTAACCCTAACAAGCGAGGAGACTACTCGCTCATTAGGGATTTAAAAACATTTCTAAACTATCTATCTAGGGCAGAGAATTAAATCTAAACTAGGGCAAAAATAGAAAATTATACTAGGGCAATGAAATAAAATTAACTAGATCGAGGAAAAGAAAACTTACTCCTAATTTTATTTGATGCTCTCTTCCTTCTTTACAGAAATTTACAGATCTGAATTTAGATAGATGAAACGAGGCACAAGAAGAGGCATGATCTAAATCAGGTTTTTAGGGTTATATTTATAGATTCATAGAAAGCCTAGGTTACAATCGCGTCATATCTGCTATTACAAAAATACCCCCTAAGAAGACCAGTCAACGAGCCGTCAGCGCACCGACACTTATTTCCACCGACACGGGTATCACCCGGCCGCGGATCCGCGGCCAAAGCCCACGTTTGGCCGCGGTTCCGCGGCAGTATGTGGGGCTTGTGGGCTCGTCTTTCTGGTATTTGGTCTGTTGCATTTTTCCTTGGTTTTTCTTCAGTTATTTTCTCAGATTGGCTTCTAGTTCTCTTCCAGATCTCCACAGTGAATAAAGTCGTGGACTTTTACCGCTTGCTTCGTGTCGAAGTCTTGAACCTTGCTCTGCCTTTGTGCTTTGTGAAATTATCCATTGATCTTCGTTTAGTCTCCAAAATGTAGGCTTGATCAAGATTCTTCCATTCGTTGGTCGTAGTCTCACTTTTGTATCGTCTTTTCCACTGTTTTTGTTCCGAGAACCTGTAACCTGCAACTATGTAGCAGACATGGATCAAAAGCACCAGTTTATTTGTAAAATGACTAAGAATGGGGAATATAATATTGCAAAATTATGGTATAAACACCCACCCTCGCTATTTATAGCCCCCCAATAGAATCCCCACGGCCCGAAATTTGCGCACGCATGGGTGCGAATCTTGGGATATTTTCGTATTTCCCAATACACGGCTGCCGTGTGGCGGCCATCCCGTATCTCACGGTCAACTGAAATTGGAACGACGTACACTACGGAGCGGTATGCCTCCCCAAGCGATTTGGTCACTTATTGTCTACAACGGTCTCTCTCTCTCCCAAGTTCTACGGGTCGAAGGAAGCTGACCGACGCAGAAAAGGCACACCGAGCAACTTCCCTGCTCGGTCAATCCTTAGCGGGTAATTTCTTACCCATCTACGCTAAGGATCGAAATCCCTCATCAAGAGGTTGCCGAGCAGCTTCCCTGCTCAGTCCATCCTTAGCGAGTAATTTCTTACCCATCTACGCTAAGGATCGAAAGCCCTCATCAAGAGGCCGCCGAGCAGCTTCCCTGCTCGGTTCATCCTTCGCGAGTAATTTCTTACCTATCTACGCTAAGGATCAAAATCCTTCATCAAGAGGCCACTGAGCAGCTTCCCTGCTCAGTCAATCCCTGCCTGGTAGCTCCTACCCACCGATGCCAAGGATCGAAGCCCTTATCAAGAGGCCACCGAGCAGCTTCACTGCTCGGTCCATCCCTAGTGTGTAAATTCTTATCTATCTACGCTAAGGATCGAAGCCCTCATCAAGAGGCCACCGAGAAACGTCACTGTCGGTCCATCCTTAGCGGGTAAATTCTTATCCATCTACACTAAGAATCGAAAGCCCTCATCAAGAGGCCATCGAGCAGCTTCACTGCTCGGTCCATCCTTAGCGAGTAAATTCTTACCTATCTGCACTAAGGATCGAAAGCACTCATCAAGAGGCCGCCAAGCAGCTTCCCTGCTCGGTCAATCCCTGGCTAGTAGCTCCTACCCACCGACGCCAAGGAACGAGGCCCTCATCAAGAGGCCACTGAGCATCTTCACTGCTCGGTCCATCCCTAGCGGGTAAATTCTTACCCACCGACGCCAAGGATCGAGGCCCTCATCAAGAGGCCACCGAGCAGCTTCACTGCTCGGTCCATCCCTAGCGGGTAAATTCATACCCATCTACACTAAGGATCGAAGCCCTCATCAAAAGGCCACCGAGCAGCTTCATACTTAGCGGGTAAATTCTTATCCATCTACGCTAAGGATTGAAAGCTCTCATCAAGAGGCCACCGAGCAGCTTCACTGCTCGGTCCATCCTTAGCGGGTAAATTCTTACCCATTTGCGCTAAGGATCGAAAGTTCTCATCAAGCGACCGCCGAGCAGCTTCCCTGCTCGGTCAATCCCTAACTAGTAGCTCCTACCCACCGACGCCAAGGATCGAAAGCCCTCATCAAGAGGCCAGTGAGCAGCTTCACTGCTCGGTCCATTCTTAGCGGGTAAATTCTTACCCATTTGCTCTAAGGATCGAAAGCCTTCATCAAGAGGCCGCCGAGCAGCTTCCTTGCTCGGTCAATTCCTGGCTAGTAGTTCCTACCCACCGACGCCAAGGATTGAAGCCCTCACCAAGAGGCCACCGAGTAGCTTCACTGCTCGGTCCATCCTTAGAGGGCAACTTCCTACCCATCTACGCTAAAGACCTAAAGCCCACGTTCAGGTGCCGCCGAGCAGCTTTACTTCTCGACCAACGCCAACCAATTCAAACTTAGCTATTGTCTAACTTACGCTAAGGAAAGTGGTAGCCCGTTCAACTCAAAGGGATGGGCAAATCTAAACCTTTCTACTCGGAAGAGCCTACCGACGTATCTTAAGTGAGCGATCGTCACCTCGACTTCGGGGGATGACACTGGCCTTTGTACACTTGACAAATAATTAGATTTCACTCGACGCACGATCTACGCCTTAAAGACCGGTCATCGACCTACGGTCTGACTCGTGAGACGAGGAAAACACTAACAGGCTCACACAAGAAAACATTGCCACACGAAGTAAAATCAAAACGGTTTTATTCACAACCTAAGAGTCTTTACAAAAGGTATTATGGGCTCCTCAGCCTTTCAAAATTTCCCGAATGCTTACAAAATTCAAAAAAAAAGAAAAAAAAAATAAAGGGGGGAATGCAGGAAGACTCAAGCCTCGGGACCGGGGAGGACCTCTATCTGCTCAACGCCGACGTCAGGAACCGGGGTGGCTGCTTGTGGGTCGGTGCCCCCACCGGGAGTCTTGTCTCCACCACTCCCGCCTGCCGGCACTCCTGGTGGGCTCTCCCTGCGACTAGTCATCGAGGGGGTACTGGAGCCGGAGTTCGCCGTCAGCAAACCCAGGCATCAACGCCTTGACGGCGTCGAGAGCCTGGTGCCAGACGACGGCCGAGGCGTCGGTGAGGTCGTCGTAGAACCGTTCCGACATCTTATACCTCTCCACCGACTTTGCAGCTCGTAGGTCGGCGATCTTCACCGCTTCCTTCGCCGCCTCGGTTTCCCTCTTGTAGGCGTCCCACGATTTCTTCATCGTGGCGTTGAGCACAGCAGCCTCCTCCAACTTAGCCTCGACGACCTTGTTGGATTCCTTCAGAACCCGGATGGACTCTTTGCATTTGAAGTTCATCAACTCCTCGGCAGCCACCCGGGTTTTGAGGGCGGCTATCCTCTCCTTCGCCTGACGCAACTCCAGGCACATGGCCTCCTCCCGCGAGGAAGTTTCGCCCGCCTTCTGCATCGCCGGGGCTATCTCCTCGAACTTCATATTAACGATGAGGGCGCAGTGTTGGAGAACCTGAGGAAAGTAAAGAACGAGATTAAAAGTATCTGACCTAAAAATACTTTACGAAAACTTCAACGGAAAGCAGATACTGACCTATACGGCCTCCTGAGCAATGGTGGCCACTTGGGCCTTGAGGGTCCCCCGGGAAATCTCGCCCCCGACCGATCGTTCCATCTCCAAAAGAAAACTTTCGGCGACAGAAAGCCCCGAGGGGCACCTCGAAGCAGACATCCCCCTCCTGCACGAGGATCGGGGAGGCCTGGGAAGAAGAAACCGTCCTCTTGTGCCTCCTGAGAGGAACCTCGGGGAAGTCGGTTTCATCCTCCACCTCGACCGCCCGAGGCTTCGCTTCCCGAGCACGCTAATAGCTCTCCCTGCGGCTGGTTTCCGGAGTTCGGGGCGCGGCGGAAGGCCTGGCCGGTGCGGCCAGCTTCAGGGCCGGGCTGGAACCGGGGCGAGACGAGCTAGCGCCCCCGATCTTCCTCCCCTTCTTCGCGGCTATGGCACAGGAATTTGTATCGGTCCATTGGTTCTACAAAAAAGAAAGTACACGAAGGGAGTTAGTAACGCTGAAAAGAGCAAAAGAAAATATGCAAATCTAGACAGGTCATCTATACTCCTAACTTACCCAAGAATCGAGCGGAGCTGAGCCCGACCCAGCTAAGGGCCAACTCGGAATGCAAAACATTGGCCCGCTGGATCGGCTCCCAGATGGACACTGCCCTTGCCTCGGGAGAGGATAACCGCCTCACCCGAGGGCAGTTGGCCCTATGCCACTGAGCAGGCATAGGCCAATCCTCGCCCTCGGGTGGCCCGATGAAAACAAACTTCTCCTTCCATTCATGGATGGAAGAAGGAACTACCACTACCCCTGACCCGGCCATCCCTCCCTTACGTTTTTTAAAGGAAATATACACCCAGCTCGGTTCACCCTTACGGGTGCCGGGATGATTTTTATAACAAAGGAAGGAAGTGATAAGGGCTAAGCTGAAAGGGATTTCTTCAATTCTCAACCGGACCGGGAACCCGAGGAGTATTCTCCATGAGTTCGGCACTAGTTGGCCCGTGGCGAGTTGCAAGCAGCGTAATACCTCACATACTTCGGGGGGAAAGGGCAGACGCATTACAGCCCAAAAGGTATTCAGGTACAAGGCAATCTCCCTGCCTTGCACCTGATCCGCCTTTTCGTCCTCCCTAACCAAACGGAGAGAATAGCTAGGGGGAATGTGGAAACGAGCTCGGATCGTGGTGAGCTCGTCCACATTCCTTAGGAGGGAGGGCGCATCGCGAGCGCTCCCGATGCGCGCTTTGGGGACCCTCTCCGTCGCCTAACTACGAACGGCGCGGGTAACCCTAGCTCTATGAGGGGAATCCGACTCGGATGGGGCATAGGAAGAAGCAGAAGAAGACACCCTGGACTCGACTCCAACAATTACAATCTCATCGTTCGATTCTACCCTAACAATTTCCACAGACTCCTCATAGGAAGACATCTAACCTGATTCGAATAAGAAGTCCTCCGAGGAAAATGAGCGCGAGAGATCCGATCTAAAAGGCAGAGCGCCGAGCTATCTCTCACAGCAATAGGGAAATGATGGTGAAAGTATGGACCCTTGGGGGACCCACCCCTATTTATAGTATTTTGGCCACGCATCCAATGGCTCAGATCGTTTCCCTCCAAAACGACGCTTCGCCCTCGCCAGCCGTCGACGCTCCACGTGTCGCACGACCATTAGTCACGTCCCTTCGGGCGCAGAAGATGGTGACAGCCCGTCACGTCCACCAATCAGCATCGGACACGTAGCCTGCGCTTCAACGGACGTACGAGCGCATTGGCGCTCCTTCTTTAATGCACGATCTCCTCTCTGATTCGCTGATGTCATTAAAGATACGCCTAATCATCTTGGAGATCCGCGCTGACAGGTTCTTGACTACAAGCTGATCTTGTATGGTCGATCAGACCACTCTCGACCCGATCCATAAATAGATCGTCATGAGAGTGGGGGGCTAATGATGATGCTCATAATTAGGAACTCCCCAGATCATGACACGTGGCAGATGACGTGTCCCAAAACTCATCGAAACAGTGCATGCACCTTGCGTTGGAGGCCTTTCCCGGGCTATCGTCCCGAGGTGTGTCCCGGCCTCCTGAGGATCCCTGAGTGCTCTTGTGCACGCTTTGCAAATGACCGTGGGCTCGTCCCCGAAACCCTCTACGCGCTGAGGTTTCTCAGCCCTCCTGGCTCGCCTCCGAGCTATCACAGAACCAAGCTTGCTCGGCCTCCTGCTGGTCTTGAGCCTCCCGCCGAGCTAAGCCTCCCCGGTTCTACAACGAACAACCTGGAACGCAGATCACAAGCGCCTCCTCTACGGCCCCGCGTATCTCGCCATATGCGAGATACCCGCCGCCCCACGATCCCGTGTCTCACGCCGCCGTTTCCCACCATTAACGAGCGTATCTCGTCATTAATGGGGGGTCTCGTCATTCGCGCGGGCGTAATGCCTGGGGCGTGACGGCCGGCGAAGATCTCACGCCAGCTATCTCATGGAAAGCGCTGTAAAAACCTCTCTCCCAGACGACTCAGGTAAGGCAATATCATTCTAATAAGCCGTTACTCTGCTAAAATACTTCGGCTAACTTTATCGTCGGAGGGTCCATGGTGGTGCAACCACCCCGGGACTTCTGTGCAGGTAGCTCGGTTTCACCCTGAATCAAGCCCACTGAGATCCACACGTTTTAGGAGGCAACCCCCAAACTTAATCTCAGCCGTTCATTAACGCTCTCGCCAGATCGACGGAGGACAACATCTGAAGAAGATCCTGACCTCCATCACAAATCCTTAGAATATATATTCATTTAGATCTCATGATATATCTTTAAAGTTTTGTTGCCCGTAAGAAGGGACATTTAAGATATTAATGGCAAGTTCAAAACGTGCCCCATATAGATAAATATAGTTTCTCAAACCAGGGTTCTTAGGACTTTCGATGGCTTGAATCCTCATTAATTTAAACTCCAAAAAAAAACTATAGAGTTTCACAAATTAATCCTAAACAGTTCTTTTTCTTAAACCTTAATTCAATTTAAACCTTGGTGTTATGACTATGTCACCCCAAAGATTGTGAAGCCCATTTTTAAGAAATTGCAGTTTGCACGGTTTTATTTTTACTTAAAGGAAAAAGGAAATTCCGAAATCTTGTAGGCAAACTATGCCTAAGTATTAATAAATTTTGTTATTATATATGTCGTTTAATTTATTGAAAAATTATTCAAATCTTTAATGGGTAAATAGCTAGATAGCCGTAATATAGGCAAATATTTGAATAAATCATACCTAATACCCATATATTCAATACTTCAAACCGACTTTATTTGATTTTCTTTATTTGTATTGAAAGGATAATTAAATATTAGTGGTTAAATCAACAAGTTGAACCAACAAATATCCTTGAATTAAGCTTGTTTGTTCTTTTATAAGTTCACTGCATTTCGAAATCAAGTCATTAACAAATTGAACAAGTGTTGATTATAAGTCAAACAAAAAGAGTGTTGATTATAAATCAAACCAAACTAATTAAGTTTGAGACGAGCTCAAACCAAGCCAAAAATAAACAATCCGAACTCAAGCTGACTTCGGCTTCTTCAAGTTCAACAAGTAGACACTTTTATTAGCCGTCATCTCTTGGTCACCTTCTTTTATGGCTAACATTAGCCTCAATTTGATTTGAATTTCTGCATGATTTTAGATATTAGACAAAAGCAGTTTACTTTGTCCAGATAAAAGCATCCACCTTCTTTCTTCATCATTGAACCAGCGACCTCTAGTTTTCAAGAGGAGCATTATAACACATGGATTATATATGTTAACGTTAATGCTAAACCGCCGATGTTAAGTACATAAAGTTGCCAGGAATTAATTTGTGCTCTTCAAAAATGGTGACCTTTTAATCAAGGGGGCGGTCTATTAATTAATGATCGATTGACCCAATGTTCATTAAATAATTAATCAGTAGTAGTATATTATTAGCAATATTCCCTCATAATTTGACCAGTTGATTGAAATCTAACGATAACTTCACAAACCAAGTAATTAACCAAATCTCTATCACAAAAACCAAGCAGCTCCTCTCTCGCACACGTGTTTCAAAATATATATAACACAACATATATAAACTTACTTTTTCTCGTACAGACACACATTAAATTTTCTGCCCTTTCTCCAACTTATAAGTAGTTCAGTAAAAGAAAAAGGAAAAAATTATGAAACTAAAAGGCTGGATGATCGCTCTATGAAAGGAGATTTAATACCAAAAAGGGTACGTTCCGTTGTTGTTAGTCGGAAGTGAAGCAAAGGAGAGATTTTTGGTACCTGTTAGGCTTAATATCTTAATTGAAATCTTACTTTACTAGTATTTATATCTGGTCCGGCGCAAATAGAAGGACCCTTACGATATTTGTTTCATTGCCTGAAACAAGGGCACATGAGTTGGGATACGAGCAACAAGGGATTTTGATGCTCCCTTGTGAAGCCGAACATTTCCAAGGGCACATGAGTTAGGATCAGTTACATTAGTAGAAGATGAGAAATTGTGTTACCATGTATGTTTCCTACAAAAAATAGAAATTATATATATCCGGGGGTTGAATCCTGCCCATCAGCTTACCATCCGGCCTATTATATATATCCAAAAAATAGAAATTAGCTAATTGCTTTAACTTAATTCCGGCCAGATAAAAGTTAGTTAACCAACCAAATAAAAATTCTATTATGCTAAAAAACTAATTATATTTCAAATATGTCCCCTTGGGCTTGGGTAAGATATATAAATTCACACGAAGAAAACCTTGCATAGTTAGTAAACATTTTTACATAATGGAACTAGTCATAGCTAGCTTGGGTTCAATGAGCATAAACATATTTCGAGATATATAATTCTAATGTGCCTGAATACTTTCTTCAATCATCGTCACGGAGACAGTGGTATTGCATATATATATATACACACACAGTGAGAGAGAGAGAGAGAGGTTTGCAGCTGGTGCACATAATAGTTTTCATAGTAGGTAACACTCGTGGAAAGAGTCCCAGCAAACGGCCTTACATAATTTTCAAATATTAACAATATAGTGCGTTTTCTCTCGAGCCGTTGCATACAGTCGTAAGAGATCGGATCTAGAACATGACGTGGATGAGAATAACAATCCCACCAATCGGATCAGGTATTTGGGTAATACCCCAGCGTAGATACACATTTATTTCCGCTGTTTTGATTGTACGTATTGTATCTACGCATATTTATGCTACATTGGTGTCAGAGCATGCATCCCCACATTCATAGAGTGTTAGATCTGTTGTTTTTTTAAAATGATTGCAACTTAAAAGTTGCGTTTTTTTAAATCTAAAATTAGATTGAAAATTTTTAATTGTTTTTTAACAGATTTGTAATTATTAGCGTTATTGGTTTTTTATGGATCTTCATAATAGATCCATCAATTTTTGCATCATACGTCATGATACATTAGATCTAAATTTTATTGACAATTTGCTGTTTACAATTTAGTTCCATGATGTGAAATTGTCTATGGAACAAAAGTGAGAGTAATTTTTTTTTTTTTTAAAAAGATCGAATCTTCCTTTTTTTGTGTAAAAATTTTATTTTCTTTTAGTGAAATTTTATGGCTGCCAGATCGTAAGATTTTCAAATCCTAATCCTATTTTTCGATAAAAGAGAGAACCAAATATTTTTTGATTTGACAAGAACCAAATATTCTTTTATATATATATATATATATATATATATATATATATATATATATATATATATATATTCTGGATGAGAAAAATTCTTCTTAGAATTTTTTTTCTATTCGGCAAGGACAGATATATTTTTTGAAAGAAAAATAAATTGATAAGAATTTTCTGAGATTTTTTTTGATTTGGCAGAGACCAAATATTTTTTAAACTAAAAAATATATATTTCTTAAACTAAAAAATATATATTTCTTGATTAAAGAAATTTTTTGGGGTATTTTTCTGTGGATTATCAGAAAATCCAAAAAAAACGGTTTTTTATTTAATTTTTTTGGGTGGGCAGGTCGAGCCTACTGCTATAGGCAGGCCTGCAGCAGGGAAGGCCGGGCCTGCAACCCTGCAGACAGGCCTGCACTAGGGCATGCAGGGCTGCTGCAGTGCAAGCATGGCAGAGCCGAGCCCAGCAAGCTGGGCTTGCTGGGCAGGCCTGGGGAAAAAAACAAACTATTTTTTTTAAATCCAGAAAATAAAGAAAAATTATTTTTATGAGTTTTCTTATTTTTTTTTAGGATTTCCCACTTAAGTTTTGGATTGGTTGAGAGTTTTTACTATTAGTTCTGAGAATTATATTTTTTAGAAATTTTTGTTTGCTCACCAAAAGTTTCAAAAGTTATTCTCATATAAAATCTTGGAGATTTGATAGATAGTTGTTCCAGCGTAAACACCTGGGACGCATGCAAATTTCACAAAAAAACGTAAACCCTAATAAAACAGGCAGGATTAAATAGAGTAGTTTAATGAAAAATGAAATGTGTTAGATTGGTTGTTGCATTTTTGATGCGCGTGGTATGCCTAATAAATTAAGACGCATACAACATTTATTAATTAAAATCTAAAAAATTTCAAATGGGAGATTTCGAGAGGAGAAGCCAGTCTAGATTCAATCATTCTAACAAAATTTTAAATTTTATGCTTTTGGAGAATGTGGTTGGTGACGTAGGCCTTCTTCTCTTTCTTCGGAGTGTAGGTTTATTATTGTTGTTAAATGGGTTGAAAACGAAGCGTTCTTTAGAAAAGAACGATACTCCAGTAAATACTGATAGTCTTAATGTATTCATAATAAAGTTAAGATATCGTCAATCTCACCAGGGATGAGATGATTGATGACGATAACATAATAAAATATAAATATTAATTTACTTGAACAAGCAGGAAAAATCTGGACACTAGTGATAAAAAGGTGGCAGCGGTGTAGCGAGGCTACACGATGCAACACCATCGAGGTGGCAGCAATGTAACGGGGCGACACGACGCAGCAATATCGAGATACATTGATCTTCATAGGATTGGCGCATCTAGGATCGCTCTACACGTTGGACATAATGAAGAACAATGTTATTAGTGATCATAGGATCTATTGCCGAGCACTTGCAGTTTATATTGAGTGGTAGTTACAAGGTATCTACACGCCAAGAGATAAGATGTGCGATGATCACGGGGTAATCTATGCGACATAGAAACGTTATATTATTTCTTGGTTTGGCTTTATTTTCACATAAAGAGTCGAACCACGTAATGTGGATACACTTAAGAATTATATCTTCATCGATCTGGGATCTAAATAGTGCTATTCCAGTTAGACTGTTGAGCAATAGCAATAGGCAGTTTTATGTTTTCCACTCGATATATGAAACAGTTAGTTATACACAAAGCGAATGTGCTGACATTTGCTAGTACGTTTGAATAAATGAAACTTAAGGTTTAATCGTCAGGGACGATAGAAATAAGAGCGTTGCTGATATGTGATGAGATCAACAGTGCACAAGGGCAAGTGCCCTAGTACAAGAAGAGTTCAATCGAGTTAACAGAACAGGAATAATGCACCAATAATTTAAGTGATCTGGCATGGAGAAATGTGCTGGCAATAATGAAAATAATAAGTCAAAACTTTTGACTGTAGGAATTTGAACCGCTTAACTCGTAAGGATACTGTGTGGAAATAAGGACTTCTGTTAGGAGCAGAAAAGTTTGTGGAACCAAATCATATGTCTAGAACATATAAGTCTATTCTGTATTGGGGATGCAAATCGCTATCCATAAATAATCTTCCTGTCAGGTTACTAAGGACGGTTGAGCCTTCTGCTGGGAGTTGAAAAGTTTGTGCAAAAAAATCATGTGTCGAGTACATATGAGTCTATTCTGTATCGGAGATGCAGATAACTATTCATAAATTATCTTTCTGTCAGTTATAGTTTTAGCTTCGGCTTAGGCTATTTGAATAGCTTAACGGGACAATTTGTCTTATGAGTTCCTTATGATTTTGACTCTTCTATGAATGCCATGAATGGCACATAGTAGATTAGGTCAACAGGTATATGAGATTACTTAACCATCTGGGGTGGATTAGTTGGTGTTTGAGCCAAAATCAAACCATCTACTTGTAAGAGCTGCCTTAGAGGCAAAACTACCAAAGGAAAACCATTTAGAAATCCGTTGTAGATAATTTACTCCAATAAATACGGACCAAAAAATAATAAGACATGTAGTGGAGTTTCCTAATTCAACACCTTCATTAATAATTACTCAAAACGGCTACTGATCTTACGGGAACTAAAGCGTTGAATTGTATCATGCGCTGTATCAGTAAAGTGTAAAGTCAGTTCACACAAACAGGGTTTTGTGTGTTTCACGGAGCAGTTCTGGGAACTGTAAACAAGCCATTAGTATTTATTTTAGCAGTTCAGGGAACTGAATAAAAAAAAAGGAGTCGTCAGAAAGCTGATGAACCATAAACTCTACAACAAATTGATGCTGTGGAGAGAAGAATTAGGAAACTATTAGATATGATAAAGAACATGATAGCAAGAGCCAATCTTACATATTATTTGCGAGATGCGCTGTTGACAGTGGCTTATACTCTTGATCATGTGCTTCCAAAGTCAGTACAGTTAACACCTTATGAGTAGTGGACGAACAAGAGATCTGGGAGGTCACTTGTGTTTATGATTATGTGATAAGACTATGATTGACATTTGATTATGTGATGTTGATTTTCTCAGGAAGGAAACAACGAGTGATGTTCTTTAGGAGGATTTTTCGCAAAAGGCGGAAATAGATCAGTATTTATAATTCTATGAGATTGAGGAGACTCCTAGTCGGTCAGCGATGCAGAAAGAATTAGTTCTTTCAGCGGCTGGCGACAGTGGGAACAATATTTCCATTGATGGATCAAAACCAATTATGAATTCTCAAGAGACTTGTAGATAGTATTGTGGATTGACGTCTCGACGATATTCCGATATCGAAAGGGAGACGCCTATAGTAACTCCGCAATAGATGTGGAACCCAAATCATTTGAGAACGCTATTTCTAGGCCTATTGCGAAGCAGTGAATAATGACAATGGAAGAGGTGAAAGAGTCAACGTTATAAGATTAAGTCTAGGATTTGTTCAATCATCCTACGGGATGCAAAACTGTTGATAAAAACAGGGTTTTTCGAAGTCTTGCGAAAGGAGGAGGATACTGTAGAGTGATACAAAGCACACTTGTTGGCAAAGAGATTCACTTAGCGTAGGTGGGCAATAAATAGACACTTCTTACACAGGGTGATGCTTTCGTCTATTTCACCTTTCCTAACAAATCGTTGCACATAAAGACCTTGAACTAGTTATGGGGATTTAAATCGTTTTCTCGATAGAGATTTGGATAAGGATATGTTCCCACCAAAATATTTCTGTGCAAAAGAGCCCAAGGTATCAAATGGCAGCGATACGTTTGAGAAAATGTGAACCCGTATTTTCCGGGCTGTATTTTGACAAACTCTCGAATATGAAATAGCTAAATTCTGATGTTATCGAAAGCGTCTCAAGAAAGCCTTCGATTTGATATATTATGGGCTTCATAATTCATCCGGGATCAAAAGTTATGAGCAAATATTCTATGCACGTGTAATCTAAGGAAGAAAATGCGAACCAGTATTTTCCAGGCTGCATTTTAACAAACTTCCGAATAAGAAACAGCTAAATTCTGATGGCATCGAAAGTGTCTCGAAAACTCCTTCGATTTGATATATTATGGGCCTCATAATTCATCCGGGATCAAAAGTTATGAGGCATCACGTGCCCACACGTGACCGGGCATCACGTGCCCACTCGTGACCGGGCATCACGTGCAGACACGTGACCATTTACAGGCAAAACATGTACGCACTGAATAAAATAAATAATTGGAAATAATTAATCAGTGGGGTCATGTGCCAACACGTGATAGGCTCTTAAACCCTCTGAAACAATAGAATTAAATTCTAATTAAATAATTAATCAGTGGGGTCACGTGCCAACACGTGATTGGTTTCTGAGCCCTCTAAACCAATAGAATTAAATTCTAATTAATTGGTCAATTAGTGGGGTCACGTGTTAACACGTGATAGGCTCTTAAATCTTTTGAACTAATAGAATTAAATTCTAATTAAGGAAAATCAAAAACCCTAATATTTCCTTAGATCTTTCCAAAAAAAAGATTGTGCTCTATAAACTAGAGCACCGTTGGATTAAAAATCCAATGGTGATTAAAAATCACCAATTTATAGAAAGATTCTATACAAGGAAAGATTTCCCTGAAATGCACCAAGAATAACAGACAGAATATCTTTTGGATTAAAAATCCAATGGTGAATAAAATTCACTGAGTGATCTAAAAGATCATGTGGGTTACAAAATCAATTGAAATCTTTCAATGAAAGATTGACTAAACAAACCGATTCTTTTCTTTCTCCTATAAATAGGAGCCAAAAAGAAAAGAGAGGGATATTTTTGGAGAGATACAACAACAGAGAGAAAAAGAAAAGAGAATTTAATTCTCTAGAGAGAGGAGAAAATTTCCACAGAAGAAAAAGAAACCCTAGGTGAGAAAGGGAAAGAGATCTAAGCTCCATAAAAAAAAGAGAATTTAATTGTAACACCCTAGTTCATTTATACCAATTCTAGTATTTCTTTATTTATGGTATTTTCTTAATTTATTGTGTTTTTTTTGTGAATAGTGTATTTGACATTTGTATTTGCATCCGACCCGACCCGCTTGCTTGAAACCTATCTTGATTCATGTTTATAATATATCCTGACTTGTTACGTGTACTCATGCAATTTTATTTTTACATACTGCATACTGATATTACCTGTCATCTGTATTTTTCAATAGAACATTTTAAGTCACATAAAATATTTTAAAAATACATTACATGGCCTTCATGATACCCCTAACCCTGTGGTAGCATCCGCGTATCTTGTTCTCGTCCCGTTCAGTGAAACAGACTTGTTTGGATGGTTACGCGCACGTACGTGCATCCGTTCTTAGGGGTGTGTATTTTCGTTACCCGGACATTCATTTTTAATTTTGGTCGACACATATATTTTTCGTATTTTAAAACTGAATTTTAGACCCAAGCCGGGCGTGTTTTGGACTATATTTGTATTTACCAGAATATCAAATTTTATTTATATAATATTAATTTTATAAACTGATACAAATTAAAATTTAGTTAACTAATAAAAGATTTTTTTAAATTTAAATCTAAACTAATTTCTTAACAAACTAACAATCCCTTTTTCTCTCTCCTCTCTCTCCCTCTCTCTCTCTGTGTGTTACTTTATAAATATTAATTCTTTCAATATTTACAACCCATGCATCTCTTCTCCACATATATATATTTGATATACTTTTTAAATCCCATATAAAGAAAATCACTGTTCCCTTTCTTCTTCACGTTTTCCCGCCTACGAACGAAACCTATGCCTCGCCTCTGCCTTCGTCCCGCGTGCCGTGTGTGCGTTGCAACGATTTACCGACGTCGGACTTGCCGTACGTATCCGTCGCATGATCCAATCGAGGAAAGTTAATCTTGCTACATGCTATACTACAATATATTGCACACATGTGAATAATAACATTACTTATTGTTTAATTATGCATCCTACATTACCATTTTACTATTTTACTGTCTTCGGACATCCGTGTGCATCCATATCACTATTTACATATCTAGTCGCATGCCGATTCATCTTGCTACATGCTAGGTATATTATTATGCATCCATATGAGTAAAATATTATCCGTTTATCACATTATACATCCATATTAAAGTTTTACCGTTTTCGGATACCCGTTTGCATCCATATCATTTAAAATATATATAACTGCATCTATAGATCATATTAATTCATGTTATTATTGTAGTAACACTCCATGCTTAATAATGTGCATCCCACTTAGTCTTGGAACTGTAAATATAACCCTAATCGATAATTTTGCATCCATACCATTAATTATATATATATTTGCATTCCAAGTCACGTTATTTCATATTACTGCAACATTAACACCCCATGCTAGATAATGTGCATCCTACATAGTCATGCAACTATAGTTGTAACCCCTGATACTTATTTATGCATCCATGTTTATTTGTGTATCCATACCATTAATTCTGCATAACTAGTTGCATCCTATATTACATTAACTCATATTATTAATACATTAGTACCCCATGCTTGATATTGTGCATCCTACTTAGTCATGATATAACCCCTGATCGATATTTGTGCATCCATGCTTTTATTGTACATCCGTACTTTCACCCTGATTCAATACTTGCTACAGTTTGATTATGAGCACCCGCTTGATACCTGTGCACTACTTGACATGACCTGATACGCCACTACTTGACATGACTTGATACATGTACACTACCTGTATCACGCCCCATTTCCCAGAGTGCGCTAAGACAGGAACGTGACAGAGCCAACCATGCTACCTGTGGATAGAAAATATCCCTCCACAGTCACATTACGGATGTAGAGATATCAAAAACAGTAATAGACTATCTAACACATGTCCATAAGCCAGAATAAACGAGTCATGAAATGAAATAATGCGGAAGCAAAAGATCTAAGTACAATAATAAACTGGAATGTACTTCCCATAATGCGGGCTCATATCAGGAATGAAAATACTGAAAGGAAACTAAACTAATAACAGGTCCTCATTGCTCGGCCTGTTGATCAAAATACTCCTGGACTGCCTGCGATAAAGATAAGGGATCTGGGCCATGCAAAACCCAGACGTCGGTGCATCATAATATCAATAATTCTAAGCAAGCAGGATATAATGAGATATGCAGGCATGAAGTATGAACAGTAACAAGTCATCAATAACAGGTAAACAGTAACATGAATATATATTAGTGAACAGAATATAAACAGGTGAAGTGCAGTGAGTAGTCTAAACTGTGCTATAGGGTTATCTACTATAAAATTATTCGAAATCAATTAATGTAATGCTCATCGTAACTTATCGGTCTATGCCCCGTTCATTCCCCATAGGACCACGGTAAAATGATGTAATAGACTGTTAGTCTATGTCCCGTTCATTCCCCATGGGACCAAGGTAAAATGATAATAGCTCTTTAAGTTACGTTCGGCTACATTCTTGATTTTCCCATACCCCCAACTTATGTGTTCAAGTCAGGTATTATTAAATCTGGAGTTAATGCCAACACAGGATCAAGCAGGTACAACTTTGTCTAAATAGACAACAGGAAATGTCCGTAGGGACAACAGGTCAAGATTGTCGGCATTAGTAATAAGATCAGGTATCAAGTCAAGCAGTAGTATATCTGGTCATGTCAGGTAGTGTTTATGTATCAAGTCATGTCAAATAGTGTATCAGGTCGTACCAAGTAGTGTACAGGTATCAAATGGGTGTTCATAATCAAACTGTAGTAAGCATGGATGCACAAAATCAAGTATGGATTACTAATATAACAATAAAATGAGATAATGTGACATGGTATGCAAATAGATATAAGATCAATGATAAGGATGCACAATTATCAATTAGGGTTACATTTATAGTTCTAATTCTAATTAAGATGCACTTTATTAAACATGGGGTGTTAATATAATAGTATTATGTATTAATGTGATCTGTAGATGCAGCTATATGTATACTAGATAATATGGATGCAAACGGATATCATATAACCGTAAAATGATAAACTGGTAAATACGGAATGTACAATTTAAACAATATGAACTGTTATATTCAATTGGATGCAGTATATTGTAGTATAGTATGTAACAAGATAGGTTTTCAAGCACTAGATCTGAAATGATATATACGAATATATACGGATGTCGAATAAATCGATAAAACTGAAAAACAATAATATGGATTGCAAAATTAATCATTTTGAAGTATCACAATTCAAATAGATATAGATTATAGTATTATAGCATGTAGCAAGATTAACTTTCCTCGATGGATCACGATACAAATACGCACGGCACGTCCGACGTCGGTAAGATCGGCACACGCACGGCACGCGGGACGGGTCCAAGAAATGCAAGAGGGTGATCACGCAAGTAAGGTACGTCCACTGGGTTGCTCAGATCGTCGGCAGCGGTACGGCTCCGGCGGTCACCGGAAAGTACGGATGAAGAAATGAAATATAAAGAGATGAAGAAAGAAGAAGAAGAGCAAGAAGAAAGAAAAGGAAACTGGGGTCTCTGGGTTTGGGTTTAAGGATTCAGAGAAAGCAGCGAGGGGTGAAGACGAGGTAGTGGGTCACCGGCGATGGGGTTTGTCGGCGAGGCAGTGGGTGTGCAGTGAGGGTCTCCTGGGTTCTAAGGATTCAGTGCATGGGTCGTGTGCTTGCAGGGGAGGAGATGAGAGAGGTGTTGGTGAGGCTGACAGAGTGAAGATGAGGTGACGATGACGTGGTCGCCGGCGGTGAGGCGGGGTGCGCAGGCGAGGCCAGTCAGGGTTCTTAGGTTTGGGGCTCGGGATCTTGGGGAGAAGGAGAGAGGAAGGTGAGGAGGTGGTTGTGCAGAGGAGGAGGCGAAGGGGTCAGTGGTGATGACTAGAGATCGCCGGCGTGATGACAATGACGACGAAGGTGATGGGTTCGTGGGGGTCGTGGGTTCTGTGCAGGCTCGGGGAAGTGAAAGCAACGACGAGGAGGTGGTAGAGGAGAGGAGAGGCCGACGAGGTGGTCGGCCCGGCGACGAGGGCTAGGTGAGGCGGGTTCTTGGGTTGCGACGGGAAGGGAAGTGGGTTGTGCAGGGGAGAGAATGTGACGGCGAGGTGCAGGCGAGGTCGGAGGGAGACAAGGGTGAGGTCGATAGTGGAAGTGGCGACGGGGCGGAAACGACGACGGCGAGGTGGCGAAGAGGGCAGAGGCACGGGCGCGGCGTGGACAAGGCGGTGAGGCGGGAGAAAAATTTGAAAAGAAAAGGAAGATGATGGAGGAGAGAGGGAGATAGAGAGTGCTAAGAGAGAGACAGAGAGAGAATAAAAGATCGAGAGGAGAGAGAGAAACAGAGAGAGAATGAGAGATCAAGAGGAGAGAGAGAGAGAGAACAGTGAGGAGATATAAACTCGTCGTTTGGTGGGGGAGAGAGAGAAGGAGAGAAGGAAAGAGAAGAGAGAGGAGATATGAGTGGTGGGGGCCAGAAAAAGAAAGAGAGAGAAGTGGGCTGGAGTTAGTTTAAATTGTTAGGATATTAATTTTTTAAAGATTTTAGTTAGTTAAATAAATTTTAAGGCTGTCGATTTTAAAATAAAGATATTATATTAATTAAAATTGGATTTTTAGGTAAATACAAATTTAGTCCAAAATACCCCCGGTTTGGGTCAAAAATTCCATTTTAAAATATGAAAAATATATGTGACATCCCAATCTCAAAATGAAAGCTCGGGTAACGAAAATGCATACCGCCTAGAACGGATGCACGTACGTGCGCGTAGCCATCCAAACACGTCCGTTTCACTGAACGGGACGAGAACAAAATACGCGGATGCTACCACGGGGTTAAGGGTATCAGGCAGGCCATGTTATGTAATCTTAAATTATTTTATATGACTTAAAATGTTATATGGTAAAACATGCAATGCCAGATAAAATGCCAGTATGTACTAAACATGAAAATGCACCAGTCTACGTAACGAGTCCAGATAATTCACGAATATGAATCAAACAAGTTTCAAGCAAGCGGGTTGGGTCGAATGCAATGTAAAAATGTAAAATACCATTCGCACCCAAAAATACGATAATCAGAAAAATATCACAAATATGGAAAATACGAGAACTGGGACTAGTATAAATGAATTAGGGTGTTACATTATACCCAACTACAAAAAGAATTTCGTCCTCGAAATTCCTAAGACAAGGAAAGATAAACAATCAGGAATCTATAAGAATAGGTGTGGAAACTTCTGTCGAATCTCGTCTTCTCGTTTCCAATTCTCCATGCGAACGATTTTCCCAAGAAACAAGTACGAGAGGGATAACCTTGCTCTTACGGATCTTTTCTCTTCGATCAACAATCGACATCGGTCGTTCCTCAAAGATTAAATCCTCTCTTACAGTCAGCTTCGAATGATCCAGCATATGTGTTTCATCTCGAACATACTTACGGAGTTGAGATACATGAAACACGTCATGAACATTCGCCAAAGATTGTGGTAATGCCAATCGATAAGCCACTTCTCCAACACGCTCCAAAATCTCGAAAGGCCCTACGAATCGAGGACTAACCTTGCCTCGACTCCCAAAACGAATCACTCCTCTAGTCGGTGATATCTTCAAGAATACCTGTCACGACCCGAAATTGGCACGTGACGGCCCTAATACTACCTAACGTCTACAGGCGTAACGCAGTAAAAGAAAGCCAAAACCCAGAAATCTAAACCATCAAAAGTAGCAAGAAAGTGATAATAGTATTTTCAAAACCTTTGAAATCACAACCCAAATTCTTTTAAGTCTCACTTTTATTCCTTAAAATTTTGGCAGCACCTCCTTTGTAAAACAAGCCCCCAAAATGGGTACAACACGAATATAAAGTAAAGCATCCCAAACGGGAGCGAAATCCACGCCCAACGGCGGAAAACAAACACCACAACAGATATACGATGCCGTAGCGAAGAAAGAGACGATATAAATAAAACTGCATAAAAACCTCCAAGTCATAAAATAATATACAATATCGTCCTCACACTAAGTCACCAAGTCATACATACAACTAGTAGATGGAGAGTACATGGATACAACGAATATACAATACAACATCGGATAACCACAAAACCCACCTGGGCAAAACTACATACTGTCAGGCGAAGCGGTATCCGCAGCCAAAAGATGATGCGATGGATAGAAATAGCCTGCCTCTGACTATCCTGAGGAACACCTGCAAATACCGTGGCACAACAGGGGTGAGTTGCCAACTCGTGAATAGTAAATAACATATGCAGGTAATCGCGAGTATGCACGTACAGCGCGAATCTAACATAAACATTTAATAACAATGAATGGTCATATATAGTGCAATAACCATGAAAAGTACACTAGCAGGTACAATTAATACATGAAGCAATAACATGACGATAACAGTCATGTAAGGTACTCTATCAGGTACTACAAGTATATGAATAAATGATATGAATAAAGGTATGTAAATGCAACAGTTATGGAAGGTACTCTAACAGGTACACTAATGCATGAAGCAGTGCATAAACAGTAAATATAGAGTATGGAATGAAACATGTTATTTCCATGGAATCCTGACATCGTGGTAGGATCAACATCCATCAAGACAATCCAAATCCAAATTCCTCAAATCAGCCCCCAAATTGGCTCTCATATCATATAAGTCTCATATATCCTTAAAGTACAACATCAAGTAAATCTCATATATCCTGAATGCCCAACATCAAGTATATCTCATATATCCCGAATGCACACATCAATATATCCCCATATCCAGTATGTACAATATCAGTATAAAGTAAGTTTCATATAAGGTGAGTGTCTAACATCGACACCCAAAACATCATGAAACAAGTGTCCAGCATCGACACCAAAATACTGATCTCTGAGGCGCCATTACCTAGGACTGGCCCTCCAATGTCATGTACGTACATCCTAATAACCTGGGTAAGCACCACCCGCAATCTGCAAGGCATGTACGTACATAACCTCGATCGATATCCCCCAGATATACGTCGAGTCCAAATACTATAACCGGATGGCAAACGCCCCCAGCCGGGCTCAACGGCATGGACCTTCGATCTTCTTTCCCCAGGGAACCAACCGGGCTCCACCATGTACCCGCACACGGCCCACGACACCTCCTCGCATGGGGTATATATAAGCTCAGAACCGAGAAATCTCATGGTGGAAGCCGAAATATCATATCAAGAGAAACCGGGTTTTTCAAATAATGCATAATTTCATGAAACAACCACGGTCCTCAAATCCAGAAAACATCAAGTAGTGAATATGTATGAATGCATGAATCAATACACATATATTAGCGTCCCATTCCACTAATATTGGTGTAAAGGTATATATAACAGCGTCCCACTCCACTGTTATATATACATAGTAGTAAAAATATCAGAGAACATCATATGACATCTATGAATGTAGTATATGCAATATGAAACAGTAATATGAGCATATAAAGGAAAACAGCTATTTAACTGCAACCAGTTAAATAAATATATCACACGATTCCTGATTTCCTCGAAATCAGATGCAACAATATAGACAGGTGAACATGTAGCTATAACAAGGTATGCGTAACCATGTCGGTATAGTAAGATATGTGTGTCCATATGTAAGTATGTATGATGTCAAAGTAGCTGTAGCAAGGTATGTGTCTATACCTATCCATAATACCCTCCAGGTATATGTATGTATGTATGCCAGATGTACAGGTAACTATGTCTCATATGTGTATATACCTATCACAATGGTACAATACCATATAGGTATATGGGTAACTAGCATGTCAAAGCATATGCGTAAACATGTAGGTATACAGGTATACTATATGTCATATGCGATAAGAAATATGAATCAATGTCACAATGTCCCTAACCAAACAATATCATTTCTATATATGGGTTGTGCGTGACATGGAAATTATTGACGGTGTGTGTGGCATACAATCAGTGCTCGTGCAACATGAGCCGTCAATAATAGTGCAGTGTCCTAAGGATAATAGTCCAAGCACAACAATTACTAAGCAGTAGGGTAACACATTCCAAATCTGACATAGAATATGCGACAAAGTACTATCTCTAGCCCAGACGCATAACGCCATGTGGGCGATTCCCCTGTAGATATTAAATCTACTCACCAACACTCCTGGCTAAGTGTAGCCAACCACCTGTTTTCCCTTTGTAGCTGTGTCCGTAGTCCCCGCCTGCGAACCTACAACAGTAAGACAATAAAACAAGTGTATATTAATAATAACCCTAAAACACGTACAAACTACATTTAACCGACACAACAACACAAAACATACTCTCAAGTGTTCGTATTGTGGCTAACGTGTGTAGCGACGCGACGAAAACAACTTAAGAGCAAAACCACCCAAAGTTCACGATCCGTGTCGTATAACGTATCGCGCGGAAACAAAACACTACAACCTACCTAAGTGATCCCAGATTTTGCATACAAAGAAAACACAACTAAAAAAGACCAAACACACCCAATCCAAAGCATAGAGCTACCCTCAAAAACCCATACCCCAACTCACACTAGGGGCCAATCTCGCCGGAAATTCCCCTCTTGTCGCCGGCAGGGGCCGATCTCGCCGGAAATTCCCCTCTTGTCGCCGGCAGGGGCCGATCTCGCCGGAAATTCCCCTCTTGTCGCCGGCAGGTGGGTTCATGTCTCAGGTAGGGTCCTATGGTCTCAGGTACAACACATCTATATTGTTTAGTTTTCTAGTAAGCTTTCCGGGTCACAGCAGACTACATATATCACAAAATGACACTAAAACACGATATTATGCATCAAACAAAACTTTAACCACTTAAAACTGAAACTAACTAGCTACATACCACAAAAACTAATTAAAGAAGAGATAGAGATCATTACCTAGCTAAAAGAACCAAAGATCCAAGCTTTTCCTAGCTCCAAGGCAAAAGTGATCAAAGATGTGGTTTTTGTGATATAGTTTGAGATTTTGGGGATTTATTGGGCATGAATTGATGCAAATGGAGAAAGAAATGCACAAGGGCAGGAGAAAGGAGAAGGTGCTCGGCCAAGGGAGGGAAGGGAAGGATTTGTGTAGATGGTTCTTGCAAGAAAAGCAATAAATGCACACATAAATGCCTTCACACCTACATGCATGCACATGCCACCTCATTCATTTCATTTCCTTTTCCTTAAAAACTTAATCCATAAGCGCAAACAAAAATCTAGATAAAGTGAGAAGGCTGGTTTAACTCAAACTTAATTGAAGAAAAGATACAAAAGAGAAGTTTTCCCAAAATGTGAATACCGCATTAAAATAATATTAAAATTGAGAAAAACTCAAGTTGAACTAAAACGTCCCATATACCCCCAAAGCTTGCGCAGTAGCTTTATTTTTGCTAAACTAGGTGCTGGCAAGTCTATATGGTCGTTTGATCACAGTCGGTTAAAAACAGAAAATACCGACAATTTTACCCAAAAACGGAAAAATTCACATAACGATTTCTAAAACGTTACAATCTCCCCCCTTATAAAAATTCTTCCCCGAATTTAAAATTCTCACTAAGCGTGCCCTCAAAGAGAAGATTACAACGTCTCATATCTCGCTTGCAGCCTCTCAAGTGATCACCTCACTATACGGCTACGTCCAAGAAAACTCTCCACAGATGGCAAGACCCTTGACCGAAGTTTCTCCACCTGCCGAGCCATTTACACCAATGGCTGCCGGTGAACGGAAAGACCGCGTCAAAGCTAAATGGTCTGGTGCTGAATCATGTGAGAAAGTCATGAAGGTAATTGCAAAGTATCAACACAAAGAAAACGGGGTGAATAGTCAATAATCTGGGCGGGAGTGCCAAGTTAAAAGCAACGAAACTAACTCGCTTGAGGATCTCAAAAGGACCTACAATCCTGGGATAATCTTCCCAAAACTCAACACGTCACTCATCGGAAAGTCCGTAGGAATACATGATCTCCCACTACGAACTCAAGTCTGCGACCAACAAGGTCGGCATAAGACCTCTGTCTGCACAGGACTGTCATCATCCTGACCTGAACCAACTGGATCATCTCCGAAATCTCTAGACTAGCTGAGGTCCAAAAATCCTACTACGCAGAGTCAGAAGAACAGATTGGTAATCGACACAACCTACAACTAACCTAAAGGTTTCCAATTGGAGTGTCTCCTGATAACTGCTATCGAAGGAGAACTCTAACAATGGCAAGTGATGATCCCAACTGCCGACAACAACAAGTAAACACGCACAAGCATAACAAAGAACCCCTAAGCAAACTGAGAATAACCGGTCAACAACCACCTGAATGGAGTCACACCCTTACTAAACCTGGATAGACACCACAATGAAATTCGTGGAGATCTTCTCCCATTCCTACTTCGGAACGGTTAAAAGTTGCAACTTTCAAGCCGGTCTCAGATGCTCAACCAACATGTTGGATATAGTGCCCTCAAAGTCAATTATTGGATCGCAGGTACGTGATTGCAATGATTGCGGAGGACCTATACCGGTAGGACAGTCTTACTCGAGATGATAGTATGCTATCTGGTTTACCTTTATCAGTCGTGTATAGGTTCAGGTGACTGATCACATGTTACACGTTGATAGAGCCCTTAGGATCTTGCTTGACTACCAACAGTATGAGGGCGATCATATACGTGAGAGTTGGGTAGTCCATAAGCATATCCTTAATTGTGGTCCCTAGTCGTGGGAGTTTCGAGACAGGGCATCGATACTCTGGAGTAGACTAGTGTATACAGTCGAGACCCCGACGAGGGACGGTGGCCGGTCTCACAAGCCACTGGTGTCAGTTGGATCACCTAAGGTGTATACAGGTGCTCATTGGGTTATGAGTACACCGGACAGGACTCGCCGGGAATCTGCTAGTTGGTATTATACCTATCGTCAGATAGCAGTTCCCTGGTGACATGTGTACATGTTAGTTCATTGACCTGAGGTCGTCATTTGTCTCGTGTGAGTTCCCACTGTGCTTTGATTTCTACCCTACCACGGCTCAAAGGAGTTGTGCAAACAGGTAGTTTTTGGGTACAGTCTCGAGCCACATGGAGGCACGTGAGCGGATCGGCAGGGGTTTCATCTCTCCCGGTATTGGGGGTGAGATCGTGCTGTGTCTAGGAAAGCCATTACACCAAGTCCTTAGCCAAGGCAGGTGAGAATTACTGGTAGGTACTCCGGTAGTTTCTCAGGGTGTTCAGGGCTTATCTCCGACACGACTTATACCGCTATTGGGGGTCTGACGTTACTAGCCCCCTAGGCTGGATATGCGATACTCATAGACGAACGGACCGGACTGTATATACATTGTCACTGTTAGGCTTAGTAGGGTTTCTGGATGAGTTCGCTCATCGGCCTCCCTTAAGGTCAGTCCATGGGCAGCCGTTACGCACAGCTAGTGCCGCTGACGGCTTGTGGTTAAACCCACTGCCAGGGTACTGACGAGTCATTAGAGTCCCCCACAGATAGTTTCCCATGTTCGGGCGAAACGTTGTAGAGGCCGTATGGTTTTATGGCAGGGTTCGAAAAATGCAAGTGCGTTTATGCACGTGTTATATTTCAGGCAGATAATACTGGTGGGCTTTGGTTTAAGCCGGATCCGAGTATTATATTGAGTAGATATAATATCTTTGTCTCAGTTGCATTTGTATTCGGTCGTAATACAAATGCGGGTATATTTATACAGTTACGAGGTTATCCCGAAATTCGTTTCGGGATCACTTTTGGAAGTTGCCAGTTTCCAGTTTTCTATCACCCGTATTTAACATTCGGTTAAATACGGATTTATCTTTTCTTCATGAGGTGAGTCATGAGTGTGGAAGGTTCTAGAAGAGGTGACTAGGTTTCATGACTCATGGTTTGCATTTATTGTATATGCAAGGTGTATTAGTGAGTCACCTTTGCATTAATGTGTTTTGTTATGCCTTGGATATTTTCTTCTTGATCTTTTCCTTTATGGTCACCATTCTTGCTCCTACACTCACCCCCCCCCCCACTCCTATATTATGATCGGCCCCTCCCCTCCTCCTCACTCACTCACTTGGTAGAAAAAAAGATATGGTTGTTAAAAAAGATGATAGTTTTTGTGTATGGAAATTTCATAGTTCATTTCCATCACCCGACTCAAATGGCAACTTCATTAACCGTTCGTCCATGGCTTTGGACGTAACGAGACAAAGTGTTCTACTCATTCTCTACATCAATCTTGGTCATCTCTTTTAGCAAACTTGATGACCGAGTTGCCTCGGGTCAGAGGCGGGAGCCCGTTTAAAGATCCGATGACGTGGTGCCACCTGGACGACGAGACCGGAGATCGAGGAGATCGGAGCAGCCGCAACAGAGCGAGGGATGATGGTTAAAGAACGAAGGACTCGGATTGTTCGGTATAACCTTTCTACTCTCTTTATAGTTTGTTAGTTTAGCGTTAATAGCAGATCCGGGTTATAGTATGCGATAGCGCCAGTTATAAAAGTTTTTTGTTCCGCATTTGGCGTCTGAAAGACGGCCGGGACGCTACCGTAGACTTACATGGTATCAGAGCCTCGCCATTAAGCTTTATTAACTTGTGCTAACGCGTTTAAAATATCGATCGAACGAATTTTCGAAAATCGCAATTTTCAAGTCTAAAGTTTCTGTCGATTTTAAAAGGGGTCTAAAAATCATTTTGACTATACCAGAAAATCGAGCAGGGTTTTTCAGGAAAACTGGAGAAATTCGACCATGTGATATCACTGTTCCGCCGCGGATCCACGGCCCAAGCTAGGGTTTGGCCGCGGATCCGCCGCCAGAAAGTGAGATCAATTAGTCAAATTTCTACAGTAGCTTCTACTTGGTAAATTGTGGTTTTTGGTATATTTCATTTAGGCCCAGATTTTGTTACTGTGCAGCAGATGTATGTGGGGCCCACTTCGGGAAATTTAGTCGATCGAAATTTAAACGTGTCATTTTACAGTACTTACATTATATCTCTGACCGTGAATGTCATTTGAGCAGTAAACCGCGTCTGATTGCTATAATTCTTTTAGACGGGTTTGCGAACATGACATTCGCGTTGATGTTCTGTGTTGTGCTGTGATGTTGCAGATATGTCGTGGTGGATAGAAGTGTGTAATGGTAGTGCAGTTTGGAGTTTATTTGTACATTTGATATTGCGGGGCGAGCGTCCAACATGTGGACTGCCGTCACTGCCTGTTTGTATAATATTCTTTTGGGGCATGACCGGGCTGAGGTCGATGTACCCGTTGTACATATTTTTCATTACTGTACTAGGTTTTACCCTGCGACGGAGTGCACGGATAGCCGGGTTCTGGAGGGCAACGGGTCCGCATCTCATGGCTTTGAGAGGCAGAGGGGCCTCACTCTAAAATTAGCAGACTATTCGCAGCACTCGTAGGGGGTACAGGTTGACCCAAGGAGGGGTGCCCAAGTTACCGGATTCCATGAAGTGCAGGGTGGTCCATTCACTTTGCTGTAGGGGGCTGCCTCGCTTCAGGTTTTGGCGGGTAACTTGCCGCACCCGTAGGGGTCTAGGTTTCATTGCACAGGCTATCCACGCGACCAGGGGAACGTCGGGTTTCAGCAGCGGCTCTGTGAAACTCGGGGATCTCAAATTATCTGTATTGTTCTGTGATGCTTATTACTTTTCTGTAATGTTGCATATTATCATACCTGGAGCGATTATTGTATATTGGTATATATACTAGTAGATGTTGTATACGTTTTACACCCGCGCTAGTTCAGTCCCCGCTCTGTCGTTAGTTAAGTAACCTAACGGGTGATGACGGGACCCAGTGACGAATGCGGATGGCATATACGTACATTATATTTTCGTTCTTTTCTGGTGTGATTAATTGATGGGACTGCATTGATTCTGATCAATGCAAAGGAAATACAAACCTGTTTGGATGTTGTTGGAACAGTTTTAAAAAGTGTTATTACAAAGACGTTTCCTTTTGTTTTGCATAGTGGTATTCGGTTGGAATATCCTGCACCTCATTCGACGAGGCAAAGGCCGATATTCCTTCACCGGGAATGACCCCTTGGGCAGAAGTTTGCGTCAGGGTAATAACTTCACTATAGTCGATTACATGTTGCTTTGCATCGTGGTATTCAGTGGAATATCCTGCACCTCATTCCACGAGGAAAGTGCCGAGATCCCTTCACCGGGAGTGACCTCTTTAGCAAAGGTTTTCGCCACTATATTTTTATAAAAAGCTATCAGGTTCCTTCAACGAGATCAAGTTCATTACGTTAAAGGTTTTTCGCCAAAAACCAGCCGTAGCCCTCCGTCATTTCTTTTGGGTATTCAGTAGTATTCAAGCTATGTATTTTGACCAACGCCAAGGCATAGTGTCTGGTAGCTGCTGGGTATTCATTTGTTGCATAGATAGATGAGTTGGTTTGGGACAGTCGTATTACCTTGTTGGCTTTCGTCAAGGGTATGTATGGGTGGGTTCAAATTGACAAGAATATGACGGGTAGAACTTGACATGTGACTTATGATTTGTTGGCTTTCGTCAAGGTCATAAGAACATGGGGTAAAAATCATATCGGGAGTTTCTAAAGAAACTGAAACTTGCCAGGCATGCGCATACCTTCTGAAGTGTGATAACGTGAGTGGATTCCGTCACGTTATCATGTGATGAGAGTTGGATCCCGATTCCCACTGAAGAGTTGGTTTACTCTTCGGGTGATCCCGATTGATTCTTCTTTCAGGTTTGGAGGAGAATTTGACAGTACAGTAGGAGGTTTCCGGATTAGATAAAGTGATAACCATTCTAATCTAGGTTAGAGTGCACGCAGAGTATTTCTTTTCTCTCTCTCTTTGGCTGCGACCTTTAACCGACCCTAGACTATGACTCAGTGACCAAGTTGACCGAACCTTCTTAAAATACTGGCTTTTGGATTGTCTAAGTTGCATAAGTCATTGTCACTCCTTCTTCTACCCTTTGCATTTCTCAGAACACCCCGTATTACTACGGACATCCACTTCCATTGGATAGATCCATCGTATGGTTATATACGAACTCGGAGGGACTTTTTCGGGGATAGATCCAGGTTCAGGAGAAATAGAATTGGTTTATTCAGCTGTCTTTTATTATCACCTTCTCTCAGGTTGCGAGGGCTCCTTTGTTTAGGAGAGTACACCTATTACGCTTATTGGATAGTCTTCTTCCAAACCATAAGCAGGTGCCGAAAGGTAGGGAATGAAGAAAACCAATTAGCCTAAGTAGGGTGTACAGAAGGTAATATGTAAAGACAAAATAAAGGGATTAGAAAGAGGGTAAAGTAAATTGCGACTGTTATCATTCACGACCAAACCGCGTACTTCATCGCCACTCCTATTTCACCTTTAAAAAAGAATAAGGCATTATTCAGTTGTCTTTTATCATCACCTTCTCTCAAGATGTGAGTACTCCTAGGTTGAGGAGGGTACACCTATTATGCTTACTGAATAGTCTTCTTCCAAACCATAGGCTGGTGCCAAACGGTAGGGAAGGAAGAAAACCATTTAGCCTAACGATGGTGTACAGAAGGTAATGACTAAAGACAAATAAAGGGATTTGGAGAGATGGCAAAGAAACATACGGTTATAGTCATGAATTGGATTATGGAAGAGGCATTACTATGAATACCAGGATACCCCTACAAAACATTTTCATGTTTCAGTGCATTGTTAATGGAAAACTGTTTTCCCGATTAGATACTTACTCCAGGGTATGTATTTACCAGGTTTCATTCTCACATCTGTATGGTTTTACAGATGATGAGTGGGAGGAAGTTATTGGGAATAAGGTGATCATCCTCATTATATCGGAATTCGTTGTAATTGGTGATATTTGAGGAAGTCTCCTAGGTTATTGCCGGCAGGCATGTATTTGGTTTTGAGTATCCGTTATTGTCACCAATTTCAAAATGATATATCTGTATGTTTATTTTTATAAAGTGAGATATAACTTTTTGATATTATGTCGATGACATTTACCTATATCAGTTGACGATTGGGTAAGGAGCATTGAACAGCGGAGTAGTTATTAACCATAAGTACAGTTTTCAACCTACGATGTACAGGTTTTGAGTTATTCAACTCAGCGGACTTATACAGAGTATTGTATGTTGTCCAGTGTCCATCAGGACAAAGGGGTTGGTCCTCGTACTATGTTCTGTTTACTTATGACTTCTCTGGTTTTTAGAAAAGTATTTCATAGAAATACAAGGTCTAAGTTTTGAGAAGTTGTGGGTATAAGAATAAAGTAGAGAACCAGGTATCGCAAGTATCGGGATTCTTCAAAGAGATCGAAGATGTAGATTCTTGTGATTGGTATTCAGTTGATAGTAATGGTTTTGAGAAACTTGTTTCTCTTTCAGGTTACTCATAATTGGATGGATTCCTAAGTTGAATAATGCTGATTAGCCTCTCTCCATTAAGTTGATATGCACTGGAGACAGCTGCATGATTTGAATCTGGTTCCAATTAAATAAGTGCCAAAGTTTCTATATTGGATATAAAATGGTTCATATCTTAACGATGTTAAGGTACGGGGAGTTGTCCGGCTTATGCTTAAAACCAGACTCTGGATAACTCAAGGCACGTTTCTGTAATGGCAGTTTGTGGGTTGACCCGGGCTATGTCGAAGGTTGATTTTCTACCATCTGGAAGATCAATAGTGATATTGTTCTTGACTCACCACAGTTTTAGTAAAATGGATTTTTTCAGAAAACAGTAGTGGGAGTATGGTAGAACTGGAAGAGATTCCAGAACCGCAAACGATTATGGAAAATTTAATAGGACCTATAGATTCAATCAGGTTTGACATTCCAATAGCCACTCCGCAGATATGGTGGGTAACCTCAGACACCCGAGAGGTACTCCGGTAGCCTCAAGGACGGTGACAGGGAGGTTCTTATCTACCCAGACTTGACACTACTGTTGTTCCAGGCTATGAGACCCGGCAGGAGGATAAGTATAGCTTCGTTCTAAACTAGCTTTAGAAGTGCACGTATATATTATTCTGCCAGAGGGTTGTTGTGGTCAGTGGGAGCAGCGGAAGCATAGTGGGCAAGTAGCTTATGTCTATTTATAGACTTGAGCAGTTATAGCGGAGATAGATCATCTAATTTTGATGTGACAGTCATGGGTTTGACTTCATCAGAATAGGGGATGGATTTGTTGAGAAGGTAGTAGGGTGTGTGATGTCCTGGTATTTGGATGACATACACAGAGTAGGAAGTAAAATTACTATACTACGATCGGTTGTACTGTGGTCGTCACACAGTTGTTTCTCCAGACAGGATATGGATATAATATCTGACATTCTGGTTTCTAGATCTATGGTTTTAGATCTGGATTTGGGTAGTTTCCCAATGTCGGTACTTTGACAGTATTCTAATGGTTTTTTGAATATATGACTCTTGGCATGGTGGTGTACCTGCAGGTGATGGAGTCACCCTCTCTAAAGGTGTCTTACAGACTAAAGGGGAGAGAGATGTGTATGATTGGCAGATCACTTGCTTAGGCAATTGAGTCAATCGTGAGATGTCAAGTACCACACCAGATGTTATTTTTGCACTAGTTGCAATAATTTTGTATTAATCCAATCCTGGAGAAACATAAGGAAGCAGTTTTAGAACATAAGTGCATGTTCTACGGATTTGATGACGGCAGCCTCCTTCGGAGACGGTTATCATTCCAGGCTTCAAAGGTGACATGGATGACAGAGTGATTGTCAGAGTTATAGTTTTCCCTCTGACGAAGAGGGACAGTATTATGGACAGGTGGTCCAACAGGATACTGTGGGAGGCATGGTGCAGGATACTGATTAGGTTCAGTTATCGATACAGTCTAAGAAGTTTGGATTTGGAGTTCATTTATGAACCAGGTCCTATCAGATATCCATACATATTCTAAGACAGGTATTACTCAATTCGGGAGATGGCTTTCTCCGCGAACTTGAGATTAAGAGAGACATTGAAAGAAACATCAGGGCGGATCCACTCACTGAGGCTATTTCTCGAACACAATAATTTTACGAACAGGCTTTGTAAAACTGATTAGTAAAGGAGTTGGGTATTGGTTTCACACGAGCTGTGAGTATGCGACATCGCAATAATTAGCCTTAAGTGCAAGTGGGAGATTGTTGGATATAGTGCCCTCAAAGTCAATTATTGGATCGCAGGTACGTGATTGCAATGATTGCGGAGGACCTATACCGGTAGGACAGTCTTACTCGAGATGATAGTATGCTATCTGGTTTACCTTTATCAGTCGTGTACAGGTTCAGGTGACTGATCACATGTTACACGTTGATAGAGCCCTTAGGATCTTGCTTGACTACCAACAGTATGAGGGCGATCATATACGTGAGAGTTGGGTAGTCCATAAGCATATCCTTAATTGTGGTCCCTAGTCGTGGGAGTTTCGAGACAGGGCATCGATACTCCGGAGTAGACTAGTGTATACAGTCGAGACCCCGACGAGGGACGGTGGCCGGTCTCACAAGCCACTGGTGTCAGTTGGATCACCTAAGGTGTATACAGGTGCTCATTGGGTTATGAGTATACCGGACAGGACTCGCCGGGAATCTGCTAGTTGGTATTATACCTATCGTCAGATAGCAGTTCCCTGGTGACATGTGTACAGGTTAGTTCATCGACCTGAGGTCATCATTTGTCTCGTGTGAGTTCCCACTGTGCTTTGATTTCTACCCTACCACGGCTCAAAGGAGTCGTGCAAACAGATAGTTTTTTGGTACAGTCCCGAGCCACATGGAGGCACGTGAGCGGATCGGCAGGGGTTTCGTCTCTCCCGGTATTGGGGGTGAGATCGTGCTGTGTCTAGGAAAGCCATTACACCAAGTCCTTGGCCAAGGCAGGTGAGAATTACTGGTAGGTACTCCGGTAGTTTCTCATGGTGTTCAGGGCTTGTCTCCGACACGACTTATACCGCTATTGGGGGTCTGACGTTACTAGCCCCCTAGGCTGGATATACGATACTCATAGACGAACGGACCGGACTGTATATACATTGTCACTGTTAGGCTCAGTAGGGTTTCCGGATGAGTTCGCTCATCGGCCTCCCTTGAGGTCAGTCCATGGGCAGCCGTTACGCACAGCTAGTGCCGCTGACGGCTTGTGGTTAAACCCACTGCCAGGGTACTGACGAGTCATTAGAGTCCCCCACAGATAGTTTCCCAAATTCGGGCGAAACGTTGTAGAGACCGTATGGTTTTATGGCAGGGTTCGGAAAATGCACGTGCGTTTACGCACGTGTTATATTTCGGGCAGATAATACTGGTGGGCTTTGGTTTAAGCCGGATCCGAGTATTATATTGAGTAGATATAATATCTTTGTCTCAGTTGCATTTGTATTCGGTCGTAATACAAATGCGGGTATATTTATACAGTTACGGGGTTATCCTGAAATTCGTTTCGGGATCACTTTTGGAAGTTGCCAGTTTCCAGTTTTCTATCACCCGTATTTAACATTCGGTTAAATACGGATTTATCTTTTCTTCATGAGGTGAGTCATGAGTGTGGAAGGTTCTAGAAGAGGTGACTAGGTTTCATGACTCATGGTTTGCATTTATTGTATATGCAAGGTGTATTAGTGAGTCACCTTTGCATTAATGTGTTTTGTTATGCCTTGGATATTTTCTTCTTGATATTTTCCTTTATGGTCACCATTCTTGCTCCTACACTCACCCCCCCACTCCTATATTATGGCCGGCCCCTCCCCTCCTCCTCACTCACTCACTTGGTAGAAAAAAAGATATGGTTGTTAAAAAAGATGATAGTTTTTGTGTATGAAAATTTCATAGTTCATTTCCATCACCCGACTCAAATGGCAACTTCATTAACCGTTCGTCCATGGCATTGGACGTAACGAGACAAAGTGTTCTACTCATTCTCTACATCAATCTTGGTCATCTCTTTTAGCAAACTTGATGACCAAGTTGCCTCGGGTCAGAGGCGGGAGCCCGTTTAAAGATCCGATGACGTGGTGCCACCTGGACGACGAGACCGGAGATCGAGGAGATCGAAGCAGCCGCAACAGAGCGAGGGATGATGGTTAAAGAACGAAGGACTCGGATCGTTCGGTATAACATTTCTACCCTCTTTGTAGTTTGTTAGTTTAGCGTTAATGGCAGATCCGGGTTATAGTATGCGATAGCGCTAGTTATAAAAGTTTTTTGTTCCGCATTTGGCGTCTAAAGACGGCCGGGGCACTACCGTAGACTTACACAACACACAAAAAGAACTGGTGCAGTTGTCAACCGAATCTCCAACTGCCGAAAACTCCACACACATGCCTCAGTCCAAAGAAAAGAACCTCCTTTCAGGCCAGTCCAGTCAACGGTGCAACGATACGCTAGTAATCCTACACGAAACGGCGGTAAAAATCTGCTAAGCCCAAAAATCAACGGTCCTCCGTCTGTACACCAGTCTGGGCCAAAGCTGTACAGTCTTGATCTCCCTCGGAACCATACGAAACCGTCTCCCGTAACTACAAGACCTAGGAGTCAACACAAACAAGCCTGAAGAAACGATCTGAGAATCTTGTAAACAGCTGGCACTCTCCCAACGTCTGTAAAACAAATCCTCAAGTGCTGCTCATGTTCCTCACGACAAATTGTATAGACCAGAATGTCACCAATAACACAACAATAACTGGTCGAGGAACGGCGTGAAGAAATCTGGTTCATTATATCTACGAATGCTGCTAGGGCATTGGCAAGTCCAACGACACCACCACAACACAAACAGCCCGTAGCATGCACAAAAGCCGTATTCGGAATGCCATCACTCCGAACCCGCAACCATGATGACCTGATCCCAAACAACTTAGAAAATGTCTCGCACTCTGGAGTTGATCGAAGAAATCGTCAATGCGAGGTAAATGATACCTATCCGCACCGTAAGCTGGTTCAATTGACAATCCATTAATACACAACCTCAAACTGCCGTCTTGCTCGTTGACGAACAGAAATAGGAGCTCCTCAAAGCGAAACACTCAGATGCACAATCTTCCCAACAACCAACTCTGCAGCTGATCCTTAAGCTCCCTAAGCTTCGCCGGCTCATCTAGAACGATGTCGGAAAACTCTCGTACGATAGGAACCCGGCCCAACAAATCCACTGTGGATCCGATACCTCGAATGAACGCCAAGAATCCTCGACATCCTCTCCTCAAAAGTCGACTAGCGAAAAAAGCTGAATTCAAGCTGTGAGAGGCGACACCATTGTCTTCCTACACAACGAGAACTGACTTGCCGGGAAAACAAACCTGACTGTTTTCTTGCGGTAGTCCACAGACGCCTAGCACGTAGCTAACCAGTCCGTGCCCAGGAGAACGTCAAATCCAACATCTCTAGAAGGATTATGTGACGGACGAATCTCCTAACCGATTGGCATACGACTGAAATACGTGTTGTGCAACAAAAGAATCGCTGACAGAAATTAACACAACAAACGGCTGATCTAGCTAATACGATCCTCGTCCCAACCACGGTACAAAGTGTGTAAAACAAACCATTACATCAAAGAACATGTGAATTTAGAGTACCTGCAAACTCAGCATTGGACGCCCGCGCGTCCTGATGAGTAGAAGCAAACTCCCGAGTCTGCCTTCTACTCGCAACAGGATGAAATCCTCCACTCTGCGGTATAGCAACCTCGCGACTACGCGGCTCAGTACAAACTCGAACCCGATGATCCAAACTCCTGCACCGATAACATCCGGAAGAAAACTGCTGACCATCCTGGGGATAAGAGCTAGAAGACTGTCCTCGCCTCAAGCCTCTTGTACTCCCAAGACGTGCACGAAACCTGTCATGACGACTGAACCTCTGTCTATGGGCTGGCACACCTGCATGAGCCCTCCTCTGATCCGAAACTCCAAAAGTCTCCGGAAGACGTGTCTCGTCAACTGGGGCTGCATCCACTGGTACGGTGTAGATGACGAAATACTGTGTGCTGATTGCAAGGAACAACTGGGCAACAGGGGTGACAACTACCTGTCGCTGCGCTCGAATGGCCTCAACCAATAAACTCATCGTCTGGCGCAAGTCCTCCATATCTGCCACAAGCCTAGCGAGATAATCTGTCGAAGGAGAATCCGTCTGCTCCTGTGCAACGAGCGTGCCATCCTGGTCAGTCCTCGTCCTACCCGAGTCAATACTAACCTCGGCCCTCACTGCACCTCTCTGAGTCCCCATAGTCGTCGGCGGCAAAGGCTATAAATAAAATATAAGATTCGATAAGAACACGGAAATCGAATCACAAGAATATGTATCATCAAGGAAGGAATTTCAAGTAATTTGTACTTAGGTCACTTTAGGCGGAGTACTGCATCGTGAGTATGCTGCAGACATACACACACTATGTTACTCTGCTTAAGCTACCTACTCCATCATACCAAGGTCATCATACACTCCGTAAGGTAAAACCTAGCGCTCTGATACCAACTTTGTCACGACCCGAAATTGGCACGTGACGGCCCTAATACTACGTAACGTCTACAGGCGTAACGCAGTAAAAGAAAGCCAAAACCCAGAAATCTAAACCATCAAAAGTAGCAAGAAAGTGATAATAGTATTTTCAAAACCTTTGAAATCACAACCCAAATTCTTTAAAGTCTCACTTTTATTCCTTAAAATTTTGGCAGCACCTCCTTTATAAAACAAGCCCCCAAAATGGGTACAACACGAATATAAAGTAAAGTATCCCAAACAGGAGCGAAATCCACGCCCAACGGCGGAAAACAAACACCACAACAGATATACGACGCTGTAGCGAAGAAAGAGACGATATAAATAAAACTGCATAAAAACCTCCAAGTCACAAAATAATATACAATATCGTCCTCAAACCAAGTCACTAAGTCATACATAATACTGGTAGATAGAGAGTACATGGATACAACGAATATACAATACAACAACGGATAACCACAAAACCCACCAGGGCAAAACTTCACACTGTCAGGCGAAGCGGTATCCGCAGCTAAAAGATGATGCGATGGATGGAAATAGTTTGCCTCTTTCTATCGTGAGGAACACCTGCAAACACTGTGGCACAACGGGGGTGAGTTTCCAACTCGTGAATAGTAAATAACATATGCATGTAATCGCGAGTATGCACGTACAACGCGAATCTAACATAAACATTTAATAACAATGAATGGACATATGTAGTGCAATAATCATGAAAAGTACACTAGCAGGTACAATTAATATATGAAGAAATAATATGACGATATAAAGGTAACAGTCATGTAAGGTACTCTATCAGGTACTACAAGTACATGAATCAATGAAATGAATAAAGGTATGTATATGCAACAGTCATGGAAGGTACTCTAACAGGTACACTAATACATGAAGCAGTGCATAAACAGTAAATGTAGAGTATGGAATGAAACATGTCATTTCCACGGAATCCTGATATCGTGGTAGGATCAACATCCATCAAGACAATCCAAATCCAAATTCCTCAAATTAGCCCCCAAATTGGCTCTCATATCATATAAGTCTCATATATTCTTAAAGTACAATATCAAGTAAATCTCATATATCCTGAATGCCCAACATCAAGTATATCTCATATATCCCGAATGCACAACATTAATATATCCCCATATCCAGTATGTACAATATCAGTATAAAGTAAGTTTCATATAAGGTGAGTATCTAACATCGACACCCAAAACATCATGAAACAAGTGTCCAGCATCGACACCAAAATACTGATCTCTGAGGCGCCATCACCTAGGACTGGCCCTCCAATGTCATGTACGTACATCCTAATAACCTGGGTAAGCACCACCCGCAATCTGCAAGGCATGTACGTACATAACCTCGATCGATATCCCCTAGATATACGTCGAGTCCAAATACTGTCACCGGATGGCAAACGCCCCCAGCCGGGCTCAACGGCATGGACCTTCGATCTTCTTGCCCCGGGAAACCAACCGGGCTCCACCATGTACCCGCACACGGCCCACGACACCTCCTCGCATGGGGTATATATAAGCTCAAAACCGAGAAATCTCATGGTGGAAGCCGAAATATCATATCAAGAGAAACCAGGTTTTTCAAATAATGCATAATTTCATGAAACAACCACGGTCCTCAAATCCAGAAAACATCAAGTAGTGAATATGTATGAATGCATGAATCAATACACGTATATTAGCGTCCCATTCCACTAATATTGGTGTAAAGGTATATATAACAGCGTCCCACTCCACTGTTATATATACATAGTAGTAAAAATATCAGAGAACATCATATGACATCTATGAATGTAGTATATGCAATATGAAACAGTAATATGAGCATATAAAGGAAAACAACTATTTAACTGCAACCAGTTAAATAAATATATCACACGGTTCCTGATTTCCTCGAAATCAGATGCAACAATATAGACAGGTGAACATGTAGCTATAATAAGGTATGCGTAACCATGTCGGTATAACAAGATATGTGTCCATATGTAAGTATGTATGATGTCAAAGTAGCTGTAGCAAGGTATGTGTCTATACCTATCCATAATACCCTCCAGGTATATGTATGTATGTATGTATGTATGTATGTATGCCAGATGTATAGGTAACTATGTCTCATATGTGTATATACCTATCACAATGGTACAATACCATATAGGTATATGAGTAACTAGCATGTCAAAGCATATGTGTAAGCATGTAGGTATACAGGTATGCTATATGTCATATGCGATAAGAAATATGAATCAATATCATAATGTCCCTAACCAGACAATATTATTTCTATATATGGGCTGTGCGTGATATGGTAATTATTGACGGTGTGTGTGGCACACAATCAGTGCTCGTGCAACATGAGCCGTCAATAATAGTGCAGTGTTCTAAGGATGCTAGTCCAAGCACAACAATTACTAAGCAGTAGGGTAAATGTGCAAATTCTAAATCTGACATAGAATATGCGACAAAGTAACATCTCTAGCCCAGACGCATAACGCCATGCGGGCGATTCCCCTGTAGATATTAAATCTACTCACCAACACTCCTGGCTAAGTGTAGCCAACCACCTGTTTTCCCTTTGTAGCTGTGTCCGTAGTCCCCGCCTGCGAACCTACAACAGTAAGACAATAAAACAAGTGTATATTAATAATAACCCTAAAATACGTACAAACTACATTTAACCGACACAACAACACAAAACATACTCTCAAGTGTTCGTATTGTGGCTAACGTGCGTAGCGACGCGACGAAAACAACTTAAGAGCAAAACCACCCAAAGTGCACATCCGTGTTGTATAACGTATCGCGCGAACACAAAACACTACAACCTACCTAAGTGATCCCAGATTTTGCATACAGAGAAAACACAACAACTAAACAAGACCAAACACACCCAAACCAAAGTATAGAGCTACCCTCAAAAACCCACACCCCAACTCACACTAGGGGCCGATCTCACCGGAAATTCCCCTCCTGTTGCCGGCCGAGGTCCGAGCAGGTGGGTTCGTGTCTTAGGTGGGGTCATATAGTCTCAGGTACAATACAGTTATATTGTTTAGTTTTCTAGTAAACTTTTCGGGTCACAGCAGACTACATATATCACAAAATGACACTAAAATACGATATTATGCATCAAACAAAACTTTAACCACTTAAAACTGAAACTAACTAGCTACATACCACAAAAACTAATTAATGAAGAGATAGAGATCATTACCTAGCTAAAAGAACCAAAGATCCAAGCTTTTCCTAGCTCCAAGGTAAAAGTGATCAAAGATGTGGTTTTTGTGATATAGTTTGAGATTTTGGGGATTTATTGGGCTTGAATTGATGCAAATGGGGAATGAAATGCACAGGGGCAGGAGAAAGGAGAAGGTGCTTGGCCAAGGGAGGGAAGGGAAGGATTTGTGTAGTTGATTTTAGCAAGAAAAGCAATAAATGCACACATAAATGCCTTCACACCTACATGCATGCACATGCCACCTCATTCATTTCATTTCCTTTTCCTTAAAATCTTAATCCATAAGCACAAACAAAAATCTAGATAAAGTGAGAAGGTTGGTTTAACTCAAACTTAATTGAAGAGAAGATACAAAAAAGAAGTTTTCCCAAAATGTGAATACCGCATTAAAATAATATTAAAATTGGGAAAAACTCAAATTGAACCAAAACGTTCCATATACCCCCAAAGCTTGCGCACTAGCTTTAGTTTTGCTAAACTAGGTGCTGGCAAGTCTATATAGTCATTTGATCACAGTCGGTTAAAAACAGAAAATACCGACAATTTTACCCAAAAACGGAAAAATTCACATAACGATTTCTAAAACGTTACAATACCAGATCACCAACTGCGAACTCTAGAGGTTTTCTCGATATATCGGCCCAACTTTTCTGTCGATCTTGTGCTGCTTTCATATGATTCCGGATAGTATTAACTTTCTCCACAGTTTGCACTATCAAATCCGGTCCCAACAATCTTCGTTCTCCAATATCGTCCTGTTCAGTTGATAAAACTGCATATCTAATATGACATTTTTCCTATTATTTCTATATAATAAAAGGTGTTTATATAATAAATGACACATATGAAGGTTTATCTGTACAAATACTATTTTCATGTATTTATATATTATAATTAACATTATGTAGGAAAAAGTAAGCATAAATATCCATGTGACATTTGTCCCATTTAAATATGCTTACCGTATTAAAAGCCTTTGACCAATTCTTAATGGTTAAGTTAATATCTCCATAAAACAAACTAATATTATTTGTTGAGTTATTGTGCAGAATTTTCAGGACTGAAATCAAGGAAATCATAGTTGGCAAAACAAACCTGCTTAATTAAGAAAGTAAACTAAAGAAATCAATTCTGGCAGTGACGAAGAGAAGATTTTCAGTTTCCAGAGATGTGAAAAGATCACCACGTGTCATCAAGATAAAGCCCCAGAAAAACAATGTGACGATCCCCCTACTTGGCCGCGGAACCGCGGCCAAACCCACCTATTGGCCGTGGTTCCGCCACGTGTTGGACGAGTTGGGAGTTGAGATTTGTTCTATTAGGATCTTAACCACTGATTTCCATATTAGGAAACTAGGATAGTTAGGGCACGAGATTTTTTCTGTTGGGATCTTAACCACTGATTTCCATATTAGGAAACTAAGGTTCTGACTCTGGGACTATAAATAAGGACCGAGAGCCTCTTGGAAAAATCATCAAGCCGACGAGATCACGAAGTCCAAGACGACTCACGCATTCAGGCTGATCATCAACTGTTCATCTACCTCCTTAGAAGAGATCGAGAAGCAAAGTATGTTTTTGTAATCATTTTCTAAGGAAACAAAGTGTACTTGATCTTGTTGATTAATAAAGGTAGTTTTATTTTATTGCATTTTATTTTCTTCATGATTTCTATCTTTTCTTATCCCAACATGCACGAGTAATTCTTTGCTTGTTAGGGTTCATAGGATTATGGTAGGTTAATAGATGATGAAGATCCTTAAACTCTTTTTAAATCGTATAAAGTTTATAAACTTTATCAAAAGAATAGTTAACATCCTAATTGGACGCGCTACCAATTCATTGCTAGTCTCGACCGCGATTAGAGATTAGATTAACAATTATTTTGGTAAAGGCTAGATATGAACGGATTTCCATATCGAGATAGGGGTTAAGAGTGGGAACCCTTTTTCCCTCCAGAAACCCTAATCTACATGCATCCCTGTCGTTCTAGTTTTAAATCTATTAAAAGTTAAAAAGAGTAATCTTTAATTGATCATCCATAACTACTAAATCCCAATGAACCCTACAAGCCCCCTTTTAATATTAAACTTACCTCCGTAATTAATCTAGATCTATATTTTGCATCCATGTTTAACGTAGATCTAGATCCTACAACCATTCTTCACAATTCTTTATTCTTCCTCTTTTCCTAATCAACACGCCTAAAATAAGATTAAAAGATTCAACGTTTCCCAAAGGACGACCCGTACTCATCTCGGTCTAGCTACACGCGACACCGTTATTGATTGTGGTTAACTACTACACATAAATTCTAGATCAATCAAATGGCGCCATTGCCGGGGATACGTGCGTAATTTTTTTCTTACTATTCGTGTTGAATTCTTATTCGATCAATATCATAAATAAAACAAAACCGCATCTTGCATATTTAACGATTAGTGTGCGATTTTTGTAAGGGAATCTGGAGTCACTTTAGCGAGAAGATAAAGATTCAGAGACATTCATCAAGACCCAGAGGAGCAAAGGAGGTCACGGTGAAAAAAATTAAACAAAGAACCCCCTAAAGCGCGGTGGAACCGCGGCTATTGTGTGCAAACGGCGGCAGAACCGCGGCGATCTTGGGGAGTTGTGCCCTCAAACTTTTCTAGTATCTTTTCTATCTCTTTCTCTCTCCTCTGAATAATCTAATAATATATTTTCTGCAGGATTCTTTGCAAAATATCGCCGCTCAAAAATCTTTTTGCATGCTTTGTTTTGCGGGTTGTTTTTGCATATTTTAATACGGACTTTAAGGGGCAAGACCACAATTCAGATTAGGTGGGGATTTCATCACCCTTCCTAGGCCCCACAAATCATAAAACAAGCATCCGCATAATCCTATATTAATTTAAAAAAATATCTAGATCAAGACCCTAAAGACTGTCACGTTCAAGTAGGACAGAGGAAGGTCGTGGGCAATCTATTGCTTATCTGCATTTCTTTTGTAGTGTCTAGGCAAGTGTGTCTAAGGCAAGTGGTTACTTAATTAGGCCCGCTATTTTCGGTGATTCACATAGCGGATACCTCCCACTTACCTGGCCACAAGAGAGATAAAGAGGCAGTAGAGGATTTATCCTGCGATTTGTCCTTTGGAAGTCTAGGAGCGGTCTAGTGCTTGACCTAGGTGACCTTAGTTCTAGGGTTTACTTGTGCATTTTGTAATTTTTGTGAGTAAACCCCCAAGTCCACTTTCAAAGAAAAACAATCCAAATAGAGCTTAAATCTTTTCACCCTCTTTTCTTTTCACCTTCTTATAATGGGTAACCCAAACAGACGAACTCTTACCGAGCTTTGCTATCCACAACCAGATATTTCTTGTTTTTGTAATCGTTTCGGTATACCATCCGACTCTCCCATTTCTTTAAGAGACCAGATAGAATAAGCGGGTAGAAACAGTTGGCCACCTCAGTCCAGGTCTTATCAACCGTATCCTAATTCTACATCTGTTTCAGTTGATACTCCGAGTGAGGATACCCCTAGATGCATGTCCATTGCTGAGCATATAGCGAGGGCTAACGACGAAAGTTTCAATCCGGACCAACATCAACCATCACCACCACTTTCTGAAGAAGAATTTCATAATCAGTTTGTGGCATATATGATGTCTATTGAAAATAGCCAGCCAACCAACCCATATCAATATTCTTCTTATCATAATGTTATTCCTACTCCTGCCCCATTTTCACAACCATTCAATTCCTATCAATCCTACCCGACTTTTACACCTTCTCTAGACAGTCCTTCTAATCAGTCATTTGGGAGTTTTATTTATCCACAAGAATTTCAATCTTATGCTGAAACCCCTTATCGACCCAAGTCTAGTCTTGAGCGGAAATTAGAAGAAGGTATGGAATTGATGCGCCGCCTCAGAAAGGAATTGGCAGAAAGCATGGCTGAGTATAAACGAGCAACTAGTTTTGAACCAGCTCAAAAAATTTCAGTGTATGATATGGCCATAGGACAAAGTGAGAATTTAGGTAGTGAGAGAGAACTGTACACCCTTCCTAATCAAAGCACTCCATTCCAAACTGAAATCCACAACTCCAGTTTTATAGATTCATCAAGTACACCAAATGATTCATCAATTGAAGATAGAATGTCTGATAAGTTGTGTGGCTTTGTAGTGTTTGATTTACCCGATTGCGAAGGGTCCATTTCAAGTGAAACCATACCCAACCCTTGTGATCTCTACACCTCCACTCTTGAACCAAAATTGATTGAAAACTATAATTTTAATGTGGTATTTGAGAATTCTAATCTTCACTTGAATGAGGAGATTGACGTTGGGGATATATTAAATGATGAACCCGAAATTTTGGATGAGTTTGTCTCACCAATTCATAAGGTCCTTTCACTTCCTTGTGGTCGTCATCATCTCGAGCCTTTAATTATTCTTCCCGAATCCTATATGCATCTTGAAATTGATGATAATTGTATAACCGAACAGCAGACCGAAATTCAGCCTTCATCTTCCACATCTGGTTCAGCGATACTCGACACACCAATTTGTTTATCCATTTCACCTTCTACTTTCTCAGGTTCTTCTTCTATTCTTCCCATAATTTCAGTGAGTGTTGATGAATCACAATCCGATAATTCAAGTTTGATAATTCCAGAAAGCCAACTTGATTTGGATACTTTTGAAAATGAGGTAGATGAGTTTTTCGAGTCTCCTACCTCCATAATTTTTGACAAATCAAGTATGATAAATTCTGGTACAAAACTTACTGACAGCAAAATGTTCAATTACACCATCGATGAAAGTTTTGAAGAACTTTTTGCTGACGAACTTGCATTCCTAAACAATACGGATTTTGTGATTAATCAACCTCCACCTATAGAAGTTGAACCACCACCCTTTCTTCTTATAAAATACGAGAATGCCAATATTCCACTCATTTCTGATCATTCACATCCTCGTTTTTATTTATCATCATCTCTTATCACTTCACATTCACGTTCACGCAAACCCTTTCCATACCACTATTTATCTCTTCCCCACTTTTTCTTGGCTCTATATAACATGTTCTTCCACCGACCTATACGTTATATTGATAAAATTTTTGAATGGTTGGTATTAATGTTTGGTCTTTGTAAAGTCTTATATTGACCAAATAACTTTACCCCCCTTAAAATGCTTAATATTGTTTAACTCAAGTTTTGGGGGGTATATTTTTGGCTCTTGAAAATAAAATTTGTCCTCAAAATTGTGAGCCAAAAATAAGTTTGGGGGAGGATTTTCACTTTCAATTTTTGTTGCCCCCGTTAATAACCTTTCCTCCTAAGTCTACAGGTTTTTGAGATTTAAAAGAAACAACAGTGAGGACACTGCTGCAAACAGGTTTGGGGGAGATTTGTGTTTATTTATGCATTACTTTGCATTACACTATATAAGCACACAAAAAAAATTTGATAATAAAATTTTGAAAGTGAAAATTTACATATGAAAGATAGGAATTGTTTGAGAAAAACAAGAAAGTTAGAGGTTTTCTTAAACAAAACTAGTAATAAGTAGTTATGAGCTGTTGTCCCAAGGGTTAGTAAGATGAAGGAAATTGCCAATCTGAGGATAAAAATAAGTCTGAAAATAGTCCCTATTCTAGAAGCCAAACATCTGAATGTTGATATCCTACTATACGCACTTACACACATCTTGAAACTTGGGATAGTAGAGGACACCTTGAAATACTCTTGTCTAAAAGCCTTAGTATGAAGGAAAATAAAATAAAATATATGTGGTGAAAAAAAATGAACACTGGTTTTGTTATCACCAAGGCAACAATAAAAAAATATAGCGAGGGTGCTTCATCACCTAGTGCCTTAGACCAACTGGTTTGGGAGTCACTGCTAAGCCTTAGGTGTTGCAAGACGAGAAAAATACTACTTACGCCTAATCAGCAAGCACATGAGTAATCGGTTGGTTAGTACCTCAAGAAGTATTAACGGTCGCATGAAAAATGTGTGAGCATATTCCATCTAAATATTCACCGACTAAAAAGTACTAAGGTAGATGGACAAGAGTATGATTGCTTGAATTGAATTCTCCGAGTGTAGGGATGTCCAGTTCACACACGTAGGGGTATATGATCAATGTTTGGAAGAAAGATAGGGAGGAAAACTAAAGGCGATGTTTTATTGAGGGATGATGTGATTTCTAACATTTTTTCACGACCATTAAGATAGGGCACATAGCAACTGAAAAACTGGTGTAGTTGAAAACTCTTATTTTCAAGTTCTTTCTTTCATAATTCTTATCTTTATATGTAACTTTCACTATCTTACTTTTATTATAGGATTTTATGGGTGTAATCCGCTGAAAACCCTCAGGAGACAACACTCCTCCTACTAGGGACACCTAGAGGTTTAACGGCTTGTTGCACATGCTCAGTGCAATCGTGTTGCCTACGAAAGTGTGCTACTTAGGATTTTTCATTTTTCTTCTTTCTCTTTCTCTTGAATAACTAGTTTGCTCGGGACGATTAAAGATAAGCTTGGGGGTATTTGTTCAGTTGATAAAACTGCACATCTAATATGTCATTTTTCCTATTATTTCTATATAATAAAAGGTATTTATATAATATATGACATATATGAAGGTTTATCTGTAAAAATACTATTTTCATGTGTTTATATATTATAATTAACATTATGTAGGAAAAAGTAAGCATAAATATCTATGTAACATTTGGCCCATTTAAATATGCTTACCGTATTAAAAGCCTTTGACCAATTCTTAATGGTTAAGTTAATATCTCCATAAAACAAACTAATATTATTTGTTGAGTTATTGTGCAGAATTTTCAGGACTGAAATCAAGGAAATCAAAGTTGGCAAAACAAACCTGCCTAATTAAGAAAGTAAACTAAAGAAATCAATTCTGGCAGTGACGAAGAGAAGATTTTCAGTTTCCAGAGATGTGAAAAGATCACCACGTGTCATCAAGATAAAGCCCCAGAAAAACAATGTGACGATCCCCCTACTTGGCCGCGGAACCGCGGCCAAACCCACCTATTGGCTGTGGTTCCGCTGCGTGTTGGACGAGTTGGGAGTTGAGATTTGTTCTGTTAGGATCTTAACCACTGGTTTCCATATTAGGAAACTAGGATAGTTAGGGCACGAGAGTTTTTCTGTTGGGATCTTAACCATTGGTTTCCATATTAGGAAACTAAGGTTCTGACTCTGGGACTATAAATAAGGACCGAGAGCCTCTTGGAAAAATCATCAAGCCGACGAGATCACGAAGTCCAAGACGGCTCACGCATCCAGGCTGATCATCAACTGTTCATCTACCTCCTTAGAAGAGATCGAGAAGCAAACTAGGTTTTTGTAATCATTTTCTAAGGAAACAAAGTGTACTTGATCTTGTTGATTAATAAAGGTAGTTTTATTCTATTGCATTTTATTTTCTTCATGATTTCTATCTTTTCTTATCCCAACATACACGAATAATTCTTTGCTTGTTAGGGTTCATAGGATTATGGTAGGTTAATAGATGATGAAGATCCTTAAACTCTTTTTAAATCCTATAAAGTTTATAAACTCTATCAAAAGAATAGTCAATATCCTAATTGGACGCGCTACCAATTCATTGCTAGTCTCGACCGCGATTAGAGATTAGATTAACAATTATTTTGGTAAAGGCTAGATATGAACGGAGTTCCATGTCGAGATAGGGGTTAAGAGTGGGAACCCTTTTTTCCCTCCAGAAACCTTAATCTACATGCATCCCTGTCATTCTAGTTTTAAATCTATTAAAGGATAAAAAGAGTAATATTTAATTAATCATCCATAACTACTAAATCCCAATGAACCCTACAAGCCCCCTTTTAATATTAAACTTACCTCCGTAGTTAATCTAGATCTATATTTTGCATCTGTGTTTAATGTAGATCTAGATCTTACAACCATTCTTCACCATTCTTTATTCTTTCTCTTTTCCTAATCAACACGCCTAAAGTAAGATTAAAAGATTCAACGTTTCTCAGAGGACGACCCGTACTCATCTCGGTCTAGCTACACGCGACACCGTTATTGATTGCGGTTAACTACTACACATAAATTCTAGATCAATCACGTCCCAACAAACAGGTGAACGACACTTGCGATCATACAATGCTTCGAATGGAGCCATCTGAATAGTCGCCTGAAAACTGTTGTTGTACGAAAACACCACTAAGTATAGATGATCCTCCCACGAACCCTTGAAGTCTAACATGCAAGCTCTCAACATGTCTTCAAGAGTTTAGATCGTTCTCTCCGATTGTCCATCCGTCTGAGAATGATAAGCCATGCTAAACTTCAATCGAGTCCCCAAACTTTCCTGTAAGCTCTTCCAGAAGTGCAATAAGAATCGGGTGTCACGATCGGACACGATGCTCACAGGTACTCCATGTAATCTTATAATCTCCTGCATATACCGTTCTGCTAACGTTTCCGTTGAATGACCAACTCTAAATGGTATGAAATGAGCTGCCTTGGTCAAACGATCAACAATCACCAAACTGTATTGTTGCCCTTTGGACTCCGCGGTAAAGCCATCACGAAATCCATGGTTATATGTTCCCACTTCCATTGAGGAATCGGAAGTGGTTACAATAAACCAGCAACCCTTTGATGTTCAGTCTTAACTTGCTGACACACCAAGCTCTTTGCTACAAAGCGAGCAATCTCCCTTTTCATACCATCCCACCAGAAATGTTGTCGTAGATCACGGTACATCTTCGTGCCTCCTGGATGTACGGAATATGCGGAACTGTGCACCTCCTTCATAACTTCTTCTCGAATGTTTCCCTCTGGCACACATAAATGACTACCATATCGCAACAAACCATCTTCATGAATCAACAAGTCCGTTCGAAGTCCAGCTTCAACTTGTTCTCGAAACTTTTGCAATCTAGGATCCTGTAACTGCGCTGCTTTAATATTCATTATCAACGACGACTGTACTTGTAGCTGCATCAAAACACATCCCAATCCTTCCCCATATGCATCGCCGTGAATCACCAATTCTCCGGAACCGTCTGGTACGGTCAAACTATGAGCGGTTATCAATCTCTGCTTCAACGCCTCAAAACTGACGCACATTTATCCGCATGCCGTCCTTTTACTAGAAGAACTGGAGCTCCCCAAAGTGAATTGCTGCTGCGAATCTAACCCTTCTCAAGTAATTGACTCCTTCCAACTCCATTGGTGCCATTAGATAATACGCCTTTGAGATTGGCGCTGCACCAGGAACAAGGTCAATCGTGAACTCCACATCTCGTTTCGGCGGTAAACCCGAGATGTCCTCGAACACGTACATGAAATCTCGAACTACGGTTGGCGCTTCAACATTGTTTGTCGGCCTAGCCCTAAACTCGACTGGTCTGACAGAACTGCTAACTCCAAAACAACTTCCAGATGTTTGGGAATCTGGAAATTCGCTTTCTTTGCTTTACAATTAATGTGAGCGTGGAAAGTTCTGAGAAAATCCATTACCAAGATAACTTCATAACTACCAGTATCAATCACTAAGAAATCTGCGAATAACTCCCGTCTACAAAAAGCTACAGAACAATTCTTACACCCTCTACTAGTTATGATTTTCCCATTCCCAGTGTGTATGTCCCAATAACTAGACAGGGTCGTGCAAGTAATCGAGTGTGTAGTACTAAACTTGGACGACATAAACCAATGGGATGCACTAGAATTGAATAACGCTAATGGGAGAAAACTATGAACAACTAGGATACCTGAAATGACTTCCTCTGAGCCTTGGTCTCTTCAGCCGTCAGGGTAAAAGGCTCAAGCTTGATTGGATCCCTGAGTTAACTGCTCCTGCTCCCGAAACTGCTTCTACAGTGGCCTCTGAACATCATCTTTCATGCGAAGCTTCGATGGACAAGTATCAGTGGTATGATCAGCTGATCCACAAATAAGACAAAGTCCAAGTCTCCTTCGACAATCTCTCCAGAAATGACCCGGTCGTTGGCAGTAATCGCACAACACCCTTCATTTTTGCTTGGGCAAAACTGGCTTCTTCTTCATTGGTATAATGCCACGCCTATCCACCGGAATACCTCTGCGTATAGGCGCTCGATTCGGCATAAACGCCGGCTTCCGTACCGCAACTATCGGCTTCTGCGGACTTCCAGTCTTCATTGATAGGCTCTGCTGCTCTCGAGCCGCTTTAAGTACTTGTGAGAAAGTGGTCAAACCCAGAGATATAATTTTCCTCTGGATGTCCACGTCCAAACTGCGCATGAACCTCCTTGCCCTATCAGCATCATTGGCAACCAAAGGTCCAGCGAATCTACTGAGCCGTGTCCACTCAGCTGCATATACATCCACGGATGCGTCGTTCTTCTTCAAGCCGAAGAATCTTTCTTCCATTTCCTCCCATGCAGTCTGCGGGAAGAACTTCTCTAAGAAGCTCTGCGAGAACGTTGCCCAACTGATCGGCTTGCACAAACGGGTCTCCTCTACAAGCCACCATTCACGGGCATAGTCTACCAATTGGATGCGTACTACATCCACTATCTTGTCCTCTGGAATCTGTGCCGCAACGAGCAAATTATCCGTATCGACTAGCCACTGCTCTGCTGGCAACGGCTCTTCCAAACCAGTGAAAACGGACGGACCAAGTCTCCTGAAATCCGCCACGGTACCCACACACTCTATTGGTTTGGCCACAACATTGTTTACGGACTACTGGACGGTCCGCAAACCTTCCTGAAAAGTTTCGGCTTGCCACTGGTTCAGCTCAGTCTGTCGTTTCTGGTTCTCTAGCAAGCCACGAATTACTCCAAGTAAGGCAGCGTCATCCACATGCCTCTGGTACGTCTTCATACTTCTGTCCGCCATGATCCTGCATCCAATACACCAAAAGGGATTAGTATGATAACAAGATTCAAAACTTGCGATGAATGATAATCATGAATCAAGAATATGAACCAAGACTAGAACTCCAAGTTACTTAAATAGAGTACCGCATTGTAACCATGCCACGGTACATAGTTACAATCACATAACTCCACTCAAGTCGCCCAAATTCTAGAGATAAACAATAGGGAACCAAAAGTTTCAAGTCGAGATGTAAAGTGGTTTGCATATCGCCAAGGTAAGGATCAGGAGGAAGTTAAGATTCAAGAATGGCAAGATGGTAAGATGGCAGGACATATTCCTAATCACGAGTATTCTGATTCGTGTATTAGGTCCAATACCCAACTACAAAAGAATCAAACCCGATTAACCTAAATCCTATGCTCTGATACCAAACAAACCCTGTCACACCCCGCTTCCTAGAGTGCGCTAAGACAGGCTCGTAACAGAGCCAACCATGCTACCTGTGGATAGGAAATATCCCTCCATAGTCACATTACGGCTATAGAGATATCAAGAACAGTAATAGACTATCTAACACTTGTCCATAAGCCAGAATAAATGAGTCATGAAATGAAATAATGCGGAAGCAAAAGATCCAAGTACAATAATAAACTGGAATGTAAGTCCCAAAATGCGGGCTCACATCAGGAATGAAAATACTGAAAGGAAACTAAACTAATAACAGTTCCTCACTGCTCGGCCTGTTGATCAAAATACTCCTGGACTGCCTGCAATAAAGATAAGGGATCTAGGCCATGCAAAACTCAGACGTCGGTGCATCATAATATCAATAATTCTAAGTAAGCAGGATATAATGAGATATGCAGGCATGAAGTATGAACAGTAACAAGTCATCAATAACAGGTAAATAGTAACATGAATATATATTAGTGAACAGGATATAAACAGGTGAAGTGCAGTAAGTAGTCTAAACTGTGCTATAGGGTTATCTACTCTAAAGTTATTCGAAATCTGTAATGCTCATCGTAACCCATCGGTCTATGCCCCGTTCATTCCCCACGGGACCACGGTAAAATGATGTAATAGACTGTGAGTCTATGTCCCGTTCATTCCCCATGGGACCACGGTAAAAGGATAATAGCCCTTTGAGTTACGTTCGACTACATTCTTGATTTCCCCATACCCCCAAGTTATGTGTTCAAGTCAGGTATTGATAAATCTGGAGTTAATACTAACACAGGATCAAGCAGGTACAGGTTTGTCTAAATAGACAACAGGAAATGTCCGTAAGGACAACAGGTCAAGATTGTCGGCATTAGTAATAAGATCAGGTATCAAGTCAAGCAGTATTATATCAGGTCATGTCAGGTAGTGTTTATGTATCAAGCCATGTCAAATAGTGTATCAGGTCATGCCAAGTAGTGTACAGATATCAAGTGGGTGTTCATAATCAAACTGTAGTAAACATGGGTGCACAAAATCAAGTATGGATTACTAATATAACAATAAAATGAGATAATGTGACATGGTATGCAAATAGATATAAGATCAATGATATGGATGCACAATTATCAATTAGGGTTACATTTATAGTTCTAATTCTAATTAGGATGCACTTTATTAAACATGGGGTGTTAATATAACAGTATTATATATTAATGTGATATGTAGATGCAGCTATATGTATACTAGATAATATGGATGCAAACGGATATCATATAACCGTAAAATGATAAACTGGTAAATACGGAATGTACAATTTAAACAGTATGAACTGTTATATTCAATTGGATGCAGTATATTGTAGTATAGTATGTAACAAGATAGGTTTTCATGCACTAGATCTGAAATGATATATACGGATATATACGGATGTCGAATAAATCGATAAAACTGAAAAAAAATAATGTGGATTGCAAAATTAATCATTTTGAAGTATCATAATTCAAATAGATATAGATTATAGTATTATAGCATGTAGCAAGATTAACTTACCTCGATGGATCCCGATACGGATACGCACGGCACGTCCGGCGTCGGTAAGATCGGCACACGCATGGCACGCGGGACGGGTCCAAGCAATACAAGAGGGTGATCACGCAGGTAAGGTACGTCCACTGGGTTTCTCGGATCGTCGACAGCGGCACGGCTCCGGCGGTCACCGGAAAGTACGGATCAAGAAATGAAATGTAAAAAGAAGAAGAAAGAAGAAGAAGAGCAAGAAGAAAGAAAAGGAAACTGGGGTCTCTGGGTTTGGGTTTAAGGATTCAGAGAAAGCAGTGAGGGGCAAAGACGAGGTAGTGGGTCACCGGAGATGGGGTTTGCCGGCGAGGCAGTGGGTGTGCAGTGAGGGTCTCCTGGGTTCTAAGGATTCAGTGCATGGGTCGTGGGATTGCAGGGGAGGAGATGAGAGAGGTGCTGGTGTGGCTGACGGAGTGAAGATGAGGTGACGACGACCTGGTCGCCGGTGGTGAGACGGGGTGCACAGGCGAGGCTAGTCAGGGTTCTTGGGTTTGGGGCTCGGGATCTTGGGGAGAAGGAGAGAAGAAGGTGAGGAGGTGGTTGTGCAGAGGAGGAGGCGAAGGGGTTAGTGGTGATGATTAGAGATCGCCGGCGTGATGACGACAATGACGAAGGTGATGGGTTCGTGGGGGTCGTGGGTTTTGTACAGGCTCGGGGAAGTGAAAGCGATGACGAGGAGGTGGTAGAGGAGAGGGAAGGCCGACGAGGTGGTCGGCCCGGCGACGAGGGCTTGGTGAGGCGGGTTCTTGGGTTGCGACGGGAAGGGAAGTAGGTTGTGCAATGAAGAGAATGTGACGGCGAGGTCGGAAGGAGACGAGGGTGAGGTCGATAGTGGAAGCGGCGATGGGGCGGAGACGACGACGGCTAGGTGGCGACGAGGGCAGAGGCTCGGGCGCGGCGTGGACGAGGCGGTGAGGCGGGAGAAAAATTTGAAAAGAAAATTAAGATGATGGAGGAGAGAAGGAGAGAGAGAGTGTTGTGAGAGAGAGAGATACAGAGTGATGGAGGTCCTTTTCGGGTCTCCGTCAGATGTTGTCTTCCGTTGATCTCCCGGTGGATTTTAGGGGTGATCTTCTGTTGCGTGTGGATCTCAATGGGTTTTGATGAGGTTGGTGATTTGAGGAGTGTAGCGCCGAGTACCTGCAAATAAGTCCCGGGGTGGTTTTGTACCACCGAGGACCCTCCGACGATCAAGTTAGTACTAGATCCGAGGAGAGTAACGGCTAAGTGGAGTAAAAATGGCTTACTTGACCCCTCTGTGATGAGGGTTTATATAGTGGCGGCAGCACGCAGCAGCAAGCATGAGAATCTCGCCGGCTGTTACACTCCCGACGTCACGCCCGCGTAAAGAGCGGATCGCCCGTTAATGGGATCGTGATGGCATGGAACGTAGGATGTTGCTGGCGGAGAATCTGCGCATGGTGAGATTTTAGGAGCGGCGGTTACGCCTGCGAGTGGTGGAGTCGGTCGGTTGGGGGACCGAGGAAGATGGCATCGGCTGGGAGCTCGGGGACGAGCGAGAGGACCGAGGAGCCTTGGTCCTGTGGCAGCTCGAGGAGAGCTGAGAGGCCGAGGAGGCCAAGTTCCAGGGGCTCTGAGGAGAGCCGGCTTGTGCTCACTGATCGGATACAGGGGTGGCCTGGTCGGCCCCTATGGGCTCTTTCTTCTGAGTTCAGGGACACATCATCCGCCACATGTCCTTTAACTATTTCTCGCATCACCAATATTGAGGATCATCATTAGCCCCCACTCTTGTCCCGACCAGTTAGCGGGTCGAGTCAGGAGTGGACTGCCAGACCTCCCGAGGTGAGCTCCTTCCTAAGGCTTTATCGGGACGAGTCCTCGAGCTGTCAGTTGTCTTTTCTGCTAGCGAATCAGGGCGAGATCTTTGCATTTAAGGAAGGTGTGTCGGTTCGTGCATTCTGCTACTGAAGCGACGGTCCACGTGTCAAGCGTCGATTGGCTAACGCGACATATGCAGGCCTGCGGCGTCTGATGAGACGCGGTCCAGCATAGGATCGACACGTGGAGCGATCGGAGCCGCTGGACATGAGGAGTCGTTTTGGCGGGAGATGACAGGCGTCGTTGGATGAGACCGCTTGCAGCAATAAGTAGGGGCGGGGCCCTCTCCACGGCCCCTACTCTTTTATATTTCCTCTCTCTTAAGTCGCGGCTGCTCGGCATTCTTTTTCCTTTTGAATACATGGTTCGTCCCCACTCTTTGGGTTGCTCGCGCCAGAGGGAGGCTAGTGGCGCGGCCGAGCCCCTGGCTGGCTCATGCCTTGCGCCGGATGTTCTGCCAGCGATAGGGTCATTTGCTTTGTTGACGGCTCCTGGTGGTTGCTCCGGTGGCGGCCAGAGACGTCCACAGTTAGCCGAGCCCCAGACAGAGGACAGAGGGGAGGGCGAGGACGGGGCCCCTCTTAAAAGAAAGAGGACAATTTCTCGCGCGTCGTCGTTGAGGGTCCCTGAGGGGATTTCCGTGCAGGAGGGGGGCGCCGTCTTCACGGTTCCGTCTGGGCTTTCCGTTGCTGCTGGCCTGCTCGCCGGGATGGAGGAGTTGGCTGGGGGAAAGCTTCCGCATGGCTCCCTGAGGGCCCAACTGGAGGCCATGGCCCAGTGGGCGGTCCAGGTACGAACTCCTCTACGTGTAGTTTTTCTGGTATTCCTTTCTTTGGCTCGAGGGCCTCCTGGTTTCTCATCCGCTTTCCGTCAGGTCGAGTTAGGGTTTCATTCTTCTAGAGGGTCCACAGAATTACCTGCATGTTCCTCCGAACACTTTAAACTTGGGAAAATGGGTTTCTTACACTCATTCGAACTTTTTAGCTTCGCCTATACAACATGTGAATATTCTTCGCCCGCATGCTAAACAATGCCTCAATCCTCCAGGAAAGGCGATATATCGGCGGTCATCTCTGGATCGGTCTGCTCTAGGTCTGAGTAAGATTCTCTCCACACTGGAAATCTTCAACTCAACTGGGCCTGCGTCGGCGCATCAATCTGACGAATCACCTTCGTCTCTCAATTCGGGGTAGACTAGCTATCATCTGTTGCATTTCTACCTAGAAGCTCCGGCGATCTTAGCTCGTAAGCTCTAAAAGCGACATCCCATCATCTCAGCAACAGCTGGGTCACCTGTCTGCACGGTAGGCAACATTAAAATCTCTGAGGTATGTTGTACATCAACAGTCCTCTCGCAACTGGCAGCTCTAACAATGGCCCGATCATCCGGTGTAAAACCAAGCACTCGCCTCCACAAGAGGCCACAACATAACACTACATCGAGACGTTCCCATGTCACCCGAAACACAATGGTCAGTCCTCGTACCAGACGAGCTTGACCTGACCGCAACACTGGCAGCAGCTCAAACTGCGCTCAAACTATGGTGACAGGAACCTCAATCGAGTATCGAAGAAAGCAGATCAACGGCATGAGAGGAAACGACAGATCCAGAATGGATACATGATCATAAGAAGGAACAACATCAATGAAAGTATGATCACGAAACTAATAGAATCAAGGATCTCCAATGAATGTATAATCATGGATACGAAGAAAATCACTGGTCTCAAAAATATGTACATCCTAAGGTTTCTTAAGTGGAGTATCGTATCGTAAATATGCCGCGGAACATACGTACGGTACATCACTCTACTCAAGCTACCTACTCCATTAATCAGGGTCAGCCTATAAAAGGAAAGTTCGGGTCTAATACCCCCCCCCCGTCCAAGTCTAAGTTCCGTAAAGTCAAGCCTAAGTTCCGAATACACACCCGTCCTAGACTCCGCATAGTCAAACATAGACTCGAACAAGCTTAAACCTAGCACTCTGATACCAACTTTGTCACGACCCGAAATATTAGCTCGTGACCAGCACTTGAATCACGCAACGTCTAAAGGCGTAACGGAATTCAAGTAAGCTGAAACCCAGAAATCTAAACCTTTTAAGAAAAATAAAGGAGGTGAAGTTTTGAAATAAAGGTATAATGAAATCAAGTTTTCTTAATGCATAGAAAAGGAACATGAATGATGCAAGTGAAATTTACTAGTTTGAAAACATGTTTCGTCTTTTAAAAATTTTGGCAGCACCTCCTTTGTATATTTTGATCCAAAACCACAAGTACATAATAATGATAATGGCATCCCCAAGCGGAAACTAGCTCTTCGCCAAACGGCGGATCACAACCACGCAAGAAAATATAAATAAGTAAACGACACCCAACGGCGAAGTTCGTCACAAAAGATAAGTAAATAAGCAAGATATCAAACCACAAGTAGCGAACAACCCCTCGCTCTAAGTCTCGCAACCACAATCTCACTAAGTCTCATTACTTATACAATTTACTAATTTTGATTGATGGAGTTAACTAGATACAATAATGAAATACATATACAAGAGTGGGTACGATACAAATGTCCCACCTACCAATGCAAAACACCCGAGTGCAATCGTGTGCCAGCGAAACCACTACTGATCCAAGCGATCAACCTGCAAGAACTGTGGCACAACTGGGGTGAGTTGCCAACTCGTGAGTAAAAAATATCAACAGATAGAAATCGAATAAACAACGACTCCTAGGTCAACTATATCATAAAGGTAATACTATGATATCTAGGGTGACCGGGTCTGTATATGTGCTAACAAGGTAGTCAATACCTATATGCATGCGGATAACATCCAACAGTAATAATCAATGCATGTATATGGATCTCGTCCAACCATAATCAAGGTATGTATGCATGTGGATCTCGTCCACCCAAATAATCAATGTCTGTATGCACGTAACTATCGTAAAGGAGTGTGCATGAAAGTATGAGGATATATATATATCAACGGTGTCCCTCGTGACACATCAAAATCATGGAACCTGAGTGCCTAGCATCGACACTCGAAAACATCATGAAAACCGTGCCCAGCATCGGCACGTAAATCCTCATATATCGGGCTCCGTCAGTCCGGATCGGCCCACGGGCTCCGTCAGTCCGAATCGGTCCATATCATCTCTCGACTCCGGTCGGTATCTTTCGGATATCCGCCGAGCCCAAATACTATCACCGGTAGGTAGTAGTCCTTCTGCCAGGCTCACTGTCTGTATACACAGCATCCCTTTCTTGCCCCGGGGTACCATACCGGGTCCACCATGTACCCACAATCGGCCTCATCCGCTTCCTCGAATCGGGTTTCACATGTCACTCTCAGAACCAAGAAAACACATGGTGGATGCACTGAAATATCATATCAAGAGAAACCGGGTTTTTAAAACAACATATAATCCTTCTTAAAATGTCCACGGTTATCAAATCCAGAAATCTCATGAAAACAGCATATCTCAATGCGTAAAATCATAAAGTATGATGTATGCGACATATAATAGAAATGTAAGTATATCCGTATATCATGCAACAGGGAAAAGTGATATGACATATTAAGGGAAAACCGCTCCTTCAAATGATTCCATTTTTTAAAATATAACATGCGGTTCCCAATTTTTCCAATAAAACCAGTTATCTATGTTGGCACAATATGTAAATGCGCAAGTATAGAGGTACCAATGTGTATATGCGCCAATATGGGTATGCAATGTACATATGCGCAAGTATGGATGTATCAATTTGTATATATATGCAAGCAATCCTACTGTGTAGTGGCATGGCAATTATCGATGATGAAGTGTGTGAGCCGGCAAATCTGTGTACGTGTAACATACGGATCATCGATAATGGTGTAAGTGTACTAACACAAGTACATGCAATGCAATGATAATATCATGAATGCGGCACAAGGTAAATCATCAGCTAAAAGCTATAAGATATACGTAACTATCATATGTCCAAGTCGGTGAATCTATCAATCAGCATCTAGCCTCACATCATCACGTACGGTATAATCCATCGTATGACATCCTCTAGTCAAGGGTATGGATAAAACATCAAGTCAAACTCATCACGAAAATCATCGTACGGCGGCATTAAACCAATAGGGATCCTATCATCCTATAAGACAAATAAGGGTACGGCCTAATATCACGTACGGCCAATCATCCATGATTCACGACATTCTATATATGTATATATATCTATGTGCCTATGCCCCGGTTCACATCCGCAATAATCTCATATCAGGGGACCGGCAGGGTATAAATCACCTCGATCGACTCGCATCCGTATACCAACATATCATCATATCGTCATATTATCATATCCATCTTATATTCTTTCATCGCATTTATATCTCACATCAAGTCGAGTTTACCTAAACATTCTACCTCTACTATGAGTATAGGTATCTAATCTAATGTAAGTCTACGGTGGCGCCCCGGCCGTCTGTCCGAGGCCAAAATGCGGAAACGAAAACATTTTCAAAACTTGAAACCGGCGCTATCGCAAACTTTAATCCCGGATCGAACCATTAACCTATAACTAGCTAACTAGAGAAGGGTTGGAAAGGCTATACCGATCGATCCGCGTCCTTCGGTCTTTGGCCACCATCCCAAGCTCCTCGCGGCATCTCTGATCTCCGATCTCCTTGTCGAAAAGGGCACCACATCTTCGAGTCTTTTTGCGGGCTCCCGCTTCGTCCGAAACAACTCGGACACGAAGTTTGCTAGCCGACGTGTCCAAAGTGGTGTAGAGAATGTGTATGATCACTTTGTCTCTTGCATCCATTGATTCTCAACGCATGAGAGTGTATGGATGGAGGTTGAAGATGAAGCCATCAATGGAAATTGTGAGCTAGAGGAAGAAAAAGAAGAGGAGCATTTTCTTTCTTGTGTTGTATGATGATAAAATGAGAGAGTGAGAGATCAAGAATAATACAAGAGCCAACCTCAACCATATGGCTGCCCTCTCTCTCTACCTCTCATTTCAACTCACAAATCAATCAAAAATGTGACACATGCACAAAGAAAGAGACCATGATTCATCACTTGTGCATGTGTCACAATTAATGCTCCTAATCATGACTTTAGGCTCACAATTTCCACCAAAGTAAACATTAACCCAAATGTTTACAACAATAAAAAGATACGGCAACATCTAAAGTAAACTCGTAATGGATCACAAGGATACCCCTCACCTGTATATACATACCTGCATCCGCATTCCGACCGAAAGTGAATGTGATGAGACTAAAGTAATCCAACAAATCTAATACTAGGATCCGGCTTAAACCAAAGCCCACTAGTATGATCCGCCCGATCATGATCCATGCACTACTGCACGTATATGATCGAACCGTACCATATATCATACGGCCTCTACAACGTTTCGCCCAAAACTTGAGAAACTGTCTGTGGGGGACTCTAAAGACTCGTCAATACTTTGGCTGTGGATTTAACCACTAGAACGTCAGAGGTACTAGCCGTACGTAACGGGCTACCAGGTATTGACCAAAAGGGAGGTCGATGAGCGAACTCATCCTGACACCCTACTGAGCCTGTCAGTGACAATATCCATACAATCCGGTCCGTTCGTCTATGAGCATCGCATGTCGGGCCTAGAGGGTTGGTAAAAGTCAGACCCCCAAAAGCGGTACAAGTCGTGTCGGAGTGTAGCCCAGAACACCCTGAGATACTATTGGAATACCTACCAGTAAATCTCCTGCCTTGGCCAAGGACTTCGTGTAATGGCTCTCCTAGACACAGCGCGATCTCACCCCCAATACCGGGAGAGACGAAACCCCTGCCGATCCGCTCACTACCTCCATGTGGCTCGGGACTGTACCCAACTAAAACCTGTTTGCACGACTTCTTTGAGCCGTAGTAGGGTAGTAATCAAAGCACAGTGGGAACTCACACGAAACAAATGACGATCTCAGGTCGATGAACTAACCTGTACACATGTCACCAGGGAACTGCTATCTGACGTCAGGTATAATACCAACTAGCATGTTCCCGGCGAGTCATGTCCGATGTACTCATAACCCAATAAGCACATGTATACATCTTAGGTGAACCAACTGACACCAATGGCTTGTGAGACCGGCCACCGCCCCTCGTCGGGGTCTCGACTGCATACACTAGTCTACTAATGGAGTATCGATGCCCAGTCTCGAAACTCCCACGACTAGGGACACTTTAAGGATGTGCTTATAGACCCCAGCTCCTACGTATATGATCGCCATCATACTGCTGGCCGTCAAGCAAGAATCCTAAGGGCTCTACCAACGTGCAATAGTGACCTGTAATGTCACTTAAAGCATGTACACGATGATAAAGATAAACCTGATAGCATACTATCATCTTGAGTAAGACTGTCCTACCGGTATAGGTCCTCCCTCAATCATTGGAATCACGTGCCTGTGATCCAATAATTGACTCTGAGGGCACTATATCCAGCAATCTCCCACTTGCACTCAAGGATAATTATTGCGATGTCGCATACTCACAGCCCGTGTGATACCGAACACCCAACTCCTCCACTAATCAGTCTCACAAAGCCCGTTTGCGAAATTATTGCATTCGAGGTATAGCCTCAGTGAGTGGATTTGTCCTAATGTTTCTTTCTATGTCTCTCTTTATCTCAAGTTCGTGGAGAAAGCCATCTCCCGAAATGAGCAATACATGTCTTAGAATATGTTTGGATATCTGATGGGACCTAGTTCATAAATGAACTCCAAATCCAAACTTCTTAGACTGTATCGTCAACTGAATTTAATCAGTATCCTGCGTCATGCCTCCCTCAATGTCCGCTTGGATCACCTGTCCAAACTACCGCCCCTCGTCAGAGGGGAAACTATAACTCTGACAGCCACTCTGTCATCCAGGTCACCTTGGAAGCCTGGAATGATAACCGTCTCCTGAAAGAGGCTGTCGTTATCATATCCCTACATCCACTTATGTTCTAAGACTGCTTCCGAACGTTTCTCCAGGATAGGATTAATATCAACTTATTGCATCTAGTGCAAAAACAACATCTGGTGTGGTACTTAACATCTCATGATTGACTCAATTGCCTAAGCAAGTGATCTGCCAATCATGCACATCCCTCTCCCCTTTAGTCTGTAAGACACCTTTAGAGAGGGTGACTCCATCACCTGCAGGTACATTACCGTGCCAGGAGTCGTCCATTCTAAAATACATTTGGAATGTTGTCTTAGTACCCTGATTGGGAAACTACCCAAATCTAGATCTAAAATCATAGATCCAGTAACCAGAATGTCTGATATTATATCTATATCCTATGTGGAGAAACCACTGTGTGACAACCAAAGTATAACCGATCGTAGTATAGGAATTTCACTTCCTACTCTGTGTATGTCATCCAAATACCAGAACACCACACCCTACTACCTTCTTAACAGATCCATCTCCTATTCTGATGAAGTCAAACCTATAACTGTCACATCAAAAATAGATGATCTGTCTCCGCTATATCTGCTTTAGTCTATAAATATACATAAGCTACTTGTCCACTATGCTTCCGCTGCTCCCACTGACTACGATGACCCTCTGGCAGAGTCATATACACGTATACTTCTGAAGCCAGTGCAGAACGACGCTATACTCATCCTCCTGCCGGGTCTCATAGCCTGGAACAACAGTAGTGTCAAGTTTGGGTAAACAAGAACCTATCTGTCACCGTCCTTGAGCATACCGAAGTACCTCTCGAGTGCCTAAGGTTACCCACCATATCTGTGGAGTGGCTAATGGAGTGTCATACCAGATTGAATCTTTAGGTTCTTATCAAATTTTCAGTAATCGTTTGCGGTTCTGGAATCACTTCCAGTTCTACAATACTCCCACTACTGTTTTCTGAAAAAATCCAATAAAACTGTGGCGAGTCAAGAACAATATTACTATTGATCTTCCAGATGGTAGAAAGTCAACCCTCGTCATAGCCCGGGTCAACCCACAAACAGCCATTACAGAAACGTGCCAGAGTCTGGTTTTAAGCATAAGCCGGAAAACTCCCCGTACCTTAACAATGTTAAGATATGAACTATTCTATATACAATATAGAAATAGAGGGCACTGATTTAATTGGAACCTGATTCAAATCATGCAGCTGTCACCAGTGTATGTGAACAAAATGGAGAGAGGCCGATCAGCATTACTCAACTTAGGAGTGCATCCAAAACTGAGTAACCTGAAAGAGAAACGAGTTTCTCAAAACCATTACTATCAATAGAATACCATAAACAAGTACCTACATCTTCGATCACTTTAAAGAATCCCGATACTTGCAACACCTGGTTCTCTACTTTACCCTTATACCTATAACTTCTCAAAACTTAGACCTTGCATTTCTACGAAACACATGTCTAAGAACTAGAGAAGTCACAAGTAAACAGAATATAGTACGAGTACCAACCCCTCTGTTCTCATGGACACTGGACAACATACAATACTCTGTATAAGTCCCCTGAGTCTAATAACTCATTCCATGTGTGTCGTAGGTTGAAAACTGTACTTATGGTTAAGAATAATTACACCGCTGTTTAATGCTCCTTACCTAACCATCCAATGATATAGGTAAATGTCATAGACATAATTTCAAAAAGTTATATCTCACTTTATAAAAATAAACGTACAGATATATCAAATTGAAATTGGTGCATAACAACGGATATACCAAATATTTGTCGTCCGGCAAACAACCCAGGAGATTTCCTCAAATATCACCAATTACAACGAATCCCAATATAATGAGGATGATCACCCAATTCCCAATAACTTACTCCCACTCATCATCTGTAAAACCATACAGATGTGAGAATCAAACCTGGTAAATACATACCCTGGAGCAAGGACTAATTGGGAAATCAGTTTTCTTTTAACAATACACAGTGAAACTGAAACATGTAAATGTTTCGAAGGGGTATCCGGGTATTCTTAGTAATGCATCTTCCATTATCAGATTCACAACTGTAACCGTATATTTCTTTGTCATCTCTCCAAATCCCTTTATTTGTCTTCACTCATTACCTTCTGTACACCCTCTTAGGCTAAATGGTTTTCTTCCTTCCCTACCGCTCGGCACCAGCCTGTGGTTTGGAAGAAGACTATCCAATAAGCGTAATAGGTGTACTCTCATAATCTTAGGAGTACTCATAACCTGAGAGAAGGTGAAGATAAAAGACAACTGAATAAAACCTTATTCCTATTTCTCCTGAACCAGAATCCATCCCCGAACTGGAACAAGTCCCTTCGAATTCATATATAACCATACGATGGAGTATTCAATAAACTGTGGATTTTCGTAGTGATACGGGGTGTTCCGGAGAAATACAAAGGTGAAGTAGGAGTAGCGATGAAATATTTGGTTTGGTCATAAATAGTAGTCGCAATTTACTTTGCCCACTTACTAATCTCTTTATTTGTTTTTACTTAATACCTTCTGTACACCTTTTAGGCTAAATGGTTTTCTTCATTCCCTACCGTTCGGCACCTGCCTATGGTTTGGATGAAGACTATCCAATTAGCGTAACAGGTGTACTGTCCTAATCTAAAGAGCACTCGCAACCTGAGAGAAGGTAAAAGGAAAAGACAACTGAATAGTCTTATTCATTTTCTCCAGAACCGGAAACCATCCTCGACTCTGGAACAAGTTCCTTTGAGTTCGTGTATAACCATATGATGGTTTTATCCAATGGATGTGGATGTTCGTAGTAATACGGGGTGTTCTGGAGAAAAAGGGTAAATGTAGGAGTGGCAATGAGGTATGAACTCAGACAATCCAAAAGCCAGTGTTTTAAGAAGGTTCGGTTAACTTGGTCACTGAGTCATAGTCTAGGGTCGGGCCATGGTCGCTGCCAAAGAAAGAGAGAAAAGAAACACTCTGCGTGCACTCCAACCTAGATCAGAATGGTTATAACTTTATCTAATCAGGAAACCTCCCACTGTATCGTCAAATTCTCCTCCAAACCTGAAAGAAGAATTAGTCGGGATCACCCGAGGAGTAAACCAACTCATCAGTGGGAATCGGGATCCAACTATCATCGCATGATAACGTGATGGAATCCACTCACGTTATCACACTCCAGAAGGTATGCTCATATCTGGCAAGTTTCAGTTTCTTTAGAAACTTCCGATGTGATTTTTACCCCATGCTCTTATGACCTTGACGAAGGTCAACAAATCATAAGTCACATGTCAAGTTCTACCCGTCGTTGTCCAGGTTAATTTGAACCCACCCGTACAAGCCCTTGACGAAGGTTAACAAGGCTATACGACTATCCCAAACCAACGCATCTATCTATGCAACAGAAAGGTAACAAGCAGCTACTATTCACTATGCCTTGACGAAGGTCAACAAACATAGCATGAATACTAAGTGCTACCCGTCTGAAATGACGGAGGGCTACGAATGGTTTTTGGCGAAAAACCTTTAACGTAATGAACTTGATATCGTTGAAGGAACCGGATAGCTTTTTATAAAAATATAGTGGCGAAAACCTTTGCTAAAGAGGTCACTCCCGGTGAAGGGATCTCGGCTCTTTCCCCGTAGAATGAGGTGCAGGATATTCCAACTGAATACCACGATGCAAAGCAAAAAGCAATCGACTATAGTGAAGTTATTACCCTGACACAAACTTCTGCCCAAGGGGTCACTCCCGGTGAAGGGATATCGGCCCTTGCCTCATCGACTGAGGTGCTGGATATTCATAACTGAATACCACTGTGCAAAGCAAAAGAGAACGTCCTTGCAATAACAGCTTTTTTTGAAAAATGTTCCAACAACATCAGAATAGGTTTGTTTAGCTTGCATTGATCCGAATCAATGCAGTTCCATCATTTAATCACACCACAAAAGAACGAAAATATGATGTACATATATGCCATCCGCATTCGCCACTGGGTCCCGTCATCACCCATTAGGTTACTTAACTAACGACAGAGCGGGGACTGGACTAGCGCGGGTGTAAAACATATACAACATCTACTAATATATATATCAATATATAATAATCGTTCCAGGCGTGATAAATGCAACATCACAGAAATGTAATAAGCATCACAGAATAATAGAGATAATCTGGGATCCCCGGGTTTCATAGAGCCGCTACTGAAACCCGACGTTCCCCTGGTCGTATGGATAGCCTGTGCAATGAAATCCTAGACCCCTACGGGTGCAGCAAGTTACCCGCCAAAACCTGAAGCGAGGCAGCCCCATACAACAAAGTGAATGGACCACCCAGCACTTCACGGAATCTGGTAACTTGAGCACCCCTCCTTGGGTCAACCTATACCCCTACGAGTGCGGCGAATAGCCCGCCAATTCTAGAGTAAAACCCCCTCCGTCTCAAAGCCATGAGATGCGGGCTCGTTGCCCTCTAGAACCCGGCTACCCGTGCACCCCACCGCGGGGTAATCCTAGTACAGAAAGTAAAATATATACAACGGGTACATCGACCTCAGCCCGGTCGTGCCCCAAAAGAATAATATACAAACAGGCAGTGACGGCAGTCCACATGTCGGACGCTCGCCCCGCAATATCAAATGTACAAATAATACCAAACTGTACTACCATTGCATCCAGGCTATCCACCACGACAAATCCGCAACATCACAGCACAACACAGAACATCAACGTGAATGTTACGTTCGCAAATCCGTCTAAAAGGGCTATAGCAATTAGGCAAGATTTACCGATCAAATGACATTCACGGTCGCAGATATAATGTAAGTACTGTAAACTAACATATTTAAAATTTTCGATCGACAAAACTTCCCGAAGTGGGCCCCAAGCACAAATCCAGCACTCAAAATAATCTGGGCCATAACTAAAAATACCAGAAACCCCAATTCCAAGTCAGAGACCAAAGTAGAAAAATTGGTGCACTGAAGCTAGAGTAGCGCGGCGGAACCGCGGCCAAAACGTGGGTACGGCCGCGGTTCCGCGGTGCTACAGTGAGATCGTTGCACAAAATTTCTGTAGTGGTCTTATAACAGTCTGCCTGATTTTCTGACATACCCAAAAAAATTTTAGACCACAAAAAAAATTCGACAGAAACTGCAAAATTGGAATCGCGGTTTTGGAAATTTCGTTCGATCGATATTTTAAACACGTTAGAGCAAGCTAGTAAAGGTTAATGGCGTGGCTCTGATACCATGTAAGTCTACAGTAGCGCCCCGGCCGTCTGTCCGAGGCCAAAATGCGGAAACGAAAACTTTTTCAAAACTTGAAACCAACGCTATCGCAGACTTTAATCCCGGATCGAACCATTAACCTATAACTAGCTAACTAGAGAAGGGTTGGAAAGGATATACCGATCGATCCGTATCCTTTGGTCTTTGGCCACATCCCAAGCTCCTCGCGGCATCTCCGATCTCCGGTCTCCTCGTCGGAAAGGGCACAATATCTTCGAGTCTTTTTACGGGCTCCCGCTTCTTCCGAAGCAACTTGGACATGAAGTTTTCTAGCCGACGTGTCCAAGGTGGTGTAGAGAATGTGTGTGATCACTTTGTCTCTTGCATCCATTGATTCTCAACGCATGAGAGTGTATGAATGGAGGTTGAAGATGAAGCCATCAATGGAAATGGTGAGCTAGAGGAAGAAGAAGATAATGAGCCTTTTCTTTCTTGTGTTGTATGATGATAAAATGAGAGAGTGAGAGATCAAGAATAATACAAGAGCCAACCTCAACCATATGGCTGCCCTCTCTCTCTCTACCTCTCATTTCAACTCACAAATCAATCAAAAATGTGACACAAGCACAAAGAAAGAGACCATGAGTCATCACTTGTGCTTGTGTCACAATTAATACTCCTAATCATGACTTTAGGCTCACAATTTCCACCAAAGTAAACATTAACCCAAATGTTTACAACAATAAAAAGATACGGCAACATCTAAAGTAAACTCGTGATGGATCACAAGGATACCCCTCACCTGTATATACATACCTGCATCCGCATTCCGACCGAATGCGAATGAGATGAGACTAAAGTAATCCAACAAATCTAATATTAGTTTCCGGCTTAAACAAAAGCCCACTACTATGATCCGCCCGATCATGATCCGTGCACTACTGCACGTATATGATCGAACCCTGCCATATATCATACGGTCTCTATAACATTTCGCCCAAAACTTGAGAAACTGTCTGTGGGGGACTCTAAAGACTCGTCAATATTTTGGCTGTGGATTTAACCACTAGCACGTCAGAGGTACTAGCCGTACATAACGGGCTACCAGGTATTGACCGAAAGGGAGGTCGATGAGCGAACTCATCCTGACACCCTACTGAGCCTGTCAGTGACAATATCCGTACAGTCCGGTCCGTTCGTCTATGAGCATCGCATGTCGGGCCTAGGGGGTTGGTAAAAGTCAGACCCCTAAAAGCAGTACAAGTCGTGTCGGAGTGTAGCCTAGAACACCCTGAGATACTACTGGAATACCTAACAGTAAATCTCCTGTCTTGGCCAAGGACTTCGTGTAATGGCTCTCCTAGACACAGTGCGATCTCATCCCCAATACCGGGAGAGACGAAATCCCTGCCGATCCGCTCACTGCCTCCATGTGGCTCGGGACTGTACCCAACTAAAACCTGTTTGCACGACTCCTTTGAGCCGTCGTAGGGTAGTAATCAAAGCACAGTGGGAACTCACACGAGACAAATGACGATCTCAGGTCGATGAACTAACCTGTACACATGTCACCAGAGAACTGCTATCTGATGTCAGGTATAATACCAACTAGCATGTTCCCGGCGAGTCCTGACCGGTGTACTCATAACCCAATGAGCATCTATATACATCTTAGGTGAACCAACTGACACCAATGGCTTGTGAGACCGGCCACCGCCCCTCGTCGGGGTCTCGACTGTATACACTAGTCTACTAATAGAGTATCGATGCCCAGTCTCGAAACTCCCACGACTAGGGACACTTTAAGGATGTGCTTATAGACCCCAGCTCCCACGTATATGATCGCCATCATACTGCTGGCCGTCAAGCAAGAATCCTAAGGGCTCTACCAACGTGCAATAGTGACCTGTAATGTCACCTAAAGTATATACACGATGATAAAGATAAACCTGATAGTATACTATTATCTTGAGTAAGATTGTCCTACCGGTATAGGTCATCCCTCAATCATTACAATCACGTGCCTGTGATCCAATAATTGACTCTGAGGGCACTATATCCAACAACATACACACCCGAACCATACAAGCAGATTTTTAAAAGAAGCGAATCGTAGTTTGAAAATAGGGGTTACGGTGTTTTAAGGAAAATATATCATTTGAAAATCCATAACATCCCTCAAGGTACATATTTAAAAGATACAAACGATTTTTCGGTTTAGAAAAAGGTATGGTTCGGATGACACATCTACATCGACTATCTAGTCCTATAGTACCCTAAACGGCAATATCGTCAAACATCATCCTCAAATCCCGTCATCACATAATAGCCGTATTATATCATTTCTAACTATCCTTAGTTTCTAATATAGTATCACTAACTATCCTTTAATTATAACCCTAGTTTCCTATTCTAGGTTTCCTTAACCATATTCTATAAATCAGTTTTCCATCAAACTTTGCGGGGGTGCTATACGCCATCCACCCGACTTCCTCCGTGGATATAGATCCATTCACCTGGTCTTCGCTTGCCAAAATCGATGACGCCACGCACCGTCGCCTCGGGATCCACGCGAAGGTACCTACAATAATAAACCATCGCAATGCATATTAAAATCAAGGCGGAAAACCAAAACGGTACACGTTTCACTCATAGGTCAAAACCTATAGCTTTGCATGCAAAACATGACCAAAACCCTGGTCGTGGAAGTCCAAACGCCACACGACGGAAACACAATACCAAATACCAAAATCAAGTTAAAACGAATTCGTAAAACAAAGCACCATCTCATGGAAATGGTCCCATTTTTTACCCAAAGCCAAATTGGTCAATTCTACATAAATGGAGGGCCTAATTTACGTCTATAGGGACCCCAGAACAAATACGGATCAATTCTAACCTACCCTAGCCGCAAATTGCGGCCAGATTGAATAAATCTGTGGCCTAGGTGCAGGGATTGGGGCTCAGGTCTTGGTGGTAGCTTCCTAGGTGCCTGCACGACTCCCAGTAATTGCAAAATCATTTCTAGTGTCCCCGGGTTGCTCCAGATTCCAAAATACCCTCACAAATCACACATTTATCTGATGTCGGGGTTTCTAAATCCGTGTTTGGGTTTCTAAGCTCTGGTCCAGGTCATTAAAACAACACCCAAGTCTAGTTAACAGCCACTAAGCATCACCCAATTTCAAACAACACTCAAACCCTTTACTAGGGTTTCCCAAGGTTCACTAAACATCACAATTTCACCTCTAAACTTGCATGAAAGGTAAATTGAATGAAATACTATGCTAAGGGTGATGAAATTACATCACTTGGGCAACCCAAGAAAAACCCTAGTTTGCCAATGTTGTCCAAATCCCACTTTTCTTGGTCCAATGTGAAGAGAGTGTAGAGGGGATCAATTTTTGTGAAAGGGAATTAGGGTTTTGATGGAGTTTTTGAGGTGGATCTTGGGGTTAATGGTGAAGGGAAGAGAGGAAGAAGAAAATGAGAGAAAAAAATGGGGAAGGGATTTGTGGCTGCCCCTCTCTCTCCTCTCTCTTTTGTTCTCACCCACTCTCACTAATTACCCTTTTGCCCCTTTCTCTTCTTACCCTTTTCTTTTTACTAAAAACCCAAGTCACAAAATACCCAAAATAACACAAGAACACAACATGTAATCACCACATAACATGACATGGTGCACTGGCCATAAAAAACTGTAGAAACGCGGATTTGGCTTAATCGCGATTAGCAGTGCACTAATCGGGTTTTTATCAAAACTTCATATAATAAATTTTAAAAATACCAAATCCTTTAATTATATTATTAAACGAATAAATCATTTTAATTTCCATTTATTTAACAATTATTGGTATATATTTATACCCTTTTTCGAAAACCACAATTCGCAGATCGGGCAGTTTTCGGGAAAAATATTAATTTAATATTAAATTCCAAAAATAGTATTTTATATTTTCTGAAATGTTACACAATCTTCTCTACGGTGGGGTACCTCGTTTCCGCGTCCTTAAACATGTTGCTCACATAGTACACCGGCTTCTGCACCCCCTCGGCCTCCCGGACGAGCACCGAGCTTGCTGTTTGGTCGAATACTGCTAGATACAGCGACAGCTCGTCCCCTTCCACTGGCCGGGTGAGCAACGGCGGTGTTGGGAGGTGCTTCTTCAATTGGTCGAAGGCGGCTTGGTATTCCTCCGACCACTCGAACCTCGGAATTTTCCTCAGCGCCTTAAAGAACGGAAGGCACTTCTCCCCCGACCTGGACATGAAACGGCTCAGAGCGGCAACCCGCCCCGTGAGCCTCATGATCTCGACATTATTCTTGGGTGTGGCCATGTTCAGGATAGCGTCGATCTTCTCTGGGTTAGCTTCAATCTCGCGGTGAGTGGTCATGAACCCGAGGAACTTTCCCCCGGTGACTCCGAATGCACACTTGGCGGGGTTTAGCTTCATGTTGAATTTGCGGAGCACTTCGAAGGCCTCGCCCAGGTCGTTGGCATGGTCGGCCGACGAGCATGTCGTCAACATAGACTTCCATATTCCTGCAGATTTGTGGCTTGAACATGCGATTGACCAGCCTTTGGTACGTGGCCCCGGCGTTCTTGAGGCCGAAAGGCATCACCTTGTAGCAGTACACTCCCCGGTCCGTTGTGAATGCGGTCAGATCTTCGTCTTCGGGATTCATACGGATTTGGTTGTAGCCGAAGAAAGCGTCCATGAAGCTCAACAGCTCATGGCCGGCCGAGCTATCGACGAGCTGGTCTATGCCGGGAAGTGGAAAGTTGTCCTTGGGGCAAGCCTTATTGAGGTCGGTGAAGTCGACGCACATACGCCACTTCCCGCTTGACTTCTTGACCAGAACTACTTTTGCCAGCCACTCCGAGTAGGGCACATTTCTGATAAAGTTGGCGGCGAGGAGCCTACCAACCTCCTCTTCGATAGCTTTCTGTTTAACCGGGGCGAAGCTTCTTTTCTTCTGTCTGACGGGCCAGGCCGCAGGATCAACTCCGAGCTTGTAGGAGATGATTTTGGGGTCAATCCCAGGCATGTCAGCGGGCGCCCAGGCGAAGATGTCGGAGTTGCTTCTGAGGAATCTGATCAGGTCATCCCGCTGAGTCCCCGTCAGGAGCGACCCGACCTGGACGGTCTTTCCCTGGTCTCCTTCTGTTAGGGGCACCTCGGTCAGAGGTTCGACCGGTGCTCCACGGACCTCCTTCCGCTCGTCTCGGGTGTCTAGGGAACCTTTGATGTCGTCACACGCCTCGGCGCCGTCGGCATGCTGCTCGGGCGAAGACGTTTCGGTAAGGCCTATCTTCGCGACCCGCTGTCCCCCGTATGCCTGACCTATCCTGCCCCGATCGAGAGGGAATTTTATCGCCAGGTGGTAGGTCGAGATCTGGGCCTGGAGGGAGTTCAGCGTCGGGCGGCTGAGGAGGACGTTGTAGGCCGACGGAACTTTCGCTACGATGAAGTCCACAGGCAGTATGCGCGTGTGGCCGGGCTCCCCGATCATGAACTTCAGGGTGACCACCCCTTGCGCCGGGATGGAGTGGTTGGTGAACCCCGAGAGGATGTGAGAGGTCGGTTTCAGGTCTGCTGGGGCGAGCCCCATACGCAGGAAGCAGTCATGGAAGAGGATGTCCGCCGAACTGCCCGAATCGATGAGTATCCGGTGGACCTCGTACCGGTGGATTTGGGCTGTGATCACCAGCGGGTCGTTGTGGGGCACAGATATGCCATGGAGATCCTCGTTGCCAAAGGTGATGGGCTCTCGGCCTCTAGCCCTTTTGCTCGGGCGGTCGCCAGAGCCTGTGAAATGGCAGCCAGCGAGGGAGCCGATGACATTCGGTGAGGGCTTGCCCGCGCCTCTATTGTGAGGGAGGCGACAGTGGGTGTTTGGATCTTCAGGGGGATTGGTTTCCATGTGGGCGGAGATCGGAAGGCCAACTTTGTGTTTTGTAGAGTTGATTCCCACAGACGGCGCCAACTGATGGAGGTCCTTTTCGGGTCTCCGTCAGATGTTGTCTTCCGTTGATCTCCCGGTGGATTTTGTGGGTGATCTTCTGTTGCGTGTAGATCTCAATGGGTTTTGATGAGGTTGGTGATTTGAGGAGTTTAGCACCGAGTACCTACAAAGAAGTCCCGGGTGGTTTGGTACCACCGAGGACCCTCCGACGATCAAGTTAGTAATAGATCCGAGTAGAGTAACGGCTAAGTGGAGTAAAAATGGTTTACTTGACCCCTATATGATGGGGGTTTATATAGTGGCGGCAGCACGCAGCAGCGGGCGCGAGAATCTCACCGACAGTTACGCTCCCGACGTCACGCCCGTGTAAAGAGCGGATCGCTCGTTAATGGGGATCGTGATGGCGTGGAACGTGGGATGTTGCTGGCGGAGAATCTGCGCATGGCAAGATTTGCGGAGCGGCGGTTACGCCTTCGAGTGGTGGAGTCGGTCGGTTGGGGAACCGAGGGAGATGGCATCGGCTGGGAGCTCGGGGACGAGCGAGAGGACCGAGGAGCCTTGGTCCCGTGGCAGCTCGAGGCGAGCTGAGAGGCCGAGGAGGCCAATTTCCAGGGGCTCTAAGGAGAGCCAGCTTGTGCTCGCAGATCAGATACAGGGGTGGCCTGGTCGGCCCTTGTGGGCTCTTTCTTCTGAGTTCAGGGACACGTCATCCGCCACCTGTCCTTTAACTATTTCTCGCATCACCAATATTGAGCATCATCAGAGAGAGAATGAGAGATCGAGAGGAGAGAGAGAGAAAAAGAGAGAGAATGAGAGATCGAGAGGAGAGAGAGAGAACAGTGAGGAGATATAAACTCGTCGTTTAGTGGGGAGAGAGAGAAGTAGAGAAGAAAAGAGAAGAGAGAGGAGAGATGAATGGTGGGGGCCAGAAAAAGAAAGAGAGAGAAGTCAGCTGGGGTTGGTTTAAATTGTTAGGATATTAATTTTTTACAGATTTTAGTTAGTTAAATAAATTTTAAGGCTGTCGATTTTAAAATCAAGATATTATATTAATTAAAATTGGATTTTCAGGTAAATACAAATTTAGTCCAAAATACGCCCGGATTGGGTCAAAAATTCCATTTTAAAATATGAAAAATATATGTGACATCCCAATCTCAAAATGAAAGCTCGGGTAACGAAAATGCATACCCCCAAGAATGGATGCACGTACGTGCGCGTAGCCATCCAATCACGTCCGTTTCACTGAACGGGACGAGAACAAAACACGCGGATGCTACCACGGGGTTAAGGGTATCAGGAAGGCCATGTTATGTAATCTTAAATTATTTTATATGACTTAAAATGTTATATGGTAAAATATGCAATGCCAGATAAAATACGAGTATGCACTAAACATGAAAATGCAACAGTCTACGTAACGAGTCCAGATTATTCATGAATATGAATTAAACAAGTTTCAAGCAAGCAGGTTGGGTCGAATGCAATGTAAAAATGTAAAATACCATTCGCACCCAAAAATACGATAATCAGAAAAATACCACAAATAAAGAAAATACGAGAACTGGAACTGGTATAAATGAACTAGGGTGTTACAACCTGACATGACCTGATAAATCATTACTTGACATGTTACCTTATTCCGTTTCTAATGCCGACAATCCTGACATGTTGTCTGCATAGACAAAACCTGTACCTGTTTGATCCTGTGTTGGTATTAGATATCAATTGGCAATACCTGACTTGAACACATAACTTGAGGGTATAGGAAAATCAAGAATGTAACCGAGCGTAACTCAAAGGGCTATCATTTTGTTTGCCGTTTTTTCGGGCGTTACGGAATACCTGTTGTTTGCCATTTTTCCGGACGTTACGGAATAATCACCGATGGGTTATGATAAGGATTACATTAATTGATTTCGAAGACTTTAGAATAAATAAGCCAGTAGCACAGTTTAGATTGATCACTGCACGTCACATATATTGATACACTTCACTGTTCTATATCCGTGTTTACTTATTACATCCATGTTACTGTTTATGATTCATGCCTGCATATCTCGTGTATCCTGTTCATTTATTATTGGTTGATATCATGACGCGTTGACGTCTGGGTTTTGCATGGTCCAGATCCTCTATCTCTGTCGCAGGCAGTTCAGGAGTATTTTGACCAACAAGTCGAGCAGTGAAGATCATGTTAGTAGCTAGTTAGTTTAGTTTTTCTCGTATTTTCATTCCTAATGTGAGCCCGTATTATGGGAAGTACTTTCCATATTGTTATAGTTACTTGAATTTATTGCTTCCGCATATTATTTCTTGACTCGTTTATTCTGGGTCATGGACATGTACTAGATAGTTTATTTATTTCTACTGTTCTTGATATCTCTAGACAGCCGTAATGTGACTGTGGAGGGATGTTTCCTATCCACAGGTAGCATGGTTGGCTCTGTCACGTGCCTATCTTAGCGCACTCTGGGAAGCGGGGCGTGACAGGGTTTGTTTGGTATCAGAGCCATAGGATTTAGGTTAATCGGGTTTGATTCTTTTGTAGTTGGGTATTGGACCCAATACACGAATCAGAAAATCCGTAATTAGGAACATGTCCTGCCACATTGTTATCGTAATTCTTGAATCATATCTTTCTCTTGACCCTTGTCTTGACGATATGCAAACAACTTTGCATCTCAGCTTGAAACCTTTTGGTTCCCTATTGTTTCTCCCTACTTATTCTTTCGATTCTGCTACTAGGATTTGGGCGACTTGAACAGAGTTATGTGATTGTACCCATGAACTGCAGCATGGTTACAATGTGGTACTCTATTTAAGTAACTTGGAGTCCTGGTCTTGATTCATTTCCTTGTTCCATGGTCGTTTTATTACCTTGGTTCTCTCAGTTTCATTACTTACCAGTTCATGTTTTGCAGATTTCTTGGTGATCGAGACTGGCAGTTATGATGTTGTCTTGGGAATGGACTTTCTCGGCACTTTCGTTGCTCACATTGATTGTAGGGCAAAGAAAGTGATTTTCCAGATTCCCGGACATCCGGACTTTGTTTTTGCTGGAGGTAGCAATTCTGTCGGGTCAGTTAAGTTTAGGGTTAGGCCGACAAGCAATGTTCTTTCGTCAATGGAATTTGATAAGGAGGAAGCGCCAGCTGTAGTTCGAGAGTTTATGGACGTGTTTGAGGACATCTCGGGTTTACCGCCAAAACAAGATATGGAGTTCGCAATCAATCTTATTCCTGGTGCAGCGCCAATCTCAAAGGCGTACTATCCGATGGCACCAGTGGAGTTGGAAGAAGTCAAGAAGCAGGTTACCGAATTACTTGAAAAGGGTTGGATTCGCAGCAACAATTCACCTTGGGGAGCTCCAGTTCTTCTACTCAAGAAGAAAGATGGCACAAGGAGGATTGCATCGATTATCGAGAATTAAACCGGGTGACTATTAAGATTAAGTACTCGATCCGATTTGTTCGAGCAACTCAGTGGCGCGAGGGTATTCTCGAAACTGGATTTGCGGTCCGGATATCATTAGGTTCGAGTTAAATCAGAGGATATCTGCAAGACTACGTTCCGAACTCGATATGGATATTACGAGTATTTAGTGATGCCATTCAGAGTCACGAATGCACCGGCGATAGTTATGGACTTGATGAACCGAATCTTTTCACCGTTCTTGGACCAGTTTATAGTGGTGTTCATCGATGATATTCTGGTCTACTCGAGGAGCATTGAAGAGCATGCGGAACACTTGAAGATCGCACTGCAGACATTGAGGCAAGAAAGATTGTATGCAAAGATGAGCAAGTGCGAGTTTTGGCTTGATGAAGTGAAGTTTTTGGGGCACATCGTATCCGGAGATGGAATCGCCGTTGATCCTGAGAAGATTGCAGCAGTTCAAGATTGTCCGATTCAAAAGAACGTAGCAGAGATCAGAAGTTTCCTTGGACTTTCCGGATATTACAGAAGATTCGTGGAGAATTTTACTCGTTTGGCTGAACCTTTGACCAAACTTACGCGGAAGGAAGTACCGTTCATGTGGATGGATAGTTGTGCGTCAGCTTTTGAGGCGTTAATGCAAAGGTTGACAGCCGCTCCTATTTTGACCGTACCAGACGGTGCTGAAGGATTGGTGATTCACAGCGACGCATCTGAGAAAGGTTTGGGATGTGTTTTGATGCAGCATGGGAAGGTTATAGCCTACGCATCGAGACAGTTGAAGATCCATGAGAAGAATTACCTAACTCATGATTTGGAGTTTGCAGCAGTGATTTTCGCTTTGAAGATTTAGAGACACCACTTATTGGGAGAAAGGGTCGAAGTATTCACCGATCACAAAAGCCTAAAGTATGTGTTCATACAGAAAGAGCTTAACATGAGGCAACGTAGATGGTTGGAGCTGATGGCTGACTACGATCTTGATCTTAAGTACCATCCGGGGAAGGTTAATGTGGTGCCGGATGCGCTTAGTCGGTTTCCAGAAATTTGGATGTTGACTACACAGAAGTAGATTATCGAAGATTTTCGGAGATTCGAGTTAGAGGTTGTGCTACCGCATTCTTTAGGACAGTTGATGCAACTGCAAGTACAGTCGTCGTTGATCGAGAATATTAAAGCAGCGCAGTCGCAGGACCCAAGATTGCAAAGGTTTCGAGAACAAGTTGAAGCGGGACTTCGAATGAACTTGTTGATTCATGAAGATGGTTCGTTGCGTAATGGTAGCCGTTTGTGTGTGCCGAAAGGAGACATTCACGAAGAAGTTATGAAGGAGGCACACAGTTCCGCATATTCCGTACATCCAGGAGGCACGAAGATATACCGTGATCTACGATAGCATTTCTGGTGGGAAGGCATGAAAAGGGAGATTGCTCGCTTTGTAGCGAAGTGCTTGGTGTGTCAGCAAGTTAAGGCTGAACATCAAATGGTTGCTGGTTTATTGCAACCACTTCCGATTCCTCAATGGAAGTGGGAACATATAACCATGGATTTCGTGACAGCTTTACCGCGGAGTCCAAAGGGCAACAATGCAGTTTGGGTGATTGTTGATCGATTGACCAAGGCAGCTCATTTCATACCATTTCGAGTTAGTCAATCAACGGAAGCATTGGCAGAACGGTACATGCAGGAGATTGTAAGATTTCATGGAGTACCTGTGAGCATCGTTTCCGATCGTGACACCCGATTCTTATCACACTTCTGGAGGAGTTTACAGGAAAGTTTGGGGACGTGATTGAAGTTTAGCACAGCTTATCATCTTTAGACAGATGGCCAGCCAGAGAGAACGATCCAAACTCTTGAAGATATGTTGAGAGCTTGCATGTTGGACTTCAAGGGTTCGTGGGAGGATCATCTACACTTGGTGGAATTTTCGCACAACAACAGTTTTCAGGCGACTATTTAGATGGCTCCATTCGAAGCATTGTATGGTCACAAGTGTCGTTCACCTATTTGTTGGGACGATATTGGAGAACGAAAATTGTTGGGACCGTATTTGATTGTGCAAATAGTAGAGAAAGTTAATACTATCCGGAATCATATGAAGGCAACACAAGATCGACAGAAGAGTTGGGCCGATACATCGAGAATACCTATAGAGTTCGCTGTCGGTGATCTTGTGTTCTTGAAGATATCACCGACTAGAGGAGTGATCCATTTTGGGAGTCGAGGCAAGCTTAGTCCTCGATTCGTGGGGCCTTTCGAGATTTTGGAGCGTGTTGGAAAAGTGGCTTATCTCTTGGCGTTACCACAATCTTTGGCGAATGTTCATGACGTGTTTCATGTATCTCAACTCCGTAAGTATGTTCGAGATGAAACACACGTGCTAGACCATTCGGAGCTGACTGTAAGGGAGGATTTAACCTTTGAAGAACGACCGATATCGATTGTTGATCGAAAAGAAAAGGTCCTTAAGAACAAGGTTATCCCTCTCGTACTTGTTTCTTGGGGAAATCGCTCGCACGGAGAATCGAATTGGGAACGAGAAGACGAGATTTGACAGAAGTTTCCACACCTATTCTTGTAGATTCTTAATTGTTTATCTTTTTTTGTTTTGGGAATTTCGAGGACGAAATTCTTTTTGTAGTTGGGTATAATGTAACACCCTAGTTCATTTATACTAATTCTAGTATTTTTATTTAAGGTATTTTCTTAATTTATTATGTTTTTGGTGCGAATAGTGTATTTGACATTTGTATTTGCATCCGACCCGACCTGCTTGCTTGAAACCTATCTTGATTCATATTTATGATCTATCCTGACTTATTATGTGGACTCGTGTACTTTCATTTTTACATACTGCATACTGGCATTATCTGGCATCTGTATTTTACAATATAACATTTTAAGTCACATAAAATATTTTAAAAATACATTACATGGCCTGCATGATACCCCTAGCCCTGTGGTAGCATCCGCGCATCTTGTTCTCGTCCCGTTCAGTGAAACGGACTTGTTTGGATGGCTACGCGCACGTAAGTGCATCCGTTCTTGGGGGTGTGCATTTTCGTTACCCGGGCATTCATTTTTAATTTTGGTCGACACATATATTTTTCATATTTTAAAACTGAATTTTAGACCCGACCCGGACGTGTTTTGGACTATATTTGTATTTACCAGAATATCAAATTTTATTTATATAATATTAATTTTATAAACTGATACAAATTAAAATTTAGTTAACTAATAAAATATTTTTTTAAATTTAAGTCTAAACTAATTTCCTAACAAACTAACAACCCCTTTTTTCTCTCTCCTCTCTCTGTTACTTTATAAATATTAATTCTTTCAATATTTACAACCCATGCATCTCTTCTCCACATATATATATTTGATATACTTTTTAAATGCCATATAAAGAAAAGCATTGTTCCCTTTCTTCTTCATGTTTTCCCGCCTACGAACGAAACCCACGCCTTGCCTCTGCCCTCATCCCATGTGCCGTGTGTGCGTTGTGACGATTTACCGATGTCGGACGTGCCGTACGTATCTGTCGCGTGATCCAATCGAGGCAAGTTAATCTTTCTACATACTATACTACAATATATTCCACACATGTGAATATTAACATTACTTATTGTTTAATTATGCATCCCACATTACCATTTTACTATTTTACTGTCTTCGGACATCCGTGTGCATCCATATCATTATTTACATATCTAGTCGCATGTCCATTCATCTTGCTACATGCCAGGTATATTATTATGCATCCATATGAGTAAAATATTACCCGTTTATCACATTATACATCCATATTAAAGTTTTACCGTTTTCGGATACCCGTTTGCATCCATATCATTTAAAATATATATAACTGTATCTATAGATCATATTAATTCATGTTATTATTGTAGTAACACCCCATGCTTAATAATGTGCATCCCACTTAGTCTTGGAACTATAAATATAACCCTAATCGATAATTGTGCATCCATACCATTAATTATATATCTATTTGCATTCCAAGTCACGTTATTTCATATTACTGCTACATTAACACCCCATGCTAGATAATGTGCATCCTACATAGTCATGCAACTATAGTTGTAACCCCTGATAGTTATTTATGCACCCATGTTTATTTGTGTATCCATACCATTAATTCTGCATAACTAGTTGTATCCCATATTACATTAACTCATATTATTAATACATTAGTACCCCATGCTTGATATTGTGCATCCTACTTAGTCATGATGTAACCCCTGATCGATATTTATGCATCCATGCTTTTATTGTACATCCGTACTTTCACCCTGATTCAATACTTGCTACAGTTTGATTATGAGCACCCGCTTGATACCTGTGCACTACTTGACATGACCTGATACGCCACTACTTGACATGACTTGATACATGTACACTACCTGACATGTCCTGATATATCATTACTTGACATGTTACCTGATCTTGTTTCTAATGCTAACAATCCTGACACGTTGTCCTGATGGACGTTATTGTTGTCTGCATAGACAAAACCTGTACCTGCTTGATTCTGTGTTGGCATTAGATATCAATTGGCAATACCTGACTTGAACACATAACTTGGGGGTATGGGGAAATCAAGAATGCAACCGAACGTAACTCAAAGAGCATCATATTGTTTGTCGTTTTTCCGGGTGTTACGGAATACCTATTGTTTGTCGTTTTTCCAGGCGTTACGGAATACCTATTGTTTGTCGTTTTTCCGGGCGTTACGGAATACCTATTGTTTGCCATTTTTCCGGGCGTTATGGAATAATCACCGATAGGTTATGATGAGGATTACATTAATTGATTTTGAAGACTTTAGAATAGATAACCCAGTAGCACAGTTTAGATTGATCGCTGCACGTCACATATATTGATACACTTCACTGTTCTATATCCGTGTTTACTTATTACATTCATGTTACTGTTTATGATTCATGCCTTCATATCTTGTGTATCATGTTCATTTATTATTGGTTGATATCATGACGCGCTGACGTCTGGGTTTTGCATGGCCCAGATCCTCTATCTCTGTCGCAGGCAGTTCAGGAGTATTTTGACCAACAAGCCGAGCAGTGAAGATCATGTTAGTAGCTGGTTAGTTTAGTTTTTTTCGTATTTTCATTCCTGATGTGAGCCCGTATTATGGGACGTACTTTCCATATTGTTATGGTTACTTGAATTTATTGCTTCCATATATTATTTCTTGACTCGTTTATTCTGGCTCATGGACATGTACTAGATAGTTTATTTATTTCTACTGTTCTTGATATCTCTATACAGCCGTAATGTGACTGTGGATGGATGTTTCCTATCCATAGGTAGTATGGTTGGCTCTGTCACGTGCCTATCTTAGCGCACTCTGGGAAGCGGGGCATGACATTAATTCTCAATTTAAGAGTTTAACTCTTCTGAATAAGAACTTAGTTATTCTTTTGGTGGAAGGTCTGCAGAAGCAGATCTTCCCATAAGTTGAGAATTTAATTCTCATCGGGGAGATTCTGCCATGAAAATCTAAAACCTAAGGGAAGATCTAAGTTTAGAGAATTCAATTCTCACATCAAAGCAATTAGGAATTTAATTTCTTCAAACAAAATAGGGTTTAACCCTTAATACAATAACTTAGTTCTTCCTTTGGTTGAAAATCTGCAGAGGCACATATCCCCATAAGTTGAGAATTTAATTCTCATCTGGAAGATTCTGCCATGCAGATCCAAAACTTAGAGGGAGAATCGAGTTTAAAGAATTTAATTCTTCCAAATGTTAAGGAATTTAATTCCTCTAAATGAAATTAGGGTTTAACCCTATAAAAGAATTTAATTCTTCTATATACATAGGAATTTAATTTCTCAAAACAAAATTAGGGTTTAACCCTACCAAAGAATTTAATTCTTAAAACAAGGGACTTAAAACTCTCCATGCACGTAAAGAAATCAGTACCCAACTTGGTCACGTAGCAACACGTGACCCTCCTTCTCAATGATCAAAAGAGAACGAACAAGACTAGGTCACGTGCCCCCACGTGACCCTTAAACAGACTCCCCAAAATGAGAAAGAAAAAGCTTGGAGGCAATGCCTCACGTGCTCACAAGTGGCCCTCAAAATTGAAGGGAGTAAAACCAAAGGCGACACTGATTTAGGACGCCTCACGTGTCCCCACGTGACCCCTAACAAACACCTTTTTAAAAGGGCAAATGAGGGAAAACAGAGAAATTAATACCCAGTGCATTGGCATTATCACGTGTCCACACATGATGATTACAAAGACTAAGTGTTTAATTCTTATTTGCAGATTTTGAGAGTAAAATAAAAGAGGTTTGGCCCATTCTCAGGCGCCTCACGTGTCCCCACGTGACCACCTCATTTCTAGGGTTTAACACTATTTTGAGCATTTTGTCCCTGGTGTTTAACACTATTTTAAGTGCATCACGTGGGAACACGTGATCGTCAAATATGTGTTAGTATTTAACACTATTTTCAAACCAAGCTTAGCTTAAATTGACTAAGTTTTCCAAAGGCAAATCTCCCCTTCAACTGAACCTCAAAATTAATCAGCCAAAGACAAAGTGTTGTCAAAACCCCAAGCCCCTGTTTATCATTGCTAAATAATGGGGGGCTGAGCCCAGACAAATGTTCAACAGTCCAAACAAAGGTCCAACATCTTAGACCTAATTGGACTTAGCCCAAGTTGGCCATAAGTTCTCAATTCAGATTTAATTGAGCCAATGTGCTCATAATCTAATTAATTGATTTTAGTTCCAAATTGAACTATAGATTTCCCAATCAACCTTGGTTCAAGGGTATATCTCTTCACTCCTCTGATTTTTGTCGTTGTAATCCTTCAACGTCTTCAGAGAGGTGACGGGTCCCGATAACCAATCATTTCATGGACTGTGGGGTCCTTAAATTCATGGACTATGATGTCCTTAAACTTTATAGACTATGACGTCTTTAAATTATGAACTGTGGGGTCCCTTTAAACCCATGGACTATGATGTCCTTAAGCTCGGACTGTGGGGTCCTTAAGCCCATGGACTATGATGTCCTTAACCTCGGACTGTGGGGTCCCTTTAAACCCATGGACTATGATGTCCTTAATCTGGGACCACCATGTACTTAAACTGGTAATTGACCGCAAAGTCCCTAAACTAAAACAATAGAGCCCAAATGCTCTTTTATTGGATCTAAATGATCCTGTTAAGTAGATCTTAGTCTAAAATTAGGCTAGCGTATCCTTAACAAATGGTTAAGTTGACCTTAGTCTAAAATTAGACTAACGTGTCCTTAACAAACTGTTAAGTTGATCTTAGTCTAAAATTAGACTAACGTATTCTTAACAAACGTTTAAGTTGATCTTAGTCTCAAATGAGACTAACGTATCCTTAAACCCAACCCCAAACCCAAATCTAAGAAGATACGGATTTGGACTAATCCACGCCCTACGGGCGACAACATAAATTAGTCTCCGTATACAATCCACGGGCAACCAAAAACAAAACAAACACACATGACACGAAGTGACCATCTGGAGAAGGAGAAAGTGGTTACCGCAATGCGGTAGCGTAATTAACTGCAGGGGCTTGCGCCTGCAGGGAAGAGCATCCCCACAATCAAAAACCCCTCACTATGAGGGGGAATCTGACGAAGTCTGCTATATCGGCCGCATCTGTCTAAACCTCTGATATACGGTGCCATAAATAAACTTGGCATCTTTGGAGAGGTGGACGGATAAATCCAAATAGAATCTGCCCCCAAATTTAGGCAAGACGTCAGTCTTCTCGGTCTTTCGGCGGAGAACAGATTCTGGCACGCCCGGTGGGACCTTTTCCTCTTTCCACTCCACACTTCGTGTGTCGTGTTCGCGAACGAATCGCGGTTTGCTATGGTTGCCTGTGGATTCGAGGTACTAAGATTTGGTATCTTGCTCCGTGCAGAAAACAGAAGATCAATGGCTTCAAACTGCACTAACTGCAACTGCAACTCTCGCTCCGTCCCGTCCGGAGGAGTGACTTACGGGCCCCAAGAGGCCTCCATCTTCGCTATGCCGGTGGAACAGGTGACTCAGACCACCACTGGATTGTTCTTCGGGACCATGATCCCGCCAACAATCTTCAACGCTCCTGTACCATCACAAGAAGCTCCGAAAAAATCGGTCTTTGATCGGCTTACCCCTACTGCGGCCCCTCTTAACGGGTCGCCCAAACCAAGCGTCTCAGTTTTCAGCAAACTGGGCCAAAGCTCCAACGGACCCATGAAGAAGCCCGCAATTCCTGAAGAGGTCATCCTAAAATGGATAGCCATTTCTACTCTTAAAGTCCCCAAGGCGGCTTCTCCTGCTAAGGGGTCGGTCTTCACAAGACTGGTCGTTTCAGCTCCGACTCCACGTGAAGTCATGAGGGCTGTTTCCCCTATTCGAAAGTCGGCCTTCGCAAGACTTACTACCCCTCTCATCGAGCATCTGTCTTTGACAAGCTGGCACCAACAGCAGACTCTCATCAGAACAGGAGGCATGGGAAAGCTGATCCAACAGCGGAGGTGATCCCGGCTGCACGATATACTCGACGTCGCCACTGGCGCTGAGTGAGGAAAGCTGGGGGCAATTCCCCTTCTGGACTGACTCCGCCGGCTCCAATGGTGGAAGTTGATGTTGCTCTTCTAACCGAGAACAGCTTTGAACTACTTAACAGGGTGCGCAAGAATTCGCCAACTGCTGTGCTAAAAAATTCTCCTCCGCCCATTGAAAAGATCACAAAGGCAAAGCTAGAGCAGCCCCCTTAGCGGCTGTCCTCTGAAATTTATAAAGTTTGGCGACAGGTGCAAGACTCCGTGATTGATCAAGACTATCCCCGCCAACAGAAAAAGATGAAAGCGCGGCGAGAAGAGGACAATCCTGTCAAGCCACAAAAGGTGTCGTCTTCCTGGGTGCCCGTTGCAACGGCCCCCTCAGCTTCGACCGCCCACAAAAGAAGGAGGTCGGAGAAGATCCCTGCGTCTTTGGCAAATCGTAAAGACACTGAATCTAAACTCCCTAAGTCTGGGGGCATGGTAACATATACCGTTTATATGGCTTCCGGAAAAGAGGAAAGCCGTGCTTCTATGGGTCATCGACCGCTTACCTGATCGATAACAAAGACTCTGGAGCAACAGCAGCAAAAACTTCAGGAAATGCTAACGCAAATGGCCGCACTCACTGGGCCAAAAGAAAGCCCGAAAACGTCATCGGAGCAAGGTAAAGAACAAGAAACTGATACTGAGTTCCTCCACAGAATCCTCGAAAAGAAGGAAAAAGAGGCAGCAGAACAAAATGCCAACATAAAACGAATGGCATTCTTATTCCAGGACATGGTCGGGATGATGTTACAGCCGGATCCTCCAACCGAAGATCCTCCAGTAATAATTGAAGATGATAGAGGAGAGACATCAAATCCTCTGCCGGCTCTGTCAATAGCCAAGGAGGAAACAATCTCCAAAGCTGCCCTGGATGATTACTTCGCTCAGCAGATACGAGTTCACCAGGCGAATGAAGCGGCTGGGCAAATTATTAAAACTGGATGACCCTATCCGGGTTGGTATGACCAAATAAAGTACCCGCTGGGATACACGATCCCCAAATTCCACGTATATAAGGGGACTGGAAATCCGCATCAGCATGTCGCTCAATTCAGGGCTCTGTGCGGCAACACCGGAGATGACGATAAGCTACTGCTTCGCCAATTTGTTGGTAGCTTGTCAGAGATGGCATTCGAGTGGTATTCCGAACTCCTAAATGACTCTGTTAAGACATTTGCAGAGATGGAATTGCTATTCACCCAGCGTTTCGCGAGTGCTAGTGAACGCACCCCAATAACGGCATTAATCAATGCCAGGGTGAAGCCTGGAGAAACATGGGTGCAGTACGCGATACAGTGGCGGAATTTATGGTCGAAGTGCGAGCAGCGCATCGAAGAGACACCTGCGGTAGGCATGTTCATGGGTACTCTTGACCCTCAAGCGACCATTTCGCAATTCATGATATTCTTCAAGCCGACTACCTTCCAAGCCTTGATTGATAAGCTAGCCCAAATGGACCAGATGGGCCACAGGCCTTCCTCCTCAAAGACGGATCCTCGGAATGAAAGGGGGAAAGGAAAAGCAACTTTTGTCGCCAATACTCAACAACAGCCGAGAAACTTAAATCCGGTTGTTCGCCAAAACAACGTGCGTCCACGCCCATCCCTCGAGGAGAGACTGGGACATCCTTACTCGTTTCCCCGCGATAAAACGAGAAGACTTTTCGAGCTGGCAGTACGCAATATACTCATCAATCTGCTGGATCCAAAACGTCCGTTGTAGCCAGGCGATGTCAACAATCATAATTACTATCCTTACCACCAAGCAGTAAGCCATCCAATCGAAGATTGCTTCATCTTCAAAAACTGGGTTGAAGACCAATACCAACAGGGCAAGTTCGCGCTGTCCGAAAACTGGAAAGTGAACCCGCCACAACCACATGCTCCAAAAAAGATGGACATGCCGGGGGCATCGTGCTCATTCATAGAGAAAGCCCCATGGACCGAAAAGTCCGTAAACTAGAAATTCGCCTCAAATACGGCAACGATGAACCGAAACGTCTTTAAATGGAACATTATGTCCTAAAACTGGCTGTTGACCGAGACGTCGATAAACTACTATGGACCGCAGTATCCCAAAGCTGACGACGTAAAAAAAACGGTATGTCCATAAGCGAGATGGGCACGGATGAAAACCCGTAAGGGCTCCGTGAGTAAAAACAGCAGGGCTACCGGCGAGTTTTGTAAAAACCCGAAAGGGCGCAATCTCGTTAAAAGACACTCGCAAGGTCCTCTCGGCCTTGTGAGGAAAAAATACCTGCGTGAGATCCTTACGACTCACAAAGGAGAAACACACTTAGGGATCCCCACGATTTCTAAGGAAAAATTACACTTACGAGATCCTCACGACTCGTAAGGAGAATTCCCCTTTGAGACCCTCACGGCTCACAGGGTTTAAAAGCCTTAAGTTATAGGGATCTGAACCTGTTCTTAAACCATCACAACCTCCAATTTTGCCCTACAAGCGGTTCAATATCGACCCTTGTATACAATCCACGGGCGCGAATAAATATTTCCCTAACAAATTCCTACCCGCGACTAGGGAGATGTTCACATGATGAACAACCCTTGTAAGTCCTCTCGACTTATAAGGATAAAATACTCTTGTAAGATCCTTACGACTTATAAGAGAACACACACTTAAGACTCCTCACGATTCTTAAGGAGAAAGTGCACCTACAAGATCCTCACGGGTCGTAGGGAGAAATACTTTTATGAGACCCTTACGGCTCATGAAGTCAAAAGCCTTAGTCGATAGGATCCTAACCCTGTTTACTAAGCCACCTTTGTTCGACATCGACAAAGGCAAATGATAATTCGCTCCTGGCAATATCCTAGTTGTAGTGATACTGATGCCTATGTTTCCCCAATTAGAGAAAAGCTCTGTTCAGAATTCAAGATTTGAATTAAAGTTGCGCTTTTACAAAAGCGCTGCGCTACAACTAGCGCACCCCGTGCAAAGCGCATAGGCGCTAGCGCTAGATGCGCTGCGCTCCAAGTAGTGCACCACGTGCAAAGCATGTGTGCGCTAGCGCTAAGAGCGCTGCGTTCCAAGTAGCGCACAATGGGCAGAGCGCATAAGCGCTAGTGCTGGAACTAAATGTTCCTCACCGTTGGATCAAATATCCAACGGATATGATTAAATCATCAATTAATAAGAATAAAATTTTGTTGAATCTTTCCAAACAGAAAAGATTGTGTCCTGAATTTGGAACACCGTTGGATCAATAATCCAATGGTGATTGAAAATCACTAAAGTACAGAACAAATTCCGTAAAGGGGAAAGATCTCTCAATCTTGTTAAAATAAGAAGATTATCTTCTGCAAACCAGAAGCCCTTGGATCAAAGATCCGACGGTGGGGAAATTCCCAAATCAATTAGAGAATAAATCTCTTTAACCGATTCAACAAATCAGCCTCTCCTATATAAAGGACCCAAGACTTCAAGTCTCGTACAGAGGAACCCCCCTAAAAACTTTGAGAAAATCTCAAGAAGAAGAGCTAAGCTCTCGAGAAAGAAGATTTTTTCTTCAAGCTAAAAAGAAGGATGATGAACAAAGAGATGAAATCATCTCATAATTAAAAAGAAGAATTCTCTTCTTAAAAGATCATAGATCTACAAAGACCAAAGTCTTTTATAAAGAGATCGAAAAAATCTCATCATAAAACAAAGAAATACTTACTTCACAGATCATAGATCTATAAGACAAATTGTCTTTCTGAGATCATGAACATCTCATTATAAAGGAGGGGAGAATTATTCAATTCTCTTAAGATCACAGATCCATAAAAACCAAGCCTTTCATCAAAAATAGATTGAAATATCTCCTATAAACTAAGAACTTTGTTCTTAGAATCTTGAGACAAAGTCTCTTATCAAAAAGAAGATAATCTTCAGAGCGCAAAGTTAACCTAAGAAGAGCCTTAACGCTCCTAGTTTAAAAGTGCCTTAATACTCTTCATCTAGCGCAAAGCGCTGCAGTGCCATAGCACTTCAAACAACAGCGCACTGCGCTCATTGGCTAGCGCTTAGCGCTAAGCGCGCCACGTGCTTCTCACGTGTGCATTGCATTATTAAAAGCGCTTTGTGCTCATTATACGACACCAACGCCAAGCGCCTCAACGATTCAATTATAGCGCATCAGCGCTCTACATATAGCGCAAAGTGCTAAGCGCATCAGCGCTCTGCATATAGCGCAAAGCGCTAAGCGCATTAGCGCTTCACATCTGGCGCAAAGAGCCAAGCGCTTTAACCATAGCGCCCTGCGCTTATTGACCGGCGCTAGTGCCAAGCACGCCACATGCTTTTATGTGCGCTTTGGCAGAACATAAATTGTTCTTTGAAAAAGCCCCAGAACTATGATGAATGCTCAGCATTCAGTAAAAGACAAACATTGTCAGAAGCTAAATCAATGCTCAGCATTGTTAAAAGGGCCGAGCTCAAACAAATGCTTAACAGCCCAAAATAAATGTCAAAACATCTTAAATTGATTGGACTTAGCCCAAGATTGGCCATAAGTCCTCAAATTCAGATTAATTGAGCCCACAAGCTCATAAATCACAGATCTTAGTCCCAAATTGGACTACAGATCTCCCAACCAACTTTGGTTCAAGGGTACATCTCTGACCCCCTCTGATATATGTCGTTGTAATCCTTCAACGTCTTCAGAGAGGTGACGGGTCCCGGAAACCATACATTTCATGGACTATGACGTCTTTAACCTTGACTGTGAGGTCTTTAAACTCACGGACTATGATGTCCTTAACCTTGACTGTGAGGTCTTTAAACTTACGGACTATGATGTCCTTAACCTTGACTGTGGGGACTTTAAACTCAAGGACTATGATGTCCTTAACCTTGACTGTGAGGTCTTTAAACTCACGGACTATGATGTCCTTAACCTTGGACCACTATGTCCTTAAACTGGTATTGGACCACTATGTCCTTAAATTGGTAATCGACCGCAATGTCTCTAAACTAAACAATTGGGTCCAAATGCTCTTTTGTTGGATCTAACAATCCCGTTAAGTTGATCTTAGTCTAAAATTAGACTAACGTATTCTTAACAAACGTTTAAGTTGATCTTAGTCTCAAATGAGACTAACGTATCCTTAAACCCAACCCCCAAACCCAAATCTAAGAAAATATGGATTTGGACTAATCCACGCCCTACGGGCGACAACATAAATTAGTCTCCGTATACAATCCACGGGCAACCAAAAACAAAACAAACACCCACGACACGAAGTGACCATCTGGAGAAGGAAAGAGTTGTTACCGCAACGCGGTAGCGTAATTAACTCCAGGGGCTTGCGCCTGCAGGGAAGAGCGTCCCCATAATCAAAAAACCCTCAAATAAGGGAGAATCTGACGAAGTCTGCTACATCAGCCGCATCCGTTTAAACTTTCGATACACGGTGCCATAAATCAACTTGGCATCTTCGGAGAGATGGACGGATAGCACCAATTAGCATCTGCCCCGAAATTCAGGCGAGACGTTCATCGCGTCTTGGCGTTTTTGGCGGGGAACAGGTTCTGGCATGCCCGGTGGGACCTTTTCCTCTTTCCGCTCCACACTTCGTGTGTCGTGTTTCGCGAACGAATCGCGGTTTGACATGGTTGCCCCTGGATTCGAGGTACTAAGATTTGGTGTCTTACTCCGTGCAGAAAACAGAAGATCAATGGCTTCAAACTGCACTAACTACAATTGCAACAACTCCCTTTCCGCTTCATCTGGGGGAGTAACCTACGGGCCCCAAACGGCCTCCCTTTTTACAATGCCGGTGGAACAAGTGACCCAAGTCACCACTGGGCTATTCTTCAAGACTATGATCCCACCAAAAAGCTTCAACGTTCAGATGCCGTCACAGGAAGCTGCGAAGAAGTCGGTCTTTGATCGGCTTGCAACCACCACGGCCCTTCTCAGCGGGTCGTCTAACTCCACTGCCTCAGTCTTCGACAGGCTGGGTCAAAGCTCAAGTGGGCCCGCAAAGAGGCTCGCAATACCAAAGAAGGACACTCCAATTTCTGCTACAGTTGAGGTCGTCCAAGCTGCTCTCCCTACTCGAGGGTCGGCTTTCGACAGGTTGACCATTCCCTCTCAGCGGACGTCTGTCTTCGACAGGCTAGCGCCAATAACAGTCTCTCCTCAAAGCAGGGGGCATGAGGAAGCTTGTCCAACAGCGGAGGTAATCCCGGCCGCATGACATGCTCGACGTCGCCACTGGAGCCGAGTGTGGAAAGCTGTGGGCAATTCCCTTTCTGGACTGACTCTGCCAGCTCCAACTGTGGAAGTTGATGCTGATGTTCCAATTGGGAACAGCTTTGAACCACTCGGGAGGGTGCGCAAGAACTCTTCGACAGCCTGCTGAAAAGATCTCCTCCATCCATGGAGAATGCTACAAAGGTGAAGCTAGAGCATCCCCTCAACGGCTGTCCTCTAAAATTTATAAAGTTTGGCGACAGGTCCAGGACTCCATGATAGATCAAGACTATCTCCGCCAACAGAAAAAGATGAAGGTTCGGCAAGAAGAGGATTACCCTGTCAAACCACAGAAAACGACAGCTGTTTGGGTGCCCACAGCAACGGCCCCCTCAACTTCGACCGCTCACAAGAGGAAAGAGCTGGAGAAAATTCCGGTGTCTGCGGCGAATCGCAAGAACATTGAATCTAAACGCCCCAAGTCTGGGGACATGGTGGTGCACACCACCTATATGGCATCCGGAAAAGAGGATAGCCGTATCTCTACAGGTCATCGACCGCTTACGCGATCAGTGACTAGGGCTCAGGAGCAACAACAACAAAAGCTCCAAGAAATGCTGACTGCAATGGCCGCACTCACCGGGCTGAAAGAAAATCCAGAGATCTCAGAGCAGCGTCAGGAACAAGAAACTGATGCTGAATTCCTCCGAAGAATGCTCAAGAGGAAAGAAAAAGAGGCTGCGGAACAGGCGGCCAACATAAAACGAATGGCTCTCTTATTCTAAGATATGGCCTGGATGATGTTACAGCCGGAACCTCCAGCTGAAGACCCCCCGATTATCATTGAAGACGACAAAGGAGAGACATCGAACCCTCCTCCGGCTCTTTCAGCAGCCAAGGAGGAGACCATCTCCAAAGCTGCCCTGGATAATTACATCGCTCAGCAGATACGAGTTCATCAGGAGAATGAAGCGGCTGGGCAAATTGTTAAAACTGGACGACCCTATCCGGGTTAGAATGACCAAATAAAGTACCCGCCGGGATACACGATCCCCAAATTCCACATATATAAGGGGACTGGAAATCCGCATCAGCATGTCGCTCAATTTAGGGCTTTGTGCGGCAACACCGGAGGTGCCGATAAGCTACTGCTTCGCCAATTCGTTGGCAGTTTGGCGGAGACGGCCTTCGAATGGTTTTCGAAGCTTCCAAATGACTCCGTCAAAACATTCACAGAGATGGAGTTGTTATTCACCCAGCGTTTCGCAAGCACCACCGAATGCACCCCAATCACGGCGTTGATCAATGCCAGGGTAAAACCAGGCGAAACATGGGTTCAGTATGCGATACGGTGGCGCAACCTATGGTCGAAGTGCGAACAGCGCATAGAAGAAGCTCCTGCAGTAGGCATGTTTGTGGGAACCCTTGATCCGCAGGTGACCATATCCCAATTCATGATGTTCTTCAAGCCGACCACCTTCCAGGCCTTAATTGACAAGCTGGCCCAAATGGACCAGATGGGCCATAAGCCGTCCTCGTCGAAGATGGAGCCTCGAAACAAGAAGGGCAAATGGAAAGCAACCTTCGTCACCAACGCTCAACAACAACCGAGTGGCCCAAGACCGGTTGTTCGCCAAAGCAACAAGCGGCAATCCCTCAATGAGAAGTTGAGACGTCCCTATTCGTTTCCCTAGGATAAAACAAGGAGATTGTTCAAACTAGCAGTGCGCAATGGGCTCATTACTTTACCAAAGTCGAGACACCCACCGCAACCGAACGACATCAATGATCCTAATTACTGCCCCTACCATTGAGTATTGGGCCATCCACTCGAAGATTGCTACGTCTTTAAAAATTGGGTTGAAGACCAATACCAGCAAAGCAAATTCGCGTTGTCTGAAAATTGGAAGGTGAACCCGCCACAACCACATGCTCCCAAGAAGACGGACACACCGGGGACATCATGCTCCTTCATAGAAGAAGCTTAACAGGAGGTCGCTCTTTCATCCGAGACGAAAAGAATGCTGAAAGATCTTCAAACATGTCCGGCGATCAGGTGGAAAAGCCCGCAAGAGCCGGAGATCATCGACGGGATGCTGAAACCACGCCCAACATCGGGAATTAATAGCAATGGGCAAAACACCCAGGCACAGCCGTTACAGTCTTCGAAGGAAAAGAAGAAGATCAAAAAGCCCGCACAGTTTGATGACAAGCGCACGGATCTGCAAAAACATATTGACGCGCTGGAGGAATATAATCAGAAGACGCGGACCCCGGTCACACTCCAAGAATTTCTCACAATATCCTTGAAAGCGGAGATAACGACAATAACGACGGGGATGACTCGTCAGAAGAATCTGAGGACTATGTGGCAAGTTGCCACATGATCTCTCATTCGGTGTCAACTAACGAAGAAGCTCACTTGGCGATAGAAGACAACATACAAGAGCTGGGGACAGGATCGAAACCAAAACCCTTGGAACCGTTTGACGAGATGATCGACTTGCTACTGAACGAGGCCTATCAGAAAAGCAAAGCCAATCGAGAGCGCGAACTGGCTATATTCGAAAAAGCCAAACGCCGACGACTGAATGAAAAGGTCAAAGCACCCCAACCGGATCGAAGCATCCCTATCGCCAGCGAAAACAAGATTAAAGTAAGGAAACGATTCGCTAGGGCCCTGTCAACAGGAATGGAGTTGCCCTCTTTCAGAGGAAATTCTCCTAGCAGTATACGTCTTGATGAAGCGGACATACATCCTAACTTCTGTTTGTACCATCAGAGGATTGCACACCCTGTCGAGGAGTGCATAGCCTTTAAAAACTGGTGGCAGGGATATGTTACCCACAGACAACACGTTCAACGAGTGAAGCGCAAGGCTCGTCGGGAACAGAAAAGCACGACAGATGAGCGCAAAAGAGCCGCTGGCAACTATCACATATTCGACACCAAGGGATCGCAAGTTATCATCTTTGGAAGCGACTCTGATGAAGAAATCGCCCTCAGCACTCTTTTCAAGGAATCCACCTCCGACACAAAAGATGCGAAGATTTACGAGAAAATCTAGCTGCGTAATCGTACGTTGCCCGAAAAATCTCGGACCTATGACCGAAACGTCTTTAAACTACTACAAACCCGCAGCATCCCCAGGCTGACGTGGTAAAAAAAAAGGTACGTCCATAAGCGAAATGGGCATGGATGAAAACCCAAAAGGGCTCCGTGAGTAAAAACAGCAGGGCTACCATCGAGTTTTGTGAAAACCCGAAAGAGTGCAATCTCGTTAAAATACACTTGCAAGGTCCTCTCGACCCTGTGAGGAGAAAATACCTGTGTGAGATCCTTACGACTCACAAGGGAGTGACACACTTAGGGATCCCCACGATTCCTAAGGAGAAATTACACTTACGAGATCCTCACGACTCGTAAGGAGAACCCTCTTATGAGACCCTCACGGCTCATAAGATTCAAAAGCCTTAAGCTACAGGGATATTAACCTGTTCTTAAGCCATCACATTTCTCAGTTTGCCCTACAAGCGGTTCAATATTGACCCTTGTATACAATCTATGGGCATGAATGAACATTTCCCTAACAGAGTCCCACCAGCGACTAGGGATATGCTCACACGGTGAACAAACACTTGTAGGTCCTCTCGACTTGCAAGGAGAAAACACTCTTGTAAGATCCTTAAGACTTACAAGAGACCATACACTTAAGAATCCTCACAATTCTTAAGGAGAAAACGCACTTACGAGATCCTCACGACTCGTAGAGAGAAATACCTTTATGAGACCTTTATGGCTTATGAAGTCAAAAGCCTTAGTCGACAGGATCATAACCCTGTTTGCTAAGCCACCTTTGTTTGAACCGACAAAGGCAGATGATGATTCGCTTCTGGCAATATCCCAGTTGTAGCGATGCTGATGCCTAAATCGGTATCAAATTCCAAATCTAAACTCGCAATAAAAAACAGCGAGGCAAAAGTGCATATGAGATAGCCGAAATGATGGGGCAACTTGCAACAAAATCAGCAAGTAAAAATATATGCATACAAAATAGCCGAAATGGTTGGGCAACTCGCAATAAAAAAATAGCGAGTAAAAAGAAAAAATAGCCGAAATGATTCGGCACCGCGAAAAATAGCCGAAATGATTGGGCAATCGCGATATAAAAAGCTGAAATGATAGAGCGTCGTGGAAAGAATTAAAAAAAATGAAAGAATGAAACTTTTTGCCCTGCAGGTGAGGTCACATTGACCCCTGTATACAATCCATCGGCACAAACAAGAAGGGAACCATATCGTCCCACCAGGCTTCGTCAAAGCGAAGCTAAATCTCAACGGTTCATAGACAACCTAGAGACAATCTCGACATTCGTCGCAATATTGCAGACACAATATCAACAAACGAAGCGAAGGAAGATCCCTAGCTTCAGGGTCTCGACGTCAACATCGACAACTTAAGGATCAACACCGGCGTTCTTCCTCTCTCCAATCGGATGCAGACACAATATCAACAAACGGAGCCACGGCAAAGTCCCCTAGTTCCAAATCTCGACGGTTCACAGACAGCCTAGAGACTAACCCGGAACCATGGCAAAGTCCCCTAGTTCCAAATCTCGATGGTTCACAGACAGCCTAAAGATCACCAACGGCGTTTCTCCTTACTCCAGCAGGATGCAGATGCGACGTCAACAAATGACTCCAGGGTCAAAACAACGGAACCATGGCAAAGTCCCCTAGTTCCAAATCTCGACGGTTCACAGACAGCCTACAGATCACCAACAGCGTTTCTCCTCACTCCAACCAGATGCAGACGTGACGTCAACAACCGACTTCAGAGTCGCAATGAAGCGGAGCCATGGCAAAGTCCCTAGTTCCAAATCTCAATAGCCACATCTACGGCCCGAAGACCAACAACGGTGTGCCTCCTCATTCTAGCAGGACACAGATGCTACACCATCAATCGAAGCCATGGCTAAGTCCCTAGTTCCAAATCTCAATGGCCACATCTACGGCTCGAAGACCAATAACGGTGTGCCTCCTCATTCTAGCAGGACACAGATGCTACACCATCAATCGGAGCCACGACAAAGTCCCCAGTTCCAAGACTCTACGGTTCACAGACAACCTGGAGTTATCCAATGACACTGTCTCGAAAAACAAGTCAACCAACCCTAGGGAAATCAGTGTCCTTAGCAACCTCCTCGATTCAGGGAAATCAGAGTCCTTGACGAGAGCATCTCGATTCGCGTCGACCAGCAGAGAAATCAGCGTTTTTGCAGGAATACCTCGATTCGTCTCAACCCCAGGGAAATCAATGTCCTTGGCAACCTCCTCGATTCAGGGAAATTAGCGTCCTTGACGAGAGCATCTCGATTCACATCGACCAGCAGAGAAATCAGCGTCTTTGCAGGAATACCTCGATTCGTTTCAACTCCGAGGAAATCAGTGTTCTTGGCAAAAACCTCGATCAGGAAAATCAGCGTCCTTGACGAGAGCATCTCGATTCGCGTCGACCCACAGAGAAATCAGAATCTTTGCAGGAATACCTCGATTCGTCTCAACCCGAAGGAAATCAGTGTCCTTGACAACCTCCTCGATTCAGGAAAATCAGCGTCCTTGACGAGAGCATCTCGATTCGCGTCAACCCGCAGAGAAATCAGCGTCTTTGTAGGAATACCTCGATTTGTTTCAACTCCGAAGAAATCAGTGTCCTTGGAAAAAACCTCGATTCAGGAAAATCAGCATCCTTAACGAGAGCATCTCGATTCGCGTCGACCCGCAGAGAAATCAGTGTCTTTGCAGGAATACCTCGATTCGTCTCAACCCCATGGAAATCAGTGTCCTTGGAAACCTCCTCGATTCAGGGAAATCAGTGTCCTTGACGAGAGCATCTCGATTTGCGTCGACCCGCATAGAAATCAGCGTCTTTGCAGGAATACCTCGATTCGTCTCAACCCCAGGGAAATCAGTGTCCTTGGCAACCTCCTCGATTCGGGAAAATCAGCGTTCTTGATGAGAGCACCTCGATTCGCGTCGACCCGCAAAGAAATCAGTGTATTTGCAGGAATACCTCGATTCGTTTCGACTCCAGGGAAATCAGTGTCCTTGGCAAAACCTCGATTCAGGGAAATCAGTATCCTTAACGAGAACATCTCGATTCGCGCCGACCCGCAGAGAAATCAGTGTCTCTACAGGAATATACGACGTCAGCAAAACGGAGCTGCGGCAAAGTTCCCAGTTCCATGACTCGGCGGTGCACAGACAAACCAAAGTCAACCCTCGACCTCCCTGTTGAAGTAATGCTTTGACTCGGGAGTAGATCAACTCATCAATCACTTACGATTCCTCTTGACTTGTAAGGAAGCAAACTCTTTTGTGAGATCATTACGACTCTCAAGAGAAAAAACACTTAGGAATCCTCACGATTCTTAAGGAGAAATTACACCTACAGGATCATCTCGACCTGTAGGGAGAAAAAATCTTTATGAGACCCTCACGGCTCATAAAGTTGAAAAGCCTTAGGAGGCAGATCTTAACCTGACTCCTAAGACATCACTGTCCTACAAGGAGATCAAAATAGATTATCCACAAAATTCATGTACTAAAAAAGGGACACACCATCATGAAGCAAAATATGTCTTTTATTCATGAATCAAAATGAATACAAAGTACAATTTATGAAAGAATCAAAAATACTCTCATTCAGGAGTATGTACAAAAGAAGAATAAAAAATATACAATTCTTCAAGCTAGCGGATGATTCAAAAAGTTCATTAGTTCATCCTTCCTTTCTTGGGTCTCTTCTTTAAAATTGACTATGGCTGCGAGACGGGCATCCGCTTCTGACTGTTGGGCCTGATGCGAAGTAAGCCGGCCTTCAAGCTCCTGCTCAATAGCTCTATGAGCATCAACCATTGTCCGGGTAAAGATAGCAGTTTTATCAACAGCCACCACGTCCTTGATTACGGCTTGAAGCTCCTGCCAATGTTCATATGCATGGGTAGTCTTAGCTGTAAATTCAGCTTGAAGCTCCCCGAGCGCAGTTGAAGCTAGCTTCCTCTCTGAGAACTTTCGGCAGAGCCTCTTTTCACAGGAAAGCGTATTAGCGGCGTGTCACTTAATCAGACCCTGTAAGCTTGTCTTCGCAACCACCACCTCCGAAGGAAGGCACGCGCATTCAAGATTATACAAGCAAGCCTCCACTCGACGACAGAATTCAACCCAGACTTGCACAAATGCTTCACTGTGATAAGTGGCAAGAAAGGGGAGAGAACCGTTGGCCTCAACAGCAAATTCTTCGGCCGTAAGTGGGCTACCAACACGAAGGTCTTCGATCAACGCTAACAAAGAGTGAAGGCTTGACTTGGCCATACGTTCGAATGCACGCAGCGCATAAGGGCCAAACGGCATGAGAATGCGAGTCTCCAACGGAGTAAAAGTAGGAAGAGCTGTTAAAGATTGATAAATGATCAGCGAAGGTTGTAAACATAGGACAGATGCAAAGGCGTCGAAACTTTACTTACCCACGTTCATACAAGAAGAGTCTGGAAGACCCCCAGGCCCATCGAGGACCTCAACCTCATCATCATGTTCCAGAACTACAGAAGACATGAACATTGTTATATGAAGAAGTAACAATATCGAGGAAGGAGCGAACAACGCTAACCTTGTCCGGAAGATAGAATGATGCGCTGAAGGGATGTCTCCTGTAGAGCAGCCAGTTCCAGCAGACGCTGGAAAGACTTCCTGGGAGATAGGCCAGCGATGGACGCCGCCAATCCCCGTAGCTCTGAAAAGACAGGAAAGTTCAGATAATGAAGAGATCGTTAAAATAAAAGACAGAACAATACCTTCGATGCTCCTCCCACTCTGGATTGGAGGGATGGCAGCTTCGACGGCCTCCTCTGTGCCCCCAGGCACATCATCGGGGATGTGGGCCGGTATAATAACTTCCGGTGGAGGAGCAGTGACCATCGCTACATGCTCCAATGAAAGGACGGTGGCTTCGACTACCTGTCCCGCAGTCTCCAGACCATCCCCGGAGAGATCCATTGGATCCGCGGTCAATAAAGATGCCTCTTCCGAAAGAGCAAGCACCTGGGGAGCAGGAATCGCCAAGGGAAGCTCCATCGCAGGAACAACTATGGCGTTGACCCCCTCCACACTGATTAATGTCTCATCGGGGATATTTGCAGAGTCCATAATCAGGGCGCGACTTGGACTCAGTTCCTCTGCCATCAGCGAAGTCCCTGCAAAGTTTGCACGAGGATAAGGATATATATATATATATATATATATATATATATATATATATATATATATAAGTAGTGCAAAATACTACAAAAGGCTATATAAGTGTACCAATGTGCAAAGGAGCTTCTCGTATGGCTTGTTCAAGCCGACGCTCCTTCCTGAGGAGGTATGCCCGTCGAGGTTCGAGGGTAGACTCGCGGCCACCAGTCCACAATGAAAGTGCATCTTCAGCGTCGGCTGAGACAGCGTGCTTAAAGGCTCTCTCGCCCCCTTCTTCCAAAGGACCGATGAATATCCGCCGTATCGATGGAGGATCTTTGTAAAAGATGACAGCAGGATAAGGCCTTTTCGGGATCTTTACATTCTCGGATTCATCTTGTGAGCGTCTTATAGCTTCAGCCAATTGTGCGGCTTTCTCGACAGATGAACCAGGAAAAAGAAGACTGTCTTCCGGCGGACTAGTAACGGTCTTCTTCCCCCGCTTTGGCCCAAAGCTAGTGACTGTAGAAGCTCGCTTCCTTCCCTTTGCCGCCCACTTTCTGAGCTGCTTCTCAGTTTTGACAGAGAGGGAAGACTTCTTAAGGACCTCCGCCAAGGGGATATTATCATCCGAGCTAGGTTTTAACTCCAGAACTGTTACGGTATCCATCGTCGGTCGGTTAAGTGAAGCCTCTGTTGGCAATGAGGCACGAAGCCTTTCCTCCTCTATGAAGGTTTTAAGCGAAGCAGCAATGGCTTCTTCTGTAGAGGCACCTGTTAAAACAACAGGCGTTAGTCAAAGCATGATAAAAATTGAACAGCAGAAAGATAAGGGTAAAGTATACCTGACTGCATAAGGGCGGCCAGTTCTTTTTCGAGGATAGCTGACTGTTTGGAAGCTTCGATGGCAGCCTCCAAATCGGTATCATCAAGCATCTTGAATAAACTCTCATTGGTCCCATATTCGCTCAAGCCTTCGCTAGACGGAGCAAGGGGCGTCGAGCCTAATATGATGTCTTAAGAAAGTACTTGTTTCTTTTTCTTCTGAGGACGAGCACCGGTGGCCGATAATACAAGTTTGCATTTAGCAGGCTCCCTTGGACGACGAGTCCCAATTTCTTTTCCTACGTCCGACTCGGGGGACGCGGCAGCCACCTCTTTTTCAGGGGCGCTAGATGGGGGCAGCCCGCGCGTAGGGCTTAGCACGTGTTGGGGGGGCTCAACTGTAGTGACCTCTCTCAAGGGAGGACGAACAATATTCAGTCGCTTTAGGGGAACATTTTGATCACCAGCCGGCACTGCGCCCTTGCGATCAAGCAGCAATCGCTTTTCCTCGTTAATGACGGCACCCATCGAATGTTGGTACCATGCCACATACACATTCAGGGCCTGTGGAACACAACTCTGTTCGTTGATGAAGAAGTTAGATCCTGTGTTCAAGAGCATAAAATGATGTAGTGCGCTCCGAGTACCCTCTTCAGTGGCAGCCGGTTCTGCCAAGAAAGCCTCGAGTGAGACACCCTGATTGTAGCTTAACTACTGGGCGAAGCGATGCGGGTTATACCTCATAAATAAAGTCGAGTCATTCATCTTGAATACGAGAAAGCCCGGCCAGATAGAGTACAGATGAAGAATCTCCCGAGCTTTCAAGATAGAGACCCCATCCTTAAATATGTCCTGCAAGGGCAGCACCGTCTTCCCTGATTCCTGGCCGACGGTCAAGATTTTATCAGTAAAGGACATACCAGCTCCAACCGTGTGCGGGTGAAGAAGCAAGCCTCTAGCTTCCCGTTGCGCTGGAGTCACAATAGAGGCGCAGACCAGTCGCATGATCCGAGGGAACCTACACCTGTCATAAAAACTCGGCCTCTTATGGATGCCGAAGATGCCTAACATATGCAACTCGAGCCATGACGTAAAATAATGCATCGGGAAATTTACCGACTGCACCCTTGGCTCAGTGGTATCCGCTGCCAAGCTAAGGCCGTGATACACATGGGCTAACCCAGCGATCCCTACAGCCACTTGTATCCCAGCAACCATCCGATGCGCAGGATAGAAGACGGATGACCTCATACGGCGAGGGTGCATGGGAAGCGCAAACCAACTCAGTCATAACCCAAGAAATCCTAAAAAGAACGTTTCTTCGTCAATCCCAGGAGCCGCCAGCTCTGCAAAAGGGATGACCGGGGTATCGGGTAGAAAGAAGCTCTTCTGATCCGCCTCCGCCGCCGGCAGGTTGCTCAAACCTAAGCCGAAGGGGTCGTCAAGACTGGCGAATTTCTCGACTTCTTCCTTCAATACTTCTAGGCGAAGAAAATCAGCGATAAAAGCCGTAAAATTAACTCCACGACCTTCGGATGCAAGAAAGAGGTTCTCATAGATATTCAACACCTTAATCAAACTCGGAAATCGGTGTTGAATAGCGTTCTCGGGAGCAAGATCCATTACCACTGATTTGGTGGCGAAAATATACTCATCCGGGGGAAGCAACTCCTCATAATGTTCTCCCCTAACGGGTAAACCCGAGATCTCTGCAAATTCCTCCAAAGAAATAGAGAATTGTCGATCTGATAGGAGGAAGGTGTGGGTCGGAATGTTCCACTGCTCTAGAAATGCCTTGACCCACCATGCAGGAGGTGTGGAATATTGAAACAAAGAAGCATAGATGGCGGGATACAATCCGAGCTTCATCAACTGTGATTTCTTCGCCGATAAAATATACCGAGCCCACTGCAAATACCCGGCTGGGTGACGAGGAGTTAGTCCTATATTGTATGGCTGTCCCCAAGGGCGCGACTCGCCCTGACATATGCGCCGCCCTAGGATGTCCAGAGCCACCGGCGGCTGCACGGGTACTGCGGCAATGGAAGGCCGAAGGAGACCTTCTGAAGTCTAGTTGACCTCCTCCACAGTGTAATTTATTGGAGGTGCATCTGCATAAGCAATCACCGAGATAGGTTCCAAAGGTGTCGCACAGGAAAAGTTCCGTCGGCCCATGATAATTTGATCGTACCATTTACCCCATAGATGAAGACTCTTATGCTCCGGGTCATGGTCTTTGATCAGCGCAAAAACCTCTCGGTCTATGGGCGTTTCAGGGAATCCGCCTTCTGAGCGAATGAACGGGAAGCAGGTGTCAAAAGACATAGTACCTGCATAGGAAGAGAACAAATTGTCAGCCGCCAGTGCTATAATTTAAAATTCCGACACTTGGTACTTTAAGATCCGTACCGCACTGCAATGCAGTCAAAAGGGACCAAAGGGGACCTACAAAATCTAGATGACAGTTCATCATTAATAAAACAGCATCATCATTGGATGAGGCTGTCATTTAATGAGGAAATCCTCAAGAGATTCTCATTAAATGAGAAATCTCTCGGGCAGAGGAGTAAAACCCCCATTGAGAGCAGCGCTCTTCACTAGACAGACATCTGTCAAAGTCTAATGATGAATGAATAAAATTCCTCAAGAAGAGCCTTGCTCTGAGAAGATGATGGAATAATCCATCAAAAATAAAATTTCATTTTTTGATCTTCAAGATCCATGAATAAACTCTTAAGAGTTCTTCCATATGATCTGAAAGGAGCAAAGCTCCATTAATGGATTAAGAAATCATAAGCAAGATCCTTTTAGAGAGCAAAGCTCTGTTAATAAAACCCTAAAACGGATTTTCTTTAGATCAAAGATCTATGAAGAGCAAAGCTCTGTTAATGGGTGAAACCCTAAAAGATGTTTCAAAAAGGTTTAATCTTTTACCTAGTCTGACAGAGTTCTGTTCTTAAAAATTCTTAAGAAGAAGAGTTGCGCTCTAAAGAAGAAAATAATTTCTCAAGAAGGATTGAAAATGAACATAAGTCATCTCAAGGGCCAAGGGTCCTATTTATAGGCACTAAGCACCGTTTCAATTCCTCGGTCGATCCAAGAGTCGAGATGTTGCCACCGCTGCACCCACATGTGGGCCCCGTGAGCACAACGGTAGGGGGCATTTGTTTCCCCAATTAGAGCAAAACTATGTTCAGAATTCAAGATTTGAATTAAAACTGTGCTTTTACAAAAGCGCTGCGCTACAACTAGCGCACCCCATGCAAACCGCATAGGCGCTAGCGCTAGATGCGCTGCGCCCTAAGTAGCGCACCACGTGCAAAGCATGTGTGCGCTAGCGCTAAGAGCGCTGCGTTCCAAGTAGCGCACCATGGGCAGAGCGCATAAGCGCTAGCGCTGGAACTAAATGTTCCTCACCGTTGGATCAAATATCCAACGGATATGATTAAATCATCAATTAAAAAGAATAAAATTTTGTTGAATCTTTCCAAACAAAAAAGATTGTGCCCTGAATTTGGAACACCGTTGGATCAATGATCCAATGGTGATTGAAAATCACTAAAGTACAGAACAAATTCCGTAAAGGGGAAAGATCTCTCAATCTTGTTAAAACAAGAAGATTATCTTCTGCAAACCAGAAGTCCTTGGATCAAAGATCCGGCAGTGGGGAAATTCCCAAATCAATTAGAGAATAAATCTCTTTAACCGATTCAACAAATCAGCCTCCCCTATATAAAGGACCCAAGACTTCAAGTCTCGTACAGAAGAACCCCCCTAAAAACTTTGAGAAAATCTCAAGAAGAAGAGCCAAGCTCTCGAGAAAGAAGATTTTTTCTTCAAGGTAAAAAGAAGGATGATGAACAAAGAGATGAAATCAACTCATAATTAAAAAGAAGAATTCTCTTCTTAAGATCATAGATCTACAAAGACCAAAGTCTTTTATAAAGAGATCAAAAAGATCTCATCATAAAACAAAGAAGTACTTACTTCACAGATCATAGATCTATAAGAAAAATTGTCTTTCTGAGATCATGAACATCTCATTATAAAGGAGGGGAGAATTATTCAATTCTCTTAGGATCACAGATCCATAAAGACCAAGCCTTTCATCAAAAAGAGATTGAAATATCTCCTATAAACTAAGAATTTTGTTCTTAGAATCTTGAGACAAAGTCTCTTATCAAAAAGAAGATAATCTTCAGAGCGCAAAGTTAACCTAAGAAAAGCCTTAACGCTCCTAATTTAAAAGTGCCTTAATGCTCTTCATCTAGCGCAAAGCGCTGCAGTGCTATAGCACTTCAAACAACAGCGCACTGCGCTCATTGGCTAGCGCTAAACGCGCCACGCGATCCTCACATGTGCGCTGCATTATTAAAAGCGCTTTGCGCTCATTATACGGCACCAACGCCTCAACGCTTCAATTATAGCGCATCGGCGCTCTACATCTAGCGCAAAGCGCTAAGCGCATTAGTGCTTCACATCTGGCGCAAAGCGCCAAGCGCACTAGCATTTTAACCATAGCGCCCTGCGCTCATTGACTGGAGCTAGTGCCAAGCGCGCCACATGCTTTTATGTGCGCTTGGGCAGAACATAAATTGTTCTTTGAATAAGCCCCAGAACTATAATGAATGCTCAGCATTCAGTAAAAGACAAACATTGTCAGAAGCTAAATCAATGCTCAGTATTGTTAAAAGGGCCGAACTCAAACAAATGCTTAACAGCCCAAAATAAATGTCAAAACATCTTAACTTGATTGTACTTAGCCCAAGATTGGCCATAAGTCCTCAAATTCAGCTTAATTGAGCCCACATGCTCATAAATCATAGATCTTAGTCCTAAATTGGACTACAGATCTCCTAACCAACTTTAGTTCAAGGGTACATCTCTGACCCCCTCTGATATATGTCGTTGTAATCCTTCAACGTCTTCAGAGAGGTGACGGGTCCCGACAACCATACATTTCATAGACTATGACGTCTTTAAGCTTGACTGTGAGGTCTTTAAACTCACGGACTATGATGTCCTTAACCTTGACTGTGAGGTCTTTAAACTCACGGACTATGATGTCCTTAACCTTGACTGTGAGGTCTTTAAACTCACGGACTATGATGTCCTTAACCTTGACTGTGAGGTCATTAAACTCACGGACTATGATGTCCTTAACCTTGACTGTGAGGTCTTTAAACTCACGGACTATGATGTCCTTAACCTTGACTGTGAGGTCTTTAAACTCACGGACTATGATGTCCTTAACCTTGGACCACTATGTCCTTAAACTGGTATTGGACCACTATGTCCTTAAATTGGTAATCGACCGCAATGTCTCTAAACTAAACAATTGAGTCCAAATGCTCTTTTGTTGGATCTAAACAATCCCGTTAAGTTGATTTTAGTCTAAAATTAGACTAACGTATCCTTAACAAACGTTTAAGTTGATCTTAGTCTCAAATGAGACTAACGTATCCTTAAACCCAACCCCCAAACCCAAATCTAAGAAAATACGGATTTGGACTAATCCACGCCCTACGGGCGACAACATAAATTAGTCTCTGTATACAATCCACGGGCAACCAAAAACAAAAAAAACACCCACGACACGAAGTGACCATCTGGAGAAGGAGAAAGTTGTTACCGCGACGCGGTAGCGTAATTAACTGCAGGGGCTTGCGCCTGCAGGGAAAAGCGTCCCCACAATCAAAAACCCCTCAAATGAGGGGGAATCTGACGAAGTCTGCTATATCGGCCGCATCCGTTTAAACCTTCGATACACGGTGCCATAAATCAACTTGGCATCTTCGGAAAGGTGGACGGATAGCACCAATTAGTATCTGCCCCGAAATTCAGGCGAGATGTTCATCGCATCTCGGTGTTTTCGGCGGGGAACAGCCTAAATCAATATCAAATCCCAAACTCGCAGCGAAAAGCCAGCAATCCACAAATGCATATGAAATAGCCGAAATAATTGGGCAACTTACAACAAAATCAGCAAGTAAAAATGTATGCATACAAAATATCCGAAATGGTTGGGCAACTCGCAATAAAAATCAGCGAGTAAATAAAACAAATAGCCGAAATGATTGGGCACCGCGAAAAGTAGCCGAAATGATTGGGCAATCGCGACTTTCGCGATATAAAAGCTGAAATGATAGAGTATCGCGGAAAGAAAAAATATATATAAAATGAAACTTTTTGCCCTACAAGTAAGATCACATCGATCCCTGTATACAATTTAGGGGCACAAACAAAAAGGGAACCATATCATCCCACCACGCTCCATCAGAAAAAGAGCCAAGTCTCGACGGCCACATCTACAGCCTGGAGACCCACAACAGCGTCCTCCTCATTCCAGCAGGATTCAGACGCAACATTACCAAATGGAGCCACGGCATAGTCCCTGGTTCTAAATCTCGACAGTTCACAGACAACCTAGAGACGACCCCGACATTCGTTTCGTTACAGCAGACGCAATACCAGCAAAGCGGAGTGACGGCAAAATCCCAGCTCCACCTCAATATTCGTCTCGTTACACCAGACGCAATGTCAACAATGGCGTTCCTTCGTAGTCATGCAGGATACAGATGCAACGTCAACGAAAGACCTCATGGTCGAAAAAAAGCCGAGTGATGGCAAAATCCTAGCTCCACCTCAGCATTTGTCTCGTTATAGCAGACGCAATGTCAACAACGGCGTTCCTTCGCAGTCCAGCAGGATGCAGATGCAACGTCAACGAAAGACCTCATAGTCTAAACAAAGCGGAGTGATGGCAAAATCCCAGCTCCACCTCAGCATTCGTCTCGTTACAGCAGACGCAATGTCACCCCAGGATCAAAACAACAGAGCCATGGCAAAGTCCCTAGTTCCAAGCCTTGACGGTTCACGCGCAACCTAGAAACAACCGCGACATTCGTCTCATTACAGTAGACGCAATGCCAGCAAACGAAGTAAAGACAAAATTCCTAGCTTCAAGGTCTTGACGGCAACTCATATAAAACCTGAAAGACCATCGGAGACCATCCCACACCAGCGCGGAGTGGTCACCACCTCGACGTTCGTCTCGATACAGCAGACAAGATGTCACTACAGCGTCCTTCCTCCAATAGGATTCAGACACGCCAAAGCAAACGAAGCGAAGGCCAAATTCCTAGCTTCAGGGTCTTGACGGCAACTCATATAAAACTTGAAAGACCATCGGAGATCATCCTACACCAGCGCGGAGTGGTCACCACCTCGACATTCGTCTCGATACAGCAGACGAGATGTCACTACAGCATCCTTTCTCCAACAAGATTCGGAAACGCCAAAGCAAACGAAGCGAAGGCCAAATTCCTAGCTTCAGGGTCTTGATGGCAACTCATATAAAACCTGAAAGACTATCGGAGATCATCCCACACCAGTGCGGAGTGGTCACCACCGCGACATTTGTCTCGATACAGCATGCGCAATGCCAGCAAACGAAGCAAAGACCAAATTCCTAGCTGCAGGGTCTTGACGGCAGCTCATATAAAACCTTAAAGACTATCGGAGATCATCCCACACCAGCGCGGAGTGGTCACCAGCTTGACGTTCGTCTCGATACAGCAGACGAGATGTCACCCCAGCGTTCTTCCTCCAGCAGGATTCAGACGCGACAATCAAACAAACGGAGCCACGACAAAATCCCTAGTTCCAAACCTCGACGGTTCACCAACAACCTAGAGGCAACCGTGGCATTCGTCTCGATACAGCAGACGCAATGCCGGCAAACGAAGTAAAGGCCAAATTCCTAGTTTCAGGGTCTTGACGGCAACTCATATAAAACCTGAAAGACTATCGGAGATCATCCCACACCAGCGCGGAGTGGTTATGACTCATCGAGGCTCCCCAAACTGAGCCTAATCTCAAGTAAAAAGTGGCATGGCGAAATTCCTAATGCTTGCTCTTCCGACGGTCAAACTGCCTAGGAAGATTGCTTAAAGACGTCTTGTCCAGCCCCCGAAGGGATCAGAGACACGACTGTCGCAAGGCTACTCAAACAGCAAGATTGCCTATCGAGGAATATATCAGCCAACGCGACGGTACGACGGACAAAACCCTAGTACCACAAACCCTAACGGACCTCTGTCGTAAAGAGCAGAGGTTAACTGTGACGTTAGGACATCCTTGCGAGAACACCTCGATTCGCGTCGACCCGCAAAGAAATCAGTGTCTTTGTAGGGGTACCTCAATTCGTTTCGACTCCAGGGAAATCAGTGTCCTTGGCAAAAATCTCGATTCAGGGAAATCAACGTCCTTGACGAGAGCATCTCGATTCGCGTCGATCCGCAAGGAAATCAGTGTCTTTGCAGGAATATCTCGATTCGTTTCAACTCCGAGTAAATCAGTGTCCTTGGCAAAAACCTCGATTCAGGGAAATCAGCATCCTTGACGAGAGCATCTCAATTCGCATCGACCCGCAAGGAAATCAGCGTCTTTGCAGGAATATCTCGATTCGTTTCAACTCCGAGGAAATCAGTGTCCTTGGCAAAACCTCGATTCAGGGAAATCAGCGTCCTTGACGAGTGCAAGGAAATCAGCGTTGACCCGCAAGGAAATCAGCGTCTTTGCAGGAATACCTTGATTCGTTTCAACTCCGAGGAAATCAGTGTCCTTGGCAAAAACCTCGATTCAGGGAAATCAGCGTCCTTGACGAGAACACCTCAATTCGCGTCGGCCCGCAGAGAAATCAGTGTCTTTGCAGGGATACCTCGATTCGTTTCGACTCCAGGGAAATCAGTGTCATTAGCAAAACCTCGATTGAGGGAAATTAGTGTGTCGACCCGCAAGGAAATCAGTGTTTTTGCAAGAATATCTCGATTCGTCTCAACTCCGAAGAAATCAGTGTCCTTGGCAAATACCTCGATTCAGGGAAATCAGCGTCCTTGACGAGAACATCTCGATTCGCGCCGACCCATAGAGAAATCAGTGTCTCTGCAGGAATATACAATGTCAGCAAAGCGGAGACGTGGCAAAGTTCCCAGTTCCATGACTCAGCGGTACACAAACAAACCAAAGTCAACCCTCGACCTCCCTGTTGAAGCAATGCTTTGACTCGGGAGTAGGTCAACTCATCAATCACTTACGAGTTCTCTCGACTTGTAAGGAAGAAAATTCTCTTGTGAGATCCTTACGACTCTCAAGAGAAAACACACTTAGGAATCCTCACGATTCCTAAGGAGAAAATACACCTACGAGATCCTCTCGACTCGCAGGGAGAAAAGTCTTTGTGAGACCCTCACAGCTCATAAAATTGAAAAGTCTTGGGTGGCAGATCCTAACCCTGTCCCTCAAGCCATCACTGCCCTGCAAAGAGGTCAACATGGACTATCCACGGGCCACACTCTCCGAAGTCGAACATCGACGAGGAAGGAAACAACCACTTACGAGTCCTCTCGATTTATAAGCGGGAAAATTCTTTTGTGAGATCCTTACGACTCTCAAGAGAAAGTACACTTAGGAATCCTCATGATTCCTAAGGAGAAAATACACCTACGAGATCCTCTCGACCCGTAGGGAGAAAAGCCTTTGTGAGACCCTCACGGCTCATAAAGTTGGAAAGTCTTAGGCAACAGATCCTAACCCTATTTCCTAAGCCATCGCTACCTTATAAAGAGTTCAAGATGAACTGTTATCTACCATCTATGGGTCACACTTGCCAAACCTACATGCCACTGAAATTGAGAAGTTACTCATGAGCATATAAACTACTTCGTGCCAGACTAAAACATAAAAAAATAGAAGGGTGCAGCTCATGGAGCTGAGGGTTTGGAACTATATCTCTTAAGAGTCGAGATTTGAGTCAATAATAAATGACGACGCATGTGTCCGCTCGTTATCTTCTCAGATCAAGATCCTGAAAATTATATACCAACCCAAAACTGGTCATACGCTATGAATTACTCTGCGCTACTTCACCCACGTATATACTTACATGGGCAAAGTAGTGGGGGGCATTTGTTCCCGCCAAAAAATTTCTGCGCAAAAGAGCCCAAGTTATCAAATGGCAGCGATACGTTTAAGAAAATGTGAACAAGTATTTTCCGGGCTGTATTTTGACAAACTCCCGAATTTAAAACAGCTAAATTCTGATGGTATCGATAGCGTCTCGAAAAATCCTTCGATTTGATATATTATGGGCTTCATAATTCATCCGGGATCAAAAGTTATGAGCAAATATGCTATGCATGTGTAATCTAAGGAAGAAAATGCAAACCAGTATTTTCCGGGCTGCATTTTGACAAACTCTCGAATGAGAAACAGCTAAATTCTCATGGCATCGAAAGTTTCTCGAAAAATCCTTCGATTTGATATATTATGGGCCTCATAATTCATCCGGGATCAAAAGTTATGAGGCATCACGTGCCCACACGAGACCGGGCATCACGTGCAGACACGTGACCATTTACAGGCAAAGCCTGTAGGCACTGAATAAAATAAATAATTGAAAATAATTAATCAGTGGGATCACGTGCCAACACGTGATAGGCTCTTAAACCCTCTGAAACAATAGAATTAAATTCTAATTAAATAATTAATCAGTGGGGTCACGTGCCAACACGTGATGGGTTTTTGAGCCCTCTAAACCAATAGAATTAAATTCTAATTAATTGGACAATCAGTGGGGTCACGTGCTAACACGTGATAGGCTCTTAAACCTTCTGAACTAATAGAATTAAATTCTAATTAAGGGAAATCAAAAATCCTAATATTTTCTTCGATCTTTCCAAACAAAAAAGATAGTGCTCTGTAAAGTGGAGCACCGTTGAATTAAAAATCTAATGGTGATTAAAAATTACCAATTTATAGAAAGATTCTATACAAGGAAAGATTTCTTTGAAATTCATCAAGAATAAAAAACAGAATATCTTTTGGATTAAAAATCCAATGGTGAATAAAATTCACCGAGTGATCTAAAAGATCATGTTGGTTACAAAATCAATTGAAAATTTTCAATGAAAAATTGACTAAACAAACTTATTCTTTTCTTTCTCCTATAAATAGGAGCCAAGAAAAAAATAGAGGGATCTTTTTGGAAAGATACAACAACGGAGAGAAAAAGAAAAGAGAATTTAATTCTCTAGAGAGAAGAGAAAATTTCCTCAGAAGAAAAAGAAACCCTAGGTGAGAAAGGGAAAGAGATCTAAGCAGCATAAAACAAAAAGAGAATTTAATTCTCAATTTAAGAGTTTAACTCTTCTGAATAAGAACTTAGTTCTTCCTTTGGTGGAAGGTCTGCAGAAGCAGATCTCCCCATAAGTTGAGAATTTAATTCTCATCGGGGAGATTCTGCCATGCAGATCTAAAACCTAAGGGAAGATCTAAGTTTAGAGAATTCAATTCTCACATCAAAGCAATTAGGAATTTAATTCTTTCAAACAAAATAGGGTTTAACCCTTACTACAAGAACTTAGTTCTTCCTTTGGTTGAAAATCTGCAGAAGCACATCTCCCCATAAGTTGAGAATTTAATTCTCGTCAGGGAGATTCTGCCATGCAGATCCAAAACTTAGAGGGAGAATCGAGTTTAAAGAATTTAATTCTTCCAAATGTTAAGGAATTTAATTTCTCTAAATGAAATTAGGATTTAACCCTATAAAAGAATTTAATTCTTCCATAAACATAGGAATTTAATTCGTCTAAACAAAATTAGGGTTTAACCCTACCAAAGAATTTAATTCCTAAAACAAGGGACTTAAAACTCTCCATGCACGTAAAGAAATCAGTACCCAACTTGGTCACGTGGCAACACGTGACCCTCCTTCTCAATGATCAAAAGAGAACGAATAAGACTAGGTCACGTGCCCCCACGTGACCTTTAAACAGACTCCTCAAAATGAGAAAGAAAAAGCTTGGAGGCAACGCCTCAAGTGCTCACACGTGACCCTCAAAACTGAAGGGAATAAAGCCAAAGGCGATACTGATTTAGGGCGCCTCACGTGTCCCCACGTGACCCCTGACAAACACATTTTTAAAAGGGCAAATGAGGGAAAATAGAGAAATTAATACCCAGTGCATTGGCATTATCACGTGTCCACACGTGATGATTACAAAGACTAAGTGTTTAAAACTTATTTGCAGATTTTGAGAGTAAAATAAAGGAGGTTTGGCCCATTCTCAGGCGCCTCACGTGTCCCCACGTGACCACCTCATTTCTAGTGTTTAACACTATTTTGAGCGTTTTGTCCCTAGTGTTTAACACTATTTTAAGTACATCACGTGGGAACACGTGATCGTCAAATATGTGTTAGTGTTTAACACTATTTTCAAACCAAGCTTAGCTCAAATTGACTAAGTTTTCCAGAGGCAAATCTCCCGTTCAACTGAACCTCAAAATTAATCAGCCAAAGACAAAGTGTTGTCAGAACCCCAAGCCCCTATTTAGCATTGCTAAATAATGGGGGGCTGAGCCCAGACAAATGTTCAACAGTCCAAACAAAGGTCCAACATCTTAAATCTAATTGGACTTAGCCCAAGTTGGCCATAAGTCTTCAATTCAGATTTAATTGAGCCAATGTGCTCATAATCTAATTAATTGATCTCAGTTCCAAATTGAACTACAAATTTCCCAATCAACCTTAGTTCAAGGGTACATCTTTTCACTCCTCTGATATTTGTCGTTGTAATCCTTCAACGTCTTTAAAGAGGTGACAGGTCCCGATAACCAATCATTCCATGGACTGTGGGGTCCTTAAACTCATGGACTATGATGTCCTTAAACTTTATAGACTATGACGTCTTTAAACTACGGACTGTGGGGTCCCTTTAAACCTATGGACTATGATGTCCTTAACTTTGGGTTGTGGGGTCCTTAAGCCCATGGACTATGATGTCCTTAACCTCGGACTATGGGGTCCTTTTAAACCCATGGACTATGATGTCCTTAACCTTGGACCACCATGTCCTTAAACTGGTAATTGACCGCAAAGTCCCTAAACTAAAACAATAGAGCCCAAATGCTTTTTTGTTGGATCTAAATGATCCTGTTAAGTATATCTTAGTCTAAAATTAGACTGACGTATCCTTAACAAATGGTTAAGTTGACCTTAGTCTAAAATTAGGCTAACGTGTCCTTAATAAACTGTTAAGTTGATCTTAGTCTAAAATTAGACTAACGTATCCTTAACAAACGTTTAAGTTGATCTTAATCTCAAATGAGACTAACGTATCCTTAAACCCAACCCCAAATCCAAATCTAAGAAGATACGAATTTGGACTAATCCACGCCCTACGGGCGACAACATAAATTAGTCTCCGTATACAATCCACGGGCAACCAAAAACAAAACAAACACACACGACACGAAGTGACCATCTGGAGAAGGAGAAAGTGGTTACCGCGATGCGGTAGCGTAATTAACTGCAGGGGCTTGCGTCTGCAGGGAAGAGCGTCCCCACAATCAAAAACCCTCACAACGAGAGGGAATCTGACGAAGTCTGCTATATCGGTCGCATCTGTCTAAACCTCCGATATACGATGTCATAAATCAACTTGGCATCTTTGGAGAGGTGGACGGATAAATCCAAATAGCATATGCCCCCAAATTCAGGCAAGACGTCAGTCTTCCCGGTCTTTCGGTGGAGAACAGGAGATCTGGGAGATGTGCCTATGGGTTTCAAAGCCAAGGGGACTCGAGTCGACTTAGAGAGTCTATTTATGGATTGAAACATTTATCCAAGTAGTTGTTGATTCGATGATTGAATGCGATAACCGTAAATTCAGAGATTTTGTTGTGAACAATGTAGTGATGACCAAAAGTGACTTGGAGACAGTGAATGCCACTTGGTGTGTTTGTTTCTCGCTATAAAGAACACACAAGATGTTGAGTTCGTGCTAGGGAATTGGATCCATAAGAAGCCGTTCCAAGAGCATCCTATAGTTTGTCTTTGGAGACTCACATAAAGTATGTCTTAAAATGGTTCAGCCCGCATGATCACTCTTCAATTGATTACTCCGGTCACTATTGGACATGGTTTTTAGTCTTGATCTTTGCTATAAGACTCTTGACGAAGAGAGATAGATTTTGCGGGTTCTGTTTTGCATAGTCAGTAGTCAAATGTATGCATGGTGTGTACTTGACCAGATATATAATCCTTACTGATTGGACTTAGTATTAGAGTCTTCTTGTTGGGATGAAGTGACGAGAATTTTCATATATTTATGTGAGACGACCCACTATATCTTATGCTATAAGGAATCGGGTTTACGGTTATGTGGACATACAAATGCCGACCGTGCTGGCAATTTAGGTATGCATACATCCACATCCGCAAGTGCTTTCTTGCATAATGGCAGGGCCATCACTCGGAGTAGCAAGATACATGTTGTGTAGCTTTTTCACCATGGAAATAGAATATGCGGCTACCTCAGTAGCGCCGAGAAAACTGCTAGGCTGAAGTAATTCCTCGGGAGTGCGCGTGATCCCACATGCAAGGGAAACAGGGTTTCTCTTTATCGTGACATCAGGTCAACGATAGCATCATAGCATACTCAAACGATCGCATATATATGGGAAGTTGAAACACTTACAAATATAACGACACTTCGTTAATGAGTTAGTGGCATGAGAATGTAGCCTAAGCTATAATGTCTTCCTTCAGGTCAGACAATTGGGGATCCGATGACGAAGGAGATAGCTGAGTAACGCTATGCACGTTTGGGCTTCGTTCTGGGTGACGTGTTGTATTTCAAATAGCTTGAGAGACCTTACTCTTGTATTTGACAATATTATTATGAATGGCGACTTTATAGATGCATATTTAAAGATTGATGGTATGTAGCTTTCTTTTTTTATTATCTGGAATGTATATTTTTATATTTTGTTTGACTATTTCAGGTATGAAGTACAAGTGTACGGGATACATGATATGTACGAGATACACGATGTGTACAGGGAACACATTTAATAATGATATATCAGCAGGTAAGAACTCTCTCATACGAGAGATCCCCTTTATGCTAGAGAAGCATACGAAGGTGAGACTAAGTGCTAGACATCATTTGCTCGGAGCAGTGACTGTATTGTTTCATACTGGATATAGCGACAGTAGGAGCACTTAATAGAGTTGCCTTGACCGGGTCCAGATGAGATTGTCATGTGCTATAGGCCGAGCGACCGAAGTGGGGGATTCTCGCTTCTTCAACTGCGCTTTCCCTCCAGCCATTACGTGGAAACGTAAAAGATCGGATCTAGAATGTGACGTTGGCGAGAATAACGATCCCAACCAATTGGATCAGGTATTTCAATAATATTCTAGCATAGATACACATTTTTTCCGCTGCTTTAATTGTATGTACTGTATCTACGTACATTTATGCTACACAATGTATTGAACCCAATGGTTTTACAATGTGTTAAATCCAAACCTGCAACTTCAGACTTTGGACGGGTTTAGATGGGTTTCACATTTAGGCGGGCAGGTGGTTTTTACAGATTTTTCGAGTTTTGCCTACTATAAATTATCAAAATAAATTAAAATTATAATAATTAATGTAAGTTCTGCCAAAAATAAGTGCACAAAATTTTTGCTTTACAATTCTCTGTGAGTTATATTTGATAGATTTTATAGATTTCACTTAAAAACTATAATTAAATTAAAAAAAAAAACAAGAAGTAGACATCATACAATAATCACAATATATACATTATGATATTTGAAATTAAATGTTTATGTAATATATTGAGTCGGATCCGATATAAGAAGTAGATTCGGTTTGGGGCCGGTCTATGTTCGGACCGGCGGATTTCATACTATACCTACCCAACTTGTTTTTTTCTAATTTTGTTTGATCGGGTTTGGGTCCCCACAAAATCAAGTTAGATCGGATCAGGTCGGTCAAATCCAACCCTGCTTTCACCCCTTCACTAATACAAATTCTTCTATCCGTAGGGGCAACCCCTCATTGTAGCAGTGTTTGTTGAGGACACAAATCCAATCAGTAATTGAATTTATTCCTTTTCTTTATGTCATCAATTATTAATGAGTATTTATATATCCTTATGGTCTTGGTGAAAAGTAGTCAAATCCCACGCGAACGTAGGCCCCCCAAACGTGCAAATATAACCATATATAATTGATCATATATTTTGGCTGCTGCATGGAAGCCAGCCTACAAAAATCTTGCAAATTGCAACAACTTGTTATAGTCACTTTTATTAACGATATCAGTCAAACTACTACTTCAAATGTTAATACAAATAATTTTTAAAGCCATCTCCAATTACCTTAGACCCAGTCAAAAACATGCATGTATATCATCACTTTAGTTTCCTTGTTCCTTCTTCATATATCTATCCCCCTCTAATATAAATAAGGCCCTCATATTGCTTCCCCTTGCAACAAATTGATAAAAGTTCTACTCACACTTCACATAACCAATAATTGTAATGGGTTTCATTGGAAAATTGAGAAAACCCATTTGCAAGAATGATGTGATCAAGGAAATGGAAGCACAAGGCCCGACAAAAGGATATGTGCCAATATTTGTTGGAGAGAATCAATTAGAGATGGAGAGGGTTTTGGTGAGCCTTGGTGTGTTGAAGGATCCATGCATGCATTCTTTGTTGGAGATGGCTACTTACGAGGTGGGCTATTGTCATCAACAAGGCATCCTTAGAATCCCTTGTGATGTCCAAGAGTTTAGATGGATTGTCAATGAAATCTCCAAGGCTACATGATTTTTTTTCCCTTATTTAATTTTCTTTTTTTTCTTTTTGCTATGGCAATTATCAATTCTTTCATTTAATTCGTTTAATTATATTAGTTTTGTCCCCGCTCCCCCTCCCCCCCCCCCTGATGAGGAGTTGAGCAAACCAAATTTGTATTCATTAATTGATTGTCGTTGTTGTTAATTTATCAGAGATGATAGTTTTAAATGGAATTCCTGTGTTGGTCATATATAGCGAATTCTATAATTAATATATGCATCTTTTGTCGCATGCAAATATATATATATATATATATATATATATATATATATATATATATATATAATTAAAATAAAGTTACTTCCATTATGTATATGCAATTGCAATGTATATATGCAATAGAGAAAACGTATGAATTTATTTATTTATTTAACCCGCATATCAAAATGCATGCCTGGATTGCATTCATTGTAATATATAATATTATCAATAATACGTGTAACGTGAATATGAGCTTTTATTCATGATAATTTAATTTATGTATGATAAAATCTATTGTGGTTGAGCTTATGACACATAGTATACAGTAGTTAGCAAGTTGTTTATTTACGAAAGTTCTCTGCATTCATTCTCAATTTTTTTTAAATAAGATATCAACCTCCTATCTAGTTCGATCCGATACCCATATTCCAAAGGAAAATAAATCTAGATTTCTTTTTCCACTGGACCAATCTAAGAAATTAATCGTTTGGATAAAATTTTTATGAAGAAATCCAATGGAAAAACATCCAAAAATATAACTAATCTATTGAATTCTAAAAATTGGATAGATCTAGTTTTTCTAATCCAAAACTCTTTCTCTCTCTCTCTCTCTCTCTTTCTCTCTCTATCGTTTTTCCATTTTCTTGGCTAAGTTGTCTTCTCTTTTCTTTTTCTTTCTCTAAATTGGAAAAACGATAGAGAGAGAGAGAGAGAGGATATTATAACGAGAGAGATAATGTGAGCTAAAAATTCCCTTGATCCTCTTCTAACACTTTTTTAGCAAATTCGTGTTAGGAAGTTATCTTCACATACTTCAAGTAGTAAAGTGGAAGCTTGTGTTGAAATTTTTTTAAGGTGGATCATTTTTGACAAAGAGGTCGTATTACAAGCTCGATTCCGAAAGCTGGGAGCATAACCGGAGTCCAAGAAGAGAAGGCTAATATGTTACAAAAGTTATAGCCGCTAAATATAGTAGTTTAGCTCTCTTTATGATGTCAAGTTTATGACTTTGGTGAAGATTCTAGGGTTAGCATGCTATAGTGCTCATAAAAATTAAAATTTGTCGCTTCCGCTTGCATTCAAAACATATATTGAGGTAATAGCATGCGGCCTAATCGGGAATTGTCTAAAAATCCCTGTAATTTTCGAAATTATTGGGAATGACCTACTATTCAAAATCTTTTTAAGAAAACCAATGAGTTTTATTTCATTTAGGCCTTATATTCTCACAAGTGCTTGGATATTACAGGCAACTGCTTGGACACCATAGGCAACTGTATAGATATTGCAGGCAACTGCAATTGCTTAGATATTACAGACAACTGCTTAGATATTACAAGCGACTGGTATACATGGGGTTTTGATCGGGCCCGGGGTTTTTTATCAACAGAAAAAAGCCTAAGGGTTTTTATACAAGTTTGAAAAGGGCGAAGGGCATTTTGACAATTTACCCATATAATAAACATGCCACTAGGAATATGAGAAGGATTGGGTACATAGCCATACCCATTTAGTTTTTATGGAGCCATATCCACCTATTTACCTATGGGTTATAAATTGGGATTTTTATTAAAAATCCCACTCATACTTCGCTAATTACTTAAAAACCATCCATATTTTGTATTTACTTAAAAAAAACTCCTCATACATTAAATTACACTAAAAAACCTCTTTCACTAGTTTCCCATCGAAAGTTCCTGTCCCGTTAGGAAGATAGAGCTGAAACTTATGTTTGAACTATACTCTTACTTTTTAAATATTTAGTTAGGTCTTTCTCTAATAAAAAGAACATACATCCTCGCTTAGTTGATGATTAGGATTTAGCGTGACTAAAGAATGCTAAACCAAATAATCTCTCTTTTCGATTGTCCACGAACTTGAAACTTGCAATTGAAGGGTCAATGACACTTGACAAACTGGTTGTCTCATAAGGTTGAGAAAAATGAACTGGTTTTCATGATCAATTTGAGAAATCTTTGATCGAAATAATAATTATAAAGCTAAAATTGAGGAAAATTTAGGAGTTTTGCGAAAAGTAGAATGTCGTGAATGTTTTAAAACCCTAACCCAATATCCACTGTTAGTCTTCTAATGGAGTAATGGCGGATGCCAAAAAATGTAACGATTATGTTTTGTGTATATGCTAATAAAAATATTTTTATATTTTTCTTGGAGTCATTAATTATTTTAGTACTTCTTATGATGTAAATTGTTTACAAAATATGAATTTTGGTTTAAGTGTAATTAATATGATTTCTGGGAGAAAGAAAAAAATTTTAAATGATTTTTAGTATTTTCTAATTTATATTCTAAAAAATGGATTACATGAGAAATGAATTATTTTTGGATGAAAACTATGGAAAATGACCAAATAATTATTGGGAAATTTCCTAGAATTTATTTAAGTTTTTCCGATATTTAAAACTATTTTTAAAGCATTATTTATTAAAGAATAAATTTAATGTTTATCATGACATATACTATTAAACTTATTTGACAATATTAATTTATTTAATGATTAATTGAAATAAATAATTTTATATCTTCATACTAAATAAAGCTTTTATGTCTTTAAATATGCTGTCTTAAATACCTTGCAATTAATCGAGCAATTATTTAAGAATAAATGATGGTATTATGAGCATTAATTACAAACGTTTCTTAATTCGTATCCTCTCCTCTATAAATAGCCCCTGCTCTTCTTCACTTTTCTCTCGCTTCTAACGCTCAAATAAATCTAGAAAAATTCATGTGCGGTCGTCTTTCGACACTTTTCGCATAGGAGCTAGTAAAGAGTGCAAGAAAAATTCGAGATGGAAGAACGACTTGACTTGAATCGTTGGTCCGAAATTGAAACATTCTTCACAATGTAGAATCCGTCTCCCTCTCTCTCGATCTCACCACTTCTTCTCGCATGATAAAGCTGATCTAGTTGCCTATCTACCTCAAAATTCCATATGATCATTTTTTAATATTAATGAATATAGTTTCAGTCAATAAATGCGACAAATCTTGTTTTAGCTATATCTAATACATGATCAACACATCTATATATCCTTTTGCACATTTGTAAGTACAGGGTAAGGTCCTACGCCCTTTGTAATGTCTGTGTTTCCCGAATATATATAATAAAGGCTTTTACAAATTTTCTTTGTGTCAAAATAATTATTTTAATGCTTCTCGTCATTATAAAACACTTTGAAAAGGGTTTTTGATGTTCAAAACTAATTAATATGATTTTTAGAAATTTTTAAGAATTTAAAATGAATTTCTGGAAAAGGATAAAGATTTATAAGATATTTTTAATACCGGAAAAGAAATTTATTTTTGATAAAATTTTGTTTCAAGTGGAAGAAAATATTAAAATAGATTTTTCTAGATTTTTTCTTAATTTTTCCAATATTTTAAACTATTTTTAATTAATTTTTCTAATTAAAATTCAATTTTAGAAAACAGTTTTAAATTTGGAAAAAAAAATAAACAAAAACTGCAGGTTAACTGGAGCCGTTGGATGATCCAACGGCCCTGATTCTCCACTTGGGGAGGCAGGCACGTGGGGGCCACGCGCTTGCGCGAGGCGTGGACCGTTGGATCAAATGATCCAACGACTGGGGGTAGCAGGCGTCAGCACTCTCGTAGAGGGTGTGATTCGGACGTGGGTGGGGGCGGGGGTCGGGCATGGGTCAGCTCAGGTCTGGGTGAATTTAATGCTTAAAAACCTTATAAACGCCTTCCCATTCATTTTCAATTTTCTCACAAATTACCTGTCCAAAAATTCTGAAAAAATCTCCCAACCTTCATCTTTTCGACGCCGACACCTTGGTACTTCCCATTCCTCTAGCAAAAATACGAACGTGGTATTATTCACGTTTCCGTACGAGAAAATATTCCAGCTTCTATTCTCAATATCCCGATTCACGGTAGGATTCGCCTCTCACCCCTTTCACCCGTCACCTTTTTCTTAACAGTGTTTTAATCTGAATAATTGAACTCCTCTAATAATCTTAATAAAGATAACTACTCATGCTTGCAACTATGATCCTACAACCTTAAATACGACAGACCGAAATTCCATGACTAGTTATTTATTCATCGCTATAATAGAATTTTTTCACACCATAGAAGAAGGGGTAATGACCTACCTAGCCCCTTACCGACACATAACTCACACATGTTAAAATTGTACTCTAGAACACACCGATATGATGTCTGAATTGATGTTGATATATTGTTCGGTTAACCACCGAAATCCCTTTTGAAAAACCTTAGGTTTTTTTTGTTTCTCTAACATAGAGGGATCGAATTTTACATTAAAATACCTTAGCTTTCTAAAACCCCTTTTCACTTAAAATACATGGACTTTTTATAAAATCCCTATTTCACAAAAATACCCTCGACTTATAAAAGTTAGGATTTTTACATAAAACACCCTCAAGGTTTAAAATAGAGTATTTTTTTTACGTAAAACACCCTGGAGGTTTTTAAATAGAAAAATCTACATAAAAACCCAATTCAAATTTAAGATGGTGTATCTTTACATAATTACCCTAAAATCTCTGAGTTTAGTATTGTTCAAGTAAATAGGCAGCAGATGAGTTTTAGTGGCATCTTCTCTCTTGAGCATTGGTTAACCGGAGAAAACGATTGCTTCCACTTGCCTATCTTCCTATATAAAGCAGAGTGAGTTCGTACCTTTATGGAAACCAAAATTTCATGACTATCGACATATACATAACCATGATATCCTACATAACATGACATCTGGTACAGTTAGGAATAGATACGCGAATTCTAGGTATAAAATATTTATTGATGTAAGGTTACGGCAGAGCCAATGCCATCAAACCGTGGCCAAATGCGGAACAAAAATTTACTAAACTGACGCTACCATTACCCGATTCTCGGATCTATCCTAAACCCTAAACAAGCAAGCTAATATAAAGAAATTAGAATGGTTATACCGAGTTGATCCGTGTCCTTCGGTCTTCATTCCAAGCTCCTAGTGGTTGTCTGGATCGAGTTTGGTTGCCGGTCTTTCTCCATCTACGATGATCCGCCTAAGGGAAACGACACAAGTTTCAGCCTCGCCAAGCGAGGCAACCGACGCTCCAAGGTTGCTAGTAATGGAGAGTGGAGATGTTGGAATGTATCACTATAATATTTCTCTCATCACTAATGCTCCATGAGCAACCATAGAAGATAAAGACGAGGTGAGTAAACCAAGTGGCATGAGCAACTAAAGAAAAATGGCTAAGCCTTTTGTGAGTGTGAGAATGAGAGTGACGAAGCAAGAAAAGAAAATCAAGTCAAGAAAATAATGAGCAAGGCCCCAAGTGAAGTGGCTGCCCCCTCACTCTCTCTCTCATCCAACAATGCACACAAAATATCTTTTCCCAATTTACCAATAAACAAAGCCATGCTCATACCTCTTTACATGCCTCAAGCCATGCTCATGCCACCTCATCCCTTCCATCTCATTTTCCAAAAAGAAAAATCAAATAATAAGGTGTCAAATCTTTTAGAAGCTATTCCGTATAAATACGGAATATAACCCGGTACACGTATCGAAATACATATACGCGTATTCGTATAAAAATACGAATAGCCAGGAGAGAAAATGAATAGTGAACAATAATACTAGAATATAAATACATGTATAAATTATTAAATTAAAACCTGATTTAATAATCCGGTTTAATCCTAAGCCGCTAGTATTATCAACCGTCCGATTAAAGTCTGTGCAGCCTGTACACATATTTAATCGGACATCTGTATGTACCAACATACGTCATCTACACCATATCGTCTGAACCGTAAAAACCCTCTGTGTGGGAGTCTAAAAACTCGTCAATACGCTGGCAGTGGGTTTAACCACAATCACGTCAGTGACACTAGCTATACGTAACGGCTACCCATGTATTGAGTGAAAGGGAGCCCGACGAGCAAACTCATCTTGAACCCTTACTGAGCCTGACAGTGACAATATTCGTACAGTCCGGTCTGTTCGTCTAAGAGTATCGCATATCGAGTCTAGGGGGTAGATAATGTCAGACCCCTAATAACACGATAATTCGTGTTGGTATGTAATCCATCATCACTTGAGAAACTATCGATCCTGGATCGGTAGTTCTCGTATACCCCGGCCGAGAATTTCTGGTGATGGCCACTCGTGCACTACGCGACATCAACCCCCAATATCGGGAGAGTCGAATCCCCGACGATCCGCTCACTGCCTTTATGTGGCTCGAGATTTATTGATTACACTTAAAAACTATAATAAAGAAAATACAAGAAGTAGACATCATACAATAATCACAATATATACATTATGATATTTGAAAATAAATGTTTATGTAATATATTGAGTCGGACCTGATATAAGAAGTAGGTTCGGTTTGGGGCCGGTCTATATTCGGACCGGCGGATTTCATACTCTACCTACCCAACTTGTTTTTATCTAATTTTGTTTGATCGGGTTTGGGTCCCCACAAAATCAAGTTAGATCGGATCAGGTCGGTCAAATCAAACCCTGCTTTCACCCCTTCACTATTGCGAATTCTTCTATCCGTAGAGGCAACCAGTAGCGCTTGTTGAGGACACTGTTGCGGACAAATCCAATCATTAATTGAATTTATTCCTTTTCTTTATGTCATCAATTATTAATGAGTATTTATATATCCTTATGGTCTTGGTGAAAAGTAGTCAAATCCCACGCGGAACGTAGACCCCCCAAACGTGCAAATATAACCATATATAATTTATCGTATATTTTGGCTGCTGCATGGAAGCCAGCCTACAAAAATCTTGCAAATTGCAGCAACTTGTTACTTATATATAGTCACTTTTATTAACGATATGAGTCAAACTACTACTTCAAATGTTAATGCAAATAAGTTTTAAAGCCATCTCTAATTACCTTAGACCCAGTCAAAAACATGCATGTATATCATCACTTTAGTTTCCTTGTTCCTTCTTCATATATCTATCCCCCTCTAATATAAATAAGGCCCTCATATTGCTTGTCTTTGCAACAAATTGATAAAAGTTCTACTCACACTTCACATAACCAATAACTGTAATGGGTTTCATTGGAAAATTGAGAAAACCCATTTGCAAGAATGATGTGATCAAGGAAATGGAAGTACAAGGCCCGACAAAAGGATATGTGCCAATGTTTGTTGGAGAGAATCAATTAGAGATGGAGAGGGTTTTGGTGAGCCTTGGTGTGTTGAAGGATCCATGCATGCATTCTTTGTTGGAGATGGCTACTTACGAGGTGGGCTATTGTCATCAACAAGGCATCCTTAGAATCCCTTGTGATGTCCAAGAGTTTAGATGGATTGTCAATGAAATCTCCAAGGCTACATGAATTTTTTCCCTTCTTTAATTTTCTTTTTTGTTTTACTATGTCAATTATCAATTCTTTCATTTAATTCGTTTAATTATATTAGTTTTGTCCCCCCTCCCCCCATATGATGAGGAGTTGAGCAAACCAAATTTGTATTCATTAATTGATTGTCGTTGTTGTTAATTTACCAGAGATGATAGTTTTAAATGGAATTCCTGTGTTGGTCATATATAGCGGATTCTATAATTAATATATGTATCTTTTGTTCGCATGTAATATATATATATATATATATATATATATATATATATATATATAAAGTTACTTCCATTATGTATATGCAATTGCAATGTATATATGCAATAGAGAAAACGTATGAATTTATTTATTTTTTTAACACGCATATCAAAATGCATGCCTGGATTGCATTCATTGTAATATATAATATTATCAATAATACGTGTAACGTGAATATGAGCTTTTATTCATGATAATTTAATTTATGTATGATAAAATCTATTGTGGTTGAGCTTATTACACATAGTATATAGTAGTTAGCAAGTTGTTTATTTATGAAAGTTCTCTGCATTCATTCTCAATTTTTTTTAATAAGATATCATCCTCCTAGTACGCCTGATACCTATATTCCAATGGAAAACAAGTCTAGATTTCTTTTTCCATTAGACTGGGCCAATCTAAGAAATTAATTGTTTGGATAAAATTTTTATGAAGAAATCCAATGGAAAAACACCGAAAAATATAACTAATCCATTGAATTCTAAAAATTGGTTAGACCCAGTTTTTCTAATCCAAAACTCTCTCTCTCTTTCTCTCTCATTCATTTTTCCATTTTCTTGGCTAAGTTGTCTTCTCTTTTCATTTTTTCCCTCTAAATTGGAAAAACATTAGAGAGAGAGAGGATATTATAACGAGAGAGATAATGTGAACTAAAAAATCCCTAGATCCTCTTCTAACACTTTTTTAGCAAATTCGTGTTAGGAAGTTATCTTCACATACTTCTAGTGGTAAAGTGGGAGCTTGTGTCAAAATTTTTTCAAGGTGGATCATTTTTGACAAAGAGGTCATATTACAAGCTCGATTCCGAAAGCTGGGAGCATAACCGGAGTCCAAGGAGAGAAAGCTAATATGTTACAAAAGTTATAGCCGCTAAATATAGTAGTTTAGCTCTCATTATGATGTCAAGTTTATGATTTTGGTGAAGATTCTAGGGTTAGCATGCTATAGTCCTCATAAAAATTAAAATTTGTCGCTTCCGCTTGCTTTCAAAACATATATTGAGGTAATAGCATGCAGCCTAATCGGGAGTTATCTAAAAATCCCTGTAATTTTTGAAATTATTGGGAAGGATCTACTATTCGAAATCTTCTTAAGAAAACCCATGAGTTTTATTTCATTTAGACCTTATATTCTCACAACTGCTTGGATATCAGGCAACTGTTTGGACATCACATGCAACTATATAGATATTGCAGGCAACTGCAATTGCTTAGATATTACAGGCAACTGCTTAGATACTACAAACGACTGGTATACATGGGGATTTGATCGGGCCCAAGGTTTTTTATCAACAGAAAAAAGCCCAAGGGTTTTTATCCAAGTTTGAATAGGGCGAGGGGCATTTTGACAATTTACCCATATAATAAACATGCCTCTAAGCATATGAGATGGATTGGTTCTAGAGCCATAAGCATTTATTTTTTATGGAGCCATATCCACCTTATTTACCTATGGGTTATAAATTGGGATTTTTACTAAAATTCCCCCTCATACTTCGCTAATTACTTAAAATCCATCCATACTTTGTATTTACTTAAAAGATTTCTCATACATTAAATTACACTAAAAAACCTCTTTCACTAGTTTTCCATCGAAAATTCGTGTCCCGTTAGGAAGATAGAGTTGAAACTTATATTTTAACTATACTCTTACCTTTTAATATTTTTCTTGGAGTCATTAATTATTTTTATATTTTTCTTGGAGTCATTAATTATTTTAGTACTTCTTCTTATGTAAAATGTTTACAAAAGATGAATTTTGGTTTATGTGTAATTAATATGATTTCTGGGAGAAAGAAAAAAATTTAAAATGATTTTTAGTATTTTCTAATTTATATTCTAAAAAATGGATTATATGGGAAATGAATTATTTTTGGGTGAAAACTATGGAAAATGACCAAATAATTATTGGGAAATGAATTATTTTAGTATATCCTAGAATTTATTTAAGTTTTTCCAATATTTAAAACTATTTTTAAAGCATTATTTATTAAAGTATAAATTTAATGTTTATGACATATACTATTAAAATTATTTGACCATATTAATTTATTTACTGATTAATTGGAATAAATAATTTTACATCTTCTAATTATAGCATATACTAAATGAAACTTTTATGTCTTTAAATATGATGCCTTAAATACCTTGTAATTAATTATTGAGCAATTATGTAAGAATAAATGATGGTATTATGAGCAGTATTTACAAACGTTTCTTACTTCGTATCCTCTCCTCTATAAATAGCCCCTGCTCTTCTTCACTTTTCTCTCACTTTTAGAAAAATTCATATGTGATTGTCTTTCTACACTCTTCGCATAGGTGCTTGTAAAGAGTGCAAGAAAAATTCGAGATGGATGAACGACTTGACTTGAGTTGTTGGTTCGAAATTCAAACTTTCTTCACAATGTAGAATCCGTCTCCCTCTCTCTCGATCTCACCGCTTATTCTCGCATGATAAACCCGATCTAATTGCCTATCAACCTCAAAATTCCATATGATCATTTTTTAATATTAATGAATATAGTTTCAGTCGATAATTGCGACAAATCTTGTTTTAGCTATATCTAATACATGATCGACACACCCATATACCCTTTTGCACATTTGTAAGTATAGGATAACGTCCTACGCCCTTTGTAACGTCTGCATTTCCCGAATATATATAATAAAGGCTTTTACAAACTTTTGTGTCAAAATAATTATTTTAATGCTTCTCTCTGTTATAAAACACTTTGAAAAGTGTTTTGGATGTTTAAAACTAATTGATATGATTTTTAGAAATTTTTAAGAATTTAAAATGGATTTCTGGAAAAGGATAAAGATTTATAAGATATTTTTAATACCGGAAATGAAAGTTATTTTTGATCAAATTTTGTTTCAAGCGGAAGAAAATATTAAAATAGATTTTCTAGAATGTTTCCTAATTTTTCCAATATTTTAAATGTCTTTTAATTAATTTTTCTAATTAAAATTCAATTTTAGAAAATAGTTTTAAATTTGAAAAGAAAATAAATAAACAAAAATCGCAGGTTAACTGGAGCCGTTGGATCTTAGAGCCAACGGCCCTAATTCTCCACTTGGGTTGGGAGTAGCAGGCACCAGCACTCTCGTAGAGGGCATGATTCGGGTGTGGGTTCGGACGTGGGTCAGCTCGGGTCTGGGTGAATTTAATGCTTAAAAACCTTATAAACGCCTTCCCATTCATTCTCAATTTTCTCACAAATTACCCATCCAAAAATTCTAAAAAAAATTCCCCGATCTTCATCTTTTCGACGCCGACACCATGGTACTTCCCATTCCTCCAGCAAAAATACGATCGCAACGTTATTCACGTTTCCGTACGAGACAATATTCCGGCTTCTATTCTCAATATCCAGATTCACGGTAGGATTCGCCTCTCACCTCTTTCACCCATCACCTTTTTCTTAACAGTGTTTTAATCTGAATAATTGAACTCCTCTAATAATATTAATACAGACAACTACTCATGATTGCAACTATGATCCTACAACCTTAAATACGACAAACCGAAATTCCATGACTAGTTCTTTATTCATCGCTATAATAGAAATTTTTCACACCATTGAAGACGGGGTAATGACCTACCTTGCTCCTTACCGACACTTAACTCACACACATTAAAGTTGTACTCTAGAACACGCCGATACGATGTCCGAATTGACATTGATATATTGTTCGATTAACCACCGAAATGCTAACGAAATTCCTTTTGAAAAACTTAGTTTTTTTTGTTTCTCTAACATAGAAGGATCAAATTTTACATTAAAATACCCTAACTTTCTAAGACCCTTTTCGCTTAAAATACATTGACTTTTTATAAAATCCCTATTTCACAAAAATACCCTCGACTTATAAAAGTTAGGATTTTTACATAAAACACCCTCAAGGTTAAAAATAGAGTATTTTTTTTGACGTAAAACACCCTGGAGATTTTTAAATAGAGAAATCTTACATAAAAACCCAATTGAAATTTAAGATGGTGTATTTTTACATAATTACCCTAAAATCCCTGAGTTTAGTATTGTTCAAGTAATAAGGTAGCATATAGGTTTTAGAGGCATCTTCTCTCTTGAACCTTGGTTAACCGGAGAAAACGATTGCTTCCACTTGCCTATCTCCCTAGATAAAGAAGAGTGAGTTCATACCTTTAGGGAAACCAAAATTTCATGAGTATTGACATATATATAACCATGATATCCTACATGACATAACATCTAATACGGTTAGGGATAGACACGCGAATTCTAAGAATAAAATATTTATTGATGACTCTATTATATAGTTGTGACCTGATGAGTCCAATATATGGATGTGGCCCTATACTATTGATGACTCCGATATATGGATGTGACTTCATACTACTGATGACTCTGATATACGAATGTGACCTTATACTATTGATGGCTCCGATATATGGATATGACCTATTACTGCTGAAATTCCATACTTAGTAGGATTGCGTGCTAATTCAGACCTATGGCACTATAACACTGTATAAGGCGGGGACTGGATACCCATGCCTACCATATTAAGACATTTACGACATCTAGTACATACCTGATGTTGCAAACTACTGCACATATATGACATCATGCATCACACACACTTGTCTTCCTAACCTGCTTTTCTTTATGAGACATCTTACTCGAGTTTAATTCGCTGATAGACGTCATTTTTCCTTCTCCCTATTCCTGGAATATCCGTTAGATGAGGACGGGATTCATAAAGAAGGCAAAAGAGTGGAACCCACAGATGAAGACTATGAGGAGCTGACGCCCAACTATTATGATAGCTTTTTTACTGTAACACTCTAGCACTGTTATACTATATTTATTTGGGGTATTTCAAATCTTGCGGTAAAATTCTTGATTATTGTTGCTTTTGGGGTTACGGATAGTGCAATTGATAGTTATGGTTATTATCCGACCTGACCCGCATGTTTGAAGTCCATCATAGTTCAAGATTATATCAAATATTTGCTAGTACAGAGGATCCATGCAAATCTAGATTTTATAAACATATATAATATATTTTAGTATCCGCATATCTTTTAAAATACAATATAAAAATCAAAATAATATATTTTAATATCTAGCCTTACATGTCATCGCACCCCATATCATGCGACACACATATATAGTGTTCATACCCTAATTGTTAAAACAGACTCGTTTTTTGATCGCTACGTATATTTACGTAGATCCGTAATTAGGGATATACACTTTTATTTACAGAATATCGCACTATGATTTAAACTTTTACGTATATTCTCCATATTTAAAAACTAGATTTTTAGAAGGGACACGGGTAATATTCGAAGTAATCTGGTATTAACTGTAAAATCCCAATATATATACATAAAATATTCTATATAACTAAAACATATATAATTATTATATAAATATATATAATATATAATTTAAATAATAATAAATCTCTCCCTCTTTCTATCTCTCTCTCTTCTCTCTCTCTCTCTCTAATCTCTTTGTCCTTCTCACTCTTCTCCCCGTCTCTCTCTATCTCTCTAAATATATATATTAAATCCTATTATAAAACTAAACCTCACCCTCTCTCCCTCATTCTTCTTCACGTCCTTACCCGCGAACGCAAACCCTAACCCACGCCGCGCCCTTCGCCGCCGCCGACTTCACCTCGTCGTCACCATCCCCTTTGTCCCTGCTAAGTCCAGAGAACCAATTAACCCAGCATCACCACCTCTTCTTCTTCTTTCTTTTCTTTTCTTGATCCCCGATTGTCTCACCGGAGTTGCGCACGTCGCCGAGGATCCAGACGACCCAGCCACCGTCATCATCTAGCCATGTTACCACGTCACACAGCCACTAAGCCAGGTCCAGTCCTGCGTGCGTAAGTTTACACCGTAACTTTATTTCGACGTCGGAACGTAACATCCGTATCTCGACGTGAGATCCGATCAGGCAAGTTCTAAACTTGCAACATGCTATTTTATTATATCGATATTTATTTAATAAATGATAGTGCATGTGTTTTATTATTCAACAGAAAGTACCAAGTTACAGTTTTATAGCATCCGTCTATATCCATACCGATAATAGTTTATCTAGTTGCATGCCAGAATATCACGATATTATCATACTACTATATCGGTACAATATGCTATCTTGATTGCATCATACATGGTAATGGACATATAATGGTTATTACAGATAGATACATACGCTTCCTGGTATCAATGGTGTTTCGATATTGGTAACACTTTTACATTTGGTATCTATTTTGGTTAATATACATTGCATGACATGTTCAGGACACACTACCAGACTTATTACTTGGATAATATTATTAATGCCGACAATCATGACTTGTTGTCCTGATGGACATGACTTATTGTCTACATAGACAAGACTTGTACCTGCTTGATCCTGTGTTGGCATTAAATTTATATCACCAATATCTGACTTGAACATGAAACCTTGGGCTAAGAGGAACCCAATAATGAACCTGATTTGTAACTCAACAGTTTGATACTTATACTGATCAGTCTTTACATGTTTTGTCTGTACATGTTACATGTTTATTGCTTAGTGGCACGTCTCGGATTCAGCCCAAGAATCTTGACCGTGGTCCCGGGTACGCACGGGATACTATTGAGTTATATCGACAATTCTATTAAATTGATTTCAAAGACTTGTAAAATAGATAACCTAGAATCACAGATTCTAGAATACACATCACATTCATGTACCTCACTGTTTTATACCTATGTTATTTATTTATATTCATATTTAATAATAGCATCTTATCCTGGTTATTACTATTGTTTTGATATTATGACGCACTGACGTCTGGGTTTTGCATAGCCCAGTTTCTCCACCTTTATTGCAGGCAGATCAATAGTATTTTGGCAATCAAGCCGAGTAATGAAGAGCTAGCTATTTAGTTTAAAGACTCGTAGTTTATTTATTCCAGCAGTTTTATTTCTATCGATGTGAGCCCATATTAGGATGTGATTCAGATACTATTGTTTATTGGATCTTTATTCGTTTTAGCTTTATGCATTTTCTTGATTCTATTTATTGTAGTAGATGGGCATTTGTTAGCTAGATTATATATTTTACTGTTCTTGATATCCGCTTGACAGCCGTAATGTTACTGTGGAGGGATGATTCCTAGTCACAGGTAGCATGGTTGGCTCTGTCGCGTGCCGTATTTACGTATTTTGAGAAGCGAGGCGTGACAGGGTTTTTTTAGTATCAGAGTCATAGGATTTAGGGTTAGTCATGTTTGGTTCTTTTTATAGTTGGGTATTGAACCCAATACACTAACCAGAAAACCCGGAATTAGGAATATGTTCTGCCACATTACTATCTTACCAGTCTTGTATCTATAGCTGCCTTGTTTATTGAATCCTGTTTACCGTTACTAATTCCCTTCAGTGTCTTGGCTTCTGAATCATGGAGGATAGAGATTTTTGGTTATACCAAAGGCGTGTTGATAATGCCATATTACTTGGAGTTATACGTGGTATGCTTGAAAAGAAGAAACGGCAAACTGAGCTAAATCAGCGGCAGGCCGAGACTTTCCAGGAGGGTCTGCGGACGGTCTAGCAGTTCGTAATTACAGCGACACCCAGGCCAGTGCAGTGTGAGGGAACTGTGGCGGACTTTAGAAAGCTCGGTCCGTCCATATTTACAGTATTGGATGGGCCATTACCAGCGGAGCAGTGGCTAGTTGATACGGAGAACCTGCTCATCGCCGCACAGATTTCAGATGAGAAAAGGGTGGATGTAGTACGCATCCAATTAGTAAATTACATTCACGAGTGGTGGCTCGTAGATGAGACCCATCTAACCAAGCCGATCAGTTGGGCAACTTTTCTCGAAGCTTCTTGGATAAGTTCTTTCCCCAATCTTCTATGGAGGAAATGGAAAAGAAGTTCATTATTTTGAAGAAGAATGGCGGATCTGTTGATACACATGCAGCTGAGTGAACTCGGCTCAGTCGATTTGTGGGGCCTTGGTTGCTAATGAGGAAGATAGGGCATGGAGTTTTATGCGAAGCTTGGATGTGGAGATTCAGAGACACATCATATATCTGGAATTGACCACCTTCTCCCAAGTTCTCAAGGCGGCTAGAGAACAACAGAGTTTATCGGTGAAAGTAAAGGGTACTCAACCGCAACTGTTGTGGTGCGGAAGCCGGCGTTTACGCTAAACAGAGCTCCTGTACGCAGAAGCATTCTGGTAAACAAGCGAGGCATTGTACCCATGAAGAAGCCCGTTGTATCCGATCAGAAAAGAAGTGTGATTTGTGACTTTTGCTATCTACCCGGACACCTACATAAGGACCGTCGAATGAGGCTTGGACTCTGTCTAATTTGTGGATCAGCTGACCATACCATCAGTGCTTTCCCTTCAAAGCAACGATTGAGAGACGATATTCAGAAACCGCCGCAGAAGCATATTCATGGGTAGAAGCTGATCACTCAGAGGCTTAATCAATCATGAGCAGTCACCTTGATGGTCGAGGAGGCCAAGGCATCAGAAGACGTTGTTTCAAGTATCCTACTTGTTTATAATTTTTCCGCGTTGGCATTATTCGATTCAGGTGCATCGCATTGCTTCATGTCGCCAAATTTATTAGTGCACACTCTATTCCACACACGGCCGTGTCTAGTTGCTGGGACATACACACTGGGAATGGGAGAATTATATCCAGCAGTGAGTGCAAGGGTTGCTCGATCGTTATTTGCGGACGGGAGTTATTCACGGATTTCTTGGTGATTGATACTGGAAGCTATAATGTTGTCTTAGGAATGATTTTTTTTTTTTGCATTTTCCATGCTCATATTGATTGTAGGGCAAAGAAAGTGATTTTCCAAATTCCCGGACATCCCGGACATCCATATTGCACTGAGTACGTGCAACAAACCTTTAAACCTCTAGTTATCTCTAGTAAGAGGAGTATTGTCTCCTTAGAGTTTTCAGCGTATTACACCCACAAAATTCCATAATAAAAGAAGGATGATGAAAGTTACATACAAAGATAAAGAACATACAAAAGAATGAACTTGAAAATAAGAGTTTCAAACTACACTAGATTTTTAGTAGTCATGAGCCCTATCTTAATGGTCATGAAAAGATATCGGAAATCACATCATCCCTCAATAAAACATCATCTTTAGTCTTCATCCATGTCTTTCTTCCAAACATCAATCATATATCCCTACGTGTGTGTAAAAGGCATCCCTACACTTAGAGAATTCAATTCAAGCTATCATACTCTTGTCCATCTTCCTTAGTACTTTTTAGTCGGTGAATATTTCAGATGGAATTGCTCACACATTCTTCATGCGACCTTTAATACTTCTTGAGGTGCTAACCGACCGATTACCAAATGTGCTCACTCAATTAGACGTAATTAACAATATCCTAGTCTTGCAATACCTAAGGCTTAACAGTGGCTCCCAAAGCAGTTGGTCTAAGGCACTAGGTGATAAAGCACCCTTGCTTTATTTTTTTATACCGCCTTAAGTAATTACAAAACCAGTGTTCATTTTTCTTCATCATTTATTTTCATTTATATTTTTTTGTTTATATATTTATTTTCCTTCATACTGAGGCTTTTAGACAAGAGTATTTCAAGGTATCCTTAACTATCCCAAGTTTCAAGATGTGTGCAAGTGCAAATAGTAGAGTATCAACGTTCAGATGTTTGGACTCAAGAATAGGGACTATTTTTTCAGACTTTATTTCTATTCTCAGATTAGTAATTCCTTCATCTTACTAATCCTTGGGACAACAGCTCATGACTACCTATTACTAGCTTCATTTTAAAGCATCCAATTTTCTTGCTTTTCTTAAATCTCTTCCTATCTTTCATATATATTTTTCACTTCCTAAGTTTTATTATCAATTTTTTTAATGTTATTATTTAATATAATGCAAAATGATGCGTGAGTAAGCACAAACCTCCCCCAAATCTATTTGCAGCAGTGTCATCACCGATGTCATCTTTAAGTTTAAAACCTATAAATTTGGGAGGAAAAGTTAGTAACGGGGACAAGAATTAATGACAGCGAAATCCTCCTCCAAACTTATTTTAGGCTCACAATTTTGTAAAAAAATGTTTTTCTTTTAAGAGCCAAAATATTTTTCTCTCCCCCCCCCAAACTTGAGTAAAACGGTATTAAGCATTTAAAATTATAAGAGAGGGTAAAGTTATAGGTTTACGCAAAATTTTACAAAAACCAAAAGTCACCACCAACCATCAAATATTTTATCGATGTAACAACAATAGTTTGTGGAACATTATAGATGTGAAGAAGTGGGGAGATAGGAGGCGGAATCGATCGGGTTTATGTTTCGGTTGGTAGAAACGAAAAAGTGGTGGTGCCATACTCGTATTCTTGTTTTTGATAAGAAGGAGTGGAGGTTGTTCAGTCGAAAATATCGCACATTTGATATAACATTTTCCTTACTTTTCTTAAATATTTAAAGGTGTTTATTATAAATATAGAACATATTTGGGGTTTATTTGCAAAATACTATTTACCATATATTTATATATTATAATTAACATTAAGAAGGAAAATATATGCATATAATATTTTTATTATGCATATCATATCAAATATCCCTAATCAATATTCTTAAAATATAATATCAGATAAAATGGTTAGGATAATATCTTAAAATAATAACAAATACTACTAACAATATGAATTGAGATATTGTGCAAATATGAGCTCAGATGTTGAGATCGAGATATCCGAGATGTCGGAAATAAAATCTGCCGATGAAGTTTAATCAAATCGTAAATCATACAACGAAAAAAACTTAGAGTAAGATTTCCAAACTCCAGACATCAAAGAGATCTACAAATGTCAACACCAGAGAGCACAAAAAATCCCAAGACCTGATTTCACTAAACCGCGTCGGAAGGGCTGCAAAATAGGGGGTTTGGCAGAGGATCCGCGACGCTTTGGTGGCCGTATGATGTGAGATTTCAGGATCATGATCACAACAGAAAATCCTAACACATGGAATCTAAGGTTTCTGGTTTTGGAAATATTTAAAGGACCGAGAGCCTCACTTAGAAAATGATCTATCCGAAGCGATCACGAGGTCCAAGACGATCCACGTATCCAGGAGATCAATTCGCTGTTCATCTACCTCCTTCAAGAGAGATCGAGAAGCAAACTAGGGTTTTGTATTCCACTTTCTAAAGGAACAAAAAGTGTAATTGATCTAGTTGATTAATAAAGGTAGTTGTTTTATTCTTATCACATTTATTTACATTATGATCTCTATCCATTCTTCTTCTATCTCCATCATGCGTGAGTAATTCTTCGCTTGATAGGGTTCGTAGGATTAGGGTAGATCAATGGATGAGAAAATCCTTTAACTTCTTTTACGTCTTATGAAGTTTATAAACTTTAGCAAAAGAATCGTTAACATCCTAATTGAGCGCGCTACCAATTTATTGCTAGTCTCGACCACGATTTGAGATTAGATTAACAATTATTTTGTTAAGGGCTAGACATGAATAGAGATCAATGAAAAGACAAGGGTCAATAGTGGGGAAACCCTAGTTTTTTCCAAGAACCCTAATTCTCATTCATCACTGTCTATCTAGTTTTAAATCTATCAAAAGATAAAAGGAGTCATCTTTATTAGTCATCCATGACTACTAAATCCTAAAAAACCCTACAAGCACTCTTCTTATATATTCTACATCCGTGTTTAACATAGATCGTAAAACTATAAATTCTACATCCGTGTTTAACATAGAAATAGAATCTATTCTCCTTTCTTCTTTCTAATCAACACGTCTAAAACAAGATTAAAGATTCTACGCATCCCTGCGGACGACCCGTACTCATCTCGTCTAGCTACACACGACACCGTTATTGATTGCGGTTACTACTACACACTTTCACATAGATCAATCAGCGGATCAACTTCTTTGGGTGGGGTTGATTCATCACAATTTCCATGTTTTCTAGGAATGCGAGTTCTTCGGCAAAATATCTTCAAAACTTCCATCGATATTCCGAATGATAGTCTCATCGGAAAGGAAGTTATGATACTTGGTGTTGGATATATGTATACCCTAGTGGCCATTATTTGATAATGGATGTATTTTATATGTATATATATTCAGAGAACATTCTTGCTCGACATGATAGTATGCTATCTGGTTACTTTTTATCTTGACATGTTCACTTGATCATGCTTTTATTCATTTGGTATATGTTGATAAAGCCCTGAGGATGTTTGCTTGACTACTATGATTATGATGCAGATCATACTAGTGGGACATGTGTAGTTTATAAGCATATCCTAAAATTTCCCTAGTCATGAGTGTATCGAGACGGGGCATCGATATTCCAGAGTAGAATAGCGTATACGATTCTTGACTCATGAGATGGACGATGGATGATCCCATATCTATTGATGTTTGACATCAAGATTGTATGCAGGTGCTCAGTGGAGACTGGGTACACTAGACGGACTCGCCGAGGACTCCTATATGGTATTATATCTATCGTCTGATAGCAGTTCTCAGGTGACACTGGTACAGGTTAGTCTGTAGTCCCGAGATCGTCATAGAGTCTTGCGTGTTCTCCCACTGTACTTTGATTTCCACCCTACCACGGCTTTACTGAGTCGTGCAAACATGTGGTTTTTGGGTACAGTCCCAAGACACATGGAAGCAATGAGCGATAGGAGGGGTTTCGTCTCCCCCGGTATTGGGGGTTGATGTTGCGCTGTGCTTGATTAATAATATCAGCAAATCCCTGGCCAGGGCTGATGAGACTTACTGATAAGTGTTATCGGTAGTTTCTCGATCTGATATAGGCCATATACCGGAATGACTTATTGAGTTATTGGGGTCGACAATGTCATCCCTAGGCTTGATATGCAGCATATTTGACGAAGAGACCGGACTGTACGGTAAGTGTTACCGGTTGTCTCGACAGGAGTTTTTACAGGTTTGCTTGTTTTCTTCTGATCGCTCAATACCTGGGAGCCGTTACCTACAGCTTGTGCCAGTGACGGTTTGTGGGTATGTGATATGATCACTGCCTACTGCTAGCGTATTGACGAGTCTTAGAGTCCACAAAGGAGTTACCTACCTCAGGCGAAACGATGTGGGGTGCATATGGTGATATGCGCGAGTGCTTGATTAAATGAGTGTATATGATACCGCATTATAATATGGCATTTTTTTATTGGTCGGGTTGTATGTGATATGACCGATTTATTAAATCAATTGTTGATTTAATATTAATGACCATTAGTCTTTTTACTTATAACATTTTCTTTATATGTTGTATGCATGAATGGGTGTATGTACATATATTGATATGAATGCATACATGCATGCATGCATGTGTCATGGTTGATGATATATTGGAGTTGGCTATGCAAGACTTACATGGTAAAGATATTTATATATTTTGATTATTGATTAAAGATAATTAGGATTAAATCATGGTTGGATTTCTTCTACACTCTTCTTGAATCAACCATGGTTTAATCTCTAATTCATTTCTTTAACTCATTAACAAAATATCTAGATATTTTTGAACTATGGTTGTGAGTAAGTGTGACTCTCTCATATATTCATTATTCATTTTTATTTTGTGGCATAAGAAAAATATCTTGAGTTTTGCTTAGAAATCTCCTCCTTCTTCTTCCTCAAAGCTTACTACCTCTTCAAAAGTGAGTGAAGAACATAAAAAGGAAAGGTTTTTAAGCGAGATCTAAACCCACATCACCAATCTATACTAGTTTAGCCCACTACTGTACGTTGTTTGCTTCACTTCTACATAGTTCTTGTGAAGTTAGGAGCTTGAGCCAAGGGACTCCGTGGTGGATCGTCGTGGAAAACGAAGGACTCAAGCGGACCCGTACAAACACCAAGTTGATCCAAGGAGTCATAAAGAGGAGATCTACAAAGGTTGTATTTCTCACCTCTTAGTGTTAGACTCTTATTTAGTATGTTGTTACCCTAAATTTCTAGTTTGATCCTAAGTTAGTTTGCTTAGCACCCCAAAAATTTTAGTGCAGCATGTTTGATGCAAGAAAAACCCTTAGTATGGTGCTAGGTAAACCCCAACAGTGGTATCAGAGCCAAGCTAGAGCTTTAGAGTATCCTAGACGATGTTAAGAATTTCGAACGAACATCGATTACTCCGAAAATTGCTCTCTGGAAATTTTTCAAAACGTTGAAAGTTTTCACATTAAAAATATTCAGAAAATCATGCAGGTAATTATATGGACCCTTTAGAAGAACGATACCCTAACACGATCAAATGACCGCGGAACCGCGGCCAAAGCATGCCTTTGGCGGCGGTTCCGCGGTGCCATTTGTGAGGCATGGGTCGGCCCTTCTACGGTTGGTCCATAGGTACTGTGGCATGCTTTTGAGTATTTTTAATACTGCTCAGGTATTGAGCTTCTCTGTGATTTTTTGGGTAATTGATCGAGCGATCGAATGGTTTAACATCGCCTAGTTTATGTGATTGTGATACAACATTTGGAATCTACACTAATTAGTTTTGTGAAAATTGATTAGTTGCTTGTAAATCTAACATTTTGGTCTCGGGCGGAATCGGGAATCTTGTTGAATTACCCGATTTCTTTTGAAAAGTGGTTTCATATTTGAGACCCAAATGTAAGATTTACAATGTTAGATATGAAATCCGAAATATGAGATATTCCGGGGCGTGTCGATTCCAAATGTTATAGTTTGATATTTCTTTTCTGCGGCCGTAAGTGTAGTATGTGGTGTATTGCCGGTTTTGTTGCTATATGTCAATGACAATTAGGGTACGCATACTTACTTACGTTGATGACATGTGATGTTATGTGTTGCTGTGATATGATGTATAGGATCGTCGTGATAGAATGACCGGGGTTTTTATGTGAGATAAGAGTTTTCCTTTTCATTCATGTAAAATTTATTGTATGTAATATTATTTTATTGGGGCACATCCGGGTTGAGAATGATGTCACATTTGATGTATATTATTTACACTTCCGCATTAGGATAGACCCAAGGTGTGGAGCACAAGTGACCAGGTTCTAGGGTCCAGTGGGAGGTCATCTCGAGGAGTCGAGACCGGGTGTCCTACCTCTAGAATTGGTAGGGTCACTTGCCGCTCTCGTAGGGTTCTAGGGTATGGGATTGGCTATTCATCACGACCGTGGAATCCGTATTTTCTATCGTTGGCTAAATACAAAATACGGAACTCCTAGTATATCCTATATTTTCCATATATGTGCTTCTGCTGTTGATATTCTGTGATGTGATCATTTTATATGATGAGTCTAATGGTATTATTATATATATGATATATAATAAGCGTTGCTTATGTTTTACATCCGCGCTAGTCCCGCTCCGCTATGCCGTTAGTTAAGTAACCTAAAGGTGCATAACGGGCCACTGTGGCGAATGCGAATGGCATAAGCGTACGTTCTATTTTCATTTCTTTTCTGTGATGGCTTAAGGACTTAAATGATGGGACTACATTAATGTGATTAATGTAAAGGAAAATAAACCTAAAAGATGTTGTAGAATCGGATTTCAAACTTACTCGGCTTTTTATGAAAAAGCTACATTTCAAAATTGCGGAGCTTAAGCCACTCCTTTTAAAAACTATTTGATTCTACAACGATATCAAGTTCAAAACGTTAAAGGTTTTCTTAAAAATCATTCGCAACCCTCTGTCATTTTAGTAAGTAGAGTACTTAGTACTCGTGCTACGTTTGTTGACTATAGTTAAGGCGTAGTGTACGGTAACTAAGTGATGTCTTCCTATACAGCATATGATGCGATTAATTGGGACAATTATATGACTTTGTTGACCATAATTAAGGGTCATATAACTGGGTCTAATTAATCAAGAAATGACGGGAAGAGCTTGACTAGTGCTTGTGATTTGTTGACCATAGTTACGGTCATGAGTACTAGGGGTAAAAACCATATCGGGAGTTTCAAGAGTTGAAATTTGCAATGAGATTGCATACCTTCCATATAATGGTTGGATCCCGATCCCACTGTGAGCAAGAGTTGCTCCCATGAGAGTTTTACACTTTACAATTAGCTAACTCATTAGGTTTCTAGAAAGGTGTCTGCGGGGCTACGCCTCTGGGAAAACGAGATTTATTTTAATTAGGTCCGTGCGAAAGCACGGGGAACCTCCCTCAAAGTACCGACACTTGCCTGGCTGAACGGTTAGGAAGTTGTTGAATGTAATTAATCTTGGCTAGTTTTCTTTTTAAGGTTTGAAGGAAAATTTGATAAAAGCAGTGGGAGACATCGATTGATAAGATAATAACCAGTCTAATCTTTTGCAAGAGCTTTCGCCGAGTGTATTATTTTCTCTCTCCTAATGGCAGTTACCCATGACTGGACTTAAGCTTCTATTAGAGAAAAATAAACTAAATGGGACCAATTATAAAGACTGGCTGAGGAACATTAACATTGCCTTGACTTATGATAAGGTATCATATGTCATCACTGCCCCAGCCCCTCCCATCCCAGGCCCTGCATCTTCAGTTGCGGATAGGGAAATCCGCAAGACATAGGATATTGACTGTGCCACGGCCAAATGTCTCGCGCTTGCATCGATGGACAATACACATCAAAAGCAGCACGAGCAGATGAATGTACAATCCATCTTTCTCCGTACAAAAGAGTTGTATGGGAAGCAATCTCGGACCCTGAGATATGAAGCATCTCGAAAGTTGTTTCAGATGCGAATGGCTCCTGGCACACCGGTAGGCGATCACATTTTGAAGATGATAGCTCTTATTGAAGAGCTTGAGGACCTCGGATGGACAATGGAGAACGAACAATATGTTGATATTGTTCTACAGTCTCTCTCCCTGCCTTTGCTCAATTTGTAGTCAACTTCAACAAGCACAATATGGAGAAGTCACTACCTGAACTTCTCAATATGTTGAGGAGTGCAAAGATCACACTCAAGGTAGTGAAGACTCCCGTTTTGATTGCTAGGCCATCTTCCTCTTCTCGCCCAAAAGCCAAGGCCAAAGGAAAGATGAAGAAGAAACCCACCAAACCTAGAGGTGGAGTTAAAAAGGCTAAGGGGAAAGACAAGTCCATGGCGGGTGAATCGGGGAAAGTGGAGTGTTATTACTGCCACAAATCGGGACACTGGAAGCGCAACTGTGCTGAGTACATGGATCTTAAGAAGAAGAAGCATGGTGATGCTTCCGTTTCAGGTGTGTTTGTGACAGAAAACTGTTTTTCTATAAATTCTACTTTCTGGGTATTAGATACCGGTTCAGGTTCTCACATCTACAATTCCATGCAGGGGTTGAGAAATAGCAGAGTTTTGAAGACAGGTGACCATACTCTCCGGGTTGGAAATGGTTGCAATGTACATGCAGTTTCAGTGGGAGAGTATCACCTGGGGTTGCTATCGGGATGTATATGGTTTTTGAACCCAAGTTATTATGTACCCAGTATGCTTTTTAATATAATATCCGTTTCTTTGTTAGACAATGAAGGATATAATTTTGTATTGCAGAATAATGTTATGAACATTAACCTGAATCAAATGTTGGTTGGGTATGGTACACTTAATAATGGGATATATGTGCTAAATCAACACACAGTTTTCAGCATACAACACACTACTAAAAGAAAATTTTCAGATATAAATGAAACTTTTCTTTGGCACTGTAGACTTGGTCATATTAACGAAACATGACTAAACAAGCTACATAAAGATGGATATTTAAATCCCTTTGAATATAAATCTTATGCGACTTGTCAGTCTTGTATCAAGGGGAAAATGACCAAAACTTCGTTTACAGGACACGGAGAAAGAGCTACTGAGCTCTTAGGCCTCATACATAGTGATGTATGCAGGCCAATGTTTACAAAGGTTAGAGGCAATTTTTCTTACTTCATAACTTTTACTGATGATTTCTCAAGATTCAGTCATGTGTTTTTATTGAAGCATAAGTCTGAAGCTTTCGAGAAATTCACTGAGTACAAACTTGAAGTAGAAAAACAAACCGGATTGAGCATCAAGATACTTCGATCGGATCGAGGTGGAGAGTATCTCAGTACAGAGTTTTTAGACTTTCTAAAAGAGAATAGGATTCTCTCTCGGGTCACTCCTCCTTACACACCACAGCACAACGGTGTGTCAGAATGACGAAATCGGACCCTATTAGATATGGTACGTTCCATGATGGGTGATACTGAGTTACCTGTCTCATTTTGGTGGCATGCATTGGAGACTGCAGTGTTTCTGTTGAACAGGGTTCCAATCAAAACCGTGTCTACTACACCATATGAGATATGGTATGGGAAGAGACCATCTCTTAAACGAGTTAAGATTTGGGGTTGTCCGGCCTATGTCAAAAAGCAGAATCCGGATAAACTCGAGACACGGTCAGTCATGTGTAAGTTTATGAGATATCCAAAGAATTCATTTGGATATCTATTCTACCACAAGAAGGAACAAAAGGTGTTTGTTTCTCAGTATGCCATATTTTTAGAAAGAGAATTTTTTACAGTGGTAGATTTAAAAGAGGTTCTAGAGACACATGTTACAAATGACGACTTGGTTGAGCCTGATGTTGCAACAGAAACTAATGAACCTCAGCCACTCCGTAGATCTAGTAGGACTTCTCACCCACCGGAGAGGTACTACGGTTTCCTCATTGATGGTGATAGAGAAGATTGCATCATGGATGATGATGATCCTAACAGTTTTCAGCAAGCTATCACGAGTGGTGACTCTGTGAAGTGGCTAGATGCCATGAGATCTGAAATGAAGTCTTTGTACACCAACAAAGTTTGGACTTTGGACGTTGTACCCTTTGGGGTAAAATCCGTAGGGTGCAAATGGGTCTTTAAAAGAAAGATTGGTGTAGATGGGCAGGTGGAGACCTATAAAGCAAGACTTGTGGCGAAAGGATTTCTTCAAAGACCAGGACTGGACTATGACAAAAAATTTTCTCCCGTAGCCATGCTTAAATCTATTCGGATCCTACTTGCTACTGCTGCTCACTACAACTATGAAATCTGGCAGATGGACGTCAAAACTGCTTTTCTAAATGGTGATTTAGAATAGTGCGTTTATATGGATCAGCCAGAGGGCTTCATTGATAGTGGGAGCAGCGGGAAAGCACGTAGATTGCTTAAATCCATTTATGGATTAAAGCAAGCATCACGGAGTTGGAACATCTATTTTAATGATGTTATCAAGAGTTTGATTTCATCAAAAATCCATATGAACCTTGTGTTTATAAGAAGACTGTAGGGAGAACTGTCGCATTCCTCGTATTGTACGTGGATGACATTCTTCTGATAGGAAATGATGTTCCTATACTACAGTCGGTCAAATCATTCTTATCACAAAGGTTCTCCATGAAGGACCTCGGTGATGCCACGTACATATTGAGCATTCGGATATATAGGGATAGATCCAAAAGGTTATTGGGATTGTCCCAAACCAGGTACATCAACACCATCCTAAATAGATTTAGTATGGAAGACTCTAAGCAGGGTGCCTTACCTGCTTGCCATGGAGTCACTCTCTCCAAGGACTTTTGCCCAAAGTCTGATGAAGAGAAAGCTCGCATAACATTATTCCCTACGCTTCAGCCGTAGGATCTATAATGTATGCGATATTATATACACGCCCTGATGTAGCTTATGCACTAGGTGTAGCAAGAAGGTATGAATCCAACCCAGGGGAGAATCACTGGACAGCTGTGAAGAACATTCTTAAGTACTTGCGAAGGACTAAAGAATTGTTCTTGTTGTATGGTAACGGAGATCACCAAATGGAAGCCTTTACCGATTCGAGCTTCCAGAGTGTTAAGGACGACAGCAAATCTCTCTCTGTGTTTGTATTTACCCTCAATGGAGGGGCGGTGTATTGGAAGAGTTCCAAACAGGATACCATTGCAGACTCTACGATGGAAGCTGAGTATATTGCTGCAAATGATGCCGCCAAAGAAGCCGTCTGGATGAGGAAGTTCATCTCGGAGTTAGGAGTAGTTCTAACCATTATTGATCCAATACCATTGTATTGTGATAATAATGGGGCTATAGCGTTAGCCAAGGAGCCCAGGTCCCATCAGCGATCCGGACACATCCTGAGGCGATATCATCTGATCCGGGAGATAGTTGATCACCGCAAGATCGAGATTCGGAGAGTAGATACAAAGAATAACACCGCGGATCCACTCACCAAGGCCTTCCCTCAGCCGCAGCATGAGCGACTTTTTGAGATGTTGGGTATGAGATACGCCAATAATTGGCCTTAGTGCAAGTGGGAGATTGTTGGATATATGTAAGCCCTAGTGGCCATTATTTGATAGTGGATATATTTTACATGTATGTCATGCCCCGCTTCTCAGAGTACGCTAAGATAGGCACGTGACATAGCCAACCATGCTACCTGTGGATAGGAAATATCCTTCCATGGTCACATTACGGCTGTAGAGATATCAAGAACAATAATAAACTATCTAATACATGTCCATAAGCCAGAATAAAACTGTTCCCCTCCGAACGGCGGCCGAGACGTTATGTCTGTACCTGAGGTTCGGGGCAGATGCTATTTGGTTTTATCCGTCTAGCTCTCCGAAGATGCCAAGTTGATTTATGACACCTGTGTATCGGAGGTTTAGATGGATGCGGCCGATGTAGCAGACTTCGTCAGATTCCCCTTCAGGGTGAGGGGTTTTTGATTGTGGGGACACTCTTCCCTGCAGGCGCAAGCCCCTGCAGTTAATTACACTATCGCGTTGCGATAACAACTTTCTCCTTCTCTAGAATTTCACTTCGTGTCGTGTATGTTTGTTTTGTTTGTGGTTGCCCGTGGATTGTATACGGGGACTGAGTAATGCCGTTGCCCGTAGGGCGTGGATTAGTCCAAATCCGTGTTTGCTTAGATTTGGGTTTGGTGTTTTCAATTTAAGGATGCATTAGTCGCGTTGCGGCTAAGATCAACTTAAACGTTCATTAAGGATACGTTAGTCCTGTTTTAGACTAAGATCAACTTAACGTAGTGATTGATTTAATTATCTGGCTGTCGGGACTCGTCACCTCTCTGACGTCGTTGAGGGATTACAACGACAAACGTCTGAGGAGTTCAGAGATGTACCCTTGAACCAAAGTTGATTTTGGGTTTTATTGTTTATTTAAAGATCTAAGGACACATTAACCGTATTTGGGGCTAAGATCAACTTAGACGGGACCGTTTGGATCCGACGAAAGAGCATTCGGGCTCTATTGTGCCAGTTTAGGGACGTGGTGGTCCGTCGCCAGTTTAGGGACGTGGTGGTCCATCATTAGTTTAAGGACGTTTCGGTCCGTCGCCAGTTTAAGGACGTAGTGGTCCATCCTTAGTTTAGGGACGTTTCGGTCCGATATTAGTTTAAGGACGTCTCGGTCCAATATTAGTTTAGGGATGTCTCGGTCCAATATTAGTTTAAGGACGTCTCGGTCCGATATTAGTTTCAGGACATGTCGGTCCGATATTAGTTTAGGGACGTCTCGGTCCGATATTAGTTTAGGGACGTCTCGGTCCAATATTAGTTTAAGGACGTCTCGGTCCGATATTAGTTTAGGGACGTCTCGGTCCAATATTAGTTTAGGGACGTCTCGGTCCAATATTAGTTTAAGGACGTCTTGGTCCGATATTAGTTTAGGGACGTCTCGGTCCAATATTAGTTTAGGGACGTCTCGGTCCACGAGTTTAAGGACCCCGCAGTCCATATTCATGTGTGGTCGTCGGGACCCGTCACCTCTCTGACGTCGTTGAGGAATTACAACGACGGATGTCAAAGGAGTTCGGAGATGTACCCTCGAACCGGATGTAAATTGATTTAGGAGAGCAGCTGTACTCAGTCAATTTAATTTAAGGACTTATGGCCACGATTGGGCTAAGTCCATTTCAACATGGCATTTTTTTATTTAGGCTCTACCCACCCACAGAAGACATAGGATATCAGTTTATTTTAGGCCCTGCCCATTTGCAAAGTATCTACTTCGTTTGGGCTTTGCCCCCTTTTTTTTAAAAATGCATAGCATTCTGAATATTTTTGTTTGGGCTCTGCCCATTTATAAATGATGCAAAGCATCTGTTCTTGTTTGGGCTCTGCCCCTTAAAATAATGCATTTGCGCTTTGTTGAGCCTGTTAGGCCTTCTCTTAATTGGGCTTGGCCCTTTTTTTTAATGCATCTGCGTTTGCGCTAAGTAATGAGCGCAAGTCCATATGGTGATGACACGTGTCGTGCTTTGATGAGCGCAAGCGCACCAGCGCAGTGCAATGCGCTGTTGCGTTGCTGACACGTGGCGCGCTCTCAGCGAGTTGCGCCAATTCCAGAGAGCAAAGCTCTATCTCAAGGGCGCTTAGCACAAGTGGTTTTATGGCCGACACGTGGCGCTCTCTCAAGAGCGCAGCGGCGCAACTTGGAAGTGCAAAGCACTAAGAATCTTTTTAGATTCAAGAAGGGAAGTGCAAAGCACTGTTTAAGTTCTTGATCTAAATTAGATCAAAAAAAAAATTTCTTCTTTATTCGAAGAACCAGAGGTTCGTAAAAGTGCAAAGCACTATTATATTTTTTTTTATCGTTTTTAAAGAACCGAAGGTTCACAAGAAGTGCAAAGCACTGTTTTTTTTTTATATAAAGATCATTGATCTTATATTTTTTTTTTTTAGACTAATGGTCTTTTTAGAAGGAATTTCTTCTAATCCATGAAGGTTCTTTACCTTTTTCTTGAAACTTTCTCGGAGTTCTTTCTGTTTAAAGTTCTTGAATTCTCAAGAGAAATCTCGATGCCTTTGAATTGAGGCCTAAGGTCCTTTTTATAGTGCTCACAAATTAGTTAAATTTGTTAAAGAGATCATCCTCTGAGTGATTTGGGGAATTTTCCCTACCGTTGGATCTTTAATCCAAGGGCTTCTGCTTCGCAGAAGAAAATCTTCTTGTTTCAACAAGAACAGAAAAGATTTCTTAAAAATCTTAATTTAATTTGGCGCAGATGCCCCAGCGCGTGACGCGTGTCACGTAGCGCAAAGCGCAGCGCAACTGCGCTAGCGCAGTTGCGCTGACACGTGTCGCGCAGCGCAGAGCGTAGCGCAACTGCGTTAGCGCATCTGCGCTGACACGTGTCGTGCAGCGCAGAGCGCAGCGCAACTGAAGCGTTGCTTCAGGCAAATAGAGCTCTGCTCTGATTGGGCGCGTCTTCTTGGGCGCAGCGCTGATACATCTGCGCCTGACACGTGGCGCGTTGCGCTCAGCGCAAAGGATCTGAAGCGTTGCTTCATTTATTAAATTTTTGAGAATCAGAAGCGCCGCTTCATCTCCTCTTTTCAAGTCAAACTTGTATTCCCAAAATTCTGATTTCCCGGGCCTTGGCAACGATTTCATTGTGCACAGAATTTTCTGTGCTTGGGTCTATATATATAACTCAAGGCTGAGCCTTTTCTTCTCTCATTTTCAGAGAACTTCTTCGATCATGGCTTGCAACCGCCCTCATGCCCGCCGACAACCATGGGAGGTGCCGATCCGGGACATCGTTCCTCGTTTTGCTGCACGTCTGGTGGACCCTTCTCTCTCGGACGAGCAATGCGACGCTGCAATGCACGAGCTTTTGACTCGTGTGGGGTCTCCTCTCCCTCCAAATTCCATTTGGCTTCGGATGATCCTTGCCTCGGCGCTTTCCGACATTCCCCCTCCTCCAGCAGAGATGTCCTCAGCAATGTTGGATGCCGCCGAAGATAAGATTGGGTGCTTTCTCGAAGCGCACTTGATCACCAAACCTTTGAGGGACTGCTCTTTCCATTTGCTGAGCCAGATACGGGCTCGTCGAATCGTTATCGCCACTCTCTCCCAGGAATGCGGCGTCGACCGTTGGATGGCTACTCCTCGGGAAGATCGCCGCTTCGACGCGATGGAGAAGGCGGAGAGGGAGCTGAATAATTTTCTTTTCATTTTTGTGAACCCTTGTCTCTCTGATCCCGTATTCGGTGATCTTTTTTAAATTTAATAATAAATAAATGTTTTGATTAAGTATTCTATTATCTGTTAAGTGTTCCTTTATTTGAACTCTTTGTTGTGCTTGTGCATCGTATTTTAATTTGTTGTTATCAAGTGCATGCAATTTTGCATGGCTAAATTGCCTTTGGCACTTAGCCCCTTTTTCTGCGCTGACACGTGTCGCGCAGCGCAACTGTGTTGCCACGTGTCGCACAGCGCAGAGCGCAGCGCGACGCTTCCTTTAACAGAGCTTTGCTCTAATTGGGCGCGCTGCGCTAATGTATCTGCGCTGGACACGTGGCGCAGAGCGCTAGCGCAAAGGATTTGAAGCGTTGCTTCCTTTAAACAGAGCTTTGCTCTGATTGGGTGCGCTGCGCTAATGTATCTGCGCTGGACACGTGGCGCAGAGCGCGCAGCGCAAAGGATCTGAAGCGTTGCTTCCTTTAAACAGAGCTTTGCTCTGATTGGGTGCGCTGCGCTAATGCATCTGCGCTGGACACGTGGCGCAGAGCGCGCAGCGCAAAGGATCTGAAGCGTTGCTTCAAATATTTAAATTTTGAATTCAAACAGAGCTTTGCTCTGATTGGGCGAAACAAAAACGAGTCAAGAATAAAATAATGCGGAAGCAAAAGATCCAATACAAGAATAAACTGGAATGTACGTCCCATAATGCGGGCTCACATCAGGAATGAAAATACCGAAAGTAAAATGAACTAACTACTAACAAGTCTTCACTGCTCAGCCTGCTGACTGAAATACTCCTGCTCGGCCTGCAGCAAAGGTAAAGAATCTGGGCCATGCAAAACCCAGATGTCGGTGCGTCATAACATCAAGCAATACTATAAACAGGGGTAGCAAGACATGCAGGTATGAGCATGAACAGTAAACAGGTAAAACAACAATATAAATAAGACAGTGAAGGGTAGTGTGCAGTGAGTAATCTAAACTGATCTGCTGTGTTAACTACTCTCAAGTCTTTGAAATCAATTTGATGAATCATCGATGTAACTCAATAGTATCCCGTGCGTGCCCGGGACCACGGTCTAAGACTCTCGGGCTGAATCCGAGACGTGCCGCAAGGCAGTAAAAGGGTAGTATGTAATGACGAGTGATGTCAGCCGCATCATCTCGGGGCTGGCCTAGCCCGTAAGACTGATCAGTAAAGGTATCGAACTGTCGAGTTACAAGTCAGCTTTCATCATTGATTTCCCCATACCCCCAAGAATATGTGTCAAGTCAAGTATTATAAATCTGGAATTAATGCCAACACGGGATCAAGCAGGTACAGGTTTGTCTGGATAGACAATAAAAAATGTCCGTAAGGACAACATGTCAAGGTTGTTGGCATTAGTTACAAGATCAGGTAACGGTAAAGTTATGGTACATCAGGTCAAGTCAGGTAGTGTATAGGTATCATGTCATGTCAAGAAATGCACGGTATCACGTCGTGTCAAGTAATGGTATATCAAGTCATGTCATGGGGCGCACAAATGTCACGTGGGTGCTCGTAATCAAACCATAATAAGCATGGGTACACAAAACAAGTATGGGGTACTAATGGAACAATAAAAATGGAATATTGTGATGTGGTATGCAAATAGGTACAGATAAAAACATACGGGTGCACAGTTATCGATTAGGGTTAAAGTTAAAGTTCCAACATTAATTAAAATACATTTTATCAAATATGGAATGTTAATATTACAATGTTATATATTCAGGTGATCTATGGATGCAATAATATGTATATTAGACAAGATGGATGCAATAGGTATCCGAAAGTTATAAACTATTAAAAATGGTACTATGGGCTGTACAAATAAGTATTATGTGATTCAAATATGGATATGGTTACCGTGTATCATAATCTAATATGCAACAAGATATGTTTTCAAGTTCTAAATCTAAAATGATAAAAATGGAACATCGAAATGTTAAAATGGAACATGTGGTATTAGATTTAAACTACAGGTTTAATATGCATTTAAATAAGTATGTAATAAATTAAATAGCATGTAGCAAGTTTTACTTGCCTAGACAGATCAAGAAAGGGGTGTACGGAACGTCTCATGTCGGCGGAAAAGTCGTGATGCGCGCACGGTACACGGAACGGATCCAAACAACGCACAAGGTGATCACACGAGTCAGGTATGTTCGCTGGGTCGACAGGATCGTCGACGGCATGACCAGGTTCCGGCGATCTAAAAGGCAGAGAACATTTATAGAAAGAAAGAAAAGAAAGAAAAGAAAGAATGAAGAAAAAGGAAAGGAAGAAGGGATTAAGCAGAAGGGAAGCTCACTGTGATTCAGAGAGGAGTCGTGAGGTGTCGACGGCGTCGACGGAGCTCCGGCGATATGACCTACAGAGAACAGACGTCCCTATCTTTAGAGGAAACAGAAAAAGAAAAGAAAAGAAAGGAAGAAGGAGAAGGGGTTTAGGCTCATTGTTGTGCCGGATTTGGGACGATGGGTGACGACGAGATCACTCCGGTGATCGTCGTTCGTGGTGAAGCGATGTGCAGGGGGATTGGGCTGTTCTCGGGTGCGTGTGCAGGTCACGGGTTGGAGAGAAGAGGTGAAGGTGTTGAAGAGGGTGAGGAGGAGGCGAGATTGGGAAGGCGTCGTCGCTGTTTTGGGCGATGGCGAGGTGGAGGTAGGCGGCTAGGGTTTCGCGGTCGTGGGTTTATAAAAAGAAGAAGAAGAAATATATATATATATATATATATATATATATATATATAGAGAGAGAGAGAGAGAGAGAGAATTATGCGAGAGGGGAGAGAGAGATTCTGAGAGGAGAGAGAAAGGGGATCGAGAGGAGAGAGAGAAGGTGAGTGAACAGTAAGGAGAGATAGAATTGTTTTATATGGGAGAGAGAGAAAGAGATAGCTGTAAGGGAGAGAGAGAGGAAAAGAGAGAAAGAGAGGAAGAAAGAGAAAGGGAGAGAAAAATTGGGGGGCCCGGTGAATAGGAAAGGAGAGATTTGATTGGCTCGAAGGTGGGGCCAGAGGAAAAGAGAGAGCTGGGGAATTGGTTAAGGAAAGGATTAAAAAAATTTAAAAAGATTTTATAAAAGGATTCGTTTGTTAAAGAAAAGTTGTGACTGTTAAATAAATTTTTAAAACGAAATTTAAAATTTTAAATAATTAGAATTTTGGCGAGATACAAAAATATTTCAAAACGCGCCCGGGTCGGGTCTAAAATTTCAGATTTAAAATACGAAAATTATATGCAATTTCCAAATTTTAAAATGAATGATTAGGTAACGAAAATGCATACCCCCAAGAACGGATGCACGTACGTGCGCGTAGCTATCCAAACACGTCCGTTTCACTGAACGGGACGAGAACAAGATGCGCGGACGCTACCACGGGGTTAGGGGTATCATGCAGGCTATGAAATGCAATTTTAATTTATTTTATATAACCTAAAATGTAATATGATAAAATGTGCGATGTCAGATGAAAATTCAATATGCAGTATACATGAGATGCACGTGTCTATTTAACAAGTCATGGTAGTTTATAAATGTGAATCAAACAAGTTCAAGCAAGCGGGTCGGGTCGAATGCAATGTCAAATGTAAAATATCATTCACACCCAAATACGATAAATCAATAAAATACCACATATATATAAATATGGGAACTGGAATTGGTATAAATGAACTCGGTTGTTACATTATACCCAACTACAAAAAGAATTTCGTCCTCGAAATTCCAAGAACAAGAAAAGATAAACAATCAACACACTACAAGAATAGATGGGGAAACTTCTGTCAGATTTCATCTTCTCGTTTCCAAGTTGATTCTCCATGTGAGCGATTACCTTAAGAAACAAGTACAAGAGGGATAACCTTGTTCTTAAGGACCTTTTCACTTCGATCCACAATCGACATCGGTCGCTTCTCAAAAGTCAAATCTTCACGTACAGTCAGCTCTGAATGATCCAACACATGCGCTTCATCTCGAACATATTTACGGAGTTGAGATACATGAAACACGTCATGAACATTCGCCAAGGATTGCGGTAACGCCAAACGATACGCCACTTCTCCAACACGCTCCAGAATCTCAAAAGGTCCAACGAATCGAGGACTAAGTTTTCCTCGACTTCCAAAACGAATCACCCCTCTAGTCAGTGATATCTTCAAGAATACCAAATCACCAACGACGAGCTCTAAAGGTCTTCTTGATGTATCTGCCCAACTCTTTTGTCGGTCTTGTGCTGTGTTCATATGATTCCGGATAGTGTTAACTTTCTCAACTGTTTGCACGATCAAATCCGGTCCCAATAATCTTCGTTCTCCAACATTGTCCTAACAAACAGGCGACCGACACTTGTGACCATATAAAGCTTCGAATGGAGCCATCTGAATAGTCGCCTGAAAATTGTTGTTGTAAGAAAACTCCACCAAATGTAGATGATCCTCCCATAAACCCTTGAAGTCTAAAATGCAAGCTCTCAATATGTCTTCAAGAGTTTGGATCGTTCTCTCCGACTGGCCATCTGTCTGAGGATGATAAGCTGTGCTAAACTTCAATCGAGTCCCCAAACTTTCCTGTAAGCTTCTCCAAAAGTGTGATAAGAAACGAGTATCACGGTCGGACACGATGCTCACCGGTACGCCATGCAATCTTACAATCTCCTGCATGTATCGTTCTTCCAAAGTTTCTGTTGATTGACCAACCCGAAAAAGGATGAAATGAGCTGCCTTGGTCAAACGATCAACAATCACCCAAACTGCATTGTTGCCCTTTGGACTCCGCGGTAAAGCCGTCACGAAATCCATGGTTATATGTTCCCACTTCCACTGAGGAATCAGAAGTGGTTGCAATAAACCAGCAACCCTTTGATGTTCAGCCTTAACTTGCTGACACACCAAGCACTTTGCTACAAAGCGGGCAATCTCTCGTTTCATGCCTTCCCACCAGAAATGCTGTCGTATATCTCGGTACATCTTCGTGCCTCCTGGATGTACGGAATATGCTGAACTGTGTGCCTCCTTCATAAGTTCTTCGTGAATATCTCCCTTTGGCACACACAAACGGCTACCATAACGCAACGAACCATCTTCATGGATCAGTAAGTCCGTTCGAAGTCCAGCTTCAACCTGTTCTCGAAACTTCTGCAATCTTGGGTCCTACGACTGCGCTGCTTTAATGTTCTCGATCAACGACGACTGTACTTGCAGCTGTATCAACTGTCCCGAAGAATGCGGTAGCACAACCTCCAAATCAAATCTTCGAAAGTCTTCAATAAGTTTCTTTTGTGCAGTCAACATGTGAATTGCTGGCAACCGACTAAGCGCATCCGGCACAACATTAACTTTCCCCGGATGGTACTTAAGATCAAGATCGTAGTCAGCCATCAGCTCCAACCATCTACGCTGCCTCATATTAAGCTCCTTCTACGTGAACACATACTTCAAGTTTTTATGATCGGTGAATACTTCGACCCTTTCGCCCAATAAGTAGTGTCTCCAAATCAAGCGAAAATCACTGCTGCCAGCTCCAAGTCATGAGTTGGGTAATTCTTCTCATGGGACTTCAACTGTCTCGATGCGTAAGCTATAACCTTCATGCTGCATCAAAACACATCCCAATCCTTTCCCAGATGCGTCGCTGTGAATCACCAATCCTTCGGAACTGTCTGGCACGGTCAAAATAGGAGCGGTTATCAATCTCTGCTTCAACGCCTCAAAAGCTGACGCACACTTATCCGTCCACACAAAATGTACTTCTTTGCGCGTAAGCTTGGTCAAAGGCTCCGCCAGACGAGCAAAGTTCTCTACGAACCTTCTGTAATATCCGGCAAGTCCAAGAAAGCTTCTGATCTCCGCAACACTCTTCGGAATCGGCCAATCTCGAACTGCTGCAATCTTCTCAGGATCAACGGCGATTCCATCTCCAGACACGACATGCCCCAAAAACTTCACTTCTTCAAGCCAAAACTCGCACTTGCTCATCTTTGCATATAATTTTTCTTGTCTCAAAGTCTGCAGTGTGATCTTCAAGTGTTCTGCATGCTCTTCAATACTCTTCGAGTAGACCAGAATATCATCAATGAACACCACTATAAACTGGTCCAAGAATGGTGAAAAGATTCGGTTCATCAAGTCCATAAATATCGCCGGTGCATTCGTTACTCCGAAGGGCATCACTAAATACTCGAAATGTCCATATCGAGTTCAGAACGCCGTCTTGCAAATATCTTCTGTCTTAACTCGGACCTGATGATATCCGGATCGCAAATCCAGCTTCGAGAATACCCTCGCGCCACTAAGCTGCTCAAATAATTCGCCAATGCGAGGGATCGGGTACTTGTTCTTAATAGTCACCCGATTTAATTCTCGATAATCGATGCGCATCCTCCTTGTGTCATCTTTCTTCTTAACTAGAAGAACTAGAGCTCCCCAACATGAGTTACTGCTGCGAATCCAACCCTTCTCAAGTAATTCAGTAACCTGCTTCTTGACTTCTTCCAACTCTACTGGTGCCATTGGATAGTACGCTTTAGAGACTGGCGCTGCACCAGGAACAAGATCAATCGCGAACTCCACATCTAGTTTTGGTGGTAAACCCAAGATGTCTTCGAACACGTCCATGAAATCTCGAACAACAGCTGGCGCTGCATATGTATCAACCTCCATCGACTAAAGAACACTTGTCGTCGGTCTAGCCCTAAACTCGACTGGCCCGACAGAACTGCTTCCTCCAGTAAAGATAAACTCTGGATGTCCGGGAATCTGGAAAATTACTTTCTTTGCCCTACAATCAATGTGAGCGTGGAAAGTACCGAGAAAATCCATTCCCAAGACGACTTCATAGATGCCTGTATCAATCACCAAGAAATCTGCAAATAGCTCTCGTCCGCAAACAACAACTGCACAATCCTTACATTCTCTACTAGATATGATCTTTTCATTCCCAGTGTGTATGTCCCAACAACTAGACAGGGTCGTGCAAGCAATCGAGTGTGGAGCAATAAACTTGGACGACATAAAACAATGGGATGCACCAGAATCGAATAACGCTAATGCGGGAAAACCATGAACAAGTAGAATACCTGAAACAACTTCTCCTGAAGCGTTGGCTTCCTTAGCCATCAGGGTAAATGCTCGAGCTTGATTGGGTCCCTGAGTCAGCTGCTTCTGTCCCTGAAACGGTTTCTGCGGTGGCTTCTGAACATCATCCTTCGTACAAAGCTTCGACGGACAAGCGTTGATAGTATGATCCGCCGATCCACAAATCAAACAGAGTCCCCGCATCCTTCGACATTCCCTTTGCACGTGCCCAGGTAAATGGCAGTAGTCACAAATCACGGTCCTTCGTTGATCAACAACAACAGGCTTCTTCATCGGTGTTACGCCACGACGGTTCAACGGAATACCTCTGCGTCCATGCGCACGGTTCGGTGCAAATGCCGGCTTCCACACTGTAGCTGCTGGCTGCTGTGTACTCCCAGTCTTCATAGATAGGCTCTGCTGCTCTCGGGCCGCTGTAAGTATTTGTGAGAAAGTGGTCAAACCCAGGGAGACAATCTTCCTCTGGATTTCCACATCCAAATTGCGCATGAATCTCCTTGCCCTATCAGCATCGTTGGCAACCAAAGATCCAGTGAATCTACTGAGTCGCATCCACTCAGCTGCATGTACATTTACAGGTGCGCCATTCTGCTTCAAACTGATGAACTTCTCTTCCATTTCCTCCCGTTCAGTCTGCGGGAAGAACTTCTCCAAGAAACTCCTCGAAAAATCCGCCCAACTGATCGGCTTGGGTAAGCGGGTTTCTTCCACAAGCCACCATTCACGGGCGTAGTCCACCAACTGGATGCTACCACATCCACTTTCTTATTTTCTGGGATCTGTGCCGCAACGAGTAAATTCTCCATATCAACCAGCCACTGCTCTGCTGGCAACGGCTCCTCCAGGCCAGTAAAGACAGACGGACCCAGTCTCCTGAAATCCGCCACGGTACCCACACGTTCAACTGGTCTGGCCACAACATTGTTCACGGACTGCTGAACGGTCTGCAAACCTTCCTGAAAAGCTTCAGCTTGCTGCTGGTTCAGTTCGGTCTGTCGCTTTTGGTTCTCCAACATCCCACGGATTACTCCAAGCATAGCGGCTTCGTCAACACGCCTTTGGTACGTTTTCAGATTCTTGTCTGCCATGTTCCTGAAATCAAAGCACCAAAGGATTAGCATAATAACAGATTCAAAATATAGATCAAGGATATGAATCAAGGCTAGAACTCCAAGTTACTTAAATAGAGTACCGCATTGTAAGCATGCCGCGGTATCATAGCTACAATCACATAACTCTACCCAAGTCGCCTAAGTTCTAGAGATAACCAAAAGGAAACCAGGTTTCGAGTCGAGATGCAAAAGAGGTTTGCGTATCGTTAAAGTAGAATCAGGAGGAAGTTAAGATTCAAAAATGGTAAGACGGTAAGGTGGCAGGACAGGTTTCCTAATCACGAGTATTCTGATTCGTGTATTGGGTCTAATACCCAACTACAAAAGAATCAAACCCGATTAACTTAGATCCTATGGCTCTGATACCAAAGAAACCATGTCACGCCCAACTTCCCAGAGTACGCTAAGATAGGCACGTGACATAACCAACCATGCTACCTGTGGATAGGAAGTATCCTTCCACGGTCACATTACGGCTGTAGAGATATCAAGAACAATAATAAACTATCTAATACATGTCCATAAGCCAGAATAAAATGAGTCAAGAATAAAATAATGCGGAAGCAAAAGATCCAATACAAGAATAAACTGGAATATACGTCCCATAATGCGGGCTCACATCAGGAATGAAAATACCGAAAGTAAAATGAACTAACTACTAACAAGTCCTCACTGCTCAGCCTGCTGACTGAAATACTCCTGCTCGGCCTGCAGCAAAGGTAAACAATCTGGGCCATGCAAAACCCAGACGTCAGTGCGTCATAACATCAAGCAATACTATAAACAGGGGTAGCAAGACATGCAGGTATGAGCATGAACGGTAAAACAGGTAAAACAACAATATAAATAAGACAGTGAAGGGTAGTGTGCAGTGAGTAATCTAAACTGGTCTACTGTGTTAACTACTCTTAAGTCTTTGAAATCAATTTGATGAATCGTCGATGTAACTCAATAGTATCCCGTGCGTGCCCGGGACCACGGTCTAAGACTCTCGGGCTAAATCCGAGACGTATCGCAAGGCAGTAAAAGGGTAGTATGTAATGACGAGTGATGTCAGCCGCATCACCCCGGGGCTAGCCTAGCCCGTAAGACTGATCAGTAAAAGTATCGAACTGTCGAGTTACAAGTCAGCTTTCATCATCGATTTCCCCATACCCCCAAGAATATGTGTCAAGTCAAGTATTAATAAATCTGGAATTAATGCCAACACAGGATCAAGCAGGTACAGGTTTGTTTGGATAGACAACAGGAAATGTCCGTAAGGACAACATGTCAAGGTTGTTGGAATTAGTAACAAGATCAGATAACGGTAAAGCTATGGTACATCAGGTCAAGTCAGGTAGTGTATAGGTATCATGTCATGTCAAGAAATGCACGGTATCACGTTGTGTCAAGTAATGGTATATCAACTCATGTCAGGGGGTGCACAAATGTCACATGGGTGCTCGTAATTAAACCATAATAAGCATGGGTACACAAAACAAGTATGGGGTACTAATGGAACAATAAAAATGGAATATTGTGATGTGGTATGCAAATAGCAACAGATTAAAACATACGGGTGCACAGTTATCGATTAGGGTTAAAGTTAAAGTTCCAACATTAATTAAAATACACTTTATCAAATATGAAATGTTAATATTACAATGTTATATATTCAGGTGATCTATGGATGGAATAATATGTATATTAGACAAGATGGATACAATAGGTATCCGAAAGTTATAAACTATGAAAAATGGTACTATGGGCTGTACAAATAAGTATTATGTGATTCAAATATGGATATGGGTACCGTGTATCGTAATCTAATATGCAACAAGATATGTTTTCAAGTTCTAAATCTAAAATGATAAAAATGGAACATCGAAATGTTAAAATGGAACATGTGGTATTAGATTTAAACTACAGGTTTAATATGCATTTAATTAAGTATGTAATAAATTAAATAGCATGTAGCAAGTTTTACTTGCCTAGACGGATCAAGAAACGGGTGTACGGAACGTCTCACGTCGGCGGAAAAGTCGCGACGCGCGCACGGTACACGGAACGGATCCAAACAACGCACAAGGTGATCACACGAGTTAGGTATGTTCGCTGGGTCGACGGGATCGTCGACGGCACGACCGGGTTCCGGCGATCTAAAAGGCAGAGAACATTTATAGAAAGAAAGAAAAGAAAGAAAAGAAAGAAAGAAGAAAAAGGAAGGGAAGAAGGGATTGAGTAGAAGGGAAGCTCACTGTGATTCAGAGAGGAGTCGTGAGGTGTCGACGGCGTCTACGAAGCTCCGGCGATATGATCTGCAGAGAACAGACGTCCCTATCTTTAGAGGAAACAGAAAAAGAAAAGAAAAGAAAGGAAGAAGGAGAAGGGTTTTAGGCTCACTGTTGCGCCGGATTTGGGACGATGGGCGACGACGAGATCACTCCGGTGATCGTCGTTCGCGGTGAAGCGATGTGCAGGGGGCTTGGGCTGTTCTCGGGTATGTGTGCAGGTCACGGGTTAGAGAGAGGAGGTGAAGGTGTTGAAGAGGGTGATGAGGTGGCGAGATTGGGAAGGCGTCGTCGGTGTTTTGGGCGATGGCGAGGTGGAGGTAGGCGGCTAGGGTTTCACGGTCGTGGGTTTATAAAAAGAAGAAGAAGAAATATATATATATATATATATATATATATATATATATATATATATATATAGAGAGAGAGAGAGAGAGAGAGAGAGGGAGAGAGAGAGAGAATTACGCGAGAGGAGAGAGAGAGATTCTGAGAGGAGAGAGAAAGAAGATCGAGAGGAGAGAGAGAGGGTGAATGAATGTAAGGAGAGATAGAATTGTTTTATATGGGAGAGAGAGAAAGAGATAGCGGTGAGGGAGAGAGAGAGGAAGAGAGAGAAAAAGAGGAAGAAAGAGAAAGGGAGATAAAAATTGGGGGGCCCGGCGAATAGGAAAGGAGAGATTTGATTGGCTCGAAGGTGGGGCCAGAGGAAAAGAGAGAGCTGGGGAATTGGTTAAGGAAAGGATTAGAAAAATTTAAAAAGATTTTATAAAAGAATTCGTTTGTTAAAGAAAAGCTGTGACTGTTAAATAAATTTTTAAAACGAAATTTAAAATTTTAAATAATTAGAATTTTGGCGAGATGCAAAAATATTTCAAAACGCGCTCGGGTCGGGTCTAAAATTTCAGATTTAAAATACGAAAATTATATGCAACTTCCAAATTTTATAATGAATGATTAGGTAACGAAAATGCATACCCCAAGAACGGATGCACGTACGTGCGCGTAGCTATCTAAACATGTCCGTTTCACTGAACGGGATGAGAACAAGATGCGCGGACGCTACCACGGGGTTAGGGGTATCATGCAGGCTATGAAATGCAATTTTAATTTATTTTATATAACCTAAAATGTTATACGATAAAATGTGCGATGTCAGATGAAAAGTCAATATGCAGTATACATGAGATACACGTGTCTATTTAACAAGTCAGGGTAGTTTATAAATATGAATCAAACAAGTTCAATCAAGCGGGTCGGGTCGAATGCAATGTCAAATGTAAAATATCTTTCGCACCCAAACACGGTAAATCAATAAAATACCACAGATATATAAATACGGGAACTGGAATTGGTATAAATGAACTCGGTTGTTACAATGTATATATATTCAGAGGACATTCTTGCTCGACATGATAGTATGCTATCTGGTTACTCTTTATCTTGACATGTTCACTTGATCGTGCTTTTATTCATTTGGTACATGTTTATAAAGCCTTGAGGATGTTTGCTTGACTACTATGATTATGATGCAGATCATACTAGTGGGACATGTGTAGTTTATAAGCATATCCTGAAATGTCCCTAGTCGTGGGTGTATCGAGACGGGGCATCGATATTCCAGAGTAAACTAGCGTATACGATTCTTGACCCATGAGATGGGCAATGAATAATCCCATATCCATTGATGTTTGATATCAAGATTGTATGCGGGTGCTCAGTAAAGACTGGGTAGACTGGACGGACTCGTCGAGAACTCTTACATGGTATTATATTTATCGTCGGATAGCAGTTCTCAGGTGACACTGGTACAGGTTAGTCTGTAGACCCGAGATCGTCATAGAGTCTTGTGTGTTCTCCCACTGTACTTTGATTTCCACCCTACCACGGCTCTACTGAGTCGTGCAAACATGTAGCTTTTGGGTACAGTCCCGAGACACATGGAGGCAATGAGCGATAGGAGGGGTTTCGACTCTCCCAGTATTGGGGGTTGATGTTGCGCTGTGCTCGATTGGCTATATCAGCAAGTCCCTAGCCAGGGTTGATGAGATTTACTGATAAGTGTTATCGGTAGTTTCTCGATCTGTTATAGGCCATATACCGGCATGACTTATTGAGTTATTGGGGTCGACAATGCCATCCCTAGACTTGATATGCAGCATATCTGATGAAGAGACCGGACTGTACGGTAAGTGTTACCGGTTGGCTCGACAGGAGTTTTTATAGGTTTGCTTGTTTTTCTTCTGATCGGTCAATACATGGGAGCCATTACGTACAGCTTGTGCCACTTACGGTTTGTGGGTATGTGATATGATCACTGCTTACTGCTAGCGTATTAACGAGTCTTAGAGTCCCACAAAGGAGTTATCTAGCTCAGGCGAAACGATATGGGATGCATATGGTGATATGTGCGGGTGCTTGATTAAATGCATGTATATGATACCGCATTATAATCTGGCGTTTTCTATTGGTCGGGTCGTATGTGATATGACCGGTTTATTAAATCAATTGTTGATTTAATATTAATGACCATTAGTATTTTTACTTATAACCTTTTTTTTATATGTTGTATGCATGAATCGGTGTATGTACATATATTGATATGAATGCACACATGCATTCATATATGTGTCATGGTTGATGATACATTGGAGTTGGCTATACAAGACTCACATGGTAAAGATATTTATATATTTTGATTATTGATTAAAAATAATTAGGATTAAATCATGGTTGGATTTCTTCTACACTCTTCTTGAGTCAACCATGGTTTAATCTCTAATTCATTTCTTTAACTCATCAACAAAATATCTAGATATTTTTGAACCATGGTTGTGAGCGAGTGTGACTCTCTCATATATTCATTATTCATTTTTATTTTGTGGCATAAGAAAAATATCTTAAGTTTTGCTTAGCCATCTCCTCCTTCTTCTTTCTTAAAGCTTACTACCTCTTCAAAAGTGAGTGAAGAACATAAAAATGAAAGGTTTTTAAATGAGATCTAAACCCACATTACCAATCTATACTAGTTTAGCCCACTAGTATAGGTTGTTTGCTTCACTTCTACATAGTTCTTGTGAAGTTAGGAGCTTGAGCCAAGGGACTCCGTGGTGGATCGTCGTAGACAACGAATAACTCAAGCGGACCCGTACAAACACCAAGTTAATCCAAGGAGTCACAAAGGGGAGATCTACAAAGGTTGTATTTCTCACCTCTTAGTGTTAGACTCTTATTTAGTATGTGATACTAAGTTTTGTTACCCTAAATTTCTAGTTTGATCCTAAGTTAGTTTGCTTAGCACCCCAATAATTTTAGTATAGCGTGTTTGATGCAAAACAAACCCTTGGTATGGTGCTAGATAAACCCAACACTTGGATAGCTCAATTAAATCATTCGACAAGTCAAAGAGTTCGGACTTAGATATGGACTTGTCGATAGAAGGGTCTTCACGTGTATAATAAATAGTAGGATCGGTATCGTGAAGGTCCTCGAATTCGCAACTGTTGGAAGCTATCTTTTCGACAGAACATACATGAGCATAGAGTTCTGATGGTTAACTTCCTAACTTGTAGATGTTAAGCTCAATTATCATCTTCCCGAAGGATAGGTTCATAGAACCATTATGACAATTGATTATCACATTTGAAGTTTCTAGGAAAGGTCGACCTAGGATCACCGGAATTTGGTTCCGTGGGTTTGTTACAGACTGTGCATCTATGACTATAAAGTCCACATGGAATATAAATTCCCCGACTTTGATTAACACATCCTCTAGCTCACCCCGAGGTTGGGTGGTAGATCGATCGGCCATCTGGAGAGTGCAATGCGTAGGTTTCAACTCTCCTATCCCTAATTGCTCATAAACATAATACGGAAGCAAGTTAACACTAGCACCTAAATCGAGTAGAGTATGATTGATACTTTTACCCCTAATAGTTATAGAGATTGTAAGACAACCGGAGTCCTTACGTTTCGTGGGCACCAATTGGGTAAGAGAATTGCTCATATTACTCGTTAAGAAGACCTTTTTAGGTACTTGAGTTTTCCTCTTCCTAATGCACAAATCCTTTAAAATTTTCGTATAGGACGGAACTTGTTTGATAGCATCTAGGAGAGGAATGTTTATGTTAACTTGCTTAAAACTGTCCACAATCATCTCCATTTGGGGACTTGGTCTATTGGCCCTCAACTTTTGTGGAAAATAAGCTTTATCAATAAGGGTTGGGTCCAGCTTTTGAGAAGAAGTTTGTGGGGATGGAATGGATGCCAAAATTGGATTTGAGATGGTTGTATATTGTAATTCCTTCAAGGAAGTGAGATGAGGGTTCGAGCCTAGTGGAAAACGGAGAATAGGCTCGGAAGAAGATGTTGGATTAGACGAAATAGGAGTGGAAGTAGTGGCCGGGGTTTTATCAATGTCATCGACTTCAACTTGTTTACCAACATTGTTATTCAGCACTCTTCCCGATCTCAATGTGGTTACGACACTCACATTATGATTTTGAAGGATGATATTCGCGCTTTGTGAGTGGCCGAGATTTGGTAGAGGTTGAGATGGAAGTCTCCCTTTCTCTTTCTCGCTCATTGCGACATTTAACTGTGCAAGTTGTGTTTCTATCAATTTTATGCTTTCACTGTGGGAAGCAGTGTGTTGCACTAATATTTGGATAGAAGACGTTAAATTAGCTGTCGTTTCCATGGATTGTATAATGAACGTTTCTAAGTTACGTTCGAGCGCAGAGGTTTTATCGGTACCGGCCGTTGAAATATTATTATAAGGATCAAAGTTGTTGGCCGGGTTTTGAAAAGGTTGTGGTTGAAAGGAGTGCTGACTTTGTTGTGGTAGCTGTTGTTACTGTGGATGAAGCCTTTGATAATTATTCTGTCTTGGGAACCGATTTTAAGAATTTTGATTAATCTTTTTCTAAAAGATGTGTTTTGTAAAAGTAACCGCAATTAGGATGGTGTCGCTAATAGCTAGCCGTGGTGAGTACGGTCGTCCGCAGGGAAACATGAATCTTTATCTTGCTTTAGCCGAGTTGATTGAAGAAGGATGATCGGTTGTAGTTACGGATATACTGCAGATGTAAGATTTATAAAGAAGGGGCTTGTATGGTTCATAGGACTTGGTAGTAATGGATGGACAATTAAAAATGACATCTTTTATCTTTTAATAGTTTAAAACTAGATCGATAAGGATGAATGTAGATTAGGGTTTTTGGAAGAAACTAGGGTTTCCACACTATTAACCATTGTCCTTGCATTGATCTCTATTCATGTCTAGCCCTTATCAAAACAAGTGTTAAACGGATCTCGAATCATGGTCGTGACTATCAATAAATTGACAACGCGCCCGATAAGGATGATTTTGAGTTTATAATAAATAGTATAAAAGAGGTTAAATAATCCCCGGCAACGGCGCCATTTGATTTTGAGTTTGGTTTTGGTTCCAAGCTAAATTAGGATGATTCCTCCATCCCTAGTTGTATGTGGAAGAATAGGGATCGTTTCTAGGTCATTGCTGAAAAGCAGTATTAGTTTGTTCTTAACCTTGAAACGGAGGATTCAAAGGACATTCTTCTGTTAAATGTGATGTGTTAGAATAGTAACCACACACGGTTTTAGGGAGCATAACTTGGTTTAGGGAGGCTGACGAGAATTTGGGTCACGACCCGAAATATTACCTCATGACCGGCACTTAAATCACGCCACATCTAAAGGCGTCACGTAATTCAAGTAAGCCGAAACCCAGAAATCTAAACCCTTTTTAAGAAAAAACAAGGAAGTGAAGTTTTGAAATAAAAGGATAAGGAAATCAAGTTTTCTTAATGCATAGAAAGGGACATGAAAATGCAAGTGAAAATTTCTAGCTTGAAAACATGTTTTGTATTTTAAAAATTTGGGCAGCACCTCCTTTGTATTTTTTGATCCAAAACCACAAATACATAATAATAATAAAGGCATCCCCAAGCGGGAGCTAGCTCTTCACCAAACGGCAGATTACAACCATGCAAAACAGTATATATAAGTATATGACGCCCAACGGCGAAGATCACCATAAAAGATGAAGAAATAAGCACGATATAAACCCAAAAGCGAACATAAAACCCATTGCTCAAATCTCGCAACTACAAGTCTCACTAAGTCTCATTACATATACAATTACTAATTTTGATTTGATGGAATTGACTAGATACAATATGAAATATAAATACAAGAGGGGGCATGATACAAATGTCCCACCTACCAAAAGCAAAATACCCGAAAGTAGCTATGTGCCAGCGATGCCGCTACTGATCCGTGCGGTCAACCTGCAAGAACTGTGGCACAACGGGGGTGAGTTGCCAACTCGTGAGTAGAAAAACATCAACAAGTAGAAATCGAATAAACAACGACTCCTAGGTCAACTATATCATGAAGGTAATACTATGATATCTAGGGTGACTGTATCTGTATAGGTGCCAACACTAATTTCAATGTCAATCAACATATGGATATCATCCAACAATATGATCAATGTATGTATGCAAGTGGATCTCGTCCAACTATATGATCAATATATGTATTCAAGTAGATCCCGTCCATCCATATGATCAATATATGTATGCAAGTGGATCCCGTCCACGTGTCAGCCAATGACACAACAACATCATGCATGTAAATATTATAAATCATATGCATGAAAATATGAGGATATAAATCAACGTATGTCCTTTGCGACACATCAAATCATGGAACCTGAGTGTCCAACATCGACACTCGAAACATCATGAAACCCGTGCCTAGCATTGGAACGTAAATCCTCATCTCACTCAGGCTCCGTCAGTCCGGATAGGTCCACGAGCTCCGACAGTCCGGATCGGCCCATATCATCTCTCGACTCCAGTCGGTATCCTCCGGATATCCGCCGAGCCCAAGTACTAACACCGGTAGGTAGTGCTCCCCTGCCAGGCTCACCGTCTAACAATACGAGTCTTCTTTCCCCGGGGCACCTCACCGGGTCCACCATGTACCCGCAGACGGTGCCTACCGCTCCTCAAATCGGGTTTCACATGCCACTTTCAGAACCGAGAAAACACATGGTGGATGCACAGAAATATCATATCAAGAGAAATCGTGTTTTTAAAACAGTACATGCTTTCTTTTGAAATAGCCACGGTTCTCAAATCCAGAAATCTCATGAAAACAGCATATCTCAATGCGTAAAAGCGTAAAGCATGATGTATGCGACATATAATAGAATGTAAGCATATCAGTATACATGCAACATGGAACGGTAATATGCACCTATCGAGGGAAAACCGCTCTTTTAAATGAATCCAGTTTTTAAAATATATCATGCGGTTCCCTAATCTCCAAAATCAAATACAATATCGTATAATGGTGCATATGTGTATGTACGCAAGTATGGTGTACAATATGTATGTATGCAAGTATGGTGTACAATATGTATGTGCGCAAGTATAGATGCATAAGTAGTATGTACGCAAGTATGAGTGTACAATATGTATGTGCGCAAGTATGGATGTACAAGTGGTATATACGCATATATGAGTGTACAATATGTATGTGCGCAAATATGGATATACAAGTAGTATATACGCAAGTATGAGTGTACAATATGTATGTGCGTAAGTATGGATGTACAAGTGGTATATACGCAAGTATGAGTGTACAATATGTAGCTTTAGCAAGTATATCATGCAAGGAGTCATATCCTGATGCAGTGGTTCTACTGTGTAGTGACATAGCAATTATCGATAATGAAGTGTGTGAGCCGGCCAATCTGTGTAAGTGTAACATACGCATCATCGATAATGGTGTAGGTGTACTAGCACAAGTATATGTAATGCAATGAGGATAACATGAATGTAGCATAAGGTAAATCATATGCAAATGCTGACGGGTATACGTATCTAACATGACCGAGTCAGTGAATCTATCAATTGGCATCTAGCCACACAACATCACGTACGGTATAATCCATCGTACGGCATCCTTTAGTCAAGGGTATGGATCAAACCTCAAGTCAAACTCATCACGTACGGAAAATCATCGTACGGCGGCATTAAGCTATCAGGGATCCTATCAACCTATGCGACAATGAGGGGTACGGACCTAACGTCTCGTACGACATATCACACATGATTCACGACATTCTATATATATCTATATACCTATGTCCCAGGTCACATCCATAACAATCTCGTATCAGGAGACCGGCAAGGTATCAATCACCTCAATCGACTCGCATCCGTATACCAACATATCATCATATCACATGTCAAATCGTATTCTTTTTTCATCATAATTATATCTCACATAAGGTCAATTTTACATATACATTCTATCTTTACTATAAGCGTAAGTATCTAATCTAACATACACACCCGAACCATACAAACAGTTTTTGAAAGATGCGAATCGTAGTTTTGAAAGTAGGGGCTACGGTGTTTTTAAGGAAAAGATATCATTTGAAAATCCGTAACGTCCCTCAAGGTATCTGTTTAAAAAATACATACGATTCTTCGGTTTGGAAATAGGTATGGTTCGGATGACATAATTACGTCGGCTATCTAGTCCTATAGTACCCTAAACGGCAATATCGTCAAACGTCATCCTCAAATTCCGTCATTACATATTAGTCGTATCAAAACACTTCTAACTATCCTTTAGTTTATAATATGGTCTCACTAACAATCTTTTAACTCTAACCCTAGATTCCTAATCTAGATTTTCTTAACCATATGCTACAAATCGGATTCCACCAAAACTTTGCGGGGGTGCTATACGCCATCCACCCGACATCCCCCGTAGATATAGATCTACTTGCCTTGCTCCTTACTTGCAGAAGTCGATGACGCCATGATTCGTCGCCTCGGAAACCACGCGAAGGTACCTACAATAATACACAATCGAGATCGCTATTAAAATCGAACCCGGAAAACCGATACGGCATACGGTGCGCTCATAGGTTTGAACCTGTAGCCTACACATGCAAAACCAACCTATCATCCTTTGTTGTTGATGTACAAACATCTAACAACCAAATACGAATCCAAATATCAACATTTCAAAATACGGAAAACATAGCTAAAATCACACCAAAATGCTCCCCGATTTTGACTCAGGTCAAATTGGGATGAACAAACAAGTATAAGGTGTAGTATATGGGGCATTTGAGCCACTGGAACAACCTGGAACCCAACCCTAACAATTTGGCTGGCCACATGGCCTTAAAATCCGGCCTCCTCGGCCCTTGTGTCTCCGTTGGGGCTCGTCTGGTCAGGGTGGTCTTCTATTGGTCAAATTTGGTCCCTAGAGTTGTTTGCTAAACTCAGATATTCCCCGGGTTGCTCCAGATTCACTGTAGGCTCACAAAAAGCAACCAAAACTGACACAAAACTAATCTAAGTTTATGGTCTCTGTTCTAGGTCTAGAATTTGATCTCTAGGGTCTTATACACTCTTACTATAGCTCACAAGTCCACAAGTCACGAAACCCTCTCTTGAATTTTCCAATTTCACAACCCACACCATAAACACATTCTAAACCAACTAGAATGCTAGGAAAAACAAAACTACACTAAATGAAAAGAGATATACCTCATGGTTACACCCAATCAAAACCCTAGAAGTCCTAATGTTGTCAAAATCCCACTTTGCTTGGTTCATTGCGATGAGGGTGAAGAGGTGATCATCTTTTGTGAAGGGGGTATGGGGTTTTGATGAAAGATTGGAGATGGGTCATGAGGGTAGAAGGTGGAGGGAGATGAGGAAGAAGAAGGAGAAGAAAATGGTGGAGAATAACAATGAGGCAGCTCCCCCCTCTCTCAATTATTCCCACTCACTCTCTCCAAGCATGCTTACTCTCATCATGATGTCCCCCCTCTCCCTCCTCAAGTCATCATGACACCTTTTTCTTTTCTTTTCTCTTCTCACCATAATAAAACCGTAACATAACACAACATAAATGAAATAACATATAACATGTCATAGTGCACTAACCATGAAAACTGTAGAAACACGGATTTGGCCTAATCGTGATTAGCAGTGCACTAATCGGGTTTTTATCAAAACTGCATATAATAAAATTTAAAAATGCCAAATCCTTTAAATATTTTTTTAAATGAATAATTCATTTTAATTTCCAATTATTTCACAAATATTGGTATATATTTATACCTCTTTTCGAAAACCCCAATTTCGCAAATCGGGCAATTTTCGGGAAATATATTATTTTAATATTAAATTCCAAAAATAATATTTTATATTTTCTGAAATGTTACAATTTGTTTTCGATAGCATCGAGTTTCTTTTGCATCGCGGCCATTTCGGGTTTCACGGCGATAGAAACGTTGAGCTGATGGATACCTGCCTTAGATGAAATTGGTCTAACGCTTTCCTACTATATGGTTTGTTCGGCGAGATCTTCCAGGAATTGCGAAGCTTCGCCGTCGTCTTTAGGCATGAAATGGCATTGACAAATGGTTTCAAGTATTTGTTTCGTGGCAGGATTAACACCCTCATATATAATTTGGTAAAGTTGCCATCTATCAATTCCGTGATGGGGACATTGTAGAAGAAGATCCTTGAACCGCTGAAAGCATTTCCAGAATGGTTCGTTGGAAAGTTGGATAAACTGGTTATTCTCGCTTCGAATCCGGACGGTTTTATAATTGGGATAAAATTTCTTAAAGAATGCTATAACAAATTTGTCCCATTTGGCGATAGAATGTGTGGCAGTGCTATAAATCCATTTTTCTGCTAGGTCGCACAAGGTAAAAGGGAGAAGACGTAATCACATAGCATCCCCTGAAAGTTGGGTAGTGCCCATCATTGTACATACATTCTCGAATTTGGTTATGAAAACATATGCGTCTATGGATTTAAGCCCGTGAAATTTGGGCAATAAGTTGATGAAGTGGGGGTCAATTTCGAAATTACCCCCATTGGCTAGTGGATGAGTCAGACAAGTAGGAAAGGTTCCACATACGAGGTAGCATCTTTCTAAAAGAGAGATGAGCGGTGGATTCTGCGCATCTACGGGTGGTGGCAGGGTGGTTTCGTTAAATCCCGATGGAGATCCGTCCATTTTGGAAGATGTGGTGGGTAGAGGAGAAAAAGAAGATGAAAAAGTACCGACTTCAGAGTCGATAAAAAAATACGGACAAGACGGGCACTAGAATCCCGTGTCCAGCCGATCATGCACTAAGCGGGTTTAGTGCACGTAGCAACGTGTGTGAGAACGAATTTAAAAAAAAGGTTTGTTTTAAAAAAGTGTCCTTGACTCAACAAATCACAAAAATGCATAATCAATTCCTAGAACTAGGATCACCTAGGTCAAGTCACTAGACCACTCCTAGACTTCCAAAAGACAAGTCGCAAAGTCAATCTCCAACAATCTGCCACTTGCACTAAGGCCATATATTGGAGTATCGAGTACCCAACGTCTGCACTAGGGCCAGTTGTTAGCGTATCGCATACTCAACATCTCAAATAGTCTATCGAACTGTGCTTGAGGAAGGGCCTTGAGGAATGGATCCGCCGTGTTGTCTTTTGTGTCCACTCTCTGCACCTCGATCTCCCAGCAATCAACGATCTCCCTGATCAGGTGATACCGCCTCAAGATATGTCTGGATATCTGATGGGACCGTGGTTCCTTCGCTAAAGCCATAGCTCAATTGTTGTCGCAATACAAAGGTATTGGATTAACAATGGATGGAACAACCTGAAGTTCAGTAATGAACTTCTTAATCCAGACTGCTTCTTTTACGGCATCGTTGGCAGCAATGTATTCAGCCTCCATCGTCGAGTCAGCGATGGTGTCCTGTTTGGAGCTCTTCCAACAGACCGCCCTTCCGTTGAGGGTAAACACAACCCGAGACATACTTGTTGTCATTCTTGTCACTCTGGAAGCTCGATTCGGTAAAGGACTCCACCTGGAGGTCCCCATTACCGAACACTAGGAACCGTTCTTTTGTCCTTCTCAGGTACTTAAGAATGTTCTTCACTGCTGTCCAGTGGTTCTCTCCTAGGTTTGATTGCTACGGCTCACCACGCTAAACGCGTAAGCTACATCTGGTCTGGTACATAACATCGCATACATTATAGATCTTACCGTCGAAGCGTAAGGTATAGTGCTCATGCGAACTCTCTTCTCATCAGTCTTGGGAGACATCTCTTTGGAAATGGTGATTCCCTGCAATGTGGGTATGTTGCTGCGCTTGGAATCTTCCATACTAAATCTCTTTAGTACGGTGTTTATGTACCTGGACTGCGAAACTCCTAATAATCTCTTGGATCTATCTCTGTAAATCTTAATCCCCAGAATGTACGAGGCATCACCCAGGTCTTTCATGAAGAACCTTTATGATAAAAACAGCTTGACCGATTGTAGCATAGGAATATCATTTCCTATCAAAAAAATGTTTTCCACGTGTAAGACTAGGAATACGACAGTTCATCCTACAATCTTCTTATATATACAAGGCTCATCTTCGTTCTTGATGAAGTCAAATTCCTTGACTGTTTCATCGAAACAGAAGTTCCAGCTCCGTGATGCCTGCTTTAATCCATAAATGGATTTAAGCAACTTGCATACCTTCCTGCTGCTCCCACTGTCTACAAAACCTTCCGGTTGATCCATATAAACGCACTCTTCCAAACTTTCATTTAGAAAAACCGTTTTTACATCCATCTGCCAGATTTCATAGTCATGGAAGGCAGCAATGGCAAGTAGGATTCGAATGGATTTGAGCATAGCCACTGGAGAAAAGGTTTCGTCATAGTCTACACCTGGTCTTTGACGAAATCCTTTTGCAACAAGTCTAGCCTTGTAGGTTTCCACCTGTCCATCTACACCAAATTTCCTTTTGTAGATCCATTAGCATCCAACGGGTTTTACTCCAGGTGGAGCAATATCCAAGGTCCACACATTATTGGTGTATATGGACTCTATTTCGGATCGCATAAGATCCAACCATTTATTGGATTCCCTACTGATAATGGCATACTTGAAACTAGTAGGATCATCTTCTTCTAAGATGCAATCCTCTCGATCCCCGTCTATGAGAAAACCGTAGAATCTCTCGGGCGGATAAGAAATCTTACTAGATCTACAGAGTGGCTGAGGTTCGTCGGGCACTTCTGAATTTAGGGGTTCTACCAAATCTTCTGTTATAGTTTGTGGTTCAGAAATTTCTTCCAGTTCTACCGTACTCCCACTAATTTCTTTTTCAAGAAATTCTCCAAAAAGGTAGCGTGGCGAGATACAAACACCTTCTATTCCTCAGTGTGGTAGAACGGATATCCCTTTGAATGCTTAGGGTTCCCATAAGCTTGCACAATACAGGTCTTGCCTCGAGTTTACCAGGGTTCTGCTTTTTAACAAAAGCAGGACATCCCCATATTTTAATGTAATTAAGATATGGTCTCTTCACACTCCATATTTCATATGGGGTGGTAAACACTGATTTGGTCAGAGCTCTATTCAATAAGAATGCATCCGATTCAAGAGCAAACCCCCAGAATGAAAGAGGCGACGCAACATTACTCATCATAGAGCGAACCATATCCAATAAGGTACGATTCCTCCGCTCCGATACACCGTTGTGTTGTGGTGTATACGGAGGAGTAAGCTGAGAGAGAATTCCATTCTCTTTTAGGTATTCAAGGAATTCCTTACTTAAGTACTCCCTTCCTCTATCAGATCTGAGGATCTTGATATTTTTTCCAGTCTGTTTCTCTACTTCGTTTCTGTATTCTTTGAATTTCTCAAAAGCTTCAGATTTGTGTTTCAAAATATACACATATCCGAACCTAGAGAGATTGTCAGTGAATGTGATGAAGTATGAGAACCCACCCCTTGCATGTATTGACATTGGACCACGTACATCACTGTATATGAGTCCCAAGAGCTCTGTTGCTCTTTCTCCGTGTCCGGTGAACGGAGATTTAGTCATCTTTCCTTTGAGAAAAGACTGACAGGTTTCATAAGATGAAAATTCTAACGGATTCAGATATCCATTCTTATGTAACTTAGATAGTCTTTTCTCATTGATATGACCAAGTCTACAATGCCATAAGTAGGATTGGTTCACTTCTGAACTCTTCCTCTTGCGTGTGTTTTGTACATTGAAAACTGTGTTTTGATTTAGAACATAGATACCATTACACAGTGTACCTTCTGCAACCAATACCTTATCCAGGTAAATGTTCATAGTATTTCTATCTAGAACAAAATTATATCCATCTTTATCAAGTAAAGAAACTGATATGATGTTGTAAACCATGGATGGTACATAGTAGCAATTGTTCAAAATCATAGTATTGCCAGTTGGTAATGCTAGGTGATATTCACCGACGGCAGCAACATCAACTTGTGCTCCGTTCCCCACTCTAAGGGGCATATCACCAGATCCAACCACCCTACTTTTTCTCAGTCTCTACAATAAATTACAGATATGAGATCTTAATCCAGTATCTAGTACTCAAGAGGTAGGACTGACCGAAAAACAGTTCTCAATAACAAGAACACCTGAAGAAGACGCAATAGTATGTTTTTTCTTTGCTGGGGTCATCAAGGAATTCATGCAATCCTCTTTCCTTCGCTCATTCTCATGAATGTTGTCATAAGTTAGAGCTGAACCGACGTTCTCCAGCCCCGAATAAGAATTCGGATCAGTCAAGCAATACATTTTATTATCTTGATTAAGGTATGAATCGGTTGTTATCTGGAGAGAGAGAAAAGAAACACTCAACGTGCGCTCTTGCAAGATTAGAATGGTTATTAGTTTATCTAATCAGGATGGCTCCAACTATTTTCTCGAATTCTCCTTCAAACCTTAAAAAGAGAACTAACTAGGATCATTATCACCTTACAAGTTCGCTAACCGTTCAGCCAGGTGAGTGTTGGTATTCCGAGGGAGGTTCCCCGTGCTCTCGCATGGACCTAATTAAAATAAATCTCGTTTCCGCAGAGGCGTAGCCCCGTTAACACTTTTCTAGACACCTAATAGATTAGCTAATTGTGAAGTAAAAAATATCTCCCAAGAGTAATCCTACTCGTCAGTGGGATCGGGATCCAACTATCATCGCATAGTTATCTAGATGGAAGCCACTCTAGTCACCACACTCCAGAAGGTATGCAATACTAGCAAGTTTTCTGTATATTTGAAACTCCCGATGTGATTTTTGCCCCCAAACGCTTATGACCTTGATTTTGGCCAACAAATCATAACACGCAAATCAAGTTCTACCCGTCATTGTCTAAATTGATTTAGACCCACCCCTATACACCCTTGACTTTGGCCAACAAGGCGGTACGACTGTCCTAAACCAATGCATCTATCTATGCTACGGATAAGCAACATATAACTACCATTCACAATGCCTTGATTTTGGCCAAAAAAACACTGCATGAATACTATGTGTTTATTATCCGAAATGACGGAGGGCTACGGATGGTTTTTGGCGAAAAACCGTGAACGTATTGAACTTGATATTGTTGAAGGAACCGAATAGCTTTGAAAAGGAGAGTTTTAGGCTCCAATTTTGAAAACTAGTGGTTTTGAAGAAAACCGAGTAATCTACAGCATAAACTTTTGCTCAAGAGGCCACTCCCCACGAAGGGATCTAGGCTTTTGCCTCCTCGAATGAGGTGTTAGATATTCATGACCGAATACCACTATGCAAAGCGAAAGAATATGACTATAGTTTTTCGAAATTTATTCCAACAACATCTTTTAGGTTTATTTTCTTGCATTAATCAAAATTAATGTGGTCCCATCAATTAATCCCTATCACATCAGAAAAGAATGAAAATACAATATACGTATATGCCATCCGCATACGCCACGGGGTCTCATCATGCACCATTAGGTTACTTAACTAACGGCAGAGCGGGGGTTGGACTAGTGTAGGTGCAAAGTATTTACAACATCTACTAGTATATATAAATATATATAACATTCGTCCCAGGCATGATATAAGCAACATCACAGAACAGCAATAAGCAACACAGAATGACGAATAATCTTGGAGCCTCGGGTTTCATTTGAGTCGCAAATGAGACCCGATGTTCCCGATCGTGTGGATAACCCATGGAATGAAAAACCTAGACCCCTACAAGCACGGCAAGTTACCCGCCAATCCCAGAAGTGAGGCAACCCCCAATCAACAAAGTGAATGAGCCACCCAGCATTTCACGGAATCTAGTAGAGATGGTTGTCCACATGTCGGACACTCGCTCCGGAATAATGAATACATAAATGAATCCAAACTGTACTACTACCATTGCAACATAAGCTATCCACCACGACAATCCATCCACAATATCAACACAACATAAAACATCAATGTAAATATCATGTTCTCAAACCTGTCTAATTGAACATATAGAAATTAGTCGGGTTATACCGCTCAATGATATTTACGGTCGTAGATACTAACATATGCACCGATAAACACATATTTAAAATTTCGATCGACTAAAACTTTTCCGTATTGGCCCCAAGTGCTAACCAATACTCAAACAAATCTGGGCCAAAAACATAGATCCCAAAAATCATATTTCCATATAATAGAGTGCCAAAAGAATTTTGGTGCACAACGGCCCCACTTCAACCGCGGAACCGCCGCCAACAAGCATATTATGCGGCGGTTCCGCGACCGTATGAAAAGCTTATACACCCAAATTTCTTTAGGCCTTCTAAAATAGCCTGCACGTATTTTTAAGATATTCTAAAAAAAATTGGAACAAGTTTTAAAATCGACAGCAAGCATAAAATTGGAATTGCGATTTTGAAAAATTTTGACGATCGATGTTTTAAACTTGTCTAAACTAGATAGTAAGGGTTTATAGGGTGGCTCTGATACATTATTAGGATTTCCTAACGCCCTGACCATCTACCATGGCCATTGCGGAACAAAAAATATTTTAGGGATTAAAAACTGGCGCTAGAAAAACCCGTCCAAGAATCTACCATAAACCTAAATTAGCAAGCAAAGAGGAGAACTAATTACTATGATAGAAATGTCTCACCAAAAAACCCGTGTTCTTCGGTCTTCTATCATCTTCGTTTGCTCCTAAGGATCTCCTTGAACATGTTTGATCGTCTTTCCTTACTCCTTGAGATCTTCTGGATCGAGCTTGATCACCGGTCCTCCTCTGTCGAAGATGATCCGCCTAAGGGATTGTTTCCCCAATCAGAGCAAAGCTCTGTTCAAATTCCAAGATTTGAAATGAAGCGACGCTTCCGTTTCCCCAATTGAAGCAACGCTTCAGATCCAGCGCTCTAAGCTAGGCGCGCCACGTGGCAAACACGGGTGCGCTAGCGCAGGCTGCGCTGCGCCCTAGACAGCGCACCATGAGTGCGCTAGCGCTAGGTGCGCCGCGCGCCACATGTCAAACACAGGTGCGCCAGCTTAGGCTGCGCTGCGCTCTGCGCTGTACACCCCCAATTAGAGTAAAACTCTGTTTCCAAGATTGGAAAGTGAAGCAACGCTTCATGAAAAGTGCTAACATCAAATGTGCTAAGAAATGGCGCTCACGTGTAAAACACGAGAGCGCTAAGCGCCAGAAGCGCTTCACCTTTACAAGAATTACTTGCACCTGATTATAGCAAATCAAATTATGCAGCGCATAAGCGCCTTACAAAAAAATAACAAAGAATTAAAAATAAAGTAGCACTTAGCGGACAATATGATACTTGATTAGAAATCTTTTTATTATTACAATACAAACAGATCACCAAATATGGGGTCAAAAGGACAAGGGTTAGCAAAGCTAAGAATGAGATTGTCCAGTTCCCTCTCCGTCTTCTCCACCATGTCAAAACGGCGATCCTTGCGGGGAGTAGCCATCCATCGATCAACGCCACACTCCCCAGAGAAAGTGGAGATAACGACCCAACGAGCCCGTATATGGCTCAGCAAGTGGACAGAGCGATCCCTCAGGGCTTTAGTGATCAAATGCGCCTCGAAGAAGCACTCGATCTTGTCTTCAGCAGCATCGAGCATTGCCGAGGACATCTCTGCTGGAGGAGGGGGAATATTAGCGAGCACAGACACAAGGATCTTCCTAAGCCAAATAGAGTTGGAGGGAGAGGAGACCCCACACGAGTCAAGAGCTCATACAGCGCTGCGTTGCATTGGTCATCCGTAAGAGAAGGATCCACCAAGCGCGCAGCAAAACGAGGAACAATGTCCTGGATGGGCACTTCCTATGCTTGTCGGCGAGCATGTGGACGGTTACAAGCCATAACTGAAAAGACTCTTTGGAAGCGGGAAAAGAAAGAAGCTTTGCTTCAGACTATAAAGACTAGGCACAGAAAATTTTGTATGCACAGTGGAACTATTTCTAAGACTTGGGAAATGAAAAGTTCTAGGGAATACAGGTTTTACTTAAAAAGAAGGTGAAAAGACACCTCTGTGAAGCAATGCTTCAGATCCAGCGTTCTGCGCTGCGCGCCACGTGTCAAACACAGGTGCGCTAGCGCAGACTGCACAGCGCTCTGCGCTGCGCGCCACGTGTCAAACACAGGTGCGCTCGCGCAAGGTGCGCCAGCGCTGGAATTAAGAATTCCCCACCATTAGATCAAAAGATCTAATAATAAATTATTAATTAATCAGAATTAAAATTCTATTATGGAAAGATCTTTCCAATCTTGTTAAAAACAAGAAGATTATCTTCTGTAAAACAGAAGCCCTAGGATCAAAGATCCAACGGTGGGGAAACATCCCCAAATCAATCAGAGAAAGATCTCTTTAACTGATTTAACAAATCAATTTGCCCTATATAAAGGCCCCAAGACTTCAAGTCAGCGATAGAGAAACTTCCCTACAAATTTTGAGAAAACTAAAAGAAAGAAAAGCAAGATTTTAGCAAAATAAGATCACTTCTTAAAGGTAAAAAACATGATTCTTGAACACAGAGATGAAATCATCTCATGAAAAGAAGAACTATCTTCTAAAAAGGATCATAGATCTACAAAAGACCAAGGTCTTTGATAAAAAAGAGATCAAAAGATCTCATCATAAAAACAAAAAGAAGTATTTACTTCATTCACAGATCATTGATCTACAAAGGCAGCGCCTTTTTATAAATAAGAACTTTTGTTCTTGAAACTTGAGGCAAAGCCTCCTCTAAAAAAAACATAAACTTGTTCTCTGATCATAAATTTGATCAAATGTGCTTTGCGCTACTGAAAAGTGCCTTGCACTCATGAACTGCGCTTTTGCGCTCTTTGGACCGGCGCTCAGCGCCAAAACGTGCCACGTGTCAACCACAGATACAACTTGCGCTTTGCGCTTCTGAAACAGCGCACTGCGCTCATGGGCTGGCGCTCAGCGCCAAGCGCGCCACGTGTCACTTACTGGTGCGCCACTAAACTAGCACAACGCGCTCATAAATTGAAAGCGCAATGCGCTCATAAACTGGCGCTTAGCGCTAAGCGTGACACGTGTCCTTTTCATGTGCGCTACTTAGCAGAAGCGCAATGCGCTCTTTAATTGGCGCAAAGTGCCTGGCGCGCCACGTGGCGCGCTGTCAGAACACACATTGTTCTGATGAATGCTATGCATTCAATAGAAGACAAAAATTGTCAGGATCTGATGCTCTGCATTATTAAAAGGGCCAAGCCCAAGTAAAGGCTCAACAGCCCAGAACAACAAAATGTTAAACATTTTAATCTTATTGGACTTAGCCCAATTCTGGCCATAAGTCCTCAACTTATATTTAATTGAACCCATCTGCTCATAAATATTTCAACAGATCTCAGTCCCACATTGGACTACGAATCTTCCAACCAACTCACACCGGTTCGAGGGTACATCTCTTTACTCCTCTGATATCTGTCGTTGTAATCCTTCAACGTCTTCAGAGAGGTGACGGGTCCCGACAACCACACATTTCTATGGACTGTGGGGTCCTTAAACTCATGGACTACGATGTCCTTAAAGCTCATAAACTACGTTGTCTCTAAACTACGGACTGTGGGGTCCTTAAACTCATGGACTACGATGTATTTAAACTTTATAGACTACGATGTCTTTAAACTACGGACTGTGGGGTCCTTAAACTCATGGACTACGATGTCCTTAACCTCAGACTGTGGGGTCCCTTAAAACCCACGGACTACGATGTCCTTAACCTGGACCGAGACGTCTTTAAACTAACATTGGATCGAGATGTCCTTAAACTAACGCTGGACCGTAATGTCCTTAAACTAATCGACCGCAATGTCCCTAAACTAAACAATAGAGTCCAAATGCTCTTTTGTTGGATCTAAACGATCCCGTTAAGTTGATCTTAGTCTAAAAATTAGGCTAACGTATCCTTAACAAACGTTTAAGTTGATCTTAGTGCCAGATGAGGCTAATGTATCCTTAAACCCAACCCCCAAACCAAAATCTAAGAAAATACGGATTTGGACTAATCCACGCCCTACGGGCGACAACATAAATTAGTCTCCGTATACAATCCACGGGCAACCAAAAACAAAACAAACACCCACGACACGAAGTGACCATATGGAGAAGGAGAAAGTTGTTACCGCGATGCGGTAGAGTAATTAACTGCAGGGGCTTGCGCCTGCAGGGAAGAGCGTCCCCACAATCAAAAAACCCCTCAAACGAGGGGGAATCTGATGAAGTCTGCTATATCGGCCGCATCCGTTTAAACCTTCGATACATGGTTCCATAAATCAACTTGGCATCTTCGGAGAGGTGGACGGATAGCACCAATTAGCATCTGCCCCCAGATTCAGGCAAGACGTTTTGTCTTCCCGGTTTCCGGCGGTAAACAGATTCTGGCACGCCCGGTGGGAACTTTTGCTCTTTCCACTCCACACTTCGTGTGTCGTGTTCACGAACAAATCGCGGTTCGATATGGTTGCCCTTAGGTTCGAGGTACTAAGATTTGGTTTCTTGCTCGGCGCAGAAAGCGAAACATCAATGGCATCCACTTGCGTGAAGTGTTCCAACTGCAATTGCAACTCGCGATCCGCCTCATCTGGAGGCATAGCCTACGGGCCACAAGCGGCCTCCTTGTTCACGATGCCGGTGGACCAGGTGACTCAGGCCACCACCGGATTGTTCTTTGTGACTATGCTCCCACCGATGAGCTTCAACACCCCTGTAACAACACCAGAAGCTCCTAAGAGGTCGGTCTTTGATCGGGTTACAGCTACCGTGGCCCCTCTCAACGGGTCGTCCAGCTCCAGCGCCTCGGTCTTCGCCAGATTAGGCCAAAGTTCATACGGGCCCATGATGAAGCCTGCAATTCCAGAATAGGTTATTCCGAAGAGGATAGCCATCTCTGCTCCCGAAGTCGTCAAGACGGCTTCTCCGGCCAAAGGGTCGGTCTTAATAAGACTGAATGTTCCGGCTCCCACTCCGGCCCCTGTTCCTGCTCAAAGGTCTGTCTTTGACAGACTGGATACCGATACTCAACGGACGTCGGTCTTCAAAAGGCTGGTACCGGCAGCGCCTCACCTGAACAGGGGGCAAGACGAAGTCACCCCTCAAGCTGAAACCATCCCAACAGCTCGACGTGCTCGACGTCGCCACTGGCACCGAGTAAAGAAGGCTGGGGCAACTCCCCCTCTGGGCTAACTCCACCAACCCCAACGGTGGAAGTCAATGCTGCTGTTCCAACCGGGAACAGCTTTGAATTGCTGAACAAGGTGCGCAGGAACTCTCCTACCGCCGTACTAAAAAGATCTCCTCCACCGATGGAGAATGTTATAGAAATAAAGCCGGAGCAGCCCCCTCAGCAGCTGTCCTCCAAGGTTTACAAAGTCTGTCGACAGGTCCAGGAGTCGGTGATCGATCAAGATTACCCTCGCCGACAGAAAAAGGTGAAGATTCAACAGGAAGAGAACCGTCCTGTCAAGCCACAAAGGACGGCAACTACCTGGGTGCCCGCTGAAAGGGCCCCCTCAACGTCAACTGCTCAAAAGAGAAGGAGGCCAAAGAAAGCCCCTGTAACTACGGCAGACCACAAAGACGCTGAGCCCAAATGCCCCAAGTCTGGGGGCATAAAGGTGCATACTGTTTACATGGATTCCGGAAAAGAGGAAAGCCACGCTTCGACGGGTCACCGACCGCTCACCCGATCCGTGACAAAATCCCAGGAACAACAACAGCAGATGCTTCAGGAGATGCTGACTGCAATGGCCGCACTCACCGGGCCAAAAAAAAGCCTAAAGGCATCATCAGAGCAGCGTCACGAACAAGAAACCGATGATGACTTCCTACGCAGAGTCCTCGAAAAGAAGGACAGAGAAGCAGCAGAACAAGCTGCCAACATAAAACGAATGGCGCTTCTCTTCCAAGACATGGTGGGGATGATGTTACAGCCGGATCCTTCAGCTGAAGACCCTCCGATCATTATTGAAGACGACAGAGGGGAGACATCTAACCCTCCTCCGGCTCTTTCAGCAGCCAAAGAGGAAACCATTTCTAAGGCCGCTCTGGATGACCATATTGCTCAGCAAATACGAGCTCACCAGGAAAATGAAGCGGCCGACCAAGTCGTTAAAACTGGGCGACCGTATCCAGGCTGGTATGATCAAATAAAATACCCGCCGGGATACACGATCCCCAAATTCCACGTGTAAAAGGGGACAGGCAATCCCCACCAGCATGTCGCTCAGTTCAGGGCTCTTTGCGGCAACACCGGGGGCGATGATAAGCTTTTGCTCCGTCAATTCGTCGGCAGCCTGTCGGAGACGGCCTTCGAATGGTACTCCGAACTTCCAAACGACTCCGTTAAGACATTTGCAGAAATAGAGTTGTTAGTCACCCAGCGATTCGCGAGTGCTAGTGAACGCACCCCGATAACGGCATTGATCAATGCCAGGGTGAAGCCAGGCAAGACGTGGGTCCAATACACCATACGATGGCAGAATCTGTGGTCGAAGTGCGAACAGCGCATCGAAGAAGCACCGGCGATAGGTATGTTCGTGGGCACTCTGGACCCTCATGCAACCATCTCCCAGTTCATAATGTTCTTCAAGCCAACTACTTTCCAGGCCTTGATCGACAAACTGGCCCAAATGGACCAGATGGGTCATAGACCGTCTCCTCCAAAGCCGGACTCTCGAAACGAGAAAGGAAAGGGGAAAGCGATCGTCGTCGCCAATGCTCAACAGCAGCCCGATGGCCCAAGACCAGTTGATCGCCAAAATAACAGAACTCGATCTCTTGAAGATAAAATGAGTCGTATTTACTCGTTCCCTAGATACAAGACGAAGAGGTTATTCGAGCTTGCACTGCGCAACAGGCTCATCAATCTGCCAGAGCCAAGACGCCCAGCGCAACCCGGCGACATTAGCAATCCTAACTACTACTCTTATCACCGAATGTTGGGCTATCCGATCTAGGATTGTTACATCTTCAAAAGCTGGATAGAAGATCAATACCAAGAGAGAAAATTCGTATTGTCTGAGAATTGGAAGGTGAACCCGCCTCGGCCACACACTCCCAAGAAGACGGACACACCGGGGGCATCATGCTCTTTCGTGGAAGAAGCTCCATGGGAGGTTGCTCTTTCAGCCAAAACAAAAAGAATGCTGAAGGATCTCTACACATGTCCGGCGATCAGGTGGAAAAATCCACTGTACCTGAGATCATCGAGGGAATGCTGAAACCGCGCCCGACTCCAAAAATTGGTGGTGATAGTCAAAGCGCTCACACCCAGCCGTCAAAATCTTCGAAGAAGAAAAAGAAATCCAAGAAGCCCGTGAAGCCTGGAGACAAGCGCACGGACCTACAAAATCCACTGTACCTGAGATCATAGAGCCGCTACTGAAACCCGACGTTCCCCTGGTCGTGTGGATAGCCTGTGCAATGAAATCCTAGACCCCTACGGACGCGGAAAGTTACCCGCCAAAACCTGAATCGAGGCAGCCCCCTTCAACAAAGTGAATGGACCACCCAGCACTTCATGGAATCCGGTAACTTGAGCACCCCTCCTTGGGTCAACCTGTACCCCCTACGAGTGCGGCGAATAGCCCGCCAATTCTAGAGTAAATCCTCCTCCGTCTCAAAACCATGAGATGCGGGCCCGTTTCCCTCTAGAACCCGGCTACCCGTGCACCCCTCCACGGGGTAATCCTAGTACAGAAAGTAAAATATATATACAACGGGTACATCGACCTCAGCCCGGTCATGCCCCAAAAGAATAATATACAAACAGGCAGTGACGGCAGTCCACATGTCGGACGCTCGCCCCGCAATATCAAATATACAAATACAACCAAACTGTACTACCATTGCATCCAGGCTATCCACCACGACAAATCCACAACATTATAGCACAACACAGAATATCAACATGAATATCACGTTCGCAAATCCGTCTAAAAGGGCTATAGCAATTAGACAAGATTTACCGATCAAATGACATTCACGGTCGCAGATATGATGTAAATACTTTGAACTAACATGTTTAAAATTTTCGATCGACAAAATTTCCCCGAAGTGGGCCCCAAGCACAATTCCCAGTACTCAAACAAATCTAGGCCCAAACAAAAAATACCAGAAACCTCAATTCCATGTCAGAGAGCACTGCAGAAAAAATGGGGCAGTGAAGCTAAAGTGCTGCGGCGGAACCGCGGCCAAAACGAGGTTACGGCCGCGGTTCCGCGGTGCTACAGTGCTATCATGCCACCAATTTTCTACAGTGTTCTTAGAACAGCCTACCTAATTTTCTACAACACACCAAATAATTTTTTGACAACAAAAAAAATTCGACAGAAACTGCACATTTTGAAATCGCGGTTTTGGAAAATTCGGCCGATCGAAGTTTTAAATACGTTAGAGCAAGCTAGTGAAGGTTAATGGCGTGGCTCTGATACCATGTAAGTCTACGGTAGCGCCCCGGCCGTCTGTCCGAGGCCAAAATGCGGAAACAAAAACTTTTTCTTAACTTGAAACTGGCGCTATCGTATACTTTTTCCCGGATCGAACCATTAACCTACAACTAGCAATCTAGAGAAGGGATAGAAAAGGTATACCGATCGATCCGTGTCCTTCGGTTTTTGGCCACCATCCCAACCTCCTCGCGGCAACTCCGGTCTCGATCTCCTCGTCGGAAGGGGCACCACATCTACGAGTCTTTTTACGGGCTCCCGCTTCATCCGAAGCAACTCGGGCATGAAGTGTGCTAGCCGACGTGTCCAAGGTGATGTAGAGAATGTTTGTGATCACTTTGTCTCTTGCATCCATTGATTTGGATGGAGGTTAGAGGTGTTGCCATTAATGGAGATTATGAGCTAGAGAAGAAAGAGGAAGAAGAAAGTGTTTCCTCTCTCTTTTCTTTTGTTGTTTCAAAAATGATAATGAGAGTTAGAGAGAGTTGTAACCATAATATGAGAGCTAACCACCATCTCATGGCTGCCCCTCTCTCTCCTCTTATCAATTCAATATACAAAACAAACACTAATGTGACATTTTAACAAAAAACGAGACCATGAGTCACTATATATGTCCATGTCACATTTAATGCATCTCATGATGAATTCTAGCTCATAATTTCCACCATCCAAACATTAATCCAAATGTTTGGTCCAACAAAAAAGAACCGACAACATTTAAAGTAAACTCGTGACGGATCACAAGGATACCCCTCACCTGTATATACATACCTGCATCCGCATTCCGACTGAATGCGAATGCGATGAGACTAAAGTAATCCAAAAAATATAATATTAGGATCCGGATTAAACCAAAGCCCACAAGTATGATCCGCCCGATCATGATCCGTGCACTGCAGCACGTATATGATCGGACCCTGCCATATATCATACGGCCTCTGCATCGTTTCGCCCGAAACATGAGAAACTGTCTGTGGGGGACTCTAAAGACTCGTCAATACTTTGGCTGTGGATTTAACCACTAGAACATCAGAGGTACTAGCTGTACGTAACGGGCTACCAGGTATTGACCAAAAGAGAGGTCAAACGAGGCCAAAATGCAGAAACGATACTTTTCTTTAACTTTTGAACCGGCACCACCGCGCACTAAAATCCCGGATCGGGCCATTAACCTACTCCTAGCAAACTAGAGAAGGGGTAGAGAGATATACCGAGCGATCCGTGTCCTTCGATCTTCTCGTCGTCGTCCCGATCTCCCCGCGGAATCTCCGGTTTTCATCTCCTCGTCAAAAGGGCACCACATCGCAGGGTTCTTTTACGGGCTCCCACCTCTGGACCGAAGAAACTCGGGCACGATGTTGGCAAGCCGACGTGCCCAAGAATTGCTGTAGAATAGTATGGAACTCTATGTCTCATGGTGTTGTAAGAAGTTACTCTTTTAGGTGGAGAAAATGAACTATGGAATTTTGTGATGAACTTAGGAATTTTTCAAGCCAAATGAGAACCCAAAACCTTAGATAAATTTTTGGACAGCCCCAACCTCTTGTGGCCGGCCATGCATCAAGGAGAGAATGAGAGGAGAGAGTGAGTGGATCAAAAAATGAGTGAGCTAAATAATGCAAGAGAGAGAAAAGGTTATCATGATGAATCATGATCACAAACCAAGTCCAACACTCATAAACCCATCATCAAACCCATGTCATCACAAAAGTCAAGCCATGATGAAGTCAAATGAAGTCAATGGTGTTAGTTATATGTATGCCCTAGAGGCCATTACTATACATAGGATGTATATTGTAGTGGATGCTGGGACATATATAGGGAGGACTTTCTTGCTCGACATGATAGTATGCTATCTGGTTGATCTTTACCTTAACGTGTACACTGATTGTCTCTCTGTTACATGTTGGTAAAGCCCTTAGGATGTGTACTTGACTACCTGGACTATGATGCAGATCATACTAGTGGGGACATGGTAGTCCATAAGTACATCATTCAAGGTCCCTAGTCGTGGGTATATCGAGACGGGGCATCGATATACCAGAGTAGACTAGCGTATACCTTCTCGACCTATATAGATGGGCGATGGATGATCCCATATCCATTGGTGTTTGACATCAGAGATGATATACGGGTGCTCAGTGGAGACTGGGTACACTGGACGGACTCGCCGAGAACTCCCATATGGTATTATACCTCACGTCAGATGGCAGTTCTCTGGTGACACTGGTACAGAGTAGTCTGTTGACCCGAGATCGTCATAGAGTCTTGTGTGGTTCCCACTGTGCTTTGATTTCCATCTTACCACGTCCAAGAGGGCGTGCAAAATGGTGGTTTTTGGGTACAGTCCCGAGTCACATGGAGGCAATGAGCGATAGGAGGGGATTCGTCTCTCCCGGTATAGGGAGTTGATGTTGCGCTGTGTTCGATTGGCCATAACAGGAAATCCCTGGCCACGGTTGCTGAGATTTACTGGTAAGTGTTACCAGTAGTTTCTCGAATTGTTATAGACCTCTTATCGACACGACTTATCGAGCTATTGGGGTCTGACGTTTACCACCCCTAGGCAAGATATGCGACATATCAGACGATCAGACCGGACTGTACGGTAGTGTTACTGGTTGGATTCACTGGAGTGTGAGCGGGCTTGCTCGTCGATCTTCTGATCGCTCAATACCCGGATGGCCGTTACGTTTAGCAGACCGCTTGCGGCTTGTGGATGTTTGATATGATCATCATCCGCTGCCGGCGTATTGACGAGTCTTTAGAGTCCTACACAGAGGTTTCCTGGCTCAAGCGAAACGAAATAGGAGCGCATATGAGATATGTGCGGGACCGAGAATAATGCGTGTATGTGATACCGTATTTCATTCTCGCGATGAATGTATCGATTGGTTGTATGCGATATAACCTAGTTATCGATTCAAGGATTGATTCGATAAGCCGATACATTGGATACTAGTCGGTGATATGCGATATGACCGGATCGTTAAATCAAGTGTTGATTTAATGATTTAATGCATAATTATATATTTGATATATTACTTTGCATTAACTAGTATCGGTTCACTTTAAGATGGATTTTCTTACTCAGATGTGTGCATTGCATATGCGATATGATTTTGTGCACTTGCTTGTATCATGTTTGATGATACATGCCTTTTGGTTAAGTGTAAAGAATTAAATCTTGGTTAATGAAATGGTTAGGGTTTACTTTTTCCTTATTTATTTTATTCATTTATTTATTCTTTTGGAAAAAGAAAAGCAAATGAGAAAATGGTGGCTTGTTTTGTTTTGTTCATGAAGTTTCATGAACACTTTGACTTTGTAACCATTTTGTCTCATGCTTAACCCTAACCATTCCACTTAACCCTAATCAATTCTCTACACTATACCATGGTTACATTATGATAAGTATTCTTTTTACTTTTCATTTTATTATTCTTATCATAACATTATTCTTCTTCTTCTTCATTTCTTCAAGTGAAGAAAGCTTGCCTCCATCAATGGCAAGTGATGAAAAAGAGTGAGAAATCCAATTCTAAAGTCTACCCACTTCCTATTTCTTCATCCTATACCTCTTGCCAAGTAGTAGAGTGTGTTTCCTTCACAAGTTTTCTTGACTTGGTGAAGTTGGAGCTTGATCTAGCGATGCCTCGACGTAGATCATCTTCGGCATGGACATCGACGACCTAGCTCGCCATTTCTCCGACGAAGCCGACGCTAGAGCCCGGGAATTCATTTGGACAGTGAGGGGACTTCGTTGCGGAGCTATGGAGGTGGAGCACCGGATCTACAAAGGTTGTATTTCCGTTTAAACTTTAGTTAAGTTGTTAACTAGTTTCTTTTTCGCCTAGAAATCTAGCCAACGATCCGTTCTAGGGTTTCTCGGCACCGTTTAAATTTGAAATTGGCATGGTTGATGCCTTGTGAGACCTCATTAGGATGCCTAGGAACCCTACAAATGGATGGTGCACCATCATGAAGCCATCATGATGCAAAAGTCTTCTCAATTGTTAATTGCACAATTGCAAATAACCCCCTCCACCAAATTTCAGCCAAAGAAAGGAAACAAAGGAAAATGGCCGAAACGGAAAGCAAACTGGCAACTTCAAAAAACTGATCCCGTAATAAATTATAGGAATACCCCGCGACTGTATATACATACCCGCATTTGTATTCCGACCGAATACAAATGCAACGAGACAAAATCTACACTGTACAATACTAGGATCCGGCTTAAACCAAAGCCTGCTGGTATTATCCGTCCGATCATGATCCGTGCAATACCACACGTATATGATCGAACCCTGCCATATCTCCATACGGCCTCTACAGCGTTTCACCCGAAACTTGAGAAAACGGTCTGTGGAGGACTCTAAAGACTCGTCAATCCCTTGGCTGTGGATCTAACCACTAGCACGTCAGAGGTATTAGCCATACGTAACGGGCTACCAGGTATTGACCAAAAGGGATGTCGATGAGCGAACTCATCCTGACATCCTACTGAGCCTGTCAGTGACAATATCCGTACAGTCCGGTCCGTTCGTCTATTAGCATCGCATGGCGGGTCTAGGGGGTTGGTAAAAGTCAAACCCCCAAAAATGGTACAAGTCGTGTCGGAGTGTAGCCCAGAACACCCTGAGATACTACTGGAATACCTACCAATAAATCTTCTGCCTTGACCAAGGACTTCGTGTAATGGCTCTCCTAGACACAGCGCGACCTCACCCCCAATACCTGGAGAGACGAACCCTTGCAGATCCGCTCATTGCCTCCATGTGGCTCGGGACTGTACCCAACTAAAACCTGTTTGCACGTCTCCTTTGAGCGTGGTAGTGTAGTAATCAAAGTATAGTGGGAACTCACACGAGACAAATGACGATCTCAGGTCGATGAACTAACCTATACACATGTCACCAGGGAACTGCTATCTGACGTCAGGTATAAGACCAACTAGCATTTTCCCGGCGAGTCCTGTCCGGTGTACTTATAGCCCAATGAGCACCTGTATACATCTTAGGTGAACCAACTGACACCAGTGGCTTGTGAGACCGGCCACCGCCCCTCGTTGGGGTCTCGACTGTATACACTAGTCTACTCTGGAGTATCGATGCCCTATCTCGAAACTCCCTCGACTAGGGACCTTTTAAGGATGTGCTTATAGACCCCAGCTCCCACGTATATGATTGCCCTCATACTGCTGGCAGTCAAGAAAGAATCCTAGGGGCTCTATCAACGCGCAATAGTGACCTGTAAGGTCACCTAAAGCAGTACACGATGATAAAGATAAACCAGATAGCATACTATCATCTTGAGTAAGACTGTCCTATCGGGATAGGTCCTCCATCAATCATTGCAATCACGTGCCTGTGATCCAATAATTGACTCTGAGGGCACTATCTCCAATAATCTCCCACTTGCACTCAAGGCTAATTATTGCGATGTCGCATACTCACAGCCCGTGTGATACTGAACACCCAACTCCACTACTAATCAGTCTCACAAAACCAGTTTGCGAAACTAATGTGTTCGAGGAATAGCCTCAGTGAGTGGATTCGCCTTGATGTTTCTTTCTATGTCTCTTTATATCTCAAGTTCGCGGAGAAAGCCATCTCCCGAAATGAGCAATACCTGTCTTAGAATGTGTCTGGATGTCTGATGGGACCTAGCTCATAAATGAACTCCAAATCCAAACTTCTTAGACTGCATCGTCAACTGAACTTAATCAGTATCCTGCGTCATGCCTCCCTCAGTATCCCCTTGGACCACCTGTCCAAAATACTTCCCCTCGTCAGAAGGAAAACTATAACTCTGACAACCTCTCTGTCATCCATGTCACCTTGGAAGCCTGGAGTGATAACTATCTCCTAAAAGAGACTGTTGTTATCATATCCCTAGAACATCCACTTATGTTCTAAAACTGCTTCCGTTCGTTTCTCCAGGATTAGATCAATATCAATTTATTGCATCCACTGCAAAAACAACATCTGGTGTGGTACTTGACATCTCATGATTGACTCAATTGTCTAAGCAAGTGATCTGCCAATCATACACATCCCTCTCTCCTTTAGTCTGTAAGACACCTTTAAAGAGGGTGACTGCATCACCTGCAGGTACACTACCGTGCCAGGAGTCGTCCATTCTAGATACATTTAGAATGCTGTCTAAGTACCCTGATTGGGAAACTACCCAAATCTAGATCTAAAACCATAGATCTAGTAATCAGAATATCTGATGTAATATCCATGTCCTTTGTGGAGAAACCACTGTGTGACGACCAATGTATAACCGATCGTAGTATAGGAATTTCACTTCCTACTCTGTGTATGTCATCCAAATACCAGGACATCTCACACAACTACCTTCTTAACAGATCCATCCCCTATTCTGATGAAGTCAAACCTATGACTGTCACATCAGAAATAGATGATCTATCTCCGCTATATCTGCTTTGGTCTATAAATAGACATAAGCAACCTGTCCACTATGCTTCCGCTGCTCCCACTGACTACGACAACCCTCTGGCAGAGTCATATACACGTACACTTCTAAAGCTAGTTTAGAACGACGCTATACTCATCCTCCTGCCGGGTCTCACAGTCTGGAACAACAGCAATGGCAAGTCTGGGTAAACAAGAACCTCCCTGCCACCGTCCTTGAGGCTACCAAAGTACCTCTCGAGTGCCTGAGGTTACCCACCATATCTGCGGAGTGGCTAATGGAATGTCAAATCATATTGAATCTTTAGGTTCTTATCAAATTTTCAGTAATCGTTTGCGGTTCTGGAATCACTTCCAGTTCTACCATACTCCCACTACTGTTTTCTGAAAAAATCCATTTTACTTAAAACTGTGGCGAGTCTAGAACAATATCACTATTGATCTTCCAGATGGTAGAAAGACAACCCTCGTCATAGCCTGGGTCAACCCACAAACAGCCATTACAGAAACGTGCCTTGAGTTATCCAGAGTCTGGTTTTAAGCATAAGCCGGACAACTCCCCGTACCTTAACATCGTTAAGATATGAACTGTTTTATATCCAATACAGAAACAGAGGCACTGATTTAATTGAATCAGATTCAAATCATGCAGCTGTCTCCAGTGCATGTCAACTAAATGGAAGGAGGCCGATCAGCGTTACTCAACTTAGGAGTACTTCCAATTATGAGTAACCTGAAAGAGAAGCAAGTTCTCTTAATCATTACTTATCAACTGAATACCATGCACAAGTATCTACATCTTCGATCACCTTGAAGAATCCCGATACTTGCAACATCTGGTTCTCTACTTTACTCTTATACCTATAACTTCTCAAAACTTGGACCTTGTATTTCTACGAAACACATGTTTAAGAACTAGAGAAGTCACAAGTAAACAGAATATAGTACGAGAACTAACCCTTCTGTCCTAATGGATACTGGACAACATACAATAGTCTGTATAAGTCCCCTGAGTCTAGTGACTCATTAACTGTGTGTCGTAGGTTGAAAACTGTACTTATAGTTAAGAAGAATTGCACCGCTGTTCAATGCTCCTTACCTAACCATCCACTGATATAGGTAAATGTCATAGACATAATTTCAAAAAGGTATATCTCACTCTATAAAAATAGACGTACAGATATATCAATTTGAAATTGGTGCATAACAACGGATATTCAAAACCAAATATTTATCGTCCGGCAAACAACCCAGGTGACTTCCTCAAATATCACCAATTACAACGAATCCAGATATAATGAGGATGATCATCTAATTCCCAATAACATACTCCCACTCATCATCTGTAAAACCATACAGATATGAGAATCAAACCTGGTAAATACATACCCTGGAGCAAGTGTCTAATTGGGAAATCAGTTTTCTTTTAACAGTACACAGTGAAACTGAAACATTGAAATGTTTCGATGGGGTATCCCGGTATTCCTAGTAATGCCTCTTCCATTATCAGATTCACAACTATAACCGTATATTTCTTTGCCATCTCTCTAAATCCCTTTATATGTCTTTAGTCATTACCTTCTGTACACCCTGTTAGGCTAAATGGTTTTCTTCCTTCCCTACCGTTCGACACCAGCCTATGGTTTGGAAGAAGACTATCCAATAAGCATAATGGGTGTACTGTCCTAATCTTAGGAGCACTCGCAATGCGAGAGAAGGTGAAGATAAAAGACAACCGAATAAACCTTATTCCTATTTCTCCTGAACCAGAATCCATCCCCGAACTGGAACAAGTTCCTTTTGAGTTCGTATATAACCATATGATGGAGTATCCAATAAACTGTGGATCTTCGTAGTGATATGGAGTGTCCTGGAGAAATACAAATGTGATTTAGGATTGGCGAAGAAATACTTGCTTTGGTCGTGAATAGCAGTCGCAATTTACTTTGCCCTCTTACTAATCCCTCGATATGTCTTTACTTAATACCTTCTGTACACCATCGTTATACTAATTGGTTTCCTTCATTCCCTACCGTTCGGCACCAGCCTAAGGTTTGGAAGAAGACTATCCAATTTGCGTAATAGGTGTACTATCTCCTAAACCAAGGAGTACTCGCAACCTGAGAGAAGGTAAAAGGAAAAGACAACTGAATAGTCCTATTCGTTTTCTCCAGAACCGGAAACCATCCTCGAATAAATTCCTTCGAGTTCGTATATAACCATACGATGGTTTTATCCAATGGAAGTGGACGTTCGTAGTAATACGGGGTGTCCTGGAGAAAAGGGTAAAAGTAGGAGTGGCAATGAGGTTTGCAACTCTGACAATCCAAAAGTCAGTGTTTTAAGAAGGTTCGGTTAATCTTGGTCACTGAGTCATAGTCAAGGGTCGGGTCATGGTCGCTTCCAAAAAGAGAGAGAAAAGAAACACTCAGTGTGCACTCTAACCTAGATCAGAATGGTTATCACTTTATCTAATCAGGAAACCTCCCATTGTACCGTCAAATTCTCTTCCAAACCTGAAAGAAGAATTAGTCGGGATCACCCGAGGAGTAAACCAACTCATCAGTGGGAATCGGGATCCAACTATCATCGCATGATAACGTGACGGAATCCGCTCACGTTATCACACTCTAGAAGGTATGCGCATATCTGGCAAGTTTCAGTTTCTTTAGAAACTCCCGTTGTGATTTTTACCCCATGCTCTTATGATCTTGACGAAGGTCAACAAATCATAAGTCACATGTCAAGTTCTACCCGTCATTGTCCAGGTTAATTTGAACCCACCCGTACAAGCCCATGACGAAAGTCAACAAGGCTATACGACTGTCCCAAACCAGCGCATCTATCTATGCAGCAGAAAGGTAACAAGCAGCTACCATTCACTATGCCTTGACAAAGGTCAACAAACATAGCATGAATACTACAAGCTCCCGTCTAAAATGACGGAGGGCTTCGAATGGTTTCTGACGAAAACCTTTAACGTAATGAACTTGATATCGTTGAAGGAACTGGATAGCTTTATAAAAATATAGTGGCGAAAAACTTTGCTAAAGAGGTCACTCCCGGTGAAGGGATCTCGGCTCTTTCCCCGTAGAATGAGGTGCAGGATATTCCAACTGAATACCACGATACAAAGCAAAAGTAAATGACTATAGTGAAGTTATTGCCCTGACGCAAACTTCTGTCCAAGGGGTCACTCCCGGTGAAGGGATCTCGGCCCTTGCCTCGTCGACTGAGGTGCTGAATATTCATAACCGAATACCACTGTGCAAAACAAAAGAGAACGTCCTTGCAATAACAGCTTTTTTTAAAATTGTTCCAACAACATCAGAATAGGTTTATTTAGCTTGCATTGATTCGAATCAATGTAGTCCCATCAATTGGTCACACCAATAAAGAACGAAAATAATGATGTGCGTATATGCCATCCGCATTCGCCACTGGGTCCCGTCATTACCCGTTAGGTTACTTAACTAACGACAGAGCGGGGACTGGACTAGTGCGGATGCAAAACATATACAACATCTACTAGTATATATATATCAATATATAATATTTGCTCAAGGCGTAATAAAATGCAACATCACAGAAATATAATAAGTATCACAGAACAATACAGATATCTGGGATCCCCGGATTTCATAGAGCCGCTACTGAAACCCGACGTTCCCCTGGTAGTGTGGATAGCCTGTGCAATGAAATCCTAGACCCCTATGGGCACGGCAAGTTACCCGCCAAAACCTGAAGCGAGGCAGCCCCCTTCAGCAACGTGAATGGACCACCCAGCACTTCACGGAATCCGGTAACTTGGGCACCCCACCTGGGTCAACCTGTACCCCCAACGAGTGCGGCGAATAGCCTGCCAATTCTAGAGTAAAGCCCCCTCCGTCTCAATGCCATGAGATGCGGGCCCGTTGCCTTCTAGAACCCGGCTATCCGTGCACCCCTCCGCGGGGTAATCCTAATACAGAAAATAAAATATACATACAATGGGTGCATCGACCTCAGCCCGGTCGTGCCCCAAAAGAATAATATACAAACAAGAAGTGACGGCAGTCCACATGTCGGACGCTCGCCCCGCAATATCAAATGTACATATAAAACGAAACTGTACTAACATTGCATCCAGGCTATCCACCATGATAATCCGCAACATCACAGCACAACACAGAACATCAACGTGAATGTCACGTTCGCAAATCCGTCTAAAAGGGCTATAGCAGTTAGACAGGATTTACCGATTAAGTGACATTCACGGTCGCAGATATAATGTAAATACTGTGAACTAACATGTTTAAAATTTTCGATCGACTAAATCTTCCGGAGTGGGCCCCAAGCACAACTGTAGCACTCAAAGAAACTCTGGGCCCAAACAGAATATTCCAAAACCCCCATTTTCAATTCACAAAGCTACTGTAAAAATATGGTACAGTGTAAACATTTTCCTGCCGTGGAATCGCGGCCAGAACAGGGGTTTGGCCGCGGTTCCGCAGTCTTACTGTAAAAACACTGTATCAAATTTTTGCAGAATGCTTGAAAATGCCTGCATGAATTTCTATAATGCTCCAAATAATTTTCCGAGCCAAAAAAAATTCGACAAAGAACTGAACCAGAAAATACGGGTTTTTGGAAAATCCGTTCGATCGAACATGTAAGCATGTTAGAGCAAGCTAGACGAGGTTAATGGCGTGGCTCTGATACCATTTTAAGTGCACGGCGGCGCCCCGGCCGTCTGAACGAGGCCAAAATGTAGAAATGATATTTTTCTTTAACTTTTGAACCGGCACCACCCCGCACTAAAATCCCGGATCGGGCCATTAACCTACTCCTAGCAAACTAGATAAGGGGTAAAGAGATATACCGAGCGATCCGTGCCCTTCGGTATTCTCGTTGTCGTCCCGATCTCCCCGCGGAATCTCCGGTCTTCATCTCCTCGTCGAAAGGGCACCACATCGCCGGGTTCTTTTACGGGCTCCCACCTCTGGACCGAGGCAACTCGGGCACGAAGTTGGCGAGCCGACGTGCCCAAGAATTGCTGTAGAATAGTGTGGAACTCTATGTCTCATGGGGTTGTAAGAAGTTGCCCTTTTAGGTGTAGGAAATGAACTATGGAATTTTGTGATGAACTTAGGAATTTTTCAAGCCAAATGAGAACCCAAAACCTCACATAAATTTTTGGACAGCCCCAACCTCTTATGGCCGGCCATGCATCAAGGAGAGAATGAGAGGAGAGAGTGAGTGGATCAAAAAATGAGTGAGCCAAATAATGCAAGAGAGAGAAAAGGTTATCATGATGAATCATGATCACAAACCAAGCCCAACACTCATAAACCCATCATCAAACCCATGTCATCACAAAAGTCAAGCCATGATGAAGTCAAATGAAGTCAATGGATGGTGCACCATCATGAAGCCATCATGATGCAAAAGTCTTCTCAATTGTTAATTGCACAATTGCAAATAACCCCCTCCACCAAATTTCAGCCAAAGAAAGGAAACAAAGGAAAATGGCCAAAACGGAAAGCAAACAGGCAATTTCAAAAAACTGATCCCGTAATAAATTACAGGAATACCCCGCGACTGTATATACATATCCGCATTTGTATTCCGACCGAATACAAATGCAACGAGACAAAATCTACACTTTACAATACTAGGATCCGGCTTAAACCAAAGCCCGCTGGTATTATCCGTCCGATCATGATTCGTGCAATACCGCACGTACATGATCGAACCCTGCCATATCTCCATACGGCCTCTACAGTATTTCGCCCGAAACTTAAGAAAACGGTCTGTGGGGGACTCTAAAGACTCGTCAATCCCTTGGCTGTGGATTTAACCACTAGCACGTCGGAGGTATTAGCCATACGTAACGGGCTACCAGGTATTGACCAAAAGGGATGTCGATGAGTGAACTCATCCTGACACCCTACTGAGCCTGTCAGTGACAATATCCGTACAGTCCGGTCCGTTCGTCTATGAGCATCGCATGGCGGGCCTAGGGGGTTGGTAAAAGTCAGACCCCCAAAAAAGGTACAAGTCGTGTCGGAGTGTAGCCCAGAACATCCTGAGATACTACTGGAATACCTACTAGTAAATCTCCTGCCTTGGCCAAGGACTTCGTGTAATGGCTCTCCTAGACACAGCGCGACCTCACCCCCAATACCGGGAGAGACGAACCCCTGCAGATCCGCTCACTGCCTCCATGTGGCTCGGGACTGTACCCAACTAAAACCTGTTTGCACGTCTCCTTTGAGCGTGGTAGGGTAGTAATCAAAGTACAGTGGGAACTCACACGAGACAAATGATGATCTCAGGTCGATGAACTAACCTGTACACATGTCACCAGGGAACTGCTATCTGACGTCAGGTATAAGACCAACTAGCATGTTCCCGGCGAGTCCTGTCCGGTGTACTCATAACCCAATGAGCACCTGTATACATCTTAGGTGAACCAACTGACACCAGTGGCTTGTGAGACCGGCCACCGCCCCTTGTCGGGGTCTCGACTGTATACACTAGTCTACTCTGGAGTATCGATGCCCTGTCTTAAAACTCCCTCGACTAGGGACCTTTTAAGGATGTGCTTATAGACCCCAGCTCCTACGTATATGATTGCCCTCATACTGCTGGCAGTCAAGCAAGAATCCTAGGGGCTCTATCAACGCGCAATAGTGACCTGTAAGGTCACCTAAAGCAGTACACGATGATAAAGATAAACCAGATAGTATACTGTCATCTTAAGTAAGACTGTCCTATTGGGATAGGTCCTCCATCAATCATTGCAATCACGTGCCTGTGATCCAATAATTGACTCTGAGGGCACTATCTCCAACAATTAATATATATATCACATATGTACTAAGTGTACACTAGTGAGAAAAAGAAATGTTAAGTGAGCTAATTTTAGTTAATGTAAGCTAATATATCAAATATATAACATACATTAAATTATTAAATCAACACTTGATTTAATAATCCGGCTATATCACATACAACCGACTAATATCAAATGTAACAATCTATCGAATCAACACTTGATCCGATAACTCGGCTATATCATATATAACCAACCGATATCACATATTGCGAGAATAGAATGCGGTATAACATACGCATATTAATATCGGTCCTACACATATCACTTATGTGCTCCTACTTTGTTTCACATGAACTAGGAAACTTCTGTGTAGGACTCTAAAGACTTGTCAATACGCCGGCAGTAGGTGATGATCATATCAAACACCCGCAAGCCGCAAGCGGTCCGCTAAACATAACGGCCACCCGGCTATTGAGAGATCAGAAGATCAACAAGCAAGTCTGCTCATACTCCTACGAATCCAATCAGTAACACTACCGTACAGTCCGGTCTCTTCGTCAGATATATCGCATATCTCAGCCTGGGATGGTAAAACGTTAGACCCCAATAGCCTGATAAATCATGCCGATGCAAGGTCTATAATGGTTCGAGAAAATACTGATAACACTTACCAATAGATCTCAGCAACCCTAACCAGGGATTTCCTGTTATGGCCAATCAAGTATAGTACAACATCAACCCCCAATACCAGGAGAGACGAAATCCCCTCATATCGCTCATTGCCTCCATGTAACTCGGGACTGTACCCAAAATCCACCGTTTTACACGATCTCTTGAACGTGGTAAGGTGGAAATCAAAGCACAGTGGGAATCACACAAGACTCTATGACGATCTCGGGTCGACAGACTAACCTGTACCAGTGTAACCAGAGAACTGCTATTTGACGATAGGTATAATACCATCTAGGGGTCTCGGCGAGTCCGTTGAGTGTACCCAGTCTCCACTGAGCACCCGTATACCTTCTCTGATGCCAAACACCATTGGATGTGGGATCATCCATTGCCCATCATATGGGTCAAGAAGCACATACGCTAGTCTACTCTGGGGTATCGATGCCCTGTCTCAATACTCTCACGACTAGGAACATTTGAAGGATGTACTTACCGACTACCATTGCCCCACCAGTATGATCTGCATCATAATCCTAGTAGTCAAATACTCATCTTAAGGGTTTTATCAACATGTAATAGAGAGACTATAAGTGTATATATAAAGATATAGAGCAACCAGATAACATACTATCATGTCGAGCAAGAAAATCCTCCTTATATATGTCCAAGCATCCACTACAATATACATCACATGTACAGTAATGGCCTCTAGGGCATACATATAACTAACAGAATACTCCGTTAGGAGTTCTGCAGCTCGCTCTACTATCCCAAAGATGTGCAATAATCCGCACCATCCATTAGCGGGTCCCTTAACGAAGGTTGTAAAGGCATATTTGCCGAGGATTACAAAATACCATTTTAAAAGAAACCCGGTTTTTAAAAGATGTGGTATTTTAATGAAAAGCATTTCTTTGAACCAACCATATATATATATATATATATATATATATATATATATATATATATATATCGTGCTATGAAACCAAAGTGTGCGTGTGAGGTAGGTCGTTACCCCGTGAAGTTTTCCTAAAGGTATTGTTTCAACCAATATCGAAAAGAGGTTTATACTAAAGTTCAAGGTATTTTAATGAAAAAGTTCGTTTTATATTTATTTCACATGAGAATTTTGGTTAAACTTGAAGCTAAACGTTTGTAATTAAAGTTACAAGTAGGGTGGTAAAATTAGTTTGACTTATGTATAAAGGAAAAAGGAGTTCTACGTTTTAAAAAAAATGTATCGGAAGTAACTCCACTTTACCGATATATGTTTAGGGATGAAATGAGATGAAACAAAAGAGAGATGAGAGGGACTTACAGTTTGGTAATATCGAGAAAAGGGCAAGGAAGAAGAGAGGGGCTTCATGGTATCGTGGGAGCTCCGGATATGGCTTCGATCTTAAATAGAAGAAACTTGGTTGCTAACTCCACTTGACTCCACTTGCACTTAGGAACTTTTGATGTGATTTTACTAGAATTTCAAAATAGAGGGGAGTTATGGTATGGGGTGATATTTATAGTGAAGAATTAGGGTTTAGAAATTAAAATTTTGGATTAAAATGTATTAAAAATGTGTTAAATGGTGAATTGAAGAGTCGCTGTTTGATTGCAGGAAACTCAAACAGTGCAGAGGAGTTAAGGGGAGCTGAAAGGACAAGTGTGCAAAACACGGAGCAAAATGGACTCATCTTGACTGTCGGGGCCAGCCAAAACGAAGGAATGGGCGGTCGGTATTAAGGCAATCGCCTCAAGATTCGTGTCATGTGGGTTTTTGGGTATATACACCTCATTCCGCCTATTTGATTTTTTTGAAACTTTTCATTTCTCTGTATATTGCACGTGCAACTCTTGGACTTCTAAAAATTAAAAAGAAAAAATCTGAAAAATAATTGTGTCTGATAGGAATCAAACATACAAGCAATTTCACGGCAATGCAGAGGCTTTACCAGTGAGCTACAAGTTATTTCTTGCTTTTATTTAATAAAAATAATGTTTAACTCTTATACAGGCTATAATACTCTTTTCTGTACAATAACAAGAAAATTTATGTACAATAATTTCAGAGTCGTTACAGCAGCGATGATGCAGTATATTTTGGAATAACAACAGACCGCTGCCCTTCATCAAGAGCTGCGTGAGAGTAGGCAACAGCAAGCCAAGATTCCTGAGAAGGCTTGGTCCTAAATCCCCAAAGATCAGCAAGGGCTAAGAATTTCTAGTCACTGTACCCCAAGACTTTCTCGAGGAAAAGAACACCTTTAGAAGCAGAAGAATGGCTTCGAGGAACTGTCAACAATCTTGGTGCCACTCAAGTCTCGAAAGATGTGTAGGCTGATATAGCCAAACTATAACTCATGGACAATGCGCGCATCTGGTAGGATGCAGAAGAGAGCCGACTAGTGAAGCCCATCACCTGAGAAACGTTCAAAGACCGCTTAGATACCCAATACTTCCTGGCTGTGACACACTTAGAGATGGAGAGGAAATTTGTTCTACTACTACAAGGGTCAATGTAGGAGAAGTCAGTGGACGAGTACACTGATGAATTCACCATGCTATGTCGAGTCGCACTTCACCTAGTGACGATCCCAGAACTTTATGCGAATAGATTTCGCCAGGGATTGGATTTGAAGACACAGTCCGCCATGGCTACTTCAGCTCTTCCGACCTACGATGTGATCCTTGATGCAGCTTGTAGCTTTGAGAACTTAGAGGAGCGCATCAGGATGAATGACCAATTGGCCAAAGTGAAGCAACTAGAAAATCAGATATCTTGGGGGACATCTTCTAGGAACAATAAGAATCAGCAATCCTGGAGGCCAGTAGGATCATCTTTTTCACGACCGACCACCATAATCCGCAACCATTACAACAAGGCCGAGAATTACATGCGACAATACCATGCACTGAACAAGTGCCGCCTAGCTTGTTGGTCTCCTGACCATACTCTTAGGAACTGTTCTCAGAAGAGGAGGCAACATGGCCCAGCCAATGGGCCGGTCAACTATAGAGTGCAGCAACAAGGGGCCCAAGTGCTCCCCATAGCTAGGCCAACCAGTCAAGGAGCACAACAGAAGGGACCACCTTTGCCTTGGCAGTAGCGTGATTTCCAAACCAAACGGAACCTCCTCAAATGCCATGTCTTCACCATGACAGCCGAGGAGGCTGAGGCCACAGGGCAAGTCATCACATGTACTTTTCTTTTTTAATCAATCATCCTCTCTAGTTGGTTTTTATAAGAGATAAAGTACTGGGGTTTTTATTTGCTTTATTTCTATAGTTGGTTTAAAGGATTCATCTTCTTTTTTAATCTAGCTCTAATATATTTCCATTAATTATGACTAAGAATGGGTTATATTTAAATTTTAATTATAACCTATCAAAATTATATGATCAACTAGATCATATTAAAACCTTAATTTTAGTTAATTAAAAGCAATCTAGGGGTAATCTTCCATAAAAATATATAAATTATGAGTCTACACTTATGTCTTATTGATTAATCTATATCCCTTTAAATTACCTAGGTTGAATCTCTTATATTTAAATTAGTATCTTATATTTCTTAATTAAGTTTCTAGGTGTCAACTATCATCAATTAAATTAAATTATTGATGTTATCATCCTTTCCTAATCCAACTCAAGGCATCATCTTTTATTACTAGATTAGTTTATTAGATGCATAACTACAAAGATAATAATAAAGAACATAATATATTCAAAATCAAAGCATAGAAAAGAAGAGAAATAAGAACATCAACTCATAGAAATTGCAAATAAAAACACCTAGAAGAAAAATTAGTTGCTCGTGATATTAAAGAAAACTAAAGTTTTATTAATATTCATAAGAAAACCTACAATATTTCTCAATCTCTTCTCCTTAAAAACCCTAACTTGAATTCAATGAGAAAGATATGAAACCCTAAGGCTATACAGGTGCTTATATAAGGCTAAGCAAATTTGGAGAACGGGTAATAAAAGAAATAAGAAGATCAACTTGCTAACAACTATGAAAATCTAATCTAATTGCTATGTCAGATATTGTTGCGTGCCTTCAGAATCTTCGAAAGACGAAACCCTACATCTCATATTAATCTATGTGGAAAAACGATCGTGCCCATAAAAAAATTCATCAAACATCCCAAAATAGACCGCCGATCCACCCCTAATTGACTTGATTCACCGCTGATCCGCCGCTGAATTTTGTCTACGTGGCTCCAGATTTTTCTATGGTTTTATTGTCAATTTAGATAATTTTTTAGCTCATAAAATCTTGAATATCTCGATGTATTTCCGTAGTTACGTGGATCTCCGAATTGTTCCCAAATTTGGCATATAACTAGGTAGGTTGATTTATTGTTTTTAATTTGGTTTCTCCAACAAATTTGTTGTTATGATGATTGATTCACCTCTATTTGTTGTAATCTTTGCTGATTTGCAATGGTATTCCCAAATTTGTTCCAAATTTGCAAATTGTCTTTTGATTTTCTGAATAATTCCTTTAAATCTCTATTGTATGCATGTAATTCTCATTTTAGGACAATTTTACATTTTTTTGCATCCAAACCCTGTTATCTGTAATAATTCACAAAAGATACCTGGAACAGCATAATATATGATAATGAAATGATAAATGGGTTAGAAAAATGTGCAATAAATTACACCAATCAAATACCACCGCACTTTATCTTTTGCTAGTTCTCAAACAAATTTAGGGTTTCAAACTCTAAACTAAACTAAAATACAATCTAGCTAAATTCTACTCCTATTCTTACTCCTATAAAAGAAAATAAAGAAAACAAAAATAAGAAAATGAAAACTATATATAAAGATAGGAATAGATAAGAAAAATACAAAAAATAAGAGTTTAAACATCATTAGATTTTTAATCATCATGAACCATGCCTTAATAGACTTTGATCTATTCCGAAAATTTCTTTTTTAACATTCTTCCAATATTTTCTACCTATCTTACTTCCAGACATAATCATATACCCCTACATGTGTGTAAAATCATCCCTACACTCGGAGAATTCAATTCAAACTCTCATACTTTTGCTCTTAGCTCCCTGTTACTTTTTAATCGGCGGATCAAATTGATGGATTTGTTCTCACATTTTTCATGTGACCGTTTGTTGGGGTCAAAAATTACACCCCGATTGACCAAGTCAAAATCAACCCCAAGTAAGCGGGTCCAAGCCTAGGTCAAGTGAGCCCATGCTCAAATCGAGCCCCACGGCCGGCCTCTCCCATACCAAAATGAAAATTATATAATAAATAATTTTGATGTAATTTTTTTGAAAAAATGTAAGGAAAATGGGCATAAAACCAAATTTTTGTAAAGCCCATGGCTCATGTACAAAAAAAAGAGCACATGAGGCATTAGATAGGCAAAATGCCATTTTATAAAGCTCAAGGGGCTATGTGTAAATTTGTAAGCCTATAAAAGACAACATGACGATGAAATAAAGGACAATAATTGATTCCCCTCAAAAATTAGGGTTTCTGTGCCTTCTTCTCCTTACTCAAGGTTCTAAACCTTCTTCCCTTTTATTTGAATTAAATCAAGAGTTTAACTCTTCTTTTCCAAAAAGAAATAGTTTTTCACCATAAAACTCTTGAAGGGGAACCCGGATCTCCCATCAAATCTTTTAAAGGGGAGATTTTTAAGTCTCACCCCTTTTCTCCAAGATCCAGCCAACAGAGAGGAGGAAGAAAGAAACCCATCTCCAGAAATCACACTTTGGGAAGATCTAAGGCTCAAGAGAAAACCCATGGCTCAAGGAAGAAGAAAGGGGTCCCTTTTTATCATCTCCGAAGATCTCTTAGGAGTTTAACTACACAAAGAAATATATATATATATATATATATATATATATATATATAATCCCTTTTTTTAGGAGTTTAACTCCAAAAGTCAATTAGAAAGTACAACTCCTTGTGCAGGGGATAAACCCATCTTCCTTTTTTAGGATTTTTAACTCCAAAAGTCAGCCAGGGTACGACTCACAGTACAGGGGCTAAGCCCCTTTTTCTGCAGGCATCCAGCGCCCACGTGCTGGGCGCCCGGTGTGGGCGCCTACGTGCCGGGCACGTGAAGCGCCAGTGCCCAGCACCTGCATGCCAAGCACGTGAGGCGCCGGCGCCCAGCACCCATGCATCCTTAGGTCGCCACTCACCTTTTTTATTTTTTTATATACATACTCCACAATCAAAACACGTCCTCCGTTAGAAAAAATTTCTAACAGGCGTGCCCTGCACCCCGCAAGGGGGATGCTAGCCCCCTTGACCCTCATCCCGCTATCCGGGTAGCGGAACCCCCGTAAACTCTACGAGGCTCCCGATATACCCAAGACCTCTCAAAACACCACACACGCACACTGCACATTGAGTTCGCATGACTGGTTGACCCGTCAATCGGACGTTCCTTCACTTCAAATGCGAGGAGTAATTAACCATAGCTTAGTCCGCGGCTGCCGGAGATTCGGATCCCCACAATCAATAAACCCCGGCCTACCCTAGACAAGGGGAATCTGTATACGCTCGACAATAGACGCGTATTCCGATCTTAATGGGGTGACAAAAAACACCCTACGGACTCTGGCACGTCCGGTGGGATCTATCTTTCCCTTCCATATTTCGGGTTAAACGTTCATGCGAATTTCAATCTTCGGACGCAACAAAATGTCTCCAAGGACAAGCACAGCTCCCATCTCCTACATGATGAAGATGGACGTCAGGACGGTCCTCCTGGCCAATCTCGGGCAACAGTGGGAGGAGCCGCTGCTACCATTTGGCTTATTCTGTTCGTGCCATCTAACGCCATCAAAGCTCCTTAGGCTCCAGTAAAACACAAATCGGCCTAGAAAGATAGGAGGCCAAATGTGGTAATCTTAAGAGCACCACTACCCAAACGCAAGTCAGTGTTTGAACGACTTTTCTTAGCCCCAGCTTGGGGCAAGGCCATCAACACAAACAAAGAAACAAGGCATCTCGGGCAAGCTCCAGTGATGCCCCTAACAACTGCTCAATCGGGTATCTTCTCTAAGCTCCCTATCAATCGACACACGATGGCTTCCTAGATGACGGATGCCCATCAAGCCTTCAAAATTGAGAAGCTAAGACAGAAAAGGCTCAGATAGAGAGCCAACAAAAGGGTTAGGACTCCTGTTAAGCTGAACTTCATGAGATTCCAAGAACAGCATTACCCCGCAACAACAGCTGAATCGGGTGTAAAGCTCGCTAACTCTTTTGAGCCACTAAAATTGGTCTAGAAGAATGTCATGGCCGCAAGAGTGAAAAAAAAATTACAAGCCAGACAGCGTCACCCAAGGACCCAGTCAGACCAACCGTCTTTAGTCACATGTCCTTTCCACAAGAGGAAGGGCCATGACGATGCTCTAAAAATCAGCCGCCAAACATAAAAAGATGGATGGATATGTGGTCTACACTATCTACATGGTGGGCACGGGCAACAAGAGTAAGGACGGGGCCACCACATCTTAAATCCAATCTAGTGTGAATATGGTTGCCGCTTCCCAAGACCAGCCTTCTCTGAAAGGTAATGAAAACTCTTCCAGTGGGACTGATAAGCAGAGAAATCCTTTAGTTCATGAGGAGTCAGGCTCAGAAAGCAAAGAGGACCTAATCTTCCATCCCAAGACCGCAAAGCAGCAACTTCTCTAAGAGCTCCAGAAGCAGTTCAGAAACAAAGATAAGGAGATGGCCAAGCTCTACTCGAAAATTGATGACTTGACAAACGTCGTCTTACAGCTCACGGCCCAAGTTGCCTCTCATCCACCCAATCAAGCGCAGGGCTCTACTCATGAACTGGGAAACGGTGTCTTGAGGCAGCCGACACCTATTCCCTCAAATCCAAAGGTGGGCGAGCGGCATGAAAGTCGTCCGCATCCTATCTGGGGAAATGTCTTGACTACCGATGATAGCAATCCTCTAACATAAGATCAAATCATGGATTTGGTCGCCAACAAAGTCAAAACAGTGGTAGCCGAAGCCGAAGCACAAAAGATATCAGCAGTAGTGGGAGACCATATCCTGCTCAATATGATCTGGTAGAGTTTCCCGGTGGCTATGTCATCCCCAAATCCGGAAGATTCGATGGGATGGGAAATACGAATTAGCACATCGCCCGCTTTAAAGCCTCATGCGGGAATACTAGGGGCAATGATGCACTTCTTCTCCGCCAGTTCGTTAATAGCTTAACCGATATCGCTTCTGATTGGTATGTGAGCATACCGGATGGCTCCGTCACAGCTTTCATCTAAATGGAATCACTGTTTCGGCAATGGTTCATAAGTGTCAGCGATAAATCACCATTACCGGCCTCGTAAGGACTAAGCCAAAGAACAACAAAAGCAGCACGGATTTTATAACCCGATGGCGCAATCTCTCCGTCAAATGTGAGCCACCGTTGGAACAAGACCAATCTGTCAATCTCCTCATTGAAAATCTCAGTACCTAGAAGAATCATTTTCTATGCACCGCAAGTCTCAACACGTTCCAAGAGCTGACCAAGAAAGTTCAAATGTTAGAACACTCAAAGAAGGATTCTTCCTCGGATTCCCAAAATAGCAATAAATCCTGGAGAAACCGAAAGGACGATAATCACAAAGGCGGAAATTCCAATGATACTGAATCTTTTAACACTTCCGCTAATCGAAATAGGCGAAGGACAAGCAGGCCCAATGTCAACCAACCTCGAAAGCCATTGTTGGGAGGGGATGGAGAATCGCCTTTAAAAGAGAAGCTAGATAGGATCTATTCCTTCAGAAAGGACAAAGTCCACAAGATATTCAAGTCCGCCCTGAGAAATGGTATACAATTTCCAGAATCAAAGAGACCTCAAGAAGCAAATATGATCGATAACCCCAAATACTACCCCTATCACAGAGTGATAGGTCATTCCATTGAGGACTGCTTCTTCTTCAAAGATTGGGTCGAAAAGCAATACAAGGTAGGAGAGATGGAACTATTTAAAAGTGTGTTAACAAACAGTCAAGCAACGACCATCAATTTCATACAAAAGGAGACCGAAGTCCTTCGGGAACCTGATTCTCTCAGACATCTTCCTTTCTCTAAAAAGAGCGGACCAAGGCAACAAGCTAAGAGCCAAATGAGCAACATTGCCAATGAAGAAGCAATAGGCGGGTACACAACCCATAAGGTCTACATAATAGAGCTCAGAGGAACAATTCCTCCTACGCCTTGTATCCATGACAATGACGTAGTTGTTGCTACCCAACATCGGCTCGGTCTAAATGATGAAGAGCCCACTCAGGCCATTACTGAATCAAGCTCAGACGATAATGATGACCCCATTGTCATATTCGGAACTATATAACAAGAATTATTCCAATTGCTTCAAAAGAAGCTTCAGGATAGGGACGTGTAACAACCCTAACTTTCTGTACAAATTTTTTTCAGAATACAGAAAGGCACCTAAGCCTGAACACAAGTTATAAGTTTGTTTTGCTTTTGAACAGTGATTGAATGAAATCTCGGTGTGTATATAAGAAAAGTGTAAGAAATCACAACCAAAGAAATTTTTGACCGCAATCAATAACGGTGTCAGATGTAGCGCGTTAGCGAGTGCAGATCATCCACAGGAAAAGTGAGATCCGTTCGAATTCAAATTAGATGAATTGAAAATTAAACAAAAGAGAAAAGACAATTCAATTCAAGATTTATAAAATTGAAGTTCAAGAATTATCTAGATCTAAATCTAAAATCAAGAAAACATTTAAAAATCAAGAATTAAGAATTGATGATATCCAATCCAATAATCAAGAATCGAAGTGAGGCTCGTAGGAATCGATCGAATCTATAGACGTGATGAAAACTATTGATTACGTTTTCTTATCCATTAATGATTTGATACTAGATCGATGACGATTAATCGAGGTTTAAGGATCTTTCGAAGAAACTAGGGTTTCTTCATCTCATCCTTTGTCCTTTCAATGAATCTCATTCAAAAACTAGCCTCTAGTAAATTCAAGAATCGATCGTGGATTACTAATTAAGAGCGAACACAATCAAGAAAGCATCGCTCGAAACTAGGTTGCCGATTCTTCAATTTACTAAAATTTACAAAACTTATAGGAATTAAGAATCGTTTCAAGATCTAATCATCATCATCTATTGATTCTTTCCACTCCTTCACGAGCGGAGTTTTACTCAAACATCATAACAAGAAACACAATCAAGAATTGAGATCTAATCATGATGCAAGAATGTAAAGAAAGCAAGATAAAGAATTTCACCTTTTATTTATCAACAATTTTGTTACAATTCTCTCAAGATCTACAATAAGGAAAGAACTCGATCATCGATTTGGCTTCGCTCGTCTTCGTGAGTCGCGGATCGTCTTGGATCTCTTGCTCGGTTGAAGATCGGCTTCGCTCCTAAAAGGTTGAAGGCTTCTTGCTTGAATTGTACTCGGTGTTCTTGAATTTGTCTTTGGATTTGATTGGATTAGGGTTAGGGTTTGAATGCACAAGTTGTGTCACTCAACTTGTGTGTGTAATGGTTAATGAACAACCCAAAACCCTAGATCTAGGTTTCCTTTTATAAGCATCTCAACCTTAGATCTAGAATTCAAATTTCAAATTTCCCTCCAAAAGTTAGTTAGAGAGAGGCTTCAAGAAGAAGTTTGTTAAAGGGAATATTCTAGAATAAGGTATATTATAGGGTTAGGTTGTTAGTCCGAGCCTTCTGGATGAAGCCACGTGGTGTTTCTGGAGTCTTCTGGAAGCTGAGACCGTTATATAAAGCACATGGGAGAATTTTGCTGCCCTGACTTCATCAAGTCGCCGCGGATCCGCGGCCCATTAGTGGTCCCTGTACATGAAATTTCCTGTGTTGCTTGCTGTTGGATTTAGGTACATTTTCTGATATGTTGAATCTCATAATTCTTCCTTTATCACTGCCAGATCACAGGTCTTTGACTTGGCGTATTTTTAACAGCACTTTTGACAATTTTGGCTCTGTTCCTGGAATTTCCTGCACAGATTCTCGAGACAAGTGTTGCACTATACAAAGATTATGCGATGCAATGATAAACACTCAATTTCCCTCAAAGTGTTGGTTTTAAATTATAGCACAAGTTATTTGGTATTTTACAGTCAATTTGCTAATATGTGCTATATTAATACCAAACACCTCTAGATAAGTGCAAATGGTAGGGAAATTGTCGTGTTAAAAATACAATATTTTTGACTGATCAAACAGCAAGAAGGAGCTTGTAGCTCACTGGTAAGACCTTGCACTGCTGAACCATAGCACCAGAGTTCAAATCTCATCAGCCATACATTCTTTTTAATTAAATTTCTTTTAATCTTTTTAGAAGCCCAAGAGCTTGCACGTGCACTACATGTAAACTGAAGAGTCACAAATAAAACAAACTTATACACTGAAGAATACCAATCGACCCCGACACATGCCCAAAAACCCAAGCCTACCCGGCGACATACACAAAAAAATCCGGTGCCGTCGGGTCAGACCGTCCCAAATGCTTCCAAACTTCACCCCCTGCACCTCTTCATCTATCCCACTAGCCCCACATTACTTGTTTACTCTGATTATTTCCAGAGAGCAATAAAATGCCCAATTAATCCAATTTTAATGTATATTTCAATGCATTATTTAAACACCCTAAACCCTAATTTTTCCCTATAAATACCACCCTCGTTTCACCCCTCCGCACTCAAAAATCCCTGCCAAAACTCTCAAGAAATTTCCAAGTTCCTATAGTGTGCAAGTGGAATTAACGAAGGGCAAAACTCCGACGAAGTTCCGGCGACGATACGAGGAGTTTCCGGCAACGAAACGAAGCACCGATGAATCCTAGACCTCCTCCTACCTCCCCCCTCTCATCAAAGCCAGTAATTCCCTTTTCACTCTCTTTTACTATTCTCAAACTCTTCACTCTCAAAATGTGTCGATAGCGGAGTTATCCGGCTTCCGATTCTCTTTTCTTTTAAAAATACAACTTTTTCTTAATAACTAACATACAATTTTTGATATATTGTTTAGTAAAACATTAACAAAGTCAATAGAACAAGTTTGACATCAAAATAATAACCATAGCAAGTTCTAATGCAATTTTACATTAAAATATCTTCATATTTCATTTCGACCTGCTTATACCTTTTTACCGTATTATCTTTAGAAAACGTATGAGGTAATGACCTACCTCATCACAACACACATTACATGACATAACACGATAACATTTGGACATTAGTTTGTAGGAAAACACATATTACAATAAAATACCATAAAGCATTATAAAAACCGTATTTCTTTAAAATGTAGTAACAAATTCCATACAATTCTCGTCCTTACAACCCATTTTAGGGAAATCCTATCGGGATGGTGCGGATTATCGCACGTTCTCGGATCTAGTAGGGCGGAATTCAGACCTCCGCAAGGAGCATTCGAATTCCGATGAAATTATTATTACAATTTAAGAAAAACGAGATTTCTAGAATAAATAAAATCATGTTTTTAATAAGTAAAAAAAAATATATATATATATAATTATTACCAAAATACTTATTTTAAATATATATAATATTCCATGTTTCCAAAACTCAAGAAAAGAATTCAAATATTACATGAAACTATCATGATAATTCAAAACAACACCCATATTACAAATAAATACCATATATTATGAAAATAAGTTTTACTCACTAGAAATTTCACATGTATAAAATATACATATATGAAAACTCTAAAGACGATAATTACGTACTTGAGGTGTATTTTGAAATTATACCAAAACTATTTTTACATAAAACCCCCTCAAGTTATACTAAATTACAATAAGGACCCTAGTAAACATAGGTTTAAGCGGGACCAGTCTCTTGAGCCTCGGGGAGCCGGAGATATGGGTGCTTGCCTATTTAAAGTAGACAACTTAACAACGGTATTATCAACACGGTAATTGTCTTGGAAAAGGACACAAATCCTGCCGTCCATGTGCAGCAGTTACCGATAACATCAAAACCTAATTCAGGACTTCAATTTCTTTTCTAATTATCTGACTCGAACTGAGTTTCAATATAATTAATCTGATTTGAATGCGATTCAAGTATAGAACTACAATCCAACATGAATCTTATTCTTCAGTGTATATGTTTGTTTTATTTGTGACTCTTCAGTTTATGTGTAGTGCACGTGCAAACTCTTGGGTTTCTAAAAAGATTAAAAGAAATTTAATTAAAAAGAATGTGTGGCTGATGAGATTTGAACTGTGGTGCTATGGTTCAGCAGTGCAAGGTCTTACCAGTGAGCTACAAGCTCCTTCTTGCTGTTCAAAAGCAAGACAAACTTATAACTCGTGTTCAAGCTTAGGTGTGCCTTTCTGTATTTTGAAAAAAATTCATACAGAAAGTTAGGGTTGTTACATTCTACCCTCCTTATAAAAATTTCGTCCTCGAAATTTGTAAAAGGAAAGTGTAACAGATTCAAGGAAAGTTTGGTGATAGAAGTACTGATAGTATATGAAAAATAACAAAGTGGTACAAGGGTTTGAAAAGATTGAAGAGAATTACCAGTGTTACCTTGGTCTACAGCCTCTGCTTCTTCGGCTGCGAATGAGAAAGCTTGACACCGTGGTTCATTCCTTCTAGCTGGGGGTACATTCCCCTGTCCTTGAGGCATGTTTCTCTGCCCTCGAGGCATGTTCCTCAGTGCCTGATGGAATTGGCGAGTAGGCTGTGCAGGTGGTGGAGCTGGGAGTGCCAGGCGAGGTGCGTGAGCCTGGATAGTTGGCCGCTGCGGGTAGTTGGTGTGTGTAGGAGCTGGGCTGCGTCTATAAGGACAGTTTCCAATTCCATGATTGGATGCACCACAAACTAAGCACAGGCCTTTTGCGCGCCTACAGTCCTTCCACAAGTGTCCTTCTCTCTTGCAATAGAAGCAAAAATCTGGACTCAGATGGTTGTTGGTTTCTTCTGGTCTCTTAGGTTCAACGGCTGGCCTTGAAGAGGCACCTCCTACCATCTGGTTGGCAGGGCGCTTCATTCCGGTGGATTGGGGTCTGCCCTTCTTCTTCACTACTGCCTCGTATCTTCGGGCGGCCTTCAAAGCCAAATCATGGGTTGGGAAATCCCCGGTAGCTAATGCAGCTTGGATTTCCGGGTCCAACCCTTACTGAAATCTTCTAGCTCTGATCTCAGCAGTCTGTATGAGGTGGGCCGCAAACCTGTTACGGTCTTGTGTTAGCTGTGTAGTATGTGATATAAAATCGAACATTGAGACATATCTTACCTGCTGAGCATGGTAAACTCGGCATCATACTCATCTACTGATTTGGTCCACATTGAACCTTGTTGCAAATGAATGAACTGCTGTTCCATATCAAAGCGGGCAGTCTCAGGGAAGTACTTTGCATCGAACATGTCACGGAAAGTCTTCCATTCGATATGTTGGTCAAGACGGCTTTCTTTCGCCATCAACCAAACCCATGCATTGTCCGTGAGCTGCAGCTTTGCAACTCGAACCCAAGATATCTCTGGCACTTGTACCGCTACCAGATCATCTTCAATACTTTGATCCCATTCCTCAGTTTCTAGAGGGCTCTCCTTTCCTGCGAGCTGCTTGGGGTGCAAGGCCCTAAAATGCTTCACCCCAGGTGCTTCTGCCTTGGAACGGTTCATCAAGATAGCAGTCTGGTGCTGCTGTCCCTCCAGGAGGCTGCGGATAGCTTCAAGCAGAATCGTCTGCTCAATTGATCGGAGCAGCGACGACAGGTGTGATTGGTAGTGGAGGTGGAGTGTTGTTGAAGTTGGTGCTGGTGTTGTTTGGGGAATCCATAACCTTGAAAGAAAAATTTAGGTTAGGACAGATTCAACAATATATGAAATTTGAAAGATTCAAGAAATATGAATTGTAAAGAATTTTTTAGTTGCTGGTTCTTGTATTATATTGCTTAGGACGTCCACACAGAACTGACCTGCGTGTCCATACAGTGCTGACCTGCATAGGCCAACAACAAAACATATCACGCCCTGCTTCCCAGTATACGGGTAAGGGGACACGACAAGGCCCGCTACGTATTTACTCCGAAGTAAACATGCTAAGCGTATCTAAGCAATATAAAAGAAAATGTACATAAGAGACAAGATGTAAATGAACAACAACTTTATTTATTAAACATTCTTTTTACAATACAACGGAAATGTAAATACATGGAATGAAAGCAATGCCTAAACAATGGCATAACAGAAATGAAAATGGAATAAGTACAAGTGGCTATAGCTCTGGGTCTTCGGTGTAATACTCAAGGGTCTGCTCCAAATGCTCCTGACTGGTCTCGTACTCTTCAGCATCGGGTCCTCCTGACAACATTCCAAAAAAGAAGATAAATAGGAATGTCGTCAGCGAACAATCGCTCGGGAAGTCCCAAAGAGAGAGAGAAGTAGAATAGACAGAAATCGATTATATCTATTATAATGTTGATTGTTATATTAACGTAGCTGTTTGTAGCTTGGTACGGAAGATGCCAGTGTATACGAGAGGAGTCCCACTTATACCGGAGACTTTGGTAACCCGTAGTACAAGGCTCCGTCAATAATACCATGGAACAATGGTATGGATGTGATTACGTCTTAAGTGACCACCTCGTGCCACTTTTAACATATTCAGTACCAGTCTACTTCTTATAAACCCCGCGATATCTTGATTGTATTGTTTGTATTGTATTATATTGTCTTGTTATATATAGATGGATGACTTGCCGAAACCATGATATCAGTAATAGAATGGATATAATGGATGAACATGTAGATGGAATATATCCATGGTTCGGTTCAGTCAATGTAGATTGATATAGATTGAATATACAGATTCATAGATTCATGTATATTGCGACCTTCGTGGTAAGGAAAGCTGAAATGGTGGAGAAATCGGAAAAAACTTCAAATCCCCAAACCTCTAAATGGAGAATGGTGGGTCACTCCTGATACCATATCCCAGTGCAGCAATGCAGAGGCCAACCAAAATCCAAATCCCTAAATTCCTAATGGCAAATGATGAGTCACTCCTGGTACCATATTCCAGTGCAGCGATGCAGACGCCAACCAAAATCAAAATCCCTAAATTTCTAAAAGAGAATGATGAGTTTCTCCTGAATCCATACTTCAGTGCAGCAATGCAGACGCCAACAAAAATCCAAATCCCAAATTCCCAAGGGTGAATGATGAGTCGCTCCTGGTACCATATTCCAGTGCAGCGATGTAGACGCTAACCAAAATCTAAATCCCCAAATGGAGAATGATGAGTCGCTCCTGGTACCATATTCCAGTGCAGCGATGCAGATGCCAACCAAAATTTCAAATCCCTGAATGTCCCAATGGCGAACGATAAGTCGCTCCTAGTACTATATTCTAGTGCAGCGATGCAGATGCCAACAAAGTCCTAAAATTCTCCCAGCCCTATGGTTGGTCCCCAAATTGAATACCGTATACAATCCATGGGCTCAAATAATTCTCATCACACCCATACCCCATCACAATCACCAGTCCAGTGGCCGGTCTCTGCCCTTTGAATTATGCTCCATTTGGTAAGACCCACTCATGTGTCCTCACGATACATGAGGAAAACAAAACTTACGGGATCCTCATGACTCGTAAGAAAACATTTTCGTGGGATCCTTACGACTCACAAAGGAAGAACACACTCGGGAGTCCCTACGACTCCTAAGGAGAAAGTACACCTATGAGATCCTTTCGACTCGTACGAAGAAAATGCTTTTATGGGAGCCTTACGGCTCATAAAATTGAAAATCCTTAAGTGATGGGGACATAAACCTTTCTCCTTAGCTATCTCTCCCCAACAGGCAAAGGCAAATGATGAATTGCTCCTGGCACTTGTGCTCTAGTATTGGCAACGCTGATGCCGACCCAACCGCAAAATTCCAAACATTCAATCCAGTAGACCCATAAGTCGTTAAACTGGGAACATATGACCTTTAAATCGTTAAACTGAAAACAGATGACCCTTATGTCCTTAAACTGTGAATGAGGGAAATCCTCTCATGGCAAATGATGATTCGCTCCTGATACCATATTCCAGTGTAGCGATGCTGATGCGAAACCAAAATCCTCAAATCCTCTCATGGCAAATGATGATTCGCTCCTTGTACCATATTCCAGTGTAGAGATGCTGATGTCAACATAAATCCCATGTTCACCATGGCAAATGATGATTTGCTCCTTGTACCATATTCCAGTATAGACGCCGAACAAAAACCCAAATTTCAAATCCTAGGCTCAAAATCCCCGCTGGACAGATAAGAAACTGCTAAATCAAATCAAATTATCAAGTCAACCAACGACCTCCCCGTCGGAATCAAGCTCCGCCTCAGAATCAATTCGACCAACGACCTCCCCATCGAAATTATGCTTCGACTCGGAATCAAGTCAACCAACAGCCCCCCTCCCCCGTCGGAATCAAGCTCCGCCTCGGAATCAAGTCAACCAACAACCTCCCCGTCGGAATCATGATCCACCTCAAAATCAAGTCAACCAACGACCTCCCCGTCGGAATCATGCTCCGCCTCGGAATCAAGTCAACCAATGACCTCCCCGTCGGAATTATGCTTCGATTCGGAATCAAGCCAACCAACGACCTCCCCGTCGGAATCAAGCTCCCCCTCAGAATCAAGTCAACCAACGATCTCCCCGTCGGAATTATGCTCCGCCTCGCCATCAAGTCAACCAACGACCTCCCCGTCGGAATTATTCTCCGCCTCAGAATCAAGTCAACCAGCAATCTCTGCGTTGGAATCACGTTTCGTCTCAGAATGTACCCCGTATCGAAATCATGCGTCACCTCGGAGTATATGCCTTCCCTGTCGAAATTATGCTCCACCTCGAAATCAAGTCAACCAGCAATCTCTGCGCCGGAATTAAGTTTCGTCCTAGGATACACCTGTCCCGTGTTGAAATTATGCTTCTTCCCGGAATACTGCGTCAAAACTATACTTCATCTCAGAATATATCCTCCCACTAGAATTATGCTCCCTCTTCGGAATGATACTCCGACCCTGGAATTATGCTCCGCAAATCGCAATTATTCTCCAACCCCGGGAATCATGCTCCCGGAAGAATGCTCCGCCCCCGGAATGATACTCCACCACAAAGTCAAATTTCTTCCGAACAAGATCTATCAATTTCATGCACACAACTCATATACGCGATGTGCATTTATTGATGGGGGCACTTTGTTGGGGTCAAAAATTACACCCCGGTTGACCAAGTCAAAATCAACCCCAAGTAAGCGGGCCCAAACCCAGGTTAAGTGGGCCCATGCCCTAGTCGAGCCCCGCGGCCAGCCTTTCCCATACCAAAATGAAAATTATATAATAAATAATTTTGATGTAATTTTTATGAATAAATGTAAGAAAAATGGGCATAAAGCCAAATTTTTGTAAAGCCCATGACTCATGTGCAAAAAATGAGCACATGAGACATCAGATGGGCAAAATACCATTTTGTAAAGCCCAAAGGGCTATGTATAAATTTGTAAGCCTATAAAAGGCAACATGATGATGAAATGAATGATAATAATTGATTCTCCTAAAAAATTAGGGTTTCAGTGACTCCTTCCCCTTCATCAAGGTTCTAAACCTTCTTCCTTTTTTTGAATTAAATCAAGAGTTTAATTCTTATTTTTCCAAAAAGAAATAGTTTTTCACCATAAAACCCTTAAGGGGGAACCCAGATCTCCCATCAAATCTCTAAAATGGGAGATTTTTAAGTCTCACCCCATTTTCTCCAAGATCCAGTCAACAGAGAGGGGGAAGAAGGAGACTCATATCCAAAAATCCTATTTTGGGAAGATCCAAGGCTCAAGAGAAAACACAGGACTCAAGGGAGAAGAAAGGGATCCCCTTTCATCATCTCAGAAGATCTCTTAGGAGTTTAACTCTAGAAGAAATATATATATATATATATATATATATATAATAAATCCCTTTTTTAGGAGTTTAACTCCAAAAATCAATTGGAAAGTACAACTCCCTATGCAGGGGATAAGCCCCTCGTCCCTTTTTTAAAGAGTTTTAACTCTAAAAGTCAAACGTGAGTACGACTCCCAGTACAGGGGCTAACCCCTTTTTCTGCAGGCACCCACACGCCGGGCATGTGAGGCACCGGCGTCCAGTGCCCACGCGTATAGAACATGAGGTGCCAGCGCCCGCATGCCAAGCACATGCTCGCGCCCAGCGCCCATACGTCCTTAGGACGCCACTCACCTTTTTTATTTTTTTATATACACACTCCACACTCAAAACACGTCCCCCGTTAGACCCAAGACCTCTCAAAACACAACACACGCACACTGCACATTGAGTTCGCATGACTAGTTGACCCGTCAGTCAGAGGTTCCTTCGCTTCAAAGGCGAGGGGTAATTAATGGTAGCTTAGTCCGCGGCTGCCGGAGATTCGAATCCCCACAATCAATAAACCCCAATCTATCCTAGGCAGGGGGAATCTGTATACACCCGACAAGCGACGCGTATTAATGGGGTGACGAAAAACACCCTACACCGTTAATGATTTATGAGGCACCAGCCAACCAATTACCAGATTGGATTACTTATTATGCGTAAATAACAGTTTCCTAATCTTGCAATACCTAAGACACAGCGAATGATCCCAAACCAGTTAATCTAAGTCACTAGGTGATGAAGCACCCCTGCTAATTTTTTTATGCTGCCTTGAAAATTGCGAGACAGTATTCATTTTTTTGGTGATATTAAATTATTTTTTTCCATATTAGGGAATTACAGGCAAGTGCATGACAAGTCTCTTCTACTATCACAAACTTCAAGATGTATGTATGTACGTATAGTAGGGTATCAACGTTCAAATGTTTGAACTAAAAAATAGGCTCCACTTAAATCTTCTCAAACTTATTAACTCCTTTATGATACTGGCCTTTTGGAAATGGGCTCATGAAAACTTATTGCTAGATCTATTTAACCATCTTTTTTGCTTTTTTTTCTTAAAATCTCTTTCTCTCTTTTATATATGTTTTTCAATTTTTCAATTCCATTTTCAAATTTTTCTATTTTTTAAAGACTAAAAACTATGTACACCCCCACACAAACGCACAAACACAAACACTTATACTTAACAGTGCCCTCACTGTCTACTACCTCTTATTCTTCCTCAAATAAATACTTCAATACTTTTGCTAACCCATAGGTTGATATTAACCACTCAAAAATTTTATCTTTAATCATACATGTAGAGTATTTTTGGTCACCCTATTGAGATAACAATATGCACGCTTGTCAGACATATACAGATTCCCCCTGTCTTGGGTAGAATGGGGTTCGTTGATTGTGGGGATCCGAATCTCCGACAGCTGTGCACTAAGCTGTCGTTAATCCCCCCCCCCCCGCCTTTGGAGCGAGAGAACCTCCGATTGACGGGTAAAACTGGTCATGCAAACTCAATATGCAGTGTGCGCATATCATGTTTTGAAGGTGTTTTGGATGTATCGGGGGCCTCGCGGAGTTTACAGGGAAGTGTTTCGAGTGTGAAACGTGTGGGAAAAAGAGGGATGAAGAGCGTCCTAAGGACGCATGAGATGGCACGTGGCCTCTGGAGCCAGCGGATCACGTACGTGGCGTGTGGACGTTGGGTACCAGCAGGTCACATGCATGGCATATGGATGCTAGGCGGCAGCAGTTCACACGCCCGGTGCATGGGCGCGGAGCGTGTGTAGAAAAAGGGGCTTAGCCCCTAGAGTAGGAGTTGAACTCCCGAGAGACTTTAGAGTTAAACTTTTAGAAAAAGAAAGATTTTTATTTGGAATTAAACTTCTAAATGATATGGATATGGGGTTAAACTCTTTAGAGAATTTGGATCATAGAGTTGATCTCCTCAAAGATTGATTGGAGTTAAACTCCTAAAAGATTTAGATCTTGGATGGTGAAAAGATATCTATTTACTTCCTTTTCAATCCTTGGACTTCTCTAAAATGTGTTCTTTTGATATGGGTTCCTTATTGCTCCTTTCTTTTTGTTGGATCTTAGAGAAAAGGGATGGTGAGATTTAAAATCCCCCTTTTGGAGATTTGATAGGAGATTTGAACCCCCCCTTCAAGAGTTTTATGGTGAAAAACTATTCCTTTTTGGGAAAAGAAGAATTAAACTCTTTAAGAGAAGAAGGTTTAAAAGCTTGAGGAAGGAGAAGGCACAGAACCCTAGAAAATTTGAGATAATGAAAGTTGATATTGATTTTCTCATCATATTTGCCTTTTATAGGCTACACACTTTACATATAACCCCTTGGGCATTTCCATATGTCACTTGTGCCTTCACATGCCTCATGTGCTTATTTTTTTTGCACATGAGCTATGGAGTTTACAAAATTTTAGCTTTTTCCCATTTTTCATACATTTATTTCTAAAAAATTGCATTTAAAATAATTTATCGCCTCCTTTTTGGCATGGAGCCGGTCCCTTCCACGCTCGGTCTTGACTTGGGCTTGGGCCCGGTTGCTTGGTCTTGGGCTCGGGTGCACATGGATGGGGATTGACTGACTTTGACTTGGTCAACCAGAGTGTAATTTTTAACCCCAACAAAGTGCTTCGATCAATAAATGCACACCGCGTGTATGGGTTGTGTACATGAAATTGATGGATCTAGTTCTATATGGAGATTGATTTGGTTTAGTTCCCTGAGGAGGGTCGGTACTGCTCTTTTAGCGACTTGGACTGTCGGTGCTGCCATTTTTCCGACTTGGACGATCGATGCTTGATTTTACTTGCTCTGCTTCTTGTAGTGTCGGGTTTGAAGTTGACTTTCTCCGCTTCTTGCGGTATTGGGATTTCATTTAACTTACTCCGCTTTCTGCGGTGTCAGGATTTGATTTAACTTTCTCTGCTTTCTGCGGTGTCGGGGTTGAAGTTAACTTGCTCCGCTTGTTGCGGTGTTGGGATTTGATATGACTTGCTTCGCTTTCTGCGGTGTCAGGGTTGAAGTTGACTTGCTCCGCTTTTTGCGGTGTCGGGATTTGATTTGACTTGCCCTGTTTTCTACGATGTCGGGATTGAAGTTGATTTACTCCGCTTTTTACGGTGTCAGGATTGATTTGTTTTCAAGGTGGAGCTTGATTCCACCGAGGAGGTAATTGCTTCCAAGGTGGAGCTTGAATCCACCGAGGAGGCCATTGGTGTTGAATCGATTGATCTGATTGGTTTTGAAGTTCTTATCCATTTTGCGGGACCTTTTGAGCTTGGAACCACTACCGGTGGGACTTTAATTTGATTTCTTTAATTTCTGTCTCTTCTGGCGGGACTTTTGAATTTGAGTGGGATTTGGATTTTGGATTTTTTTTTGGCATCAGTATCGCTGTACTAGAACAATACCAGGAGCAACTCATTATTTGACCTGGGAAAACTTGGGTTTTGGGTCGGCATCAGCACCGCTAACACTGAAGCATAATACCAGGGGCGACTCATCATTTTCCATTGTCCGTTGAGGAGCGATGGTTTAGGAAACAGGTTTAGATCCCTATCACCTAAGGCTTTTCAATTTTATGAGCCGTAAGGGTCTCATAAAAGCGTTTTCTCCCTACGAGTCGAGAGGATCTCGTAAGTGTGTTTTCTCCTAAGGAATAATGAGGATTCCTAAGTGTGTTGCTCATTTGTGAGTCGTAAGGATCTCACGCGGGGATAATCTCCTCACAAGGTCGAGAGGACCTTGTGAGTGTATTTTTGTCTTCTTTTCACGAGTTAGCGCCCTTTCGAGTTTTCACAAACCCGCTGGCAGCCCTACTATTTTTACTCACGGGGCCCTTTCGAGTTTTCATTTGTGCCTGTTTTGCTTGTGGACATACCACTTTCCTTTTTCTGGTGGAGCTTCATTGCCGGTAAGACTTCAGATGTAGTCTCGCAGGTAGGATTTGGGAGAGATGGGGGTCATTTACGTCCGTAGATTATATACGGTTTTATAGGATGTATGATCCAGATCGTAAGGCCGATGTCCTCAATTCATCTGCGACTTAGAGCATCCACGCGTAGTATTTTTTGAAATATCAGACATTGATGGGTGGCATGAGCCTTTCTCCCTCGGCACTTATTAGTTGCCAGGATCCTCCGTCGAACATTTTCTCGATGACGTATGGCCCTTCCCAATTAGGCTCGAATATTTTCTTGGCATGTCGATTGGAGATGATTGGTCTTTTGAGGACTAACACCAATTAGCCTTTCTTGAAAGCACGAAGACTACTCATCTTGTCATTGGTCCGTGACATTTAGGCTCGGTACAACTCCAGATTTTGCAGTACTGCAAGCCTCTTTTCTTTTAGAGCGTCGAGCTCTTCGAGCCGAAGGAGGACGTTTTCCTCCTCCGTCAAACCATGCTGGACAATCATCCTTAGGCATGGAATTTCGATTTCGATGTGGAGTATTGCCTCTACTCCAAAGAGTAATGAATATGGAGTGGATTGTGTTGGAGTACGGTATATGGTACGATATGCTCACAACACCTCATGGAGCTTAAAATTCCAGTCTCTTTTGTTGGCTGAAGTATTTTTCCTCTAGAGTTTACATAGAGTTTTATTGAAGGCTTCGGCTAGCCCATTGGCTCTTGGATTATAGATAGAGGAATATCTCCAATATATTTTATGCTGAGTAGTGAATCTTGAGACTTTGAAGTTCTTAAAAGAATGCCCGTTGTCAGAAATTAATTTTCTTGGTGTACCAAAACGGTATAGAATATTATGCCGGAAGAATGTCAGAATATTTTCTATCTTGACTTCTTTTAGCGGGACAGGTTTAGCCCATCTGGAGAAGTAATCAATTATGGTCAATATGAACCAGTGGCCTTTTGATGACGAGGGATCAATTAGGCCAACTATGTCGGTGCCCCAAAGTTCGAAAGGCCATGACGCCACCGTAGGATGCAGCGGTTTGAAATACTTGTGGATGAAGTCACCGTGAATTTGACAGAGATGACACCTCTTCGCATGCTTTTCGCAATTCCTTATCATAGTAGGCCAGCAATACCCAAGCCGTTTGATTTGAAACCAAATTTTGGGGCCAGATTGGTGAGCTCTGAAAACGCCTGAATAAACGTTTTTCATGACTTTTTGGGCTTTGGCTGATGACAGACACTTGAGTCAGAGTTGGTCATATGATCTGTGGTATAGCGGATTATTTACAAACACATATCGGAGATCTCTTCTTCAGCTAAACCCTCGTAGATTTTTCTTCAGACGGTTTTTCATATCGGAGGTACTCTATGAAGAGCTCTCTCCAATTGGGCTCATCTTAAATGACAGAGCTTCTTCAGCAGGATTGTTCTCTTGTTCTACACTTTCTTCTTTATGCAAATATATGGGAGGCAGAATTTTCCGGCTTCTGACTGTTATCAGAATTTCATCCATATCGGGATCAGCCAGCTCCTTGGCTAAGCGAGCGAGTACGTCAACTCTTCCGTTTAATACCCTAGAAACTCTCATCGGTTCAATGTGGGTAAACTGTTTCATGAGTTCCACCACCCGACTTCTGTCTCGAACTAATTCGGGCTTATATCTCTTATAGTCACCGCTCACTTGATTGACGACAAGTTAGGATTCACCGTAGACCCGTAGCCGAAGGATCTCCATTTTTATGGCTAGCTCCAGGCCGGCTATCAAAGATTTGTATTCAGTCTCATTATTTATGCAAAGCTCGGTAAGAGCGAAGGAAAGTTGTAGGGTACCTCTCGATGGCGTGATGAAGCAATGAAATGGAGCATCTTCATACTCAGTCGCGTTCGAGGGAGCATCTTCCATGAAGCGGCGAAAAAAGAACGCTTCCATAATCAAAACCAGGGTGGGTCTTATCTTCATGACCCTGCAAGGAAGAATAGTACGTTACGCCCTCTCCTTGACAGAACCAGGACCAATAATGAAGCGGAATATGAAGCTTTGATAGCCAGTATTGAGATCGCTATCGATATGGGAATCAAGGACCTCTTCATATATGGAGATTCTCAGCTGATTATCAGTTAGGTAAATGGTGACTATAAGATATGCAAGCCAGAACTAATAATGTATGGCGAAAGAGTGCAGCAGCTATTAACCTAAATCTCTTCCTATACCCTGGAAAGCGTACCGTGAGCGGAAAATGGTAAGGCGGATGCGTTAGCCAAGTTGGCTAAAGAATTGGCAGACGAAGACCTCGATGACGTAAGAATCATTGTTCAAAGCCGTAGGATCCTAGCGCCAGTAGATATACCTTCAGAAGCCCTGATAGAACTATCCGAAGAAAAAAAACGACTGAACGTGAAGTTCTCCAAATAGAGAATGAGCAAGAGGTCGGCGACTGGAGAGAAGCCTTCATAAGCTACTTCAAGTCCCAAAGCACACCTGAAGATGTGTCATCTATACATCAGCTCATGGAACGAGCTCTGTCATTTGCCTTCGTCAATGATACTCTATACAAGAGATCCTTCGACTCTGTATGGTTAAGATGTCTAGGGCCGAAAGAAGCAAAGAAAGTCATCCAAGAAGTATATGACGGACTTTGCGGCTCTCATCAAGTAGGACCAAAAAAAAAGTTGAAGATAAAAAGGACAGGATATTACTGGCCCATGATGATTCAAGACTACCTCAAGTATGCAAAGCAGTGCCACTCGTGCCAAATACATAGGGACTTCATACATCAGCATCTAAATCCACTATATCCGAAAGTGGCCAGTTGGTCGTTTGAGAAGTGGGGAACCGATATAATTGGCCCTATCAAACCAGTGTCATCCAGAGAATATCGGTTTATACTAGCAACAACCGATTACTTCTCTAAGTGGGTAGAAGCAGTACTGCTAAGAGAGGTGAAGATGGAGAATATCCTCCACTTCTTCAAAACCCATATCATCTACCGGTTTGAAACTCTGCGACGGATAATCTCGGATAATGGACCTGCCTATAGAAGCTACAAAATAAGTCACTTCGCACAGCAGCACAAGATAGACTGGAGATACCTCTCAGTCATAACCCTCAGGCCAATGGTCTAGCTGAAGCATTCAACATGACCTTGACCGAGATTATAAAAATAGATAGTGTCCAAAAGCAAAAAGGACTGGCACAAGAAGCCTCATGAAGCTTTTTCGGCATACCGAACAATGTTCAAGACGGACAACAATACAACACCATACGCATTGTTGTTTGGCGCTGAAGTTGTACTCCCCCTGGAGATAGAGCTCCCCTCATTATGAGTGGAAGTTCAATACGAGCTAACGGATGAAGAAAATGCTCATCTTAGGCTCGAGAAACTCGATGCTCTCGATGAAACCCGCTTTATAGCACAGCAAAATCTAGAAGCTTATAAGGCAAGGATTACGCGGTCAAATGAAAGACTGACCAGGCCGAGAACATTCCGCTAAGGCAAACTCATGGTAGTTGTCAAAAGACCAATAATCCCCAATCGTGCAAAATAGAGGAAGTTCGAGCCAAACTATGAAGGCCCGTACATCATAGATAAGGTCTACCAAGGTGGAGCTTATATGCTCATGAATATGTATGGCGAAAGGCCATTCCGGCCAATAAACGGTCGATTCCTTAAAAAGTACTACGTATGAAGACTCGCGGCTTAGGTCAATGATAGATGATGACGCTTGTGTCTGTTTACCACCGAAAATAGAGACGGACCGGGTTAGGTCGTCCTGCTTGAATTTGGGGGCAGATACTATTTGAATTTATCTGTCCACCTCTCCGAAGATGCCAAGTTGATTTATAGCACCGTATATCGGATGTTTGGACGGATGCGGCTGTTGTAGTGTGACTTCGTAAGATTCCCCCTCATTTGCGAGGGGTTTTTGATTGTGGGGACGCTCTTCCCTGCAGGCGCAAGCCCCTGCAATTAATTACGTTACTGCATCGCGATAACCACTTTCTCCTACTCCAGAAGTTCAGTTCATGTCGTGTGTGTTTGTCTTATTTTTGGTTGCCCGCGGATTGTATACGGAGACTAATTTGTGTTGTAGCCCGTAGGGCGTGGATTAGTCCAAATCCGTATATCTTAGATTTGGGTTTGGGTTGAATTAAGGATCGTTAATCTGTTTCGAGATCAAGATCGACTTAAACATATACGAGCAATTGGGGGCTCGATGGTTTTTTCTGTTAAGGATACATTGGTCCAGTCTGAGACTAAGATCTACTTAACAAGGTCTCTTATCGCCATTTTGGAGGCGAAGTTGTAGTTTGAGGACATTTCGGTCTGTAGATAGTTTGAGGACCTCTCGGTCTGTAGATAGTTTGAGGACGTTTCGGTCCATAGATAGTTTGAGGACATTTTGGTCCGTAGATAGTTTGAAGATGTTTCGGTCCGTTGTCGCCATTTTGGAGGCTAGGTGTAGTTTGAGGACATTTCGGTCTGTTGTAGTTTAAGGTTGTTTCGGTTCGTTGATCACCACTTTGGAGATGAAGTTTTAGTTTTAGGAAATCTCGGTCTGTTGTTAGTTTAAAGACGTTTCAGTCCGTTGTCGCCATTTTGGAAGCGAGGTTTAGTTTGAGGACATTTTGGAAGCGATGTTTAGTTTGGGATCAGTCCTCTTTTTATGCAAAAAGTGTTGTGCACTTATGTGAGTTCTGACGCTCACACATAACCATGTGGGGTTTTCACTCATAGGGATTTGCCCAATAAGTGTTAAACACTTTTACCCCTTCTTTTTTTTCTCTTTGTGGAGTGATGAGCACTCCTTATGGCGCCCACATGCAAAGAACGTGAGGCGCTAGGCACCAGACGCTGCTTAGTGATTGTCAGTCACTTTTTATTATGTGGCGCCCACATGAGGGACATGTGAGGTGCTAGGCGCTGAGCGTCAATCACCAAGTGCTAAGCACTTTTTTATTGAGTGGCACCCACGTGACGGGCACGTGGGGCGCTGGACGCTGGGGCGCAAATCATTAAGTGCTAAGCACTACTTTATTGAGTGGCGCCTAGGTGAGGGGCACGTTAGGCGTTGGACGTTGATTTTTCCTTATATATTTTATTCTGGGGAGTTTGATTTCCTTATTTTTTTCTGAATCTTTGATCTCCAAGAACAAATTCGTCCTGATGAGAATTAAATTCTCAACTCATGGGAGACTTATTTTGTGGATCTCAGATCCAGAGAAAGAACTAAATTCTTCTTTTTAAAAGGGTTAAACCCTTCGATAGGTAAACGAGATGTTCTGGTCTCTTTTCTTTTTTACTTACCTAGAGCTTCTTTGTTTTTGAGAAGGGAGATTTTCTTCTTTCTTCCTTCTTGAGGCTTTCTGCTTTGTTTCTTCTCGAAGCTTATGGGAGGTTCCTCTATCTGAGACTTGAAGTCTTGGGTCCTTTATATAGTATAGGCAAATTTGTTGATTACTTGAAGAAATCTCTAAGTATGAGATCCTAGTTGATTTGGGGGTTTTACTCACCGTTGGATCTTTGATCCAAGGACTTCTGTCTTACAGAACATATTTTTTTTGTTTTAACAAGATTATGGAAATATTTTCCCATACAGAATTTATTCTGTAGATTGGTAAATCTTTAATCACCATTGGATTTTTAATCCAACGGTACTCTGTTTTACAGAGTGCAATCTTTCTTGTTTAGAAAGATTTGAGAAATATTTCCTCTAAACGGAATTTAATTCTGCATCGTGATGATTTATCATCTCCGTTGGATCTTTGATTTAAAGGCTCTATTTAACAGAGAGTAGAATTCAATTCTACCAGGCGTCGGCGCTCACATGTTGTGCACGTGGGCGCTTATTAAGGTTTTAATTCTTTCATATGCTTTGCACATTGGCTCCCACGTGAGGAGCACGTGTAGCGCCAATAAGAGTTTTTTAACTCTGGCGCTGGCGCCCTCGTGGAAGATACGTGGGGCGCTGCTTAAGATTTTTGTGTGCTTTGCACACGGGCGCTGCTCATATAAGAGTTTTTAACTCTAACGATGTCGTCCTCATGGAAGGCACATGAGGCGCTGCCTCAGATTTTTTTTGCTTTGCACACGGACGGTGCTCATATAAAAGTTTTTAACTCTGACGCTGGCGCCCTCGTGGAAGGCACGCGAGGCACTGCCTCAGATTTTGTGTGCTTTGCACACGGGCGCTGCTCATATAAGAGTTTTTAACTCTAGTGCCGGCGCCCTCGTGGAAGGCAGGTGAGGCGCTGCCTCATTACTGAAGGTGTCTTTTCATCTTTTTTCTATGCATTTCCTGAGTCAAACTTTTCTTTTCCAATGCCTTCTTTAAACAGAGCTTGGAAATAGTTCCATCATGCACAACATTTTCTATGCCTAGACTTAAATGTCTCCCTCCATAATCTGAAGCAATGCTTCTCTTCTCTCTCACTTTCAAAGAATCATTTTAACAGAGAAGAGTTATGGCTTGTAATCATCTGCATGCTCGCCGACAGCCATGGGAGGTGCCTATCGAGGAGATTATTCCTCATTTTGCAGCACGCTTGGTGAATCCTGCTCTTACGGATGACCAATATGATACGGTACCGCACGAGCTCTCGACTCGTAGAGGATCTCCTCTCCCCATCGGCTCCATTTGGCTCCAGATGGTCTTCTTATCCGTGCTCGATGACATTCCCCCTCATCCAGCAGAGATGACTCCGGCGATGCTCGACGCCGTGGAGGACAATATCGAGTGCTTTCATGAGGCACTTTTGATGACCACGGCTCTGTGAGCTCGCTCTGTTCAGCTGCTAAGCCAGATACAGGCTCAGTAGGCCATCATGTCTGTCTTCGCTGATGGACACGGCGCTGGCCGATGAGGAGTGACTCCTCGTGAAGATCGCCGCTTCGACGTGATAGAGAAGGCGAAGAGGGAGTTAGAGAATTTTATCCATAGTTTTGTGAACCCCTGGATCCCCTGTTTGGTGATCTATTTCCTGTAGAATAAAATATTCATTTAAATGCTTTCCTTTTGTCGTTGACCAACGATTGCTCCTTTTCTAACACCTGTTCTTCCTCTGATTGTATTGTTGCACCCCACATGTGTGCATGTGCATATATGAATGAACCTGATTAAACCAGTGTAAACAGTGTCCACTCACTATCTTCCCGAGTCAAAACTCTGAGAGTGGTACCAAATGATATTCATCCTAAACACAGGGATGGTAGACCATAATGTCCCTAAATTAATAATGGACTGTGATGTCCTTAAACTAGCATGTTGCCCTACGATATATCTCTATATCGATCATCGTATACAATCTACGGGCATAAACAATATGACTCTATGCTATGTCGCCATGGACCATTACGTCCTTAAACTAGTATCGGACTGAAATGTCCTTAAACTATCATTTCATCCTAAATACGGGAATGATGTACCAGAACGTTCTTAAACTAATATTGGATCGAAACTTCCCTAAACTAATGTTGGACCGAAGCATCCCTAAATTAATAATGTACCACTACGTTCTTAAACTGGTAACGGACTGAAATGTCCTTAAACTATCATTTCGTCCTAAACACAGGAATTTTTTATCGCGATATCCTTAAACTAGCATATTGCCCTACGGTATAGGTCATATGACCAGCCGTACATAATCCACGGGCACAAACGATCCATGTTCTGCATGTATTCAATGAACCGTAATGTTCCTAAACTAATAATGGACCGCGATATCTTTAAACTAGCATATTGCCCTACGGTGGGTCTCTATATCGAGCATCGTATATAATCCATGGGCATAAAACAATTCATATTCTTTATAAGTCCCATATGACACGGTCCTTCGAAGAAGTCGTGATATACAGTTGTTAGTGCGTTACCTTACGAGCCGCACGGGCCGCCTAAAAAAATGTATGTTCACAAGAAAAATGGGTATGGATGAAAATCCAAAAGGGCACCATGAGTAAAAACAACAGGACTACTGGCGAGCTTGTGAAAACCCGAAAGGGCGCGAACTCGTTAAAAGAAAGAAAAAAATGCACTTACAAAGTCCTCACGGATTTGTAATGAGAAAACACCTGCGTAAGATCCTTACGAGTCACAAAGGAGCAACACACTTGAGAATCCATATGATCCCTAAGGAGAAAATACACTTATGAGATCCTTACGACTCGTAAGAAGAATATATCCTCTATAAGATCCTCACGGCTTATGGAATTCAAAAACCTTAAGCTACAGAGATCTAAATCTGTTCTTAAGCCATCAAAACCCCATAAATTTATGCCCTACAAGTGGTCCAATATCGACTCTTGTATACAATCCACGAGCGTAAATAAATATATTCTCGACTAAGTCCCATCAAAAATGAGAAATATTACTCAACAAGATGAGCGACACTTGCGAGTCCGCTCGACTAGTAAGGAGAAAGAATTCCTATAAGATTCTTACAACTTACAAGTGTAATATACACTTAGGAGTCCCCACGACTCTTAAGGAGAAAATACACCTATGAGATCCTCACGACCCATAGGGAGAAATACCTTTATGAGAATCTTACGGCTCGTAAAGTTGAAAAAGCCTTAGTTAGCAGGGATCTAAACCTGTTACCTAAGCCGCTATTGGCCGAAATTGCCAATGGCATATGATGAGTCTCTCCTAGAAATATTCCAGTTGTAGTGATACTGACGCCAAAGCCGACATCAGACCCCAAGTCTCCAACTCACAGCAAAATTGATGAGCAAGTAAAAACAAAAAAATGGCTGAAATGATAGGGTAACTCGCAATAAAAAGCAGTGAGTAAAAACAAAATAATAGCCGAAATGATTGGACAATCGCGACTTTCCTAATATAAAAGACTAAAAAGATAGAGTATCACGGAAAGAAAGAAAAAATTCTGCCGTGCAAGTAGGTCCACAGTGACTCTCGTATATAATCCATGGGCACAAATAAAAGAAAGGGAACCATATTTTCCCACCATGCTTCGTCAAAAGAAAAACCAAGTCTTGACGGTATATCTATAGCCTAGAGACCACCTCAACGTTTCTCATCATTCCAACGGGGTGTGGGCACAACTTTCAAATAAAATCGGAGTAATGGCATATCCCTACCTCCAAATCTCGATGGCAATATATGCAGCATAGAGGTCATACGGATGTCTACCCTACTTCAATGAAGAATCGGTGCAAAAGCGAAGTGACAGCATGCGCCTAGCTTCGGGTCTTGATGGAAAGCCTAATGACCATTGGATGTCATCCCACACCGGTTATGACTCATCAGGGCTTCAAATCGAGCCTAATCTCATATAAAGTGCCACGGCAATACCTAACACTTGATCTTAAGATGGTAATATGAATATTCCAATCTAAGAAGATTACTTGAAGATATTTTGTCCAGCCTCAGAAAGGATCAGAGACACAACAAACGCGTGACTACTCGAGAAGCAACCTAAGGGATTGCATGTCAAGAATATATCAGCCGACGCGACGGTACGATGGACTTAAGCATGTACCACAAACCTAACAGACTTCACCATCGAAAGGGATTATCTATATTTCACGTTAAGGTATTGTTCCCTTATAAAAAAAAGGGGGGGAGAAAAGAAAGAAGAAAAGAATTCCCACAATTTGGGCCTCACGTGTTAAACACGTGAGTGCTTATATGCAAAGCATATAAGCGCTGAAAATAAATAAACAAAAGGGCCAAACTGGTCTCACGTGTTAAACATGTGAGCGCTTATATGCAAATAAGTGCTAAGAATAAACAACCAAAAGAGGGCCAAGCTAACACGTAAGCACTTATATGCAAAGCATATAAGCGCTAAGAATAAAGAACCAAAAGAGGGCAAACCAGCCTCACGTGTTCACATGAGCGCTCATATGTAAAGTTTATAAGCGCTAAATATAAGAAGATTAAAACCCACACTGGGGTCACGTGTTAAACACGTGAGAACATACTTTTTAGCTTCTCATGGAATTAAAGCAATATAGAGTTAAATTCTATTTTTTAGGAAAATACTTCCCCTAATCTTTCTAAGAAAGATATTCTCTAATAGAGAACTGTCAGATCAAAAATCCAATGGTAATTAATAATCATCAAATATAGAATTGAATTCTACTGGGAGAAAATATCTTCCTGATCTTTCTAAATGAGAAAGATATTTTCTGTTAAATAGAAAGCTGATGATCAAAGATCCAATGAGATGGGAAAATATTTCCTTATATCTTTCTAAATAAAGAAAGATGTGCTCTTTTAAACAGAGAACCCTTAGATTAAAATTCCAGTGGTGATTAAAAAATCACTGTATGACAGAATTTAATTCCGTATATGGGAAAATATTTTTCTAATCTTGTTAAAAACAAGAAAATATATTCTGTTAAACAGAAATGTACTAGGTCAAAAATCCAACGGTGGATAAAATCCCCCAAATAATCTTTGAGGCCAATTAAATCAATTGGTATCTCTCAAATAAGAGATTTTCTCAAACTAATTAGAAAGTTGCCTCCTCTATATAAAGAACCCAAGACTTCAAGTCTTAGAGAAGGAATCGACCCAATAAATTTTCCATAAGAACCGAGAATTTAATTCTCCTTAAAAAGAAAAAGATCGCCTGGCTCTTTCTGACCCTAGGTAAATAAATGCATAGATAAACATATCTCCTATGCATAGTGTTAGTTGTATATATGCCCTAGAGGCCATTGTTATACATATGATGTATATTATAGTGGATGCTTGGATATATATAGAGAGGACTTTCTTGCTCGATATGATAGTATGCTATCTGGTTTTACTTTGTCTCAACATGTTGACTTGTATTGATTTACTGTCTTGCTCTCACATGTTGATAAAGTCCTTAGGATATGTACTCGACTACTAGGACTATGATGCAGATCATACTAGTAGGGCCAGGGGAGTCCAAGAGTACATCCTATAACTGTTCCTAGTCGAGGGAGTATCGAGACAGGGCATCGATACTCCAGAGTAGACTAGCATATACGCTTCTCGACCCATATGATGGGCGATGGATGATCTCATATCCATTGGTATTTGACATCAGAGAAGGTATACGTGTGCTCAGTGGAGACTGGGTACACTGAACGAACTCGCCGAGAACTCCTAGATAGTATTATACTTATCGTCAGATAGCAGTTCTCTGGTGACACTGGTACAGGTTAGTCTGTAGACCCGAGATCGTCATAGAGTCTTGTGTGATTCCCACTGTGCTTTGATTTCCACCTTACCACGTTCATGAGAACGTGCAAAATGGTGGATTTTGGGTACAGTCCCGAATCACATGGAGGCAATGAGTGATAGGAGGGGTTTCGTCTCTCCCGGTATTTGGAGTTGATGTTGCGCTGTGTTCGATTGGCTATAACTGGAAGTCCCTGGCCAGGGCTGATATATAGTGCTATTGGTAAGTGTTATCAGTAGTTTCTCGACCCGTTATGAGCCTCACATCGACACGAATTATCGGTTACTGGGGTCTAACGTTTACCACCCGTAGATTGGATATGCGACATATCAGACGAAGAGATCGGACTGTACGGTAGTGTTACTGATTGGATTCACAGGAGAATGTATAGGCTTGCTTTTTGATCTTCTGATCGCTCAATACCTGGGTGGCTGTTACGTTTAGCTGACATCTTGCAGCTTTTGGGTGTTTGATATGATCATCGCCAACTGTCGGCGTATTGACGATTCTTTAGAGTCCTACACAGAGGTTTCCCGGCTCAGGCAAAATGGAGTAGGAGCGCATATGTGATATGTGCGGGGCCGAGAATAATACGTGTATGTGATACCGTATTCGATTCTCGTGATATGTGATATCGGCCGGGTGTATGTGATATAGCCGGGCCATCGGATCAAGTGTTGATTCGATGGAAGGTTACATGTTATATTAGTCGGTTATATGTTATATAACCGGATTATCGGATCAAGTGTTCATTCGATAATATAATGTATAATTATATATATGATATATTACATTGCATTAAATAATATAAGCTCGCTTTATTGATTCTTTTTCTCACTTGGTAATACATTGATGTATATGCGATATATGTTAATTGTATTATTTTCTTTTGTTACATTATATATTATATAAATGGTATATAATATTGTAACATGTTAGGGTTACAATTGTAACTAGGGTTTTGAGATTAAACCATGTTAGGGTTTGGATTAGGGTTAATGTTGTGGATTAAGTTTTGGATAAGCTTTGAGGAAGCTTCATGATGGTTTGACTTAGTCCACTCTCTTTGATATTTTTTGCTTGATATTTCTTAACCCAACCCAAACCTTAACCCATAGTTTATTCTCTACAAGGGTTAAGCATGTCATGCTTAACCCTAGGTTGCGATTCTAAGCTCAACACAATAATTCATTATTCATCACAAAAGGTTTTATCTTCTTCTTCCTCTCTCCAAAGCTTTTCTAGCTTTTCTTTTGTGATGATTTAAGGTGAGATCAAGAAAACAAAAGAGAGAAAAATTCCTACTTCATCATCCTCATCTATTCTAACCACTTAGATTAGGGTGTTCACTTCACTAATACCTAATTAGTGAAAAGAGAGCTTGAGTTTGTGATCTCTCAAGGTACATCATCTTGGATTAGTGAAGACTTCAAGCAAGATGCCTCATTCACCTCATGGAGCCTCTCTAGAGTCTGGGTTCTTGATGATCGCAGCGAATGGACCTCAACACAGAGCTTATGAATTGAAGGAACGGACTACAAAGGTTGTAATCCCCAACTCTTAGAAGTAAAGATGTTTACTTTAATGTTTTGGTTTAATTCTCTTGTTAAGATCCTAGGTTTAGGGTTATCTATAATGGCAAAATTTGAAATTGGCATGGGAGATGCCATCCGAAACCTTACTGCCATTGTAGGCATCCCAACAGTGGTATCAGAGCCTAGCTAGAGAATTAAACGGATAAGTGTAGGATTACGAAACCGAAACAACTCCGAAACACCCGATGCAAAACCCTGGTTTATGTCGAATTATTTCTGGTGTCAAAAATATTTTCAAACAGTTGCAGAATGTTGTATAAGATACAATATGAACACAGTCCAAAACCCACCCCCTGCTCGGAATTTGGCCGGCCAGAAGGCCTTAAAATCCGGCCTGCTCGGATTTCTATGGGAGTTTGGGGTTGAGTTTTGGGTGGTGTTCTGCTCTCTGGGGTTTGGTAATTCAGATGTTGTTTGTTTTTGCTAAATTTGCATATGATGTTATCTTTTTCCAGAGGCAAATTCGGAGTGTTTCGTATTCGTAATTCTAGCTTTTGTTTCGGTTATTTTTAGACGGTATTAAAAAGTTCGATCGGATATCAAATACCGACTTTTTCCCTTGCTGAAATTTTTCCAAGAGTTGGATCTTTTTCATAGTTAAAGAACATTTAAATAGCGTGCAAGTGACGCGGTGGACCCTCTAGAAGAACAAAAACCTTAACTCGATTATGTGACCGTCAGAACCGCCTCTAAACCCTAGTGTTTGTGGTAGTTCAGCGATGTCACATGTGAGGCGTTGGTTTGACCCTTCTACGGCTGGTCCATTGGTACTGTAGCATGTGATGGATACTTTTAAACTAAGTTCAAGTGTTGAGCATTTAGGGAAATTTTGGGTGTTTGTTGATTCGATCGGAATATTTAACGTCGTCTAATTTTTTCTGTAATGTGATACAATATGTGGAATTCATATAGTTAGGCATGAAATCCGTAATATGTGATATTTCGGGTTTACGATGTCTAAGATGATTGTGGTTTCCAAATGTTATAATTTTACATTTTTTTCTGCGACCGTAAGTGTAATATGTGGTGTATCGCTGGTTTTGTTGCTATACATCAACGACAATTAGGATACGCATATTTACTTACGTTGATGACATGTGAAGTTATGTGTTGCTGTAATATGTTATATTGGATCGTCGTGTTTTGAATAGCCGGGGGTTCTATGTGAGATGAGCGTTTTTATTTTCATTCATGTAAAATTCATTATATGTAATATTCTTTTATTGGGGAACTTCCGAGTTGAGGATGATGTCACCATTGTATATTATTTACTTTTCCGCATTAGGATAGACCCAAGGCGGGGAGCACAAGTAACCGGGTTTTAGGGTCCAGTGGGAGGCCATTTCGAGGAGTCGAGACCGGGTCTCCTAACCCTAGAATTGGTAGGGTTGCTTGCCGCTCTCGTTGGGGTCTAGGGATGTGGGTTTGGCTATTCATCAAGACCGTGGAATCCGTGTTTTATACAGGCTCAAAATAAAACACGGACCTCGTAGTATATTCAATATTTCATATGTTTCTTCTGCTGCTAATATTATGTGATGTGATCATATTATATGCATGAGACGAATGCTTTATTATTGTATATATGATATATAATAAATGTTGCTTATATTTTGCACCCGCGCTAGTCCCGTCCCGGTATGCCGTTAGTTAAGTAACCTAACAGTGCATAACAGGACACCGAGGCGAATGCGGATGGTATAAGCATACGTTGTATTTTCGTTTCTTCTGTGATGCTTAGGAAGCTTAAATGATAGGATTCATTAATAAGATTAATGAAAGAAAAGAAACCTAAAAGATGTTGTAGAATCAAATTTATAAAAATGGTAGCTCTAGTTTTTGCTTTGCATAGCAGTATTCCTTGTAGAATATCCAGCACCTTATTCGATAAGGAAAGAGCCGAGATCCCTTCACCGGGAGTGACCTCTTTAGCGAAACTAGTAGATACAACGACTCACTCGGTTTTGTTTTTGATTGCTTCTATAGTTCTTGCTTTGCATGGCGGTATTTTTTTGAAATATCCTGCACCTTATTCGATAAGGAAAGAGCCGAGATCCCTTCACCGGGAGTGGCCTCTTTAGCGAAACTAGTAAAAGCCTCAAAAACACTCCTTTTTCAAAATCGCTTGTTTCTACAACGATATCAAGTTCATTACGCTCAAGGTTTTCTGAAAAACCTGTGTAGCCCTCCGTCATTTCAGATAAGTATTATTTAGTATTCGTGCTACGGTAGTTTTGCATGCGTCAAGGCGTAGTGTACGGTAGCTTATTAGTACTTATCTGTAGCATGAGATGTGATTGGATTAGGGTATTCGTACGGCGTTGTTTGGCATGTGTCAAGGGTCGTACGGGTGGGTTTAATTCAATCCGGAAATGTACGAGTTGAACTTGACTAGCGGACTATGGGTTGTTTGGCATGCGTCAAGTTCATAGCACACTAGGGGTAAAAGCATTATCAGGAGTTTCAAGAGTTGAAATTTGCAATGAGATTGCATACCTCCTATGAGATAGTTGGATCCTGATACCCACTGCGAGTAAGAGTTACTCCTGGGAGAGTTTTACACAGGAAAATTAACCGATCAAGTAGGTGACTAGAAAGGTGTTAACAGGGTTATGTCTCTGGGAAAACGAGATTTATTCTAATTAGGTCCGTGCAAAAGCACGTGGAACCTCCCTCAAAGTACCAACACTGGCCTGGCTGAAAGATTGGCAAACTTGTAAAGTGTAATTAATCCTGGCTAGTCTTACCTTTTTGGGTTTGAAGGAAGATTTGATAAAAACAGTGGGAGCCATCCTGATTAGATAATAACCAATCTAATCTTGCAATAGCATACGCTAAAGTGTTTTCTTCTCTCTCTCTCTCTAAGTAGTGACCATGTCAGGGCTTAATCAAGATAATAATATGGATGTATTGACCGAACCCGCTTATTATACTGAGCAGAGAAACGTTGGTCCCGCTCTAACTTATAATTGTTATAAGTCCGAGCAGGGAATAGGGACATATCCGGATTCTCACGCCGCCCAAATGAAGAATAAGCATGTTGATGCATCTTCTTCGGGTGTGTTTGTTATCGAGAACTGTTTCTCAGTTCACTCTACGTCCTGGGTATTAGATACCGGAACGGGATCCCACATATGTAATATGTTACATGGGCTACGTAAAGGTAGAGAACTAGGAGAGGGTGATCATTCCGTAAGAGTAGGGAATGGTACAAATATTGCAGCTAAAGCTGTTGGCGAATATCACCTTGCGTTGCCAAATGGTAATACAATGATTCTGAACGAATGCTATTACATTCCGACTCTGATATGAAATCTTATATCAGTTTCTTTATTGAGTAAAGAAGGATATAATTTTGTAATACAGGATAATGTTATGAACATCTTCCTGAATCAAAAGTTGATTGGATCAGGCTCGTTAAATAATGGCATATACGTTCTGAATCAAACTACAGTACTTAATATACAAAACACACACAAGAGAAAGAGTTCAGAAATGAACGAATCCTTCTTGTGGCATTGTAGACTAGGTCATATCAATGTGACACGGCTAGCTAAGTTACATAAAAATGGATATTTGAAACCGTTCGAATTTTCATCTTATGACACTTGCCAGTCATGTCTCAAAAGCAAAATGACCAAAACTCCGTTTAGTGGACACGAAGAAAGAGTTACTGAACTCTTGGGACTGATACAAAGTGATGTTTGTTGTCCCATGTCTACACATACCAGGAATGGTTCCTCGTACTTCATTAAATTCACTGACGATCTCTCAAGATACGGACATATGTTCCTGTTGAAACACAAGTCTGAAGCTTTTGAGAAATTCAAAGAATATAAGCATGAAGTAGAGAACCAAACGGGAAAAAGTATTAAGATCCTTCGATCAGATCAAGGAGGAGAATACTTGAGCAATGAGTTCCGCGACTATCCAAAAGAGAATGGGATTCTCTCTCAGCTTACTCCTCCCTATACACCACAGCGCAGTGGTTTATCGGAGCGGAGGAATCGCACCCTATTGGATATGGTGCGCTCTATGATGAGCACTGCTGAATTGCCTATTTCCTTCTGGGGATATGCACTGGAAACAGCTGCAAACCTATTGAATATGGTTCCGACCAAATCTGTGCCAACCACTCCATATGAGATATGGAAAGGAAAGAGACCATATCTTAATTATGTTAAGATATAGGGTTATCCGGCATATGTGAAAACACAAAATCCGGACAAGTTCGAGGCAGGGTCTGTTCTGTGCAAGTTTATTAGATATCCCAAGCATTCGCAAGGGTATATTTTCTTCCACTCCGAGGAACAAAAAGTGTTTGTTTCTCGACATGCCACCTTCTTAGAAAAGGGTTTTCTTATGAAACAAGATAGTGGCAATGAGGTAAAACTGGAAGAAGTTCCAACTACACAAACTGCAACAAAAGATTTGGTGGAACCGGAGGATTCGATAGCTCCCAACGAACCCTAGCCTTTCCGCCGATCTAGTAGGGTGCATCATCCACCTGAGAGATACTACGGTTTTCTCATTGATGGTGGGAGCGAGGACTGCATCATGGAAGATGATGACCCGACTAGCTTCGAGCAGGCCATCACGAGTGGGGACTCTATGAAATGGCTGGATGCAATGCGATCTGAGATGGAATCCATGTACACCAACAAAGTATGGACTTTGGAAGTTGCTCCTGAAGGGGTAAAACTCATTGGGAGCAAATTGATCTTTAAAAAGAAACTTGGTGTAGATGGAAAAGTTGAGACTTTCAAAGCTAGACTTATTGCAAAGGGCTTTCATCAACGACCAGGTGTGGATTATGACGAAACCTTTTCTCCAGTGGCTATGCTTAAGTCCATCCGGATCCTACTTGCCATTACTGCATGCCATGACTACGAAATCTGGCAGATGGATGTTAAGACCGCCTTTCTAAATGGTGATTTAGTGGAGTGCGTGTACATGACTCAGCCAGAGGGCTTCATAGATGGTGGGAGCAGCGGAAAGGTGTGCAAGCTTCTTAAATCCATCTACAGGTTAAAGCAGGTATCGCGGAGTTGGAACATCTGTTTTGATGTAGTAGTCAAAGATTTTGACTTCATCAAGAATGTAGATGAACCTTGTATCTACAAGAAGGTTGCAGAGAGTAAGGTCGTCTTCCTCGTATTGTACGTGGATGACATACTCTTGATAGGAAATGATGTTCCTATGCTGCACTCGGTCAAGCTCTTCTTATCACATAGATTCTCAATGAAAGATCTAGGTGATGCCTCCTGCATTTTGGGGATTAAGATCCATAGAGATAGATCTAAACGGATACTGGGATTCTCCCAATCCAAGTACATTGACACCATACTAAAGAGGTTTAGTATGGAAGAATCCAAGCGTGGGAACCAACCCACGATCTCTGGACTCACTCTCTCTAGAGAGATGTCTCCTAAGACTGATTTGGAGAGAGCTCGCATGCAAGGGATACCCTATGCTTCGGCAGTAGGCTCTATCATGTATGCGATGCCATGTACTGAGTAGGTATCAAGCAGATCTAGGAGAGAGTCACTGGACAGCTGTGAAGAACATTCTCAAGTACTTGAGAAGGACTAAAGAGATGTTCTTGGTGTATGGTAACGGAGAACTCCAGGTGGAGTCCTTTACCGATTCAAACTTCCAAAGTGATAAGGACGACTCTAAGTCGCACTCGGGATTTGTCTTCACCCTCAATGGAGGGGCGGTTTGTTGGAAGAGTTCCAAACAGGAAACCGTGGCAGACTTGACGATGGAGGCTGAATACATCGCTGCCAACGATGCTGCCAAAGAGACTGTCTGGATGAAGAAGTTCATCACTGAACATTGTGTGGTTCCATCCATTGAGTATCCAATACCTTTGTATTGTGATAACAATGGAGCTGTGGCTTTGGCCAAGGAACCCAGGTCCCATCAGAGATCCAAACATATTCTGAAGCGGTATTACCTGATCCGGGAGATAGTTGATCGCCAAGAGATCGAGGTCAGGAGAGTTGACATGAAGGACAACACTGCGGATCTACTCATGAAGGCCATACCCCAGATACAATTTGAGAGACTCTTCGGGATGATGGGTATGAGATACTACAACAGCTGGCCTTAGTGCAAGTGGGAGATTGTTAGTTGTATATATGCCCTAGAGGCCATTTTTGTACATATGATGTATATTATAGTGGATGCTTGGATATATATATATATAGGACTTTCTTACTCGATATGATAGTATGCTATCTGGTTTTACTTTTTCTTAACATGTTGACTTGTATTGGTTTACTGTCTCGCTCTCACATGTTGATAAAGCCCTTAGGATATGTACTCGACAACTAGGACTATGATGCAGATCATACTAGTGGGGCCAGGGTAGTCCAAGAGTACATCCTATAGCTGTTCCTAGTCGAGAGAGTATCGAGACAGGGCATCGATACTCCAGAGTAGACTAGCGTATACGCTTCTCGACCCATATGATGGGCGATGGATGATCCCATATCTATTGGTATTTGACATCAGAGAAGGTATACGTGTGCTCAGTGGAGACTGGGTACACTGAACGGACTCGCCGAGAACTCCTAGATGGTATTATACCTATTGTCAGATAGCAGTTCTCTAGTGACACTGGTACAGGTTAGTCTGTAGACCCGAGATCGTCATAGAGTCTTGTGTGATTTCTACTGTGCTTTAATTTCCACCTTACCACGTTCATGAGAACGTGCAAAATGGTGGCTTTTGGGTACAGTCCCAAATCACATGGAGGCAATGAGAGATAGGGGGTTTCGTCTCTTCCGGTATTGGGAGTTGATGTTGCGCTGTGTTCGATTGGCTATAACTGGAAGTCCCTGGCCAGGGCTGATATATAGTGCTACTGGTAAGTGTTATCAGTAGTTTCTCGACCCATTATGAGCCTCATATCGACATGAATTATCGGTTACTGGGGTCTGACGATTACTACCCATAGACTGGATATGCGACATATCAGACGAAGAGACCGGACTGTACGGTAGTGTTACTGATTGGATTCACAGGAGAATGTATAGGCTTGCTTGTTGATCTTCTGATCGCTCAATGCCCGGGTGGCTGTTACGTTTAGCTGACCGCTTGCAGCTTGTGGGTGTTTGATATGATCATCACCTACTGCCGGCGTAATGACGATTCTTTAAAGTCCTACATAGAAGTTTCCTAGCTCAGAAAAAACGGAGTAGGAGCACATATGTGATATGTGCGGGGCCGAGAATAATACGTGTATGTGATACCGTATTCGATTCTTGCGATATGTGATATCGGCCGGGTGTATGTGATATAGCCGGGTCATCGGATCAAGTGTTGATTCGAAGAAAGGTTACATGTTATATTAATCGGTTATATGTTATATAGCCGAATTATCGGATCAAGTGTTGATTCGATAATATAATGTATAATTATATATGTGATATATTATATTGCATTAACTAATATAAGCTCGCTTTATTGATTCTTTTTCTCACTTGGTAATACATTGATGTATATGCGATATATGTTAATTGTATTATTTTCTTTTGTTACATTATATATTATATATGTGATATATAATATTTTAACATGTTAGGGTTACAATTGCAACTAGGGTTTTGAGATTAAACCATGTTACGGTTTGGATTAGGGTTAATGTTGTGGATTAAGTTTTGGATAAGTTTTGAGGAAGCTTCATGATGGTTTGACTTAGTCCACTCTCTTTGATATTTTTTGCTAGATATTTCTTAACCCGACCCAAACCTTAACCCATAGTTTATTCTCTACAAGGCTTAAGCATGTCATGCTTAACCCTAGGTTGCAATTCTACCCTCAACACAATAATTCATTATTCATCACAAAAGGTTTTATCTTCTTCTTCCTCTCTCCAAAGCTTTTCTAGCTTTTCATTTGTGATGATTTAAGGTGAGATAAAGAAAACAAAAGAGAGAAAAATTCCTACTTCATCATCCTCATCTATTCTAGCCACTTAGATTAAGGTGTTCACTTCACTAATACCTAATTAGTGAAAAGAGAGCTTGGGTTTGTGATCCCTCAAGGTACATCATCTTGGATTAGTGAAGACTTCAAGCAAGATGCCTCATTCACCTCATGGAGCCTTTCTAGAGTCCGGGTTCTTGATGATCGCAGTGAAGGGACCTCAACACGGAGCTTATGAAGCGAAGGAACGGACTACAAAGGTTGTAATCCCTAACTCTTAGAAGTAAAGATGTTTACTTTGATGTTTTGGTTTGATTCTCTAGTTAAGATCCTAGGTTTAGGGTTATCTATAATGGCAAAATTTGAAATTGGCATGGGTGATACCACCCGAAACCTTTCTGCCGTTGTAGGTATCCCAACACATAGCATAAATAAAAAAGAAAACAAGGGTTTAACTCTTCATAAAAAGAACTTAGTTCTTCCTCTGATCCGAGACCTGAAAAACAAATCTCCCTGCAAGTTGAGAATTTAATTCTCATCAGGGAGGTTCTGTTCTTCAGACTCAAAATTTAAGGGAAGAAACTAGATAAAAAGAAAACACACATTTTCTAGGAATTTAATTTCTCTGAAATCAGGGTTTAACCCTACATAAAGAACTTAGTTCTTATAAAAAAAATAGAAGAGCTTAGTTCTCCAATAAAAACGAACCCAGATCTTCAAAACAAAAATATTGGTAATCATCAATGGCCAAAACATCATTAACAGAGATTATATCTCTAAAAAAAAAAAGAACTTGGCGCCTCACGTGAAACACACGTGAGTACCAGAGAAAAATTAATGCTTAGCACTATTATAGTGCTACACATGTTTCTCACGCGAACGCCTAAAACAGAAGACTCAACGCCTCACGTGCTTCCTACATGAGCGCCATATATAGTACTGAGCACTATATATATGTAGTCAAAATGACTAAGTGCTTAGCACCGATTGGACAGAGTCCATGTCTGAGCACCTCACATGCTTCCGACATAAGCGCTAGAGCAATAAATAAGTGCTTAGCGCTTCTAAAAAAGGGAGAAAGCCCAAGACCGAGCCCAAATCGGCTAAGTTTTTCTGAAGTTGCTTGTAGCTGAGCCCAAATGCGCTGTTGTTGGATCTTAATAAAATTTAATGATCCTGAAAATGTTGCTAAGTTGATCTTAGTCTCAAATAAGACTAGTGTATCCTTAGTTATAATAAATTGAGCTCAAATGCTCATATATTTAAGTTGATCTTAATCTAAAACACAGATTAACGATCCTTAATAAAAAACAAAATATTTTTTGAACTAAAGGAACATGCAACCTAAGTTCAAACCCAAATATAAAATATACGGATTTGGACTAATCTGTCACGTCCCGCTTCCCAGAGTGCCCAAGCTACAGCACGTAACAAAGCCAACCATACTACCTGTGGTTAGGAAGCATCCCTCCACAGTTACATTACAACTGTTTATAGGATATCAAGAACAGTAAAAATATAAAATCTATCTAGTACATGTCCATTTGCCAAAACAAAAGAGTCAATAAACTGTATAAGCGGAAATGAATTAATAACCAATAAACAACATCGGAAATACGTCCCAATACGAGCTCACATCAAAAAATAAATGATGCGGGAAAAACTAAACTAAACATTAATAAACTCAATTCCTCACTGCTCGGCTTGTCGGCTAAAGTACTCATGTTCAGCCTGCGATAGAGATAGAGGAACTGGGCCATGCAAAACTTAGACGTCAGTGCGTCATAATATCAAACAATAGTAATTACCAGAATGTAAAAAGATATATATATATACATGAATATAAATCAACAACATGAATATAAACAGTGAGGTGTGTGTGTATGTGATGTGCAACCTAAAACTGGGCTTCTAGGTTATCTAATCTAAGTCTTCAAAATCAATTATTGTAATCCTCATCGTAATCCGTCAGTCTATGCCCCGTTCATTCCCTATGGGACCACGGTAACAGGATTATTCTGTAATGCCCGGAAAAACGGCAAACAGGATATTCCCTAACGCCTGGAAAAACGGTAAACGTGTAATAATAGCCTTCTGAGTTACGCTTTGGATACATTCTTGATTTTCCTTTTACCCCCAGATTTGTGTTCAAGTCAAGTATTGCTAATGTAGATCTAATGTCAACATAGGATCGAGCAGGTACAGGTTTTCGTCTATGCAGACAACAAGTAACGTCTGTCAGGACAACAAGTCAGGATTGTTGGTATTAGTAACTAGATCCATGTAACAAGTTAGTAGTGTGTCGTGAACCTGTCAGGAGATGTATATGCATCAACTAGATATCCAATGTAAACTGTAACGAATATCGAAACACGGTTAATGCATGGATGTACATATATCTATCTGTGATAACCTTTTGTAAGTCCATGACTATATATGATGCACATTAGCAAACACGTTGTACTAATAGAACAGTAGTATGATATAATGAGGTTTCGGCATGCAACTAGTATTGGGGTTCCTTAGCACTCTACTGGTTTTACAAGACATCAAGCATGTCAATTTAAAAATTTTCAAGATTGCTAAAGAACTATTAACAAGGATTAAGCTAGAGTAATTAGACAAACTAAAAATGCAATCTACCATTACACTAAGTGAATGAGGAATACAACCTTTATAGACCAGTCCTTCACATCTAAAACTCCATGTAGTAGTCCCTTCGCTGCGAGTGTTGATCTCCCGAACTCTAGTATGGGTTCCCTTGGAGAAATAAAAATCCTTTCTCGAAGTTTTCGAGGCCGAAGATGATCTACATCGAGTAGACTCAAACCCAAGCTACCTCTTCACTAGGAGATGAACTTTGTGAAGAGAACACCCTAAACTAAATAGCAAGTAGTAGAGGATGATGAAGTAGGAAATGAGCTCTCTTTAGATTTTATTTTCTCACAATATTTTCTCACCATTTTGAAAGCTAGAAAGTTTTCATGAGGAGGAAAAAGATGAAAAGGATCAAGATGAGAAAATGAAGCTAATAAGGTGAGAATAGCAACCATGGGTGAGTTAGTGTCATACCTTAACCCATGTAGAGAACAAACCATGGTTTAAGATAATGGTTTGGTTAATAAATATCTTGAATGAGACAAAATTAGTGGACCAAGTCAAAGATGCTTTAAGCTTCTCCAAGCTTCTAAGCATGACATTTTTCCAACTAATTTTGAATTACCAAAATAAATAAAACCCTTACCATTATCTTAATCATGGTGTGAGTCTCACACACCCATGTTGCATGTGGCATCTAGCATGACACAAAAATATATACACAAAAATATATATCACATATATACTATGTGCACAATTAAGTAAGAAAAGAAATCTTAAGTGAGCTAATAATAGTTAATGTAAATTAATATATCAAATATATAATTATACATTAGATTATTAAATCAATACTTGATTTAATAATCTGGCTATATCACATATAACCGACTAATATCATGTGTATCAATTTATCGATTCAACATTTGATTCGATAACCCGGCTATATCGCATATAACCGATCGATGATACAAATCGCGAGAATAGAATACGGTATCACATACTCGTATTAATCTCGCTCCCGCACATATCATATATATGCTCCTACTTCATTTCGCTTAAACCAGGAAACCTCTGTGTAGGACTCTAAAGACTCGTCAATACGCCGGCAGTAGGTGACGATCATATCAAACACCCACAAGCCGCAAGAGACCTGCTAAACGTAACGGCCACCCGGGTATTGAGCGATCAAAATATCAACAAGCAAGCCTGCTCGTACTCCTGCGAATCCAATCAGTAACACTACCGTACAGTCCGGTCTCTTCATCTGATATGTCGCATATCTCGCCTAGGGGTGGTAAACGTCAGACCACAATAGCCTAATAAGTCATGCCAATGTATGGTCCATAATGGTTTAAGAAACTACTGGTAACACTTACCAGTAAATCTCAGCAATTCTGGCTAGGGATTTCATGTTATGGCCAATCTAGCATAGCGCAACATCAACCCCCAATACCCGGAGAGACGAATCCCCTCCTATCGCTCATTGCCTCCATGTGACTCGGGACTATACCCAAAAACCACCTGTTTGCACGACTCAGTAGAGCCATGGTAGGGTGGAAATAAAAGCACGGTGGGAGACATACAAGACTCTATGACGATCTCGGGTCGACAGACTAACCAATACCAGTGTCACCAGAGAACTGCTATCTGACGATAGGTATAATACCATCTAGGAGTTCTCGGCGAGTCCGTTCAGTGTGCCCCCCCTCTCGCCAAGTTCCGGCGCCTCTGACTTCCTAGTTCAAGATAGCACTCTCTTTCTACTGAGCACCCGTATACCTTATCTGATGTCAAACACCAATGGATGTGGGATCATCCATCGCCCATCATATAGGTCAAGAAGCGCATACGCTAGTCTACTCTGGAGTATCGATGCCCTGTCTCGATACTCCCATGACTAGAAACAATTATAGGGTGCACTTATGGACTACCCTTGGCCCCACTAGTATGATCTCCATCATAGTCCCGGTAGTCAAGTACACATCCTAAGGGCTTTGTCAACATGTGAGAGCAAGACAGCATCACTTATACAATTCAACATGTTAAGACAAAGAGTAACCAGATAGTATAGTATCATGTCGAGCAAGAAAGTCCTCTCTATATATGTCCAAGCATCCATTATAATATACATCACATGTACAATAATGGCCTCTAGGACATACATATAACTAACAATCTCCCACTTGCACTAAGGCCATTTGTTATGGTATCCAATACCCAACAATATAGCAGTGGTTGTAGTATCCCATACTCAACCATCCCAAAATTTCTCAAATAGTATTTAGGGAAGCAGGCCTTGGTGAGTGGATCCGCCGTGTTTATCTTTCGTGCCAACTCTCCTAACCTCGATCCGTTGGAGATCAACCATCTCCCTGATTAGGTGATACAGTCCTCAGAATATGTCCGTATCGCAGATGGGACCTGCATTCCTAGGCCAAAGCCATAACTCCATTGTTGTCACAATAACAGTTATTGGACGCTCAATGGTAGGAACCATGTTCATCTCATGAACAAGTAATGTCCAGACAGCCACTTTGGCAGCATCGTTGGTAGCAATGCATTCAGCCTTTATCATCTAGTTTGCCCCAGTATCTAGCTTGGAACTCTTCCAACATACCGTCCCTCTACTGAGGGTAAAGACAGTGCCTGTGACTGACTTTCAGTCAACCTTACCATCCTGGAAGCTCAAGTCGGCAAAGGACTCCTACTGGAGTTCACTATTACCAAACTCCAAGAACATTTCTTTAGTGCTCCTCAAGTACTTAAGAAGGTTTTCCAAAGCTGTCCAGTGATTCTCCCCAGGATCATTTGATACCATCTCACTACACCTAGTGAGAATCCTAACATCCACTTATATCTATCTCATAGATCCAAAACCAGGATTTAGGAGGTATCACCTAGATCCTACATGGAGAATCAATGTGATAATAGGAGATTGACCGAGTGTAGCATAGGAAAACACCTTTCCTATCAAGAGTATGTCATCCACGTACAATATGAGAAAGACCACCTTACTCTCTACTACCCTTTTGTATATACAAGGTTCATCTACTATTTTGATGAAGTCAAACGCTTTGACTATCACATCAAAATAGATGTTCCAACTCTGCGATACCTGCTTTAACCTGTAAAGCAACTTGCTCACGTTTCCGCTGCTCCCGCTATCTACGAAAACCTTTGGTTGTGTACTTATGAACTCTCTCTTCTAAATCATTATTTAGAAAAGCAGTCATGACACCCAACCGCCAGATATCATAGTCATGGTATGTAGCAATGGCAAGTAGGATCCGTATGGACTTAAGCATAGGTTCTGGTGAAAAGGTTTCATCATTATCCATTCCTGGTCGATGACGAGAACCTATTACAACAAGCCTATCTTTGAAAGTCTCAACTTTTCTATCTACACCAAGTAATCTTCTCAAGATATACTTGCTCCTGATGGGGATTTAACCCTTCAGATATAGCAACCAAAGTCCATACTTTGTTAATGTACATAGATTCCATCTCAGATCGCATAGAATCTAGCCATTCACGCAGAGTCCCTACTCTTGATGGCCTGCTCAAAACTAGTTGGGTCATCATCTCATGATGCAATCCTCGCTCCCACTGTCATCGAGAAACCGAAGTATCTCTCAGGCGGATGAGGAACCCTACCAGATCGGCGGAGAGGCTGAAGTTCATCAGGAGCTATTGAATCCTCTGGTTCTACCAAATCATCAGCTGTAGTTTGTATAGATGGAACTCTTTCCAGTTCTACCTCATGACCACAAATTTATTTCCAAAATAAATTCCTTTTCCTAAAAAGGTGATCATGCCGAGAAATAAAACACCTTTTGTTTCTCGGTACGGTAGAAGATATTCCCTTGCAAATGCTTAGGATATCCAACAAACTTCAACAGAACTGACCTTGCCTCGAGCTTGTCTGGATTTTTCTTTTAGACATAGGCCGGACAACCCCAAATCTTAACTTTCTTAAGGCATTGGCTTTTCCCATACCATATCTCATATGGAGTGGTAGACACTGATTTGATCGGAACCCAATTCAATAGGTATGCAGCTTCTTAAGTGCATAACTCCCAAAAGAAAATAGGTGACTCAACATTACTCATCATGGAGCGCGCCATATCAAATAGGGTGCGATTGATCCGCCCCGATACACCGTTGTGTTGTGGTGTATACAGAGGAGTAATACTGAGAGAGAATCTTATTCTCCTTTAAAATAGTTCAGGATCTACATGCTCAAGTATTCTCCTCCCTTATCTCATCATAGGACTTAAATACTTATACCCGTTTTTAGGTCTCTACTTCTGACTTATATTCTTTGAATTTCTCAAAAGGTTCAGACTCGCGTTTCAACAGGAACATGTGTCCGAATCTTGAGAGATCATCAGTGAATGTAATGAAGTACAAAGAACCGGTCCTGACATGTGTAGACAGAGGACCAAATACATCAGTATGTATCAGTCCCAAGATTATACTAACTCTTTCTCTGTTTCCAGTAAACGGATTTATGGCCATTTTACCTTTGTGACATGACTGGCAAGTTTCACAATATGCAAATTCAAACTGATTTAAATATGCATCTTTATGTAACTTAGCTAGTCATGTCGCATTGATATGACCTAGTCTACAATTCCACAAGAAGGATTCGTTCATTTCTGAACTCTTCCTCTTGTGTATGTTCTATACGTTAAGAACTATGTTTTGATTTAGAACGTATATGTCATTAGATAACGTGCCTGAATCGATCAACTCTTTGATATAGGAAATATTCAAAATATTATCCAACAATACAAAATTATATCCTTCTTTAGTAAATAAAGAGACTGATATAATGTTGCATATCAGGTTCGGTATCTAATAACATTCATTCAGAATCAATGTATTTGGTAATACAAGGTGATATTTGCCAACTGATTTGGCTACAACACATGCACCAATCTCTATACTTAGAGACATACCACCCTATGCTCAGTTCTGTACCTATCAATAGCCCATGTTACAGATTACATATATGGGATCCTGATCCGGTATCTCATACCTAGGACGTAGAGGACACTGAGAAACAGTTTTCTGTAATGAACACACCCGAAGAAGATGCATTAACATGCACTTTCTTCGTTTGGGCGGCATGGGAATCCTGGTATTCCCCTATTTCCTGCTCGGTCTTATAACAATTATTAGTTAGAGTAGGACCAACGTTCCCCTGGCTTAGTATAACAAAGCGGGTTCGGTCAATACATCCATTTTATTATCTTGATTAAGGCGTGACGTGGTCGCTATCTGGAGAGAGAGAGAAGAAAACACTCTGCGTGCGCTCTTGCAAGATTAGATTGGTTATATATTTTATCTAATCAGGATGGCTCCTACTGTTTTTATCAAATCTTCCTTCAAACCTTACAAGAAAAGACTAGCCGGGATTAATTACACCCTACAAGTTCGCCAATCTTTCAGCCAGACCAGTACCGGTACTTTGAGGGAGGTTCCCCGTGCTTTCGCACGGACCTAATTAAAATAAACCTCGTTTTTCCAGGGGCGTAACTCCGTTGACACCTTTCTAGACACCTACTTGATCGGCAAATTGTAAAGTGCAAAACTCTCTCAGGAGTAACAATTACTCACAGTGGGTATCAGGATCCAATTATCTCATAGAAGGTAAGCAATCTCATTGCAAATTTCAACACTTGAAACTCCCGATAATGGTTTTTACCCCTAGCACTTATGATCTTAACTATGGTCAACATATCATAAGCACTAATCAAGTTCTACCCGTCATTTCATGATTAATTATACCCACTCATATGACCCTCAACTATGGTCGACATAATCACATGACTGTCCTAATTAATCGCATCATATGTTGTGTAGGAAGACATTACTTAGCTACCGTACACTATACCTCAACTATGGTCGACATACGCAGCATGAATATTAAGTACTCTACTTCCTAAAATGACGGAGGGTTGCGGATGGTTTTTAAGAAAACCTTCGCTTTGAACTTGATCTCGTTGCAGAATCAAATAGTTTTAAAAGGAGTGGCTTAAGCTCCGCTTTATGAAACTTTGCTTTTTCGTAAAAAGCCGAGTGGGTTTCAAATTCGATTCTACAATATCTTTAGGTTTATTTTCTTTCATTAATCACATTAATGAATGTCCCATCATTTAAATTACCTAAGCATCACAGATAAATACAACGTACGCTTATGCCATCCGCATTCGCCACGAAGTCCCGTCATGCACCGTTAGGTTAGGTAACTAACGGCAGAGCGGGGCAGGGCTAGCGCGGGTGAAAAACATAAGCAACGTTTATAATATATCATATATATTATATAATGTATCCATCTCAGAATATAAATTGATCACATCACAGAATATCAGTAGCAGAAGACAACATATGAAATATTGGATATACTACGATTTCCTGGTTTTAATTTAAGCCTGTATAAAACACGGATTCCACGGTCGTGATGAATGGCCAAACCCACCTCCCTAGACCCCTAAGAGAGCGGCGAGCAACCCTACCAATTCTAGAATTAGGAGACCCGGACTCGACGTCTTGAGATGGCTTCCCACTGGACTCTAGAACCCGGTTACTTGTGCTCCCCTCCTTGGGTCTATCCTAATGCGGAAAAGTAAATAATATACATCAACGGTGATATCTTCCTCAACCCGAAAGTGCCCCAATAAAAGAATATTACATACAAGTTTTTACATGAATGAAAATGAAAAACTCTCATCTCACATAAAACCCCCGGCTATTCAAACACGACGATCCAATATAACATATCACAACAACGCATAACATCACATGCCATCAACGTAAGTAAATATGCGTATCCCAATTTTCGTTGACGTATAGCAACAAAATCGGCGATACACCACATATTACACTTACGGTCGCATAAAAGAAAGTGAAAACTACAACAGTTGGATTCCGCAACCACCATAGACATCATAAATCCGAAATATCTCATATTCCGGATTTCATGCCTAACAATATGAATTCCTTAGATATCGCATGCCTAACAATTATAAACTCCGCATTTTAGTCTCGATATTGAAAACACTTTCCAATAATAAGTCGGGCAATTCAACAAGATTCCCGACATCCTGATAGAATGCTCGTCGGAAACTTTAGTAGACGGCCGCACCCCGATACCGTCGACGAAGTGCACTTAGGCGGAAAACCGCGGCCGCGAGCACCCGGACGGATGCTTTTGGCAACGGAGTTCTTCTACAGTCACTTGGTCGGGACTATGGGGCATGGCTATCTAGTAAGGTTACCCGGCGAGTATCTGCGTACGCTACGTGATTGCGACGGACTTTTGATCACATCAAAATTCCGTGGCAACCAATCAAATGAGACTAAATTACTAGATTTATAAAATTCAAATATTGTGGATTCCAAGTATTGTATCCCATCACAAATATCCGGACGACGTTAAACTTTTCGATCGATTAATCAAAGTCCCACAATTCCCCGAGAGCTCAACATTTGAGCACAGTTTAAAATTAACCCAGAATCATGCCACAGCACCTATGGACCAGCCGTAGAAGGGCAAACCCAAACCTCATTAATGGCACCGTGAAACTGCGGCAAACCCTAAGGTTCGAAGCCGGTTCCATGGTCATTATGTCGAGTTAGGGTTTTATTCTTCTAGAGGGTCCACAGAATTGCTTGCATGATTTTCCGAATACCCTAAACTTGGAAAAATGGGTTTTTGACATTCGATCAAACTTGTTAACTTCGTCTAGATAACATGTGAAAACCCGAAAACAATGTTAAACTACGAATATGAAACACTCTGAAGATTCCTATACATTAAGACTGCATCACATGAAATCTTAGAAAAAAACAAACAACACCTGAAACACTAAAACCCAGAGCGTGGAACACCACTAAAATTTGAGGCAAAAATTCCAAAATTAGGCCGAGCTCACCGGTTTTGAGGGGGTTGTGGCCGGCCACAATGAGGCTAATTGGGACCAAATTTTGGTAGTGTTCATGATATATCTCATATATCATTCTGCACTTGTTTTAAAAAAATTCGAGGACTTTAAAAATTCGACAGAAACTAGTATTTAGTGTTTCAAGTTTTGGAGTAGTTTCGGTTTCGTAATCTAACAAACATCGTCTAATACTCTAGCCCGGCTCTGATACCACTGTTTGGGTTCCTTAACACCCTACTGGGTTTTCAAGACATCAAGCATGTCAATTTAAAAATTTTCAAGAGTGCTAAAAAACCATTAACAAGGATCAAGCTAGAGTAATTAGACAAACTAAACATGTAATCTATCATTACACTAAGTGAATGAGGAATACAACCTTTGTAGACCGGTCCTTCACTTCTAAAGCTCCATGTAATAGTCCATTCGCTGCGAGTGTTGATCTCCCGAACTCTAGTATGGGTTCCCTTGGAAAAATGAACAACCTTGTTTGAAGTCTTCGAGGCCGAAGATGATCTACGTCGAGGAGACTCAAACCCAAGCTACCTCTTCACTAGATGATGAACTTTGTGAAGAGAACACCCTAAACTAAATGGCAAGTAGTAGAGGATGATGAAGTAGGAAATGGGCTCTCTTTAGATTTTATTTTCTCACAATATTTTCTCACCATTTTGAAAACTAGAAAGCTTTCATGAGGGGGAAGAAAATGAAAAGGACCAAGATGAGAAAATGAAGCTAATGAGATGAGAATAGCAACCATGGGTGAGTTAGTGTCATGCTCTAACCCATGTAGAGATTAAACCATGGTTTAAGATAATGATTTGGTTAATAAATATCTTGAATGAGACAAAATTAGTGGACCAAGTCAAAGATGCTTTAAGCTTCTCCAAGCTTCTAAGCATGACACTTTTCCAACTAATTTTGAATTACCAAAATAAATAAAACCCTTACCATTATCTTAATCATGGTGTGAGTCTCACACACCCATGTTGTATGTGGCATCTAGCATGACACAAAAACATGTACACAAAAATATATATCATATATATACTATGTGCACAATCAAGTGAGAAAAGAAATCTTAAGTGAGTTAATACTAGTTAATGTAAATTAATATATCAAATATATAATTATACATTAGATTATTAAATCAACACTTGATTTAATAATCCGGCTATATCACATATAACCGACTAATATCATGTGTATCAATATATCGAATCAACATTTGATTTGATAACCCGGCTATATCGCATATAACCGAACGATGACACAAATTACGATAATAGAATACGATATGACATACTCGTATTAATCTCGCTCCCGCACATATCACATATGTGCTCCTACTTCATTTCGATTGAGCCAGGAAACCTTTGTGTAGGACTCTAAAGACTCGTCAATACGCCGGCAGTAGGTGACGATCATATCAAACACCCACAAGCCGCAAGAGGCTTGCTAAACGTAACGGCCATCCTGGTATTGAGTGATCAGAAGATCAACAAGCAAGCCTGCTCGTACTCCTGTGAATCCAATCGGTAACACTACCGTACAGTTTGGTCTCTTCATCTGATATGTCGCATATCTCGCCTAGGGATGGTAAATGTCAGACCCTAATAGCTTGATAAGTCATGCCGATGTAAGATCTATAACGGTTCGAGAAACTACTGGTAACACTTACCTGTAAATCTCAGCAACCCTAGCCAGGGATTTCATGTTATGGCCAATCGAGCATAGCGCAACATCAACCCCCAATACCGGGAGAGACAAATCCCCTCCTATCGCTCATTGCCTCCATATGACTCGGGACTGTACCCAAAAACCACCTGTTTGCATGACTCAATAGAGCCGTGATAGGGTGGAAATCAAAGCACAGTGGGAGACACACAAGACTCTATGACGATCTCGGGTCGACAGACTAACATGTACCAGTGTCACCAGAGAACTGCTATCTAACGATAGGTATAATACCAGTTTGGAGTTCTCAGCGAGTCCGTTCAGTGTACCCAGTCTCCACTGAGCACCAGTATATCTTCTCTGATGTCAAACACTAATGGATGTGGAATTATCCATCGCCCATTATATGGGTCAAGAAGCGCATACGCTAGTCTACTCTGGAGTATCGATGCCCTGTCTCGATACTCCCACGACTAGGAACAATTATAGGGTGTACTTGTGGACTACCCTTGGCCCCACTAATATGATCTCCATCATTGTCCTGGTAGTCAAGTACACATCCTAAGGGCTTTGTCAACATGTGAGAGCAAGACAGCATCACTTATACAAGTCAACATGTTAAGACAAAGAGCAACAAGATAGCATACTATCATGTCGAGCAAGAAAGTCCTCTCTATATATGTCCAAGCATCCACTATAATATACATCACATGTACAATAATGGCCTCTAGGGCATACATATAACTAACAACTAGATATACAATTGTCAGTACGGATGCATATAGGTATCGAAAAACAGTAATACTATAACATGGGATGCATAATTAAAAGACATGTATTATTTTTATTCATATGAATATAAATATAGTAGCATAACATGTATAAAGATAAACTTACCTGATCGGATCTCACGGTGGGGTACGTACGTTATGTTCGACGTCGGGTAATCGTCGCGATGCGAACAACGGGCGTACAGAACTGGACCTGGCTAATCCAAGATGTGACCACGCTGGATGAGGACAACAACTGGGTTTCCTGGATCGTCGGTGGCGTGCAAGACTCCGGCAACGGCCGGAAAAACCAAGAATCATGAAAGAAAAGAAAGAAAGATGAGAAGAAAGAGAAGAATAAAGATTAGCTGCTGGGGAACGAGCTCTAGGTTTCTGGGGACAGAGGAGAGGAGGTGTAGGTGGTCGAGGTTGGATACTGACCATAGATACCAAAGTACTATTCGTGCCCAAAGTAAATAATAATCAAGAAATAGCCACAAGATTAGAAAATACTCAAATAGAATATGATATAAATGAACTAGGGTGTTATATTATACCCAACTACAAAAGAATTTCGTCCTCGAAATTCCCGGAACAAGAAAAGACAAGAAAACATGAATCTAAGATGATAGGTGTGGAAACTTCTGTCGGATCTTGTCTTTTCGTTGCCAAGTTGATTTTCCGTGCGAACGATTCCCCCATGAAACAAATACGAGAGGGATAACCATGTTCTTGAGAACATTTTCTCTTCGATCTACAATCGCCATCGGTCGTTCTTCATATGTCAAGTCCTCCCTTACTGTTAGCTCTGAATGATCTAGGACATGTGTATCATCTCGAACATACTTGCGGAGTTGAGATACATGAAACACGTCATAAACGCTCGCCAAGGATGGTAGTAACGCCAATCGATAGGCTACTTCTCCAATATGCTTGACAATTCCGAAAGGCCCAACAAATCAAGGACTGAGCTTGCCTCGACTACCAAATCGAATCACTCCTCTGGTCGGTATATCTTCAGGAATACAATATCACTAACTGCGAACTCCAGAGGTCTTCGTTCTGTATCGGCCAAACTTTTCTGTCGATCTTGAGCTGTCTTCATATGATTTCGGATCGTACTAATTTTCTCCACGGTTTGCACAATAACATCTAGTCCTAATAATCTTTTTTCTCCAATATCATCCCAACAGACGGGTGAGCGGCACTTACGACCATATAATATTTTGAAAGGAGCCATCTGAATAGTCACCTGAAAACTGTTATTATACGAAAACTTCACCAAGTGCAAACGATCCTCCCATGAACCCTTCAAGTCTAACTTACATGCTCTCAACATATTTTCAAGAGTTTGGATCGTTCTTTCAGACTAGTCATCTGTCTGCGGATGATATGCGGTGCTAAACTTCAATCGAGGCCCCAAACTTTCCTGTAAACTCCTCCAAAAGTGCGATAAGAATCGGGTATCACGATCGGAAACGATACTCATAGGTACTCTATACAACCTCACAATCTTCTGCATGTACCGCTCTGCTAAAGCCTCCGTCGACTAACCAACTCGAAATGGTATAAAATGACCAACGTTGGGTCCGGTTCACTTTAAAAGGCAAAACCGTGTGGTTTCGGCCAGAGCGGACAATACCATCTATACTGGGGCATGGGACGTTACATTTATAGTGGCCCATGCAGGTCCCTCAGTAGTAGGTCTGTGGTTCGAGGTCGAACCATTATTCAAAGGTGGGGAGAATGTCGGGATCCAGTTCTTGCTCACGAAACAAAGTGCCACGCTGAACAAAGTGCTACGCCGATTGTCATGCCAAAGGGGCGGGGGCCACCTCTTGAATCAATGGGGGCCACCTCTTTAGCCTGTAGGACCCACTGTAGAACAATGGGGAATATTCGGAACACATTCCGAAAGAGAACCGAACTGTATTATAAATGTAATGATATCAATCTCAATTATAGAGGCGCCTTTTAAGTGAACTGGTACTACAAGGGCTTGAGAACTCTATAGTTAAGCATGCTCAAGCCAGGGAAATTCTGGGATGGGTGACCTCCTAGGAAGTGGCCCCTGGTCGGGTCCGGTTCGCTCCGAAAGACAAAACCGTGCAGTTTCAGACGGAGCGGACAATACTCTCTGTATTGGGGTGGGGCAATGACATAAAATAGTCTCCGTATACAATCCATGGGCAACCATAATAAACAAAATAACACACGACACGAAGTGAACTTCTGGAGTAAGAGAAAGCTGACTTAATTAACTGTAGGGGCTTGCACCTATAAGGAAGAGCATCCCCACAATCAAAAACCCCTCACAAACGAGGGGGGATTTGATAAAGTCTGCTATATCGATCGCATCTATCCAAACATCCGATATACGGTCCCATAAATCAACTTGGTATCTTCAGAGAGGTGGGTGGATATGCCCAAATAGTATCTTCCCCCAAATTCAGGCTAGACGTCCCAACGTTTTAGTCTAATCTTCGGCGGTAAACAGGCATACCTGTGAGATACCCTCGACTCGTAGGGAGAAACATCTTTATGAGACCCTCACGGCTCATAAAGTTGAAAATTCTTAGGCGGCGGGGATATCAACATGTTTCCTAAGTCACCATTGCCCTCAAGGAGGTCAAGACTGACTCTTGTATACTATCTACGGGACACATTTGACAAAATTGGTAGAAGATGCCGCCATCAAAAAGGCAAAGGTGCAACTCATAAGCCTCAGGGTTTAGAACTACAATTCTTAAGAATTATGATTTAAGTCAATGGTAGAGGACGACGCTAGTGCCCTTTTGCTATCTTCTTAGATTAAAATTCTAAAGGTTATATACAATACGCCCACCTGAAATAAGTCATATGCTATGCATTATTCTACACTACTTCATCTACGTATATACCTCCATGAGAAAAGTAGTGGGGGCATTTATTTGACGTGAAAAATTCATCAAATGATGAAAATGCATTTAAATATTTATTTCAAACTACAGGGAAGAGATCACCAAACATGGGATCAGAACTACAAAGGTTAACAAAACAGTATACAAAGTTCTCTAACTCCCTCTCTGCCCTCTCTACCATGTCGTAATGGCGGTTCTCACGAAGAGTCCCTTCCCATCTGTCAGCGCCACGCTCGTCCGCAAAGGAAGACATGATAGCCCGCCAAGTCCAGATTTGACTCAGCGTATGAATCGAACAGTCCCTCACAGGCTTTGTAATCAAGCATGCTTCATGAACACAGTTGATCTTGTCCTCTGCTGCGTCAAGTATCGCTAAAGTCATCTTTGCCGGATGAGGGGGAATGTCATTAAGGATGGCCAGGAAAATCAATCGGAGCCAAATAAAGCCGGCGGGGAGAGGAGACCCCCTGTAAATCATGAGCTCATGCATTACCGTGTCGCATCTGTAAGAGCAGGTGTAACACCCAAGTTCATTTATACCAGTTCTAGTTCATGTATTTCTTTATTTATGGTATTTTCTTGATTTATTGTGTTTTGAGTGCGAATAGTATATTTGACATTTGTATTTGCATCCGACCCAACCCGCATGCTTGAAACCAGTGTTAATTCATGTTTATGATTTATCCAGGCATGTTACATGGACTCGTGCACTTTCATTTATTTTTATATTGCATACTCGCATTTTATCTAGCATATGCATTTTAATATAACATTTTAAATCACATAAAATATTTTAAAAATACATTGCATGGCCTGCATGATACCCCTAACCCTGTGGTAGCATCCGCGCATCTTGTTCTCGTCCCGTTCAGTAAAACGGACTTATTTGGATGACTACGTGCACGTGCGTGCATCCGTTCTTGGGGGTATGCATTTTTCGTTACCCGGATATCCAACTTTAATTTTGGTCGACATGTATATTTTTCGTATTTTAAAACTGAATTTTAGACCCGACCTGGGCATGTTTTGGACTATGTTTGTATTTACCAGAATATCAAATTTTATTTATATAATATTAATTTTATAAACTGATACAAATTAAAATTTAGTTAACTAATAAAAAAAATTAATTTAAATCTAAACTAATTTCCTAACAAACTAACAACCCTTTTCTCTCTCTCTCTCTCCTCTGCATATATATATTTATATAAATATTATTTTTTTTCTTCCTTATTAATACACAGCCTCTTCTTCTTACATCTTCTTCTTTCTTCTTTCTTTTTCTTGATTTTGTTTCTTGATTCCGGTGACCACCGCCGGAGCCGTGCTCGTCGCCGACGATCCGAGTGATCCAGTGAACGTATATTGCCTGTGTGATCACCCTCTTGCCTTGCCTGGACCCGTCCCGCGTGTCGCGTGTGTGTTACGACGATTTACCGACGTTGGACGTGCCATGCGTATCTGTCGCGTGATTCGATCGAGGCAAGTTTACCTTGCTACATGCTATGATAAATACTACATCCATATTAATAATAATATTTCATGTTTAGTGTATTGTACATCCCCTGTTATCATTTTACTGTTTTACGACATCTGTTTCTAGTCGCATGCTAATTCATTTCGTATCTAGGCGCATGCTAATTCATCTTGCTACATACTATGTATCTTATTTTGCATCCATATAAATAAAAATATCACATGTTGATTGCACTGTACATCCATATTAAAGTTTTACCGTTTTCGGATACCCATTTGCATCCATATCATTTAAAATATATATCGTCGTAATATTTTTTATTATTATTTTTAATTAGTTTATAATCTGTATTTTATAATGTTATACAAAATATAGTTTGAAAATATTATAGTTTACACATGAAACGTCGTTGCAAAGCGGATACGACAAATCTGAAATTTACTGTACACCTTACCTTATAAAATTCATTATAAATCATAGAAAAATTATTAGTATACGTTCTTTAGTTCGTTACGAAGCTAACTCAGAATACTATAACTCTATAAAATATTTACTTGCAAAATAAATTGTTTAAATAACGTAAAATGCAAATGAAAATATCTCTAAACTGCTGTCCAGGGAAATTCCAGCAGCAAACTTTCAATTTTGAATGTTCATAGCTTTTTGTAGGAACAACCTGAGATATTTCTACTTATAAAAATGAAAACCTTATTGAATTATATTTGTTTTGGTATAAGACACGTCCCTTTTGGAGAACGTTTGTTATTTTTAAGCTATTTTACAAATCAGGGTGACGCTGAATTTCTGAACGGAACTTTCTTATGCATGGTTAATCAATACCACTTTTATAGTTATTAATCGGTTTGAATATGTTATCCATGTTAATATTATTATATCAATATCTATTTAATAAATAATAGTTCTTATGTTTTAATATTCAGCAAATTTTACCGATTTACAGTTTTATAGTATCCATCTGTATCCGTACGGTTTATTATATATCTAGTTGCACGCCGAGACCATATTATTTCATGTTACTGTTGTATTAGTGCACCATGCTTGATAATTGTGCATCCTACTTAGTCATGATGTGACCCCTGATCGATATTTGTGCATCCATGCTTTTATTGTACATCCGTACTTTCACCTTGATTCAATACTTGCTATAATTTGATTATGAGCACCCGTTTGACATATGTGCACTACTTGACATGTCCTGATACACCACTACTTGACATGACTTGATACATGTACACTACCTGACATGACCTGATATATCACTACTTGACATGTTACCTGATCTTGTTTCAAATGCCAACAATCCTGACATGTTATCCCGATGGACATATCCTGTTGTCTGTATAGACAAACCTGTTCCTGCTTGATCCTGTGTTGGCATGAGCTTCAGATTTATCAATACCTGACTTACACACATAACTTGGGGGTATGGGGAAATCAAGAATGTAGCCGAACGTAACTCAAAGGGCTATTACATCATATTACCGTGGTCCCGTGGGATTGAACGGGACATAGACTCACAGTCTATCATATCTTGTTACCGTGGTCCCATGGGGTTGAACGGGGCATAGACCGATGGGTTATGATGAGAATTACATTAATTGATTTCGAATAACTTTAGAGTAGATAACCCTATAGTATAGTTTAGATTACCCACTGTACTTCACATGTTTATATCTTGTTCACTGATCTATATTCATGTTACGATTTACTTTCTACTGATGACTTGTTACTGTTCATACTTCATGCCTGCATATTTCATCACATCCTGCTTTCTTAGAATTATTGATATTATGATACACTGACGTCTGGGTTTTGCATGGCCCAGATCCTCTACCTTTGTCACAGGCTAATCAGGAGTATTTCCGCCGTTAGGCCGAGCAGTGATGATCCAGTTAGTATCCAGTTTAATTATGTTTTACTTTCCAGATGTTTTTGCACTTTGGATTTATTGCTTCCGCATATTATTTCTTGACTCGTTTATTCTGGCTCTTGGACATGTACTAGATAGTTTATTTTATTTTTCCTGTTCTTGATATCTCTAGACAGCCGTAATGTGACTGTGGAGGGATGTTTCCTATCCACAGGTAGCATGGTTGGCTCTATCACGTGCCTATCTTAGCGCACTCTGGGAAGCGGGACGTGATAGGGTTTGTTTGTTATCAGAGCCATAGGATTTAGGTTAATCGGATTTGATTCTTTTGTAGTTGGGTATTGGACCCAATACATGAATTCGAAAGCCCGTAATTAGGAGCATGTCCTGCCATATTGTTGTCGTAATTCTTGAATCATATCTTTCTCTTGATCCTTATCTTGACGTTATGCAAACAACTTTGCATCTCGGCTTGAAACCTTTTGCTTCCCTATTGTTTCTCCCATCCTATTCCTTTGATTCTGATACTAGAATTTGGGTGACTTGAACAGAGTTATGTGATTGTACCCATGAACTGCAGCATGGTTACAATGATGTACTCTATTTAAATAACTTGGAGTCCTGGTCTTGATTCATTTCCTTGTTCCATGGTCGTTTTATTACCTTGGTTCTCTCAGTTTCATTGCTTACCAGTTCATGTTTTGCAGATTTCTTGGTGATTGATACCGGCAGCTATGATGTTGTCTTGAAAATGGACTTTCTCGGCACTTTCCACGCTCACATTGATTGTAGGGCAAAGAAAGTGATTTTCCAGATTCCCGGACATCCAGAGTTTGTCTTTACTGGAGGAAGCAGTTCTGTCGGGCCAGTCGAGTTTAGGGCTAGGCCGACAAATAATGTTCTTTCGTCAGTGGAAGTTGATAAGGAGGAAGCGCCAGCTGTGGTTCGAGAGTTCATGGACGTGTTCGAGGACATCTCGGGTTTACCGCCAAAACGAGATGTGGAGTTCGCGATCGATCTTGTTCCTGGTGCAGCGTCAATCTCAAAGGCGTACTATCCAATGGCACCGGTGGAGCTGGAAGAAGTCAAGAAGCAGGTTACAGAATTGCTAGAGAAGTGTTGGATTCGCAGCAGCAATTCACCTTGGGGAGATCCAGTTCTTCTAGTCAAGAAGAAAGATGGCACAAGGAGGATGTGCATCGATTATCGAGAATTAAACCGGGTGACTATTAAGAACAAGTACCGGATCCTTCACATTGGAGAATTGTTCGAGCAGCTTAGTGGCGTGAGGGTATTCTCGAAGCTGGATTTGCGGTCTGGATATCATCAGGTCCGAGTTAAATCAGAGGATATTTGCAAGACTGCGTTCCGAACTCGGTATAGACATTACGAGTATTTAGTGATGCCATTCGGAGTCACGAATGCACCGACGATATTTATGGACTTGATGAACCGAATCTTTTCACCGTTCTTGGACCAGTTTATAGTGGTGTTTGTCGATGATATCCTGGTCTACTCGAGGAGCCCAAAAGAGCATGCAGAACACTTGAAGATCGCATTGCAGACGTTGAGGCAAGAAAGATTGTATGCAAAGATGAGCAAGTGCGAGTTTTGGCTTGAAGAAGTGAAGTTTTGGGGGCATGTTGTATCTGGAAATGGAATCACCGTTGATCCCGAAAAGATTGCAGCAGTTCGAGATTGGCCGATTCCGAAGAACGTAGCAGAGATCAGAAGTTTTCTTGGACTTGCCGGGTATTACAGAAGGTTCGTGGAGAATTTTGCTCGTTTGGCTGAGCCTTTGACCAAGCTTACACGGAAGGAGGTACCGTTCGTATGGACGAATAGTTGTGCATCATCTTTTGAGGTGTTGAAGCAAAGATTGATAACCGCTCCTATTTTGACCATACCAGACAGTTCCGGAGGATTGGTGATTCACAGCGACGCATCTGGGAAAGGTTTGGGATGTGTTTTGATGCAGCATGGGAAAGTTATAGCTTACGCATCGAGACAGTTGAAGATCCATGAGAAGAATTACCCAACTCATGATTTGGAGCTTGCAGCAATAATTTTCGCTTTGAAGATTTGGAGACACTACTTACTGGGCGAAAGGGTCGAAGTATTCACCGATCACAAAAGCCTAAAGTATGTGTTCACACAGAAAGAGCTTAACATGAGGCAGCGTAGATGGTTAGAGCTAATAGCTGACTACGATCTTGATCTTAAGTACCATCCAGGGGAAATTAATGTTGTGCCGGATGCGCTTAGTCGGTTACCAGCAATTCGGATGTTGACTGCGCAGAAGGAGCTTATCGAAGACTTTCGGAGATTCGAGTTGGAGATCGTGCTACCGCATTCTTCGGGACAGTTGATGCAGTTGCAATTACAACCGTCATTGATCGAGAGTATTAAAGCAGCACAGTCGCAGGACCCAAGATTGCAGAAGTTTCGAGAACAGGTTGAAATTGGACTTCGAACGGACTTGTTGATTCATGAAGATGGTTCGTTGCGATATGGTAGCCGTTTGTATGTGTCAAAAGGAGATATTCGCGAAGAAGTTATGAAGGAGGCACACAGTTCCGCATATTCCATACATCCAGGAGGCACGAAGATGTACCGTGATCTAAGACAGCATTTCTGGTGGGAAGGCGTGAAAAGGGAGATTGCCCGCTTTGTAGCGAAGTGCTTGGTGTGTCAGCAAGTTAAGGCTGAACATCAAAGGATAGCTGGTTTATTGCAACCACTTCCGATTCCTCAATGGAAGTGGGAACATATAACCATGGATTTCATGACAGCTTTACCGCGGAGTCCAAGGGGCAACAATGTAGTTTGGGTGATTGTTGATCGATTGACCAAGGCAGCTCATTTCATACCATTTCGAGTTGGTCAATCAACAGAAGCGTTGGCAGAACGGTACATGCAGGAGATTGTGAGATTGCATGGAGTACCTGTGAGCATCGTGTCCGACCGTGACACCCGATTCTTATCACACTTCTGGAGGAGTTTACAGGAAAGTTTGGAGACGCGATTGAAGTTCAGCACAGCTTATCATCCTCAAACAGATGGCCAATCGGAAAGAACGATCCAAACTCTTGAAGACATATTGAGAGCTTGCATGTTAGACTTCAAGGGTTCATGAGAGGATCATCTACACTTGGTGGAGTTTTCATACAATAACAGCTTTCAGGAGACTATTCAGATGGCTCCATTCGAAGCGTTGTATGGTCGCAAGTGTCGTTCACCTGTTTGTTGGGACAATATTGGAGAACGAAGATTGTTGGGACCAGATTTGATCGTGCAAACAGTAGAGAAAGTTAATACTATCCGGAATCACGTGAAGGCAGCACAAGATCGGCAGAAGAGTTGGGCCGACACATCGAGAAGACCTCTAGAGTTCACTATTGGTGATCTGGTATTCTTGAAGATATCACCGACTAGAGGAGTGATTCGTTTTGGGAGTCGAGGCATGCTTAGTCCTCGATTCGTGGGGCCTTTCGAGATTATGGAGCGTGTTGGAAAAGTGGCTTATCGATTGGCGTTACCACAATCTTTGGCGAATGTTCATGACGTGTTTCATGTATCTCAACTCCGTAAGTATGTTCGAGATGAAACACACGTGCTAGATCATTCGGAGCTGACATAAGAGAGGATTTAATCTTTGAGGAATGATCGATGTCGATTGTTGATCGAAGAGAAAAGGTCCTTAAGAACAAGATTATCCCTCTTGTACTTGTTTCTTGGGGAAATCGCCCGCATGGAGAATCGACTTGGGAACGAGAAGACGAAATTCGACAGAAATTTCCACACCTATTCTTGTAGATTCTTGATTGTTCATCTTTTCTTGTTTTGTGAATTTCGAGGACGAAATTCTTTTTATAGTTGGGTATAATATAACACCCTAATTCATTTATACCAGTTCTAGTTCATGTATTTCTTTATTTATGGTATTTCTTGATTTATTGTGTTTTGGGTGCGGATAGTGTATTTGACATTTGTATTTGCATCCGACCCGACCCGCATTTTTGAAACCAGTCTTGATTTATGTTTATGATTTATCCAGACCTGTTACATGGACTCGTGCACTTTCATTTAGTTGTATATTGCATACTCGCATTTTATCTAGCATCTGCATTTTAATATAACATTTTAAGTCACATAAAATATTTTAAAAATACATTGCATGGCCTGCATAATACCCCTAACCCTGTGGTAGCATCCGCGCATCTTGTTCTCGTCTCGTTCAGTGAAATGGACTTGTTTGGATGACTACGTGCACGTGCGTGCATCCGTTCTTGGGGGTATTCATTTTTCGTTACCCAGATATCCAACATTAATTTTGGTCGACATGTATATTTTTCGTATTTTAAAACTGAATTTTAGACCCGACCCGGGCATGTTTTGGACTATCTTTGTATTTACCAGAATATCAAATTTTATTTATATAATATTAATTTTATAAACTGATACAAATTAAAATTTAGTTAACTAATAAAAGATTTTTTTAAATTTAAATCTAAACTAATTTCCTAACAAACTAACAACCCTTTTCTCTCTCTCTCTCCTCTGCATATATATATTTATATATATTTTAATTTTTTTCTTCCTTATTTAATACACAGCCTCTTCTTCTTTCTTCTTTCTTTTTCTTGATCTTGTTTCTTGATTCCAGTGATCACCGCCGGAGCCGTGCTCGTCGCCGACGATCCGAGCGATCCAGTGAACGTACCTTGCCTGTGTGATCACCCTCTTGCCTTGCCTGGACCCGTCCCGCGTGCCGCGTATGCATTGCGACGATTTACCGACGTCAGACGTACCGTGCGTATCCATCGCGTGATTCGATCGAGGCAAGTTTATCTTGCTACATGCTATGATAAATACTACATCCATATTAATAATAATATTTCATGTTTAGTGTATTGTACATCCCCTGTTATCATTTTACTGTTTTACGACGTCCGTTTATATCCGTATAATTTATTTCGTATCTAGTCGCATGCTAATTCATCTTGCTACATGCTATATATCTTATTTTGCATCCATATGAATAAAAATATCACATGTTGATTGCACTGTACATCCATATTAAAGTTTTACCGTTTTCGGATACCCGTTTGCATCCATATCATTTAAAATATATATTGTCGTAATATTTCTCATTATTATCTTTAATTAGTTTATAATCTGCATTTTATAATGTTATACAAAATATAGTTTGAAAATATTATAGTTTACACTTGAAATATCGTTGCAAAGCGGATACGACAAATCTGAAATTTACTGTACACCTTACCTTATAAAATTCATTATAAATCATAGAAAAATCATTAGTATACGTTCTTTAGTTCGTTACGAAGATAAATAAGAATACTATAACTCTATGAAATATTTACTTGCAAAATAAATTGTTTAAATAATGTAAAATGCAAATGAAAATATCTCTAAACTGCTGTCCAGGGAAATTCCAACAGCAAACTTTCAATTTCGAATGTTCATAACATTTTGTAGGAACAACCTGAGATAGTTCTACTTATAAAAATGAAAACCTTATTGAATTATATTTGTTTTGGTATAATACACGACCCTTGTGGAGAACATTTGTTATTTTTAAGCTATTTTACAAATCAGGGTGACGCTGAATTTCTGAACGGAACTTTCTTGTGCATGGTTAATTAATACCACTTTTATAGTTATTAATCGGTTTGAATATGTTAACCATGTTAATATTATTATATCAATATCTATTTAATAAATAATAGTTCTTATGTTTTAATATTCAGCAAATTTTACCGATTTACAGTTTTATAGTATCCGTCTGTATCCGTACGGTTTATTACATATCTAGTTGCATGCCGAGACCATATTATTTCATGTTACTGTTGTATTAGTGCACCATGCTTGATAATTATGCATCCTACTTAGTCATGATGTGACCCCTGATCGATATTTGTGCATCCATGCTTTTATTGTATATCCGTACTTTCACCTTGATTCAATACTTGCTACAATTTGATTATGAGCACCCGTTTGACACCTGTGCACTACTTGACATGTCCTGATACACCACTACTTGACATGACTTGATACATGTACACTACCTGACATGACCTGATATATCACTACTTGACATGTTACCTGATCCTGTTTCAAATGCCGACAATCCTGATATGTTGTCCCGATGGACATATCCTGTTGTCTGTATAACCTGTTCCTGCTTGATCCTGTGTTGGCATTAGCTTCAGATTTATCAATACCTGATTTACACACATAACTTGGAGGTATGGGTAAATCAAGAATGTAGCCGAACGTAACTCAAAGAGCTATTACATCATGTTACCATGGTCCCGTGGGTTGAACGGGACATAGACTCACAGTCTATCATATCTTGTTACCGTGGTCCCATGGGGTTGAACGGGGCATAGACTGATGGGTTACGATGAGAATTACATTAATTGATTTCGAATAACTTTAGAGTAGATAACCATATAGCACAGTTTAGATTACACACTGTATTTCACCTGTTTATATCCTGTTCACTGATCTATATTCATGTTACGATTTACTTGCTACTGATGACTTGTTACTGTTCATACTTCATGCCTGCATATTTCATCACATCCTGCTTGCTTAGAATTATTGATATTATGATGCACTGACGTCTGGGTTTTGCATAGCCCAGATCCTCTACCTTTGTCGCAGGCTGATCAGGAGTATTTCCGCCGTTAGGCCGAGCAGTGATGATCCAGTTAGTATCCAGTTTAGTTATGTTTTACTTTCCAGATGTTTTTGCTCTTTGGATTTATTGCTTCCGCATATTATTTCTTGACTCGTTTATTCTGGTTCATGGACATGTACTAGATAGTTTATTTTATTTTTCCTGTTCTTGATATCTCTAGACAGCCGTAATGTGACTGTGGAGGGATGTTTCCTATCCATAGGTAGCATGGTTGGATCTGTCACATGCCTATCTTAGCGTACTCTGAGAAGCGGGGCGTGACAGCAGGATTCGCCAGACGTGCAGCAAAACGTGGAATAATCTCCCAATGGGAACCTCCCATGGCTGTCGTGGAGCATGTGGGTGATTACAAGCCATGATTCTCTCTGTGTGAATGTGAAGGAGAAAATGAACATTGTTTCAGATTATAAAGAGAAGCATTCAAGTCTCGGCACAAAAAATGTTGTGCATGGTGTCAGTTGCAACTATTTCCATGCTCTGACTAAAAGAAGGTGTTGGAAAAGAAAAGGTTGACTCAGAAAAAGTAGAGAAAGAAGGTGAAATGAAACCCTCATAAAAATAAGGCAGCGCCTCACGTTCTGGGCACGTAAGCGTCGGCATACAAAACACGTGGATGTCTGTCTCTGATAGGATTAAACCCTAAGACAGCGCCTCATGTTCTGGGCACGTGAGTGTCGGCATGCAAAGCATGTGGATGCCTGTCTCTGATAGGATTAAATCCTAAAGCAGTGCCTCACATGTTAAGCACGTGAGCGCCAGCGTGCAAAACACGTGGGTTCATGTTTCAATAAGAATTAAATTCTTTGGCTATGCCACGTGCATAACACGTGAGCGTCAGCGCCCAAGTTGAAGCAGTTTTGCTTCAGGTAGAATTAAATTCTATATGGGAAAATATTTCTCTAAACAAGAAAGATATTCTCTGTTAAACAGAGAGCCGTTGGATCAAAAATCCAATAATAGAATTAAATTCTATTAGGAAAAAATATCTCCCTGGTCTATTTAAATAAGAATAATATTCTCTGTTAAATAGAAAGTCGTTGGATAAAAAATCCAATGATGATAAGAAAAACCATCAAAAGATAGAATTAAATTCTATATGGGAAAATATATCCCTAATTTTTCTAAATATGAAAGATATGCTCTGATTCAATAGAGAACCCTTGGATTAAAAATTCAACGGTGATTAAAAATTACCGTTTGAATAAAGAGATAGAATTAAATTCTATATGGGAAAATATTTCCCTAATCTTGCTAAAATCAAAAAAAAATTCTGTTAAACAGAAAGTCTTGGATCTAAGATCCAACGGTGATTAAAAATCACCACTTGATTATGAAATCAAGTCGAGATCTCTTAAATAAAATATCCTCTCAACTAGTCAACAGTTTTTTCTCACCTATATAAAAGACCCAAGACTTCAAGACACAGACACACAAAGAGAGAAAACCCTCTATAAGTTTATGCAAAAAGAGATAAAAGACACAACCGAGAATTTAATTCTCTTTCTGAAAATGATCTTCTCGTTCTTCTTAAACCCTAGGTAAAGAAAAAAGCAGAGATCAAAACTTCTCCTTTACCTCTCATATATAGAGATACAAGGTTTTAATCCTTTATAAAGAACTTGGTTCTTTCTTTGGATCTGAGAACCAAGAGATAAATCTCCCATGAGTTGAGAATTTAATTCTCATCGGAAAGATTTTTTTCTTCATACTCATGATCTAGGGGAAAACTAAACATAAGAAAAAAGAAACATAAAAATAGATGATAGAAGTTACATTTCAGGAATTTAATTCCTCTAAAAACAGGATTTAACCCTTCAAAGAACTTAGTTCTCACAAAAAAAAAAGAAAAGAAGAACTTAGTTCTCAAAAATACGATCTCATATCTTCAAAACAGAGATCTTGTGATCATTAATGGCCAAAACACCATTAAAAGAAGTTTAACTTCTCTTCAAAAGATAAACAGAGATTAAATCTCTGAGGACTCATCGCCTTACGTGATATTCACGTAGGCACCCAAAAGATTCCATGAAATTGGCGCCTCACGTGACACTCATGTGAGCATGCAGAAGGCCCATGAAGATAGCGCCTCACGTGCCATACACATGAACGCCCATAAGTAAAGACCCGGCGCCTCACGTGATACTCACGTGAGCGTTTAAAAAATGTCAAGCTAGAGCACCTCACGTGATACCCACAAAAGCACTGTATAAAGTGCTTAGCACTGATATGGCAATATCTAAGGACTCAACGCCCCACGTGATATCCACGTGAGCGCCAACATATGATAAATATCCATGGTGACCAAATGCTTATCACTGATAGGGAAATGCCCAAACCTGAGCGCCTCACGTGACACCCACGTGAGCGCCAGAAAGCAAGACAGAATAATAGATGATGAAAAAGCTCAGGACTGAACCCCAAAATAGGCTGAGTCCCAATGAAAGTTCATACTCCTTGAGCCCATACTGCTCATCATAACCGAGGCCATATGCTCACCTCTGTTCTAAGTTGATCTTAGTCTCATATAAGACTAACATATCCTTAGTTAGAATAAATTGAACTCATATGCTCATATATTTAAGTCAATCTTAATCTAAAACCAAATTAACGGTCCTTAAATAAAATAAAATATCCCTTGAACTGATGGAACATATGACCTAGGTTCAAACCCAAATTTAATATACGGATTTGGACTAATCTGCGTCCTACGGGCGACGACATAAACTAGTCTCCGTATACAATCCATGGGCAGCCCCAAAATAAACAAAATATGACATGACACGAAATGATCTGCCTAGAGCAAGTGAAAGTGGTTATCGCAATGCGATAACGTAATTAACTGTAAGGGATTGCGCCTGCAGTGAAGAGCGTCCTCACAATAAAAAACCCTTCACATATGAGTGAGAATCTGATAAATCTTCTACATTGGTCACATCTATCCAAACCTCTGATATACGGTGCCATAAATCAACTTTGTATCGTCGGAGAAGTGGATAGATATGTTTCAAATAGCATATGCCCCTAAATTTAGACTAGACGTCCTCCGTATCTTAGTCCAGTCTTCGACGTAAACATGGATCAAATTATAAAACATGAACATTCTGAGTATAAATAAGTGATCCAATTATAGGAGTTAAAGGCACAACTTTATCTTGCTTTTCAATAAGATTGGTTTTAATAATAACTGAAAGCGGTAGAGAGTTTGGTTCGACTCTTAAAAACTTAAAAAGATATTCACAATTTATTGGATGATTTGGGGAATCTAAATCATCTATAAGATTAAGTTCATCTTTAAAAATTCCCTCAAAACTTTGATCAAAATATTCCTCTTCAAAATTAACTACCTCATCATCATTCACTTCTTCTATTATAATAGGTGAGTCTTCTTCAAAATTTTTATCAAATCTCTCATCCAATAATTCTTTCACCTCCTCCTTAAATGGACTTATGGATTGACTTTTATCTTCTAAAAACGTGGGATCCCACTCTAAATTTTCTTCAAAAATTTCATTTTTCGTTTCTAACGAAAATGTGGGTTCCCTATCAATAGTTTCATCAAAAATTATATCTAAACCAACACCATCAAAATCACAAGTTTTCTTTACAGAAGCAGTTTCTATATCCAAAATTTTCTCAAAATTTAGACTGCTACTGTTAATTCATCAGAAATATCTTCCTCAAAAATTTTACAATCAGTTAAATCAAATATCTAAAGCTCAAATATATCATCAATTAAATCATCTTCATATAAATTTGTTGTTGGAGGCCAAATTGGAAATTCAAAATTTGGAGGGTAGGTTTCAAACTCATTAGAAAGAGACTCATCATCACTTCTCTCATGTACCAATAAATCCGACTCATTTAAGACACAAGTTTTAAATGTGGATTCACAAATTGGGCACTCCTTATATCGCTCAATCCCTAGAATTTTATTTCCTCTGTTTTAAAAAACTTGATGGGGATTTTTGTGAGTCTCCAAATTTAACCGTAAGTATACAGTTTATCGCAATTGTACTTGAGGATCGTTCCAACAGAGAGGTGTGTTAACTATCTTTAAATTAAATTAAAAAGTTAGATTTTTTTAAAAGAGCAAATAAAATTGTGTTTTTTATGAGAGAGAAAGTTCTGGGGTTTTATTTGCTTTATTTGTATGGTTGATTTAAAGAATTCATCATCTTTTCTAATTTAGTTCTAATATATTTCCATTAATTATAACTAAGCATAGGTTATATTTAAATTATAAATATAGCCTATCAAAATTATAGCATCATCTAGATCATATTAAAACCCTATTTCTAGTTAATTAAAAACAATGTAGGTTTAATCTTCCACAAAAATATGTAGGTCATGAGTCTACAATTATATCTTATCGATTAATCTAGATCCCTTTAAATCACTTAGGTTGAATCTCTTATATTTAAATTAGTATCTTATCTTTCTTAATTAAGTTTCTATGTATCAACTATCATCAACTTAATTAAATTATTGGTGTTATCACCCTTCCCTAATCCAATTCAAGGTATCATTTTTCATTACTAGATTAGTTTATTAGATGCATAATTACAAAGATAATAATAAAGAACATAAGTAATTCAAAATCAAAGTATATAAAAAAAGAGAAATAAGGATATCAACTCATAGTAATTGCAAATAAAAACACCTAGAAGAAAAATTAGTTGCTCATGATATTAAAGAAAATTAAAGTTTTATTAATATTCATATGAAAACTTACAATATTCATTGATCACTTCTCCTTAAAAATCCTAACTTGAATACTATGAGAGAGAGATGAAACTCTAGGGCTATCCAGTGCTTATACAGGACTAAGGAAGTTTGTAGAACAAAAAATATAAAATATAAAAGAATCAACTTGCTAACAACTATGAAAATCTAATCTAATTGCTATGTTGGATACTGTTGCATACCTTCAGAATTTTCGAAAGAAAAAACCCTATATCTCATATTAATCTATGTGGAAAGACGATCGTACCTATAAAAAATCTCATCGAACGGCCCAAAATAGACCGCCGATCCGCCCCTAATTGACTTGATTCGTTCCTAATCCGCCGCCGAATTTTGGCTTCGTGGCTCCAGATTTTTTCTGTTGTTTTATCGTCAATTTAGATAATTTTTAAGCTCTTAAAATCTTGAATATCTCGTTGTATTTCTGTAGTTGTGTGGTTCTCCGAATTGTTCTCAAATTTGGTATATAATTAGGCAGGTTGATTTGTTACTTTTGATTTAATTTGGTTTCTCTAACTGATTTATTATTGTGATGATTGATTCATCTCTAATTATTGTAACATTTGCTGATTTGCAATAATATTCCCAAATTTGTTCCAAATTTGCAAATTGTATTTTGATTTTCTGAATAATTCCCTAAAGTCTCCATTGTACGCACGTAATCCTCATTTTAGGAAAATTTTCCTTTTTTTGCATCCAAGCTCTATTATCTGTAATAATTCACAAAAGATACCTGGAACAACATAATTTATGATGATAAAATAATAAATGGGTTAGAAAAATATGCAATAAATTACACCAATCACCACGTCACTGGATGGAATATCAATACGAGAAGCGGTGTAATAAAGTCCACTACGGGATATGATCTGTGTCCTGTAGTGATATGTGGCTGAGGATTCTACAACAACTTCATGGTGATAGATATGCCAAACTTCGATGTGGTCTAGGGCAGGGGCTGGTTAGGGACTTTATTTGCAACCAACGACTGCCGCCAAAAGATGCTAGTGTTCGAGATCCCTGGTCATCCGATGTTCATCTTCGATAAAGGAAGTTGATCTTTAGATCCAGCAACCAATAAAGCTAGAACGAAGGAGAAAATGTTGAACACCCTGCGAACGGAGGAGGAGTTGCCCGTGGTGGTTTGGGAAATTGAGGGGTGATATATTCGGGAAGCGCAGAAAGCTTAGCCCATGATTCATCGGCTTGTTCGGCATTCTAGAATGAGTTGGTGAAATTGCGTATCGCTTGGCCTTACTACCATCATTAGAGGGCATGCACAACGTCTTCCATATCTCGCAGCTAAGAAAATATGTCGGCGACCGAAGTAACGTCATGAATCATTCAGAAATCACCGTGGGGCCGACCTGGCCTATGAGCAGCAACCGGTTGATATCCGAGACTAAAAAGAGAAGATCCTGAGAAACAAGATAGTTCAGCTTATTAGAGTTATGTAGAGGAAGGACTCCCCAGGCGAATCTACGTGGGAGAGAGAGGATGAGATGAGAGAGTGTTATATCCATCTTTTTGTTACTCACTATATGTAAACCCTTTCCTACCCCCTTAATTTCAAGGACAAAATTATTTCAAGGAGAGTTGATTATAACGTCTGCGTTTTCTGAATATATATCATAATGGCTTTTAAAAATTTTCTTTGTGTCAAAATAATTATTTTAATGCTTCCGCTGTTATAAAACACTTTGAAAAGTTTTTTCAATATTTAAAACTAATTAATATGATTTTTAGGAATTTCAAAGAATTTAAAATGAATTTCTTGAAAAGGATAAAGATTTATAAGATATTTTTGATACCGGAAAAAAATTTATTTTTGATCAAATTTTGTTTCAAGTGGAAGAAAATATTAAAATAGATTTTCTAGAATTTTTCCTAATTTTTCCAATATTTTAAACTATTTTTAATTAATTTTTCTAATTAAAATTCAATTTCAGAAAACATTTTTAAATTTATAAATAAAAGAATATAAATAAATAAAAATCGAAGGTTAACTGGAGCCGTTGGATCTATCCAACGGCTCCAATTCTCCACGTGGGGAAGTAAGGGCCACACGCCTGCGCGTGCACCCACATGGGCGCCACGCGCCCACGCACGAAGCGTGGACTGTTGGATCAAATGATCCAATGGCTGAGGGTAGCGGGCGACAGCACTCGCTCAGAGGGTACGATTCGGTGTGGTTTTGGGCACGGGTTCGGGCATGGGTCGGCTCGGGTCTGGATGAATTTTAATTCTTAAAACCTTATAAATCCTTCCCATTCATTCTTAATTTTCTCACAAATTACCGATCCAAAAATTCTGGAAAAAAATTCCCTGATCTTCTTTTTTTCGACGCCAACACCGTGGTACTTCCCATTTCTCCGGCAAAATTCTGAGCGCGACGATATTCATGTTTCCGTACGTGGCGACGTTCTGGCTTCTATTCTCGATATTCCGATTCACGGTAGAATTCGCCTCACCCCTTTCACTGTCGCCTTTTTCTTAACCGTGTTTTAATTTGAATAATTGAACTCCTCTAATAATCTTAATATGGATAACTACTCATGCTCGCATCTATGATCCTACGACCTTAAATACGACAAACCGAAATTTCATGACTAGCTCTTTATTCATCGCTATAATAGAATTTTTCACACCATTGAAGGTGGGGTAATGACCTACCTCGCCCCTTAACGATACTTAACTCAAACATGTTAAAATTGTACTTTAGAACACACAAATATGATATCCGAATTGACATTGATATATTGTTCGATTACCGCCGAAATGCCCTTTGAAAAATTGTGCCTTCTTTTTATGTTTCAAAATCTTTTGATAATCCTTCCATGAAAGAAGGAGTTTACCGATAATACCTAACACTTAAAAGTTCTCTGAAATTTCTTCACCATTATTGGCAAGTTCTCTTGCAAGATGTTGAAGCTAATTAATTTGCTCGATTAAAGGTTTAGAATCAACCATTGTAAATTCAACATATTTGTTAATAAAAAAAGATAGATGACCGGCATCTTCATTGACATACCTTTGCTCAAGAGCCATCCATAATGCATAAGCAGTAGCAAACTTATGGAATTCTTCGAAGAGTTCATTGATCATTGCATTGAGAATTGTGTGGCAGCAAATGTAATCATCTTCGAGCAACTTCTGTTTTTCGGTGTATTCTCCAGCAGATGATCGTTCTTGCGGGCACGCAGCAGTAAAATCATAAATGACTTTGGTGATCGTGAGTTGGTAGTAGATTTTCGACTTCCATCGTTTGTAGTTCTTTCAATCAAGCCTTTCTAACTTCTCTATCTTGTTAAAAGACACCATTGCTTCCGACGGATCCATAAGAGAAAATCGCTATTTTAAAATTGTTGGGAAAATTTGTAGAGATTTTAGAAAGAAAATATAATTTGTTGGGTTGTTGGTTAAGACGTGGCACTCGCTATCTTTAAGATTGTGATTTCTCCACCGTGGTGCAGATGGTCTCAACATGATGATGCTAGATATCGGCGATCTCCCAGATCGTAACACGTGGCAGATGACGTATCCCAGAGCTCAGAAGAAAGGGCCTACAGGGGCTCACCAGGCTACCCCTGTGCCCGACCCGCAAGCACAAGTTGGCTCTCCTCAGAGCCCCATGCACAAATTGGCTTCCTCGGCCTCCCAGCTCGCCTCCGAGCTACCACAAGACCAAGATGCCTCGGCTCTCCCGCTCGTCCCCGAGCTCTCCCGCTGAGGCCATTTTCCTCGGTCTCATCGACCGACCAACGGCACCACTCGCAGGCGTAACCACTGCTCCGCGAATCTCGCCATGCGTGAAATCTCCGCCGGCCACATCCCACGTTCCACGCCATTACGATCCCCATTAGCGAGCCTGTCTCGCTATTAATGGGAAGATCCGCTTATCATGCGGGCGTGACGTCGGGAGCGTAACGGCCGGTGTGATTCTCGCGCCTGCCCTTGCATGCGGCCGCCGCTATATAAACCCCTCTCCCAGAGGGATCAGGTAAGAATTTTCTGCTCTACTTAAGCCGTTACTCTGCTCGGATCTTATTATTGACTTGATCGTCGGAGGATCCTCGGTGGTACCAAACCGCCCCGGGACTTCCTTGCAGGTACTCGACGCAAATCTCCTCCAACCCATTGAGATCCACACATCACAGGAGATCACGCTCCACATCAAATCCCAGCCGTCAATCACAGCCATCGGCAGATCAACGAAAGACAACATCTGAAGGAGACCGGAAAGGCCCCTCCATCAGCTGGCGCCGTCTGTGGGAAACTAACTCCACAAAAACAAAAGTTCGTCTTCCGATCTCCAACGACATGGCGAGCGATCACCCTGAAGATCCAAGCACCAGCCGCCGCCTCCCCCTCAACGGAGGCACGGATGAACCTCCCCCGGCGATTGTCATCAACGTCCTTGCTGGCCGAATAGACCGACTACCGTCCATCGTGGAGGCGCTCGTCCGCGTCCAAACGGCAGGGCCTGAACCCCAGATCGTCGCATCTCCGCCTTGAGAAGACTCCGCCCGCGTCGGCACGGCCAACCACCGACAAGCTACCTCCCACAGCCACAGATCTCCTGGACTGGTACTCTCTGCGGCCCACTGGGCGCCCCACGACTCCACGCCAAGATCCTCCGCTAGAGTGCCTCGCCTCGAGCCTCCTCACGACCCTTTCCCTCCCGAGGAGATGTCGGTCAGCTCGACTGTTCCCAGGCATGACCGACACCCACTCCCTCGATGGGGTCGCAAGGACGGGGCTCGCCACGGCGGCTCGAGGGCTACCTCACCCGGGAATCTGAGTAACCTCATCGAGAGGAACCGGGGCCGCGCCTAGACACAGGTCTCCTACGGCAGAAGCCAGGGATCGGAGGGTGCTGAATCCTCAGGATACCGCAGCCGACTCGACGCGCTCGAGAAGAAGATCGAGGGCATACGTCGGAAAGGTCACCTCTCGGGCGACGGGGCTAAGTACGCCGCCGACTCACTCACCAAGCCATTCACCGAGGAGCTGCTCGCCGTCCATGTCTCCTCGCGCAACTAGCCCCCAAAGGTCTCTCTCTCTCTCTCTTTGATGGGAAAACCGGCCCGAAGGACCACTTGGATGCTTTCACCGCGGGGATGAGCTTCCAAGACCACTCCGACACCGCCCAGTGCCGAGCTTTCCCGGCCACCCTTATCCGCTCTGGACGGGACTGGTTCCGAGGACTGGAGCCTCGCTCGATCTCAACCTTCGACGAGCTGGCCACTCAGTTCCTCGGCCACTTCGTCGGGAACCGTCGGCAAAAGCTCAGGGTCAACTACCTCTTCACAATCAAGAGCGGGGACAAGAAAACGTTCAAAGCTTACGTCACCCGCTTCTACAATGCCCTTCTTGAGGTCCCCGAGCACCGGGACGAAACGTTCATCACGGCACTCAGGTCGGGTCTTAGGCACAAGGAGTGGCTACGCTTCTTTGTACTGGCGCAACCTAAGACCATGGCCGAAGTGAAGGCATGGACCGAGCGCGAAGTCCAGCTCGAGTCCGAGGTGAATGCGAACCTTCCCCGGGCAGACCGACCCGACCAGAATAAGAGGACAAGGGAAGAGAGACCAGAGCGTCAGCAGCCCTATCATCCGAAGTTCCAGAAGTACACCCCGCTCAACGTCTCCCAAGCAGTGCTACTGGAGGAGGCTAAGAGCGAGGGGTTCTTCAAGTTCCCTCCGATCCCGCGTCAAGCCTCGAAGCGAACCCGGGGCCCCTACTGCGGTTTCCACAGGTCGCTCGGCCACTCCACGAAGAGTTGCAAGTAGCTCCGGGACTACATCAAGGAGCTCATCCGATCAGGGCACCTCGCCGCCTACCTGAGGGATAAGCGGCAAGACGACCGCGAGCAGGAGTAGCGTCCCCCTCCCGCCGAGCTGACCATCGGCCAAATCATGCTCGTATCAACAGATGATACGTCCGGCGCCCGCGGAGCCCAGTACCCTCTGCCGAGCATGGAGACCAACAAACATCCGAGGGGCTCGGACTGTGCAGATAAGATCATCTACTGGCACGTACTTCTTTTTCAAAGGCAGTGTAAACTCTTCCTAGAATTTTCTGCTTATGTAATAAAAGAGATCAATGGAACATTACGAAAAAGAAGAAAAAAAGTCTTATTTATTCAAAAAAAAGGGTACTATGGGCTCCTCAGCCATACATTGAAAAAAAAATTACAACAGCGGGGGAAGGGGGTGCAAAGAGCACTGCTCGTGGTATTCCGAGAAGATTTCCGCCAGCCGAGGCCTCACGGAATCCAGCCTCTGCTTTCGATTCCCCCCACGCGCGTTGGCATCGAGCCTCAATTGGTAGCACTCACGGAGGAGCGCCACCGAGAGATTCAGCCGTCCCGCAGAGATCAGGCCGAAACGCCTCAGAGACCGTAGCTTGCTCACGGCCTCGTCTTGGAGCTGCTTGGACATGGGGTTGTAAAGCCCCGGCGACACCCTCTAAATGGAGTACATCAGCAGCTGCATCAGGGGCGAGCGCCGGAGGAGAAGCCGGCCGAAGTGATCCTCGATGCTGCTAAAAACCAACTGCACTGTGTCCTCGGTGCAGTTCCGGTCGTAGAGGTACACGTCTTCGAAGTGAATGATATCGGGGATGGTGAAGGGGAAGTCTTCCATATTTACGATTTGCTTGTGAAGAGAGGAAGGACCAACACTCCCTCCGCTTTATAGCCTGCTTCGCTCCCAAAGGACCCAACAGCCACCCGTTTTCGCCCACAAAGATGCCGCCACATGGCAAACATTGAGCCTTTTCTGGCGAAATCGAAACGACGCGGCTCTGGCGCTTCACCTCCCCCACGCAATCAATGCGCATGTTACGTGTATTCGCCGCGACTGTTCTTATTCCCATACCAATGCCGGGAAGGTCGGACAGAACATCATGAAGAGGCAACCGTGCAGTTTCACTGCCCGATTATCCTTAGCAGGCCTCCTACGGCCCCTCCAGCGCTAAGGATCAAAGCCCTCGTCAAGAGGCAGCCGCGCAGCTACCCTGCCCGGCTATCCCTGGCTGGTAGCTTCTCTACACACAACGCCGGGGATCAAAGCCCTCGCCAAGAGGCAACCGCGCAGCTTCACTGCCCGGTTATCCTTAGCAGGCCTCTTACGGCCCCTTCAACGCTAAGGATCAAAGCCCTCGCCTAGAGGCAACCGAGCGGCTACCCTGCTCGGCTATCCCCGGCTGGTAGCTCCCTACACACAACGCCAGGGATTAAAACCCTCGCCAAGAGGCACCAGGAAGCTTCACTACCCGGTTATCCTTAGCAGGCCTCTTACGGCCCCTCCAGCACTAAGGATCAGAGCCCTCGTCTAGAAGCAGCGTGCAGCTATCCTGCCCGGCTATCCCTAGCCGGTAGCTTCCCTACACACAACGCCAGGGATCAAAGCCCTCGCCAAGAAGCAACCGCATAGCTTCACTACCCGGTTATCCTTAGCAGGCCTCCTACGGCCCTTTCAACGCTAAGGATCAAAGCCCTCGCCTAGAGGCAGCCGAGCGGCTACCCTGCTCGGCTATCCCCGGCCGGTAGCTCCTTACCCATGACGCCAGGGATCAAAGCCCTCGCCAAGAAGCACCGGGCAGTAACCTTGCTCGGCCCCATCCTAAAGGACAAAAGCCCTCGCCAAGAGGCACCGGGCAGTAACCCTGCCCGGCCCCCATCCTTAGTAGGTTTCTTACAGCCCTCCCGCGCTAAGGATCAAAGTCCTCACAAGAGGCGGCCGAGCCCGACCCTTGCTCGACTATCCCCGGCTGGTACCTTCCTACCACAACCGACAGGGATCAAAGCCCTCGCCAAGAGGCACCGGGAAGTAACCCTACTCGACCCCCATCCTGAAGGATTAAAGCCCTCGCAAGAGGCAACAGACCCGCCCTTGTTCGGTCATCCCCGGCTGGTAGCACCCTACCCACGACGCCAGGGATCAAAGCCCTCGCCAAGAGGCACCGAGTGTCTACCCTACTCGGTCATCCCCGGCTGATAGCTCCGTACCCACGACGCCAGGGATCCAATCCCTCGCCAAGAGGCAGCGAGCGGCTACCCTGCTCGGTCGTCCCCGGCTGGTAGCTCCCTACCCACGACGCCAGGGATTCAAGCCTTCACCAAGAGGCAGCCAAGCAGCTACCCTGCTCGGTCATCCACGGTTGGTAGCTTCTAACCCACGACACCATGAATCAAAGCCCCCACCAAGAGGCATCTGAAGCCCTCAGAGTGAGGACACCGAGCTCTCTTCGGCTCGGCACATCTGCAGCGGGCAGCCTACTGCCCATCAAATGCAGCGGATCTGAAGCACTCTCCAAGAGACACCGGGTCTATATAAGCCTGAGCGATCCCCCCTCGACTTTGGGGCCATGGAGATACCTTCTTTCCAACAGCCTTTTGCACGCTTGGAAAGTGATCGAAATCAACTCGACGCGCGATCGCCAGACGTAGAACTGACCTGACATAGAATCTCAACGATGCAAGTCCGAATATTCTATGAGTATTCTTCACAAACAACGGATAATATGCAAGCAATGAAACAGCAAAAGTTTTATTCGCACAAACAAAATTCTTTACAAGGGTATTGGGGGCTCCCCAGCCTTACAAAATTCTCGATAAGACAAAATAAAAGAAGCAGGAAGACGAGGGGCTTCAAGCCTCGGGGCCAGGCGCGACCCCGGGAGCCGCAATATCTACCACGGCTCGGGCAGGGTCCTCGGCCACTTCCTCATCGGGGACCTCTTCTTCTCCGAGGTCGTCCCTCTGCTCGTCGGCACCCGCGAGGGGGTATTCGGCCCGGAGCTCTTCATCAGCGAACTCCGGCATCCGGGCCTTGACGGCGTCGAGGGCCTCGTACTAGATGTTGGTAGTGGCCACGGCTAGGTCAGAGTAGTAGTCCTTCGACTTCTTATAGTCCTCCACCGCCTTAGACGCTCCGAGATTGGCCCGCTTCACCTCCTCGGTCGCAACTTCCAACTCCTTCCGGAGGGTCTCCACTGTCTTCTTCATGGTGCCGATGAGCACCCTGGCATCCTGGAGCTTGGCCTTGGCGGCCAGGGTGGCATCATGGTGCCGGGCAGCCTCCTGCTTCGAGGCCGCCGCCACCCGCGTCGCAGCGGCCTCCTCCTGCTTCCCGGCCGCCACCTCGCCCTCCAGGGCGGCGACCCTCGCCATCGCCGCCTCCAGCTCCCTCTTGGAGCTCTCCTCCAGCGAGGTAAGCTGGCCCACGGCCTTCATCGCCGGGGTTATAACCTCTTCCTCCATGCGGATGGCGAGGGCGACATGTTGGAGGACCTGAGATAATCAAAGAGAGGTCAGAAAGACAAAGGAGGCACCAAATCTCACGAATAGCCGAGCGCTTACCTGCACGGCCTCCTGGGCAATGGACGTCATCTAGCCTCTGAAAGTCCCCCCGGGGACCCTACCCTCTGCCGACATTTCGATGTCGAACAGCAGGCTGTCGGCGACGGTGTGCCCTGAGGGCACCGCAAAGCGGAGGCCTTCCTCCTCGACCATGATCGGGGAGGCCGGGGTCTGAGGAACCCTTCAGGGGACCCTCTTGAGGGGGGCTGATGGAGACCTAGTCTCCTCCTCCGAGGCTGGGTCCTCCTATTCACGCACCCACTTCTGGCTCGGCGCTTTGCTGGACTCCGGGGTGGGACCCTCCCTCGAACGCTGAGGAGGTACGGCCACCAGAGGCACCGGGACGGCGGCCGAAGGAACTAGGACATGCTTCGAGCGGGAAGAGCTGGCGCCTCCAGCCTTCGGGCCCTTCTTCGGCTGCCGCATAGAGGCTCGGAGTTCGTTCATATCCATGGGTTCTATACAAAACAAGATGCAGTGGAGTCAGCGCCACATACAAAAATAAAGCAAAACGCAAGCCTAACTCACCGACAAACTCGATGGGACTGAGCCCGACCCGCTCAGATAGCAGCACGTCAGGTCGGGGAATGGGCTCCCACGACGCCACTCTCACCGCGGCGGGGTCATTGGACTGATTTCCCGGGAAGCACTTATCCCTTGACCATTGGGTCGGCACGGGACAGTCCTCACCCTCGGACGGCGCAACAAAGAAGAACTTCTTCTTCTTCCAGTCATGGATAGAAGAAGGCAGGACTACAACTCCTGACCCGGCGACACCCACTGTCGCTTCAAGGAGAGGTAGACCCACCTCGGGTCGCCCGCTCGACCCCCAGAATGATTTTTGAAGAGGAGAGAGGAATCAAGGATGGAGAGACTGAAGGGGACCGCCTGTAGCTTCAGGCGGACCAGGAACCTGAAGAGGATCCTCCATGAGTTCGGCACTAACTGGCCCGGAGCTAACCCGAAGAAGTTCAGCGCTTCGACGACCACCGGAAGGAAGGGCAGGCGCATTCTGCCCCAAAAGGCTTCCAAGTACAGGGCGATCTCCCTACCCCGTACTTGGTCTGCCCTCTCTCCTTTCTTGGCCAAGAGAAGCGTATAGCCAGAAGGGATATGGAAGCGAGTCCGAGCGTTGGCGAGCTCATCCTCGTGCCTCATCAAAGACAGCACGCCAGGAGCGGCGTCCGCCTCCTCCTCCCTGGGGACTGCCCCAGTCGCACGGTCCCGGGAAGAGGATTTGACCCCTGCTCCCCAGGAAGACTCGGTCTCAACTTGAGGGTCCCTAGAGCCTACTCCCACCACATCTACAGACTCTACAAAGGAAGATATCTAACCTGGAGAAGAGGGATCCTCGGAAGGCAAAAGCAGAAGAAAGAAGAAGAGCGCCGAGCTATCAGGACTTAAAGCGAGGAAAGTATGAAGAGATAGGGGCCCTGGAGTGGACCCCATCCCTGTTTATTGCAGCCATCGCCCTCATCCAACGGCGCCCTTCATCTCCCGCCAAAACGACTCCTCGCGTCTGACGACCCCGATTGCTCCACCTGTCGCTCCAGCATTAGGCCGCATCCCATCAGACGCCGCAGATCTGTAACACGTCGCGTCGCCCAACCGACGCTCGACACGTGGACCGTCGCTTCAGTGACGGAACGCACAGACCGGCACACCTTCCTTAAATGCAGAGATCTCGCCCATGATTCGCTGGCAGAAAAGACAACAGATTGCCCGGGGACACGTCCTGATGATATCTTCAAAGGGAGCTCACCCCGGGTAGCCCGGTAGTCCACTCTCGACCCGACCCGTCAGCTGGTCGGGACAAGAGTGGGGGGCTAATGATGATGCTCGATATCGGCGATCTCTCAGATCGTGACACGTGGCAGATGACGTATCCCGGAGCTTAGAAGAAAAGGCCTACAGGGGCTGACCAGGCCACCCCTGTGCCCGACCCGCAAGCACAAGCTGGCTCTCCTTAGAGCCCCCATGCACAAATTGGCTTTCTCGGCCTCCCAGCTCGCCTCCGAGCTACCACAGGACCAAGATGCCTCGGCTCTCCCGCTTGTCCCCGAGCTCTCCCGCCGAGGCCATTTTCCTCGGTCTCATCGACCGACCAACGGCACCACCCGCAGGCGTAACCACCGCTCCGCGAATCTTGCCATGCGCGAGATCTCCGCCGGCCACATCCCACGTTCCACGCCATTACGATCCCCATTAGCGAGCATGTCTCGCTACTAATGGGAAGATCCGCTTATCACGCGGGCATGACGTCGGGAGCGTAACGGCCAGCGTGATTCTCGCGCCTGCCCCTGCATGGTGCCGCCGCTATATAACCCCCTCTCCCAGAGGGATCAGGTAAGCATTTTCTGCTCTACTTAAGCCGTTACTCTGCTCGGATCTTGTTACTGACTTGATCGTCGGAGGGTCCTCGGTGGTACCAAACCGCCTCGGGACTTCCTTACAGGTACTCAGCGCAAATCTCCTTCAACCCATTGAGATCCACACATCGCAGGAGATCACGCTCCAGATCAAATTCCAGTCGGCAATCGCAGCCATCGGCAGATCAACGGAAGACAACATCTGAAGGAGACCGGAAAGGCCCCTCCATCACAACAGAAATCCTATCTCAGGATACAATGTCCAAGTCGGTAGTTTTCGAATCCTATAAAAGCCGCACTCTTTTATGGACTCGGGAATCAAGTATTCAGAACCAAAGAAAATCAAGAAAAAATAAGATAAAATTTTGTTATATCTCAAATATGGAGTAATGTGCTAAATTTATAGTGATTGAAGGGTTGCATACAAATTCATTTTCAATTATGATGAGAGGCCCAAACCGTTTCATTACTTTGAATGCACAATCAAAACGATAAAAAGATTAGCCATTAAATTTTTGAGTTAAATGGTGATAAAGGCTTGACTAAATTAGTGAAACATTTGATTTAATTAACCATTGAATCCCACTAAAATAACTCATGCATTCGTGACCATTAACTATTAGCCAATTCAAAATTGAAATGAACCATTTATGAGCCCAACACATACCCTCTTCAATTAGCACTCAAATTACACACATGCTCCAAAGCAGAGACTACCTTGGAAACGTTTTATAAAACGATTATTCATATTTCAAAAATAATTACTTAATTTATTAGTAGGAAATATCCAACAACTGGTTCATATATGGATCATTAATTTCAACAAATTCACTTGTGCTCGTACCATTTGTCAGCTGTTAATAAAATGTTTAGAAGAATGCATGCTAACAAAATGTAACGTATGAATTACTTCAAATATCATATAAGTTGATATTTAATCATATATAATTAATTGGTTTATTTTACATAGTAAGTGGAGAGGCATGGGAGATCTAATAGTCAAGGATCATTAATTTCCTTAAAAGAAAAGTACTAATTTCCTTGAAAAGAAAAGTCGCATTTGCAAAATGTGATATTGCTTGTTTCGAGAGAAAACACGCCTCAAATCCACAAATATAAACTTCAGCAATTTAATGCATGACACAGCAGCAATATTAATATTACTTCTTGTGACATGAAAGCATAATATCGATACAAGACAATAAAGTGACCTAAAATTAATCCTTAGTTGTCACAATAATTCTTTAGATAATTTACATAGAGATACGAAAATACGCCTTGTGCACCACAAGCTGAATTATCATGTCGGATTTGTGTAACATGTAAAAAATACATGTTTTTACGGAGGTTAAAAGTAATACAAATTGTGAATATAAAAACATATAGTTTAAACTCATATATAGAAAAGAATGGTATTGACTATTATATTGAAATCAGGTTATTATTCAAAAAAAAAGATTATATCTCCAAATAGTATCAAGTTTATTCAGGGCCGGATCCTTATAAAGGCGAGGTTAGGTATCCGGGTCACCTGAATCCGACGGAGAGGGTATAGTATACATAATTAGTGATGTAGAAAAATAGGATAAAAGAAAATTAGCAGCTAATCGTATTAGTAGTCATTTGGTTGAGGCATTGAAAAATCTTGAGGATGGTTCAAGTTTGAGGCTTTTGTGACATCAATTTTTCTGTTAAGTTGGTTTTGATAAAATTCATTTTCTGCACTTCTTTATACCAAACAATGTTCAAAGTTTTCCAAAGATCAAAATCTTAGATATAAGAACCACTATAGTAATTATTTGGATTGAATTTTTCTTATGATTAAAATTTTCTATATTTTTAAAAAAATTTAATATATTCTGCCGTTATAACTGGAAAAAAAGGGCCGTATAACACTCTCACATTTATTTGGATTAAAATATAAAACTGGAAAAACTCTGATCCATCATAAGTCTAAGCCATTGATTTTTTTTGTTAAGAACATCCTATAAAATTAATAGTTATAAAAAACTTTTAAAATATTTTTTAAACAAAAAAAAATTGAAAAGATTATTATAATTAACAAAAATGTTTAATATATTCTGCCCGTTATAACTGGAAAAAAAAGGGTGTGTGACACTGTCACATTTATTTTAGATTAAAATATAAAGCTAGAAAAACTCTGATCCATCGTAAGTCTAAGCCACTGATTTTTCTTGTTAAGAATATCCTATAAAATTAATAGTTATAAAAACCTTTTAAAATATTTTTTAAACAAAATAAATTTGAAAAGATTATTATAATTAACAAAAAAGTTCAACAGTCAAAGCAAATTTAACCAAATTCATCATCAACTAGTTTATTAAAAAAATTATATTATACCTACTAAATTAATAATAAATCAAGGTAATACATCAAAGATAGAGTTAAATTATAAAATTAACAAATCCACTTATTTTTTAAATGTTTATTAAAATCATCACGCTCATTGCCAAAACGCTTAGTGTGTTTGATGTGATGTTGATGTTTGTATATGTATGGTATTAAAAGTTGCGAATATTGACCTGATTTGTCGTAACCACTCAGTTTTGCTTGGTTGTAAGCTCTCGGTTTTGCCTCACCCCTTGTGGACAAAAATATATAAATATATTTCAAGCTTACTCTTATAGTTAAGTTTCAACATGCACCTGTCGTGGCAAAATTTGCGTTTGTAGAATTGAGCCTATGTGATAGAGGACTTTTCAAATCTCCCTCAGATTTTGTCTTCAGTCGATCTCCCGGTGGATTCTGGAGGGGATCCCCTGTTGTGTGTAGGTCTCAATGGGTTTTGAGGAGATTTGGTGATTGGAGGAGTTTGACGCCAAGTACCTGCAAAGAAATCCCGGGATGGTTTGATGCCACCGAGAACCCTCCGACGATCAAATTAGTACTAGATCCGAGCAGCGTAAGGCTAAGTTGAGTAAAAAAATGGCTTACTTGACCCTTCTGTAATGGGGGTTTATATAGTGGTGGAGACACGCAGCAGCAAGCGCGAGAATCTCGCCGGCAATTACACTCCCGACGTCACGCCCGCGTAGAGCGGATCACCTATGAATGGGGATCGCGAAGGCGACGTGGGATGTTGCTGGCGGGCAATCCGCGCATGACGAGATTCGCGGAGCTGCGGTTACGCCTGTGAGCAGCAGAACTGGTCAGATGACCAAGGAAGACAGCCTCGGCAAAGGGGCTCGGGGACGAGCGAGAAGGCCGAGGAGACTTGGTCTTGTGGTAGCTCGGGGCGAGCTGAGGGGCCGAGGAGTCCAATCTGCGGGGAGCCCCGAGGAGAGCCAGCTCGTGCTGGCCAGTCGGGTATAGGAGTGGCATGGTCGGTTTTTATGGGCCCCTTCTTCTGAGTTCCAGGATGTGCCGTCTGCCACGTGTCCCGATCTTAAGGGTCGCCGATACTGAGCATTATCATTAGCCCCCCACTCTTGTCCCGACCAGCCAGCGGGTCGGGTCAGGAGTGGACCGCCGGGCCGCCCGAGGGGAGCTCCGTCCTAAGTTTTCGTCGGGACGCGTCCCCGGGCCGCGAGCTGTCTTTTCTGCCAGCGAATCTAGGCGAGATCCCTGCATTTAAGGAGGGTGCACCGGTTCGTGTATCTTGCCTTTGAAGTGACGGCCCACGTGTCGAGCGTCGGTTGGCTGACGCGACGTGTGCAGACCTGCGACGCCTGAAAGGGTGATGTCCAATGTGGGGACGACAAGTGGAGCAATCGGACCCGTTGGATGCGAGGAGGCCTCTTGGCGGGAGATGAAGGGCACTGTCGGATGAGGTCGCTTATGGTGATAAAATAGGGGTAGGGCCCGTTCCAGGGCCCCTACGCTTTCATATTTCCCGTTCCAAGTCTCGGTTGCTCGGCGCTCGTCTTCTTCCTTCCACTTTCGTTCCCCGAGGATCATCCTTCCTAAGGTTAGATGTCTTCTCTTGTCAAGTCAGTAGATGTCGTTAAGGCAGGTTCTAGGAACCCTTTAGGTGAGCCTGAGTTCTCTCGAGGGGCAGGGGTTGGCCCCTCTTCCCGGGATCATGTGGCGGGGGCATCCTGTAAGTGCACGGCGGCGCCCCGGCCGTCAATCCGACGCCGGAATGCGGAAACGAAACTTTTCTAGAACTTAGAAACTAGCACCACCGCGCACAAAAATCCCGGATCGGGCCATTAACCTAACTCTAGCAAACTAGAAGAAAGGGTAGAGAGCTATACCAAGCGATCCGTGTCCTTCGGTCTTCGCCTCCACTCCGATCTCCTCGCGGAATCTCTGGTCGTCGCCTCCTCGTCGAAACGGGCACCACATCGCCGGGTTCTTTTACGGGCTCCCACCTCTGGACCAAGGCAACTCAGGCGCGAAGTTGGCTAGCCGACGCGTACAAGGGTGCTGTAGATGAAGTGTAGAAACCATTGTCTCTTTGGGGTTATGAGGTTGCCAAGTTGATGGAGGAATAAAAAGATAAGCTTTGAAGATGGCTATGGAATTTTTTGTGGCAAGCTAATTTTAGATGGATAATTTCCCTCATGACAAAAATGAACCTCTCCCCTCACCAAAGTGGCCGGCCCCTTCATATGATCAATTGGTGGAGGAAAAAGAATAATATATGAAGGGAGGTGAGAGTAGTGAAAGCAAAGGGTGACCATAACCAAATATGATGATAACAATATCAAATCAATTTCTAATCCTTTCTGATCTCATTTAATGCAAGTGAGGGGATGGAAAAAGAATCTCATCATGAAGCCACACATGCAAATAACACCCTCCACAAAGATAATTTGCACAACTGCAAATAACCCCCTCCATCGGAAAAGTCCGGCCGGGAAGGAACAAAGGAAAACTGGCCGGAACGGAATGCAAACTGGCAACTTCAGAAAACTGATCCCGTAATAAATTACAGGAAAACCCCGTGACTGCATATACATGCCCGCATTTGTATTCCCACTGAATACAAATGCAATGAGACAAAATCTACACTGTACTATACTAGGATCCGGCTTAAACTAAAGCCTGCTAGTATTATCCGTCCGATCACGATCCGTGCAATACCGCACGTATCTGATCGAACCCTGCCATATCTCCATACGGCCTCTACAGCGTTTCGCCCGAAACTTGAGAAACTGGTCTGTAGGGGACTCTAAAGACTCGCCAACACTTTGGTTGTGGATTTAACCACTAGCACGTCAGAGGTATTAGCCAATACATAACGGGCTACCAGGTATTGACCAAAAGGGACGTCGATGAGCGAACTCATCCTGACACCCTACTGAGCCTGTCAGTGACAATATCCGTACAGTCCGGTCCGTTCGTCTATGAGCATCGCATGGCGGGCCTAGGGGGTTGGTAAAAGTCAGACCCCCAAAAACGGTACAAGTCGTGTCGGAGATCAGCCCAGAACACCCTGAGATACTACTGGAATACCTACCAGTAAATCTCCTGCCTTGGCCAAGGACTTTTCATGTACTGGCTCTCCTAGACACAGCGCGACCTCACCCCCAATACCGGGAGAGACGAACCCCTGCAGATCCGCTCACTGCCTCCATGTGGCTCGGGACTGTACCCAACTAAAACCTATTTGCACGTCTCCTTTGAGCGTGGTAGGGTAGTAATCAAAGCACAGTGGGAACTCACACAAGACAAATGACGATCTCAGGTCGATAAACTAACATGTACACATGTCACCAGGGAACTGCTATCTAACGTCAGGTATAATACCAACTAGCAAGTTCCCGGCGAGTCCTGTCCGGTGTACTCATAACCCAATGAGTACCTGTATACATTTTAGGTGAACCAACTGACACCAGTGGCTTGTGAGACCGGCCACCGCCCCTCGTCGGGGTCTCGACTGTATACACTAGTCTACTCTGGAGTATCGATGCCCTGTCTCGAAACTCCCACGACTAGGGACCTTTTAAGGATGTGCTTATAGACACTAGCTCCCACGTATATGATCGCCCTCATACTGCTGGTAGTCAAGCAAGAATCCTAGGGGCTCTATCAACGTGCAATAGTGACCTGTAAGGTCACCTAAAGCAGTACACGATGATAAAGATAAACCAGATTGCATACTATCATCTTAAGTAAGACTGTCCTACCAGGATAGGTCATCCCTCAATCATTGCAATCACGTGCCTGTGATCCAATAATTAACTCTGAGGACACTATCTCCAACAATCTTCCACTTGCACTCAAGACTAATTATTGCGATGTCGCATACTCACAGCCCGTGTGATACCGAACACCCAACTCCTCTACTAGTCAGTCTCATAAAGCTCGTTTGCGAAACTATTGCGTTCGAGGAATAGCCTCAGTGAGTGGATCCGCTGTGATGTTTCTTTCTATGTCTCTCTTTATCTCAAGTTCGCGGAGAAAACCATCTCCCGAAATGAGCAATACCTGTCTTAGAATATGTTTGGATGTCTGATGGGACCTAGTTCAAAAATGAACTCCAAATCCAAACTTCTTAGACTGTATCGTCAACTGAACTTAATCAGTATTCTGCGCCATCCTTCCCTCGGTATCCTCCTGGACCACCTGTCCAAAATACCGCCCCTCCTCAGAGGGAAAACTATAACTCTGACAACCTCTCTGTCATCCAGGTCACCTTGGAAGCCTGGAATGATAACCGTTTCCCGAAGGAGGCTGCCGTTATCATATCCCTAGAACATCCACTTATGTTCTAAAACTGCTTCCGAATGTTTTTCCAAGACTGGATTAATATCCTATCTGGAGAAACCACTGTGTGACAACCAAAGTTTAACCGATCGTAGTATAGGAATTTCACTTCCTACTCTGTGTATGTCATCCAAATACCAGGACATCACACCCTACTACCTTCTTAACAGATCCATCATCTATTCTGATGAAGTCAAACCTATGACTGTCACATCAGAAATAGATGATCTATCTCGGCTATATCTGCTTTAGTCTATAAATATACATAAGCCTGTTGTCCACCAATGCTTCCGCTGCTCCCACTAACTACGACAACCCTCTGGCAGAGTCATATAGACGTGCACTTTTAAAGCTACTTTAGAACGACACTATACTCATCCTCCTGCCGGGTCTCACAGTCTGGAACAACAGCAATGGCAAGTCTGGGTAAACAAGAACCTCCCTGTCACCGTCCTTGAGACTACCGGAGTACCTCTCGGGTGCTTGAGGTTACCCACCATATCTGCGGAGTGGCTAATGGAATGTCAAACCAGATTGAATATTTAGGTTCTTATCAAATCTTCAGTAATTGTTTGCGGTTCTGGAATCACTTCCAGTTCTACCATACTCCCACTACTGTTTTCTGAAAAAATCCATTTTTATTAAAACTGTGGCGAGTCAAGAACAATATCACTATTGATCTTTCAGATAGTAGAAAATCAACCCTCGTCATAGCCCGGGTCAACCCACAAACAGCCATTACAGAAACGTGCCTTGAGTTATCCGGAGTCTGGTTTTAAGCATAAGCCGGACAACTCCCCGTATCTTAACAATGTCAAGATATGAACTGTTCTATATCCAATACAGAAGCAGAGGCACTGATTTAATTGAACCAGATTCAAATCATGCAGCTGTCTCCAGTGCATGTCAACTGAATGGAAGGAGGCCGATCAGCGTTACTCAACTTAGGAGTGCTTCCAATTATGAGTAATCTGAAAGAGAAGCAAGTTCTCTTAATCATTACTATCAACTGAATACCACACACAAGTATCTACATCTTCGATCACCTTGAAAAATCCCGATACTTGCAACACCTGGTTCTCTACTTTATTCATATACCTATAACTTCTCAAAACTTGGACCTTGTGTTTCTACGAAACACTTGTCTAAGAACCAGAGAAGTCATAAGTAAACCGAATATAGTACGAGGACCTACCCCTCTGTCCTAATGGACACTGGACAATATACAATACTCTGTATAAGTCCCCTGAGTCTAGTAACTCATTCACTGTGTGTCGTAGGTTGAAAACTGTACTTATGGTTAAGAAGAATTACACCGCTGTTTAATACTCCTTACCTAACCATCCACCGATATAGGTAAATGTTACCGACATAATTTCAAAAAGTTATATCTCACTCTATAAAAATAGACGTACAGATATATCAATTTGAAATTTGTGCATAACAACGGATATTCAAAACCAAATATTTGTCGTCCGGCAAACTACCCAGGTGACTTCCTCAAATATCACCAATTACAACGAATTCCGATATAATGAGGATAATCACATAATTCCAATAACTTACTCCCACTCATCATCTGTAAAACCATACAGATGTGAGAATCATACCTGGTAAATACATACCCTGGAGCAAGGGCTGATTGGGAAATCAGTTTTCTTTTAACAGTACACAGTGAAACTAAAACATTAAAATGTTTCATAGGGGTATCCGGGTATTCCTAGTAATGCCTCTTCCATTATCCAGATTCACAACTGTAACTGTATATTTCTTTGCCATCTTTCCAAATCCCTTTATATGTCTTTAGTCATTACCTTCTGTACACCCTCTTAGGCTAAATGGTTTTCTTCCTTCCCTACCTTTCGGCACCAGCCTATGGTTTGGAAGAAAACTATCCAATAAGCATAATGGGTGTACTGTCCTAATCCTAGGAGCACTCGCAATGCGAGAGAAGATGAAAATAAAAGACAACCGAATAAACCTTATTCATATTTCTCCCGAACTAGAATCCATCCCCGAACTGGAACAAGTTTCTTTCGAGTTCGTATATAACCATACGATGGAGTATCCAAATAACTGTGGGTCTTCATAGTGATACGGAGTGTCCTGGAGAAATACAAAGGTGAAATGGGAGTGGTAATGAAATATTTGGTTTGGTCATGAATAGCAGTCGCAATTTACTTTGCCCTCTTACTAATCCCTTTCTTTGTCTTAACTTAATACCTTCTGTACACCGTTTAGGCTAATTGGTTTTCTTCATTTCCTACCGATCGGCACCAGCCTTTGGAAGAAGACTATCCAATTTGCGTAATAGGTGTACTATCTCCTAAACCAAGGAGTACTCACAACCTGAGAGAAGGTAAAAGGAAAAGACAACTGAATAGTCCTATTCATTTTCTCCAGAACCGGAAACCATCCTCGAATAAATCCCTTCGAGTTCGTATATAACCATACGATGGTTTTGTCCAATGGAAGTGGACGTTCGTAGTAATACGGGATGTTCTGGAGAAAAGGGTAAAAGTATGAGTGGCAAAGAGGTTTGCAAATCTGACAATCCAAAAGCCAGTGTTTAAGAAGGTTCGGTTAATTTTGGTCACTGAGTCATAGTCTAGGGTCGGGTCATGGTCGCTGCCAAAGAGAGAGAAAAGAAACACTCAGCGTGCACTCTAACCTAGATCAGAATGGTTATCACTTTATCTAATCAGGAAACCTCCCACTGTAACGTCAAATTCTTCCCCAAATCTGAAAGAAGAATTAGTCGGGATCACCCGAGGAGTAAACCAACTCATCAGTGGGAATCGGGATCCAACTATCATCACATGATAACGTGACGGAATCCGCTCACGTTATCACACTCCAGAAGGTATGCACATATCTGGCAAGTTTCAGTTTCTTTAGAAACTCCCAATGTGATTTTTGCCCCATGCTCTTATGACCTTGACTTTGGCCAACATATCATAAGTCACATGTCAAGTTCTACCCGTCATTCTCCAGGTTAATTTCAACCCCCCGTACATACCCTTGACTTTGGCCAAAATAGTAGTACGACTGTCCCAAACCAACGCATCTATCTATGCAGCATATGAATACCCAATAGCTACCAATCAGTGTGTAAGTGCACGGTGGCGCCCCGGCCGTCAATCCGACGCCGGAATTGCGGAAACGAAAAAAAACTTTGCAAACTAGCAAACTGGCACCACCGCGCACTTTTATCCTGGATCGGTCCATTAACCTAGCTACTAGCAAACTAGAAGATGGGAAGAGAGATATACCAAGCGATCCGTGTCCTTCGGTCTTCGTCTCCACTCCGATCTCCCGCGGAATCTTCGTCCGTCACCACCTCGTCGGAAAGGGCACCACGTAGCCGATTTCTTTTACGGGCTCCCACCTCTTGACCGAGGCAACTCGAGCGTGAAGTTGGCTAGCCGACGCGTCCAAAGAATGCTGTAGGCTAGTGTAGAACACTTTGTCTCTTGAGGTTATAGAAGTTGCCATGATGGAGGAATCAAGAATGGACTTTGGAGTGAGGTTGAAAATTTAGGAAGCATGCAAATGAGATATGAATAATTCCCCTCATCAAAAATGAAACTCCTCACCCATACAAATTGTGGCCGGCCCCTCTAAAACCAAATGGTGGAAGGAAAAAGGAATAAAACATGAAGGGAGGTGAGTGTAGGAAAAGTAGAATGGTGACCACATCCAAAAGTGATGATAACAATATCAAATCAATTTCTAATCCATTCAAATCTCATTAATGCTAAACCATCATGAAAAAGCAAAGATGCTAAACCAATCATAATGCCACAAATACAAATAACCCCCTCAACAAATGTTATTTGCACACTTGCAAATAACCCCCTCCATCGGAAAAGTCCGGCCGAGCAGGAACAAAGGAAAACTGGCCGGAACGGAATGCAAACTGGCAACTTCAGAAAACTGATCCCGTAATAAATTACAGGAAAACCCCGCGACTGCATATACATGCCCGTATTTGTATTGCGACCGAATACAAATGCAAAGAGACAAAATCTACACTGTACAATACTAGAATCCGGCTTAAACCAAAGCCCGCTAGTATTATCCGTCCGATCATGATCCGTGCAATACTGCACGTATCTGATCGAATCCTGCCATATCTCCATACGGCCTCTACAGCGTTTTGCCCGAAACTTGAGAAACTGGTCTGTGGGGGACTCTAAAGACTCATCAACACCTTGGTTGTGGATTTAACCACTAGCACGTCAGAGGTATTAGCGTATACGTAACGGGCTACCATGTATTGACCAAAAGGGACGTCTGTGAGCGAACTCATGCTGACACCCTACTGAGCCTGTCGGTGACAATATCCGTACAGTCCGGTCCGTTCGTCTATGAGCATCACATGGCGGGCCTAGGGGGTTGGTAAAAGTCGGACCCCCAAAAGCGGTACAAGTCATGTCGGAAAGTAGCCCAGAACACCTGAGATACTACTGGAATACCTACCAGTAAATCTCCTGCCTTGGCCAAGGACTTTCATGTACCGGCTCTCCTAGACACAGCGCGACCTCACCCCCAATACCGGGAGAGACGAACCCCTGCAGATCCGCTCACTGCCTCCATGTGGCTCGGGACTGTACCCAACTAAAATCTATTTGCACGTCTCCTTTGAGCGTGGTAGGGTAGTAATCAAAGCACAGTAGGAACTCACACGAGACAAATGACGATCTGAGGTCGATGAACTAACATGTACACATGTCACCGGGGAACTGCTATCTGACGTCAGGTATAATACCAACTAGCAGCTTCCCGGCGAGTCCTGTCTGGTGTACTCATAACCTAATGAGCACCTGTATACATCTTAGGTAAACCAACTGACACCAGTGGCTTGTGAGACCGGCCACCGCCCCTCGTTGGTGTCTCGACTGTATACACTAGTCTACTCTGGAGTATCGATGCCCTGTCTCGAAACTCCCATGACTAGGGACCTTTTAAGGATGTGCTTATAGACCCCAGCTCCCACGTATATGATCACCCTCATACTGCTGGTAGTTAAGCAAGAATCCTAGGGGCTCTATCAACGCGCAATAGTGACCTGTAACGTCACCTAAAGCAGTACACGATGATAAAGATAAACCAGATAGCATACTATCATCTTGAGTAAGACTGTCCTACTGGGACAGGTCCTCCCTCAATCATTGCAATCACGTGCCTGTGATCCAATAATTGACTCTGAGGGCACTATCTCCAAGTGCCTTGACTTTGGCCAACATACACAGCTTGAATACTTATTGATTATTCATATGAAACGACGGAGGGCTACGAATGGTTTCTGGCGAAAACCTTTAACGTAATGAACTTGATATCGTTGAAGGAACCGGATAGCTTTTTAAAAATATAGTAACGAAAACATTTCCTAAAGAGGTCACTCCCGGTGAAGGGATCTCGGCTCTTTCCCCGTGGAATGAGGTGCAGGATATTCCAACTGAATACCACGATGCAAAGCAAAAGTAATCGGCTATAGTGAAGTTATTGCCCTGACGCAAACTTTTGTCCAAGGGGTCACTCCCGGTGAAGGGATCTGGCCCTTGCCTCGTCGACTGAGGAGCAAGATATTCCAACTGAATACAACGATGCAAAACAAAAGAGAACGCCCTTGCAATAACAGCTTTTTGAAAAGTGTTCCAACAACATCAGAATAGGTTTGTTTAGCTTGCATTGATCCGAATCAACGCAGTCCCATCAATTGATCACACCAATAAAGAACGAAAATAATGATGTACGTATATGCCATCCACATTCGCCACTGGGTCCCGTCATCACCCGTTAGGTTACTTAACTAACGACAGAGCGGGGACTGGACTAGCGCGGATGCAAAACATATACAACATCTACTAGTATATATATCAATATATAATATCGCTCAAGGCGTGATAAAATGCAACATCACAGAAATGTAACCTGCATCACAGAACAATACAGATATCTGGGATCCCCGGGTTTCATAGAGCCGCTACTGAAACCCGACGTTCCCCTGGTCGTGTGGATAGCCTGAGCAATGAAATCCTAGACCCCTACGGGCGCGGCAAGTTACCCGCCAAAACCTGAAGCGAGGCAGCCCCCTTCAGCAACGTGAATGGACCACCCAGCACTTCACGGAATCGGGTAACTTGGGCACCCCTCCTGGGTCAACCTGTACCCCCTACGAGTGCGGCGAATAGCCCGCCAATTCTAGAGTAAAGCCCCCTCCGTCTCAAAGCCATGAGATACGGGCCCGTTGCTCTCTAGAACCCGGCTACCCGTGCACCCCTCCGCGGGGTAATCCTAGTACAGAAAGTAAAATATACATACAACGGGTATATCGACCTCGACCCGGTTGTGCCCCAAAAGAATAATATACAAACAGGCAGTAACGGCAGTCCACATGTCGGACGCTCGCCCCGCAATATCAAATATACATATAAAACAAAACTGTACTAACATTGCATCCAGGCTATCCCCCACGACCAATCCGCAACATCACAGCACAACACAGAACATCAACGTGAATGTCACGTTCGCAAATCCGTCTAATAGGGCTATAGCAGTTAGACAAGATTTACTGATCAAATGACATTCACGGTCGCAGATATAATGTAAATACTGTGAACTAACATGTTTAAAATTTTCGATCGATCAAATTTACCGAAGTGGGCCCCAAACACAACTGTAGCACTCCACGAAAATCTGGGCCCAAAAGGAATATTCCAAAACCCCCATTTCCTAGTCAAAAGCCCACTGTAAAAATTTGGCACAGTGAACAGTCAAAGTGGCGGCGGAACCGTGGCCCAAGCATGGGTTTGGTCGCGGTTCCGCGGTGGAAAGATGACGTCACACTACCAAATTTTCACAGTATGCTTATAATTGCCTGCATGTGTTTCTGCAACAACTTGAAAAAAAATTTCGAGCTAAAAAAAATTCGACAGAAACCTGATGCACTAAAAAATACGGTTTTTGGGATTTTTGTTCGATCGAGTTCTAAACATACTAGAGCAAGCTAGACTAGGTTAATGGCGTGGCTCTGATACCAGTGTAAGTGCACGGCGGTGCTCCGGCCGTCAATCCGACGCCGGAATGCGGAAACGAAACTTTTCTAGAACTTAGAAACCGACACCACCGCGCACAAAAATCCCAGATCGGGCCATTAACCTAACTCTAGCAAACTATAAGAAATGGTAGAGAGCTATACCAAGCGATCCGTGTCCTTCGGTCTTCGCCTCCACTCCGATCTCCTCGCGAAATCTCCGGTCGTCGCCTCCTCGTCAAAACGGGCACCACATCGCCGGGTTCTTTTACGGGCTTCCACCTCTGGACCGACGCAACTCGGGCGCGAAGTTGGCTAGCCGACGCGTCCAAGCGTGCTGTAGATAAAGTGTAGAAACCATTGTCTCTTTGGGGTTATGAGGTTGCCAAGATGATGGAGGAATAAAAAGATAAGCTTTGGAGATGGCTATGGAATTTTTTGTGGCAAGCTAATTTTAGATGGATAATTTCCCTCATGCCAAAAATGAACCTCTCCCCTCACCAAAGTGACCGGCCTCTTCATATGATCAATTGGTGGAGGAAAAAGAATAATACATGAAGGGAGGTGAGAGTAGTGAAAGCAAAGGGTGACCATAACCAAATATGATGATAACAATATCAAATCAATTTCTAATCCTTTCTGATCTCATTTAATGCAAGTGAGGGGATGGAAAAAGAATCTCATCATGAAGCCACAAATGCAAATAACACCCTCCACAAAGATAATTTGCACAACTGCAAATAATCCCCTCCATCGGAAAAGTCCGGCCGGGAAGGAACAAAGGAAAACTGGCCGGAACGGAATGCAAACTGGCAACTTCAGAAAAATGATCCCGTAATAAATTACAGGAAAACCCCGTGACTGCATATACATGCCCGTATTTGTATTCCCACTGAATTCAATTGCAATGAGACAAAATCTACACTGTACTATACTAGGATCCAGCTTAAACTAAAGCCTGCTAGTATTATCCGTCCGATTACGATCCGTGCAATACCGCACGTATCTGATCGAACCCTGCCATATCTCCATACGGCCTCTACAGCGTTTCGCCCGAAACTTGAGAAACTGGTCTCTGGGGAACTCTAAAGACTCGTCAATACTTTGGTTGTGGATTTAACCACTAGCACGTCAGAGGTATTAGCCAATATATAACGGGCTACCAGGTATTGACCAAAAGGGACGTCGATGAGCGAACTCATCCTGACACCCTACTGAGCCTGTCAGTGACAATATCCGTACAGTCCGGTCCGTTCGTCTATGAGCATCGCATGGCGGGCCTAGGGGGTTGGTAAAAGTCAGACCCCCAAAAGTGGTACAAGTCGTGTCGGAGATCAGCCCAGAACACCCTGAGATACTACTGGAATACCTACCAGTAAATCTCCTGCCTTGGCCAAAGACTTTTCTTGTACTGGCTCTCCTAGACACAGCGCGACCTCACCCCCAATACCGGGAGAGACGAACACCTGCAGATCCGCTCACTGCCTCCATGTGGCTCTGGACTGTACCCAACTAAAACCTGTTTGCACGTCTCCTTTGAGCGTGGTAGGGTAGTAATCAAAGCACAGTGGGAACTCACACGAGACAAATGACGATCTCAGGTTGATGAACTAACTTGTACACATGTCACCAGGGAACTGCTATCTGACGTCAGGTATAATACCAACTAGCAGGTTCCCGGCGAGTCATGTCCGGTGTACTCATAACCCAATGAGCACATGTATACATCTTAGGTGAACCAACTGACACCAGTGGCTTGTGAGACTGGCCACCGCCCCTCGTCGGGGTCTCGACTGTATACACTAGTCTACTTTGGAGTATCGATGCCCTGTCTTGAAACTCCCACGACTAGGGACCTTTAAAGGATGTGCTTATAGACCCCAGCTCCCACGTATATGATCGTCCTCATACTGCTGGTAGTCAAGCAAGAATCTTAGGGGCTCTATCAACGTGCAATAGTGACCTGTAAGGTCACCTAAAGCAGTACATGATGATAAAGATAAACCAGATAGCATACTATCATCTTGAGTAAGACTGTCCTACCGGGATAGGTCCTCCCTCAATCATTGCAATCATGTGCCTGTGATCCAATAATTAACTCTGAGGGCACTATCTCCAACACATCCGCAGGGAGGAGGCGGTAGATGCTGCCTCTAGCGCCTTGTGCTGATAAGGCATGAGGACGAGCTTGCCAACGCTCGGGCTCGCTTCCACATCCCCTCACGCTATACGCTCCGCCTGGCCAAGGAGGGAGAGAGGGCAGACCAAGTACGGGGCAGGGAGATCGCCCTGTATTTGGAAGTATTTTAGGGTGGAATGCGTCTACCCTTCTCTCCTGAGGTCGTTGAAGCGTTGAACTTCTTCGGGTTAGCCCCCGGTCAGTTGGTGCCAAACTCGTGGAGGATTCTCCTCGGGTTCCTGGTCCGCCTGAAGTTACAGGCGATCCCCTTCAGCCTTTCCCTCCTTGATTCTTCCCTCGTCTTCAAAAATCACCCCGGTGGTCGAGCGGGCGACCCGAGGTGGGTTTATCTCTCTTTCGGAAAGCGACCAGGGACGCAGCCGGGACGGGGGTTGTGGTCATGCCTTCTTCCATTCACAGCTGGAAGAAGAAGTTCTTCCTCATTTCCCCTCCCAAGGGCGAGGACTAGCCCGTGCCTAAAGAATGGTCGAGGGAGAAGCACTTGCCGGGGAACCAGTCCAGTGATCCCGTCGCGGTGAGAGTGGCGTCGTGGGAGCCCATCCCTCGTTTCGACGTGCTGTTGTCTGAGAGAGTTCTGAGTTGGGCCGGGCTCAGCCCCGTTGAGTTCGTCGGTAAGTTTAGGTTTCTTTTTTGGTTCGTATGTTGCCCGTGTCGCTGACTCCCTCTATACTTGGTTCTGTGCAGGACGCATTGATATGGACTCGCTCCAGGCATCAATGCACCAGCCGAGGCATGTTGCCAAGGTTGGGGGCGCCGGCTCTTCCCGCTCACAGCCTGCCCCGGGTCCTTCTCCCAGGCGGTAGTGCCCTGCGAGCGCCCGGAAGCAAATCTCGCCCCGGGGCCCAGCAGAACGTCGGGTCGGAGGCGGGCTCGGATTCTGGAGGACCCAGCCTCGGAGGAGGAGACCGGCTCTCCTTCAAGGCCGCTCAAGAGGAGATCTACCCGGGGACCGTCTTCGCCGATCACGGTAGAGGAAGGCAGTCTCTAGTTCGCCGTGCCTTCGGGGCTATCCGTCGCGGATAGTCTGCTGCATGAGATAGAGGTATCGGCTGGGGGTAGAGTCCCCGGGGGGACCTTCAGGGCTCAGCTGGCGTCCATCGGCCAGGAGTCCGTATAGGTAAGCTCTTGTCTTTCATTATTATTATTCTTTGAGGTTCGGTGCCTCTCTCATCTTTCTGATCTCTCTTCTGCCTTTCAGGTCCTTCAGCACGCCGCCCTCGCCTTGCGCATGGAGGCCGAGGTGGTAGCCCCGATGATGAAAGCTGCAGGCCAGCTCGCCTCGCTGGAAGAGAGCTCCAAGCGGGAGCTGGAGACGATGAAGACAAGGGTCGTCGCCCTGGAGGGCGAGGTGGAGGCCGGGAAGCGGGAGGTTGCCCGGCACCACGAGGCCTCCGCGGTTGCTGAGGCCAAGCTTAAGGATGATCAGGTGCTGGCCGGCAACCTGAAGAAGACAATGAAAACCCTCTGGAAGGAGCTGGGGGCGGCGGCCGAGTGGGCGAAGTCGGCCGACGTGAGGGCGGCCAAGTTAGCCGACCTCTCGGCGGCGAAGGCGGTGGAGGGATACAAGAAGTCGAAAGACTACTATGATGACTTGGCCATCGCCACGACCCTCATCTGGCACGAGGCCCTCGACGCTGTTTAGGCCCGGGTGCCGGGGTTCGCCGACGAAGAGCTCCGGGCCCAGTACCCCCTTGCGGACACCAGCGGGCAGGGGCAGGAGATTAATGGCGAGGAAGTCGCCGAGGACCCAGCTCGCCTCGTGGTGGATGTCGAGGGCCTCGAGGTCGCTCCTGGCCCCGAGGCCTAAAACCCCCGTCTTCCCCGTCCTTTTTATTTTGCTGTGTCTGGAATTTTGTAAGCCTCCGGGCATTTTGTGAGGCTGGGGAGCCAAAAATACCCTCTGTAAAGACTACCTTTTAGTAATAAAACTTTTTCTTTGGTTTCATTGGCTTGCTTTTTAAAAAAAAAATTCTTTTCGCGCTATTGGGCTTCCGTGCTAGGTCGGTTATTTGCCTAGCGATCGTTCGTGAGTTGATTCAAGCGCTGCTGAGGAGAAGGCATCTCCATAGCCCCGAAGTCGACGGGAGATCGCTCGAGACTTGGATAGACCTGATGCCCTTAGTTGGCAGCTCGGATCCTCTATGTGTAGTGGGAAGAGGGCTATCCGCCTTATTTGCGCCGAGGATGGATGGAAGATGCTCCATTGCCCTTCGGCAAGGGCTTCTGATTTCTGGTGCCTTGGGTAGGTAACTACCAGCCTGGGATAACCGAGCAGGGTAGCTGCCCGGTTGCCTCTTGCGAGGTCTTTGATCCTTCAGGACAAGGACCGAGCAGGGTTACTGCCCAGTGCTTCTTGGCGAGGACTTTGATCCCTGTCGGTTGTGGTAGGGTGCTACCAGCCGGGGATAGCCGAGCAAGGACTCGACTACCTCTGGGAGGACTTTGGTCCTTGGCGCGGGAGGGGCTATAGGAGCCTACCAAGGACCCTTGGCCGGGCAGGGTTACTGCCCGGTGCCTCTTGGCGAGGGCTTTGTCCTGAAGGATAGCCGAGCGAGGGATCCTCGGGCTCGACTGCCTCTGGGAGGGCTTTCTGATCCTTGGAGTTGAGGTAGGGAAGCTACCCGCCAGGGATAGCCGAGCGACGGTTGGGCTAGACTGCCTCTGGGAGGACTTTCTGATCCCTGGCGTTGCGGTAGGGAAGCTACCCACCAGGGATAGCTGAGCGATGGTTGGGCCCGACTGCCTCTGGGAGGACTTTCTGATCCCTGGCGTTGCGGTAGGGGAGCTACCCATCAGGGATAACTGAGCAGGGCAGCTGCTGGGTTGCCTCTTGGTGAGGATTTTGATCCCTGCCGTTGCGGTAGGGGAGCTACCCGCCGGGGATGACTGAGCAGGGCAGCTGCTAGGTTGCCTCTTGGTGAGGGCTTCGGTCCCTGGCGTTGCGGCAGGGAGGCTACCCGTCAGGGATAACTGATCAGGGCAGCTGCTGGATTGCCTCTTGGTGAGGGCTTTGATCCCTGGCGTTACGGTAGGGGAGCTACCCGCCGGGGATGACCGAGCAGGGAAGCTGCTAGGTTGCCTCTTGGTAAGGGCTTTGGTCCCTGGTGTTGCGGCAGGGAGGCTACCCGCCAGGGATAACTGAGCAGGGAAGCTGCTGGGTTGCCTCTTGGTGAGGGCTTTAATCCCTGGCGTTGTGGTAGGGGGCTACCCGTCGGGGATGACCGAGCAAGGCAGCTGCTAGGTCGCCTCTGGGATGACTTTCCGATCCCTGGCGTTGCGGTAGGGAAGCTACCCGCCAGGGATAACCGAGAAGGGTGGCTGCTCGGTTGCCTCTTGGTGAGGGCTTTGACCTTTAGCGCTAGGGGGGCTTGAGGAAGCCGGCTGAGGATAACCGGGCAGGACAGCTGCTCGGCCGAATCTTCAAGAGGTTTCGCCCGAGCATACATTTGGGGAACAGGAACGGTTAGCATCTGCATTGAATGCGAGAGGAGGCGAAGCGCCAGGGCCGCGTCGCTTCGACTCCGTTGGAGGAGGCTTAATAGTCGCCACGTGGCGGCGACTCCTTGGACGAGAGCGGATGGCCGTTGAGTTCCTCTAGGGGCGCAGCGGGCTATATAAAGCTGAAGGAGTACTAGACCTTCCTTCCTTTGCAAACAGAGTGTTGAGAATGCAGGACTTCCCCTTTACCATCTCCGAGATCATCAATTTCGAAGATTGTACCTGTATGACCAGAACTGCACCGAGGACACGGTGCAGTTGGTGTACAGGAGCATCGAGGAACACTTCGGCCGGTTGCTCCCCCGACGTTCTTCCCTGCTGCAGCTGCTGATGTACTCTATCTGGAGGGCGTCGCCGGGGCTTTACAACCCCCTGTCCGAGCAGCTCTATGATGAGGCCATGGGCAAGCTGCGGTCTTTGAGGCGCTTCGGCCTCATCTCCGCGAACCGGCTGGCTCGCTCGGAGGCGCTCGTCTGCGAGTGCTATGAGTTGAGGCTCGGGATCAACGCGCGCAGGGGAAACCGAGGGGAGAGGTTGGATCTCGCGAGGCCTCGGCTGGCGGAGATCTTCACCGAGTATCACGAGCAGTGCTCTCTGCATCCCCTTCCCCCACTGTTGTAATAATAATTTTTTTTCTTTTTGCATGTACGATTGAGGAGCCCATAATACCCCCTCCCCCCTTTTTTGAATAAATAAGAACTTTTCTACTTTCTTCGCAATGTTCTGCTGATCTTTATTAAATTGACAATAGGCCATAGGGAGAGTTTACATTGCCTCAAAAGAAAAGTACATGCTAATAGATGACCCTATCAGCGTGGTCCGAGCTTCCTAGCGGCTTGCTGGTCTCCATGCTTGGAACCGGGTACAGGGCTTTCCAGGCGCCGGACTGGTCGTCTGAGGTGACAAGCATGATCTGGCCGATGGTCAGCTCGGCAGGAGGAGGATGCTGCTCCTGTCTACGATCGGCCTGCTGTTTATCCTTTAAGTAGGCGGCGAGGTGCCCCGATCGGATGAGCTCCTCGATGTAATCTCGGAGTTGCTTGCAATCCTCGGTGGCGTGGCCCAAAGTCCGGTGGAAGGCGCAGTAAGGGCCCCGGGTCCGCTTTAAGGCCTGACACGGGATTGGAGGGAACTTGAAGAACCCTTCGACTTGGGCCTCCTCTAGTAACACTGCGAGGGAGACGTTGAGCGGGGTGTACTCCTGCAACTTCGGGTGATAGGGCTGCTGACGCTCCGGCCTCTCCTCCTGAGCCCTTTTCTTCTGGTCGGATCGTTCTGCCTGGGGGAGGTTCGCGTTCACCTCAGACTCTAGCTGAACCTCGTGCTCGGTCCACAAATTGACCACGATCATGGTCTTAGGCTATGCCAACGCAAAAGAGCGCAGCCACTCCTTATGCCTCAGACCTGATCTGAGAGCCGTGATGACGGTCTCGTCTCGGTGCTCGGGAACCTCGAGGAGGGCGTTGTAAAAGCGAGTGATGTAAGCCTTGAACGTCTCCTTGTCTCTACTCTTAATTATGAAGAGGTAGTCGACCGTGCGCTTCTGCCGATGGTTCCCAACGAAGTGGCCGAGGAACTGAGTAGCCAGCTCGTCGAAAATCGAGATTGAGCGAGGCTCGGGTCCTCGGAACCAGTCCCGACCAGAACGGATGAGGGTGGCAGGGAAGGCCCTGCACTGGGCGGCATCGGAATGGTCCTGGAAGCTCATTCCCGCGGTGAAAGCATCCAAATGGCCTTTGGGGTCGGTTTTCCCGTCGAACAGAGAGACCTTCGGGGGTTTGTTGCGCGAGGAGACGTGAACAGCGAGCAGTTCCTCGGCGAACGGTTTGGTGAGCGAGGTCGACGGAGCTCCGGCGAGGTGATCTACAGAGATAGAGAACCATTTCATTCAAAAAAACAGAAAGAAAGGAAAGAAAAGAAAGAAGGAGGAAAGAAGAGGAGAAAGGAGGAAGGAGTGGCTTACTGTGGTATACTAGAGTCGGGGAACGAGGGGCGACGACGAGAGCACTCCGGCGATCTTCGGCGGCGGTGTAGCGCGCGTGCAGAGATGGCTCGGGTTTGGGTTTTGTTCTCGAGTGTGTGCAGGGCTCGGGGAAGGAGAAAGAAAGTGGAGGTGTTGATGAGGGTGAGGAGGCGGCGACGAGACGGCGATGGCGACGACGGCGGTGACGAGGTAGGCAAGGAGGCGACGGATAGGGTTCGCGGTTGCGTGGGTTAAAAGAAAATGAGAGAGGAAGGAGGAAGTAAATAAATATATATATATAGAGAGAGAGAGAAATAAAGCGAGAGGAGAGAGAGAGAATCGAGAGGGGAGAGAGAGAGTGCGGTGAACAGTGAGGAGAGATAGATTTGTTGTTTTGTGGGAGTGAGAGAAAGAGATAGCGGGGAGAGAGAGAGAGAGAAAGAAAGAAAGAGAAAGAGAGGGGGGAGAGTGTGGGGCCCTCTTGACAGCGAGAGAGAGCTGGAGGAGAGGCTGGGAAAAATTTTTAAAAGATTTTTAGTTTTTAAAATATTTTAGTTAGCTGTAAAATCTTAAGAACTGTTAAATAAATTTTGAAACGAATTTTAAAAATTAGAATTTTGGCGGGATACAAAAGTATTCCAAAACGCGCCCGGGTCGGGTCTAAAAATTCAGATTTAAAATATGAAAAATATATGCGATTTTCAAAATTCAAAACGAATGCTCAGGTAACAAAAATGTATACCCCCAAGAACGGATGCACGTACGTGCGCGTAGCCATCCAAACACGTCCGTTTCACTGAACGGAACGAGAACAATATGCGCGGACGCTACCACGGAATTAGGGGTATCATGCAGGCTATGAAATGAAATTTTTAAATTATTTTCCGTGACTTAAAATGTTATATGGTAAAATATGCGATGCTAGATGAAATACCAGTAGGTACTAATCATGAGATGCACGTGTCTATATAACGAGTCAAGGTAATCTATAAATATGAATCAAACAGGTTCAAGCAAGCGGGTCGGGTTGAATGCAATGTAAAATGTAACATACCAATCGCACCCAAAACACGATAAATCAAGAAAATACCATAGATAAGTAAATACGGGAATTGGAATTGGTATAAATGAACTAGGTTGTTACATTATACCCAATTACAAAAAGAATTTCGTCCTCGAAATTCCAAGAACAAGAAAGGATAAACAATCAAGAAACTACAAGAATAGATGTGGAAACTTCTGCCGGATTTCATCTTCTCGTTCCCAAGTTGATTCTCCATGCGAGCGATTTCCCTAAGAAACAAGTACAAGAGGGATAACCTTGTTCTTAAGAACCTTTTCTCTTCGATCCACAATCGACATCGGTCGTTCCTCAAAGGTTAAATCTTCTCGTACAGTCAGCTCCGAATGGTCCAGCACGTGTGTTTCATCTCGAACATACTTACGGAGTTGAGATACATGAAACACGTCATGAACATTCTCTAAGGATTGCGGTAAAGCCAAACGATACGCCACTTCTCCAACACGCTCCAAAATCTCAAAAGGTCCAACGAATCGAGGACTAAGCTTTCCTCGACTTCCGAAACGAATCACCTCTCTAGTCGGTGATATCTTCAAAAATACCAAATCACCAACGGCGAACTCTAGAGGTCTTCTCGATGTATTTTCCCAACTCTTTTGTCGGTCTTGTGCTGCTTTCATATGATTCCGGATAGTGTTAACCTTCTCAACTGTTTGCACGATCAAATCCGGTCCCAATAATTTTCGTTCTCTAACATCGTCCCAACAAACAGGTGAACGACACTTGAGACCATATAAAGCTTCGAATGGAGCCATCTGAATAGTCGCCTGGAAACTGTTAATTGTAAGAAAACTCCACCAAGTGTTGATGATCCTCCTATGAACCCTTGAAGTCTAACATGCAAGCTCTCAACATGTCTTCAAGAGTTTGGATCGTTCTCTCCGACTGGCCATCTGTCTGAGGATGATAAGCTGTGCTAAACTTCAATCGAGTCCCCAAACTTTCCTGTAAGCTCCTCCAAAAGTGTGATAAGAAACGGATGTCACGGTCAGAAACGATGCTCACAGGTACTCCACGCAATCTTACAATCTCCTGCATGTATCGTTCTGCCAATGCTTCTGTTGATTGATTAACTCAAAATGGAATGAAATGAGCTGCCTTGGTCAATCGATCAACAATCACCCAAACTGCATTGTTGCCCTTTGGACTCCGCGGTAAAGCCGTCATGAAATCTATGGTTATATGTTCCCACTTCTATTGAGGAATCGGAAGTGGTTGCAATAAACCAGCAACCCTTTGATGTTCAGCCTTAACTTGCTGACACACCAAGTACTTTGCTACAAAGTGGGAAATCTCCCGTTTCATGCCTTCCCACCAGAAATGCTGTCGTAGATCTCGGTACATCTTCGTGCCTCCTGGATGTACGGAATATGCGGAACTGTGTGCCTCCTTCATAACTTCTTCGCGGATATCTCCCTTTGGCACACACAAATGACTACCATATCACAACAAACCATCTTCATGAATCAACAAGTCCGTTCGAAGTCCAGTTTCAACCTGTTCTCGAAACTTCTATAGTCTAGGGTCCTGCAACTGCGCTACTTTAATACTTTCGATCAACGATGACTGTACTTGCAGCTGCATCAACTGTCCCGAAGAATGCGGTAGCACAATCTCCGAATCAAATCTTCAAAAGTCTTCAATAAGTTTCTTCTGTACAGTCAACATCTGAATTGCTGGCAACCGACTAAGCGCATCCGGCACAACATTAACTTTCCCCGGATGGTACTTAAAATCAAGATCGTAGTCAGCCATCAGCTCCAACCATCTACGCTGCCTCATATTAAGCTCTTTCTGTGTGACCACGTACTTTAGGCTTTTGTGATCGGTGAATATTTCGACACTTTCGCCCAATAAGTAGTGTCTCTAAATCTTCAAAGCGAAAATCACAGCTGCTAGCTCTAAATCATGAGTTGGGTAATTCTTCTCATGGATCTTCAACTGTCTCGATGCGTCACCCTCCCATGCTGCATCAAAACACATCCCAATCCTTTTCCAGATGCGTCGCTGTGAATCGCTAATCCTCCGGAACTGTCTGGTACGGTCAAAATAGAAGCGGTTATCAATCTCTGCTTCAACGCTTCAAAATCTAACTCACACTTATTCATCCACACAAATGGTACCTCCTTGCGCGTAAGCTTGGTCAAAGGCTCAGCCAAACGAGCAAAATTCTCCACGAACCTTCTGTAATACCCGGCAAGTCCAAGAAAGCTTCTGATCTCCGCAACGTTCTTCGGAATCAGCCAATCTCAAACTGCTGCAATCTTTTCGGGATCAACGGCGATTCCGTCTCCGGACACGACATGCCCCAAAAACTTCACTTCTTCAAGCCAAATCTCGCACTTGCTCATCTTTGCATACAATTTTTCTTGCCTCAATGTATGTAGTGCGATCTTCAAGTGTTCTGCATGCTCTTCAATACTCCTTGAGTAAACCAGAATATCATCGATGAACACTACTATAAACTGGTCCAAGAACGGAGAAAAGATTCGGTTCATCAAGTCCATAAATATCGCCGGTGCATTCGTGACTCCGAATGGCATCACTAAATACTCGTAATGTCCATACCGAGTTCGGACGCATTCTTGCAAATATCCTCTGATTTAACTCGGACCTGATAATATCCGGATCACAAATCCAGTTTCGAGAATACCCTCGCGCCACTAAGCTGCTCGAACAATTCGCCAATGCGAGGGATCGGGTACTTGTTCTTAATAGTCACCCGGTTTAATTCTCGATAATCGATGCACATCCTCCTTGTGCCATCTTTCTTCTTTACTAGAAGAACTGGAGCTCTCCAAGGTGAATTGTTGCTGCGAATTCAACCCTTCACTAGCAATTCGGTAACCTGCTTCTTTACTTCTTCCAACTCCACTGGTGCTATCGGATAGTACGCCTTTGAGATTGGCGCTGCACCAGGAACAAGATCGATCGCGAACTCCACATCTCGTTTTGGCGGTAAACCCGAGATGTTCTCGAACACGTCCATGAAATCTCGAAACAATAGCTGGCGCTTCTTCTTTATCCACTTCAATAGACGAAAGAACATTATTTGTCGGCCTAGCCCTAAACTCGACTGGCCCGACAGAACTGCTTCCTCCAGTAAAGATAAACTCTGGATATCCGGGAATCTGGAAAATTACTTTCTTTGCCCTACAATCAATGTGAGCGTGGAAAGTGCCAAGAAAATCCATTCCAAGACGACTTCATAGCTTCCGGTAACAATCACCAAGAAATTTGCAAATAGCTCCCGTCCGCAAACAACATAACAATCCTTACACCCTCTATTAGTTATGATTTTCCCATTCCCAGTGTGTATGTCCCAATAACTAGACAGGGTCGTGCAAGTAATCGAGTGTGTAGTAATAAACTTGGACGACATAAATCAATGGGATACACTAGAATTGAATAACGCTAATGCGAGAAAACCATGAACGAGTAGGATACCTGAAACGACTTCCTCTGAAGCCTTAGCCTCTTCAGCCATCAGGGTAAAAGCTTGAGCTTGATTAGCCCCCTGAGTTAATTGCTCCTGCTCCTAAAACTGCTTTTGCGGTGGCTCCTGAGTATCTTTCTTCAATCTTAGCTTTGACGAACAGGTATCAATGGTATGATCAGTTGATCCACAAATAAGACAAAGTCTAAATCTCCTTCGACAATCTCTCCAGAAATGACCCGGTCGTTGGCAGTAATCGCACAACACCCTTCCATTTTGCTTGGGCAAAACAGGCCTCCGAACATCTGCTTTCTGACGAAGTTTCGACAGACAAGCATTGATAGTGTGATCTGCCGATCCACAATTTAAACAGAGTCCAAGCTTCCTTCGACACTCCCTTTGCACATGTCCAGGTAAACGGCAAAAGTCACAAATCACGCTCCTTTTCTGATCAACAACGACTGTTTTCTTCATTGGTGCTACGCCACGTCGGTTCACCGGAATACCTCTACTGTAACACCCGAGCCCAATGCTACTATTTTCAGTTACTGTTTGAGCATAATGTGGTACTCATTTCATTTAATTTGCTTGTTTGTTGCTTGCTGTAAAATTTACCCGGCAAAGTCATTTCTACATATAACAAATTTTAGCATCTAAAATAAAATCGAAAATATTCATCTTGGCCTACTTGACACCCCTAGCCTCATGGTAGCGTCCGTGCATTGTGTTCTCGTCCCGTTCAGTAAAACGGGCAAGTTTGGATGGCTACGTGCACGCACGTGTGTCCGTTTTGAGAGTATGCTTTTTAATCATAAAACATTTCATTTTAAAATTTGGAACCCGCTTAAAATCCTATTATTTGAATTTCGAATTTTTGGACCCAACCCGGGCGCAATTTGGAAATGTTTCATTTGGCGCCAAAATCCCAAATTTTAATATTATTAAAACCTTCGCATATATTTTTCTAACTAATCTGATATCTTACTGTTCATTACCTATCTTTTAAATCTTTAAGTTAACCATATAATATTTTTACAATCTTTTATATCCTTCTCAATTTATTCTCTCAGCCAATCGCAACCTCCCCTTTAACCCCGTGGTCCCCACTTTCTCTCTCTCCTTCTTCTCTCTCTCTCCACTTTCTCTCTCTCTCTACCCCTTATATATTCTCTCGTACTTCTCTTTATCATTTTTCTCTTCTTGCTTCATGTCTCGTTTCTCATTTCTTTTAACTGTTCTTTTGTTACCGGAATTCCGTCGTGCCGGTGACGTTTCTCGACGTTCCAGCGAGATACCCCGACCCGTGTGGTTCCTTTGTTCGTCGTTTGGGTTCATTCCGGGAACCGTGCGCCGTCGCGAGTTTTCCCCGCCGACGGTTAACGTTCCGTTTTCCCGATTCGCGACCCATCGAGGCAAGTTAATCTTGCTACATGCTATATACTTTTATAATCTTCATTTTATAATATTATACTTTTGAAAATCTTATAGTTTACATATGAAATGTCGTTGAAAAATCGGATATGACAAATCTGAAATTTACTGTACATCTTATCTTATAAAATTCATTATAAATCATAGAAAAATCATTAGGATACGTTCTTTAGTTCGTTACGAAGCTAATTCAGAATACTATAACTCTATGAAATATTTAATTGCAAAATAAATTGTTTAATTAACGTAAAATGCAAATGAACACGTCTCTAAACTGCTGTCCAGGGAAATTCCAGCAGCAAACTTTCAACTTTGAATATTCATAACTTTTTGTAGGGATAACCTGAGATGCTTATACTTATAAAACTGAAAATCTTATTGAATTATCTTTGTTTTGGTATAAGATACGTCTCTTTTGGAGAACATTTGTTATTTTTAAGCTATTTTACAAATTAGGGTGACGCCAAATTTCTGAACGGAACCTTCTTGTGCATGGTTAATCAATACATCTTTTATAGTTACTAATCGCTTTGAATATGCTATCCATATTAATATTATTATATCACATATTGTTTAGTTGTACATCCCACATTACCATTTTATAGTTTTATAACTTTTCGGATACCCGTTTGCATCCATCGCATTTAAGATACATATAATTGCATCCATAGATCACATCACTACATAATAATGTGATATTAACACTCCATGTTTAATAAATTGTATCCTAATTAATATTGGAACTATAAATGTAACCCTAATCGATAACTGTGCATCCATATCCTTGAAATTATATCTATTGGCATATCATATTACATGTTCCAGTTATTGTTCTGATAGTACTCATGCTTGTTTATTTATACACATGTTTATGTTAGTTTGATTATGAGCACCCACATGACATCTTGTGCTTCCTGACATGACCTGTTACACTTCCTACTTGACATGACATGGTACCGTACACTCTTGACATGACATGACACCTTTATACATTACCTGGTTGACCTGATGTACCATGGCTTTACCTGTTACCTGATTTCATGCCTAATGCCGACAAACCTGACCATTCCCGCTGTCTATCCAGACAGACCTACTTTTACCGGATCTTGTGTTGGCATTAGTCCTTGACAACTAAATACCTGACCTGACATACATAGCTTGGGGGTATGGGGAAATCAAAGGTGAAACCGACTTGTAACTCAACAGTTCGATACTTGTTCTGATCAGTCTTACGGGCTTGGCCAGCTCCGGAGTGGTGATGCTGACACTACTCGTCCATCTTGCTACCTTTTACTGCTTAGCGGCACGTCTCGGATTCAGCCCCGAGGGTCTTGACCGTGGTCCCGGGCATGCACGGGATACTATTGAGTTACATCGACGATTCATCAATTGATTTCAAAGACTATAGAGTAGAAACCTGATAGGACAGTTTAGTTACCACTGCACATTACCCTGCACTGTTATTTCTTAGTACTGCTTTATTCATGTTCATACCTGCATTGCTTATTACCATGTTCATATTATATTGTTGGTTGACATGACGCGCTGACGTCTGGGTTTTGCATGGCCCAGATTCTTTACCACTGTCGACGACTGAGCAGGAGTACTTCAGCCAACAGGCTGATTTGTGAGTTCTGTAGTGGTTAGTTCATTTATTGCATTTTATTTCCAGGTGTGATCCCGCATTACGGGACGTACCTTTTTATTATTGCATTGGATCATTTGCTTCCGCACTTATTTATCATTGACTCTGGTTATTATGGATTTGGACATGTGTTAGATAGTTTATTTATCTTGTTCTTGATATCTCTACAGCCGTAATGTGACTGTGGATGGATACTTCCTACCCACAGGTAGCATGGTTGGCTATGTCACGTGCTCAATCTTGCGTACTCTGGGAAGCGGGGCGTGACATGGTTTTTTTTGGTATCAGAGCCATAGGTTAATTGGGTTGATTCTTTGTAGTTGGGTATTGCACCCGATACACGAATCATAATACCCGTGATTAGGAAACATGTCCTGCCACCTTGACCGTTTTACCATCCTTGAATCATTCTTCCGGATCATGTCGACATGCAAACTTACTTTGCATTGTCAACTCGAAAACCTAATTTCTTGTTATCCCTAGGACTTAGGCGACTTGGGTGGAGTTAAGTAATTGCGGCTATGATACCGCGGCATAGCTACAATGCGGTACTCTATTTAAGTATCTTGGAGTTCTAGCCTTGATCCATATTCAGAATCTATCATCATGCTAATATTGGGTGTTTTGAGTTCAAGATTATGACAGGTAAGAAGTTGAAGACGTACCAGAGGCGTGTGAACGGAGCCGCCATGCTTGGAGTGATAAGAGGAATGCTGGAAATCAAAGAAACAGCCCGAGCTGATCCAGCAGCAAGCGGACTCGTTTCAGGAAGGTTTGCAGATCGTTCAGCAGTCTGTGAACAAGATTGGAACTAGACCAGTTGACCGAGTAGGGACCGTGGCAGAGTTCAGACATGTGGGTCCTACTACTTTCACTGGTTTGGAGGAGCCATGCCAGCCGAGCAGTGGCTAGTCAGCACGGAGAATTCGCTGATTGCGGCACAGATTCCAGAGGACAAAGGAGTTGATGTGGTGCGCTTTCAACTAGTGGATTACGCCGAGAGTGGTGGCTTGTGGAGGAGAACCGTTTGCCCAAGCCAAGCAGTTAGGCGGATTTCTCTAAGAGTTTCCTGGAGAAGTTCTTTCCGCGGACTGCACGGGAGGAAATGGAAGAGAAATTTATTGGGCTGAGGCAGAATGGAGCACCCGTGGACGTGCATGCAGCAGAGTGGACGAGACTCAGCAGTTTCGCTGGACCTTTAGTCGCCAACGATGCAGACAGGGCACGAAGGTCCATGCGCAGCTTGGATGTGGACATCCAAAGGCAAACCGTCTCCCTGGGTTTGACCACTTTCTCACAGGTTCTTACGGCAGCTCGAGAACAGCAGAGCATATCAGGAAAATTGGGAGTTCACAGCAGACAGCAGTTGCGGTAAGGAAGCAGTTCTGTCGGGCCGGTCGAGTTTAGGGCTAGGCCGACAAACAATGTTCTTGCATCAATGGAAGTGATGAAAGTAAAGAGCCGGCTGTTGTTCGTGATTCTATGGACGTGTTTGAAGATATATCGGGCTTACCGCCGAAGCGAGACGTGGAGTTCACGATTGACCTTAGTCCTGGTGCAGCGCCAGTGTCTAAAGCTTACTATCCAATGGCACCAGTGGAATTGGAAGGAGTTAAGAAGCAAGTTGGTGAATTACTTGAGAAGGGTTGGATTCGAAGCAGCAACTCGCCTTGGGAGCTCCAGTTCTTTTAGTAAAGAAGAAGGATGGCACGAGAAGGATGTGCATTGATTATCGAGAATTGAACCGGGCGACTATTAAGAACAAGTACCCGATCCCTCGCATTGGAGGACTTTTGAGCAGCTTAGTGGCGCGAGAGTATTCTCGAAACTGGATTTGCGATCCGGATATCATTAGGTCCTGCAGATGTTGAGACAGGAGAAGCTTTATGCGAAGATGAGTAGTGCGAATTCTGGCTGGAAGAAGTGAAATTTCTGGGACATGTCGTGTCGGGTGATGGAATCGCCGTCCATCCCGAAAAGATGGCAGCAGTTCGAGATTGGCCTATTCCAAGGAATGTAGCTGAGATAAGAAGTTTCCTTGGATTAGCCGGATACTACAGGAGATTTGTGGAGAACTTTGCTCGTTTGGCAGAACCGCTGACCAAGCTTATGCGTAAGGAGGTACCTTTTGTATGGACGGATAAGTGTGCGTTGGCTTTAAGACGTTGAAGCAGAAGTTGATAACCGCCCCTATCCTGACCGTACCAGACAATTCCGGAGGACTGATGATTCATAGCGACGCATCTGGGAAAGAATTGGGATGTGTTTTGATGCAGCATGGGAAGGTCGTAGCATACGCATCAAGACAACTGAAGACCCATGAGAAGAATTATCCAACTCATGACTTGGAGCTTGCGGCTGTGATTTTCGCTTTGAAGATTTGGAGACACTACCTTTTGGGCGTAAGAGTCGAAGTTTTTACAGATCATAAGAGCTTGAAGTACGTGTTCACGCAGAAGGAGTTGAACATGAGGCAACGCAGATGGTTGGAGCTGACGGCCGACTACGACCTTGATCTTAAGTACCATCCGGGAAAAGTTAACGTCGTGCCAGATGCGCTAAGTCGGTTACCAGCAATTCAGGTATTGACCGCACAAAGGGAGATCATTGCGGATTTTCGGAGATTTGACTTGGAGGTTGTGCTACCACATGCTACGGGACAGTCGATGCAGTTGCAAGTACAGTCGTCCTTAGTTGAGAAGATTAAAACAGCACAATCGCAGGATCCTAGACTATAAAAGTTTCGAGAGCAGGTTGAAGCCGGACTACGAACAGATTTATTGATCCACGAAGATGGTTCGTTGAGGTATGGTAGCCGTGTGTGTGTGCCAAAAGGGGATGTGCGTGAAGAGCTTATGAAGGAGGCACACAATTCAGTTTACTCTGTACATCCAGGAGGGACAAAGATGTACCAAGATATTCGACAGCATTTCTGGTGGGAAGGCATGAAACGGGAGATTGCTCGCTTCGTGGCTAAGTGCTTGGTATGTCAGCAAGTAAAGGCTGAACACCAAATGGTTGCTGGTTTATTGCAACCATTTCCGATTCCTCAGTGGAAGTGGGAACATATAACCATGGATTTCGTGACGGCTTTACCGCGGAGTCCAAAAGGCAACAATGCAGTAAGGGTGATTGTTGATCGGTTGACCAAGGCAGCTCACTTTATTCCTTTTCGGGTTGGTCAATCAATAGAGACTTTGGCAGAGCGGTACATGCAGGAGATCATAAGATTGCATGGAGTACCGGTGAGCATCGTGTCCGATCGGGACACTCGGTTCTTATCACACTTCTGGAGGAGTTTACAGGAAAGTTTGGGGACTCGATTGAAGTTTAGCACAGCTTATCATCCTCAAACTGATGGTCAGTCGGAGAGAACGATCCAAACTCTTGAGGATACGTTGAGAACATGCAGGTTGGACTTCAAGGGGTCTTGGGAGGATCATCTACTTTTGGTGGAGTTGTCTTACAACAACAGTTTTCAGGCAACTATTCAGATGGCTCCATTTGAAGCTTTGTATGGTCGTAAATGCCGTTCACCTGTTTGTTGGGACGATGTCGGTGAACGAAGATTATTGGGACCAGATTTGGTTGTGCAGACAGTTGAGAAGGTTAACCCTATCAGAAATCATATGAAGGCAGCACAGGACCGACAGAAGAGTTGGGCAGATACGTCAAGAAGACCTCTGGAGTTCACCGTGGGTGATTTGGTATTCTTGAAGATATCACCGACTAGAGGGGTGATTCGCTTTGGGAGTCGGGGAAAGCTTGGTTCTCGATTCGTTGGACCCTTCGAGATATTGGAGCGTGTTGGAGAGGTAGCGTACCATTTGGCGTTACCACAGTCCTTGGCAGGTGTGCACGATGTGGTTCGTGTATCTCAACTACGGAGGTATGTTCGAGATGAAACCCACGTATTGGATCATTCGGAGTTGACCGTACGGGAGGACCTAACTTTTGAAGAGCGACCAGTTGAAATCAAGGATCGAAGAGAAAAAGTTCTTAAGAACAAGATTACCCCTCTTGTGCTAGTTTCTTAGGGTAATCGATCGCATGGAGAATCCACTTGGGAACGAGAAGATGAAATCCGGCAGAAGTTTCCTCACCTTTTCTTGTAGTTATCTATCTTTGTATTCTTGGAATTTCGAGGACGAAATTCTTTTTGTAGTTGGGTATAATGTAACACCCGAGCCCAATGCTACTATTTTCAGTTACTGTTTGAGCATAATGTGGTACTCATTTCATTTAATTTGCTTGTTTGTTGCTTACTGTAAAATTTACCCGGCAAAGTCATTTCTACATATAACAAATTTTAGCATCTAAAATAAAATCGAAAATATTCATCTTGGCCTACTTGACACCCCTAGCCTCATGGTAGCGTCCGTGCATTGTGTTCTCGTCCCGTTCAGTAAAACGGGCAAGTTTGGATGGCTACGTGCACGCACGTGTGTCCGTTTTGAGAGTATGCTTTTTAATCATAAAACATTTCATTTTAAAATTTGGAACCCGCTTAAAATCCTATTATTTGAATTTCGAATTTTTGGACCCGGGCGCAATTTGGAAATGTTTCATTTGGCGCCAAAATCCCAAATTTTAATATTATTAAAACCTTCGCATATATTTTTCTAACTAATCTGATATCTTACTGTTCATTACCTATCTTTTAAATCTTTAAGTTAACCATATAATATTTTTACAATCTTTTATATCCTTCTCAATTTATTCTCTCAGCCAATCGCAACCTCCCCTTTAACCCCGTGGTCCCCACTTTCTCTCTCTCCTTCTTCTCTCTCTCTCCACTTTCTCTCTCTCTCTACCCCTTATATATTCTCTCGTACTTCTCTTTATCATTTTTCTCTTCTTGCTTCATGTCTCGTTTCTCATTTCTTTTAACTGTTCTTTTGTTACCGGAATTCCGTCGTGCCGGTGACGTTTCTCGACGTTCCAGCGAGATACCCCGACCCGTGTGGTTCCTTTGTTCGTCGTTTGGGTTCATTCCGGGAACCGTGCGCCGTCGCGAGTTTTCCCCGCCGACGGTTAACGTTCCGTTTTCCCGATTCGCGACCCATCGAGGCAAGTTAATCTTGCTACATGCTATATACTTTTATAATCTTCATTTTATAATATTATACTTTTGAAAATCTTATAGTTTACATATGAAATGTCGTTGAAAAATCGGATATGACAAATCTGAAATTTACTGTACATCTTATCTTATAAAATTCATTATAAATCATAGAAAAATCATTAGGATACGTTCTTTAGTTCGTTACGAAGCTAATTCAGAATACTATAACTCTATGAAATATTTAATTGCAAAATAAATTGTTTAATTAACGTAAAATGCAAATGAACACGTCTCTAAACTGCTGTCCAGGGAAATTCCAGCAGCAAACTTTCAACTTTGAATATTCATAACTTTTTGTAGGGATAACCTGAGATGCTTATACTTATAAAACTGAAAATCTTATTGAATTATCTTTGTTTTGGTATAAGATACGTCTCTTTTGGAGAACATTTGTTATTTTTAAGCTATTTTACAAATTAGGGTGACGCCAAATTTCTGAACGGAACCTTCTTGTGCATGGTTAATCAATACATCTTTTATAGTTACTAATCGCTTTGAATATGCTATCCATATTAATATTATTATATCACATATTGTTTAGTTGTACATCCCACATTACCATTTTATAGTTTTATAACTTTTCGGATACCCGTTTGCATCCATCGCATTTAAGATACATATAATTGCATCCATAGATCACATCACTACATAATAATGTGATATTAACACTCCATGTTTAATAAATTGTATCCTAATTAATATTGGAACTATAAATGTAACCCTAATCGATAACTGTGCATCCATATCCTTGAAATTATATCTATTGGCATATCATATTACATGTTCCAGTTATTGTTCTGATAGTACTCATGCTTGTTTATTTATACACATGTTTATGTTAGTTTGATTATGAGCACCCACATGACATCTTGTGCTTCCTGACATGACCTGTTACACTTCCTACTTGACATGACATGGTACCGTACACTCTTGACATGACATGACACCTTTATACATTACCTGGTTGACCTGATGTACCATGGCTTTACCTGTTACCTGATTTCATGCCTAATGCCGACAAACCTGACCATTCCCGCTGTCTATCCAGACAGACCTACTTTTACCGGATCTTGTGTTGGCATTAGTCCTTGACAACTAAATACCTGACCTGACATACATAGCTTGGGGGTATGGGGAAATCAAAGGTGAAACCGACTTGTAACTCAACAGTTCGATACTTGTTCTGATCAGTCTTACGGGCTTGGCCAGCTCCGGAGTGGTGATGCTGACACTACTCGTCCATCTTGCTACCTTTTACTGCTTAGCGGCACGTCTCGGATTCAGCCCCGAGGGTCTTGACCGTGGTCCCGGGCATGCACGGGATACTATTGAGTTACATCGACGATTCATCAATTGATTTCAAAGACTATAGAGTAGAAACCTGATAGGACAGTTTAGTTACCACTGCACATTACCCTGCACTGTTATTTCTTAGTACTGCTTTATTCATGTTCATACCTGCATTGCTTATTACCATGTTCATATTATATTGTTGGTTGACATGACGCGCTGACGTCTGGGTTTTGCATGGCCCAGATTCTTTACCACTGTCGACGACTGAGCAGGAGTACTTCAGCCAACAGGCTGATTTGTGAGTTCTGTAGTGGTTAGTTCATTTATTGCATTTTATTTCCAGGTGTGATCCCGCATTACGGGACGTACCTTTTTATTATTGCATTGGATCATTTGCTTCCGCACTTATTTATCATTGACTCTGGTTATTATGGATTTGGACATGTGTTAGATAGTTTATTTATCTTGTTCTTGATATCTCTACAGCCGTAATGTGACTGTGGATGGATACTTCCTACCCACAGGTAGCATGGTTGGCTATGTCACGTGCTCAATCTTGCGTACTCTGGGAAGCGGGGCGTGACATCTACGTACGAGCGTTTGATTTGGTGCGAACGCCGGCTTCTGCTCGGTCTGCTGCTTGTGGTCCTCTAGTAAGTCACGAATTACTCCAAGAAAAGTGGCGTCATCCATACGCCTCTGGTACGATTGTAGATTCCTGGCTTCCATGATCGTGCAACCAAGACACCAAAGAGGATTAATATGCTAAACAAGATTCAAAACTTGCGATGAATGATGATCATGAATCAAGGAAATGAATCAAAACTAGAACTCCAAGTTACTTAAATAGAGTACCGCATTGTAACCATGATGCAGTTCATAGTTACAATCACATAACTCCACTCAAGTCACCCAAATTCTAGAGATAAACAATAAGGAACCAAAGTTTCAAGTCGAGATGCAAAGAAGTTTGCATATCGTTCAGGTAAGGATCAGGAGTGAGTTAAGATTCAAGAATGGCAAGATGGTAAAGTGGCAGGACATGTTCCTAATCTCGAGTATTCCGATTCATGTATTGGGTCCAATACCCAACTACAAAAGAATCAAACCCGTTTAACCTAGATCCTATGGCTCTGATACCAAACAAACCCTGTCACGCCTCGCTTCCCAGAGTACGCTAAGATAGGCACGTGACAGAGCCAACCATGCTACCTGTGGATAGGAAATATCCTTTCACAATCACATTACGGCTGTAGAGATATCAAGAACAATAATAAACTATCTAACACATGTCTATAAGCCAGAATAAACGAGTCAAGTATAAAATAATCCGGAAGCAAAAGATCCAATACAAGAATAACTGGAATGTACGTCCCATAATGCAGGCTCACATCAGGAATGAAAATGAATAAATAAAACCAAAATACTAACAAGTCCCCACTGCTCGACCTGCTGACTGAAATACTCCTGCTCGGCCTGCAGCAAAGATAAAGAATCTGGGCCATGCAAAACCCAGACGTCAGTGCGTCATAACATCAAGCAATAATATAAACAGGGGGTAGCAAGACATGCAGGTATGAGTATGAACGGTAAAACAGGTATAACAGTAACATAAAAATAAGGACAGTGAAGGGTAAGGCATAGGTGATGTGCAGTGTGTAATTTAAACTGGTCTACTGGGTTAACTACTCTCAAGTCTTTTGAAATCAATTTGATGAATTATCGATGTAACTCAATAGTATCCCGTGCGTACCCGGGACCACGGTCAAGATTCTCGGGCTGAATCCTAGACATGCCGCTAGGCAGTAAAATGTGGTATGTAAAGATGAGTGATGTCAGCAGCATCACCCCGGGGCTGGCCTAGCCCGTAAGACTGATCAGTAAAGGCATTGTCGAGTTACAAGTCAGGTTTCATCATTGATTTCCCCATACCCCCAAGTTATGTGTTCAAGTCAGGTATTGATAAATCTGGAGCTAATGCCAACACAAGATCAAGCAGGTACAGGTTTGTCTGTATAGACAACAGGAAATGTCCGTAGGGACAACAGGTCAAGATTGTTGGCATTAGTAACAAGATCAGATAACAGGTCAAACTGTGGTACATCAGGTCATGTCAGGTAGTATACAGGGATCAAATCATGTCAAGTAGTACCCATGTATCGAGTCGTGTCAAGTAGTAGTGTAACAAGTCATGTCAGGGGTGCACAAGTATCACGTGGGTGCTCATAATCAAACTATAATAAGCATGGGTACACAAAAACAAGTATGGGATACCAATATAACAATAAAATGGAATAATGTGATGTGGTATGCAAATAGGTATAGATTCAAACATATGGTTGCACGGTTATCGATTAGGGTTAAAGTTATAGTTCCAACACTAATTAGGATGGACCTTATTAAACATGGAATGTTAATATCACATTATTATGTAATAATATGATTTATGGTTGTAATTGTATATATATTAAACGAGATGGATGCAAATAGGTATCCGAAAGGTTATAAACTATAAAAAAAAATGGTACTATGGGCTATACAAATAAGCACTATGTGATATAAATAATGGTATGGATGCATTGTAATGTAGTCTACTATGTAACAAGATCAGTTTTCATATTCTAGATCTAAAATGATAAAAACGGATGCAAACGGAACATCGACACGCTATAAAATGATGTATGGGGTACTAGATTTAAACTACAGGTATGATATATATTTGAATAGGTATATAATGATTTAAATAGCATGTAGTAAGATTAACTTGCCTAGATGTATCAAGAAACGGGTGTGTACGGAACGTCTCACGTCGGCCAAATGTCGCGACGCACGCACGGTACACGGAACGGATCCAAACAACGCACAAAGGCAATCACGCAAGTCTGGTATGACTCTGGATCATCGGGATCGTCGAGGTCACGTCTGGCTCCGGCAAACTACTGTAGACAGAGGATTAAAGAAAAGAAAGCAAAGAAAAGAAAGAAAGAAGAAAAGGAGAGGAAGAATAGATTGAGAATAAGAGGAAGCTCACTGGGTTGCTCAGAGGAGTCGTGAGGGTGTCGACGAGGTCGACGGAGCTCTGGCGAGGCGATCTACAGAGACAGAGAACCATTTCATTCAAAAAAACAGAAAGAAAGGAAAGAAAAGAAAGAAGGAGGAAAGAAGAGGATAAAGGAGGAAGGAGTGGCTCACTGTGGTGTACTGGAGTCGGGGAACAAGGGGCGACGACGAGAGCACTCCGGCGATCTTCATCGGCGGTGTAGCACGCGTGCAGAGTTGGCTCGGGTTTGGGTTCTATTCTCGGGTGTGTGCAGGTCTCAGGGAAGGAGAGAGAAGGTGGAGGTGTTGATGAGAGTGAAGAGGCGGCGACGAGACGGCGATGGCGACGACGAGGGTGACGAGGTAGGCGAGGGAGCGACGGCTAGGGTTCGTGGTTGCGTGGGTTAAAAGAAAATGTGAGAGAAAGGAGGAAGTAAATAAATATATATATATATATATAGAGAGAGAGAAAGAAACAAAGAGAGAAAGAGAATCGAGAGGGGAGAAAGAGGGGAGAGAGAGAAGAGAGAGTGCGGTGAACAGTGAGGAGAGATAGATTTGTTGTTTTGTGGGAGAGAGAGAAAGAGATAGCGGGGGGGAGAGAGAAGGAAAGAAAAAGAAAGAGAAAGAGAGAGAGGGGGAGAGTGTGGGGCCCTCTTGACAGCGAGAGAGAGCTGGAGGAGTGGCTGGGAAAATTTTTTAAAAGATTTTTAGTTTTTAAAATATTTTAGTTAGCTGTAAAATCTTAAGAACTGTTAAATAAATTTTTAAACGAATTTTAAAAATTAGAATTTTGGCGGGATACAAAAGTATTCCAAAACGCGCCCGGCTCGGGTCTAAAAATTCAGATTTAAAATATGAAAAATATATGCGATTTTCAAAATTCAAAACGAATGCTCAGGTAACAAAAATGTATACCCCCAAGAACGGATGCACGTACGTGCGCGTAGCCATCCAAACACGTCCGTTTCACTGAACGGAACGAGAACAATATGCGCGGACGCTACCACGGAATTAGGGGTATCATGCAGGCTATGAAATGAAAATTTTAAATTATTTTCCGTGATTTAAAATGTTATATTGTAAAATATGCGATGATAGATGAAATGCCAGTAGGTACTAATCATGAAATGCACCTGTCTATGTAACAAGTCAAGATAATCTATAAATATGAATCAAACAGGTTCAAGCAAGCGGATCGGGTTGAATGTAATGTAAAATGTAACATACCAATCACACCCAAAACATGATAAATCAAGAAAATACCATAGATAAGTAAATACGGGAACTGGAATTGGTATAAATGAACTAGGTTGTTACACCCTCGATGTTCTTCTCGAGGGCGTCAAGTCGGCCGTAGTACCCCAAGGACTCGGCGCCTCATGATCCCTGGCCTCTGCTGTGGGAGACCTGCGTCTGGGCACGACTCCGGTTCCTCTCGATGAGGTTCCTCAGATCCCCGGGCGCGGTGGCTCTCGAGCAGTCGTGGCGAGCCCCTTCTGCACGACCCCGTCAGGGAAGAGGGTGCCGGTCATGCCTGTGGGCGGGCGAGGTGACCGACATCTTCTTAGGGGGCAGGGGTCACGAGGAGGTTAGAGGCGTGGTGCTCCGGTGGCAGACCTTGGGGTGGAACCGCGAGGCACCCAACGGGCTTCAAGGAGTACCGGTCCGTGAGATCCGTGGTCAGGAGTCGCAGCCTGCCGGCGGTCGGCCGTGCCGACGGGGGCTGAGTGTTCCAGGGGCGGAGGAGCGGCGATCTGGGGCCCAGGCCCGGCCGTTTGGGCACGGACGAGTGCCTCCACAAGGGTCTGTGTCACGCCCCGCTTCCCAGTGTACGGGGAAGGGGACGCGACGAGGTCCGCTACGTATATACTGAGAAGTACATACGCTAAGCGTATCTAAGCAATATAAAATAAATACACAAGAAAAAAGAATAAAAAGAATAGCAACTTTTATTTATTAACATTCTTTATACAATACATGAAAAGGAAATACAACTGAAATAATAAGATGCCTAAACAGTGGCATAACAGGAAATGAAAAGTACAGAAAGGAAAAGTGTACAATGAAACTACAGTGCAGGGTCTTCAGTAAACTGCTCCAAGTCTTCTTGCGATGGCTCAACCTCTGCCGGGTCCAAATCACCTGACGACATTCAAAGAAGAGAGAAACAGAATGTCGTCGGCGAACAGGTCGCTCGGTAAGTCCCAAAGGTAAGAGAGAAGTAGAAAAAGACAGAATAAGAAGATACATTTTAAAGTATAAACTATTGTTGTAATGTTATGTCAACGCTGTTGTTTGTAGCTTGGTACAGAAGGATGCCAGTGTTTACGAGGGGGGTCTATATATGCCAGTAACTAGAGGCACGTATAGTACAAGGTACCGTTTATGCCACGGTACAACAGCAACTGGATTCATGTTAGGTGTGTTAAGTCTGACCACCTCGTGCCACCTTTAACACCTTCCATACCAATCTACCCCTTAAACCCCGCGATATCTTGTTTGAATTGTTATCTTGTTAATTGTGTTGGTTGTATGATTGAATGACTGACTGACCGAAACCATGATATCAGGAAACGATTATAACCGTAGAGTCATGTAAATGGAATACTAAGAATCATGTACAAGAAATATATATCCATGGTTCGGTTCAGTCAAGTTGTGTAAATTGATAATTGTATTCATGGATTCATGTGTTCATATTGGCTTAGAATCTTGTAGATTATAGATTGACTTGAATCATATTCAAGTCAGATTAATCAGACTCAAACCCGAGTCAGACAATCAGAAATGTGAATCGAAGTCTTATAATTGCTAGGGTCCTTAGGGTAATTTATAAAACTTGAGGGGGTTTTATGTAAAAATATTTTTATATACTTTTCAAAATGCGCCTCAAGTATTTATTGTTCGTCTTTAGAGTTGTAATGAGGGTGGATTTTATGTTGTGATATTTCTAGTGAAAATATCCTAGTTTTATAAATAAGGGTATTTATCTGTAATATTGTTTATTTGAAGTTCATGGTATTTTAGTGTAAAATTTACTATTGTGATTTTTAGAAAAAGGTGGAAAATTTATATTATAATAAAATAGATATTTAAATGATAAATATACATATGTTTATACAAAATATAATTTTAATAAATATTTTATATTCCAAAAATCTCATTTCTTAAGATGTCGTATTTTAAACCTTTCAAGACCGAATGCTCCTTGCGGAGGTCTGAATCTCGCACTACTAGCCCGAGGGTGCGCGATAAACCGCACGATCCCGAACGGGTTTCCCAAAGATGGGTTGTAGCGGCGCTTTGCAAAGATTGTAAAATACTAATCCTTTAGAAAACGGTTTTATAAAGTAAAAGGTATTTATTTGCAAAGTGTAATTTTCCGTATTTTAGATTCTAGGGTTTCCTAAACCAACTAGCCTATTTCTAAATGGTCTAAATGATAAGTCGTTAGAAATCTCAAATCGCCTCTTCACCGCCAATTGCGGCCAGGTAAGTGCCAGGTAAGTGGGAGGCTCTCCACTACAAGTAGTGGCCCTAATTAAGTAACCACTTGCCTTAGACACACTTGTCTAGACACCACAAAATCAGGTTTAGATAAACGATCGATGTCCACAACTTATCGTATTTTTCCTATTAAAGATATTGTTTAAACAAATGTATCAAACCTAAACTTTTATAAAAGGTTTTATTAAGGAAATGGTATTTTAATGTAAAATCTTGTTTTATCGTATTAGGAGTTTTCAAGATAGCGTATTATGATTGCATATGTGTGTGTGAGGAGGTAGGTCATTACCTCGTGATCTATTTTAAGGTATAGCAATGTTAAAGGGTTAAATGTGAAATTGAAACATGATGGTATTAAAGTGAAAAAAATACTGTAAATTGAAAAGCTTATCATTTCATGTGTGAAAACTTATTCATATTGATTTTTACAAGTTTAATAATCATGATAAAGATGTTTAGACATGATTGAATTGATTAGAAGTGAAATTTTATAGAAAACCGAATCGGAAATCGGATTTGTTCCGATTCCGTCGGGTTTCGTAATTTCGTATTTTTGAGAATTAGAAAGGGAGATAGAATGGGATTTACGGGTTTCGATCTATACCAAAGAGTATAGGGAACTAGATGAGTTGCCGAGGCGTTGTTTCGTCGCCGGTTGTTTCAAAAAAACGTCGCCGGAATTCCGTCAGAGCTTCGCCTTGAACTTGATTTCAAAGTACACCCTTCTTGGAAAAATTTTAAGAGAGTAAATCTAGGGTATTGGGATGAGAGGGTAGAGGGTAGGGGGTGTATTTAAAGGGTAGGCTAGGGTAGGATAGGTGAAAGGTTTTTATTTTAAAAAAAATTGTAAAAATTTAAGAAAAAACATTAAAATTTGTAGTAAATAGGGTGTAATAAACTCTCGGGAACCGATCCACTAAATTGGAGTATACAAGGGAGTTGAGAAGATAAAAAGCCATAAATTTCGTGTTGGCGACTCGGCCGTCCGGCCGAGTCCGGCCGGCGGCGCCGGCCCGAGTCGGCCGGTCCGCCGGCCGACTCGGCCGAGTCGGCCGGTCCGCCGGCCGACTCGGCCGAGTCGGGGTGCCGTTGGGTGGGGAGGCTCGGGGTCAAGGCTTTGGTATATTTAGATTTTAGGGTTCAGTTCAACTTTTGGGAGTCATGGCCTGTGGATGGTTGGGCTTCCAAGAATTTTAAAAGAAAAATAATCTAAAAATAATGTGGGGCATGGGATTTGAACTCTGATGGCTTGGTTCAGCAGTGCAAGGTATTACCAATGAGCTACAAGCTCCTTCTTGTAATTATTGTGGGAAAATAAATACTTAAATTGGTAACAGCAACATTAAATACTCCAAGTATACTTCAAATTTAAATCAATTTTATGTATACAAAAATTGGAGTTGTTACAATCTACCCTCCTTACAAAAATTTCGTCCTCGAAATTTACAATTTTTATTTGAGGACTAGTTTACAAAGAGGTGGGGATATCTTGCACGCATTTCATCTTCCCTTTCCCACATGGATTCTCCTGGAGTGTCTTTCCTCCACATTACCCGGACCAAGTTAACTTCCTTGTTCCGAAGTGTCTTCACTTTCCTGTCCAGGATCTCGACAGGCTGTTGCTCACAAGACAAGTCGGGCTGTATAGTGAGCTCGGAATGATCAAGAACATGGTTGGGGTCACTCACATACTTCCTGAGTTAGGATATGTGGAACACGTTATGCACTCCTTCCAATGAGGGTGGAAGCGCTAAGCGGTATGCCACTTCACCGACTCGTTCGAGTATGTCGAACGGTCTAATGTATCTCGGACTCAATTTACCCCATCTTCTAAATCGGATCACTCCGTGGTTCGGAGATATCTTCAGAAATACATAGTCTCCTGGCTGGAACTCCAAGTGTCGTCTCTTTGCATCAGCCCAGTGTTTCTGTCGATCTTGGGCTATGCGCATTCTTTCCCTGACAGTACGAACCACATCAACGGTTGCTACTATCATCTCTGGTCCAAGAAGTTCCCTATCTCCGATGTCGTCCCAACTTAATGGTGAACGACACTTCCTTCCATATAATGCTGCAAAAGGTGCCATTCCTATGCTTGCTTGGTAGCTGTTATTGTACGCAAACTCCACAAGATGCAGGTGATCTTCCCACGATCCTTTGAAGTCTAGCATACACGCTCTGAGCATATCCTCCAAGATCTGAATAGTTCGTTCCGACTGACCATCTGTTTGTGGATGATAAGCTATGCTGAAGTTCAGACTTGTTCCCAAGCTAGCTTGCAGACTCTGCCAAAATTGCGATCGGAACCTGGTGTCACGATCGGAGACAATACAGACCGGTACTCCATGAAATCTCACAATTTCCTCCATGTACTTCTTTGCTAGTGTCTCAGTTGATTGGCCAACTCGAAATGGGATGAAGTGAGCCGACATTGTGAGTCGATCCACAATGACCCATATAGCATCGTTACCCTTTGTGCAGTGAGGAAGAGCAGTCACAAAATCCATCGTGATATGCTGCCACTTCCATTCTGGGATTGGTAACGGTTGAAGTAGTCCAGCTGTCCTGTGATGTTCAGCCTTTACTTGCTGACACACCAAGCATTTTGCGACGCTTCTGGCTACTTCACGCTTCATTACATGCCACCAATAATTCTGACGTAGATCTTTGTACATTTTGGTACCTCCAGGATGTACTGAGTAGGGAGAGCTGTGAGCTTTTTTCATTAACTCTTCCCGAACAGGACCTTTTGGTACACACAATCTGCTGCCGTATCTCAAAGATCTTTCTTCATGGATGATGAAGTCTGTTCTGAGTCCATTCTCCACTTGTTCTCTGATCCTTTGCAACTTAGCATCACTTGCTTGAGCTGTTTTGATCTGATTGACAATGGTTGATTGAACTTATAGATTCAACAAACTTGAAGCATTACCTAGCATGACTACTTCAATCTCCATGTGATGCAAGTCTTGCTGAAGCTTCCACTGAGCGGTGAGATTCATCGATAAGGGTTGGCGACTAAGAGCATCAGGTACTACGTTCAACTTCCCTGGGTGATATTGCAAGTTGATGTCAAAGTCCGCCATGAGTTCTAACCATCTTTTCTGCCACATATTCAACTCCTTCTGAGTAAACACATACTTCAGACTTTTATGATCTGTGTAGATGTTCACTCGTTCACCAAGTAAGTAGTGACGCCAAATCTTGAGAGCAAAAATGACGGCTGCCAACTCCAGATCATGCGTCGGATAATTGTGCTCATGAGTCTTCAGTTGTCTTGAAGCATAAGCCACAACCTTACCGTGCTGATGTAGAACGCATCCTAATCCCTTACCGGATGCATCACAATGCACTTCGAATCCTCCAGATTGATCCGGTATTACGAGAATAGGTGCAGATGTTAATCTTAACTTGAGTTCTACGAAAGCTTGTTCGCATGCTTCTGACTACACAAATTCTTCACCTTTTCATGTGAGCTTGGTCAGGGGTGTTGCTATCTTTGAGAATCCTTCAATGAACCTTCTGTAATATCCAGCAAAACCCAAGAAACTCCGAATGTTCTTCACTGACTTTGGTGTAGGCCATTCGCTAACTGCTGAAACTTTGGCTAGATCTACAGAAATTCCTTCTCCTGATACGATATGTCCAAGAAAACCAACTTGATTTAGCCAAAACTCGCACTTGCTGTACTTGGCATAAAGCTTATGTTGACGAAGAGTTTCCAGGACAATTCGTAGATGCTCTGCATGCTCTTTCCGACTCTTAGAATATACCAGGATGTCGTCGATGAAGATGACAACAAACCTGTCTAAATACTCCCGGAAAACTTGATTCATTAGGTTCATGAATATTGCTGGTGCATTGGTCACTCCAAATGGCATCACCAGAAATTCGTAATGTCCATAGCGAGTTCTGAAAGCTGTTTTGTGAATATCAGCTTCCTTGACCTTCACTTGATGATAACCTGAACGAAGATCCAATTTAGAGAAAACACAAGATCTACTTAGCCGATCGAATAGATCATCGATACGCGGAAGTGGATATTTATTCTTTATAGTGACTTCGTTTAAGGCCCTATAATCGATGCACATTCTGTATGATCCTTCCTTCTTCTTCACCAGCAGTACAGGTGCTCCCCAACTTGAAGTGCTGGGACGAATCTATCCTTTCGCCAATAATTCGTCCAACTGTGTTCGGACTTCCTTCAATCCTTCCGGACTTAGTCTATAAGGTGCTTTGATCACCGGTTGTGCTCCTGGTACTAAATCAATACTGAATTCAAGAGCTCGATCGGGAGGCAAACCTGATATATCGTCAGGAAATACATCGTCGAACTCTCAAACTACCTCTGGTCTTAATTCTTCTTCCGCTTGAGCTGCCGCAACTACGGCTTCCCTTGGCTTCGCTTTGTAGGTACCTGGCTCCAGGGTACGATCTCCGCTCTTGAAATAGAAGACCGGATGGTCTGGAATCTCGAATACTACCTTCCTTTGACGACAGTCGATGGTATCATAAAAGGTTCCAAGCCAATCCATTAGTAGAACCACATCGAAGTTCGGTATGTCCAGTACTTTGAAGTCAGCATAAAACTCTCGACTGCAGACGACGACTGCACACAGGCTGTATCCCATAGTTGCCTTTAGAACGCCATTTCCGGAACTGACATTCCAGCTGGATACAAGCGGTGAGACTGGAATCGCATGGGTTCGGACAAACCGTTGCGATATAAAGCAGTGGGATGCTCCAGTATCAAACAGTGCAAGTGCAGGTAGTGAAGCTACTAGGATTGTACCTAAGGTATATGGGATATGTTTTTGGTATAGGGAAAGTGTGTATATAACCAGGACTAAAAGATAAGTTTGAGAAGGAAAGTTTACCAGTAATGACTTGGCCAGTGGCCTCAGCTTCTTCCACAGACATCGTGAAAGCCTGGCGCTTGGGTATATTCCTCCTGGTCTGAGGAGCATTCCTCGGAACGTTCCTTTGAGCTTGATGGAACTGACGAGGAGGTTGTGCAGCTTGTGGTCCTCTAGGTGGTGCAGGCAGTGCAAGTCTTGGAGCTGGGGCTTGGATGGCTGGACGCTGTGGATAATTGTTTGCTGGCCTGGGTGCAGCAACTGGGTTTTGTTTATGAGGACAAGCCCCAAGGCCATGAGCAGCTGAGCCGCAGATCAAGCCCCGATATCTCCGAACCGCGGAGTGATCCGATTTGGAAGACGGGGTAAATTGAGGAAGACGGGGTAAATTGAGTCTGAGATATATTAGACCGTTCGACATACTCGAACGAGTCGGTGAAGTGGCATGCCGCTTAGCGCTTACACTCTCATTGGAAGGAGTGCATAACGTGTTCCACATATCCCAACTCAGAAAGTATGTGAGTGACCCCAACCATGTTCTTGATCATTCCGGGCTCACTATACAGCCCGACTTGTCTTGTGAGCAACAGCCTGTGGAGATCCTGGACAGGAAAGTGAAGACACTTCGGAACAAGGAAGTTAACTTGGTCCAGGTAATGTGGAGGAAAGACAATCCAGGAGAATCCACGTGGGAAAGGGAAGATAAAATGCGTGCAAGATATCCTCACCTCTTTGTAAAATAGTCCTCAAATAAAAATTGTAAATTTTGAGGACGAAATTTTTGTAAGGAGGGTAGATTGTAACAACTCCAATTTTTGTATACATAAAATTGATTTAAATTTGAAGTATACTTGGAGTATTTAATGTTGTTGTTACCACTTTAAGTATTTATTGTCCCACAATAATTACAAGAAAGAGCTTGTTGCTCATTGGTAATACCTTGCATTGCTGAACCAAGCCACCAGAGTTCAAATCCCATGCCCTACATTATTTTTAATATTATTTTGTTTTAAATCCTTTGGAAGCCCAACAGTCCACACAAGATAACTCCAGATTTTCCCACTACACTTTAAAAACTAAATATATCAGAGGCTACACTAGACGACCCCCCACCTTCCCATGCCCTGACTCGGCCTGACTCGGCCGAGTCGGCCGGCGGACCGGACGACTCAGGCCGGCGCCGCCGGCCGGACTCGTCCGGACGGCCGAGTTCCCTTCTTCAATGTTGTGTCTCTTCATCTTCTAAAACCCCCTATACACTTCAAATTTCTAGATCGGTTTCAGAGACCTTTAAAATCCGTATTTACACTATTTTAATTATTTTTTAATACATTTTTACATTAAAACCTTTCATATACCCTATTTACTCCAATTTTTAATGATTTTATACATTTTTACATTTTTTCTTATTATTTAAAAACCCTTCACCTACCCTACCCCTAGCCTACCCTATAAATACACCCCCTACCCTCTACCCTCTCATCCCAAATTTCTAAGCTCACCCTCTCAAAATTTTCCAAGAGTTGTGTGCTTTGAAAACAAGCTCGCGGTGAAGCTCCGACGAAATTCCGGCGGAAATTCCGGCGACGTTTTTAGGAACTACCGGCAATGACGCAACGCATCGGCAATCCCTTTAGTTCCCCCTCACTCTAGTGTAATCGAAAACCCGTAAGTCCCATTCTTTCCTTTTTTCTATTTCTCTAAAATACGAAATTATGAAACCCGACGGAATCGGAACAAATCCGATTTCCGATTCGATTCTCTATAAAATTTCACTTCTAATCAATTCAATCATGTCTAAACTTCTTTATCATGATTATTAAACTTGTAAAAATCAATTTGAATAAGTTTTCACACATGAAATGATAACCTTTTCAATTTACCGTATTTTTTCACTTTAATACCATCATGTTTCAATTTCACATTTAACCCTTTAACATTGCTATACCTTAAAATAGATCACGAGATAATGACCTACCTCCTCACACACACATATGCAACCATAATACGCTATCTTGAAAACTCCTAATACGATAAAACAAGATTTTACATTAAAATACCATTTCCTTAATAAAACCTTTTATAAAAGTTTAGGTATGATACATTTGTTTAAACAATATCTTTAATAGGAAAAATACGATAAATTGTGGATATCGATCGTTTATCTAAACCTGACTTTGTGGTGTCTAGGCAAGTGTGTCTAAGGCAAGTGGTTACTTAATTTGGGCCACTACTTGTAGTAGAGAGCCTCCCACTTATCTGGCACTTACCTGACCGCAATTGGCGGTGAAGAGGCGATTTGAGGCTTCTACGACTTGTCGTTTAGACCATTTAGAAATAGGCTAGTTGGCTTAGGAAACCCTAGAATCTAAAATACGGAAAATTACACTTTGCAAATAAATACCTTTTACTTTATAAAACCGTTTTCTAAAGTATTAGTATTTTACAATCTTTGTAAAGCGCCGCTACAACCCATCTTTAGGGAATCCGTTCGGGATCGTGCGGTTTATCGCGCACCCTCGGGCTAGTAGTGCGAGATTCAGACCTCCGCAAGGAGCATTCAGTCTTGAAAGGTGTGAAATACGACATCTTAAGAAAATGAGATTTTTGGAATATAAAATATTTATTAAAATTATATTTTGTATAAACATATGTATATTTATCATTTAAATATCTATCTTATTATAATATAAATTGTCCACCTTTTTCTAAAAATCACAATAGTAAATTTTACACTAAAATACCATGAACTTCAAATAAACAATATTACAGATAAATACCCTTATTTATAAAACTAGGATATTTTCACTAGAAATGTCACAGCATAAAATCCACCCTCATTACAACTCTAACGACGAACAATAAATACTTGAGGCATATTTTGAAAAGTATATAAAAATATTTTTAAATAAACCCCCCTCAAGTTTTATAAATTATCCTAAGGACCCTAGCAATTATAAGACTTCGATTCACATTTCTGATTGTCTGACTCGGGTTTGAGTCTGATTAATCTGACTGGAATATGATTCAAGTCAATCTATAATCTACAAGATTCTAAGCCAATATGAACACATGAATCCATGAATACAATTATCAATTTACACAACTTGACTGAACCGAACCATGGATATATATTCCTTTTACATGATTCTCGGTATTCCATTTACATGACTCTACGGTTATAACCGTTTCCTGATATCATGGTTTCGGTCGGTCAGTCATTCAATCATACAACCAACACAATTTACAAGATAACAATACAAACAAGACATCGCGGGGTTTAAGGGGTAGATTGGTACGGAAGGTGTTAAAGGTGGCACGAGGTGGTCAGACTTAACACACCTAACATGAATCCAGTTGTTGTTGTACCGTGGCATAAACGGTACCTTGTACTATACGTGTCCCTAGTCTCTGACATATAGAGACTCCCCTCGTATACACTGGAATCCTTCTGCACCAAGCTACAAACAACAGCGTTGACATAATATTACAACAATAGTTTACACTTTAAAATGTATCTTCTTATTCTGTCTTTTTCTACTTCCCTCTTACCTTTGGGACTTACCGAGCGACCTGTTCGCTGACGACATTCTGTTTCTCTCTTCTTTGAATGTCGTCGGGTGATTTGGACCCGGCAGAGATTGAGCCATCGCAAGAAAACTTGGAGCAGTTTACTGAAGACCCTGCACTGTAGTTTCATTGTACACTTTTCCTTTCTATACTTTTCATTTCCTGTTATGCCACTGTTTAGGCATCTTATTATTTCAGTTGTATTTCCTTTTCATGTATTGTACAAAGAATGTTAATAAATAAAAGTTGATGTTCTTTTTATTCTTGATTCTTGTGTATTTATTATATATTGCTTAGATACGCTTAGCGTATGTACTTCTGAGTATATACGTAGCGGACCTCGTCGCGTCCCCTTCGCCGTACACTGAGAAGCGGGGCGTGACAGGTTTTGTTGGTGGCCCATGCAGGTCTCGAACCTGCGGACCAGGAGGAATATACCCAAGCGCCAGGCTTTCACGATGTCTGTGGAAGAAGCTGAGGCCACTGGCCAAGTCATTACTGGCAAACTTTCCTTCTCAAACTTATCTTTTAGTCCTGGTTATATACATACTTTCCCTATACCAAAAACATATCCCATATACCTTAGGTACAATCCTAGTAGCTTCACTACCTGCACTTGCACTGTTTGATACTGGAGCATCCCACTGCTTTATGTCGCAACGGTTTGTCCGAACCCATGCGATTCCAGTCTCACCGCTTGTATCCAGCTGGAATGTCAGTTCCGGAAATGGCGTTCTAAAGGCAACTATAGGATACAACATGTGTGCAGTCGTCGTCTGCAGTCGAGAGTTTTATGCTGACTTCAAAGTACTGGACAAACCGAACTTCGATGTGGTTCTAGGAATGGATTGGCTTTGAACCTTTTATGCTACCATCGACTGTCATCAAAGGAAGGTAGTATTCGAGATTCCAGACCATCCGGTCTTCTATTTCAAGAGCGGAGATCGTACCCTGGAGCCAGGTACCTACAAAGCGAAGCCAAGGGAAGCAGTAGTTGCGGCAGCTCAAGCGGAAGAAGAATTAAAACCAAAGGTAGTTCGAGAGTTCGACGATGTATTTCCTGACGATATATAAGGTTTGCCTCCCGATCGAACTCTTGAATTCAGTATTGATTTAGTACCAGAAGCACAACCGGTGATCAAAGCACCTTATAGACTAAGTCCGGAAGGATTGAAGGAAGTCCGAACACAGTTGGACGAATTATTGGCGAAAGGATGGATTCGTCCCAGCACTTCAAGTTGGGGAGCACCTGTACTACAGGTGAAGAAGAAGGAAGGTTCATACAGAATGTGCATCGATTATAGGGCCTTGAACGAAGTCACTATAAAGAACAAATATCCACTCCCGCGCATCGATGATCTATTCGATCAGCTAAGTGGATCTTGTGTTTTCTCTAAATTGGATCTTCGTTCAGGTTATCATCAAGTGAAGGTCAAGGAAGCTGATATTCACAAAACAGCTTTCAGAACTCGCTATGGACATTACGAATTTCTAGTGATGCCATTTGGAGTGAACAATGCACCAGCAATATTCATGAACCTAAGGAATCAAGTTTTCCGGGAGTATTTAGACAGGTTTGTTGTCATCTTCATCGATGATATCCTGGTATATTCTAAGAGTCGGAAAGAGCATGCAGAGCATCTACGAATTGTCCTGGAAACTCTTCGTCAACATAAGCTTTATGCCAAGTACAGCAAGTGCGAGTTTTGGCTAAATCAAGTTGGTTTTCTTGGACATATCGTATCAGGAGAAGGAATTTCTGTGGATCCAGCCAAAATTTCAGCAGTTAGCGAATGGCCTACACCAAAGTCAGTGAAGGACATTCGGAGTTTCTTGGGTTTAGCTGGATATTACAGAAGGTTCATTGAAGGATTCTCAAAGATAGCAACACCCCCGACTAAGCTAACACGAAAAGATGAAGAATTTGTGTAGTCAGAAGCATGCGAACAAGCTTTCGTAGAACTCAAGTCAAGATTAACATCTGCACCTATTCTCGTAATACCGGATCAATCTGGAGGATTCGAAGTGCATTGTGATGCATCCGGTAATGGATTAGGATGTGTTCTACATCAGCACGGTAAGGTTATGGCTTATGCTTCAAGACAACTGAAGACTCATGAGCGCAATTATCCGACGCATGATCTGGAGTTTGCAGCCGTCATTTTTGCTCTTAAGATTTGGCGCCACTACTTACTTGGTGAACGAGTGAATATCTACACAGATCATAAAAGTCTGAAATATGTGTTTACTCAGAAGAAGTTGAATATGCGGCAAAGAAGATGGTTAGAACTCATGGCGGACTTTGACATCAACTTGCAATATCATCCAGGGAAGGTGAACGTAGTACCTGATGCTCTTAGTCGCCAACCCTTATTGCTGAATCTCACCGCTCAGTGGAAGCTTCAGCAAGACTTGTATCAGATGGAGATTGAAGTAGTCATGCCGGGTAATGCTTCAAGTTTGATGAATCTACAAGTTCAATCAACCATTGTCAATCAGATCAAAGCAGCTCAAGCAAGTGATGCTAAGTTGCAAAGGATCAGAGAACAAGTGGAGAATGAACTCAGATCAGACTTCATCATCCATGAAGACGGATCTTTGAGATACGGCAGCAGATTGTGTGTACCAAAAGGTCCTGTTTGGGAAGAGTTAATGAAAGAAGCTCACAGCTCTCCCTACTCAGTACATCCTGGAGGTACCAAAATGTACAAAGATCTACGTCAGAATTATTGGTGGCATGGAATGAAACGTGAAGTAGCCAGAAGCGTCGCAAAATGCTTGGTGTGTCAGCAAGTAAAGGCTGAACATCACAGGACAGCTGGACTACTTCAACCGTTACCAATCCCAGAATGGAAGTGGCAGCATATCACGATGGATTTTGTGACTGCTCTTCCTCGCAGCACAAAGGGTAACGATACTATATGGGTCATTATGGATCGACTCACAAAGTCGGCTCACTTCATCCCATTTCGAGTTGGCCAATCAACTGAGACACTAGCAAAGAAGTACATGGAGGAAATTGTGAGACTTCATGGAGTACCGGTCTGCATTGTCTCCGATCGTGACACCAGGTTCCGATCGCAATTTTGGCAGAGTCTGCAAGCTAGCTTGGGAACAAGTCTGAACTTCAGCACGGCTTATCATCCACAAACAGATGGTCAGTCAGAACGAACTATTCAGATCTTGGAGGATATGCTCAGAGCGTGTATGCTAGACTTCAAAGGATCGTGGGAAGATCACCTGCATCTTGTGGAGTTCGCGTACAATAACAGCTACCAAGCAAGCATAGGAATGGCACCTTTTGCAGCATTATATGGAAGGAAGTGTCATTCACCATTATGTTGGGACGACATCAGAGATAGGGAACTTCATGGACCAGAGATGATAGTAGCAACCGTTGATGTGGTTCGTACTATCAGGGAAAGAATGCGCATAGCCCAAGATCGACAGAAACACCGGGCTGATGCAAAGAGACGACACTTAGAGTTCCATCCAGGAGACCATGTATTTCTGAAGATATCTCCGAACCGCGGAGTGATCCGATTTGGAAGACGGGGTAAATTGAGTCCGAGATACATTGGACCGTTCGACATACTCGAACGAGTCGGTGAAGTGGCATACCGCTTAGCGCTTCCACCCTCATTGGAAGGAGTGCATAACGTGTTCCACATATCCCAACGCAGGAAGTATGTGAGTGACCCCAGCCATGTTCTTGATCATTCCGAGCTCACTATACAGCCCGACTTGTCTTGTGAGCAACAGCCTGTGGAGATCCAGGACAGGAAAGTGAAGACACTTCAGAACAAGGAAGTTAACTTGGTCCGGGTAATGTGGAGGAAAGACACTCCAGGAGAATCCACGTAGGAAAGGGAAGATGAAATGCGTGCAAGATATCCTCACCTCTTTGTAAACTAGTCCTCAAATAAAAATTGTAAATTTCGAGAACGAAATTTTTGTAAGGAGGGTAAATTGTAACAACTCCAATTTTTGTATACATAAAATTGATTTAAATTTGTATGTATATTTAGAGTATTTAATGTTGCTGTTACCACTTTAAGTATATATTTTCCCACAATAATTACAAGAAGAGGCTTGTAGCTCATTGGTAATACCTTGCACTGCTGAACCAAGCCACCAGAGTTCAAATCCCATGCCCAACATTATTTTTAGATTATTTTTCTTTTAAAATTCTTGGAAGCCCAACTGTCCACAGGCCATAACTCCCAAAAGTTGAACTGAACCCTAAAATCTAAATATACCAGAGCCTTAACCCCGAGCCTCCCCACCAAACGGCACCCCGACTCGGCCCGACTCGGGCCGGCGCCGCCGGCCGTACTCGGTCGGACGGCCGAGTCGCCAACACGAAATTTATAGCTTTTTTTCTTCTCAACTCCCCTGTATACTCCAATTTAATGGATCGGTTCCCGAGAGTTTATTACACCCTATTTATTACAAATTTTAATGTTTTTTCTTTAATTTTTACAAATTTTTTTTTAAATAAAAACCTTTCACCTACCCTACCCTATAAATACACCCCCTACCCTCTACCCTCTCATCCTAAAACCCTAGATTTACTCTCTCAAAATTTTTCCAAGAAGGGAGTACTTTGAAATCAAGTTCACGGCGAAGCTCTGACGGAATTCCGGCGACGTTTTTTGGAAACAACCGGCGACGAAACAACGCCTCGGCAACTCATCTAGTTCCCCTATACTCTTTAGTATAGATCGAAACCCGTAAGTCCCATTCTATCTCCCTTTCTAATTCTTAAAAATACGAAATTACGAAACCCGACGGAATCGAAACAAATCCGATTTCCGATTCGGTTTTCTATAAAATTTCCTTTCTAATCAATTCAATCATGTCTAAACATCTTTATCATGATTATTAAACTTGTAAAAATCAATTTGAATAAGTTTTCACACATGAAATGATAACCTTTTCAATTTACCGTATTTTTTTCACTTTAATACCATCATGTTTCAATTTCACATTTAACCCTTTAACATTGCCATACCTTAAAATAAATCACGAGGTAATGACCTACCTCCTCACACACACATATGCAACCATAATACGCTATCTTGAAAACTCCTAATACGATAAAACAAGATTTTACATTAAAATACCATTTCCTTAATAAAACCTTTTATAAAAGTATAGGTTTGATATATTTGTTTAAACAATATTTTTAATAGGAAAAATACGATAAGTTGTGGACATCGATCGTTTATCTAAACCTGTCTTTGTGGTGTCTAGGCAGGTGTGTCTAAAGTAAGTGGTTACTTAATTAGGGCAACTACTTGTACTGGAAAGCCTCCCACTTACCTGGCACTTACCTGGCCGCACTTGGCGGTGAAGAGGCGATTTGAGGCTTCTAACGACTTGTCGTTTAGAACATTTAGAAATAGGCTAGTTGGCTTAGGAAACCCTAGAATCTAAAATACGGAAAATTACATTTTGCAAATAAATACCTTTTACTTTATAAAATCGTTTTCTAAACGATTAGTATTTTACAATCTTTGCAAAGTGCCGCTACAACACATCTTTGGGGAACCCGTTCGGGATCGTGCGGTTTATCGCGCACTCTCGGGCTAGTAGTGCGAGATTCAGACCACCGCAAGGAGCATTCGGTCTCGAAAGGTTTAAAATACAACATCTTAAGAAAATGAGATTTTTGGAATATAAAATATTTATTAAAATTATATTTTACATAAACATATGTATATTTATCATTTAAATATCTATTTTATTATAATATAAATTTTCCACCTTTTTCTAAAAATCACAATAGAAAATTTTACACTAAAATACCATGAACTTCAAATAAACAATATTACAGATAAATACCCTTATTTATAAAATTAGGATATTTTCACTAGAAATATCACAACATAAAATCCACCCTCATTACAACTCTAAAGACGAACAATAAATACTTGAGGCGTATTTTGAAAAGTATATAAAAATATTTTTAAATAAAACCCCCTCAAGTTTTATAAATTACCCTAAGGACCCTAGCAATTATAAGACTTCGATTCACATTGCTGATTGTCTGACTCGGGTTTGAGTCTGATTAATCTGACTTGAATATGGTTCAAGTCAATCTATAATCTACAAGATTCTAAGCCAATATGAACACATGAATCCATGAATACAATTATCAATTTACACAACTTGACTGAACCGAACCATGGATATATATTCCTTTTACATGATTCTTAGTATTCCATTTACATGACTCTACGGTTATAATCGTTTTCTGATATCATAGTTTCGGTCAGTCGGTCATTCAATCATACAACCAACACAATTTACAAGATAACAATACAAACAAGACATCATGGGGTTTAAGGGGTAGATTGGTACGGAAGGTGTTAAAGGTGGCACGAGGTGGTCAGACTTAACACACCTAACATGAATCCAGTTGCTGTTGTACCATGGCATAAACGGTACCTTGTACTATACGTGCCCCTAGTCTCTGGCATATAGAGACATCCCTCGTATACACTGGCATCCTTCTGTACCAAGCTACAAACAACAGCGTTGACATAACATTACAACAATAGTTTACACTTTAAAATGTATCTTCTTATTCTGTCTTTTTCTACTTCCCTCTTACCTTTGGCACTTACTGAGCGACATGTTCGCTGACGACATTCTATTTCTCTCTTCTTTGAATGTCGTCAGGTGATTTGGACCCGACAGAGGTTGAGCCATCGCAAGAAGACTCGGAGCAGTTTACTGAAGACCCTGCACTGTAGTTTCATTGTACACTTTTCCTTTCTGTACTTTTCATTTCCTGTTATGCCACTGTTTAGGCATCTTATTATTTCAGTTGTATTTCCTTTTCATGTATTGTATAAAGAATGTTAATAAATAAAAGTTGATGTTCTTTTTATTCTTGTTTCTTGTGTATTTATTTTATATTGCTTAGATACGCTTAGCGTATGTACTTCTGAGTATATACGTAGTGGATCTCGTCGCGTCCCCTCCGCCGTACACTGGGAAGCGGGGCGTGACAGGTTTTGTAAACTGAATAAAACATAGTGAATATAAACCTGTCACGCCCCGCTTCCTAGTGTACGGCGGAGGGGTCGCGACGAGATCCGCTACGTATATACTCAGAAGTACATACGATAAGCGTATCTAAACAATATAAAATAAATACACAAGAAAAAAGAATAAAAAGAACAGCAACTTTTATTTATTAACATTATTTGTACAATACATGAAAAGGAAATACAACTGAAATAATAAAATGCCTAAACAGTGGCATAACAGGAAATGAAATGTACAGAAAGGAAAAGTGTACAATGTTGTTGACGTTGGTGCTGATGTTGTTTGGGGAATCCATAACCATAAAGAAAAAATTTGGGTTAGGACAGACTCAAGTACATGAAATGATAAGATTCAAGGAATAGAAATTTGTAAGATTCAAGAAACATGAATTGTAAAGAATCTTTTAGTTCCTGGTTCTTGTGTTATATTGCTTAGGTTGTTCACGCAGAACTGAACTGCATGATAGGGATTCATACAGTTCTGACCTGCATGGGCCACCAGCAAAACCTGTCACGCTCCGCTTCCCAGTGTACGGCGAAGGGGACGCGACGAAGTCCGCTACGTATATACTCAGAAGTACATACGCTAAGCGTATCTAAGCAATATAAAATAAATACACAAGAAACAAGAATAAAAAGAACAGCAATTTTTATTTATTAACATTCTTTGTACAATACATGAAAAGGAAATACAACTGAAATAATAAGATGCCTAAACAGTGGTATAACAGGAAATGAAAAATACAGAAAGGAAAAGTGTACAATGAAACTACAGTGCAGGGTTTTCAGTAAACTGCTCCAAGTCTTCTTGCGATGGCTCAACCTCTGCCGGGTCCAAATCACATGACGACATTCAAAGAAGAGAGAAAAAGAATGTCGTCAGCGAACAGGTCGCTCGGTAAGTCCCAAAGGTAAGAGGGAAGTAGAAAAAGACAGAATAAGAAGATACATTTTAAAGTGTAAACTATTGTTGTAATGTTATGTCAACGCTGTTGTTTGTAGCTTGGTACAGAAGGATGCCAGTATATACGAGAGGAGTCTCTATATGCCAGAGACTAGGGGCACGTATAGTACAAGCTACCGTTTATGCCACGGTACAACAGCAACTGGATTCATGTTAGGTGTGTTAAGTCTGACCACCTCGTGCCATCTTTAACACCTTCCGTACCAATCTACCCCTTAAACCCCGCGATATCTTGTTTGTATTGTTATCTTGTAAATTGTGTTGGTTGTATGATTGAATGACTGACTGACCGAAACCATGATATCAGGAAACGGTTATAACCGTAGAGTCATGTAAATGGAATACTGAGAATCATGTAAAAGGAATATATATCCATAGTTCGGTTCAGTCAAGTTGTGTAAATTGATAATTGTATTCATGGATTCATGTGTTCATATTGGCTTAGAATCTTGTAGATTATAAATTGACTTGAATCATATTCAAATCAGATTAATCAGACTCAAACCCGAGTCAGACAATCAGAAATGTGAATCGAAGTCATATAATTGTTAGGGTCCTTAGGGTAATTTATAAAACTTGAGGGGGTTTTATGTAAAAATATTTTTATATACTTTTCAAAATACGCCTCAAATATTTATTGTTCGTCTTTAGAGTTGTAATGAGGGTGGATTTTATGTTGTGACAATTCTAGTGAAAATATCCTAGTTTTATAAATAAGGGTATTTATCTGTAATATTGTTTATTTGAAGTTCATGGTATTTTAGTGTAAAATTTTCTATTGTGATTTTTAGAAAAAGGTAGAAATTTTATATTATAATAAAATAGATATTTAAATGATAAATATACATATGTTTATGTAAAATATAATTTTAATAAATATTTTATATTCCAAAAATCTCATTTTCTTAAGATGTTGTATTTTAAACCTTTCGAGACCGAATGCTCCTTGTGGTGGTCTGAATCTCGCACTACTAGCCCGAGGGTGCGCGATAAACCGCACGATCCCGAATGGGTTCCCCAAAGATGGGTTGTAGCGGCACTTTGCAAAGATTGTAAGATACTAATCGTTTAGAAAACGGTTTTATAAAGTAAAAGGTATTTATTTGCAAAATGTAATTTTCCGTATTTTAGATTCTAGGGTTTCCTAAGCCAACTAGCCTATTTCTAAATGGTCTAAACAACAAGTCGGTAAAAGCCTCAAATCGCCTCTTCACCGCCAAGTGCGGCCAGGTAAGTGCCAGGTAAGTGGGAGGCTCTCCACTACAAGTAGTGGCCCTAATTAAGTAACCACTTGCTTTAGACACACTTACCTAGACACCACAAAGACAGTTTTAGATAAACGATCGATGTCCACAACTTATCGTATTTTTCCTATTAAAAATATTGTGTAAACAAATGTATCAAACCTAAACTTTTATAAAAGGTTTTATTAAGGAAATGGTATTTTAATGTAAAATCTTGTTTTATCGTATTAGGAGTTTTCAAGATAGCGTATTATGGTTGCATATATGTGTGTGAGGAGGTAGGTCATTACCTCGTGATTTATTTTAAGGTATGACAATGTTAAAGGGTTAAATGTGAAATTGAAACATGATGGTATTAAAGTGAAAAAAATACGGTAAATTGAAAAGGTTATCATTTCATGTGTGAAAACTTATTCAAATTGTTTTTTACAAGTTTAATAATCATGATAAAGATATTTAGACATGATTGAATTGATTAGAAGGGAAATTTTATAGAAAACCGAATCGGAAATCGGATTTGTTCCGATTCCGTCGGGTTTCGTAATTTCGTATTTTTTTGAGAATTAGAAAAGGAGATAGAATGGGACTTACGGGTTTCGATCTATACTAAAGAGTATAGGGGAACTAGATGAGTTGCCGAGGCGTTGTTTCGTCGCCGGTTGTTTCAAAAAAACGTCGCCGGAATTCCGTCAGAGCTTCGCCGTGAACTTGATTTCAAAGTACACCCTTCTTGGAAAATTTTTGAGAGAGTAAATCTAGGGTTTTGGGATGAGAGGGTAGAGGGTTGGGGGTGTATTTATAGGGTAGGCTAGGGTAGGGTAGGTGAAAGGTTTTTATTTTTAAAAAAATTGTAAAAATTAAAGAAAAAACATTAAAATTTGTAGTAAATAGGGTGTAATAAACTCTCGAGAACCGATCCATTAAATTGGAGTATACAGGGGAGTTAAGAAGACAAAAAGCCACAAATTTCGTGTTGGCGACTCGGTCGTCCGGCCGAGTCCGGCCGGCGGCGCCGGCCCGAGTCGGGGTGCCGTTGGGTGGGGAGGCTCGGGGTCAAGGCTTTGGTATATTTAGATTTTAGGGTTCAGTTCAACTTTTGGGAGTTATGGCCTGTGGACTGTTGGGCTTCCAAGAATTTTAAAAGAAAAATAATCTAAAAATAATGTGGGGTATGGGATTTGAACTCTAGTGGCTTGGTTCAGCAGTGCAAGGTATTACCAATGAGCTACAAGCTCCTTCTTGTAATTACTGTGGGAAAATAAATATTTAAAGTGGTAACAGCAACAATAAATACTCCAAGTATGCTTCAAATTTAAATCAATTTTATGTATACAAAAATTGGAGTTGTTACAGTCTGTAGCCGATCTATTCGGCTGGCGAGGGCATGGATGATGGTCGCCGGAGGGGGTTCTGTAATGCCCCATGTATTATCCGGTATACCCATATATACCAAATAAGCATGGGGACCCACTGTAAAACAATGGGGAATTTTCGGAATACATTCCAAAAGAGGACATATCTATACTATAAATGGAATGATATCACTCTTCAATACAGAGGCGCATTTTAAGTGAACTGGCACTATAGGAGTTTGAGAACTCCGGAGTTAAGCGTGCTCGGGCCAGGGAAGTCCTAGGATGGGTGACCTTCTGGGAAGTGGCCCGTGGTCGGGTCCAGTTCGCCCCGAAGGACAAAACTGTGCGGCTACTGTCAAAGCGGACAATACTCTCTGTATTGAGGGTGGGTCGTGACAGAATGGTATCAGATCTGGTTCCTCAATAGTAGGTTTGTGGTTCGAAGACGAACCATTGTTCTAAGTGGGGGAGAATGTAATGCCCCATGTATTATCCGGTATACCCATATATACCAGATAAGCATGGGGACCCACTGTAAAACAATGGAGAATTTTCGGAATACATTCCGAAAGAGGACAGATCTGTACTATAAATGGAATGCTATCACTCTTCAATACAGAGGCGTCTTTTAAGTGAACTGGCACTACAGGAGTTTGAGAACTCCGTAGTTAAGCGTGCTCGGGCCAGGGAAGTCCTGGGATGGGTGACCTTCTGGGAAGTGGCCCCTGGTCGAGTCCAGTTCGCCCCGAAGGACAAAACCGTGCGGCTACGGTCAGAGCGGACAATACTCTCTATATTGGGGTGGGTCATGACAGGTTCATCCGCGCCTCAGGTAAGAGGGAGGCGGCGGCTGGTACCCGAATCTTCAGGATGGTCGCTTGCCATGTGGGCGGAGATCGGAAGGACAACTTTGTTTTTGTGGAGTTTGCGTTCCCACAGACGGCGCCAACTGATGGAGGTCCTTTTCAGATCTCCCTCACATGTTGTCTTCTGTCGATCTCCCGGTAGATTCTGGAGGGGATCCACTGTTATGTATTGGTCTTAATGGGTTTTGAGGAGATTTGGTGATTGGAGGAGTTTGACGCCAAGTACCTGGAAAGTAGTCCCGAGGTGGTTTGATGCCACTGAGGACCCTCCGACGATCAAGTTAGTACTAGATCCGAGCAGCGTAATGGCTAAGTGGAGTAAAAAATGGCTTACATGACGATGAGGGTTTATATAGTGGTGGAGGCACGCAGCAGCAGGCGCGAGAATCTTACCGGTAGTTACGCTCCCGACGTCACGCCTGCGTAGAGAGCGGATCGCCCATGAATGGGGATCGCGAAGACGTGGAACGTAGGATGTTGCTGGCAGAGAATCCACGCATTACGAGATTCACGGAGCTGCGGTTACACTTGTGAGCGGCGAAACAGGTCGGATGACCGAGGAAAACGGCCTCGGCAAAAGGGCTCGGGGACGAGCGAGAAGGGCGAGAAGACTTGGTCTTGTGGCAGCTCTGGACGAGCTGAGAAGCCGAGGAGGCCAATCTGCGGGGAGCCCTGAGGAGGGCCAGCTCGTGCTGGCCAGTCGGGTACAGGGATGGCATGGTCGGCCTTTGTGGGCCCCTTTTTCTGAGTTCTGGGACGTGCCGTCTGCCACGTGTCCCAATCTTAAGGGTCGCCAATACTGAGCTTTATCACTATGCTTCCGATGTCAATATAGCGAGATATTCCCTGGCCAATGCACTGCCTTGTGCGCGCAGCTCATCTTGCTGATCATTAGCTCATGGTTTGTACTTCATCAGAAGTTATATATATATATTATCTGTGTTGTATGTGACATGCAAATCTTTATCTTGTGCTAACCCTCAAATACTTTTCCCCACGTACGTCGCTCTAGCACTAAATTGAGAGAATAACATTACGTAAATAGAGAAATGAAAAGAGAGCAAGGATGGTGATGTCAACAACCCTTTTGGTCCAAATTAATGAGACGATGACAAAGTGGTCGGTGATGATGAGGACGACGATACCCCTATTGTTGGGGCAAACCCCTGCCCAGTCCTTGCCGTCGCGCTAAACCCTAACCCTAGCTCCAGGTGCTCCTGCTGCTGGCTGGGTATTTTATTTAATTTATATATAGGATTCCTAATTTCCTATTCCTATCATTAATATATTTTCTTTCTTTACCAAATTCAAATAATAAAAGATTTAAATTGAATCCAACCGAACAATGTTTGATGGACTAATTTTAGGATTTCTTTCCAAAAGTAATTTTATTCAAATCAAATCTTCATTTTAATTGAAATATCGGAAATATAGAATTATGTTTGATGGACTAATTTTAGGATTTTCTTTTAAATGAATTTTGGGATTTTATTTTATACGAAAACAATTTTTGGATTTAAATACGCTATGTGTAAGCCATATATAACATGGAACATGATAATTATTTGATGTCTGAAATTAGTGTGTGGCGCGTGCAAAAAGCTATATAACATGTCTGTAACCGAGGTTGCAATTAATACCCTTTTAGACTGTTTCGGTTCGTTTTTAAATGCTAAAGATGCAGTGTCGATAAAATTAGGCTAAAAAATCACAAAGAATTTCGACTGTTTTTTAATAAAAAAATTTAGAAAAATAAGACCAAGGTCAATAAAACAGTTGCATGTCGACACGTTTGATGAACTTGCATCTTATTTTCTAAACCTTTTGCCAATTTTTGACGAGTAATGAACAATCCAATTCAATAAATGGTCGGACCCAGGACGCCAGCTGGTTACTGGATAGCCATTTTGTAGAAATATAGAATTTTGCTACTATTTTGCACTTAAATGAGAAGATATCTGCAAATAATTAAAGAGTTGTTTTTTTTATTATTTAACCAAGAAGGAGATTTAATTAAATATAAGGAAAAATAAAGGATTTTTTTAGTTACAAAGGGAAAAAGGTTTGATTTAGCTATATTTACTGTTATAGCGTTAATAGAAGAGACATTCCAATTTTGAAATTGATTGCTGATATGACATTTCCATTCTTCAAGAAAGCTAAATAAAAACCCATAAAAAATTCAATCAATATTCATAACCGCAACCAACACATCATTTATTTTGGAAAAAACTAAACCCATCATAGCTATATCATTATAGTTATTAATGAAGCATATGTAAATTACTAGTTTTGACAGAGAGAATTTATTACTGTTAATTTTCATCAATTCTTCAAATTAATTAATTTTTTTTAATGAAATCCTTAATGTTGTACGATCATAATCTTAGATATAAAACGTGCATGGAACATGATATTTTACAATGAAAATAAGATGTGTTGGTCGTGGAGGAGGCAGAGAGATTGATGAGGCTGGCGGTCTTTAGATGAGGAAGAAGCCGCATCAAGATCAAGATCAAGATCAAAATCAAAGGAAGCGGCATCAGATTGGAGGATGTTACTTCACATCGCCTGAGGAGGTTGAGGATCCCAGGTTCTTCCACAACCAAGAGATAAGGAAGGCGATCAAAGACAATGACCCGACAGTTATGCGGAAGCCGCTAGGCCTGTTGTTAATTAAGAGGAAGATAATATTCACATCGACCACAGCAGGCAGCGCTTTCGCCTTTCGGGAGCAGCTGCTCTTGGATTCCTGGTGGAGGTCCTTTTCAGGTCTCCGTCAGATATTGTCTTCCGTTGATCTTCCGGTTGGTTTTGGTGGTGATTTTCTGTTGCGTGTGGATCTCAATGGGTTTTGATGAGAAAGGTGATATGAGGAGTTTGGCGCCGAGTACCTGCAAAGAAGTTTCGAGATGGTTTGGTACCATCGAGGACCCTCCGGCAATCAAGTTAGTAATGAGATCCGAGCAGAGTAACGGCTTAGTAGAATAAAGAATGGCTTACTTGACTCCTCTGTGATGGAGCTTTATATAGGGGCGGCAGCACGAGGCAGCACGAAGCAGCAGGCGCGAGAATCTCGCCAGCAGTTACGCTCCCGTCGTCACGCCTGCGTAGAGAGCGGATCACCCATTAATGGGGATCGCGGAGGTGTGGAACGTGGGATGTTGCTGGCGGAGAATCCGTGCATGGCGAGATTCGCGGAGCGGCGATTACACCTGTGAGCGGTGGAGGTGGTCGGAGGGACCGAGGAAGACGGCCTCGGCTAGGGAGCTCGGGGATGAGCAAAAGGGGGGGTCGAGGAGGCCAACTTGCAGAGGGTCCCGAGGAGGGCTGGCTTGTGCTTGTGGGCCGGGTACAGGGGTTGCCTGCTCAGGCCCTGTGGCCCTTCCTTCTGAGTTTTGGGACACGTCATTTGCCACGTGTCCAGATCTTGGAGACCGCCAATATTGAGCATCATCATTAGCCCCCCACTCTTATCCCGACCAGCTAGCGGGTCGGGTCGGGTCAGGAGTGGACTGCCAGGCCTCCCGAGGTGAGCTCCTTTCTAGGGCTTTGTCGCGACGAGTCCTCGGGCTGTCAGTTGTCTTTTCCGCTAGCGAATCAGGACGAGATCACTGCATTTAAAGAAGGTGCGCCGGTTCGTGCACTCTGCAACTGAAATGACGGTCCACGCGTCAAGCGTCGAGTGGCTGACGCGACGTATGCAAGCCTGCGGCGTCTGATGGGACGCGGTCCAGCGCAGGATCGACACGTGGAGCGATCGGAGCTGTTGGACGCGAGAAGTCGTTTCGGCGGGAGATAACGAGCGCCGTTGGATGAGGCCGTTTGCAGCAATAAACAGGGGTGGGGTCCGCCCTTGGGCCCTTACTCCTTCATATTTCCCTCTCTTAAGTCCTGGTTGCTCGGCGTTCGTCTCCTTTCTCCCGCTTTCGGCCCCTGAAGATTCCCTTTTCCAAGGTTAGATGTCTTCCTTTGTAGAGTCAGTAGATGTTGTAGGAGTAGGTTCCAGGGTCCCTTTAGTTGTGTCTGAGTCCCCCCGGGGAGCAGGGGTTGGATCCTCTCCCCGGGATCGCGAGGCGGGGGCAGCCTCCAGGGAGGAGGCGGAAGATGCGGCCCCTGGCTCCTCGTGCTGGGTGAGGCATGAGGACGAGATCGCCAATGCTCGGGCTCGCTTCCACATCCTCTCGCGCTACACGCTCCGACTGGCCAAGGAGGGAGAGAAGCCGGATCAAGTACGGGGCAGGGAAATCGTCCTGTATTTGGAAGCTTTTTGGGGCGGAATGCGCCTGTCCTTCTCTCCCGAGGTCGTCGCTGCGCTGAATTTTTTCGGTTTGGCCCCCGGCCAGTTAATGCCGAACTCGTGGAGGATCCTTCTCGGGTTCTTGATCCGCCTGAAGTTACAGGCGATTCCCTTCAGCCTTTCCCTTCTTGATTCTTCTCTCGTCTTCAAAAGTCACCCTGGTAGTCGAGCGGGCGACCCGAGATGGGTTTATCTCTCTTTCAGGAAGCGGCCGGGGGGCGCTGCCGGTACCGGAGTCGTGGCCTTGCCCTCTTCTATTCATGATTGGAAAAAAAAAATTTCTTCGTTTCCCCTCCCGAGGGCGAGCACTGGCCCGTGCCTACCAAGTGGTCGAGGGAGAAATGTTTGTCGGGGAGCCAGTCCGATGACCCCGCCGCGGTAAGAGTAGCGTCGTGGGAGCCCATCCCCCGACCTGACGTGCTGCCGTCTGAGAGGGTCCTGAGCTGGGACGGGCTTAGCCCCATCGAGTTCGTCGGTAAGTTAGGCTTGCTTTTTGGCTTGTGTTTTGCTCGTGTCGCAGATTTGCTGGGTATTTGCTTTGTGCAGGATCCATGGACTTCGACTCGCTTAAAACCTCCATGCGCCAGCCAAGGAAGGCTACGAAGGCTGGGGGCGCCAGCTCTTCTCACGCGAAGCCCGCCCCGGTTCCTACTGCTCCGGTGGTGGAGTCCCGCGAGCGCTCGGGGGTGGATCCCGCCCCGGGTCCCAGCAGAGTGTCGGGCCGGAAGCGGACCCTGATTATGGAAGACCCGGTCTCGGAGGAGGAGATCGGCTCTCCCTCGGAGCCGCTCAAGAGGAGCTCCCGGAGACCTTCCCGGGGCGGGTCCTCCCCGATCATGGTGGAGGAAGGGGGCCTCCGGTTCACGGTGCTATCGGGGCTATCTGTTGTGGATAGCCTTTTGCATGAAATAGAGATCTCGGCTGGGGGTAGAGTTCCCGGGGGGACCTTCAGGGCTCAGCTGGCGTCCATCGCCCAGGAGTCCGTGCAGGTAAGTGTCTGGTTCATTGTGAGATTTGGTGCCTCTTTCATCTTTCTGATCTTTTTCGTGTCTTCCACGTTCTCCAGCATGTTGCCCTCGCCTTGCGTATGGAAACCGAGGTGGTAGCCCCGGCGCTGGAGGCTGCGGGTCGGCTCGCCTCGCTGCAAAAGAGCTCCAGGCGGGAGCTAGAGGCGATGACGGCGAGGGTCGCCGCCCTGAAAGGCGAGGTGGAAGCTGGGAAATGGGAGGTAGCCCGGCACCGCGAGGCTGCCATGATTGCCGAGGTCAAGCTTGAGGACGCCTAGGTGCTTGCCGGCAACCTGAAGAGGACGGTGAAGACCCTCCGAAAGGAGGTTGGGGCGGCGGCCGAGGCGTCCAAGTCGGCCGAACTGAGGACGGTGGACAGCTATAAGAAGTCGAGGGACTTCTATGATGACTTGGCCGTGGCCACGACCCGCATCTGGTACGACGGCCTCGACGCCGTTAAGGCCCGGATGCCGGAGTTTGCCGACGGTGATCTCCGGGCCGAGTTCCCTCTCGCGGACGCTGATGAGCAGGGGGAAGAGGTTCCTGGCGAGGAAACCGCCGAGGACCCCGCGCGTCACGTGGTGGAGGTCGAGGACCTCGAGGTCGTACCTGGCCCCGAGGTCTAGAGCCCCCGCTTTCCTCCTTTTTATTTTTGTTTTTTGAATTTTGTAAGGCTGGGGAGCCCCAAAAAATACCCTCTGTAAAGTCTTTGTCTTTGGTAGTAATAAAAATTTTCTTTGGCTTCATCGAATCGCGCTCTACCGTCTGTTTGTGAAGAATGCTCATAAGATATCTCTGCTTACACCGTTGTGTTTTCATGTCGGGTTTGCCATCTGTCTGATGATCGCTCGTCGGGTTGATTTCGATCACTTGCCGACGAGCATGCCAAGCGCTGCCGAGGAGGTATCCCCATGGGTCCCGAAGTCGAGGGGAGATCACTTAGACCTGGATAGATCTGATGCCCCTCACTGGGGTCTCGGATTCTCTGCGGGTGACGGGCAGAGCGCTGTTCACCGTACTTGAGCCGAGCGTGAGTTGGCGCCTGCTCGGTGGCTCCATAGGGGGTGCCATCTTTTAACCTCTATCAACGCGAGCATCGACCACCAGCCGGGGGTGACTGAGCAGGGTAGCTGCTCAGTTGCTTCTTGCGAGGGCTTTCTGATCCGTGGCGTTGCAGTAGGGAAGCTACCCGCCAGGGACGACCGAGCAGAATAGCTGCTCAGTTGCCTCTTGCGAGGGCTTCGATCTTTAGCGTTGGAGGGGCTGTAAGAAGCCCACTAAGGATGACCGGGCAGTGAAGCTGCGCGGTTGCCTCTTGGCGAGGACTTTGATCTCTATCGGTTGTGGCAGGAAGCTACCAGCCGGGGATAGCCGAGCAAGGACCCGACTGCCTCTGGGAGGGATTTCTGATCCCTGGCGTTGCGGTAGGGAAGCTACTCGCAAGGGGCGACCGAGCAGGGTAGCTGCTCGGTTGCCTCCTGCGAGGGCTTTGATCCTTAGCGTTGGAGGGGCTGTAGGAAGCCTACAAAGGATGACCAGGTGATTTGAGTGTCAAAAACTATTTCTATTAACCGCAATCAAGAACGGCGTCGCATGAAGCTAGCCGGTGAGTACGGGTCGGTCCACAGGGATGTTGTGAATTTCCGATTCGCTCTTACGAGTTAATTCCGATGGGTGTTCGGATTTCTTATTAAATCTAAAAGCTAAATCTATCATTTATCTAGGGCAAAGAATTAAAGTTCTAACTAGGGCAAGGAAATTAAATTTAATCTAGGGCAGGAATTGAAATTACCTAGGGTAAGAAAATAAATAAATCTACTTACTTTAAAGATGGATCTCTCCAAACATTTACGCAGGGTTGTCAGATCTGAATAGATGAATTGAAGAGAGGCACCGATGCTCTCCATAAAGCGATCTGAATTTTATTATTAAAAGGAGGCATAAGAAATTACAATCTTTAGAGTTCCTATTTATAGAGGATAGGAAACCCTAGGTTACATCTGATTCGCATGTCTACAATTACAAAAATAGCCCTTAGGTTGACTAGTCAGCGCCGCACCAAAAATATGGTAAAAATTATTTTTTCTGTCTGCACAATACGGCCGCGGAACCGCTGCCGCAGCCAAGGTTTGGCCGCGGTTCCGCGGCCAACTTGAGGACTTGGGATCTGGACTTTCTGGTGCTGGCTTCTGGTGACTTTGTCTTCTTGTTTCTATATGTTCTTTTCCATTTGGGCTTCTAGGTTGGTTCCAGATTTCCAGTGAACAATTTGCCATGGATTTTTAACCGTTCGCTTTGTAATTTTGGACCTTGCGTTGCCTTGTACATTGTGAACTTTATCTTTGATGTAGGCTTGATCAAGAGTCTTCTATTTGTTGGTCAAAGTCAACATTTTCATCGTCTTTACATCGTTTTCACTGTTTTCTGTCTAAGAACCTGTAACCTGTAACATGTAGCAGACATGCGTCAAAAGCACCTGTTTATTTATAAAAAGAATAAGAATGGGGAATATAATAATGCAATATTATGGTGTGAACAAATACCCCCAAACTTATCTTTTGCTCGTCCTCGAGCAAACTTATTTTTTTATTCACTAAAATCCTAACCGCACTTTCACAGGGAAACGCGATTGTACTGAGCACGTGCAACAAGCCGTTAAACCTCTAGGTGTCCCTAGTAGGAGGAGTGTTGTCTCCTGAGGGTTTTCAGCGGATACTACCCACAAAATCCTATCAATTTGACTTTTCAACTTTTGTTTTCCAATTAGGTTTCCAAACAAGGAATTCTATTATCGTCGACTCGCAAATTATCCACCCATATTCTTCACACTTCCTTAGCATTTAACTTAAGATTATATATGTTCTATAGACTTACCTAGCTTTCGGCATTTCTTAAGTTTTCCTTCTAGGGTTCCATCTCCACTTAGGAATTTCAATCAACTCTTACTAAAGATACAAGTTCTATTCTTCACTCCTTTCTCTCATCTAAACTCCAATTACATACCCCTACGTGTGTGTATAGATCACCCCTACACTTGGAAATTCAAATCAAGCAATCATACTCTTGTCCGTTGTCCAAAGTACTTATTGGTAGGTGAATTTTTAATTGAATTTTGCTTACACATCCTTCATGCGACCGTTAATACTTCTTGAGGTACCAACGACCGATTACAAGATGTGTTTGCACATTAAAGCGTACTTCCTAGTCTTGCAACCCCCAAGGCTTTTAGTAGTGACTCCCAAACCAGTTGGTCTAAGGCACTAGGTGATGAAGCACGCTCGCTAAATATTTTTCTATTTTTACAGCCTTAAGTAATCACAAAAACCAGTGTCCATTTTTTTTTATTCTTTATTCACACTTTTTTTTCTTTTAATTTTCTTCGTACTAAGGACTTTAGACAATAGCATTTCAAGGTCTCTTCTACTATTCCAAGTTTCAAGGTGCGTGATTGTGCAAATTGTAGGGTATACGTTTTCAGAATCTAGACTTAAGCTAGGAACTATTTTTCAAACTTATACTCTAATAAGAACATCAATACTCTTCCCTTATTTTGACTTAGCCCAAGAATTGAACCCAAAATTTGCCTATTTCTAAATAAACTACAAAGACATATATTTTCTACCGTTAAACTTTAAGGAATGTTATTTTTAGGGTTTTTAATTTACTAAGTCTAAGATCTAATTGTTCCTAGGCAGTTAACCTATTTGTCAAACTCAAGTCAATTAGCCAAAATTAAATACAATAATTTTTATAATTTTCGAAATTTATCAATTTTTATGGGTTTTCAAATAAGTATGCAAATACAAAAATATGTACAAATGAATGCGAAGGAAGAAAACGTACCGAGCATACCCCCAAACTTGAACTTGACAGTGTCCTCACTGTCATGCTACACCAAGAGGGTCAAAAATTGTCGGCACTCCTCTGTTTATTTATTTATAAATTTTTTTTATTTAATGTTTTGAAATTTTTTTTTTATAGAAAAAGAAAACAAAAAAGATATATATACATATATACAACAAGGTTTCCCCCAAACTTAAGCTTGGCCTTACACAAGCCAAAGGTTAGCACCAACCATTCAAAAATCTTATCGTGGTAATGGTATAGTTGGTGCAATAATGGGGTGTAGAAGAAAGAAATGAGAAACGCGCGAGACCGTGTGGAAAGAAGAATGGTAGAATATGGTCTCGGTGGGGGAAAAGAATGGCGGAAAGGAGAAAGAAGGGTCGCGCGATCTTGAGAGTGTAAATCGAGTGAATAAATTAGCGCAATTTGTGATGACCGATGTGTTAAAAGCGATTGCGCTAACCTATCAACCCGTCGAGAAATGGGATCAAATCCCTCAAAATTCGCAAGAAAACATGGGTACGCCGAACTTGGTATAGGAGATGAAAGCGTAACGGTCACTTGTACGGTCGGAACAATAGCAAGGACGAAAGGAAGTGAATTAGGGATAGTATCATTCTCACCGTAGTAAACTGTCTCGAACTTAAAAGATTCCATCAATGGTTCGAAACTACTGTAATCAACCGAGTCTGATAGTTCAACTAACTCATCTGAAAATGTAAAGGACTCAAACTCGGGCGGGGAGACATCAACATCGTCCGAAAAAATGAAACACTCGTCTGTGAGAACTGTGTCAGATTCAAAGGAAAATTTTTCAAGCTCACAGTCTTCAAGCGTGGTCGGAACGATGGAAAGGAGGGAGGGTGATATAACAGTCAAAAGTTCAGGAGGCTGAATTGGAAAATCAGACATATCAAACAAAAATAGTTCAACCTCAATATGATCCTCAAAACTCTCCTCAATACCATCCTTATAATTCTCCTCAAGATTCAACTCATCCATGCCATTATCATCAAAGTCAAGACGCATATGAGATTCGGGAGAAACATTTAATAACTCGGGATGATGATTTGAACATAGAATCTCAATTAAATCGACGGGTTCATCATCCGAAATATTCCTGGCGTCTATATCCTCAATCAAGTGAAAATCAATTTTCTTAGACACCTCATCAAAAGCATGGATATCTATCGATTTAGGTTCTAGATGGGAGGTGTAAAGATCGAAAGGATTAGGTGCGGTTTCACTCGAAAGGGGTTCTTCACAATTTGGCAAATCAAACACTACAAAATCACACAACTCATTTTTATTTTGAACTAGTGAATCATTTAGGACATTCGATGGAAAACCGGAGTTGTGGGCTTCAATTGGGTAAGGGTAGGTTTGATTTGGAAATCCTCTCACATTCTCACTCTGTCCAACCGCCTCCTTATACATTGAAAAATTTGAAGCTAGCGGGAAACTAGCTACCGTTTCACTAGGTTGCATAAGGGCGGCCACGGACGCTTCCACATTCCTAGTCATTTTGTTTGTTGCTGCGATATACGCCTCCAACGACTCTTCCAAACTAGACTTGGATGGTAAGGGGGTTTCGGTAAAAGATTTGAAATCGTGTGGCTATGCAAAACTCCCAACAGACTGAGTAGAAACAGTGTCTAGTGAAGGTGGGAAGGTCGGGTAGGACTGGTAGGAAGTGGGTAGTTGGGCAGGGGTAGGGTCAACATGTGGATAACAAGGTGAATAATCGTGTGGATCCCTAGAACTAGATGAGTGGAGAGGGATGAAAAATCAGCTGCGAGATTGAGCAATATGCTCAGCAATGGATATCGGCCTAGGAGTAACAGAAGAACTTGAAGAAGTGGTATCAACATATGTAGGTGGTAAAGGTTGACTTGGTTGACACAAAGTGGGTTGAAAAGTCAAACTGTTTCTCCTAGACGCCTCTATTTGATCTTTCAAAGATATTTTTGGCAAGGAGGGATCGTTTTTAAATTGACCGAACAAATTGACATACGACGCAAAATTAGGTTCGGGATACCAAAGTTCGGCTAATGATTTATTATGTGGGGTACCCATGTTAGAAGAAAGGGGGAAAGAAGGAAAGTTGGTTGGTGCAAGGATCTATTTGCGGCCCAAAATTTTGCAAGTTTTTATAAAAGATTTGTCCTTTTTTCCTTTTTCTTTTTATTTGGAAATTGTTGCAAAAAGATTTTGATAAAAGATATGCAACAGCAAAATATTACTTGCAATTTATTTCTAATTTAAGCAGGGCACAAAAATCCTGCACAAGATCGTTATTTGGAAGGGAATATAGTTTTAAAGTGCACAAAATCTTGCAGGCATTTTTCAGAAAATTTATTAAGAATTACAGAGGGGGAACAGAGAGAAGCTTATAGAGCAAAGTTGGTCAGATGATGTCACTGTTCCACCGCCCTTCCGCGGCAAAACGTGGCTCCCACCGCGATTTCGCGGTCAAATTGACTGCACAGTGCCCCAGAAAAATTTTGGTGCTCTGATTCGACGAGACGGCCGCGGTTCTGCGGCCTAAGGTGGGTTTTGGCCGCGGAAACGCGGCGGGATGGGGGATTTAGATCTCCAGAAAAATTTTCCTGTTCTGTTATTTAAAATCGCTTCTGTTCCGATGTTTTGTTTCTGTTTTGCTTTCTGGAAATTTCCAGATCCGATTTTCGTATATCCTGCAAAATTCAAACAACAAAGTATCCCTTCCAAAAATAACAAATGAAATATTTTTATATATATATTTTTTTAAAGATTTTTCAGATTTTTATGATTTTTTTAAATTTTTATTAACCCGAAATTGCGAAAAGGAAAGTTCTACGCCATCCCCGGCAACGGCGCCATTTGATTTGAGTGTGAAAAACTATTTCTATTAACCGCAATCAAAAACGGCGTCGCATGAAGCTAGCCGGTGAGTACGGGTCAGTCCACAGGGATGTTGTGAATTTCCGATTCGCTCTTACGAATTAATTCCGATGGGTGTTCGGATTTCTTATTAAATCTAAAAGTTAAATCTATCATTTATCTAGGGCAAAGAATTAAAGTTCTAACTAGGGCAAGGAAATTAAATTTAATCTAGGGCAGGAATTGAAATTACCTAGGGCAAAAAAATAAATAAATCTACTTACTTTACAGATGGATCTCTCCAAATATTTACGCAGGGTTGTCAGATCTGAATAGATGAATTGAAGAGAGGCACCGATGCTCTCCATAAAGCGATCTGAATTTTATTATTAAAAGGAGGCATAAGAAATTACAATGTTTAGAGTTCCTATTTATAGAGGATAGGAAACCCAAGGTTACATCTGATTCGCATGTCTACAATTACAAAAATAGCCCTTAGGTTGACTAGTCAGCGCCGCACCAAAAATATGGTAAAAATTATTTTTTCTGTATGCACAATACGGCCGCGGAACCGCGGCCGCAGCCAAGGTTTGGCTGCGGTTCCGCGGCCAACTTGAGGGCTTAGGATCTGTACTTTCTGGTGCTGGCTTCTGGTGACTTTGTCTTCCTGTTTCTATATGTTCTTTTCCATTTGGGCTTCTAGGTTGGTTCCAGATTTCCAGTGAACAATTTGCCATGGATTTTTAACCGTTCGCTTTGTAATTTTGGACCTTGCGTTGCCTTGTACATTGTGAACTTTATCTTTGATGTAGGCTTGATCAAGAGTCTTCTATTTGTTGGTCAAAGTCCACTTTTTCATCGTCTTTACATCGTTTTCACTGTTTTCTGTCTAAGAACCTGTAACCTGTAACATGTAGCAGACATGCGTCAAAAGCACCTGTTTATTTATTAAAAGAATAAGAATGGGGAATATAATAATGCAATATTATGGTATGAACACCAGGAAGTGAAGCTGCGCGGTTGCCTCTTAGCGAGGGCTTTGACCTCTGGCGTCGTGGGTAGGCAACTACCAGCCTGGGATGAACAAGCGGGGCAGCCGCTCAGGTGCCTCTTGTGAGGGCTTTTGATCCCTGGCGTTGTGGATAGGGAGCAACCATCCGGAGATGATCGAGCAAGGTAGCTGCTCGGTTGCCTCTTGCGAGGGCTTTGATCCTTCAAGACGGGGACCGAGCAGGGTTATTGTCCAGTGCTTCTTGGTGAGGACTTTGATCCCTGTCGGTTGTGGTATGAAACTGCCAGCCAGGGATAGCCGAGCAAGGACCTGACTGCCTCTGGGAGGATTTTGGTCCTTGGCGCGGGAGGGGCTGTAAGAAGCCTACCAAGGACCCTTGGCCGGGCAAAGTTACTTCCCGGTGCCTCTGGGCGAGGGCTTTTGTCCTGAAGGATAGCCGAGCGAGGGATCCTCGAGCTCGACTGTCTCTGGGAGGGCTTTTTGATCCCCGGCGTTGCGGCAGGGAAGCTGCCCGCCGGGGATAGCCGAGCGAGGGATCCTCGGGCTCGACTGCCTCTGGGAGGGCTTTTTGATCCCCGGCGTTGCGGCAGGGAAGCTGCCCGCTGGGGATAGCCGAGCGAAGGATCCTCGGGCTCGACTGACTCTGGGAGGGCTTTTTGGACCTTAGCGTTGCGGTAAGGAAGCTACCCGCCACTGTTGTAATTTCCTCTTCCTTTTTGCATGTATGGTCGAGGAACTTAGCAGCCAGCTCGTCGAAGGTCGAGATCGAGCGGGGCTCGAGCTCCCGAAACCAGTCCCGACCTGCGCGGATAATGGTGGCCGGGAAGGCCCTGCACTGTGCGGTGTCGGGGTGGTCCTGGAAGCTTATCCCCGCAGTGAAAGCGTCCAAATGGTCCTTCGGGTCGGTTTTCCCGTCGAACAGGGAGACCTTTGGGGGTTTGTTGCGCGAGGAGACGTGGACGACGAGCAATTCCTCGGTGAACGGCTTTGTGAGCGAATCAGAGGCGTATTTAGCTCCGTCGCTCGAGAGGTGAGCCTCCCTGCGCATGCCCTCGATCTTCTTCTCGAGGGCGTCGAGATGACCGTGGTATCCAGAGGAATCGGCGCCTTGGTACCCCTGACCTCCGCTGCGGGTGGCCTGCGTCTGGGAGCGGCCCCGGCTCCTCTCGATGAGGTGCCTCAGATCCCCGGGTGAGGAGGCTCTCGTGCCGCCGGCGTGAACCCCTTCTGTGCGGCCCCGCCGGGAAGGATGGCGTCGGCCATGCCTGTGGACAGGAGAAGTGACTGACATCTCCTCAGGGGGATAAGGGTCGTGAGGAGGCCCGAGGCGAGGCGTCCTAGCGGCGGACCTTGGTGTGGAGCCATGGGGAGCCCAGCGAGCCTCGGGGAGTACTGGCACGAGAGATCTGTGGCCAGGAGTCGTAGCTTGCTGGTGGTCAGCCGTCCTGACGGGAGCAGAGCCTTCTGGAGGCGATGGAGCGGCGATCTGGGGCCCATGCCCGGCCGCTTGGACGCGGATGAGCGCCTCCACGAGGGACTGTAGCCGATCTATCCGGCTGGCGAGGGCGTTGATGATGGCCGCTAGAGGAGGCTCATCCACGCCTTCGGTGAGGGGAAGGCGGCGGCTGGTACCGGGATCTTCAGAATGGTTGCTTGCCATGCAGACGGAGATCGGAAGGCCAACTTTGTTTTTGTGGAGTTTGCGTTTCCCACAGACGGCGCCAACTGATGGAGGTCCTTTTCAGGTCTCCGTCAGATGTTGTCTTCCTTTGATCTCCCAGTGGATTTTGGTGGTGATCTTCTGTTGCGTGTGGATCTCAATGGATTTTGGTGAGAAAGGTGATATGGGGAGTTTGGCGCCGAGTACCTGCAAAGAAGTCCCGAGGTGGTTTGGTACCACCGAGAACCCTCCGACGATCAAGTTAGTAATGAGATCCGAGTAGAGTAACGGCTTGGTAGAGTAAAGAATGGCTTACTTTATCCCTCTGTGATGGGGGCTTATATAGGGGCGGCAGCACGCAGCAGCAGGCGCGAGAATCTCGCCAGCAGTTACGCTTCCGTCGTCATGCCTGCGTAGAGAGCGGATCGCCCATTAATGGGGATTGCGGAGGCGTGGAACGTGGGATGTTGCTGGCGGAGAATCCGCGCATGGCGAGATTCGCGGAGCGACGGTTACGCCTGTGAGCGGTGGAGGTGGTCGGAGGGACCGTGGAAGACGGCCTCAGCTAGGGAGCTCGGAGATGAGCAAAAGAGAGGGTCGAGGAGGCCAACTTGCAGAGGGTCCCGAGGAGGACCGGCTTGTGCTTGTGGGCCGGGTACAGGGGTTGCCTGCTCGGCCCCTGTGGCCCTTCGTTTTGAGTTTTGGGACACGTCATCTGTCACGTGTCCAGATCTTGGAGACCACCAATATTGAGCATCATCAATTCCTTCAACACGCTGGAAGTTCTCGGAGAGCTTCATGGATATGCCCCGCCCACAGCCTACAAGTCGATCCGGAAGCTGATCAACTCCATCCTCCCGGCCTAACGCATGGTTCGATATAGCAATATTTGTTTTAACTGTAACACAAAACAGTTTGGCAGATTAGTTTCTTTATAAGTTTGATTATAGAAGTTGCTTTCGATCTATTCTATATTTCTATTTGAAGTTCCGTAGGTATGGAAAATACTCAAATGCAAAATGCCTGACCAGTATAATATTAAAAGCTACCCTAGCATGTTTACATGAAATTGGATTGCGACAATGTTTGTGTCCAATTATTCGATCGGAATATTTAAGTTGGATAGTAACGACTTGCTTGAATTTTAGTCGGGCAATTGCCTTCCCCAATGACCAAGCACATTCCTTATTGTTTTAGTCGATGAATTTATACCAAGCAAAATGTGTGCTGACTTTCAAATTTCTGATAGAGATATGTTGTTAATATTTTTAACCATGTCTTAAACATATGTTTAACGAAATTTCTGCTTGCTTGATAAATAATAAAATAAAATATATTCACAATTCTGGAGATCAAATTGGTCTACAATATTGTATTAATTAGACACTTAACTGAAACTCTAAATTCCTTCATCACTCGCTATGACCAAGCACTTCCTTCGATTTCACTAGGAGCCACGCATGAGGCGTGGGGTTTCTTCCTAGTTATAGCACAACTCCAGGAGAGGTGAAAGCCGCGTCATTAACGATATATAAATCAATTTTGATTCCCTGTTGAAAAATGAAAACACCTGGCTTCGGAGTAGGGCAGGGACACCTGCATTTAGTTTGCAGAAAGTTGCATAAGGATTATATTCGATATATAAGAAAAGCCTAAGGGGCATGGACTCGGATACAGATTTGGGATACAATACAAGTCAGCGGCACTTTACAGGTGAAGCACGTCGGTTCCCAGGCAGGGCGATCTAAGTCGGTATCACCTCAACCGTCCAGGAGTTCGCCTCAAGCGGACAAGTTGAGATGCTGGGGCGAACATCAATGTCGAATTTTTTTCCTTCAAAACACAAATGTTATTTTGTTATTCTTTTCAATTTTGTATCCTCACGATCGCAAGTTAAGTCTTTTAGGAGTATAGAATCGACTCAAATAGATGATATTATAGTAGGCATTTTATTACAAATCAAAGAAAATTTATATATCTGCCTTTCTCGCTGTCTCGGTAATCCACAAATCAACCAAGCAAAATCCTTCAGCTGCCATCTATAACTTCTCGAATCACCATATGTCGTCTCCTTCTCCGGTCACTACCTATGCCTCCTCTGTCCATCACTTCTCTTTTCCTCTTCTCAAAGACCAAGGATAAAGTTTCTCTTTTCGTGCATTTTATTAGCATGACTTAATTTATCATCTATTGTTTATGTGATTGATGCTATATAGGCTCTTAGTATTTTTCTGGTATAATTTAGGTATCATTTGTTGATAGAATGTATCTTAGAAACACCGTTAAATTACACATCATATATGAATATTTAACATTGAATACTTGTTGCCTCATTTTCCTCATGCAGTCGCCTTTGTAGCGCCTTGACGCGACCTGGGATCGCGCCAAGATGTTACCTTCCATTGATCTACTGATGGCGGCGATGGGTGGCTGAGATTTGATCTAGAGGCTGTCGCTCCCTAAGCGTGTGGATCTCAATGGATTTGAGGTTGTGGTTGCCGAGCTATCTGCAAGGAAGTCCCGGGGTGATTGTACCACCGAGGACTCTCCGACGGTCAAGTTAGACTAGAGATCCGAGCAGAGTAACGACTTAGTGGAGTAAAAATGGCTTACTTGAACCGTCTAAAGAAGGGGTTTATATAGCGGTGGCAGCAGGCAGAGCAGACGTGAGAATCACGCCAGCAGTTACGCTCCCGACGTCACGCCCCCGTGATGAGCGAGACCTCCCATTAATGGCGAGACAGGCTCGTTAATGGGGGATCGTGGTGGCGTGGAACGTGGGATGTGGCCGGCGGAGAACTCGCGTATGGCGAGATTCGCAGGATGGCGGTTACGCCTGCAAGCAGTGTCGTTGGTCGGTCGATGAGACCGAGGAAGATGACCTCGGCAGGAGAGCTCACAGACGAGCGGGAGAGCCGAGATATCTTGGTTCTGCTCGAGCCCGGAGGTGAGATGAGAGGGCCGAGGAGGCTCGGGCCTATGATAGCTCGGAGTAGAGCAAAGGGACAGTTGGCTTGGCTACTGAGGTGCTCGGGGGTAAGGAGTGGGGTGCATCCTCAGAGACAGGGTTTGAGGGAAGCCCCCCACTGTAACATACTGGTTCTCCCTCCATGGCCTTCAGGGGCCTAACTGGCTTACATATATGACATGTCATCCACCACGTGTCATGATCTAAGGAATTACCGTTATCGAGCATCATCATTAGCCCCCCACTCTCGCTCCGATCTATTCGTGGATCGGTTCGATAGTGGACTGCTTGGTTCTTTCTGTGTGGTTTGGCGCTGGTAATTCCTCGTGGTGGATTGTTCAGGAACGACATGGCGTTCTTGTTGTCACGCATCAAGTATAAGTCGAACGAAGGATGGGTGTGGGAAGGTTAGTATCCTCCCTTTGCCGGAGTTGAGGCGCTGATCACGCGTTGAGTATGAGTTTATTCGGCGGGCCTTGGATCCGTGTCTTCGTAGGGTAGGAAACTAACCGCTGCGGATGCGCCAAGCAAGAAGCTACTCAGCAGCCTTGCGAGGAGGGCTTTGGACCCCCCGCGTTGATGGGCAGGAGGATGCCCGCTGGGGATGCGTCGAGCAGGAAGGAACTCGGCGGTCTCACGATGAGGGCTTCAAATCCTCAGCGTCTGATAGGCAGGAGGATGCCGGCTGGGGATGCGCCAAGAAGGAAGGAACTCGACGGCCTCACAATGAGGGCTTCAGATCCTCAGCGTCTGATGGGCAGGTGGATGTCCGCTGGGGATGCGCCGAGCAGGAAGGGACTCGGCGGCCTCGCGATGAGGGCTTCAGATCCTCAGCGTATGATGGGCAGGAGGATGCCCGCTGGGGATGCGCCGAGCAGGAAGGGACTCGGCGGCCTCACGATGAGGGCTTCAGATCCTCAGAGTCTGATGGGCAGGAGGATGCCCGCTGGGGATGCGCCGAGCAGGAAGGGACTCGGCGACCTCGTGATGAGGGCTTCAGCTCCTCAGCGTCTGATGGGCAGGAGGATGCCCGCTGGGGATGCGTCGAGCAGAAAGCGACTCGGCGGCCTCACGATGAGGGCTTCAGATTCTCGGTGTCTGATGGGCAGGAGGCTGCCCGCTGGGGACGCGCCGAGCAGGGTAGCTGCTCGGTGGCCTCTTGGCGAGGGCTTTGATCCTTAGCGCGGGAGGGGCTGTAAGAGGCCTACTAAGGACATTCCGAGTAGGGTAGCTGCCCGGTGCCTCTTGGCGAGGGCTTTTGATCCTTACCGCGGGAAGGGCCGTGAGTGGCCTACTAAGGATGGTGTCGAGCAGGGTAGCTGCTCGGTGCCTCGTGGCGAGGGCTTTTGATCCTTAGCGCAGGTGGGGCCGTGAGTGGCCTACTAAGGATGGCCGAGCAGGGTTACTGCCCGGTGCCTCTTGGTGAGGACTTTGATCCTTAAGGGCTAGCCGAGCAGCGTTACTGCCCGGTGCCTCTTGGCGAGGGCTTTGATCCCTGGTTTGGTAGGGAGCTACCAGCCAGGGATAACCGAGCAAGGGCGGGCCCAATTGCCTCTTGGCGAGGGCTTTGATCCCTGGTTTGTTGGGGTAGGGAGCTACCAGCCAGGGATAACCGAGCAAGGGTGGGCCCGGTTGCCTCTTTTCGAGGGCTTTTCATCCTTAGCGTGGGAGGGACCGTAAGTGGCCTACTAAGGATGGCCGAGCAAGGTTACTGCCCGGTGCCTCTTGGCGAGGGCTTTTTGTCCTTAAGAATGGCCGAGCAGGGTTGCTGCCCGGTGCCTCTTGGCGAGGGCTTTGATCCCTGGCGCTGCGGGTAGCAATGTACCAGCCAGGGATAGCCGAGAAGGATAGCCGCTCGGCTGCCTCTTGGTGAGGGCTTTAATCCCTGGCGCTGCGGGTAGCAAAGTACCAGCCAGGGATAGCCGAGCAGGGTAGCTGCTCGGTTGCCTCTTTGTGAGGGCTTAGATCCCTGGCGCTGCGGGTAGCAAAGTACCGACCAGGGATAGTCGAGCAAGGTAGCCGCTCGGCTGCCTCTTGGTGAGGGCTTTGATCCCTGGCGCTGCGGTAGCAAAGTACCGGCCAGGGATAGCCGAGCAGGGTAGCCGCTCGACTGCCTCTTGGTGAGGGCTTAGATCTCTGGCGCTGCTGGTAGCAAAGTACCAGCCAGGGATAGCCGAGCAGGGTAGCCGCTCGGCTGCCTCTTGGTGAGGGCTTAGATCCCTGGCGCTGCGGGTAGCAAAGTACCAGCCAGGGATAGCCGAGCGGGGTAGCCGCTCAGCTGCCTCTTGGTGGGGGCTTAGATCCCTAGCGCTGCGGGTAGCAAAGTACCAGCCAGGGATAGCCGAGCAGGGTAGACGCTCGGCTGCCTCTTGGTGAAGGCTTAGATCCTTAGCGCTGGAGGGGCCATGGGAGGCCTGCTATAGATTGACCGAGCAGTGAAGCTGCTCGGTTTCCTCTTGGCGAGGGCTTTGATCCCTGGCGTTGCGTGGTAGGGGAGCTACCATCCAGGGATATCCGAGCAGGGCAGCCGCTCGGCTGCCTCTTGGTGAGGGCTTAGATCCCTGGCGCTGCGGGTAACAAAGTACCGGCCAGGGATAGTCGAGCAAGGTAGCCGCTCGGCTGCCTCTTGGTGAGGGCTTTGATCCCTGGCGCTGTGGGTAGCAAAGTACCGGCCAGGGATAGCCGAGCAGGGTAACCGCTCGGCTTCTTGTTGGTGAGGGCTTAGATCCCTGGCTCTGCGGGTAGCAAAGTACCAGCCAGGGATAGCCGAGCATGGTAGCCGCTCGGCTGCCTCTTGGTGAGGGCTTAGATCCCTGGCGCTGCGGGTAGCAAAGTACCAGCCAGGGATAGCCGAGCAAGATTGCCGCTCGGCTGCCTCTTCGTGAGGGCTTAAATCCTTAGCGCTGGAGGGGCCGTAGGAGGCTTGCTAAGGATTGACCGAGCAGTGAAGCTGCTCGGTTGCCTCTTGGCGAGGGCTTTGATCCTTGGCCTCTGCTGTTGGAGACCTATGTCTGGCCGCGGCCCCGGTTCCTTAAGTCCTCTGGCGAGGTATTCTTCGAGCTGCCGTGACGAGTCCCGTCCGTGCGACCCCGTCGAGGGAGGGGGTGTTGGTCATGCCTGAGAGCAGGCGAACTGATCGACATTTTCTCGGGAGGGACAGGAGCACGTAGGGGCTCTTGGCGAGGCACTCGGGCGACAGACCTCGGCGTTGGCGCAGGTTGCAGAATGTATTGGCCTAGGAGATCTGCGGCCGTGAGACGTAGCGAGGCAGTGGTCGGTGGTGCCGATGCGTGCAAAGTCTTCTCTTCCTCTGTAGGGGTCCCGGTCCCGAGGCGGGGGAGCGGCTACCTGAGGATCTTTCCCTGCCGTTTGGACGCGGATATGCACCTCCACACAGACGCGAGTCGGTCTATTCGGCCGGCGATGGCGTTGATGGCATTCGGCGAAGGAGGTTCATCCGCGCCTCCGTTGAGGGGGAGGCGGCGGCTGGTGCTTGGATCGTCGTGATGATCGCTCGCCATTAGGTTGAGATCGGAAAGTGAACTTTTGTTTTTGTGGAATCAAGGATTTCCCACAGACGGCGCCAGCTGACGCGGCCTGGGATCGCGCTAAGATGTTACCTTCCGTTGATCTGCTGATGGCGGCGATGGGTGGATGAGATTTGATCTGGAGGCTGTCGCTCCCGAAGCGTATGGATCTCAATAGGTTTGAGGTTGTGGTTGCCGAGCTACCTGGAAGGAAGTCCCGGGATGGTTGTACCACCGAGGACCTTCCGACGGTCAAGTTAGAATAGAGATCTGAGCAGAGTAACGGCTTAGTGGAGTAAAAATGGCATACTTGAACCGTCTGAAGAAGGGGTTTATATAGCGGTGGTAGCAGGCAGGGCAGGCACGAGAATCACACCGGCAGTTCCGCTCCCGACGTCACGCCCGCGTGATGAGCGAGACCTCCCATTAATGGCGAGACAGACTCGTTAATGGAGGATCGTGGTGGCGTGGAACATGGGATGTGGCCGGCGGAGATCTTGCGTATGGCGAGATTCGCGGGATGGCGGTTACGCCTGCAAGCGGTGCCATTGGTCGGTCGATGAGACCGAGGAAGATGACCTCGGCGGGAGAGCTCGCAGACGAGCGGGAGAGACAAAGTATCTTGGTTCTGCTCGAGCCTGGAGGCGAGCTGAGAGGGCCGAGGAGGCTCAGGCCTGTGATAGCTCGGAGTAGAGAAAATGGACAGTTGGCTTGGCTGCTGAGGTGCTCAGGGGTAAGGAGTGGGGTGCATCCTCGGAGACAAGATTTGAGGGAAGCCCCCCACTGTAGCATACTGGTTCTCCCTCCGTGGCCCTCAGGGGCGTAACTGGCTTACGCATGTGACATGTCATCCGCCACGTGTCATGATATAAGGAATTACCGTTATCGAGCATCATCACGCCTCTCGCCTTAGGAAATCGAGAAATCTCCGGAAAAAGAAAGAATTTTACTATAGAGATAAAGCAATTACAAAAGAATTTAAGGACTACAAAATTTTACAAAAGCTCTCAAACTCTCAATCTCTCACAAAAGTTCACTATAACTCACAAGCTTTTGTGTTTGCTTGATTGCCTGTCTCAAATGACCCCTAAGATATTTATAGGGATCCAATGAATAGTTCTAGAAAGCTTCTGGAATATCTTTAGATCTTCTAGACTATTTTTAGAAGAAATCTAGAGTTATTCCAAATCAATTTCAGGAATTTCTAGACTACTTCTAGAAGATCTCTAGAAATTGAACTTGGTTTCTAGAACTTGGACTTAAGCTTATGTGATTTTGCATCACAAATCAACATTCTCCTCCTTGATGCAAAATCGCCAAATTTCCAAAGGTTTCTCTTTCTCTTTCTATCCCTGACAATCTCAATACCAAGGATCTTTTTCACGGCTCCCAGATCCTTCATCTCGAACTCCTGACTCAGCCGATACTTTGATTTGTCAACTTCTGATTTACTTTTGAAGACCCACTTGCATTCTATGGCGTGTTTTCCTTCTGGCAACGATACTAGAACCCATATACCATTTCGTTAAAGAAATTCCCTCTCCTTCTCCATAGTGAGTTGATTGATTCTGTATTTTATGTGTAGTAGTTAACCGCAATCAATAACAGTGTCGCGTGTAGCCAGACCGAGATGAATACGGGTTGACCTCAGGGAAACGTTGAATCTTTTAATCTTACTTTAGGCGTGTTGAGAAAGAAAGGAGGAAGAATAAAAAAATGGTGGAAATAGTTTCTAAATCTACGTTAAACACGTATGCAAAATATAGATCTAGATTAACTACGGATATAAGTTTAATATTAAAAGGGGGCTTGTAGGGTTCATTAGAATTTAGTAGTTATGGATGATTAATTAAAAATTACTCTTTATATCCTTTAATAGATTTAAAACTAGAACGACAGTGATGCATGTAGATTAGGGTTTCTGGAGGGAAAAGGGTTCCCACTCTTAACCTCTATCTTGACATGGAACTCCGTTCATGTCTAGCCTTTACCAAAACAATCATTAATCTAATCTCTAATCACGGTCGAGACTAACAATAAATTTGTAGTGCGCCCGATTAGGATGTTAATGATTCTTTTGATAGAGTTTATAAACTTTATAGGATTTAAAAGGAGTATAAGGATCTTCATCATCCATTAATCTACCCTAATCCTACGAAGCCTAACAAGCGGAGAATTACTCGCACATGTTGGGAGAAGAAGAGATGGAGAGGGAAATCATATTAAAACTACAAAGAGATAGAATAAGAAAAACAACTATCTTTATTAATCAACAAAATTCATTTACACTTTGTTCCCTTAGAAAATGATTACAAAATGCTAGTTTGCTTCTCGATCTCTTCTAAGGAGGTAGATGAACCGTTGATGATCAGCCTGGATACGTGAGCCGCCTTGGACTTCGTGATCTCTTCAGCTTGATGATTTTTCCAAGAGACTCTCGGTCCTTATTTATAGTCCCAGAGCCAGAACCCTAGTCTCCTAATTTGGAAACCAGTAGTTAAGATCCAAACAGCAAAATCCCAACTCCCAAATAGTCCAATACGCGGCGGATCTGCGGCCGTTGGATGGGTTTGACCGCGGATACGCGGTCTTATGGTGAGATCTTGGTCTTAAATTTCTGGGGTTTCATCTATGTAGCTCTTGGTGATCTTTTGAATATCTAGACTTTGAAAATCTTCTCTATGTTTCTGCCAGAATTGGTTTCTACAGTTTACTTGAATATTTTCGGCAGATTTGTTCTAACAACTTTGATTTCCTTGATTTCAGCCCTGAAAATTCTGCACAACAACTCAACAAATAATATTAGTAGAGTTTGTTTTATTGAGATATTAACTAAACCATTAAGAATTGGTCAAAGGTATTTAATAAGGTAAGCATATTTAAATGGGCCAAATGTTACATGGATATTATATGCTTACTTTTTCCTACCAAATGTTAATTATAATTTATAAACACATGAAAATAGTATTTTTACAGATAAACCCTCATATGTATCATATATTATAATAAACACCTTTTATTATATAGAAATAGTAGGAAAAATGTCATATTAAATGTGCAGTTTTATCAACTGAACAAATACCCCCAAACTTATTTTTGATCGTCCCGAACAAACTAGTTTATTCAAGAGACGGAGAAAAAGAAAGGGGAAAGCTAAGCACACTTTCGTATGCAACACGATTGCACTGAGCACGTGCAACAAGCCGTTAATCCTCTAGGTGTCCCTAGTAGGAGGAGTGTTGTCTCCTGAGGATTTTCAGCGGATTACACCCACAAAATCCCATAATAAAAGAGAGATGGTGAAAGTTACATATAAAGATAAAAATTATAAAAGAAAGAACTTGAAAATAAGAGTTTTCAACTACACCAGTTTTTCAGTTGCTATGAGCCCTATCTTAATGGTCGTGAAAAAATGTTAGAAATCACATCATCCCTCAATAAAACATCATAATTATTCTTCATTCCTATATTTCTTCCAAACATCAATCATATACCCCTACGTGTGTGTAAAAGATATCCCTACACTCGGAGAATTCAATTCAAGCTATCATACTCTTGTCCATTTACCTCAGTACTTTTTAATTGATGAATATTTAGATGGAATTTGCTCACACGTTTTTCATGCGACCGTTAATACTTCTTGAGGTACTGACTGACCGATTACTCATGTGCTTGCATATTAGGTATATTAGTATTTTCCTCGTCTTGCAACACCTAAGGCTTAGCAGTGACTCCCAAACCAGTTGGTCTAAGGCACTAGGTGATGATGCACCCTCGCTATATTTTTTTATTGCTGCCTTGGAGATTACAAAACCAGTGTTCATTTTTCTTCACCATCTTATCTTTTTATTCATTTATTATTTTCTTCATACTTTGGCTTTTAGACAAGAGCATTTCAAGGTATTCTCCACTATCCCGAGTTTCAAGATGTGTGTAAGTGCGTATAGTAGGGTATCAACGTTCAAATGTTTGGCTTCAAGAATAGGGACTATTTTTCAAACTTATTTTTATCCCCAGATTGGCAATTTCCTTCATCTTACTAACCCTTAGGACAACAGCTCATAACTACTTATTACTAGTTTTGTTTAAGAAAACCTCTAACTTTCTTGTTTTTCTCAAACTATTCCTATCTTTCATATGTAAAATTTCACTTTCAAACTTTTATTATCAAATTTTTTTTTTTGTGCTTATATAGTGTAATGCAAAGTAATGTGTAAATAAGTACAAACCTCCCCCAAACCTGTTTGTAGCAGTGCCCTCACTGTTGTTTCTTATAAATCTCAAAAACCTGTAGACTTGGGAGGAAAGGTTATTAACGGGGGCACAAAAATTAAAAGTGAAAATCCTCCCCCAAACTTATTTTTGGCTCATAATTTTGTAAAAATCATTTTCTTTCAAGAGCCAAAATATCCCCCTCACCAAACTTGAGTAAAATAGTTTTAAGCAATTAAAATCATTGAGGAGGGTAAAAGTTATTGGTCAAAGTAAAGCCTTACAAAGGCCAAAAGTCAAAACCAACCATTCAAAAATTTTATCGATAAAGCACCAAGGTTGGTGGAAGAACATGTCGCCAATTGACGTGAAGAAGTGGGGAGGAGATAAGAGGTGTAATGGAAAAGGTTTACGTCTCGATTGATAGAGACGAAACAATGAAGGTGGATTACTCACATTCTTGTTGTTGATAGGAAGAAGTGGTGATGGTTCAACTTCCTTGTGTTGAAATTGATTCATCACAACACCCATATTTTCTAAGAATGCGAGATCGTCAGCGAAAATTTCTTCATTACTTTCATCGATATCCCGAATAATAATCTCATTGGAAAGAACGGGATGATATTCGGACTCCATAAAAGGTCCATATTCAGCGTTATATGTTGACCCGGACAACAATGTAATAGCAGAGTCGAGATCAATATCGTGAAGCTCTTCAATTTCACTACTGTCGGAATCTATTGTTTCGAGAGAACACACATGAGCATAGGGTTCGGAGGGTTCACTTCCCAACCTGTAAACGTTAAGCTCAATTGACTTCTTCCCAAAGGATAGGGTCATAGAGTCATTTCGGCAATTGATTACAGCGTTGGAAGTCGCAAGAAAAAGGTCGACCTAAAATTACCGGAATTTGGTTTCGTGGGTTCGCTACAGGTTGTGTATCAATAACGATAAAGTCCACAGGAAATATAAATTCTCCGACTTTGATTAACATATCCTCTAACTCACCCCTAGGTTGGGTGATAGATCGATCGGCCATCTGAAGAGTGCAATGCGTAGGTTTTAACTCTCCGATCCCTAATTGCTCATAAACAGAATACGGAAGTAAGTTAACACTAGCACCTAAATCGAGTAGAGCACGATTGATATTTTTACCCCCAATAGAAATAGAAATTGTAGGACTTCCAGGGTCCTTTCGTTTCTTGGGTAGTTGTTGTGTAAAAGCAGTGCTCACATTACTCGCAAGGAAAACTTTTTTAGGTACTTGAACTTTTCTCTTTCTAGTGCACAAGTCCTTTAGGATTTTCGCAAAAGACGGAACTTGTTGAATAGCATCTGGGAGAGAGATGTTTATGTTAACTTGCTTAAAAATTTCCTCAATATTCTTCATTTGTGCACTTGGTTTGTTGCCCCTTAACCTGTTTGAATAAGGTGCTTTATCAATAAGGGTTTGGTTCAACATTGGAGATGATTGTGGGTATGGAGTGTATCCCAGAATTGGAGTGGAGATCATTTTAGATAGATTTATGGAAGTGGGCTGAAGGTTCGAGCCTTGTGGGAAGCGTAGAATAGGCTCGGAAGTAGATGGGAGACTAGACGAATTATGGAAAGAATTAGAAGCCGGGGTATCATTGGTATCATTAACATCATCAACTTGTTCACCCGCTTGGTTATCCAGCACTCTTCCCGATCTCAACGTAGTAACGACACTCACATTATAACTTTATGAGTGGCCAGGATTTGGTAGGGGTTGAGACGGAAGTTTCACTTTCTCTCTAGCACTCATTTCGGTGTTTAATCGTGCGATTTGGGTTTCTACTGATTTAATACTCTCACCGTGGGAGGCGAATTCTTTCTTTATGGTATCAATAGAGGACCTCATATCAGCCGACATTTGGATTGAATGTTTCATAAACAAATCCAATGTTTGTGCGAGCGAAGAGGAGTTATCGGTACCGGTCGAATTATTAGAAGGTACAGAATTGTTGACCGGATTTTGAAAATTTTGTGATTGAAAGGGGTGCTGGTTCTGTTGTGGTGGTTGCTGTTGCTGTGGAGGAGGTCATTGGTAATTGCTTAGGAACTGGTTTTGATTTTGATTTTGGTTTTGGTTCCAAGCAAAATTAAGATGATTCCTCCACCCCTGATTGTATATGGAAGAATGTGGATCGTTTCTAGGTCGCTGCCGAAAAGTAGCATTAGTTTGCTCGTGACCTTGAAACGGTGCACTCATAGGACATTCTTCCGTCAAGTGTGATAGATCAGAACAGCAACCACACACAGTTTTGGGAAGCGTAACCTGATTTAGGGAGGCTAATGAAAGTTTGTTTTCCATAACTTCGAGTTTCTTTTGTATCGCTGCCATTTCGACTTTTACTGCGATGGAAACATCGAGCTGATGAATGCCTCCCCTAGATGAAGTTGGTCTTATACTTTCCCACTGCAAAGTGTTTTCAGCGAGGTCTTCCAAATATTTCCAAGCTTCACCATCATTTTTAGACATGAAATTGCATTAACAATTTGTTTCAAGCATCTGCTTTGTCGCTGGATTAATGCCCTCATATATAATTCGGCACAAATCCCATCTTTGATTCCATGATGAGGACATTGGACAAGCAGATCCTTGAAACGTTCAAAGCACTTCCAAAATGGTTCATTGGGAAGCTGGGTGAACTGGTTGATCTCGCTCCTAACACGGGCGGTCTTATGATTTGGGTAAAATTTCTTAAGGAATGCTATCACGAATTCATCCCAATTGGCAATAGAGTGTGCGGCAGTATTATAAAGCCATTTTTCTGCCAAGTCGCACAAAATGAATGGGAGAAGACGCAAGCGCATAGCATCCACAGACAGTTGTGACGTACCCATCATTGCGCATACGTTTTCGAATTTAGTGATGAAAACGTACGCGTCTTCATATTCAAACCCGTGAAATTTGAGCAACAGATTGATGTAGTGGGGTTTAGTTTCAAAATTATCCCCGTTGGCTGGTGGAATAGATAAGCAAGTGGGAAGTGGACCACGGATAGAATGGCATCTTTCTTGGAGAGAGATGCGCGGTGGATTCTGCTCACCTACGGGCGGTGGCAGTATGGTGTTACAATAATTTGATAGAGTACCGTCCTCTGGAAAACGTTGAATCTTTTAATCTTATTTTAGGCGTGTTGAGAAAGAAAGGAGGAAGAATAAAAAAATGGTGGAAATAGTTTCTAAATCTACGTTAAACACGGATGTAAAATATAGAACTAGATTAACTATGGATATAAGTTTAATATTAAAAGGGGGCTTGTAGGGTTCATTAGGATTTAGTAGTTATGGATGATTAATTAAAGATTACTCTTTTTATCCTTTAATAGATTTAAAACTAGAACGACAGTGATGCATGTAGATTAGGGTTTCTGGAGGGAAAAGGATTCCCACTCTTAACCCCTATCTCGACATGGAACTCCGCTCATATCTAGCATTTACCAAAACAATCATTAATCTAATCTCTAATCGCGGTCTAGACTAACAATAAATTGGTAGTGCGCCCGATTAGGATGTTAATAATTCTTTTGATAGAGTTTATAAACTTTATAGGACTTAAAAAAAGTTTAAGGATCTTCATCATCCATTAATCTACCATAATCCTACGAACCCTAACAAGCAGAGAATTACTCGCACAAGTTGGGAGAAGAAGAGAGTGAGAGGGAAATCATATTAAAACTACAAAGAGATAGAATAAGAAAAACAACTACCTTTATTAATCAACAAAAAGAAAATGATTACAAAATGCTAGTTTGCTTCTCGATCTCTTCTAAGGAGGTAGATGAACCGTTGATGATCAGCCTGGATGCGTAAGCCGTCTTGGACTTCGTAATCTCTTCAGCTTGATAATTTTTCCAAGAGCCTCTCGGTCCTTATTTATAGTCCCAGAGCCAGAACCCTAGTCTCCTAATTTGGAAACCAGTAGTTAAATTTGGAAACCGGTAGTTAAGATCCAAACAGCAAAATCCCAACTCCCAAATAGTCCAATACGCGGCGGATCCGCGGCCGTTGGATGGGTTTGACCGCGGATACGCGGTCTTATGGTGGGATCTTGGCCTTAAATTTCTGGGGCTTCATCTATGTAGTTCTTGGTGATCTTTTGAATATCTAGAGTTTGAAAATCTTCTCTATGTTTCTGCCAGAATTGGTTTCTTCAATTTACTTGAATATCTTCGGCAGATTTGTTCTAACAACTTTGATTTTCTTGATTTCAGCCCTGAAAATTCTGCACAACAACTCAACAAATAATATTAGTAGAGTTTGTTTTATTGAGATATTAACTTAACCATTAAGAATTGGTCAAAGGTATTTAATAAGTTAAGCATATTTAAATGGGCCAAATGTTACATGGATATTATATGCTTACTTTTTCCAACCAAATGTTAATTATAATATATAAACATATGAAAATAGTATTTTTACAGATAAACCCTCATATGTATCATATATTATAATAAACACCTTTTATTATATAGAAATAGTAGGAAAAATGTCATATTAAATGTGCAGTTTTATCAACTGAACAAATACCCCCAAACTTATCTTTGATCGTCCCGAGCAAACTAGTTTATTCAAGAGAAGGAGAAAAAGAAAGGGGAAAGCTAAGCACACTTTCGTAGGCAACACGATTGCACTGAGCACATGCAACAAGCCGTTAATCCTCTAGGTGTCCCTAGTAGGAGGAGTGTTGTCTCCTGAGGGTTTTCAGCGGATTACACCCACAAAATCCCATAATAAAAGAGAGATGGTGAAAGTTACATATAAAGATAAAAACTATAAAAGAAAGAACTTGAAAATAAGAGTTTTCAGCTACACCAGTTTTTCAATTGCTATGAGCCCTATCTTAATGGTCGTGAAAAAAGTTAGAAATCACATCATCCCTCAATAAAATATCGTCATTATTCTTCATTCCTATCTTTCTTCCAAATATCGATCATATACCCCTACGTGTGTGTAAAAGATATCCCTACACTCGGAGAATTCAATTCTAGCTATCATACTCTTATCCATCTACCTCAGTACTTTTTAATTGATAAATATTTAGATGGAATTTGCTCACACATTTTTCATGCGACCGTTAATACTTCTTGAGGTACTAACTGACCGATTACTCATGTGCTTGTATATTAGGTGTATTAGTATTTTCCTCGTCTTGCAACACCTAAGGCTTAGCAGTGACTCCCAAACCAGTTGGTCTAAGGCACTAGGTGATGATGCACCCTCGCTATATTTTTTTATTGCTGCCTTGGAGATTACAAAACCAGTGTTCATTTTTCTTCATCATTTTATCTTTTTATTCATTTATTATTTCCTTCATACTTTGGCTTTTAGACAAGAGCATTTCAAGGTATTCTCCACTATCCCGAGTTTCAAGATGTGTGTAAGTGCGTATAGTAGGGTATCAACGTTCAAATGTTTGGCTTCAAGAATAGGGACTATTTTTCAGACTTATTTTTATCCTCAGATTGGCAATTTCCTTCATCTTACTAACCCTTGGGACAACAGCTCATAACTTCTTATTACTAGTTTTGTTTAAGAAAACCTTTAACTTTCTTGTTTTTCTCAAACTATTCCTATCTTTCATATGTAAAATTTCACTTTCAAACTTTTATTATCAAAAATTTTTTTTATGTGCTTATATAGTGTAATGCAAAGTAATGTGTAAATAAGTACAAACCTCCCCCAAACCTGTTTGCAGCAGTGTCCTCACTGTTGTTTCTTATAAATCTCAAAAACCTGTAGACTTGGGAGGAAAGGTTATTAACGGGGGCATAAAAATTGAAAGTGAAAATCCTCCCCCAAACTTATTTTTGGCTCACAATTTTGTAAAAATCATTTTCTTTCAAGAGCCAAAATATCCCCCTCCCCAAATTTGAGTAAAATAGTTTTAAGCAATTACAATCATTGAGGAGGGTAAAAGTTATTGGTCAAAGTAAAGCCTTGCAAAGACCAAAAGTCAAAACCAACCATTCAAAAATTTTATCGATGAAGCACCAAGGTTGGTGGAAGAACATGTCGCCAATTGACGTGAAGAAGTGGGGAGGAGATAAGAGGTGTAATGGAAAAGATTTACGTCTCGATTGATAGAGACGAAATAATGAAGGTGGATTACTCGCATTCTTGTTGTAGGAAGAAGTGGTGATGGTTCAACTTCCTTGTGTTGAGGTTGATTCATCACAACACCCATATTTTCTAAGAATGCGAGTTCGTCAGCGAAAATTTCTTCAAAACTTTCATCGATATCCCGAATAATAATCTCATCGGAAAGAACGGGATGATACTCGGACTCCATAAAAGGTCCATATTCAGCGTTAGATGTTGACCCGGACAACAATGTAATAGCAGAGTCGAGATCAGTATCGTGAAGCTCTTCAATTTCGCTACTGTCGGAATCTATTGTTTCGACAGAACACACATGAGCATAGGGTTCGGAGGGTTCACTTCCCAACTTGTAAATGTTAAGCTCAATTAACTTCTTCCCAAAGGATAGGGTCATAGAGCAATTTCGGCAATTGATTACAGCGTTGGAAGTCGCAAGAAAAGGTCGACCAAAAATTACCGGAATTTGATTTCGTGGGTTCGCTACAGGTTGTGTATCAATAACGATAAAGTCCACAGGTATAAATTCCCCGACTTTGATTAACACATCCTCTAGCTCACCCCTAGGTTGGGTGATAGATCGATCGGCCATCTGAAGAGTGCAATGCGCAGATTTTAACTCTCCGATCCCTAATTGCTCATAAACAGAATACGGAAGCAAGTTAACACTAGCACCTAAATCGAGTAGAGCACGATTGATATTTTTACCCTCAATATAAATAGAAATTGTAGGACTTCCGGGGTCCTTTCGTTTCTTAGGTAGTTGTTGTGTAAAAGCAGTGCTCACATTACTCGCAAGGAAAACTTTTTTAGGTACTTGAACTTTTCTCTTGCTAGTGCACAACTCCTTTAGGATTTTCGCATAAGACGGAACTTGTTGAATAGCATCTAGGAGAGGGATGTTTATGTTAACTTGTTTAAAAATTTCCACAATTTTCTCCATTTTTGGACTTGGTTTGTTGCCCCTTAACCTGTTTGGATAAGGTGCTTTATCAATAAGGGTTTGGTTCAACATTGGAGAGGATTGTGAGGATGGAGTGGATCCCAGAATTGGAGTGGAGATCATATTAGATAGATTTGTGGAAGTGGGCTGAGGGTTCGAGCATTGTGGGAAGCGTAGAATAGGCTCGGAAGTAGATGGGAGACTAGACGAATTAGGGGAAGAAGTAGAAACCGGGGGTATCATTGGTATCACTAACATCATCAACTTGTTCACCCGCTTGGTTATCCAGCACTCTTCCCGATCTCAACGTAGTAACGACACTCACATTATAACTTTATGAGTGGCCAGTATTTGGTAGGGGTTGAGACGGAAGTTTCCATTTCTCACTAGCATTCATTTCGGTGTTTAATCGTGCGATTTGGGCTTCTACTGATTTAATACTCTCACCGTGGGAGGCGGATTCTTTCTTTATGGTATCAATAGAGGACCTCATATCAGCCGACATTTGGATTGAATGTTTCATAAAAAATCCAAAGTTTGTGCGAGTGAATAGGAGTTATCGGTACCGGTCGAATTATTAGAAGGTACAGAATTGTTGACCGGATTTTGAAAATTTTGTGATTGAAAGGGGTGCTGGTTCTGTTGTGGTGGTTGCTGTTGCTGTGCAGGAGGTCTTTGGTAATTGCTTAGGAACTGGTTTTGATTTTGATTTTGGTTTTGGTTCCAAGCAAAATTAAGATGATTCCTCCACCCCTGATTGTATGTGGAAGAATGTGGATCGTTTCTATGTCGCTATTGAAAAGTAGCATTAGTTTGCTCGTGACCTTGAAACGGTACACTCATAGGACATTCTTCCGTCAAGTGTGATAGATCGGAACAGCAACCACACACGGTTTTGGGAAACGTAACCTGATTTAGGGAGGCTAATGAAAATTTGTTTTCCATAACTTCGAGTTTCTTTTGTATCGCTGCCATTTCGGCTTTTACTGCGATGGAAATATCGAGCTGATGAATGCCTCCCCTAGATGAAGGTGGTCTTATGCTTTCCCACTGCAAAGTGTTTTCAGCGAGATCTTCCAGATATTTCCAAGCTTCACCATCATCTTTAGACATGAAATTGCATTGACAATTTGTTTCAAGCATCTGTTTTGTCGCTGGATTAATGCCCTCATATATAATTCGGCACAAATCCCATCTTTGTATTCCATGATGAGGACATTGGACAAGAAGATCCTTGAAACGTTCAAAGCACTTCCAAAATGGTTCATTGGGAAGCTGGGTGAACTGGTTGATCTCGCTCCTAACACGGGCAGTCTTATGATTTGGGTAAAATTTCTTAAGGAATGCTATCACGAATTCATCCCAATTGGCAATAGAGTGTGCGGCAGTATTATAAAGCCATTTTTCTGCCAAGTCGCACAAAGTGAATGGGAGAAGACGCAAGCGCATAGTATCCACAGACAGTTGTGACGTACCCATCATTGCGCATACGTTTTCGAATTTAGTGATGAAAACGTACGCGTCTTCATATTCAAGCCGGGCGAAATTTGGGCAACAGATTGATGTAGTGGGGTTTAATTTCAAAATTATCCCCGTTGGCTGGTGGAATAGATAAGCAAGTGGGAAGTGGACCACGGATAGAATAACATCTTTCTTGGAGACAGATGCGCGGTGGATTCTGCTCACCTACGGGCGGTGGCAGCATGGTGTTACAATAATTTGATGGAGTACCGTCCTCTGGAAAATATTGAATCTTTTAATCTTACTTTAGGCGTGTTGAGAAAGAAAGGAAGAAGAATAAAAAAATGGTGGAAATAGTTTCTAGATCTACGTTAAAAACGGATGCAAAATATAAATCTAGAATAACTACGGATATAAGTTTAATATTAAAAGGGGGCTTGTAGGGTTCATTAGGATTTAGTAGTTATGGATGATTAATTAAAGATTACTCTTTTTATCCTTTAATAGATTTAAAACTAGAACGACAGTGATGCATGTAGATTAGGGTTTCTGGAGGGAAAAGGGTTCCCACTCTTAACCCCTATCTCGACATGGAACTCCGTTCATGTCCAGCCTTTACCAAAACAATCATTAATCTAATATCTAATCGCGGTCTAGACTAACAATAAATTGGTAGTGCGCCCGATTAGGATGTTAATGATTCTTTTTATAGAGTTTATAAACTTTATAGGACTTAAAAGGAGTTTAAGGATCTTCATCATCCATTAATCTACCATAATCCTACGAACCCTAACAAGCGGAGAATTACTCGCACATGTTGGGAGAAGAAGAGATGGAGAGGGAAATCATATTAAAACTACAAAGAGATAGAATAAGAAAAACAACTATCTTTATTAATCAACAAAATTCATTTACACTTTGTTCCCTTAGAAAATGATTACAAAATGCTAGTTTGCTTCTCGATCTCTTCTAAGGAGGTAGATGAACCATTGATGATCAACCTGGATGCGTGAGCCGTCTTGGACTTCGTGATCTCTTCAGCTTGATGATTTTTCCAAGAGCCTCTCGGTCCTTATTTATAGTCCCAGAGCCAGAACCCTAGTCTCATAATTTGGAAACCAGTAGTTAAATTTGGAAACCGGTAGTTAAGATCCAAACAGCAAAATCCCAACTCCCAAATAGTCCAATACGCGGCGGATCCACGGCCGTTGGATGGGTTTGACCGCGGATACGCGGTCTTATGGTGGGATCTTGGCCTTAAATTTCTGGGGCTTCATCTATGTAGCTCTTGGTGATCTTTTGAACATCTAGACTTTGAAAATCTTCTCTATGTTTCTGCCAGTATTGGTTTCTTCAATTTACTTGAATATCTTCGGCAAATTTGTTCTAACAACTTTGATTTCCTTGATTTCAGCCCTGAAAATTCTGCACAACAACTCAACAAATTGTATTAGTAGAGTTTGTTTTATTGAGATATTAACTTAACCATTAAGAATTGATCAAAGGTATTTAATAAGGTAAGCATATTTAAATGGGCCAAATGTTACATGGATATTATATGCTTACTTTTTCCTACCAAATGTTAATTATAATATATAAACACATGAAAGTAGTATTTTTACAGATAAACCCTCATATGTAACATATATTATAATAAACACCTTTTATTATATAGAAATAGTAGAAAAAATGTCATATTAAATGTGCAGTTTTATAAACTGAACAAATACCCCCAAACTTATCTTTGATCATCCCAAGCAAACTAGTTTATTCAAGAGACGGAGAAAAAGAAAGGGGAAGCTAAGCACACTTTCGTAGGCAACACGATTGCACTAAGCACGTGCAACAAGCCGTTAATCCTCTAGGTGTCCCTAGTAGGAGGAGTGTTGTCTCCTGAGGGTTTTCAGCGGATTACACCCACAAAATCCCATAATAAAAGAGAGATGGTGAAAGTTACATATAAAGATAAAAACTATAAAAGAAATAACTTGAAAATAAGAGTTTTCAGCTACACCAGTTTTTCAGTTTCTATGAGCCCTATCTTAATGGTCGTGAAAAAATGTTAGAAATCACATCATCCCTCAATAAAACATCGTCATTATTCTTCATTCCTATTTTTCTTCCAAATATCGATCATATACCCCTACTTGTGTGTAAAAGACATCCCTACACTCGGAGAATTCAATTCAAGCTATCATACTCTTGTCCATCTACCTCGGTACTTTTTAATTGATGAATATTTAGATGGAATTTGCTCACACATTTTTCATGCGACCGTTAATACTTCTTGAGGTACTAACTGACCGATTACTCATGTGCTTGCTTATTAGGCGTATTAGTATTTTCCTCGTCTTGCAACACCTAAGGCTTAGCAGCGACTCCCAAACCAGTTGGTCTAAGGCACTAGGTGATGAAGCACCCTCGCTATATTTTTTATTGCTGCCTTGGTGATTACAAAACCAGTGTTTATTTTTCTTCACCTTTTTATCTTTTTATTCATTTATTATTTTCTTCATACTTTGGCTTTTAGACAAGAGCGTTTCAAGGTATTCTCCACTATCCCGAGTTTCAAGACGTGTGTAAGTGCGTATAGTAGGGTATCAACGTTCAAATGTTTGGCTTCAAGAATAGGGACTATTTTTCAGACTTATTTTTATCCTCATATTGGCAATTTCCTTCATCTTACTAACTCTTGGGACAACAGCTCATAACTACATATTACTAGTTTTGTTTAAGAAAACCTCTAACTTTCTTGTTTTTCTCAAACTATTCCTATCTTTCATATGTAAAATTTCACTTTCAAACTTTTATTATCAAAATTTCTTTTTGTGTGCTTATATAGTGCAATGCAAAGTAATGTGTAAATAAGTACAAAGCTCCCCGAAACCTGTTTGCAGCAGTATCCTCACTGTTGTTTCTTATAAATCTCAAAAACCTGTAGATTTGGGAGGAAAGGTTATTAACGGGGGCACAAAAATTGAAAGTGAAAATCCTCCCCCAAACTTATTTTTGGCTCACAATTTTGTAAAAATCATTTTCTTTCAAGAGCCAAAATATCCCCCTCCCCAAAACTTGAGTAAAATAGTTTTAAGCAATTAAAATCATTGAGGAGGGTAAAAGTTATTGGTCAAAGTAAAGCCTTGCAAAGACCAAAAGTCAAAACCAACCATTCAAAAATTTTATCGATGAAGCAACAAGGTTGGTGGAAGAACATGTTGCCAATTGACGTGAAGAAGTGGGGAGGAGATAAGAGGTGTAATGGAAAAGATTTACGTCTCGATTGATAGAGACGAAACAATGAAGGTGGATTACTCGCATTCTTGTTGTTGATAGGAAGAAGTGGTGATGGTTCAACTTCCTTATGTTGAGGTTGATTCATCACAACACCCATATTTTCTAAGAATATGAGTTCGTCAGCGAAAATTTCTTCAAAACTTTCATCGATATCCCGAATAATAATCTCATCGGAAAGAACGGGATGATACTCGGACTCCATAAAAGGTCCACATTCAGCGTTAGATGTTGACCCGGACAACAATGTAATAGCGGAGTCGAGATCAGTATCGTGAAGCTCTTCAATTTCGCTACTGTCGGAATCTATTGTTTCGACAGAACACACATGAGTATAGGCTTCGGAGGGTTCACTTCCCAACTTGTAAACTTTAAGCTCAATTGACTTCTTCCCAAAGGATAGGGTCATAGAGCCATTTCGGCAATTGATTACAGCGCTGGAAGTCGCAAGAAAAGGTCGACCTAAAATTACCGGAATTTGGTTTCGTGGGTTCGCTACAGGTTGTGTATCAATAACGATAAAGTCCACAGGAAATATAAATTTCCCGACTTTGATTAACATATCCTCTAGCTCACCCCTAGGTTGGGTGATAGATCGATCGGCCATCCGAAGAGTGCAATGCGCAGGTTTTAACTCTTTGATTCCTAATTGCTCATAAATAGAATACGGAAGCAAGTTAACACTAGCACCTAAATCGAGTAGAGCATGATTGATATTTTTACCCCCAATATAAATAGAAATTGTAGGACTTCCGGGGTCCTTTTGTTTCTTGGGTAGTTGTTGTGTAAAAGCAGTGCTGACATTACTCGTAAGGAAAACTTTTTTAGGTACTTGAACTTTTCTCTTCCTAGTGCACAAGTCCTTTAGGATTTTCACATAAGACGGAACTTGTTGAATAGCATCTAGGAGAGGGATATTTATGTTAACTTGCTTAAAAATTTCCACAATCTTCTCCATTTGTGGACTTGGTTTGTTACCCCTTAACCTGTTTGGATAAGGTGCTTTATCAATAAGGGTTTGGTCCAACATTGGAGAGGATTGTGGGGATGGAGTGGATCCCAGAATTGGAGTGGAGATCGTTTTAGATAGATTTGTGGAAGTGGGCTGAGAGTTCGAGCCTTATGGGAAGCGTAGAATAGGCTCAGAAGTAGATGTGAGACTAGACGAATTAGGGGAAGAAGTAGAAACCGGGGGTATCATTGGTATCACTAACATCATCAACTTGTTCACCCGCTTGGTTATCCAGCACTCTTCCCGATCTCAACGTAGTAACGACACTCACATTATAACTTTGTAAGTGGCCAGGATTTGGTAGGGGTTGAGACGGAAGTTTCCCTTTCTCTCTAGCACTCATTTCGGCATTTAATCGTGCAATTTGGGCTTCTACTGATTTAATACTCTCACCGTAGGAGGCGGATTCTTTTTTATGGTATCAATAGAGGACATCATATCAGCTGACATTTGAATTGAATGTTTCATAAACAAATCCAAAGTTTGTGCGAGCGAAGAGGAGTTATCGGTACCGGTTGAATTATTAGAAGGTACAGAATTATTGACCGGATTTTGAAAATTTTGTGATTGAAAGGGGTGCTGGTTCTGTTGTGGTGGTTACTGTTACTGTGGAGGAGGTCTTTGGTGATTGCTTTGGAACTGGTTTTGATTTTGATTTTGGTTTTGGTTCCAAGCAAAATTTGGATGATTCCTCCACCCTTGATTGTATGTGGAAGAATGTGGATCGTTTCTAGGTCGCTGCTGAAAAGTAGCATTAGTTTGCTCATGACCTTGAAACGGTGCACTTATAGGACATTCTTCCGTCGAGTGTGATGGATCGGAACAGCAACCACACACGGTTTTGGGAAGCGTAACCTGATTTAGGGAGGCTAATGAAAATTTGTTTTCCATAGCTTCGAGTTTCTTTTGTATCGCTGCCATTTCGGCTTTTACTGCGATGGAAACATCGAGCTGATGAATGCCTCCCCTAGATGAAGGTGGTCTTATGCTTTCCCGCTGCAAATTGTTTTCAGCGAGGTCTTCCAGATATTTTCAAGCTTCACCATCATCTTTAGACATGAAATTGCATTGACAATTTGTTTCAAGCATCTGCTTTGTCGCTGGATTAATGCCCTCATATATAATTCGGCATGAATCCCATCTTTGTATTCCATGATGAGGACATTCGACAAGCAGATCCTTGAAACATTCAAAACACTTCCAAAATGGTTCATTGGGAAGCTAGGTGAACTGGTTGATCTCGTTCCTAACACGGGCGGTCTTATGATTTGGGTAAAATTTCTTAAGGAATGCTATCACGAATTCATCCCAATTGGCAATAGAGTGTGCGGCAGTATTATAAAGCCATTTTTCTGCCAAGTCGCACAAAGTGAATGGGAGAAGACGCAAGCGCATAGCATCCACAAACAGTTGTGACGTACCCATCATTGCGCATACATTTTCGAATTTAGTGATGAAAACGTACGCGTCTTCAGATTTAAGCCCGTGAAATTTTGGCAACAGATTGATGTGTGGGGTTTAATTTCAAAATTATCCCCGTTGGCTGGTGGAATAGATAAGCAAGTGGGAAGTGGACCACGGATAGAATAGCATCTTTCTTGGAGAGAGATGCGCGGTGGATTCTGCTCACCTACGGGCGGTGGCAGCGTGGTGTTACAATAATTTGATGGAGTACCATCCTCTGGGAAACGTTAAATCTTTTAATCTTACTTTAGGCGTGTTGAAAAAGAAAGGAGGAAGAATAAAAAAATGGTGGAAACAGTTTCTAGATCTACGTTAAACACGGATGCAAAATATTGATCTAGATTAACTACGGATATAAGTTTAATATTAAAAGGGGGCATGTAAGGTTCATTAGGATTTAGTAGTTATGGATGATTAATTAAAGATTACTCTTTTTATCCTTTAATAGATTTAAAACTAGAACGACAGTGATACATGTAGATTAGGGTTTCTGGAGGGAAAAGGGTTCCCACTCTTAACCCCTATCTCGACATGGAACTTCGTTCATGTCTAGCCTTTACCAAAAAAAATCATTAATCTAATCTCTAATCGCGGTCGAGACTGACAATAAATTGGTAGTGCGCCCGATTAGGATATTAATGATTCTTTTGATAGAGTTTATAAACTTTATAGGATTTAAAAAGAGTTTAAGGATCTTCATCATCCATTAATCTACCATAATCCTATGAACCCTAACAAGCGGAGAATTACTCGCACATGTTGGGAGAAGAAGAGATGGAGAGGGAAATCATATTAAAACTACAAAGAGATAGAATAAGAAAAACAACTACCTTTATTAATCAACAAAATTCATTTACACTTTGTTCTCTTAGAAAATGATTATAAAATGCTAGTTTGCTTCTCGATCTCTTCTAAGGAGGTAGATGAACCGTTGATGATCAGCCTGGATGCGTGAGCCGTCTTGGACTTCGTGATCACTTCAGCTTGATAATTTTTCCAAGAGGCTCTCGGTCCTTATTTATAGTCCCAGAGCCAGAACTCTAGTCTCCTAATTTGGAAACCAGTAGTTAAGATCCGAACAGCAAAATCCCAACTTCCAAATAGTCCAATACGCGGCGGATCCACGGCCGTTGGATGGGTTTGACCACGGATACGCGGTCTTATGGTGGGATCTTGGCCTTAAATTTCTGGGCTTCATCTATGTAGCTCTTGGTGATCTTTTGAATATCTAGACTTTGAAAATCTTCTCTATGTTTTTGCCAGAATTGGTTTCTTCAATTTACTTGAATATCTTCGCCAGATTTGTTCTAACAACTTTGATTTTCTTGATTTCAGCCCTGAAAATTCTGCACAACAACTCAACAAATAATATTAGTAGAGTTTGTTTTATTGAGATATTAACTTAACCATTAAGAATTGGTCAAAGGTATTTAATAAGGTAAGCATATTTAAATGGGCCAAATGTTACATGGATATTATATGCTTACTTTTTCCTACCAAATGTTAATTATAATATATAAACACATGAAAATAGTATTTTTACAGATAAACCCTCATATGTATCATATATTATAATAAACACCTTTTATTATATAGAAATAGTAGGAAAATGTCATATTAAATGTGCAGTTTTATCAACTGAACACGAGTCTCTATTTTTCAAAGTCTCGTGACTGAATAGCTTCTTTGTAAGAGAGTGTTTCTTCATTTTCAATCGTCAAGGCATCGACTGTCATGTCTTCAAAACCATAAGTCGACCAATCTCCATAACGATCTGGTGGACACTTAGCTCATTGTGGGTTTTGCTGCACCTGCTGAACTGATGAATGCCAATCCTAGCCTTGGCTCCACCCGCTAAATCAACTCCTCCTGAGTGTGAGTTCTCGGTACCTTATCTCTAACACCCTGAACCAGAACCTTCGTCGCAACATGATTATATGATTTCGTCGTCCTCTCATCATCTTCACTTTGAACCTGCTTGTTGAGCATTGCAGATTCATTAAAGGTCATGTGTCTGCTGATTACGACTTTACTGGTTTTAGGACACCGCAACCTATAACCCTTTACTCCATCTCCATAACCAAGGAAAACTCTTCCTTAGTCTCGGATCAATCTTATTGTTCTTCTCATTAATATAAGCTGGGCATCCAAATACTCAGAGTATCGAGTAATCTGTAGCTTTTCCAGTCCATACTTTCTCCAGAGTCTTTGATCCTATCGCTGATGATGGTGACCTGTTAATGAGATAAAACGGAAGTATTCAGAGCCTTCGCCCAAAACTGCTTCGAAAGTCCAGCGGTAATCCTCAAGCATTATGACTTTTCCAGCAGCGTCCGATTCATGCGTTCTGCAACTCCATTTGACTGTGGATCTCCAGGCATGGTGTAGTGGCATACGATCCCTTCGTCTTTGCAAAACTCCTTGAATACGTTTGAAATGTATTCATCACCATTATCGGAGCTCACGACCCTCACGGATTTTCCCATCTGCTTTTCTACCATGGCTTTTTAAGTTTTGAACTTCTCGAATACATCAGACTTGTGCTTCAATAAATATACCCATAGCTTTCTTGAGAAGTCATCGATGAAGAATACAAAGTATCTGGCTCTTCCATAAGAAGAAATCAGCGTATGTCCCCACACGTCGGTATGAATATAATCCAAGATACCTTTAGTATCATGCACACCTGTACCGAACTTCACCCGATATTGCTTTCCCAATACACACTCTTTACATAAGTCCATCTTCTCAAAATTTATACCCCCAATCAAACGTCTCTTGTGGAGCACCTCTAAATTTCGTTCACTCATGTGGCCAAGTCGCAGATGCCACAATCGTGACGAATCTAGATCTGTATCGGAATGGGTAAATGCGGCCCATCTGTGATAGTGTGTCTTTGAAGCAGATATGAGTTACCGGCCTTCCTTTCTTTCATGATGACCATAGATCCTTGAAGGATCTTCATAGTTCCACCATCGATCACGGTCTTATAACCAAGAGAATCCTGAGCACCTAAAGAAATAAGATTCTTCTTTAGATCCGGCACATACCTAACGTATGTTAATGTCTCTTTAATCCCATCATGCATCTTGATTCGGACCGTCCCTATCCCAATGACTTTACACGCCGTTGTAGAGTGTTTTTCGTCACCCCATTGAGATAGGAATACGCGTCACTTATCAGGCGTATCGGAAAGGGTAAATCCGAATCTCCGGCAGCCGTGAACAAAACTGCCATTAATTTCCCAACTTTTGGAGCAAGGGAACCTCCGGTTAACGGGTAAAACTGGTCATGTGAACTCAATGTACAGTGTGCGCGTGTTGTGTTTTGAGGGGTTTTGGGTATATCGGGGGTCTTGCAGAGTTTAGGGGGGTCCCGCTATCCGGATAGCAGGCTAGAAATCAAGAGAGCTGGTAGCCCCCTTGCAAGATGCGTGGCAGCGTCCCGTTAGAATTTTTTCTAACAGGGATGTGTTTTGAGTGTGGAGCGTGTAGCAAAAAAGGGATGAGGAGCGTCATTTGGATGCGTGAGATAGCACACGGGTGCTGGACGTCAGCGGGCCACGCGCCCAACGCGCGGGCGCTGGCTACCAGCAGTTTACGTGCATGGCTCGTAGATGTAGGTGTCCGCAGAAAAAGAGGTTTAACCCCTGGACTAGGAGTTGAACTCCCGAGTGTGTTTTGGAGTTAAACTCCTAAAGAAGAGATCCTTTTGTGGAATTAAACTCCAAAAAGATCTGCATTCTGAGGTTAAACTTGTTTGAGAATTTGGATCTTGGAATTGAACTCCTCAAAAATCGGTTTGGAGTTGAACGCCTAAAGAAGAGATTTTTGTTCGGAATTAAACTCCCGAAAGATTTTCGAAGATGATGAAAGGGGACCTTTTTTTCTCGCTTGAGCCATGAATCTTCTCTTGAGCCTTAGATCTTCCCAAAGTAGGATTTTTGGAGATGGCTCTCCTTCTTCCTCCTCTCTGTTGGCTGGATCTTGGAGAAAAAAAGAAGTAAGACTTAAAAATCTTCTATTTTAAAAATTTTATGGGAGATCTGAGTTCCCCTTTAAGGGTTTTATGGTGAAAAACTGTTTCTTTTAAGGAAAAGAAGAGTTAAACTCTTAAATTAATTCAAAAAAGAAATAGGTTTAAAAGCTTGAAGAAGGAGAAGGAGGCACAGAACCATAACTTTTTAGGGGAATGAATATATGATTTTCATTTCATCATAATGTTGTCTTATATAGACTTACAAATTTACACATAGCCCATTGGGCTTTACAAAATGACATTTTGCTCATCTATTTTACATTCATGCATGAAAATTAAGTTATACTTATTTATTACATAATTTTCTTCTTGTCATGGGGAATGCCGGCCTTTTCATGCTTGGGTTCGACTTGGGCATGGGCCCAATTGACTTGAGATTGACTTTGACTTTGACTTGGTCAGCTGGGGTGTAATTTTTTACCCCAACAAAATACCCCAATCAATAAATTCACACCGCATATATGAGTTGTGTGCGTGAAATTGATGGATCTTTTTTCGCATGAGGGTTGACTTCGAGGTAGAACATTATTCCGGCGGCGGAGCATCATTCCGGGAGCATAATTCTGGGGATCGAAACATAATTCAAATGTGCGGAGCATAATTCCGGGGATTGGAGTATCATTCCGAGATACGGAGCATAATTCCGAGATCATAATTTCAAGGTCGGGGTATCGTTCCGAAGAGCGGAGCATAATTTCAGGGGGAGGATATATTCTGAGACGAAGCATAGTTTCGACGTAGGGTTTCGAGACGAAGCATAATTCCGATGCGGGACGAATATCTCCTGAGACGAAACATAATTCCGGCGCAGGGAAAATATTCTGACTGAAACATAGTTCCGATACAGAGGTTGATTCTCAGGCGAAGCATAATTTCGACAGGGAAGACAGATACTCTGAGGCAAAGTATGATTTCAACACGGGATACATTCTGAGACGAAACATGATTCCAACACAAGTTTTCGGTACGAAGCATAATTTCGACATAGGACAAGTGTATCCTGAGACGAAACATAATTCCGGCATATGTCAGACATTCTGACCGAAACATAGTTCCGATGCAGAGGTTGATTCTCAGGCGAAGAATAATTCCGATAGGGAAGGCAGATACTCCAAGGCGAAGCATAATTTCGATATGGGGTACATTCTTTGACGAAACATGATTCCATCGCAAAGATAGACATTCTAAACGAATATAGTTCCGATATAGAGGTTGATTTTCAAGCGAAGCATAATTCCGACAGTGACCGAGGCGAAGTATGATTTCGACATGGGGCACATTCTGAGACGAAACATGCTTCTGACGCAGAGTTCCAGGATGAAGCATAATTTCGACACAGGATAGGCGTATCCTAAGACGAAACGTAATTCTGGCACAGGGGCAGACATTCTGACCGAAATATAGTTCCGATGCGGAGGATGATTTTCAGGCGAAACATAATTCCGACAGAAAAAGCAGATACTCCGAGGCGAAGCATAATTTCGACACGGAGCACATTCTGAGACGAAATATGATTCTGACGCAAAAATAAACATTCTGAACGAAATATAGTTTCGATGCAGAGATTGATCCCCGGCGAAACATAATTCCAACAGGGAAGGTGGATACTCCGAGGCGAAGCATGATTTCGACACGGGGTACATTCTGAGACAAAACATGATTCCGACACAGAGGTAGGTATTCTAAACGAAATATAGTTCCGATACAGAGGTTGATTCCTAGGCAAAGCATAATTCCGAAAGGGAAGGTGGATACTCTAAGGCGAAGCATGATACGACACGGGGCACATTCTGAGACGAAACATGATTCCGACGCAGAGGTTGTTTCCAAGGAAAAGCATAATTCCGACAGAAAATGCAGATACTCCGAGGCGAAGCATGATTTCGACACGGCGCACATTCTGAGATGAAGCATGATTCCAACAATGAGCTTGTTGGTTGACTTGATTCCGGGGCGGAGCTTGATTACGAGGCGGAGCTTGATTTCGACGGGGAGGTCGTTGGTTAACTTATTGATTTAATTTGATTTGGGAGTTTTTTATCTGTCCAGCAGGGCTTTTGAGCCTGGGACTTCGAATTTGGGTTTTTGTTTGGCATCAGTATCGCTATACTGGAATATGGTACCAGGAGCAAATCATTTGCCGTGGAGAATATAGGATTTGGGTTGGCATCAGCATCGCTACTCTGAAATATGGTACCAAGAGCGAATCATCATTTTCTATAAGAGGATTTGAAGATTTTGGCTTTGGTTTGGCATCAAAATCGCTACTCTGGAATATGGTGCCAGGAACGAATCATCATTGCCATAAGAGGATTTCCCTCATTCCTAGTTTAACGACTTAGGGGTCATCTATTCCCAGTTTAACTATGTGGTGGTCAATTGTTCCCAGTTTAACGATGTGGTGGTCAACTGTGTTTGCTTATCCGAGCTTCTCGAATATTGATCTTGGCGGGGCTGAGTTGATGACCGTAACTTGGTGGTTTGCCAGTATATCCGAGGACGGTAGATTTTTTTCAGCCTTATATTGGTTCTCCACCTAATCTTTTAAAACATAGCCGTCTTCGATGGTATGACTCACCATTCTATGATATCGGTAGTATATGGGATTGTCGGTCATGTTCATTTCATATGGCCTCATTGGAATAGGCAATTACAGACCATTGTTCAAGGCATCCTCGAATATTTTGCAGACTTCGTCCCTTCTGAAGGAGTATACTTTCTTCTTTCTCTCCATTAGAGTCGGTGCCTTTCTTGATGCTGGTCCTCGAGGCTGATCGGACTTTGGAGGGACTGGAGGATGATCGCGACCTTTTTTCGCAAAGGTGTTCCGCTCTCGGGCTAGAAGGAGTATCGGTTGGCTATTTCAGGATATCAATCCCAGGCTCATGAACCAAATTTTGATTTTCTATAATTGCAATCGGGCGACTTGGGTCGTGAGATCTGCCACGACGTTTGCCAGCTCGTCGACTTTGGAATGGACCTTGGCTAACTTCTCTTCCCTGTCCCAAAACTGCCTTTGAAGCCATTGGAATAACACTTGCTCTATAGTTTCGGGTATGATGATCAGGTCATCTTTACTGCATGAGCTCGATTCCGCAGGAACCACGAGCTCCTTTGGCTTAAAGGCCTGAGCGGACTCTTCATCATCTAGATCGAGCCGATATTGGGTATCAACAACCATGTCATTGTCATGGGTATGAGGCATAGGAGGACTTGTTCTTCTGGGCTCCACTCTGTAGACCGTATGGGTTGTGTATCCATCTACCGCTTCTTCATTGGTAATGTTGCTCGTTGGACTTTTGGCTTATTGTCTTGATCCGCTCCTTTCAGAGAAGGGCAAACGACTGAGAGCAGTAGGTTCCCAAAAGGCTTCGGTCTCTATTTGTATGAAATTGGCGGTCGCAACTTGATTGTTTGCTAACACGCTTTTAGAAAATTCTATCTCTCCTGTCTTGTATTGTTTTTCAACCCAATCTTTAAAGACAAAGCAGTTCTCAATAGCATGACCTATCACTCTGTGATAGGGGCAATATTTGGAGTCTTCGTTCATATTCGCTTCTTGAGGACTTTTTGATTCCGGCAATTATAGACCATTTCTTAAGGCATATTTGAATATTTTACGGATTTTGTCCCTTTCGAAGGAATAGACCCTATCCAACTTCCCTTTTAAAGTCGATTCTCCTCCCCCTATCAACACTAGTTTCCGAGGTTGATTGGCATTAGGCTCGCTCATCCCTCGCTTATTTCGGTTAGCCGAAATGTTAAAAGATTCAGTATCGTCAGAAATTCTGCCTTTGTGATTATCGCCCTTTCGGTTTCTTCAGGATTTATTACTATTTTGGGAATCCGAGGAAGATTCATGTTTTGAGCGCTCCAACATTTGAACTTTCTTGGTCAGTTCTTGTAACGTCTTGAGACTTGCGGTGCATAGAAAAGGATTCATCCATGTACCAAAATTTTCGATGAAGAGATTGACGGATTGGTCTTGTTCCAATGGTGGCTCACATTTGACGGAGAGATTGCACCATCGGGTTATAAAATCCGTGTTGCTTTCGTTGTTCTTTGGCTTGGTCCTTATGAGGTCAGCAATAGTGACCTTATCGCTGACACTCATGAACTTTTGTCGAAACAGAGATTCCATTTGGACGAAAGTAGTAACGGAGCCATCCGGTATGCTCGCGTACTGGTCAAAAGTGACATCGGTTAGGCTATTAACGAACTGGTGGAGGAGAAGCGCATCATTGCCCTCAGTAATCCCGCATGAGGCTTTAAAGTGGGCGATATGCTGATTCGCATTTCCCGTCCTATCAAATCTTCCGAATTTAGGGATGACATAGCCACTAGAAAACTCTACCAGATCAAACTGAGCAGGATATGGTCTCCCGCTACTGCTGAGATCTTTTTGCACTCCGGTTTCGGCTACCAATGTTTTGATTTTGTTGGCGACCAAATCCATGATTTGATATTGCGTTAGCAGGTTACTGTCATCGATAGTTAAGACATTTCCCGAGATAGAATACGGCTGACTTTCATGCGGCTCCTCACCTTTGGATTTGAGAGAATAGGTATCGGTTGCCTTGAAACACCGTTCCCCGATTCATAAGCAGAGCCCAGCACTTGATTGGATGGTTGAGAGGACACTTAGGTTGTGAGCTGTAAGACGACGTTTGTCAAGTCGTCAATCTTTAAGTAGAGCTTGGCTATCTCCTTGTCTTTGTTTCTAAGCTGCTTCTGGAGCTCTTGGAAAAGTTGCTGCTCAGCGGTCTTGGGACAGAAGTGAAAGTCGACCTTAGCACAACCATGAGGTTCTAGAGGCATCAAGCATGCCAAATTCAAATTTTATTAGGTGCTAAGTTAGACTAACAAAGATCTTTACTAGATTATTTAGGGTTTGCCTTTGTGATGTGATGAACTAAAGAGAAGAAAAGAGAATATAACCTATGTAGTTCGAGTCCTTCTCTTCAATAGCTCCGGGTTGAAGTCCACGCGACTCTACTAGGCTCCTCTTCGAGTTGAACGAACCTCCTTCATGATCTTCGCGCAAAAGACGATCCATCCGAAGTCCACAAGCTCAAGCTAACCCTTCACTAATCTCATTAGTGAAGGCAACACTCCATATCAAATTGCTAATCTAATGTATGATGGTGAAGTAGGGGTTTAATTTGCTCACAAGTTTGTGTTCAAGCTTCATGGTTCACATCATATGTGAGGGTTGAAGCTTGAACTATAGCAATTGAGGAAAAAGAAGAAGCTAGAGAGCAACCATGGGAGCAACTCATGAAAATTGGCTAAGAGTTGAGAATGAGCTTAGAATGAATGATAACTCTTGACCCCCACTCATTCAAGCATGGAATTTTGTGTAGGGTTGCTAGGCACGCGCACAAGGGTCTACGAGGCATCAACCATGCCCGATTAAAAATTTAGCCGTGCCGAACAACCCGAATACGGAACTTTAAACTAGAGATTAGGCGAAAACTAACATGCTAAACATTTTAACACTAAGTGAGAGGGATTACAACCTTTGTAGATCCGGTCCTTCACTTCATATGCTCCGTGTTGTGGTCCCTTCGCTGCGATCATCGGGATCCGGACTCTCGAGAGGTTCCACGAAGAGAAAGACGCAACATTTGCTTCCGATCTTCGATACTAAGATGATCTACCTTGAAGTTTCTTTAACACAAGCTAACACTCATGAAATGATGTGAACACCCTCATCTAAATGGCAAGGGAAGATGAGGATGATGAAGTAGGATTTATGCTCTCTTTATTTATCTTTTTCTCATATTTATTCATCACTTTGGAAAAATCAAGCAAGCTTTTTCATGAAAGAATGAAGGAAGAAGATGAACAATGTTAGAATCCTTTTGTGATGAATAGGAAAAGAATAATATGATAGAATTATGCAACCATGGTCAAGTGAACCTTTGTAGAGAATTAACTAGGGTTAGGGTTTGGGTTGGGTTAAAGCATGACTCACTTGAAAATATCTTTATCATGACAAAAAGAAAAGCTTCTAGAAACATCTAGAAAGATTAACCCTAATCCAAACCCTAATCATGTTTAAACTCCACTAAACAAGTTGCATTAGTTATCATATCATGTTACAATATTATATATCACATATATAATATTTATCGTAACAAAATAAAATAATACAATTAACATATATCGCATATATATCAATGTATTATCCGAGTGAGAAAAAGAATCTTTTAGTGAGCAAATATTAGTTAATGTAATTTAATATATCATATATATTATTATACATTAAATTATCGAATCAACACTTGATCCGACAATCCGGCTATATCGCATATAACCGGCTAATATTTATCCGTACCGATTCATCGAATCAACACTTGATCCGATGACCCGGCTGATATCAAATATCGCGAGAATAGAATAAGGTATCACATATCGCATTATCCTCGGTCCCGCACATATCACATATGTGCCCCTACTCCGTTTTGCCTGAGTCAAGAAACCTCTGTGTAGGACTCTAAAGAATCGTCAATACGCCGGCAGTAGGTGATGATCATATCAAACACCCACAAGCTGCAAGCGGTCAGCTAAACGTAACAGCTACCCAGGTATTGAGCGCTCAGAAGATCAACAAGCAAGACTGTACATTCTCCTGCGAATCCAAACAGTAACACTCCCGTACAGTCCGGTCTCGTCGTCTGATATGTTGCATATCTCGCCTAGGGGTGGTAAACGTCAGACCCCAGTAGCTCGATAAGTCGTGTCGATATGAGGTCTATAAAAGTTCGAGAAACTACTGATAACACTTACCAGTAAATCTCAGCAACCCTGGCCAGGGATTTCCGGTTATAGCCAATCGAACACAGCACAACATCAACTCCCTATACCGGGAGAGACGAATCCCCTCCTATCGCTCATTGCCTCCATGTGATTCGGGACTGTACCCAAAAGCCACCTTTTTGCACGCCCTCTTGGACGTGGTATGATGGAAATCAAAGCACAGTGGGAACCACACAAGACTCTATGACGATCTCGGGTCAACAGACTACTCTGTACCAGTGTCACCGGAGAACTGCCATCTGACGTATGGTATAATACCATCTGGGAGTTCTCGGCGAGTCCGTCCAGTGTACCCAGTCTCCACTGAGTACCCGTACACCATCCTTGATGTCAAACACCGATGGATATGGGATCATCCATCGCCCATCATATGGATCAATATGCGTATACGCTAGTCTACTCTGGTGTATCGATGCCCTGTCTCGATACACCCTCGACTAGGAACAGTTATAGGATGTACTCGTCGACTACCGTGGCCCCACTAGTATGATCTCATCATAGTCCCAGTAGTCGAGTACATATCCTAAGGGTTTATCAACATGTAATATAGAGACAATCAGAGTACATGTTAAGATAAAGTACAACCAGATAGCATACTATCATGTCGAGCAAGAAAGTCCTCCCTATATATGTCCTAGCATCCACTACAATATACATCGTATGTACAGTAATGGCCTCTAGGGCACACATATAACTAACATTTTGCAATATAAAATTGCAACCATGCTTGAATAGTAAGTCAAGATGAATAAACAAATATAACTTCCATGCAACCATGCTCTCAATTTACGCCTCATTTCTATTTTTCTCAAAAATAGAAAATCAAGCCATGCTTCATTATTATATAAATATATATATCATATATATTAATATATATATATAATGAAGAATAATTAGTGAGCTAATGATATTTATTAAGATATAATTATATCACATATAATATATATCACATTATTAAATCAACACTTGATTTAATAATCCGGTTATATCACATATGACCGACCAATATCATTAATCTGAATATCACATTATCAAACCAACACTTGATTCGATAATTCAGTTATATCACATATAACCTGACCGACATCAGATAACTACCAGATTATAATACGGTATCACATACTCATATTTAATCAGGCTGACGCACATATAAACATATGTGCCCTACTTCATTTCGCTCGAACCAGGAAACTTCTGTGTAGGACTCTAAAGACTTGTCAATACGCCAGCAGTAGGTGATGATCACATCAATCACCTACAAGCCGTCAGCAGTACTAACTGGACGTAACAGCTACCCGGGTATTGAGCGATATGAAGATCAACAAGCAAGCTCATCCATACTCTCCATGAAGCCTATCAGTAACACTACCGTACAGTCCGGTCTCTTCGTTTGATATGTCGCATATCATTTCTAAGGGTGGTAAACGTCAGGCCCCAGTAACATGATAAGTCATGCCGATGTCTGGCCTATAACGGTTTGAGAAACTACTGATAACTCTTATAAGTAAATCTCAGCAGCAGCCCTGGCCAGGGACTTCCAGTTATAGCTAATCGAGCATAGCGCAACATCAACCCCCAATACCGGGAGAGACGAAACCCCTCCTATCGCTTATTGCCTCTATGTGACTCGGGACTGTACCCAAAATCCACCTGTTTACACGACTCCTTTGAGCCGTGGTAGGGAGGAAATCAAGGCACAGTGGGAACCACACAAGATTCTATGATGATCTCAGGTCTACAGACTAACCTGTACCAGTGTCACCAGAGGACTGCTATCTGACGATAGGTATACCACCATATAGGAGTCCTCGGTGAGTCCTGTTTGGTGTACCCATTCTCCAATGAGCACCTGTGTACAATCTTTGATGTCACATATCAATGGTTGTAGGATCAACCATCGCCCTCTAAGGGACAAGAAACGTAAACACCAGTCTACACTGGAATATCGATGCCCTGGTCTCGATATTCCCACGACAAGGAACTGATTAAAGGATGTACTTGTGGACCACCCTGGCCCCACTAGTATGATCTCATCATAGTCCTGGTAGTCAAGTACATATCCTAAGGGTTTTATCAACATGTAAGAGACAGACAGTATAAATACCAGTCTACATGATAAAGGTAACCTGATAGCATACTATCATGTCGAGTAATAAAGTCCTCTATATATGTGTCCAAGCATCCACTATATCATCAATAATGACCTCTAGGGCATACATATTACTAACAATCTTTCACTTGCACTAAGGCCAGTTGTTGTAGTATCTCATACCCAACGTCCCAAAAGTCTCTCGAATAGCATCTGGGGGATGGCCTCGGTGAGTGGATCTGCTGTGTTATCCTCTGTGACAACTCTCCTGACCTCGATCTCCCGGAGATCAACTATCTCCCTGATCAGGTGATACTGTTTAAGAATATGTCTGGATCGTTGACGGGACCGGGGTTCCTAAGCCAAAACCACAGCTCCATTGCCATCCCAATACATAGGTACTGGATGCCCAATGGTAGGAACCAAGTTCATCATATGAACTTTTTCATCCAGAGAATCGTTGGTAGCGATGTAATTAGCCTCTATCAATGAGTCTGCTGCAGTATATAGCTTGGAACCCTTCCAACATACCGCCTCTCCATTGAGGGTAAAGACAAAAACCCGAGACTGACTTTCAGTCGTCCTTATCACTCTGGAAGCTCGAATCGGTAAAGGTTTCCATCTGGAGTTCACCGTTACTATACACCAAGAACATCTTTAGTCTTTCTCAGACACTTAAGAATGTTCTTCAGCTGTCCAGTGGTTTTCCTAAAGATCTTTTCAATACTTATTCACTACACCTGGTGAGTAAGCTACATCTGGTCTGGTACATAACATCGCATACATGATTGACCCGTCTGCCAAAGCATAGGGTATCCCTTGTATGCGTGCCGTCTCCAAATTAGTCTCGAGAGACATCTCTTTGGAGAGAGTGATTCCTGAACAAGCGGGTACATTACCACGCTTAGAATTATCCATGATAAACCTCTTTAGCATGGTGTTTATGTACCTGAATTGGGACAATCCCAAATCCATTTAGATCTATCTCTATAGATCTATATCCCCAGAATGTAGGAGACATCAGTTAGATCTTTCATGGAGAACCTGTGTGATAAAAGGTGCTTGACCGAGTGTAGAATAGGAACCCCCTTTTCTATCAAGAATATGTCATCCGCGTACAATACGAGAAATACAACCAAACTCTCTACAACCTTCTTATTTATACATGGTTCATCTATCTTTTTGATGAAGTCAAACTCTTTGACAGCTTCATTAAAAACAGATGTTCCATCTCCGCAATGCCAGCTTTATCCTGTAGTTGGATTTAAGCAGCCTGCACATGCTTCCGCTGCTCCTATTGTCTACGAAGCCCTCTGGCAGTGTCATATATACGCTCTCTTCTAAATCACCATTTAGAAAAGCGGTTTTGACGTGCAGTTTGCCAAATCTCGTAGTCATGGTATGCAGTAATAGCAAGTAGGATTCTGATAGACTTAAGCTTAGCAACAAGTCTAGCTTTGAAAGTCTCAACTTTTCCATTTACACCAAATTATCTTTCTCAAAGATCCTCTTGCTCCCGATGGGTTTTGCCCCTTCAGGAGCAACATTCAAAGTCAATACTTTGTTGGTGTACATGGATTCCATCTCAGATTGCATAGCATCCAGCCATTTCACATAGTCTCCACTTGTGATGGCCTGCTCGAAACTAGTTGGGTCATCATCTTCCATGATGCAATCCTCGCTCCCACCGTCTATGAGAAAACCATAGTATCTCTCAGGTGGATGAAGAACCCAACTAGATCTGCGGAGTGAATTCGATTTGTCTGGGACTATTGAATTCTCCGGTTCCACCAAATCGTCAGTTATAGTTTGTGTTTGCTGGAACTACTTCCAGTTCTACCTCATAGCCACTAATTTCCTCTACAAGAAATTCCTTTTCTAAAAAGGTGGTATATCGAGAAACGAAACATCTTTTGTTCCTCTGTGTGGTAGAAGATATTCTCTCGCGAATGTTTGGGATATCCTACAAACTTGCACAGAACTGACCTTGCCTCAAGCTTGTCATGATTTTTCTTTTCAACATAGGCTGGACAACCCCATATCTTAACTCGTTTAAGAGATGGACTCTTCCCATTCCATATCGCATATGGAGTGGTAGGCAACAGATTCGATCGGAACTCTATTCAATAGGCTTCTCAAGTGCATATCCCTGAAAGGAAATAGGCAACTCAGCAGTCCACATCATAAAGCGCATCATATTTCATAGGGTGTGATTCCTCCACCCCGATATACCGTTGTACTGTGGTGTATACGGAAGAGTAAGCTAAGAGAGAATATCATTCTCTTTTAAATAGTCTCGGAATTCCATGCTCCTGTATTCTTCTCCCCGATCATATCGAAGGATTTGAATACCTGGACCCATCTGGTTCTCAACTTCGTACTTATATTCCTTGAAATTCTCAAAAGATTCAGTTTTATTTTTCAACAAGAACACATGTCTGTATCTTGAGAGAATATCGGTGAATGTAACAAAGTACGCGGAACTATTCCTAGCATATGTAGACATAGGACCGCATACATCACCATGTATCTGTCCAAGAGTTCAGTAGCTCTTTCTCCGTTTCCAGTAAACGGAGATTTGGCCACCTAGTCTTTGAGACATGACTGGCAAGTTTCATAAGATGTAAATTCGAACGGATTCAAAAATGCATCCTTATGGAACTTCAGCTAGTCTTGTTTCATCGAAATGACCCAGTCTACAATACCATAAGAAGACTTCGTTCATTTCTAAATTATTCCTCTTGTGTGTGTTCTGTACGTTTAGAACTGTAGTTTGATTCAGAATGTGTACATTGTTTATAAAACATACCTTACCCAATCAACACTTGATTTAAGAAAATATTCACAATATTTATTGGTACGAAATAACAGTCGCTAAAAATAATGTATTACCAATTGGTAACAGTAAGTGATATCTGCCAACTGCTTTGGCTGCAACAATTGCACCATTCTCTACTACTTATAGATATATCAGCCTATCCCAGTTCTCTACATGTCTTTAGCCCATGTAACAAATTACATATATAGGATCCTGATCCGGTATCTAATACCCGGGACGTAGAGGTAACTAAGAAACAGTTCTTGTTACGAACACATCCGAATACAATGCATCAACATGCTTTTTCTTCGTTTGGGTGGCGTGGGAATCCGAATATTCCCCTATTCCTTGCTCAGACTTATGACCATCATAAAATAGAGCGGAACCTAGCGCAGTATAATAAGTAGGTTTGGTCAAAATGTCCATATTATTATCTTGATTAAGGCATTTCATTGGTCGCTACCAGGAGAGAGAGAAGGATAATCACTTTGCGTTCGCTCTTTGCAAGATTAGATTGGTTATTTTATCTAATCAAGACAGCCCCCACTATTTTTATCAAATCTTCCTTCAAACCCTAAAAGGTAAGATTGGCCGAGATTAATTACACCCTAAAGGTTCGCCAATCATTCGGCCAGGCAGGTATCGGTACTCCGAGAGATGTTCCCCGTACTTTCGCACGGACCTAATTAAAATAAACCTCGTTTCCCTATAGGCATAACCCCGTTGACACATTTCTAGACACCTACTAGATTAGCTAATTGCACAGTGCAAAACTCTCTCAGAAGTAACTCTTACTCGCAGTGGGTATCGGGATCCAACTATCATATAGAAGGTATGCAATCTCATTGCAAATTTCAACACTTGAAATTCCCGATAATCATTTTTACCCCTAGCCACTTATGACCTTGACAAGGTCAACAAACCATAAGCGTTAGTCAAGTTCTACCCGTCATTTCTTGATTGAATTAACCCTACCCGCACGACCCTTGACAAGGTCAACAAGGCCGCACGACTATCCTAACCCAATCGCATCTCATGCCGGCAGATAAGCACTAATCAGCTACCGCACACTACGCCTTGACAAGGTCAACAAACGCAGCACGAATACTAAATAGTACTTATCTGAAATGACGGAGGGCTACGCAGATTTTTAAGAAAACCATGAGTGTAATAAACTTGATATCGTTATAGAATCTAGTGATTTTATAAAGGAGTGTTTTTTAGGCTTTTCTAGCTCGCTAAAGAGATCACTCCCGGTGAAGGGATCGCGGCTCTTTCCTCATCGAATGAGGTGCGGGATATCAGGAATACCACTATGCAAAGCAAGAACTAAAGAAGCTATCAAAACCAAAACCGAGTTGGTTGTAGCATTTGCTAGTTTCGCTAAATAGGTCACTCCCGGTGAAGAGATCTCGGCTCTTTCCTCATCGAATGAGGTGCTGGATATTCATCAAGGAATACTACTATATAAAGCAAAAACTAGAGCTACCCTTTTTGAAAATTTGATTCTACAACATCTTTTGGTTTCTTTTGTTCTCCGCCGAAAGACGCGGCCAGGACATTGGGACGTCTGGCCTGAATTTTGGGGGCAGATGCTATTTGGTTTTATCCGTCCACCTCTCCGAAGATACCAAATTGATTTATGGCACCGTGTATCGGAGGTTTAGACGGATGCGGCCATTGGAGCAGACTTCGTCTAATTCCCCCTCGTTTGAGGGGGATTTTTATTGTGGGGATGCTCTTCCCTACAGGCGCAAGCCCCTGCAGTTAATTACGCTACCGCATCACAGTAACAACTTTCTCCTTCTCCAGATGGTCACTTCGTGTCGTGTATATTTGTTTTGTTTTTGGTTGCCCGTGGATTGTATACAGAGACTAATTTATGTTGTCGCCCGTAGGGCGTGGATTAGTCCAAATCCGTATTTTCTTAGATTTGGTTTTGGCTTGGGTTTAAGGATCGTTAATCTCATTTGAGACTAAAATCAACTTAAACGTTTGTTAAGGATACGTTAGTCTAATTTTAGACTAAGATCAACTTAACAATTTTTAAGGATATGTTAGTCTAATTTTAGAATAAGATCTACTAAACAAGATCATTTAGATCCAACAAAAGAGCATTTGGGCTCTATTGTTTTAGTTTAGGGACTTTGCAGTCCAGTTTAAAGACGTCATAGTCTGTAAAGTTTAAGGACATCATAGTCCATGAGTTTAAGGACCCCACAATCCGCGGTAGTTTAAAGGCATCATAGTCTGTAAAGTTTAAGGACATCATAGTCCATAAGTTTAAGGAGCCCACAGTCCGTAAAATGTCTGGTTGTCGGGACCTGTCACCTCTATGAAGACGTTGAAGGATTACAACGACAAATATCATAGGAATGAAGAGATGTACCCTTGAACCAATATTGGTTGGGAGATCTGTAGTCTAATTTGGGACTAAGATCAAAGATTTATGAGCATATGGGCTCAATTAATCTGAATTAGAGATCTGTGGCCAACTTAGGCTCGACCCATTCATTTAAAATGTTAGACATTTAATTAGGCTCGGTCCTTTTTCATTTAACAATGCTGAACATTGGTCCTGACAACTTTTTGTCTTTTATTGAATGCTAAGCACTCATTATGGCTCCGGGCTTTATCATTTAAGGAACAATTTATGTTCTCTCAGCGCACAGATGAGGGGCACGTGGCGCGCTTGGCGCTGAGCGCCAGTCAATGAGCGCAGAGCATTTCTTATGATGTAGCGCACATGTGAGGAGCACGTGGCGCTGAGCGCCAGTCAATGAGAGCGGAGCGCTTATGTTTAAATAGCGCATACGTAAGGAGTACGTGGCGCGCTTGGCGCTGAGCGCCAGTCAATGAGCGTAGAGTGCTTCTGTTTAAGTAGCGCACATGTGAGGAGCATGTGGCGCGCTTGGCGCTGAGCGCCAGACAATGAACGCAGAGCGCTTCTGTTTAAGTAGCGCACACGTGAGGAGCACGTGGCGCGCTTGGCGCTGAGCGCCAGTCAATGAGTGCAGAGCGCTTCTGTGAAATAGCGCACACGTGAGGAGCACGTGGCGTGCTTGGCACTATGCGCCAGTCAATGAGCGCAGAGCGCTTCTTATGAAATAGCACACATATGAGGAGCACGTGGCGTGCTTGGTGCTGTGCGCCAGACTTTGGAGCGCTGAGGTGCTTCTTTAAACTTGGAGCGCTAAGGCTCTGCAGCGTTGTGTGCTAGATTTGGAGCGTTGAGGCACTTCTTTGAACTTGGAGCGCTAAGGCTTTTTTTAGGTAGTTTTGCGCTCTAAGAATTAAATTTTCTCTTATAAGAAACTTTTTCTCATGGATCTAAGAACAAAGTTCTTATTTTATAAGAGATGTTTCAATCTCTTATGTTCTTGGTGAAAGGTTTTGCCTTTATAGATCTGTGATCCTAAGAGAATTGAATTATTCTCCCCCTTTTTATAATGAGATGTTATAATCTCTTTTGTGAAAGACAATTTGTCTTAAAGATCTATAATCTGGCAAAAGAATTAAGTTCTTTTTCTGATGAGATGCTTTGATCTCTATATTTTACCTTGAAAAAATTCTTCTTCTGCTGAGAGCTTGCTCTTCTCTCTGAAGTTTTTCAAACTTTATGGGGGGTTCCTCTATATGAGACTTGAAGTTTTAGGGCCTTTATATAGGGTAGGCTGATTTGTTGAATCGGTTGGAGAGATCTTTTTTCTAATTGATTTGGGGATTTCCCCATCGTTGGATCTTTGATCCTAGGGCTTCTGTTTTACAGAAAGCAATCTTCTTGTTTTTAACAAGATTGGGAAATCTTTTCTCATACAGAATTTATTCTGTATTTTGGTGATTTTTAATCACCATTGGATCATTGATCCAACGGTGCTCTGATTTTCAGAGCACAATCTTTCCTGTTTGGAAAGATTCTGAGGAATGTTTCCTTAACAGAATTTTATTCTGGTCAATTGATGATTTATCATCTTCATTGGATCTTTGATCCAACGGTGGGGAACATTTAGTTCCAGCGCTAGCGCTCTCGTGCTTTGCACATGAGTGCTGTAACAGAGTCTTTGACTCTCAGTGCTAGCGCTGCCAGCGTTAGCGCTCTCGTGCTTTGCACGTGAGCGCTGCAACAGAGTCTTTGACTCTTAGCGCTCTCGTGCTTTACACGTGAGCGCTGCAACAGAGTCTTTGACTCTCAGCGTCGGCGCTATTATGAAACGCTGCTTCATTTCAAATTTCAAAATTTGAACAGAGTTTTGCTCTAATTAGGGGAAACAAATGCCCCCCACTGTTGCGTTTACGTGGCTCATACGTGAGTGCAGCGGTGGCAGCATCTGCGCCCTTAGATCAACTTTGGAAGTTGAAACGGCTCTTAGTGCCTATAAATAGGACCTTTGTCCCTTGAGATGATCTCTGTTCATCTTCTTTCTTGTTTTCTGAGAATTAATTCTCCCTCAGAGCCAAGCTCTTTACCTTAAGAAATTTCTTAAAAGTTAAAACTCTGCCCAACTTCGGTAAGAATTGAACTTTTTAACAGAGCTTTGCTCTCCTTAGATCATAGATCTAAAAAATATACTTTCAGGGTTTTACCCATTAACAGAGCCATGCTCATCTTTAGATTATAGATCTAAAATAAACTTTAGGGTTTTTAACCAGAGCCATGCTCATCTTTTAGATCAGAGATCTTCAAGATATAATCTTTTTATTTTAGGGTGATTTTAACCTATGAACTGGAACATTGTTCATGAAGAACTCTTAGAGTTCACAGATCTTGAAGATCTCGGAATCTTTAATTCATTAAAAACTTTACTTTAAGTTTTCTGATGGGTTATTCCATCATTTTTACAGAGCATGGATCTTCAGAATTTTTCTTGAGGAATTTTTATTCCTTTCATCATAACAGATGTCACTCTGTTGTAGAGCGCTGCTCTCAATGGAAGATTTACTCCTTGGCCCAAGGGGCCATCATTAAATGAGATTTCTTTTAGGATTTCCTCATTTAATGACACAAATTTGAATCTGTTGGGTGTTTTAGTCAACACTTTTTTCATGCGGATATCAAGAGTTGTCTGAATCCCCGTGTTTTGATCAGTCTGTCTGCTAAACTCTCACTGATTTTTATTTTTAGGTGCTATGGCTACTCATCTGTACTGCCTTAACGAAATCATTTCTTATGAGGACATTCGCGTACAGGGACATTGTAAAAACCAGGAGTTCACAAACGCCCAATGTGCCGAAATTATGAATCGTTTCAATGCACACATCGGCCGACTACTCCCTCGTCGTTTCGCTCTCTTGAAGATTATAGTGGGAGCAATTTGGGAAGCGCTTCCTGAATTTCATGAAGCCATGCCGCTTAATGCACTGGATGACGCCGAAGATAAGGTGAACTAAGTGAATCTGACAAGCTTGATCTCGAAGAAATGGCGAGATAATCTCATTGATATTCTGCATCAAGTTTTCCAGCAAACGACAATAATCGCTGCTTATCCGAGAGTGGAGGATATCAGTGAAGATCCTGACTCTTATGATCGTAAGAGGATGCACACAAGAATGGTCAGAAAGGCCAGAAACACTTTGGACATCCTCACTTTTAAATTTCTTAATCCGTGTCCCGGATCCAATGTTTTGCCATTGTAAACACTTTAATGATGCTTTTGTTTACTATTTTCATCAATGTAAGAACTTTCTGAGGTATGAATAACAAATTTTTTCTTTCCATGCGTTTATTTTATCCTTTTCGCACATACATGAGTGGGTACGAGTCGGACGCTCAATTGGATGTAAATCAAATGTTCTCCTTATTGCCTTGCATAATATGTGATTGACGTCCGTGGGTCATGCCTTTTTGTTTTGACTTGGCGCAAAGCAGTTTACGTACTCTTGAGCAGCACCTCAATTTCGACGGCATGTAATTTTGGTAAGTGTGGCTTGTAGAAGATAGGTAGCTGTCCATCTTGGACTCTTTGCAGGGTAGCGATAGCTTAGAAAATAGGTTCAGATCTGTCGCCTAAGACTTTTCAATTTTATAAGCCGTGAGGGTCTCATAAAGGTTTTTCTCTCTACAAGTCGAGAGGATCTCGTGGGTGTATTCTCTCCTTAGGAATCGTGAGGATTCCTAAGTGTGTTTTCTCTTGAGAGTCATAAGGATCTCACAAGAGAATTTTCTTCCTTACAAGTCGAGAGGACTTGTAAGTGATTGATGAGTTGACCTGCTCCTGAGTAAAAGTATTGCTTCGATAGGGGAGGTCGAGAGTTGACTTTGATCATAAGGGGTCAGTTGATGACGTATTTACGAGACGGGGTTATTTGCTGACGTGTTTCCGCGACGAGGTCATTGGCTGACGTATTTCCGCGACAGGGTCATTTGATGACGTATTTCCGCGATGGGTTCATTGGCTGACGTTGCATCTACTGTAACGAGACGAATGTCGAGGTGGTCTCTTAGTTATTTGTGAACCGTCGAGATTTGGAACTAGGGACTTTGCCGTGGTTCCGCTTTGCTGACGTTGCATCTGCTGTAACGAAACGAATGTCGAGGTGATCTCTAGGTTGTCGATATTGCCATTGAGTCTTGGCTCTCTTTCTGATGAAGCCTGGTAGGATGGTATGGTTCCTTCTTTGTTTGTGCCCTTGGATTGTATACAGGGATCGATGTGATCTCATCTGTAGGGTAAAAGTTTCATGTTATATGTATTATTTTTTTGTTTTTCTTTCCGCAATGCTCTATCATTTCAGCTTTTTGTATCGCGAAAGTCGCAATTGCCCAATCATTTCGGCTATTTTTCGCGGTGCCCAATCATTTCGGCTGTTTTTTCTTTTTACTCGCTGTTTTTTATTACAAGTTGCCCAACCATTTCGGCTATTTTGTATGCATATATTTTTACTTGCTGATTTTGTTGCAAGTTGCCCCATCATTTCGGCTATTTTTTCTTTTTACTCGCTGTTTTTTATTACGAGTTGCCCAACCATTTCGGCTATTTTGTATGCATATATTTTTACTTGCTGATTTTGTTGCAAGTTGCCCTATCATTTCGGCTATTTCATATGCATTTATTTTTACTTGCTGATTTTGTTGCAAGTTGCCCCATCATTTTGGCTATTTCACATGCATTTTTGGCTTACTGATTTTTTTATCGTGAGTATGAAACTCGGGATCCGATACCAATTTCGGCATCAGCATTGCTACAACTGAGATATTGCCAGGAGAGAATCATCATTTGCCGTGAAAGGACTTGGGATTTGATACCGATTTAGGCATCAATATCGCTACAACTGGGACATTGCCAGGAGTGAATCATCATTTGCCTTTGTCGATTTGAACAAAGGTATCTTAGCAAACAGGGTTAGGATCCTGTTGACTAAGGCTTTTTGACTTTACGAGCCGTAAGGGTCTCATAAAGGTATTTCTCCCTACGAGTCGTGAGGATCTCGTAGGTGCATTTTCTCCCTAGGAATCGTGAGGATTCCTAAGTGTATGGTCTCTTATAAGTCGTAAGGATCTCACAAGAGTGCTTTCTCTTTATAAGTCGAGAGGACTTGCAAGGGTCGTTCACCGTGTGAGCATATCCCTAGTCGCTGGTGGGACTTTGTTAGTGAAATGTTTATTCGTGCCCATGGATTGTATACAAGGGTCAATATTGAAACGCTTGTAGGGCAAAATCTGGATGTATGATAGCTTAAGAACAGGTTCAGATCCCTGTAGCTTAAGGCTTTTGAATCCTATGAGCCATGAGGGTCTCAAAGGGGAATTCTCCTTACAAGTCATGAGGATCTCGTAAGTGTGTTTTCTCCTTAGGAATCGTGGGGATTCTTAAGTGTGTTGCTCCCTTGTGAGTCGTAAGGATCTCATGCATGTATTTTCTCCTTACAGGGTCAAGAGGACCTTGCAAGTGTCTCTTAACGAGATTGCGCCCTTTCGGATTTTCACAAACTCGCCGGTAGTCCTGCTGTTTTTACTCACGGAGCCCTTTCGGGTTTTCATCCGTGCCCATCTTGCTTGTGGACGTACCATTTTTTTTCCCTTTTTTTCCTTTTTTGTGTCAACCTTGGATGCTGCGATCCATAGTAGTTTATAGACGTCTCAGTCAGGCTTAGTATTTCTTCAAGAAATGGTTGTTTATTGTCCTGAAGGATCTTTCTCCATGCATATCCATGAGCAAGTAAGCCCTACCCTGGTAGACTTTGTCTATGATATACGGGCCTTCATAGTTCGGCTCGAATTTCCCCCGTTCGGCACGATTGGAGATCATAGGTCTCTTGACCACTAGCACGAGTTCGTCTTGGTGGAATGTTCTCGGCCTAGTCAATCTCTCATATGAGCGCGTCATTTTTGCTTTGTAAGCTTACAGGTTTTGTTGCGCCATGAGCCGGGTTTCGTCAAGGGCATCAAGTTCCTCAAGCCGAAGATGAGCATTCTCTTCGTCCGTTAGCTCGTAATGAACTGCCACTGGTAAGGAGGGTAGCTCTATCTCCAAGGGGAGTACTGCTTCCGTGCCGAATACCAACGCATACGGCGTTGTGTTTGTGGCTGTTTTGAACGTGGTTCGATACGCCCAGAGAGCTTCATGTAGTCTCTCGTGCCAGTCCTTCCTATTTCGAGACACCATCTTCTTTATGATCTTCGTCAAGGTCTTGTTGAAAGCCTCAGCTAGACCGTTAGCTCGGGGATTATAGACCGAAGAGTATCTCCAGTCTATTATGTTGCTGCATGAAGCGGCTGATTTTATGGCTTCTGTAGGCCGGCCCGTTATCGGAGACAATCCGTCACGGAGTGCCGAACCGATATATGACGTGTGTCTTGAAGAAATAGAGGATATTCTCCGTCTTCACTTCTCTTAGTGGTACTGCTTCTGCCCACTTGGAGAAGTAATCAGTTGTCGCCAGTATGAACCGATGTCCTCTGGATGATGCTTGTTCAATGGGCCCGATTATGTCAGTTCCCCACATTTCGAACAGCTAGCTAGCCACCGTCGGGCGTAGCGGATTTGGATGCTGGTGAATAAAATCCCCATGAATCTGGCATGAGTGGCACTGCTTCGCGTATTCGAGGCAGTCTTGGATCATTGTAGGCTAATAGTAGCCCATCCTTTTGATCTTCAGCTTCATCTCTGGCCCGGCTTGATGAGAACCGCAGAGTCCGTCATGAGTTTCTTGGACGACTCTCCTCGCTTCTTCCAGTCCCAGGCATCTTAGCCACAGGGAGTCGAACGATCTCTTATACAGAGTACCATTGACGAAGGCGAAAGACAGAGCTCTTTTCATGAGGTGATGTCTCGAGGACGCATTTTCAGGTGTTCGACGGGATTTGAAGTAGTCTATAAAGACTTCTCTCCAATCCTTGACCTTTCCCTGGTCCTCTATCTGTAGGGTCGTTTGCTCGGTCGCTCCCTTTTCTTCGGACGACTCCGGAGATATTTCTGCCGGTGCGAGAACCCGACGGTTTTGCACAACGATCCTTATGTCATCGAGGTTCTCGTCGGCCAGTTCTTTAGCGAGCTTGGCTAATTCATCCGCCTTGCTATTTTCCGCACGCGGTATGCTCCCAGGGCGTAGGCAGGAATTTGAGGCAGCAATTGTTGTACTCTCTCGCCGTACTTTACCAACTCTGATTTGCACGTTTGATAGTCGTCATTTACTTGACTAATGACCAGCTGGGAGTCTCCGTATATGAGGAGGTTTTCGATTCCCATGTTGACAGCGATCTCAAGTTCTGCTATCAAAGCTTCATACTCGGCTTCATTGTTTGTCCTCGACTCTATTAGGGAAAAGGCAAAGATCATTATCCCTCCTTGTGGAGTCACGAAGATGAGGTCTATCCCAGACTTGATTATGGGGGAGCTGTGCTTTCGTTTCTTCATGGAAGATGCCCTGTCGAAGTAAAGTTCCCACCGGGTGTTACTCTCTCCTTTCTCCCCGTCAATTGTGTCAAACGCGTGCTCGTCTGGCAATTCGCAATTTAGGGATGAATCGGCAGGTACCGGATGCTCAGCGAGGAAATCGGCAATGGCCTGGCCCTTCACTGCCTTGAGAGGTCGATAAGTTATCGAGAATTCCATTAAGAGTAGGGCCCATTTAGCGAGCCGCCCTGTTAGTATGGCTCTTGACATCAAATATTTGAGCGGATCCACCTTTGATATGAGATGGACCTCATGCGCCAACGCATAGTGCCTGAGCTTTGTTATCGCGAAGATCAACGCCAGGCAATGTTTTTCAATGGGGAGTAATTGTTTTCTGCCCCTAGGAGAACTCGACTCAAGTAGTAGAGAGGTTTTTCCTTCTCTTGGTCATTTTCTTGTGCCCATAGCGCGCCTAAAGAACCCTCAAGGGCGGTTGTGTACAGAATGAGGGGCTTTCCTTTGACCGGAGCGGTCAGTACTGGCGGATTCTGTAGGTATTGCTTGATTTCGTCCAGTGCACTTTGGCATTTGCGATCCCAAACGAACGGGGTTCCCTTCTTCTTCAAGTGACTGTAGAGACGGCATTTGCCGGAAAGATTAGCTATGAACCGCCGAATATACGCGAGCTTCCCTTGGAGAGACCGCAGTTGCTTGAGAGTTCTTGGCGGGGGCATTTCCATGATCGCCTTGATCTTTGACGGGTCTATTTCGATGCCTCGATGTCGTACGATGAATCCTAGGAATTTGCCCGAGGAAACTCCGAACACGCATTTTAGAGGGTTCATCTTCAAGTTGTATTTCCGAAGATGTTGGAACACTATCTTCAGATGCTCCCAATGTTCCTTGTACGATTTTCTTTTAACCATGAGGTCATCGATATAACATTCGACGATTTCATGTATGAGGTCATCGAAAATCTTCGTCATGGCCTTCTGATAGGTGGTGCCGGCGTTCTTCAAACCGAAAGGCATTATTTTGTAGCAGAATATGCCCAGAGGAGTCCGGAAAGCGGTATGCTTCTGGTCCTCAAGATGCATCTTTATTTGATTGTACCCTAATAAGCCGTCCATGAAGGAGAAGACTTCGTGAGTGGACGTGTTGTCTATCATCAGCTCGGTGACCGGTATGGGAAAATCATCCTTCGGGCAAGCTTTGTTGAGATCCCGAAAGTCCACGCATATGCGCACCATCCCATTTTTCTTCATCACTGGGACAATGTTGGCAATTCAGTCAGGGTACTGAACCTCTTGGACGAAACCGGAGTCGATTAGCTTCTTGACTTCGATGTTGATGCTCATTTCAAGTTCGAGCCGCATTCTTCTTGGTGCTTGCTTGACTGGCTTGACGTCCAGAGTTATCACCAATTTATGCACAGCTATTTCCGGATCTAGCCCCGGCATCTCAGAGTAGTTCCATGTGAAACAGTCTTTATACTGTATGAGCATGTCTTTGAGCGTAGCCATTTTTTCTTCAGACAACAGCTCACTGACGAACGTCGGCCATAGATCGTCTGCCGTCCCCAAGTCGATTTTTCTGAGGTTATCTGCAGTAGTATGTATCCCATCTTCCAGCTCTTTTGGCGCCGGTGGAAACTCTGAGATCATTTCGTCGCCGGCGTTTTCAAAGCACCAGGGGAGGTCAGCCATATCCTCATGTGCTCCTTCTCCTGACAGCGTTATCGCGTGACAGGTATGAGATCGTTTCCAAGACCAATGTTGATCTAGTTCTACTCTCGCCATATACGTTGCTTTCGGTTCATGCTTCTGAGGTGGGGTTACCCTCCAACTGCTGGATAAAGCGAACCTGCCTTGCTGATACTGGTCCTCTACCCAGTCTTTGAATGTGAAGCAGTCTTCGAGAGAATGTCCTATCGCTCGGTGATAGGAGCAATAATCCGGGTGAGAGACCTCGCCTGCCTGTTCGGGGTGTTTGGACTCCGGGAGCGTAATCATTTGATATTTCATGGCAAGATCGAATATCTTCATTGTCTTGTCTTGGGGAAAAGAGTATGCTCGACCCATCTTCTTTATAAGAGACGAATCCCGGATGCTCAATTTTCAATCGCGAGGCTTCTTGGACCCGCTTTGCTGCTGTAGAAAATTTTTTCCGTTCTTCAGTTTATTTTTGCCCCCGCGTCAAGTCTTCCGTATGAAGGGGTGGCGATGAAGGGCATCGTCATTTTTCGTAGCCTGCTGAAGGAGGCGCTGCGTTCTAGCTTTTTCATAGATGGCCATTTTGCGGCTATGGTCATCCCGGACCTTCTGACCCGTTTCCCTTATTAGCTTATCCATCTGTTCTTCGAACGACGGACTTGGCACTTTCATGGTGAGACCTCGTTTTGGTTCAGGGTTAGCATCTTCTAACAGAGCATCTCCTTCTTCATCGAAATCATGTATAACGTAGCAGCCATGGAATCGCTCCCGTTTCTTGGATTGAACATATCCGAGCCCGATCGTTTCCATTCTCCCGTTGGGCAATTTTCGCTGAGTTCCAGGGACATTCCAGATCCTGTTGTACAATTGGGCTTGTCGCGCGGTCTGCTTCAAAGGTACGCCTTGGCGCCTCAACAGCCTTTTTAATCCTTCTGTGTAGTATCTGGGCAGACGGATGGGCTGGAGCCTGTCAAGCGTAGAATCGGTGCCATGCCAGATTTCTTTCTCCACTTTGGTTTTCGTGGATTGATAAAAGAGAATCGCCTTTTCATCACTTCGCCTGGGAGGGATGTAGAACGTCTGCGGTTCTTGCACACTGTAGGTATCAAGTGCGTCGAGCTCTTTATAATGCTCTTGCGGAACCATGGCGATCTGCAAACTCTGATCATCTCCACTGAAGGCTTGCACTGATGGACGAGCCGAGAATACTGCGTTGACCTCATCTTCAGAGTCACTGCCAAAGACCAGAATAGGGGTAGACGGTCCCGGTGTATTGTATCGGGGAGGTCCCGAATAGACTATCTCTTCTTCCTCTTCGGTATCGCTCCCGAAGACCGGAATGGTGGTGATAGCTTTTTGCTTATTCTCCGGTTTATGGTATCATTCCGTGTCTTCAAAGTCTGGCAGAAAGTACTTTGCGTCCTCGTATTTGCGGACTTTGTTTACAGAGAATGGGTTCAGTTCTCCTGCCACAGTGTATTCAAGCCCATCTTTGAAGTACTTCATACACTGATGTTGTGTAGAAGGGATAATGTTGTATTCGTGTAACCAAGGTCGGTCGAGCAAAGCATTGTAGCAAGTCTTGGCGTCAATGACGTGGAACTTGATATCAGTGACGAGCATCCCAAAGCGTAATGTCAGTATCACAGACCCGAGCGTCCGTGATGACTGGGAGTCGAACCCGGAGATAGTGATTTTATCCCGAGCGAGGTGTTGAACGCTCATGCAAGCATGGGCGTTTTGACTATCACTGTAGGGTGTTTTTCGTCACCCCATTGAGATGGGAATGCACGCGCGCTTGTCAGGCGCATTTCAGATTCCTCCTGCCTAGGGTAGGCTGGGGTTTAATGATTGTGGGGATCCGAATCTTCGGCAGCCGCAGACTAAGATGCCGTTAATTACCCCTCGCCTTTGGAGTGAGGGAACCTCCGATTAACGGGTTAAACTGGTCATGCGAACTCAATGTGCAGTGTTGTGTTTTGAAAGGGTTTTGGATATATCATCTTCATTGTATCTTTGATCCAACGGTGGGGAACATTTAGTTCCAGCGCTAGCGCTCTCGTGCTTTGCACGTGAGCGCTGCAACAGAGTCTTTGACTCTCAGCGCTGGCGCTGCCAGCGCGAGCGCTCTCGTGCTTTGCACGTGAGCACTGCAACAGAATCTTTGACTCTCAGCGCTAGCGCTCTCGTGCTTTGCACGTGAGCTCTGCAACAGAGTCTTTGACTCTCAGCGCTGGCGCTATTATGAAGCGTTGTTTCATTTCAAATTTCAAAATTTGAATAGAGTTTTTCTCTGATTGGGGGAAACATCTTTCTTTTCATTAATCTCATTAATGAAGTCACATCAATTAATGTTTCCTAAACATTACAGAAAAATGAAACGAAAATAGAACGTACGCTTATACCATCCGCGGGCCCCGTCATGCACCGTTAGGTTACTTAACTACCGGCAGAGCGAGGGATGGACTAGCGCGGGTGCAAAACATAATTAACGTTTATTATATATCATATATATAACAGTACATTCGTCTCACGCAGTTATATGATCAACATCACAGAATCAAGCAGCAGAAGCAATATATGAAATATTGGATATACTAGGATATTCGTGTTTTAAATTTAGCCAATAATGTAAAACACGGATTCCACAGTCGTGATGAATAGCTAAACCCACATCCCTAGACCCCTACAAGAGCGGAAAGTAACTCTGCCAATTCTAGAGTTAGAAGACCCGGTCTCAGCTCCTTGAGATGGCCTCCCACTGGACTCTAGAACCCGGTTACTTGTGCTCCCCGCCTTGGTCTATCCTAATGCGGAAAAGTAAATAATATACAACAGAGGTGACAGCATCCTCAATCCGGAAGTGCCCCAATAAAAGAATATTACATACAGATTTTACATGAATGAAAATAAAAACTCTCATCTCACATATAACCCCCGGCTATTCTTTCACGACGATCCAATAAATCATTTCAACAGCAACACATGATATCACATGTCATCAACGTAAGCAAATACACGTAGCTCTAAAACTCGTTGACATATAGCAACGAGATTGGGATACCCCACATATTACACTTACGGTCGCAGAAAAAAAACAGAAAATTACAATAATTAGAATCCGCAATATCCTTAGACATCATAAATCTGGAATATCTCATATTCCGGATTTCATGCCTAACTTATAAAACTTGCATTTTAGTCTCAAATTGAAAACTCTTTTCAATTGGTTATCGGATAATTCAACAAGATTCCCGACTTGGTGATCGCGTACAATACGCAATTGCAACGGAGTTTTGATCCGAATCAAAACTTCGTGGCAATCAATTAATTGAGACTAAACGACTAGATTTACAATATACTAACTAGTTTTCATAAAACTAATTAATCCGGATTCTAATAATTGTATCACACATCACAAAGCTTGTAAAGTAACCACGACATTAGAATTCCGCTCGCAATTAGCAAACTAAACCAATTTTTCCAAAACTTTGAAACATCCAGTGAGCTAAAGTTCTAAAAAACAATCGTTTTAAGCCAATCCGAGAGTCGAAACGAATTCGAAACCCGCCCGAATCATCGCGGGGGCGAAGATCCTAAAATTAACTATCGAATGGGGGGCCTAGAGAGGGTACCCCACTCCTGAGGCCACCACGAGGTGGCCAGGGATGAGGCAGATCCGAAACTACCTAAAGTGGGGCAGTTTCGGGTCCCCGCCGCCAAGACCACCTTTTGGTGGTCTTAGGGAGTGGGCCCAGCCGTTTGGTCCCCCCTCCCGGGGTATCCATAGGGTGCGCACGCTCCACCCCGCAGCTTCTCGGTTCAAACCGTGAGCCCGCGGGATGTGCAAACAACTCAAAACATTATTTTGGAAAACTGTTTTTATCGGCAGTTTTTGCGCGACAAAAACAACGGATTTCTAACGTCGCTACAAATTACCCTAATGTTCTAGCGTGGCTCTGATACCATGAAAGTCAACCTTAGCACCTCCATGAGGTTCTAGAGGCATCAAACATGCCAAATTCAAATTTTATTAGGTGCTAAGTTAGACTAACAAGATCTTTACTAGATTATTTAGGGTTTGCCTTTATGATGTGATGAACTAAAGAGAAGAAAAGAGCATACGGCATATGTAGTTCGAGTCCTTCTCTTCAATAGCTCCTGGTTGAAGTCCACGCGACTCTACTAGGCTCCTCTTCGAGTCGAACGAACCTCCTTCGTGATCTTCGCGTCAAAAATGATCCATCCGAAGTCCACAAGATCAAGCTAAGCCTTCACTAATCTCATTAGTGAAGGAAACACTCCATATCAAATTGCTAATCTAATGTGTGATGGTAAAGTAGGGGTTTAATTTTCTCACAAGTTTGTGTTCAAACTTCATGGTTCACATCACATGTGAGGGTTGAAGCTTGAACTATAGCAATTGAGGAAAAAGAAGAAGCTAGAGAGCAACCATGAGAGCAACTCATGAAAATTAGCTAAGTGTTGAGAATGAGCTTAGAATGAATAGCAACTCTTGACCCCCACTCATTCATGCATGGAATTTTGCAATATAAAATTACAACCATGCTTGAATAGTGAGTTAAGATGAATAAACAAATACAACTCCCATGCTTGCAAACATGCTCTCAATTTACACATCATTTCTATTTTTCTCAAAAATAGAAAATCAAGCCATGCTTTATTATTATATAAATATATATCATATATATTAATATATATATATATAATGAAGAATAATTAGTGAGCTAATGATATTTGTTAAGATATAATTATATCATATATAATATATATATCACATTATTATATCAACACTTGATTTAATAATCTGGTTATATCACATATGACCGACTAATATCATTAATCTAAATATTACATTATCAAACCAACACTTGATTCGATAATCCGGTTATATCACATATAATCTGACCGACATCAGATAACTGCCAGATTATAATACGGTATCACATACTCATATTTAATCATGCCTACGCACATATCAACATATGTGCCCTACTTCGTTTCGCTCGAACCAGGAAACTTCTGTGTGGGACTCTAAAGACTCGTCAATACGCCAGCAGTAGGTGATGATCACATAATCACCTACAAGCCGTCAGCGGTACTAGCTGGACGTAACGGCTACCCGGGTATTGAGCGATATGAAGATCAACAAGCAAGCCCATCCATACTCTCCATAAAGCCTATCAGTAACACTACCGTACAGTCTGGTCTCTTCGTCTGATATGTCGCGTATAATGTTCAGGCCCCAGTAACGTGATAAGTCATACCGATGTCTGGCCAATAACGGTTTGAGAAACTACTGATAACTCTTATCAGTAAATCTCAATAGCAGCCCTGGTCAGGAACTTCCAGTTATAGTCAATCGAGTATAGCGCAACATCAACCTCCAATACCGGGAGAGACGATACCCTCCTATCGCTCATTGCCTCCATGTGACTCGGGACTATACCCAAAATCCACCTATTTGCACGACTCTTTTGAACCGTGGTAAGGAAGAAATCAAAGTATAGTGGGAGACACACAAGACTCTATGATGATCTCGGGTCTACAGACTAATCTGTACCAGTGTCACCAGAAGACTGCTATCTGACGATAGGTATACTACAATATAGGAGTCCTCGGTGAGTCTTGTTCGGTGTACCCATTCTCCAATGAGCACCTATATACAATCTTTGATGTCACACACCAATGGTTGTGGGATCAACCATCGCCCTCTAAGGGACAAGAAACGTACACACTAGTCTACACTGGAATATCGATGCCCTGGTCTCGATATTCCCACCACTAGGAACTGATTAAAGGATGTACTTGTGGACCATCCTGGCCCCACTAATATGATCTCATCATAGTCCTGGTAGTCAAGTACATATCCTAAGGGTTTTATCAATATATAGGAGACAGACAGTATAAATACCTGTCTGCATTTTAAAATAAAGGTAACCTGATAGCATACTATCATGTCGAGAAAGAAAGTCCTCTATATATATGTCCAAGTATCCACTATATCATCAATAATGCCTCTAGAACATACATATTACTAACAAGAAGATTGGATCCTCTTCGCTTTCCGAGCCTGACTCCACATGGACTGAGAGGTCCTTCTGCCTATCGGTCTTATCGAGAGGGTTTTTATTATCCTGCGGAGGGGATTCATCTTGGAAAGTGGCGGCCACATTCAAGCCAGTTTGGGCTTGAGATGTGGTGGCCCCGTCCTTACTCTTACTACGCTTGTCGGCCATATAGACAGTATGGATCACATATCCAACCATCTTTATATCTTTGACGGCTGATTGCTCGGACCATCGTCGTGGCCCTTTCTCTTCAGAAAAGGACGAGCGATTGAAGACGGTTGATCTGGATGGGTCCTTGGGTGGCGTTGTCCATATCGCAGTTTTCTTGACTCTTGCAGTCATAACGTTCCTCTGAACCAATTTCAACGGTTCAAAAGAGTTAGCGAGTTTTACAGCCGATTCCGCTGTTGTTTCAGGATAATCCTGTTCTTGGAATCTCATGAAGTTCAGCCTAATGGGAGCCATGGCCTTTTTGTTAGCTCTGTATTTGAGCCTTTTCTGTCTTAGCTTCTCGATTTTGAGGGTTTGGCGGGCATCCGTTATCCAGGAAGCCATCATGAGTCGATTGACGGGATGCTTAGAGAAGACACCCAATCGAGCAGTTATCAGGGGCACCGCTGGAACTTGCCCGAGACGTCTTATTGCTTTGTTGGTGTTGATAGCCTTGCTTCCGGCTTGAGCAACGGAGAGTCGTTCGGAAACGGATTTGTGCTTAGGCTGAGGTGCCTTCGCAACCATGACATTTAGTCTTTTCCCTTTTGAGGCCGGTTTATCTGTCACCGGGGTTTGAGGAGTAGAGATAGCGTTAGCTGGCATGAACGGAATATAGCCAAATGGTAGCAGCGGCTCCTCCCACTATCGCCCGAAACTGGCCGGGAGGATCGTCCTGGCGGCCATCTTCATCGTGTAGGAGATGAGAGCTGTGAATGAGAGCTGAGCTTGTCCTTAGAGACATTTTGTTGCGTCCGAAAATTGCAATTTGAAACTGTTAACCTGTACAAAGAAGCATGATTTCAGTACTGGCAATCGATGTATATGTTGATTTAGTTCGCATGAATGTTTAATCCAAAATATGGGATGAGAGAAAAGGTCCCACCGAACGTGCCAGAATTTATGGGGTGTTTTTCGTCACTCCATTGAGATGGGAATACGCGTCGCTTGTCAGGCGCATACAGATTCCCCCTGTCTAGGGTAGACTGAGATTTATTAATTGTGGGGATCCGAATCTCCGGCAGCCGTGGACTAAGCTGTCGTTAATTACTCCATTTTTGGAGCGAGAGAATCTCCGATTGATGGGTAAAACTGGTCATGCGAACTCAATGTGCAGTGTGCGTATGTTGTGTTTTGAGAGGTTTTGTGTATATCGGGAGCCTCACAGAATTTACGGGGGTCCTGCTACCCAGATAGCGGGCTAGGGGTCAAGAGGGCTAGCAACCCCCTTGCGGAATGCTGGGCAGTGTCCTGGTAGAAATTTTTTCTAACAGGAGATGTGATTTAAGTGTGGAGTGTGTAGCAAAAGGAGGTGTGAGGAGCGTCATTTGGATACGTGAGATGGCACGTGGACGCCGGGCGCCGGACGGTCCACGCGCCCGGCACGCAGACGTTGGACGCCAGCGGAAAAAGGGGCTTAGCCTCTAAACTGGGAGTTGAACTCCCGAGTGACTTTTGAAGTTAAACTCCTAACAAAAGATCCTTTTATGGAGTTAAACTCCTAAAAGATCTGGATTCTGAAGTTAAAATCTTTTGAGAATTTGGATTGTGGGGTTGAACTTCTCAAAAATCGGTTTGGATTTAAATCCAAAAGAAGAGATTCTTGTTCGGAGTTAAACTCCTGAGAGATTTTCGGAGATGATGAAAGGGGATCCTTTTTTCTCTCTTGAGCCCTGAATCTTCTCTTGAGCCTTAGATCTTCCCAAAGTAGGATTTTTGGAGATAGGTCTTCTTCTTCCTCCTCTCTGTTGGCTGGATCTTAGAAAAAAAATGGGATGAGATTTAAAAATCTCCTCTTTTAGAGATTTGATGGGAGATCTGAGCTCCCCTTCAAGAGTTTTATGGTGAAAAACTGTTTCTTTTTAGGAAAAGAAGCGTTAAATTCTTGATTTAATTCAAAAAAAAGAAGCAGGTTTAAAAGCTTAAGGAAGGAGAAGGAGGCACAGAACCCTAATTTTTTAGGGGAATGAATATATTCTCTTAATTTCATCATAATATTGTCTTATATAGCCTTACAAATTTACATATAACCTGTTGGGCTTTACAAAATGGCATTTTGCCCATTTATTTTACATTCATGCATGAAAATTATATAAAACTTATTTATTACATAATTTTCTTCTTGATATAGGGAATGTCAGCCTTTTCATGTTTGGGCTCGATTTGGGCATTGGCCCGCTCGATTTGGGGTTGATTTTGACTTTGATTTGGTCAACCGAGATATAATTTTTGACCCCAACAGCCGCATCATTGCCCATGAGAATCGATCCACCATTAATGTTACAATATGTCGCAAAGTGACTCCGATATGAGGTCATATGATAGGAACATCTTGAATCTAGGATTCACAAGCTTTGCACATCGGCAGATATGCAAATCACGAGTACCGAATCGTCACTGCTGTAATCTGAAGTTTCATTTGCAACACTTACCGTGTCCGAAAGATTCTTCTTCTCCTTATCCTTCAATTGATGGCAGTCCTTCTTCTAGTGCCTCTTTTTCTTGCAATAGTGGCACTTGTCGTCTCTAGAGTTCCTCGATTTCGATCTTCCCCTAAATTTATCTGGAGCCTCTGTTGTCATGACTAGGTGAGCGTCCTCTAGCAAGCAATCCATTTTCCTGATTTTCTCCACGATCCGATGACACTTTCTCTCTGAGAGTGCAGCTCGACTTTCACATCTTGCAGTGAAAGGGTGTCTCGTCCATATACCATACTTTTGACAAACTGAGTATATGATAGAGTAAGCGAGTATAGGAGAATCATAGCTTGATCCTCGTCTTCAATTTTTATGTCGATATTTTTCAAATCCATCATGATCCTATTCTGCTCGTCTAAATGGTCTTTGATAGACATACCTTCTTTCATCCGAAAAGTATATAAGCGCTGCTTCAGGTATAACCGATTTGTGAGACTTTTGCGAATAGAGCGACTTTATCCATACCTTTGCTGCAGTCTCTTCTTCTACGACCTCATGAAGCACTTCGTCGGCGAGAGACAATTAGATCGCGCTATGAGATTTCATCTCCATGTTTTCTTTCGCATCTACCGACATATCCTTCGAAAGTTTCTCTGGCTCGAACACAATCTTATACACATCTTGTTGTTTCTGCAGAGCGATCAACTTGATCCTCCATAGGCTGAAACTGTTTCGCCCGTCGAATTTCTCCACCATGAAGTTGGTTGAAGCCATAATCTGAGACCAAATCCAAAAACCCGAACCTTCGCTCCGATACCAGTTATTAGTGTTGAGGCTTGTGGAAATGTCGGTTTTGAATTCTAAGAGGAGAAAACTAAGCAAGGAACTCGAGAAATCTCCAGCGAAAGAAAGAATTTCATTATAGAGAGAAAGCAATTACAAAAGAATTTGAAGACTACAAAATTTTATAAAAGCTTTCAAACTCTCAATCTCTCACAAAAACTCACTATGACTCACGGGCATATGTGTTTGCTTGATTGCCCATGACCCCTAAGATATTTATAAGGGTCCAATGAATGGTTCTAGAAAGTTTCTAGAATATCTTTAGAACTTCTAGACTATTTCTAGAAGAAATCTAGAGTTATTCCAAAACAATTCTGGAAAATATATAGAACCATTTCAAATCAATTTCTAAAGTTTCTAAACTACTTCTTGAAGAGCTTTAGAAAATATCTAAAACCATTCCAAATCAATTTCTAGTGTTTCTAGACTACTTCAAGAAGAGCTCTAGAAATTGGATTTGGCTTCTGGAACTTAGACTTGGGCTTATGTAATTTTTCATCACAAATCAACAGTATATATGCATGTGACTGGTAGTTGCAATTTGGAAAGCATATAGAGGTAATACACAAATTGCTTTCAGCTTCTCATGCTTGTGTGCGTGCATGTTGTGCACCATTGTTTGGAGTGGATCGTTGCATTGTGGTGTATCATGATGGGGAAATTCGAATAGTGCATAACATCATTCCCAGATTATCCTCTTCCAAAACAAAAAGAGCATTCCCAGAATATTTTAAAGGATTTCGTATCATTCCTCTTAAAGCAGGACACTAGTTATGATCAATGCCCAACCTAAACTCCTCGATCTACATGCACGGATGCATCTAAGAAGGAACAAGCGGATAATCGAGTAAAAATTGCAGTTTAATTTGTAGTTATGAGTCACAGATAAGCACATTCAATATCAGTGATGAGGATCCGAATGCCTAATCAGTCTAAAGTATGGAGCAATCCAGTAGTATATTTGTCAGGTTGTAAATGTATTATTAGTTTTAAACGTTGTATATCCTGACCTTGCAGGGGATGACGCTCGAGAGCGCGACCTTGACAATATCATGTCCTACGTGAGAACTATCAAATCGTCATGTTTCGCTGAGTTTCCCTCAGATGAAGAGAAAAATCTATACATGGTCTTGGCTGGAGAGCTTTGTGCTAAATCAATGCCTTGTCTTGGTTCCGAGCCTATAAAAGCATCCACTCTTAAAGAAAAAGGTTGTGTGTGTGAGAGAGAGAGTACCGTTTCTAAAATTCAAACATCTTAAAAGTATCGTTTGTTGTCCCTTGTGTTGCAGATATCGCCGAGATAAAATATAAGCTGCTTTCGATTTAGAAGGGTGTCCATGGGCACCTTAAGAAGCTTATCTTAAATGCTATTCAAGCCACTGTATTGTCTGAAGGAGTCACATTTTTTGGTCGACATAGCTGGCATGAAGAAAACAAAGAGGTCGGGATAAGTTGAAGGAGTTTTTCAGCAATAGGATCGGTCAGCTCGATGAGGCGATCCTTGTTCTGAACGAGATTGATTGCCTCGGAGTTGGTATATTCTTCAAGCTGAGTCATGCGATTATAGATGTGGGTATTGGGTGGAAATGGCATCAAGGTTTTAGCCGCGATTATAAATACGGAGAAGAGTGTTTCGGAGCGACAGTGATTGAGGTGAACAATGCCGAGAGAAGACATCTGATCTGAGTAATGGATCCTTTTAGAAAAGACAGATCATTTTAACTACTGGCTGGATGAAGTTTCTTTTCATTTCGGTTGTGAACTATTTTACTTATGTTTGATTGCCTTTTGTATCAAAATGTTGGGACTTCCATCTACTGTGAAGTTATGTGTGTGGTTTGTTTTATGTTGGCTTTATGGATGATTTGGGTTACCTCTTCTCAACTTAAAAAGGTCAAGTAACATCTTTTTTTATTGTTGATGGTTTAGAATCCTGAAGGATGCACAATGTGAAATATTTATCATAGACATAGTTTTATTATTGCCAGGTAAGCTATTTGGAAATGTGCGAACAATAATATATATCATTGTTGGAAAGAGTAAAACTTTTTGTTCATAATCGTTTACACACATCGGATCCCCATGCGTGTATAACAGGTTTTAAATTGATAGGACTTGATTCTATATCCTATTAAGCAAGCGTACCCTAGTCCAACTTGCTGTCGAGTATAATGAAAGGTTTTAATTTCGTCGCCGGTCACCCAAAGATGATTCGAATTCTGCATCCAAATGTAAGAGCCAATGATCTATCAGATAAAGAGAATGATATGTCAGAATCAAGTTGTGTTATTTTCATCCTAGCTAAAGCAATAAAATTGCTGGCTGTCGTCTGCGTGAGAAATGAAATTGCTGGCCTAAAAGGAGTTGGCTTTCTTAAGTTGCAGTTCAGCCCTTGAAATAGGAAAGGAGTTGTGAAAGGCAGGATAGATAAAATATTGTGATGGAGAATCATGAATAAGGAAAATAGTTCTAGAGATATTATTTGAAATATTCCATATTTATCGACTAAATATATATATGAAAGAACATGGAAACGAAGAAAAGTCCTATACCCTTTCTACATCAGAATTCGACAATTAAATTTGATTAAATTGCTAAATGCTATTCAGCACAGAAATATTGGATCGAAACACAAAATGTCATGGTAAATGCTAAATGCTACCCGTGACAACATCTCTAGTTGGCATTGTGTCGAATATTTTTCTCACAGAGTTGATATCTCCGCATCAGACAAATTCAACCCCGAGATCATAGTGTTGTTGTAAGTGAAGAGATAGCGATCGGGCAGTTGCTCGCATTTGATCGAAAAGGTTGAAGGCATTGTTGATGTCTTTGTTTCAGAAAGAAGCCACATATCATTAATTGAGTTATAGGTGATGGTGTTTTGATAAAGCAATGCATCAAATAGGTTGTAGCTTTGGCCCCAAAAATAAAGGAACCAATATATAAGCTGCAATATTATTGCAGCATTGCTCTATTATGTATAATTTCAGGTTTTTAATATGTTAAAAGGATAAATTTCGGTTTCTCCACCATGATTGATTGATTCCGGATCCTATCTGATGAAAATGGTTATTTCTAGGCAACTTAGTTAACTACACTAGCCCTGCTTGCAAACTTCAATAGGGATATCATTCAGTCTCACGGCTGCTTTCATTTTCTTGAAAACATCTTTCACTTCATTAAGTCTAATCTTAGTGACAATACCCGGTGTTTCTATTATTACCTAGATTGTTTATTTCAATCTCTCATTTTCTCACAGAACACATCGTATCTAATTATCATATTATTGGAATAGTATCAGGAATATATGAAGTAGCACCTGCACTACAACATGCTCAGAGATACGGAAAAAAATCTCCACAACGTTCAGAGAAGAAAACTTCATTGTAATTTGCAAGGTTTTTTTTTTGGCACTCACCCATAAGCCATGATCTATGCACACAACACCCACGCACACCATACACAAGCACACAACTCACACACACCTAGAAAACCCATGAATTTGCCCCGAAAACGTTAATTGGTGGTCACTTACCCCGTAATTTGTATTACAATTAGAAGAGTTTTAAGACCAAAAGTTTCATATGCATATGCATCATGTATTGGGAATCTCACTCCTTATGGATGCATATGTTCTAATCAAAGTTGCATGGTGTGTATGATTTTCCTCTCTTAGAGTTAATGCTTCTTGGAAAATGAAAGATGCATAGTTATCCTTCCTTGAAGTTAATGCTTCTTGGAAGATGAAAAGTGAGCTTCTTGAGAGTTGGTATTATGCTTGGGAAATGTGGTTAATGAACCTTGGAAATTGGAGTTTGTTAGCTTTGGAAAGAGAAGGAGGTAATTGTATTGTTTTATCAAGAAGGCTTACTCCTAGCTATAAATAGGGACCCCTTTGTGCATCCTTAAGGCATCCATGATCTATAATCCAACACATCCAAGTATCAATCAAATACTTGTTGGACATAGGTACGGTCAAGGCAATTATCGTAGTTGCATGAATGCAATGACTGAATTCATATGGACCTATACCAAGAATAGTCTTACTCGAGATGATAATATACTATATGGTTTGTATTTATCATTCAAAAATATATGTTTTACTAGCTATAATGTATCACTACTACATGATGATAAAGCCCACAGGATTTTTGCTTGACTAGCAAAATTATGATAAGGATCATACTAGTGGGGCCTGGGTAGTATATAATGCACATCCTTAAAGGTTCCTAGTCGTAGGAGTATCGAGACTGAATATTGGTACTCTAGTTTAGACTTAGTGTATACGTTTCATGACCCTGTACAGAGCGATGGCTGATCCCATAGCCATTGGTGTTTGACACCGATGATTGTATGCAGGTGCTTATTATATGAGTTACATTGGACGGACTTGCCGAGAGCTCTTAGATAGTATTATTCCAATTTTCAGATAGCAGTTCTCTGGTGACATGAGTACAGGGTAGTTCTTAGACCCCAAGATCGTTATAGTGTCTTATGTGTGTTTCCATTATACTTAGATTACTATCCTACCACGGCTTTAAAAAGTCATACAAATATGTTTTAGTTGAGTACAGTCCCGAAGCACATGAAGGCGGTGAGCGGTCGAGATAATTCGTCTCTTCCGGTATAGCGAATTGATGTCGCACTATACATAACTGGCTATAACCATAAGTCCTTAGCCAAGTCAGACGAGATTTACTGATAAGTGTTATCAGTAGTTTCTCTGGTGGTCATGAGTTTGACGTCAGCACGACTTGTCGAGTTATTGAGAATCTGACGGTTTTCACCTTCCAGACCCGGTATGTAACAGTTTTAGACGAAGAGACCGGACTGTATGGTAAATGTTACCGATAGGGTCTAGCAGAGAACGAACGAGCTTGCTTGTCGACCGGCTTTTTATTCTGTAATACCCAGCCCCTTTTATACCAATAATTGTACTTCTTTATACCTATAAAATTTATTTATAAGTATTTATTTATTTTCAAAATCCCATTAAACCCAGACCTTACCTTTCATTTCCCACGGCCCTGCTGTTGCCTTTTCCAATTCTAAGTTAAGATTATTTGAGCCCAGCCCTTTTTATACCAATATTCGTGTTTCTCGTTAACTTATAAGATTTTACTTTATTTATAATTATTTATTAGTTTATTTATTTTAAAACTCCTTTTTAAACCCAAACCCAAACTATATTTCATTTCCTCAGCCCAAACACTTAATTTCCCCGGCCCAATCTTCTCAGCCCAAGCAAACAAATAAAAGGAAATTATTTTAACCTAGCCCACTTCTTTTCTTTATCAAATCTCCACAGGCCGGCCCTCACTTCCTTTTTCCTCACAATTCTTTTATTTTAATCTTGGCCCAACCCAGCAGCCTCATCCCCTCACCCGCGCCCGCTTCACGACCCGGCCCACTACCCAACCCATCTTCTCCTCAACGGCTATCTTTCCCGCCCACGCCCACTGCTCCCTCGACCCGCCTCCTCCGCTCACGCCTGCGCCCATGACGCTAACGCCAGCGACCACGTCGCCCGCGCTCCTCGCCTCAGCCGACGCCCACGCTCGCGCGCGTTACTCCCACGACGCGCGCCTCGATCTCTCCTCGCGATCACCCCCACGCCTCTCTCTCTCTCCACTCGGTTCACACTCTCTCCCTCTCTCTCATCTCATTCTTTCTCCCTCCCTCTTTCTCTCAAAAGACATCCCTCACCGAGCTTCCCCCACCGTTCCCACCTCCAAGTCGGCGCTGGCATGACCAACTCCTTCTCTTCAACCGCACCTCCTCCCTGAGTACTGCCAGTGAACCCCTCTCCTCGCCACCTCCACCGACCATAACTCTCTCGACCTCCATCGACACCCCCACCGAGCACCCATCCCCGGAGCTACCTCCTACCCTCCTCCGAAAACATCAACAGCTTCCCTCTTTCAGCCCACTTCCTCCATGTCGAACACTATTCGCAACTCGAGCTCCTCTTGCACACCCGACCATTGCACCTATCATCACCAGCAACCCTCGAACGTCGCCTCAGCCCTTTCTTCGCCACCACTACACCTCGTTGTCACCTTCCCCATCGTCCCCACCATCGCCAGCTCCACACCCTAACCGCCACTTACGGCCGCTCTAGCTCCCCAACACGCCGGAGCCGCCCCTGTCGCGCCGCCACCTCCGACTACAACAAACCACCGCAGCACCATCATCTCCCCGGTCTCACGAGCACTGGCCGTTGCCGAGACAGAACCCCATAGCCGAGCCCAAGCTTGTGGTCATCGTGTCATGCTCATGCCCGTGCAATCCGTCGCCGTGCAATCCCCGAAACGTTTCCAGGCAAGTTTTATACTTGCTACATGCTAATTTGTATTAGTTACGAACTATAATTTTTATAAATTCCATACTAAATATCCTCGATAAATCATACGATGCAACTGTTTGATGCATGATCCCAAAGAAAATACTTATCTAATTTGACGGAACTGGATTGTTTATATTGGCCCTTGTAGTGATGAATACCTTGTACAAATTTCGTTGGAAAATATGACCGTTAACGACTAAAACGACTACCCCCAAGTTTAATCGTAAAACTGGAATTTTCATGTACCTGAAAACGTTAAAATCGCCATAAATTATATACACACTGGAATGATGCGTTCGAGGGCTTAAATCGAAGCCGACTCGACGAACTATAACCCTATGCAAGTTTCTAAATATTTCTGTACTTAAACTGTGACAATATTTGGATCGGATTTCGACTCTGGACTGCAGTCCAGAGCGACTCTGTTTACTGTGTGCTGTCCCGTAATGGGTACCACCAGATTTCCTTAACTCATAGGTTGCGGAACTCCGCTGTTTATTAAAGGTGAATCTGTTAGCTAGACAACACAAGTGGTTTCATTCTGTTTCGTTATCTTTTGTTATTTAATCTGTAATTTAAAAGATCGGGACGCATAACAGTCCCAACAGAATCAGAATTGACATACAAGTATTGAACAGTGTATATCTCCTGACATACAGACGCGATTGAAGATCCGTCTATTGCGTTGAAAACCTTATGAAAACCTTAGATTTCATCCAACTGTAGCGTCGCTAAAATCTGATCCCAACTGGGATTAAAATGCGTTGCGAAACGGACTTCCGATTCTGAAACCGGATTTCCAGCCGTGAACGCTTAAAATGTAATGGCTATAATTAGTGATCCTGGAACCCGATTGGCATGAAACCAAATTCGCTGAATAGATAACTGAACATACTATTTATTCCCTGTTTATCGTTTCGCTAAACTGTACACGTTTGATTTATGATAAATATTGCAAGTGGCAGGTTACTGATTCGTGGCATCCTAATCGTGCTTTGCATACTGTTTACGCATCATATCATACATATGTCACTGCATTGATAACTTAGTGATAATGTGCATTACCCAGTGTTAGGTATTAGTGATGATTATGGCAAGTACGTTAGTGTTCTTGTATAAGTGAATAAGTGAAAGTGATACGTACTTGTACACAATCAGTGAACCTTATGATACTATTGCATTGTCGACGTCTGTGGGTCGCGTGTACGTGTGACTATAAGTGGTATGGGACACTTATGGAAGCTCTTGCACGGGTGTCACAGATAAGGCACCAGACACTGCCATTTATCTTAGGTATTAGTCGGGACATGCTTGATGGAGGTCCTGCCTCCAGTTCTCACGCAGACTTGTCACAGATCAATTGGTAATTAAGGTTATGGTTAGCGTTTGATGTAGACCACGGGATGTGGGGTAGTTTGAGTGTGAGTTCAACAGAATCTCGGGAGTCCCTTGCCGGCTTATATATATGGAGATATATGGAGATTTACAGGGTACATGATTATTACCGTGAGTTACATGTTGGGCCCGTGGTCCCTTGCCCTTGGGTCCTACCCTTGGGTGGAGGACACTCGTGAGTGGTTGATTCTCATACTTGGACTGACGATAGGCTTAGTGACCTGTACAGTGATACTTAGAGACTGGTAGGGATGATGGCATCGATATACATACTTACTGTGTTGACATACTTGGCATATCATTTTACTGCTTGTACTGTTCCACTGCATCGATTACCGCTTGTTCATACTTATACCATCATTGATTTACTGTCATATACATTTATTATCACTGTTAGATTTGTCACTTGGATTTATATATTATATTGCTATTGCGTCGCTCTGACGACCTGAGTATGCATGCTCAGTGTGAGGAGAAGATTTAGCCTGGACCGGGACCAGACGCATATCACGGACACCTTGAATAGCTATCCAGAGTTATACTCTTTTGTTTCCATCAGGTCAGTTCTTTATATTGTTCGTTTCAGTTACTGCATTTCTCATTGCCTGCGCATTATTTACTGATTACCATGTAAAGTTAGAAGCCGAAGTGTGACTACGGCAGGATGTATCCTTGACCGTAGGAGCATGGCTGGCCTTGTCAACCCCTCGTATTCAGTATTTTGGGAAGCGGGGTGTGACATGGTTTAGTTGGTATCAGAGCCCAGGTTTTGCTTCGATCGGGATTGCAGTTTTCCTTGTAGAGCTTGACAATCTAAGACATCCCTCAGTCTAGATTGTAAACTTGATATCCTTGATCCATATTCACATTGAGTGTTCTGCTATCCATTCGCTAGGGTTCAGGTGACTTGGCAAGGTTACGTGGTTGCAATTGCACTACCGTACTCTGTTTAAGTGACTTAGAATCCTACAGTTGATTTCCACTTGTAATAAATTTCATCACATCTGATGTTCTTGATTCCTTGCCAATCCACATTATAATTTGATTCTTATATCATTCTCAAAATTATTGTTTCAGGATCATGTCTTCCAACGACTCTTCCTCAATCTCCACTCCCCAGAATCAGACTGTTGAGATCATGAGTGTACTGCAAGGTTTAAAGTAAGCCCAGGAGCGAACAAACGACTTGTTAGCTGAAGGACTGAGAAGGCAGGTAAATCAGGCACCAGCGGGAGTCTCCAATCATAAAGGAATCCCCGTCAGACGAGGAAAAGAGAAGAAGATGAAGCGCCAATTTGTTTCCCCGCGACAGAAGCAGCAGAAGACCCCAGGTTGTGGGTACTGTAAGAGGCCAGGACATCTTCAGAGGGATTGTCGCCGCGCCCAAGGGAAATGTCTGATTTGCGGATCCAGCGAACATCTTATCAACGATTGCCCAAAAAGAAAGGAGCTGCAAGGAGGAGACTCGACCACACTCTCCACTTCTGCCAAGTGATGATTACTGCGTGGTTCAAACTTCGAGGATAAGACGGACCCAGCGCAGGATTCAACTCACGTGATGAGAATGCAACGTTCTAGTAGTCAAAGAAGAATTTTCATGTTTTCTACTTTCAGTAATAATGTTGTCATCCTCTTATGAATATTTCTTTCCGTTTGAAATCTTGTATCCGTTGAAATTTTAGTTGAATGCAATAAAACTTGAATTGTAATATATGTATCATTCTTTTGCTTTCTCCTTATTTATACTATTCATTATCACAGCATTTTAATCCTGATCTTTCAGTTCCTGCCACCGCATATTTTCCTATACTTCGTACCCTGAGCTATTTTCTTGATGTATTCCACTGTCTAATCATGACTCTTTCTTTTCAGGCCATGGCCCACCCTGGAGCAGTGCCGCATCTAGATGAGGATGCACAGTCATGCGTTTCCTTAGACCGCACGCTGATGAGTTCTGATAATGAGATCAACGATCCCCAGGCCATTTTTGGGAACAGCGATTCCGAAGACGAAGGAGCAGTCGCCCCAGAGTTTAACATGATAGACGATTCCGACGAAGAGGAAGGAGACCCTGAAGAGAACCCGATAGAGGAAGACCCGATAGAAGAAAATCCAGTTGAGGAAAATCCCGTGGAAGAAAATCCAGAAGAAGAGAATCACATGGAATCAGACCTCGACGAAGAAGCTCCAGCCGAGGAAGAAGGACCAGAAGGACAAGACCCTGCTGTGGAAGAACTCCCAATGGCGGTCCCCGCGAGGCGCTATGGAAATGGGCGCCCCTACCTGAGCGCGCGAGCCTACCGCAACCTGCTGAATCTCCACAACCGCGACTGACGGGATTCCTTTTAGATGTTGTCTTATCTGGCCAAATAAATCTGTGTATAGTTTAGGGCCACCTTTCGTCTTTGAGAATTCTTTGTTTAAAATCTTCTGGAATGAAATAAATTGCTGAGTTCGCTAATCATTCGATCTTCTTAGTTCACTTGCTGCTTGATTATTTCTCCTATACAATTATTTTCCTACTGAGGTCTGTCCACCCCTACTCCTTATATTGCCTTAACCCTCACTCGGATTAACCAGTACCACACCCGATCTTTTAGAGGTCCACCCTTCATCCTTCGTCTGTGCCCCGTTTGAGATCCTTATGGGAGGAGGACATTTCTAGTGAAATTTCCGAGTTAGCTAACTCTTCAAATTTTTGATTCATATGACCTACCGACCGTTATCCTCCCCATATTTTTCCCCTAGTAGTCCTTGCTGCTCACGCTTACTTCATGTGCTGACCCGATCCCAATCTCCTTAACATTCGGCCTAAAACCGCCATACTCCAACCTTTGAATGATCCACACTTCCTTGTAATCCTTACCCTAGCTAGCCCTATACATTTTTATGTGTTTTCCTATTACCCTATATATATTTAGGGACTTTATCATTCGAAATTTGGTTTTCATTATCTTGTATTTGTCGAAGAGTGCGTGTTATTGACTACTTAGTTTTATGTATTTCAAAGCACACTACTATTATCCTCATTTTCAGTAGCGCAACCTTACACCGCGCATATTTTTGTTCCATGTTTCTTATTTTCACTATATGAGTTTTCTAAGTTATTTTAAAACTATTTGATCGATACAATATCCAAAAATGTTTTAACCTACCGACAAATTTTTCACTACTTTATTATCGTTACTTTATTTTCGGGTGTTGTGCCTATGTTTATTATTATAAATGAATTGTGCCTTATACTCATTATTTCTGCCGTACTTATACGTGCACATATTTGAGTTTCGATTTTATCGAGTACGCCTCGAATATCATTGTTTGTTATTGTGGTTATTGCTATTCTCGTATACATGTAGTTGCCCCTATAGATATTCCTACCTTATACCTATTTAGACCTATCTTTTTGTATGTTGTTCTTACATATTTATACCTCCAAATTTCTTCGTCCACGTATTTCTAGTAAATCCTTATGTGTTAGTGTGCAATATAATAGCTTTCGCCTAGATTTGTATAACTTATCGTTTATTTTAAATTTCGAGGACGAAATTTTTGTAAGGGTGGTATGATTTAATACCCAGCCCCTTTTATACCAATAATTGTACTTCTTTATACCTATAAAATTTATTTATAAGTATTTATTTATTTTCAAAATCCCATTAAACCCAGACCTTACCTTTCATTTCCCCCGGCCCTGCTGTTGCCTTTTCCCATTCTAAGTTAAGATTATTTGAGCCCAGCCCTTTTTATACCAATATTCATGTTTCTCGTTAACTTATAAGATTTTACTTTATTTATAATTATTTATTAGTTTATTTATTTTAAAACTCCTTTTTAAACCCAAACCCAAACTATATTTCATTTCCTCAGCCCAAACACTTAATTTCCCCGGCCCAATCTTCTCAGCCCAAGCAAACAAATAAAAGGAAATTATTTTAACCCAGCCCACTTCTTTTCTTTATCAAATCTCCACAGGCCGGCCCTCACTTCCTTTTTCCTCACAATTCTTTTATTTTAATCTTGGCCCAACCCAGCAGCCTCATCCCCTCACCCGCGCCCGCTTCACGACCCGGCCCACTACCCAACCCATCTTCTCACCAACGGCTATCTTTCCCGCCCATGCCCACTGCTCCCTCGACCCGCCTCCTCCGCTCACGCCTGTGCCCACGACGCTAATGCCAGCGACCACGTCGCCCGCGCTCCTCGCCTCAGCCGACGCCCATGCTCGCGCACGTTACTCCCACGACACGCGCCTCAATCTCTCCTCGTGATCACCCCCACGCCTCTCTCTCTCTCCACTCGGTTCACACTCTCTCCCTCTCTCTCATCTCATTCTTTCTCCCTCCCTCTTTCTCTCAAAAGACATCCCTCACCGAGCTTCCCCCACCGTTCCCACCTCCACGTCGGCGCTGGCATGACCAACTCCTTCTCCTCGACCGCACCTCCTCCCTGAGTACTGCCAGCGAACCCCTCTCCTCGCCACCTCCACCGACCATAACTCTCTCGACCTCCATCGACACCCCCACCGAGCACCCATCCCCGGAGCTACCTCCTACCCTCCTCCGAAAACATCAACAGCTTCCCTCTCTCAGCCCACTTCCTCCACGTCGAACACTATTCGCAACTCGAGCTCTTCTTGCACACCCGACCATTGCACCTATCATCACCAGCAACCCTTGAACGTCGCCTCAGCCCTTTCTTCGCCACCACTACACCTTGTTGTCACCTTCCCCATCGTCCCCACCATCGCCAGCTCCACACCCTAACCGCCACTTACGGCCGCTCTAGCTCCCCACCACGCCGGAGCTGCCCCTGTCGTGCTGCCACCTCCGACTACAACAAACCACCGCAGCACCATCATCTCCCCAGTCTCACGAGCACTGGCCGTTGTCGAGACAGAACCCCATAGCCGAGCCCAAGCTTGTGGTCATCGTGTCGTGCTCATGCCCGTGCAATCCGTCGCCGTGCAATCCCCGAAACGTTTCCAGGGAAGTTTTATACTTGCTACATGCTAATTTGTATTAGTTACGAACTATAATTTTTATAAATTCCATACTAAATATCCTCGATAAATCATACAATGCAACTGTTTGATGCATGATCCCAAAGAAAATACTTATCTAATTTGACGGAACTGGATTTTTTATATTGGCCCTTGTAGTGATGAATACCTTGTACAAATTTCGTTGGAAAATATGACCGTTAACGACTAAAACGACTACCCCCAAGTTTACTCGTAAAACTGGAATTTTCTTGTACCTGAAAACGTTAAAATCGTCATAAATTATATACACACTTGAATGATGCGTTCGAGGGCTTAAATCGAAGCCGACTCGACGAACTATAACCCTATGCAAGTTTCTAAATATTTCTGTACTTAAACTGTGACAATATTTGGATCGGAGTTCGACTCTGGACTGCAGTCCAGAGCGACTCTGTTTACTGTGTGCTGTCCCGTAATGGGTACCACCAGATTTCCTTAACTCGTAGGTTGCGTAACTCCACTGTTTATTAAAGGTGAATCTGTTAGCTAGACAACACAAGTGGTTTCATTCTATTTCGTTATCGTTTGTTATTTAATCTGTAATTTAAAAGATCGAGACGCATAACAGTCCCAACAGAATCAGAATTGACATACTAGTATTGAACAGTGTATATCTCCTGACGTACAGATGCGATTGAAGATCCGTCTGTTGCGTTGAAAACCTTACTGAAAACCCTAGATTTCATCCAACTGTAGCATTGCTAAAATCTGATCCCAACTGTGATTAAAATGCGTTGCGAAACGGACTTCCGATTCTGAAACCGGATTTCCAGCCGTGAACGCTTAAAATGTAATGGCTATAATTAGTGATCCTGGAACCCGATTGGCATGAAACCAAATTCGCTGAATAGATAACTGAACATACTATTTATTCCCTGTTTATCGTTTCGCTAAACTGTACACGTTTGATTTATGATAAATATTGCAAGTGGCAGGTTACTGATTCGTGGCATCCTAATCGTGCTTTGCATACTGTTTACGCATCATATCATACATATGTCACTGCATTGATAACTTAGTGATAATGTGCATTACCCAGTGTTAGGTATTAGTGATGATTGTGGCAAGTACGTTAGTGTTCGTGTATAAGTGAATAAGTGAAAGTGATACGTACTTGTACACAATCAGTGAACCTTGTGATACTATTGCATTGTCGACGTCTGTGGGACGCGTGTACGTGTGACTATAAGTGGTATGGGACACTTATGGAAGCTCTTGCACGGGTGTCACAGATAAGGCACCAGACACTGCCATTTATCTTAAGTATTAGTCAGGACATGCTTGATGGAGGTCCTGCCTCCAGTTCTCGCGCAGACTTGTCACAGACCGATTGGTAATTAAGGTTATGGTTAGCGTTTGATGTAGACAACGGGATGTGGGGTAGTTTGAGTGTGAGTTCAACAGAATCTCGGGAGTCCCTTACCGTCTTATATATATGGAGATATATGGAGATTTACAGGGTACATGATTATTACCGTGAATTACATGTTGGGCCCGTGGTCCCTTGCCCTTGGGTCCTACCCTTGGGTGGAAGACACTCGCGAGTGGTTGATTCTCACACTTGGACTGACGATAGGCTTAGTGACCTGTACAGTGAGACTTAGAGACTGGTAGGGATGGTGGCATCGATATACATACTTACTGTGTTGACATACTTGGCATATCATTTTACTGCTTGTACTGTTCCACTGCATCGATTACCGCTTGTTAATACTTATACCATCATTGATTTACTGTCATATACATTTATTATCACTGTTAGATTTGTCACTTGGATTTATATATTATATTGTTATTGGTCGCTCTGACGACCTGAGTATGCATGCTCAGTGTGAGGAGAAGATTTAGCCTGGACCGGGACCAGACGCATATCACGGACACCTTGAATAGCTATCCAGAGTTATACTCTTTTGTTTCCATCGGGTCAGTTCTTTATATTGTTCGTTTCAGTTACTGCATTTCTCATTGTCTGCGCATTATTTACTGATTACCATGTAAAGCTAGAAACCGAAGTGTGACTACGGCAGGATGTATTCTTGACCGTAAGAGCATGGCTGGCCTTGTCAACCCCTCGTATTCGGTATTTTGGGAAGCGGGGCGTGACACGTTCAATACCTGAATAGCTGTTATGTAACGACTCTGAAATCTCTCTACAAATGTAACTTATTCAATATATAGAAAAATATTTCGGCCTAACTAGGAGTTATAAATTACTTTTGTTCAATAAAAATAAGAAGCAACTTATAGCTCACCGATTAATACTCTACACTGTTGTGCCATACCCTGCGTGTTTGAGTCCCATCAATCCTAATTATTTTTTAATATTTTTCTTTTTAACTTTTCGGAAGCCCAAGAGGTGCACGTGCAATACACAGAGAATCGAAAAGGTTTCAGAAAAATCAAACGGGATAAATGATGAGTTAACATAGATTAAAACACACGGCACAAAATTCGAGACACCTGGACAAATCTCAACTGTCCAAATGCCCCATCTAGCCGCTACCGGGGGTCCACCTTGCTCCAATTGCCTCAATTCTTTACCCGTGCACCCCTTCAGCTCCCCTTTACTTTATTTTCTTGTTTGATTTCTCTGCAATTAAACAGAGAGCACTTCACCCCTTCATCTACCCAATCACACTCTCTTTACTCTAATTTTTAATTCTTTTTAATTCACCCTATACCTATATTCATCCCTATAAATATCACATCATTCCCTATCTTTCTCCTATTCTGAAAATTTCTCAAAAAATTCTCTAAGTTCAAGAAGGGTTAAGGCCAGTCAAGTAGAGTTAGCAATCAATTTCATTCTATCGAACACCGGAGTCATTCCCAACGCTACTGCGATACTATGAAGACTTCCCCTCTCTTCCTTACTCTTTTCTCGACGCTCTAAAACCGTAAGTCCCTATTCCTCTCTTCCATTTTGACTCAAATCACATTCTAAAACAATATCGACAAAGTACAGTTAACCTTAACCTTATTTATGATTTTTAACTTTTAGCATCCTTCATACGCCATATAAGTCACACCAATACTCTAACATCACTTTAAAATGTTATGCACATCATTTACCTTTTAATGTAATTAAAATTTCCATGTGAAATAAACATATAATGAACTTTTTCAGATAAATACCATGAGCTTTAAATATAACCCTTTAATCGACAACTAGCATATATACATCTAGAAAACTCACGGGGTAATGATCTACCCCATCACATACACTATGCTTTCATAGCATGAAGTTTTAGATGCATGTTTAAGTTAAAAAGAATACGATTTATAATAAAATACAATTGCTTTTACAAAAAATGTTTTTCGATATTTTTACACCTTTTGCAATTTCGTCTCTACAAATTTCGTTAGGGGACCCGTTTGTGGATGATGCGGATTATCGCACATTCTTGGGATAGTAGAGCAAGATGCAGAACTCCTCATGAAGAATTCGTTCTCGAAATGATTAAAAATATGATTTAAAAGAAATACGATTTTCTTAAACAAATTAAACTTTGAAAAATTATATAAAATTAGGAACCCGTATTTTCAATGAAAACAAGTTTTTAAAACTATATTTTCAAAATGAAAGATTAAAATTTTAATAAAATACCACCAGGTTTCTAAAGTATTGTTTTCATAAAAATACCATAAAGTTTTAGAAGCTGAGTTTTATCACCAAAATACATTGTTATAAAAATTCTTAATATTATAAATCACCCTCAAGATTTATTTTTTAAACAATATTAAAACATTTTTCATAAAACCCCTTGAGAAATGCAAACAATGTAAATAAACAAGAGTAAATCTTTAAGGGCACTAGATTAATATAGGTTTAAACGATATCATTTCTCTTGAGCCCCAGAAAGCCGGAGAAAATGAGTGTTTGCCTACTCAAATTAGACAATACTCTAAATTAACGGAGTCATCAATGGCAATTGTCTTGGAAAAAGACAAATCCTGCCGTCCATGTGCAGCAGTTGTCCGATTACTCCTGAACTTGAGAATTTCAACAATTAAATCCATTCACAAGAAATAACCATAACCTGAATATAAGTTCGAACCAGAGTCTAAACTCAAACCTAAACTTGAACTTGAATATCCAAACCTGAACACTTGAACTTGAATATCCAAATTTGAACCCTTTAAATATCCAAACTTAAACTTGAATACTTGACTTGATTTGACCGAATCATGAATATAACTTGATATGAACTTGACATAAATACTTGAATACATGATTACAACTTAAGCATGAACTTATACATTATTTTTATATTCATGGATTCGGTCAAAACCTGTTAACTTGAATTATACACTACAATACGCAGGGATAAAGAGGTAGATTGGTACGGAACGTATATCGTGGCATGAAAGGTCACTTTAAAAGACACATATATGAATTCATATGCTGTTGTCCCGTGGGTTGTGACGAGGCCTTATACTACATGTTACCATAGTTCACGAGGTAAGATGGACTTCTCTCGTATACATAAATATCTTCTTTATCAAACTATAAATAACCACGTTAGAATAGCAAATCTTATACCTGTAAATGATCATGCTTAGATACTCGCTTATACAATCTTACATGTTCATATTATTTGGTTTCTATTCACTTTATATACCATTCAGTTATCTTCCTTTACTTCTTTTAGGGACTTACCGAGCGCCAGTTCGCTGACGACATTCCTATCTGTTTCTTTTCTTTAGAATGTTTGTCAAGAGGACCGGACTATAAGGAGATAGACCAAGCCTGGAAGACTTGGACCAGTTTGCTGCTCAGCCTGATTATTAGCTCTTGCCTGTACTTACTTTCAGTATGCCATTGTTTAGACACTTATTTTTATCATTGTATCTTTTTATTCCAGACAATTGTATTTAAAATTGAATGAAAATAAAGTTGATGTTCAATGTTATTACTCCTGGTATTTTTGCACATTGTTATATTACTTACATACGTTTAACGTATTTTCATAGTAAATATGTTGTGGGTTTACCACGTTACCGTTTCTGTCTACTAGAAAGCGGAACGTGACACGTTATGTACAGCTAGTACCGCTAACGTGCTGGTAGATTGACCCAGTAGGGGATTGATCTGAAAGTATTTTGGATCAGTCGGATATGATCATAACTTACTGCCAACGTATTGTCGAGTGTTTAGAGTCCCACACATAGGGTTTTCCCATTATAGCGAAATGATATAGTATACGTACGGCGATGCGTGTGGGGTCCAATTAAACATGTGTATGTGATATTACATGTATTAATCGAACGGATAATACTAGCCGGTTTATGATTGAACCGGGTCATTAAATCAAGTGTTTATTTAATAATATTACTTATATATGATGATGTATATATAAACTAGTATTATTGTGCTATCCTCACCCTCTTTTTTGTTACATAACATGTTATGTAACATGACATGTGCATGCTACATTTTATGTACATATGCATTTATATGTATAATAATTATTATATATTATTTTTTTTCTAATTTTTCTCTCTTAAATTTTTCATGGCTAAGGATGAGATGTATGCAAGGTGGCATACACTCTCATCTCTCATGCCAAGTGAAATTGATTAAAGAGAACAAAGGGGTGATATGGCTAGTGAAGGATTATTCTCTAGCCATAACACTTTGCCTTTTCTCTTTCATCCAAAAAGAAGAAGAAATGAAAAAGAAAAGAGGAGTAGAGAGCAAGAGAATTCACACCATTATTTTACATCTCTTTTATCTCATATTTAGCAAAGATTAAGTGAGAGTTGCTTCAAGTTGTTGAAGTTGAAACTAGAACCGGTAGCCTTCGTGTGGATCATCTTCGACGGAGCCGATCGGAGATCAAGCGCGATCCGGAGCACTCGAAGCTTTAGCCGGAATCCGGAGTACAACCATTGGAGCAAATGAAAACGCTTCAAAGGTTGTATCTTCTCCTTGTTCTATTCTTTTATTTGCAAGTTATAGTCTTTGGTTGATTCTGGTGATTGGAGGTCTTGTTTGCATGGATCCTTTCATTTTTACGCTTCCGCAAAGTTTTTAAATATCCGTCCAGCGAGCGAGGTCCTCTTACAATACCATCCACTTGAAGTTCATCCAAGTGAAGCTATCCACTCAAGACGATGAGTGAAAGACCAAGGTGTCAAAGGTGTACTATCGGCGGTGTGTCGGTGAGTTCTTTCTTATTATAACCAACTCTTGTAGTAAAGAACTCTATGTTAATGATCCCCTAGTGTGCTAGAGATGAACTTTGTAATCCTATTATTCTTATAGTGGATGATAAACTTTCTGGACTAGGTCATGTGGTTTTTCCCCTTACATTGAGTGGGTTTTCCACGTAAAAAATATTGTGTGTCTCGTGTGCTCTTTACTTACTCTACTTTCTTATTAAGTATAACAATTTATAACAGGTGGTACAGAGTCAAGGTTGAACAGGTGGTCATGGAGCCAAGCACCACACGAATGATCAGTCTCAATGGTAGAAACTGGATGATCTGGAAATCTTGAATGGAGAAATTGTTATTTTGCAGGGATCTAACTGAATCCTTGCTAGGCGACACTGCCAAGCCTGGTGAGATGTCCGAAGGCGATTGGAAGAAGCTTGATCGCAAATCCGACGGTACTATCAGAAAATGGTTGGATGATAGCGTGTTCCATCACCTATCCACATAAATCTCGGCCTACTCTCTTTGGAAGAAATTGGAAGATCTTTATGAAAAAAAGACGACGGGTAACAAGGCTTTCTTGATCCGAAAGTTGGTTAATCTCAAGTACAAAGAAGGAAGATCTATTCCAAAGCACTTGAATGAAATGCAAAATATTATTAATCAGCTCTTCTCTATGAAAATGACTATTGATGATGAGATGCAGACCTTTTTATTGCTCAGCTCTTTGCCGGACAGTTAGGAGACATTGGAAGAGTCTCTGAGCAACTCGGCACCCGACGGTGTAGTTAGCATGAACCTCGTGGGCCTCATCATCATCGGAAGCTCTTATCACAGAGAACCGGGAGGAAGTCAGCAAAGGCAACCTCAAGGTCGAGGTCAGTCCCGAAGCAAGTCGAAGTCAAGAAAGGTTGTCGAGTGCTTCTATTATAAGAAGATGAGACATCTGAAGAATGAGTGTCGCAAGTTCACAAAGGACCAGAAGCAACAAAAAGGCAAAGCCGAGAACAAATCCGAAGAAGCAACGACAGCTACAGCCGAGATCGGTCAGTTTCTGATGATATCGGCCTGTAAAGGTGATTGCATATGCCTCACATGTATGAATATAGATTAGATGGTAGACACCGGAGTATCCTATCATGTAACTTCACGGAGAGAGTTTTTCTCAACTTACAAAGCCGGCGACTTTGGCGTTGTTAGGATGGGAAACGAGGGTATGTCAAAGATTGTAGGGATTGGAGATATCAAGATCGAGACCAATTTAGGCTGCAAAGTTGTTCTCAGAAAGGTGAGACATGTTCCAGACCACCTGAATCTAATCTTTGCGTACAAATTGGACAAGGAAGGCTACATCAACACCTTTGGTAAAGATCAATGGAAGCTTACCAAGGTATCTCTCGTTGTGGCACGTAGAAAGAAGTGTTGTACTCTCTACAAAATGCCGACCAAGATATGTAATGCCTTGGTGAATACTGTTGAGCAATGCTCAACCATGAAGTTATGGCATCGGCGGCTTAGACATTTGAACAAGAAGGGCCTACTGGCACGTGCCAAGAGAAATCCCTTACCTATTTAGAAAGTTACGCATTTGAGTTCTTGTATGCATTATTTGGCTAGCAAGCAAACTCGTTTTCTATTTTTCAAACGTGCATTTTGTACAAAGAGTTGTGTTTTTAGAAGGTTTACTCTAACATCTGTGAAATGAGGGATAGATCACTCGGCGGTGCCATCTATTTTGTTAACTTCATAGATAACTTCTCCAGGAAGACATGGGCGTATATGCTGAAGCAGAATATTCAAGTTGTGGACGTCTTCAAGCAGTTTCATCCAATGGTTGAGGGGAAGAATGGAAGATCTCTCAAGTGCATTCTTACAGATAATGGTGGAGAGTATATTGAGAAATTTGATGAGTACTGCAAGAGTCATGGCATAAGGCACGAAAGGACATGTCCGAAATCATCTCCACAGAACGATATCACCGAGCGTATGAACCGTACCATTGTAGAAAGAATCATGAGTATTTTATCACATGCAAAACCGTCAAAGGCATTTTGGGTCGAGACAATGAGGGTAGCGGCCGATGTGTTGAATCTCTCTCCATCAGTTCCTTTGAGCGATGAGGCTCCTTAGAAAGTTTGGAGAGAAAAAGGAGTATCCTACAAGTATCTAAGGGCACCTAAAGATGAAAGGGCGAAGCTCGATGCCAAGGTAAAACAGAGTATTTTCTTGGGATACTCACATGATGAATTTGGATATAGGTTGTGGGACCTAAAAAGCAATAAGCTGGTTAAAAGCCGAGATGTGGTTTTGTTTGAAGATTAAACCCTCGAAGACATCAAGAAAGGAGATATACCGACGTCATAGGGACCGACGTCGCAATCCTTTTCAGAAGTGATCGAAGATGTGGAACCGCTGCCTCCTCCCGAGATGCATGAAGACGGGGGAGATGATGTGATCGAGGTCGGTAATGATGAGGTGGATATCAATCCGAATGACCATGTGGAGAAAGGGCCAACTCTAGTCCAACCGCTTGAAGTTTCAACACCAAGGCGGTCAATAAGAGAACGTCGAACATCAACAAGGTACTTGTCACGACCCGAATATTTCGACTCGTGACCGGCACTTAACCACGCTACGTCTACAGGCGTAACGCGACTAAGTAAGCCGAACCCAGAAATCAAAACCATTTAAAAGTAGTGAGTGTTGAAAACATTTAATTAAAAACATTTAGAAGACCTTAATTAGTTCAATGAGGTTCTTTAAAAAGTTAAATTATCCTTATAATAATTTTGGCAGCATTTCCTTTGTAAAAGTAACCCCGAAAATCGGGTAAAAACAGGATATAAGTGAAAATGAGATATAATGAACAAAGCATCCCTAACCGGGAGCAATCACGCCTAACGGCGGAAACCATCACCACAAGAGTAATATACGACGCCGTAGCGAAGAATGAGCAATAAGTAACATCCCAGAATAATAACTGCAAATAAAAAGTCGGCTCCCACGAGCTCGACACCAGAATACAAAAATATACATCACCGTACTCACACTGTCTCTAAGTCAAGTACATATATGGTAGATGGAGAATACTAGATACAAAAGTGTGTACAATAAAAGTAACCAGATACCAAAACCCACCTAAATAGCAAAATAGCTCTCGGACCAACTGTAATGGTATCTGAAGCCAAAAGATGCAAAAAGGCAGCCTGCCGCGACTACTCTGAGGGGCGACCTGCAAATACTGCGGCACAACGGGGGTGAGTTGCCAACTCGTGAATAGAGATAACATATAAAGGTAATCACGAGCATGCACGTACTGCGCTACGCTATCATATGCCAGCAAGTAAATCTATATGCGACAAGCAGTAAGTGAAATAATCATGCAAATGCTCTATCAGGTAAAATAACTACAGGATGAGATACATGATAAACACTGCGGAGCATAGGATAAACAACATCTACACGAAATATCAATCGTGGAAAAAAGATCGGTGCCCAAGCTGCACCCAAATCCCAAATAATCTCAGGCGCCGGCACTCTCCTCGGCCCTCAAATCCTGTAAACCTCTGAGAATCACGAGTGCCCAACATCGGCACCCAAAATATCATAAATACTCGTGTCCAGCATTGACACGCAAATCCTCATACATCGGGCTCCGTAAGTCCGGATCAGCCCACGGGCTCCGTCTGCGGTATCGGCCCTAGGCCCCGGCAGTACGGATCATCCCGCATCCATCTCTCGACTATGATCGGTATCCTCCGGATAACCGCCAGGTCCAACCAATCACCGGTAGGTACTCGCCCACCTCCAGGCTCAATCGGCAAAGTCCATCGATCATCTCGCCGAGGGGAACCATACCGGGTCCACCACGAACCCGCAAACGGATCATCCACTCCTCGAATCGGGTTTCAAGCACACGTCTCAGCACCGAGAAAACGCGTGGTGGACGCACCAAAATATCATATCACGAGGGACCGGGTTTTCAATAATGCATCTTTTCTTAAATAATTCCACGGTCCTCAAAAACCAGAAATCACATGAAAATCCAACACCAATGAGTAAATCAAATACGATGTGCTATGTACATAAAGTCATCATAATATAGGTACAAGGGGGAACCCGCGTTTCTTAAGATAGTTCAGTTTTCAAAGACAGCATGCGGCTTCCAATTTCTATAAAAATCATATCGAATCATATATGAAACGAACTGCAGTATAATGATCAGGGCAATTCTACAGTGAGTGTGTCATGGCAATTACTAACGGTGTGTGTGTATCATGCAGATTAGTGCTCGTGCAACATAAACCGTTAGTAATAGTGCGGTGTTCTATCAATTCTAAGTTTTCATACATGTAGCAGGGAATGCAGTATGCAACAACAGTATCCATGAACAGTCAATGTAGGTAAATGCAATGTGTAGCTATAAAGTCCTATCAGCCCTGACGTAGAACGCCATGCGGGCAATATCCCCTTAGATGTTAAATCTACTCACCGAAGTCTCGCGCTAAGTGTAGCCGATGACTTGTTTCCCCTTCTTCGCAGCGTCCGTCTCACTCGCCTGCGAACCTAGATTTACACAATATAACACACATAAGCTCAAATCTACCAAAAATGAAATATTAAGGTCAAACTAGAACCCCGCGTTGCAACCCAAGCGCACGTGTGCGCGATACGCTAAAACGTGTGATCACGCTCCTGAAGCTAACCTGACGTGTTGCGATACGCAGCACAACCTAAAACCACACACGTATCACGTGTGTCGCGGAGATTTAAAATACGGAAAATAGGGTAATAGGTCCCAGATTTTTATACAGAAATATTTTTATAAAAATAAATATACCAACACACTCCAAATACCAGCAGACACCAACCACAAAAACCCAACCCACCATTCTCCCATCTGGCCGCAATTTGCGGCCAGAATGAGCTTTTCGGCGGCCTGGGTAGGGGGTTGGGCTCCCGGGTTTGGTGTGTGCACTCCATACATACTGTGTATATCCCAGTAATTACAATTTTATTCTGAAACACCCCGGGGAGTAGCAGTTTCAACAGAACCCAATTTCAAGCTAAAAGTCACACTTTGCACTAAAATGATACTTTAGGGTATTTTTGTGAAATCTGAAATAAACCCAAGTCCAAAACCACACTAATATCACATTACCAAGCTAATCAAACCATAAAAAGTTAATTTTTCTCACAACCTCACTAGATCCCTTAATAAAGCACAAAACATGCATAAAATGTAATATTTTGCTAGAAATACTTTAAGTTATGAAAAAGAGGTGCTAAGGGTGAGTTAATACCTTCAAAACACCTTAAGAAACACCAAAAATCCCTGCTTTTTCCTCAAGTGTGCAGATCCACCACCAAACACCTCAAAAGCTCATTTTTTCTATGGTTTGTGAAGGAAAAGTGTTGTTTTGAGTAGGATTTGAATGGGGGTTTAATGAGGAATGAAAAGAGAAGAGAGAAATGGAGAAAATGGTGTTGTTGCTGCCTTTCTTTCTGCTGGAGCTCAGAAGTGAGGGAAAGAGAGAGAAGCAAGGGTCAAACAAGGTCAAATCCCATACCTAACCACCATACCTTCATTTCTATTTAAATTTGCATTATAAAAAGGGGTTTTGACTTGTTTAAATGGGTGGGATAATTAAAACCATGCAAGAAAAGAAAAAGGGTTAACATAATACACTTTTTAACCAAAGTCACAAAAATGTGCTAAGTGTGCATGTGTACACTAACACAATTTCCAATTAGGATAAACACAACTAAAAATAATTAACAACCCTATAAATATATATATATATATATAAATATATATATATATATATCCATATAAACACTCCACAACACAAAACCCGCTAGCCAAGAAGGAAAATAAGATATCCATTTTTACGAAAAACACGCACACTAGCTAAATAATGAGAAAACATTCTAAACGAATTTCAAGGTGTTACAATCTACCCCCCTTAAAGAAATTCGGTCCCCGAATTTAAAAATCTAACTATACATACCTTCAAAAAGATGGGGATACCTCCTCCTCATCTCGCTCTCGGTCTCCCAAGTGACCTCCTCGCCGCTCTGGCCACGCCAAAGTACCTTGACTGACGGTATGTCCTTCGATCTCAATTTCTTCACTTGTCGATCCAAGATCATCACCGGCTGCTCTGCATAGGAAAGGTCACGCTCAAGCTGGATCGTCGGGTGCTGAATCGCATGCGAAGGATCATGAAGATATCTGCGGAGCATCGAAACGTGAAATACCGGGTGCACGTCTGGAAAACTGGGCGGAAGGGCTAAACGATACGCAACCGCACCAACTCGCTCGAGAATCTCGAAGGGGCCCACATACCTGGGACTAAGCTTCCCCTTCTTCCCAAATCTCATCACACCTTTCATTGGGGAGACCCTCAAGAAAACATGATCACCAACAGAAAACTCAAGTCTGCGCCGACGACAGTCCGCATAAGATCTCTGCCTACTCTGGGCTGCTCTCATCCTATCGCGAATCAACTGGATCTTTGCGGTCGTCTCCTCCACAATCTGCGGCCCTAAGATACTGCTCTCACTGAGCTCTGTCCAACAGGCGGGCGATCTACATCTCCTCCCATAAAGAGCCTCAAACTGTGCCATCTGAATGGTCTGCTGGTAGCTGTTGTTATAGGAGAACTCTACTAAGGGCAAATGATGATCCCAGCTACCTCCGAAGTCTAATACGCACGCTCTGAGCATGTCCTCGAGAGTCTAAATAGTACGCTCTGACTGTCCGTCGGTCTGCGGATGAAATGCTGTACTGAAACTTAAGCGGGTGCCCAAAGCCTCCTGAAGCCTCTGCTATAGTCGGCTGGTAAACTGGGTGCCTCTGTCGGACACAATACATGTCGGAACTCCGTGTAGTCGTACAATCTCATCAATATAAATCTGGGCATATTGAGCAAATCCGAAAGTCGTCTTCACCGGTAGGAAGTAAGCCGCTTTCGTCAGACGATCTACGATCACCCAGATGGAGTCATACCCTCGATTAGTCCTGGGTAGACCCACAATAAAGTCCATAGAAATCTGTTCACATTTCCACTCCGGAATGGGCAACGGCTGTAGCTCTCCCGCGGGCCTCTGATGCTCAGCCTTGACTTGCTGACAAGTCAGGCATCTCGACACAAAATCTGCAATGTCCCTCTTCATCCCGTCCCACCAGTAAACATCTCTCAAATCATGGTACATCTTGGTGGAACCTGGATGAATACTATACACCGATCGATGTGCCTCCTCGAGAATCTCACGCCGCAGTCCCTCAGCATCTGGTATGCACAATCTGGTCCCAAATCGTAGTATCCCCTGATCATCGATCATGAACTCGGAAAATCTGCCATGTCCTATCTGCGTCCTGATCTCTGAACAACGGTCATCACTGTGCTGTGCCTCATATATACGGTCAAGCAACTGTGGGCGTGCACGAACATGCGCAATCTGTCCTCCGATCGGCGTAAACTCAAACTATACCCGGCTGTCGCATAAGATCTGCCAATCTGCCGACGACTGCCTCTATACTGCGCTCAAACGACATAGACTACCTCCGGGCCTCCTACTCAAAGCATCTGCCACCACATTAGCCCTACCCGGGTGGTACAAGATCTCGCAGTTGTAGTCCTTCACTAACTCCATCCATCGGCGCTGTCTAAGGTTCAGGTCTCGCTGATGGAAGATATACTTTAAGCTCTTGTTATCAGTAAATATCTGGCACGACTCTCCATACAAATAATGTCGCCAGATCTTAAGTGCAAAGATCACTGCAGCCATCTCCAAATCGTGAGTGGGGTAGTTCTGTTCATGTTTCTTCAATTGCCGCGAAGCATACACGATCACCCTATCATGCTGCATCAGAACACACCCTAGCCCCACTAGAGAAGCATCACAATATACCACAAATCCACCTGACCCTGAAAGCAAAGATAATACTGGCGCCGTAGTCAGTAGAGCCCGTAACTGCTGAAAACTATGCTCACACTCCTCTGTCCAAACGAAAGGAACTCCCTTCCGGGTCAACCCGGTCAAAGGTGTAGCAATGTGAGAGAAATCCTGCACAAATCGCCTGTAGTAGCCGGCCGGCCCTAGAAAGCTGCGAATCTCCGTAACTGATGTGGGTCTGGGCCAACTCCGAACGGCCTCGATCTTCCTCGGGTCTACACATATACCGTCTCGTGAAATCACGTGCCCCAAGAAGTCTACGCTGTCCAGCCAGAAAGCACACTTGGAGAATTTGGCGAAAAGCTGATGCTCTCTCAAGGTCTGCAATGTAATCCGCAGGTGCTGCTCATGCTCCTCTCTACTCCGAGAATACACCAGAATATCGTCAATGAATACAATGATGAACAGATCAAGATACGGCCGGAAAATACGGTTCATCAAATCCATGAATGATGCTAGCGCATTGGTGAGTCCGAACGACATCACCAAAAACTCGTAATGGCCGTAGCGCGTGCGGAAAGCTGTCCTAGGAATGTCCTCCTGTCGAACCCGCGGCTGATGATAGCCTGATCGCAAATCGATCCTCGAAAAGTATCCTGCCCCCTGAAGCTGGTCGAACAAATCGTCGATACGCGGCAAAGGATATCTGTTCCGCACTGTAACCCTGTTCAGCTGGGGATAGTCGATACATAGATGCAAACTGCCGTCCTTCTTCTTGACGACTAGGACTGGAGCACCCCAAGGAGAAACACTGGGTCGAATAAGTCCCTTGTCCAGCAAATCTTGCAACTGACCCTTCAATTCTCGAAGTTCCGCCGGGGCCATCCGATAAGGCGGTATAGAAATAAGCCCCGCGCCAGGAACCAAATCAATACAGAAAGAAATGTCGCGCTCGGGCGGCAGCCCAGGAAGCTCGTCAGGGAACACATCAGGGAACTCGCTAACAACCGGAACCTGATCCAGAGGAACCTCTGTAGCTCTAGTATCACAAACATAGGCGAGAAATCCCTGACATCCCTTCCTCAAAAGCTGTCCAGCGCGAAAAGAAGAAATCACACAGTGTGGGGCGGCACCACGGTCCCCCAACACAACAAAAACCGACTCGCCGGGAAAACAAAATCTAACTGTCTTCTCACGGCGATCCACAGAAGCATAGCACGTGGCTAACCAATCCATGCCCAAAAGAACGTCGAAGTCCAACATCTCGAGAAGGATCAAATCGACAGGCAGCTCTCTCTCGCCAATACAGACGATACAGGATCGGAATACGTGCCTAGCGACAAACGACTCTCCCACAGGAGTAGTTACAACAAGCGGCTGATCAAGCAAACCGAACTCTCTACCCAAACTCGGCACGAAGTGTGTAGATACGTACGAGTGCGTGGATCCGGGATCGAACAATACGTGTGCATCAACAGAACATACTGGAAGGATACCTGAGACCACCGCATTGGACGCCTGCGCGTCCTGATGCGTCAAAGAAAAAACTCGTGCCTGCCCTCCACCTGTGACTGACTGTCCTCTGCCTCGGTCATCCCGTCCCCTCTGAGCAGCTCCTCCACGCCCACGACCTCTCTGTGTATGAGTCTGACGCGGAGTAACAGTAGGAACAACAGGCAACGCCCTCTGGGGTGGTGAAGGTGGTAAGGTGACGTGCGGTGCTGCTGTCTCCCCCCGGTGAATCTCAGGACAATCTCTGACGAGGTCAAGTAAACTGCCGCATCTATAGCAACCTCGCGACGACTGCTGACTCTCCCGTGGATACGAACTAAACATCTGGCCTCGTCCCGAATCTCTGCCACTCCTCGTGCCTGAACGATACCTGTCGCGGCGTCTGAATGTCTGTCTCCGTGCTGATATACCAGTACGAACTCTCTTCAGCTCTGGAACTACCGAAGTCTCAGCAAGGCGCTCCTCGACTAACAGAGCTGCATCTACCGTTGCTGCATATGTCTCGTAGTGCTTCGCGCTGATCGCAAAGAACAGTGGTGTAAGCAAGCCTCGAACAAATCTCTTGACTCGTAACTCCTCGGTAGCCACTAGATACGGCGTATAGATAGATAGCTCTGTAAACAGCACATCATACTCTGCCACTGACATCTCCGGAGTCTGGCGTAAGGACTTGAACCTGCGTGCTCTAGCATCTCTGACACTCAGGGGAAGAAAGCGGGCAAGGAATAGTGCCACGAACTCTGTCCAGGTCATAGGAGGAAGACCTGCTGCTCTGCCCTTCTCGACTGATTCGCACCATTTCTGCGCAAGACCTTCTAGGCGAAAACTCGCGAACTCAACCCATCTCGATTCTGCGTATCTGAGGGAACGACATATCCGAGCCATCCTATCAATGAAGGACTGTGGGTCCTCGGCTGCATCGGTGCCTGTGAAGACCGGAGGCTTCAGCCTTATGAACTCTGATAGCGATACTGTAATCACCTCCGTAGCTGCAGGGGCAACTGGCTGTGCGGTAGGTACCATCGCGGTCTCTGTAACGGGTGGATCCACCTCTGGTCGCTGCGCTCGAAGTGTCTCAACTAGCGATCCTATCATCTGGCGCATCTCCTGCATGCTGGATCCCACCGTCTGGCGCATCTCCTGCATACCAGCCCCTAGCGTGGCGATCTGATCTGTCACGGAAGGAACAGCCTGCTCGGGTACAACCGGTGTACTGCCCGGATCAGTCCTCGTCTCAGACGAATCAACTCGAATCTCGGCCCTCGCGGCCGCTCTCTGCGCCCTCGTAGTCTTTGCCGGCAAAATGGCTGAAAGGAAAATAAGATTCGATAAGGATGCAGAAATCGAATCGCAAGAATGTATATACTCAAAAGGAATTTAAATCAATAAGTCCAAAGGTCGCTTTGGCGGAGTACCGTGTCGTGAGTATGCCGCGGAACATACGCACGCTACGCCACTCTGCTTCAGCTACCTACTCCATCATACCAGGGTCATCCTAGGAACACTCCGAAAGGTAAAACCTACGCTCTGATACAAACTTTGTCACGACCCGAATATTTCGACTCGTGACCGGCACTTAACCACGCTACGTCTACAGGCGTAACGCGACTAAGTAAGCCGAACCCAGAAATCAAAACCATTTAAAAGTAGTGAGTGTTGAAAACATTTAATTAAAAACATTTAGAAGACCTTAATTAGTTCAATGAGGTTCTTTTAAAAGTTAAATTATCCTTATAATAATTTTGGCAGCATTTCCTTTGTAAAAGTAACCCCGAAAATCGGGTAAAAACAGGATATAAGTGAAAATGAGATATAATGAACAAAGCATCCCTAATCGGGAGCAATCACGCCCAACGGCGGAAACCATCACCACAAGAGTAATATACGACGCCGTAGCGAAGAATGAGCAATAAGTAACATCCCAGAATAATAACTGCAAATAAAAAGTCGGCTCCCACGAGCTCGACACCAGAATACAAAAATATACATCACCGTCCTTACACTGTCTCTAAGTCAAGTACATATATGGTAGATGGAGAATACTAGATACAAAAGTGTGTACAATAAAAGTAACCAGATACCACAACCCACCTAAATAGCAAAATAGCTCTCGCACCAACTGTAATGGTATCTGAAGCCAAAAGATGCAAAAAGGCAGCTTGCCGCGACTACTCTGAGGGGCGACCTGCAAATACTGCGGCACAACGGGGGTGAGTTGCCAACTCGTGAATAGAGATAACATATAAAGGTAATCACGAGCATGCACGTACTGCGCTACGCTATCATATGCCAGCAAGTAAATCTATATGCGACAAGCAGTAAGTGAAATAATCATGCAAATGCTCTATCAGGTAAAATAACTACAGGATGAGATACATGATAAACACTGCGGAGCATAGGATAAACAACATCTACACGAAATATCAATCGTGGAAAAAAGATTGGTGCCCAAGCTGCACCCAAATCCCAAATAAGCTCAGGCACCGGCACTCTCCTCGGCCCTCAAATCCTGTAAACCTCTGAGAATCACGAGTGCCCAACATCGGCACCCAAAATATCATAAATACTCGTGTCCAGCATCGACACGCAAATCCTCATACATCGGGCTCCGTAAGTCCGGATCAGCCCACGGGCTCCGTTTGCGGTATCGGCCCTAGGCCCCGGCAGTACGGATCATCCCGCATCCATCTCTCGACTCTGGTCGGTATCCTCCGGATAACCGCCAGGTCCAACCAATCACCGGTAGGTACTCGCCCACCTCCAGGCTCAATCGGCAAAGTCCATCGATCATCTCGCCGAGGGGAACCATACCGGGTCCACCACGAACCCGCAAACGGATCATCCACTCCTCGAATCGGGTTTCAAGCACACGTCTCAGCACCGAGAAAACGCGTGGTGGACGCACCAAAATATCATATCACGAGGGACCGGGTTTTCAATAATGCATCTTTTCTTAAATAATTCCACGGTCCTCAAAAACCAGAAATCACATGAAAATCCAACACCAATGAGTAAATCAAATACGATGTGCTATGTACATAAAGTCATCATAATATAGGTATAAGGGGGAACCCGCATTTCTTAAGATAGTTCAGTTTTCAAAGACAGCATGCGGCTTCCAATTTCTATAAAAATCATATCGAATCATATGTGAAACGAACTGCAGTATAATGATCAGGGCAATTCTACAGTGAGTGTGTCATGGCAATTACTAACGGTGTGTGTGTATCATGCAGATTAGTGCTCGTGCAACATAAACCGTTAGTAATAGTGCGGTGTTCTATCAATTCTAAGTTTTCATACATGTAGCAGGGAATGCAGTATGCAACAACAGTATCCATGAACAGTCAATGTAGGTAAATGCAATGTGTAGCTATAAAGTCCTATCAGCCCTGACGTAGAACGCCATGCGGGCGATATCCCCGTAGATGTTAAATCTACTCACCGAAGTCTCGCGCTAAGTGTAGCCGACGACTTGTTTCCCCTTCTTCGCAGCGTCCGTCTCACTCGCCTGCGAACCTAGATTTACACAATATAACACACATAAGCTCAAATCTACCAAAAACGAAATATTAAGGTCAAACTAGAACCCCGCGTTGCAACCCAAGCGCACGTGTGCGCGATACGCTAAAACGTGTGATCACGCTCCTGAAGCTAATCTGACGCGTCGCGATACGCAGCACAACCCAAAACCACACACGTATCACGTGTGTCGCGGAGATTTAAAATACGAAAAATAGGGTAATAAGTCCCAGATTTTTATACAGAAATATTTTTATAAAAATAAATATACCAACACACTCCAAATACCAGCAGACACCAACCACAAAAACCCCAACCCACCATTCTCCCATCTGGCCGCAATTTGCGGCCAGAATGAGCTTTTCGGCGGCCTGGGTAGGTGGTTGGGCTCCCGGGTTTGGTGTGTGCACTCCATACATACTGTGTATATCCCAGTAATTACAATTTTATTCTGAAACACCCCGGATAGTAGCAGTTTCAACAGAACCCAATTTCAAGCTAAAAGTCACACTTTGCACTAAAATGATACTTTAGGGTATTTTTGTGAAATCTGAAATAAACCCAAGTCCAAAACCACACTAATATCACATTACCAAGCTAATCAAGCCATAAAAAGTTAATTTTTCTCACAACCTCACTAGATCCCTTAATAAAGCACAAAACATGCATAAAATGTGATATTTTGCTAGAAATACTTTAAGTTATGAAAAAGAGGTGCTAAGGGTGAGTTAATACCTTCAAAACACCTTAAAAACACCAAAAATCCCTGCTTTTTCCTCAAGTGTGCAGATCCACCACCAAACACCTCTAAAGCTCATTTTTTTCTATGGTTTGTGAAGGAAAAGTGTTGTTTTGAGTAGGGTTTGAATGGGGGTTTAATGAGGAATGAAAAGAGAAGAGAGAAATGGAGAAAATGGTGTTGTTGCTGCCTTTCTTTTTGCTGGAGCTCAGAAGTGAGGGAAAGAGAGAGAAGCAAGGGTCAAACAAGGTCAAATCCCATACCTAACCACCATACCTTCATTTCTATTTAAATTTGCATTATAAAAAGGGGTTTTGACTTGTTTAAATGGGTGGGATAATTAAAACCATGCAAGAAAAGAAAAAGGGTTAACATAATACACTTTTTAACCAAAGTCACAAAAATGTGCTAAGTGTGCATGTGTACACTAACACAATTTCCAATTAGGGTAAACACAACTAAAAATAATTAACAACCCTATATATATATATATAAACACTCCACAACACAAAACCCGCTAGCCAAGAAGGAAAATAAGATATCCATTTTTACGAAAAACACGCACACTAGCTAAATAATGAGAAAACATTCTAAACGAATTTCAAGGTGTTACAGTACTCTAGCAATGAATATGTTATGCTTTCTGAGTATGATAGTCAGAGTGCCATCCATCTAGTAAAGAATCCGAGTTTCCACTCGAAGTCCAAGCACATCGATGTTTGTTGTCACTGGATCCGAGACATGCTTGAGAAGAATATATTAAAACTATAGAAAATCCATACTGACAAGAATGGTTTAGATATAATGATGAAGCCGTTGACCAAAGACAAGCACGAGATCTGTCGACTATTTGCAGGCATGGTGTTCTCCTCATAAGTCATGAGGAGGAGTTTGTAGGGAATCTCACTCCTTATGGGTGAATGTATTCTAGTCAAAATTGCATGCATGGTGTGCATGATTATTCTCCCTTGGAGTTTGATGTTTCTTGGAAAATGAAAAGTGCTTGGTTCTCCTTCCTCGGTGTTAATGCTTCTTGGGAGATGAAAGGTGGGCTTCTTGAGAGTTGATATTACTCTTGGAAAATGTAGTTAATGAATCTTGGAAATTGGAGTTTGTTGGCTTTGAGAAGAGAATGAAGTAATTGTATTGTTTGACCGAGAAGGTTTACTCCCACCTATAAACAGGGGTTCCTTGGTGCATCATTAAGGTATCCATTATCCATCATCCAGCACATCCAAGTATCAATCCAATACCATCCACATAAAGTTCATCCAAGAGAAGCCATCCACTCAAGACGACGAGTGAAGGACCGAGGTCTCAAAGGTGTATCATTGGCGGTATGCCGGTGAGTTCGTTTTTATTGCAATCCACTGTTGTAGTGAATAACTCTATATTGATGATCCTTTAATGTGCTAGAAATGAACTTTGTAATCTCATTATTCTTATGGTGAATGATAAACTTTTTGGACTAGGTCCTATGGTTTTCTCTCTCATATTGAATGGGTTTTCCACGTAAAAAAATATTGTGTCTGCTCTTTTGCTTACTCTACTTTCTTATTACGTCAAACAATTTATAACATCATGAACAAAAGGAACTCAGAAATCCACAAGCATCAGGGACCACAAGATTCACATGCATATATATGTACAACAGCATTTCTAAAGAAATCACAACACTCATTCTACGTTGATTTTAGTTACATCAACTATTTTTTATCTTATTTTATTTTGAGGAAAAGGTGGATAATTAGCCACGCCATTGCATTAAAAAGCTTTTAATGGAGACAACGATACGCCATCTAGACCAGAAAAGACATACAAACATTCACCAAAGCGTTAACGATGAACGACAAGAAAAATACATTCATCGTCTGCATTCGCTCTGAACGATGAAGGTCATAGCATGCACATCGCAACTTCAATTCTTCATCAATTCTTCATCCATGTCGATCGATCACCTCCTGTATCGATGTCGCTTGAAATTGAAGTAGAGTTGCAGGATACCATGCATGCATGCTCAAATGTGCTCTGATCGCAATGCGTATGATTATACTTGTTCCATTCATATCCGTCTCGGCTTTCGATTAAAATATTTCGGCTTCCAGCTTGGACGATATTTGTCATGCCACCGGTAGACCTATCCACCGAGATTTACTTTGGCACCAGAACCGAGTACTGCATCGCCTCTTTCCAGATGACATGCATAGATGCTTTCTCAAAAAATCAGCATGAAATTTCATGAGACTTAGCTTTGTATATCTCGAGTCGATTCAAAACAGCTTCCCAAAAATCAACCGCCTTGGCGGTCCCCAAGCGCATGCTTGACTCCATCGTTTGCCACATAATATATTTAGTATGGGGAAACAAACGATCATCATATATTTCTTCCTTTGCTCCAAATTTTTGACCAATATGAACTAAAAAAAAATACAAGGAACATACTAAATATATTATGCAAAAATCTCATCGAATCATTGAGAGGTTGAAACTAGACAAATTTTTGACAACTAGAGGGGACCATATAACAAAAATATTTTGAAATTTGAAACATATTATGAACTACGGAATAGATGATAAATTCATTATTGAGCGAGATTGCAATTTAGAGATTAAAAAAACATAGATATCGCAGGCATTGCATGGATATAGCAGGCAACTGCATAGATATCGCATAATAACTAGATATAGCATGCAACTGTTCAGATATCCTAGGATTTTTTCGACAACCGAAAAAAATTCCAAGGGTTTTTTGACAACTGCTTCGAGGCAGGGGGTTTTTGTCAGCGAGAAAAACTGCTTGGATGGTTATGACAATTTATAGGGTTCCTATTCCAGTGATAAATTTTTCTTTCTTTCTTTCAAATAATAAGGGAGATAAAAAATAATTTCCTAACCATGACATGTCTTTCCCGAAGTTATTTTGGATTTAAATACACCATGAAAGTTGATATTAAATTCAATTGTGCCAACATTATTTATCAAAATATAACATGGAACATGATAATTATTTGATGTACCAATCCACATGAGTGGCACGGCAAAAGGCTAGTATTTACAAATATATAAATAACATGTAGGAGGATGTAACTATGGTTGCAGCCGCTAATAGCCCTTTTAGACTGTTTCAAGTTGTATTTAAATTCTACATATGTTTTAGCAATAAAATTACGCTAAAAACTAACAAAGATGTTGGACTGCTTTTAACAAAAATAAGAAAAACAAGACCAAGGTCAATAAAACAGTTGCCTGTGGACCGTTTGATAAAGTTGCAACTTATTTTTCTAACTTTTTTTGTTAATTTTCGACCAATAATGAAGGATCCAATTCAATAAATGGTTTGGGGTCAAAAATTACGCCCCGCGGTGAAGCTCAAAAAGCCAAAAAAATTAACAAGTCAAAGCCAACGTCCAAGTAGACCAGGGTCCAATCCCAAGCAACTGAGTCCATGTCCAAACCGCCTCAAGCCCAAGCGAAGCCAGCCGGCCATCAAAGAAAAAGAGAAAGAATTATATAATAAATAAATTTAAATGTAATTTCCGGGGATAAATGTAAGGAAAATGGCAAAAATCCAAAATATATAAAACTCATGGCTTATATACAAAAATAAATGAAAACATAGATATAAGAGAGACAAAAGAGCAATTTTATAAAGCCAAGGGCCAAGGCGTAAAATGTAAAGCCTATATAAGGCCAATATAATCAGAAATCAATAACAATTATACTTCCTCAATCATTTCTAGGATTTTGTATGGTCTCTCTTTCTCAGGTTTTTCTTCTTATTCTGTGTAGAAAACCTGCTTTTTTTTAAGCAAAGAAAAGATTTAGTACCCTAAAACCCATTAAAAAGAAAAGTGAGAGTATCAAGACTCCATAAAAATCCCAAAAGAGACATTTCGATATGTTCTTTCGGCTTCCTCCTTAAGATCCAGGGCTTAGAAAAGGAATAAGAGGGCTTTTTTTATTATTCAATATTCATATCCAAGATTTCGAGAATTCAAGAAAGCGTTTGGACCGAATAGAAGAAGGTTGAGAGTGACCCATCAAAGGGAAAGCTTTCGAGCTTTTCCCTTGAGTCAGGAATGCCGATTTCGATTCATATTTCCCTTCAATGGCTTAGAAATGCGGATTTCGATCCGTATTTCCCTTGGGAATGCAGATTTCGATCCATAATTTTCTCTTGATGGGTGCGGATTTTTCCGTGATTCACCTTTTCATACGATAAATCGACGAATCCAGCAGTTATGCTGTCAAAATTTTATTGAAATCCACACACCCAGTTTTGTTCATAAAACAAATAAAATACCTGGATGGAAGTCACGGGTAATGCTTGACCCGGATAAATCCCAAATTTTCTGATATTTCGGGTAACCCTTTAGGGTACTTGGCTGCCTCTGGGACCCCCTTTTCTATAAGGGAGGTCCCCGACCCTTGGGGACCCCCCTCCATCAAGGAGGGCGGGAACTCCTCCCCCAGGGGGAGGTCCCCGCCTTTGAGGCATCCCCATAGGGAGGCCCTCGCCTCTGGGGACGCCTCCTCCCCCAAGGGGGAGGCTCTCGCCTCAGGGGACCCACCTCCGGGGACCCCTATAAGGGTCGCTTTGGGAAAGCCTCAAGTGGAGGGTCCCGTTTCCTCGAAGACGATGCGTTGTTTAAAAAATAATAATGATAATAATAAAATAATATAAAATATAAAAATAAAACATAAGCAAACAAACAAAATAAAAATGAAGTGAAAGCATTTGCATTTATTTTCAAACACACATATTCCGTATTGAGTTTGCACGACCCGTTAATCGGAAGTTCCCTCGCTTCAGAGCAAGGGGTAATTAACGGCAGTTTTGTCCGTGTCCGCCGGAGATTGGGATCTTCACAATCAATAAAACTCAGCATATCCTAGACAGGGAAAATCTGTATATACCTCACAAGCGAGCGAGCGCATTCCTATCTCAATAGGATGCCAAAAAAAGCTCTACACCAGCTTCCTGAATGCCCATTTTGAAGAAATATACAAATTTGGTACTATTTTGTATTTAAATAAGAAGATACCTGAATAAATAATTAAAGAGTGGTTTATAGTTAACTAAAAACGAGATTTGATTAAATATAAAGAAAAATAAAGGATTTTTTGAGTTATGGAGGGAAAAAAGGTTTGATTTAGTTAATAGGATAAAGATAGTTTATTATTTTTAATTTTCTTCATTCTTCAAATTAATCTTTTCTTTATGAAATCCTTAAAAGTGGTTGTACGATCAAAATCTTAGATATATATTATGTTCATATCACATGACATTCTACAAGGAAAATATTATGTCACAGTCTTCAGAATAGAATGACGTGCTGCGGAATTTTTAATTAAATGCCAGGTCATCGTTCTCTTTCCACTGCATAAGTATAAATCGAAACTAAAATTGTTACAACTATCCATCATTAATGTTAAGAGTATATAACATTAGTAGAGAGAAAGATCCATTCACTTTTGTGCAAATGACTACCCATGCTAATTTAAAAAGTTGAATTAAGGATGTTCCGAAAACTATTCTAACAATCGATTCCAATCATTTGAATATCCAGCAAACTCATTAATTTAAACTCTTTATACGTCATGTAGTCGGTAATTTGCTCCTCGGTGATCTTCTCTCTCGAGGACGGCTTCTTTTGTTTCCTCTTCTCCCTATGCTTCGAATCCGAAGAAATATGGTTCTGTAAAGGGTGGACACAAACGATCATCATCTATTTCTTCCTAATTTGCTACAATATATTTTACCAATGTTATGCAAAAAAATTGATCGAACAAGGAGGAATAGATACTAATTCAATGTTATTGAGAGATTGAAACTAGCGGTGTAAACAAAAATTTGACAGCTAGAGGAGACCAGATAACAAAAAATTTGAGATTTAAAACATATTTATGCTGTACAAAAGTCTAATTGAACTAGGGAATAGATGCTAAATTCATTATTGAGAGAGATTCCAATTAGATATATATATATATATATATAAAACATAAATCGATCCGAACCATTTCAAAGAGTCACATCGCTCTAACCAACACTAAATTGAGAGAGAATAACTACAATAAGTAAGTAAATATATATATAGAGAGAGAGAGAGAATGGTGATGTCAACAAACAAACCTTTTGGCGGCGGCAGAGGTGGAGACGGTCCAATTGAGACGGAGACGATGACGATGTGGTCGGTGATGACGACGAAAGCTCGTCCATTGTTGTGGCCGGGGCAAACCCCAGCCCTTCCCTTCCCGTCACTCGTTAACCATAACGTTCAGGTGCTCCGTCCGCTGGTTGGGTGTATATAATATATATATATATATATATATATATATATATATATACACACACACTATATGGGCTCCTATCCCTATCGTAAATTAAATATGAATATATTTTCTTGGGCAAATATGATTATCTTACTTGGATCAAGTGATCCATAAAACTTGAACCCAATCCCGATTTACATCATCGCCGCGCTTGTTTTTTAATCTCAACAATTTGGAGTTAAAGGGATTTTGTCCCATAAAATGAGAAGAGGAGAAAGAAGAGATTGTGCCCTCAAAAAAGTGATTTTGTTCTAAACGCATGTCCAAGTTTTCTTTCTTTATTCTTTAAGCTCAATCATCTCGGATTGAAGAAGATTTTGCCTAATAAAATTGAAGAGAAGAAACAAGAGATTTTTACCTGAAAAAAAGATTTTTTTTATAGGAAAAGAAAGAGAATAATTAGTAAAAAATATTTAAATAAAAAAGAAGGAGAGAAGAGTTTTCTAAAACATTCGCTGAGGGTAAAATCAAAACATGTCATATTTTGATTACATAGTAAATTATATTAACGTTTGCAGAGATGCCTATAAACGTGCAATTGGAAATAGTAGTTCAAGAGAGTTTTCTCTAATTAAATTAGTTGAAGATATATATCCCAAAATTTTGATAGTTGCGGGTGTTTTAGTGCAGTATAGCCGATCTTTCCAAAAATAATTTTGATGAAATCGAAATATAATTAATTGAAATATGGAAATATATAACTATGTATGGAAAATTAAACTTTAACCATGAAAACTAATTTTGATCAAATCATATTTTAAGTGAAATAATATAAAAATATAGGACTATGTTTGAAAATTAAATTTTTACAACTAGAATTAAAGGCTGGGTGCAAGTCGGTCAGGTATGATCTGACCCCAACTCGAACCCACCCGATATTTTTTAGTTTTTTCAACATTCCATACCTGTCCGAGCCTGAAGCAGGGAGTTTGCATTATTACATGAGACATTCTAACTAAAACATAAGACCAAGGCAGGTGGCATTTTCTCATTTTCGTTGTAATTTTTTTTTAAATACTTAGGAATTTCGTTACTTTTTTCTTAGAGATGCCACCTCAACAAACCTCTCTCTCTATCTCTCTCTCTCTCATTGCTCACACCAAAAAAGAAAAAAGACGTGCATCTTAAAATAAAATTTGAAAGAAATATACATAACCCCTTGGTTCTTTTTTACACACCTTAGAATTTTTTTTATAACCATCTTTAGTATTTTAAGGTTACAAATTGAAATAATTATTTTCATCACATAACAATAAATATTCTTCTTGCTTTGGGAAAAAATAATGTTTAAAAAACTTCATTGATAATTTCATAAACCATCCCAAATCGTTAAGAATAAATATTCCAAATCTTCAAGATATTACTATTTTGATAATAAAAAAATAATGTTTTTAAATATTTTGCTTAATGTCTAAAACATGGGTCAAAAGTACAAATATAACAGCAACAAGAAATTTTGGTTATATTTTATAACAAATGATTTTTTTAATATAGACCCCCTTAAAACATTGGTATTTGAAAAAACCCTAAAACTTTATATTTTTAAATATACCCCTAAAACTTCTCTGTCAAGTAAAAACACTCATTTACTTAAGTTAATTAGCATTACTAATTGGTTTAGAGCTAATATGATGAATTGTGAGATAAAAAGTTGTATGTAATATCATAACCCTCATCTAATTTTATTTTTTCGCGAAACTCATTAGTCTTACTCTTCTAAGTTTTCATCTTCAAATTATCATTTTAGGTTTTTAATGGAGATTTCTAAATATGGTAGGACCGATAGTTAAGTATATGGGAAAATTTAGTTTAATTAAGAGTTTTAGAGGATGTGTTTAAAAATATGAAGTTTTAGAAAGGCGTTTTTCAAAATAACAATGTTTTAGAAGGACTATATGAAAAACCTATAAGAAAATATAAAAAGAATTTTATTAAGGGTTTTTTACTAAAGCCCCTTCATACTTCATTTTTAATTATAAAAAAACCGCAACATACATGTAAATTGCACTAAAAAGCCTCCTAACATGCCAAAAATGGAATCTTTTTTACACCTTTCATTATTTCGTTAGGAGGCTAATGGTGAGTATCAGGTTAGGGATTTAAAACCTACACAACCCCTCTTCTTTTGCCAAAATTCCTAAATTTTCTTCTAAATTGGCTTTAGGATTATGGGTTTTATCAAAGATCTCTCAAATTGATCAAGAAAACCGGCTCATTTTTCTCAACCTTTTCCGACAACGAGTTTGTCGACTAAGCGAGAACGCGAGTTCTTTTTGTGAGAAAAATATCTACCTAAATACCTAAAAGGTAAGAACATCTCAATTACAAGTTCAGCTCCACCTTCACGTTAACTTTTGATGGAAAAAACTGGTGAGTAAGGCTTTTTAGTGCAATTTAAATTTAACGGAAATCTTTTAAAATTCCAAAGTATATAGGGTTCTTTTAGTAATTAACGAAATATGAGATGATTTTTTAGTAAAATCCCTTTTTATTAAAAACTGTTCTGAAGGTGTGTTACAGTTACTATTTAATGATTTGAGCAATTATCAAAGATATTTTATTGAAGAAAGTGAGAATATGCCCCTTTAGAATCATTGTTAAAATTGTAGAAAGGTTTCATTATCACGTTGATAATCTTTTCGTTGAAGATTTTGTCTTTCCACATTTTACAATCTAAAACTAAACAGCTCTGCTTCCAGCAAAACTGATAATTTGATTCCAGTCCTACAAAAGCTTTGTGGCAGAAGCTTGCTCTAAAATCACAAACCAAAATAGTATTCCTCATTTATACTCGATACATATAGTTTTCCCCTCGAGCTTGTCACCATTTCTCTATTTTCTTCTCTATTTTCTTCCAGTCAATTATTAATGTATATAATAAAGTAACATATTGAACAGAACAACTTCCTTAATTAAATGCACCCCTATATAGCATAGCATGCAAATTTCTATTTTCCTGCTACATATTTCAAACCAATCCACAGCCACCATTCATTCCATCACCTGCAAGCATTCCATCAATCCAGTGAAAGCAAAAAATGGCAAAACAAAAAGGGGGGAAATTAATAATCAAGCTCGAAAAGGTTACATGCTGATGCAGGTGGGTGAAGGAGCAATGGTGGAGAGACTTCATGCATAGAGGTGTTGCTTGATTTGGCAGCTGATAAATTAGGGTTCGGGCAAGAAGAAGGGGTATTGTATATACCCTTGCAATGTCGTTTTCGTATACCCTTACATATAGATAGTACAATCTCAAGGTCTAGGCTTTTGTTCTTTCCGTTTTCGTATATTTGGTTGATAAAGAAATATATTTATAGAGTTATTATAGGATGGGGTAATTAGGATTAGAAGATTGAGACCGCCATGAAATAAAAAGTTCCAAAAATAAGCCTCAGACATCTGAATACTAAAGATACTTTACGAGAGTCTCCATCATGTAATAACTTTTATAACAATATATTTCTATAGCGGCACTTTTTTTTATTTGTAGTATAATCTCCTTGGATAAGATTAAATGTCATTTGGGACTAATGTATCTAAATATTGAACTCAAGATTGCAAGTAATAAGATTAAAATGTCAATTGGGCCTAATTAACATAGGAAGGAGGTCGATTCAAAATAATACAAAAGAATTTAGAGTAAGCTTTTGTATAACAAGAGTCTATAATTATCACCGACGCATACAAATATCAGATCATCTCAGATTACTAACTAATTGTTTACCTCGATAACTTTAAAAGCAGAAGACAAGAATGGCCAATTTTGATTCCTCCATGAGATAAAATTTTTCATCTTTGATTAAAACCGTGAATTCTGTAGGATGCTAGCGTAGTACTGGGTAAAAGAAGCGTTAGATCCACTTTTTTCAACCTGTAAATATCTCCCAATTTCAGAAGACAAAATATAAATGAAGTCGAGGCAGATTGGGAGCACAAAAGAGCAAGAAAAGAACTAATCATACAAACCTGCTGGAAGGACTCCACTGATGCAAGATCATTGGGTGAAAATCCGACCTCGTCTCTTCTTCGCTGGATCAACTCAATGTTTTGCTCAACCTAATCAAGTCAAGTACTAAATAGTCAAAATGGCAATTAAAAGGAAGGGAAGGCTTTAAAATTTTATAGATTCATTGAATGCATATTAAGTTCAGAAAAATTGTTTCAAAAAAGAGGTCACAATTGTGCATCCTAAATTTGGTCAAACTAAATAGGCCAACTTCTATAAATATGGCGATATATATTTTTCTTACAAAGCATATTTGTTGGGTTAAAAATTAGCTCCCAAAGAAGTCTAAATACCTATACTAGTATTTAGCCAAATATATAGATCAATTCAAGCCCAATACAGAGGCACATTATATAAGGAACAAGTTAAAAAAAACTTGTTCATCACAAGTGGGGGCCCACAGTCTAGACAGACCCCCTAGAACAATTCAAAAGTGAATTGTTTTAGAGGCATCCCACTGTCGGGATGCCCTCCTACCGACGTCGGGAGGCCCCTAAAAGGGATGTCCCGACCCGCATAACAAAGTGGTGGCGGGACCCCTTCCGTTCAGGCGGTTTAGCTCATCTCTTAGAGAGATATTAGGGGGGTTTTCTCCCCCAAAATCATCCCGAAATCAAGGGAGTGGTTATACGCAATTCCTATTCACAGAAGGATATAAATACCCCTCTATCAACACAGAGAAAAGGATATCGATCTCTTTTCAGCAGAAGAATAGAATTTCGTTTGAAATTCTCGAAGAAAAGGAAGACTTTGAAGAAACAGATAAGAGCTTTTATAGGAATGGATAACCATTCCTTGCGCACAGGCTCTCTCTCTCTCTCTCCTCTCTCTCTCTCTCTCATTCTTTTATCTGATCAAGAAGAACATCAATGAAAACTTCTACAAGTTTTCATCTTCAATCGAGGAGCTTGAAAGCCATGGCCATGGCTTACCCTGCCAAACAAGATGAACATAATAGAGTATGAAAATTGCATATTCTAAGGAAGGCATATTTAGAACATGATATCACATGTTCTTGACGATAGAACAAAACCTAGAACATGGATCATCCCATGTTCTACATATAATGAAAAAGGCCACCCTATTTCCTTAAAAGAAAATAGAGACATGGATCAAAACCCCATGTCCCTTAATAAAATATTCGAATAGGAAAACCATATGCATCTTCAAGATATAAAAATTATATCTCCCCAATGGAATGTGGTGTTTTAAACAATGTATTCTCCCTATAGAACATGGTCTAAAAATTATGTTCTCTTTAAACACAATCCATGTGTTTATTCTTGCACAAGGCCAATGAAGATGATGCCACTCATCTTCATCCTTGTGTTGAAAACTCCATTAAATGAGTTTTCCCAATATTCATATAAGACTTGAATATTGGCAAGTCTAGATACTTTAAACAAAGTATCTAAACATACAAAGCATAAAAGACACCATGCTTATGCTTTATGAAAAGCATAAAGTCCTAAAAATGGACTTCCCGGCGATGGGAAGCTCTAAAAGGAGCTTCCCAAGTTCAGTCTGGAGGCCTCAAAATGAGACCTCCCGCTGTCGAGACCCCTCTCCCGACGTCGGGAGACCTCCAAAACGAGTCTTCCTCAATAGAAACACCCATGTTTCTTGATAAAGCGTGGGTCCCACTAAGAGTGACTCCACTATGAAAGGATGTGGCCCCCCACATAAGGTAGTGCCCAACTGCCCATCCACATTTTAAAAGTAATGTCCAACTTTGGCATTAGAATCCACATACATTAAAATTGATGTTCCCATCATTTTCATTCTTGTATTGAAAACTCCATCAAATGAGTTTTTTTCTCATTATTCCTACGAACTTGAATAATAACAAGATTAATAATGATACTTTAAACAAAGTATCTACACACGAGTATAAAACAAGGGACATAATACTTATGCTTTATTAAAGCATGAAGTCCCAAGCATGGACCTCTCGACGGCTCCAAAGAAGAGCTTCCCAAAGTGTTGTCGGGAGGCCTCAAAATGAGGCCTCCCACTGTTGGGACCCTCCTACCGACGGGTCGGGAGGTCCTAAAAATAAGCTTCCTGCAAGAAGAAACATCTTTGTTTCTTAATAAAATGTGGGTCCCACTCAGAGTGACTCTAGTATGAAATGATATGGCCCCTCACATAGGGTAGTGCCCATCTGTTTATGTCAAAATCTGACACTAAAATACCCAAAGTCTGGAACTAAACTCTTAAATTTTTTCTCATAACTTGGTGCATTTTTTTCCAATACTGATGTAATTTACATTCAAATTGTATACAAATATAAATGAAATATAATAAAAGTTCTTTCACTTCTTATATTACTTTCTGTTTGCAAATACTTTATAATCCTTTAATATGATCTCTGTGATGTAATTTGAGCAACCTAACAAGGTATACTGTCTAGGTAATTCTTTAGACACAATGATGTAATTTCTCATAGGTGCTTGCGCCTATGGGAAGTCTCGAACCCAGGGCTTTCTGGTCAAAGTTTATAACTCAAACACTTATTTTGTTTAAACTCTACATTTTGCTCCAGCGTTCAGTCGTTGGAGGTCATAAAGAGGGTAAACAATATTAATGCATTTACTTAAGTTCAACAATAGATAACTAATAACAATTAAGAAAACCAAAAAACGGCTCGATGAAGTCTTGAACCATAGTTTGACCAATGGACCCCAAGACTTCAGCTCTCACACTATTATGCTGACCTTATGTGTTTGAAATGTTAACTTATTATGTCTATACAGGATCTGAAACCATTACTCGAATGCACATATAGGAAAAATCTCATCCTTGGGGCAATGAATTGTTTGCCTAAGCTCGTCCTGCCCTAGAGCCAACCTATGAAGCACGGATACTTGTAAATGACTCATGAATCGTCCTCGATCGTATATCGGAGTCCGAACTCTCGAATTCTTTCAGATTCGCTCGGACTTGTAAATGTCTTATCAACATTTCTCGGATCGACAACTCTCCTCTTTCTCTCGAAAATTATGACGCGAAAATTTGAAAGTGCATTGAATATCTAAAACACAATACCAATATTAATTTATATTTATATGTAAATCTTAATATATATTTTTATTTATTTAATTAAAAATCAATATAAAAATGTATCTTGTATCCTAGGGTTTTGGGAAATTGTGAATCTGTATCGTATCGTATCCATGTCTGTATCCAGACCCGTGCTACATAGGAGCCCATCCTTCCACAAAATCACCAACAAAAAACAAAAAGAATATTGCGTATATTGTATAGGTAGAGTGCTTTTAACTTGAAGCAGTTCATATATAATGCAATTTTACCATATTTATTCTCAAAAATATCCTTTTTTAGTTTAGTCTCTTAAGTCAGGCTTCGGTTGTTTGCTTTCAATTCAATAAGAAGTTTAGTTAAGGCCTTAAGTCTATTTTGATTAGTACCTGATCTATTGAACGCTTCACCGAGCGTCGGAGACTTTCAAGTGTCGACTTTTCAAAGAACCTTCTCAAGAGAATGAGAGGAATAGTTGCCACTTCAGGAAAAGATATGTGATAGCTCCACTGCGAAAAATGAGCTAAAAGCATATCGATTGCAGAATGAACGCACTCCTCATGGAAGGCCCGTGATTTCAAGAACTGCTTCGGCACCTGGATAAACAGATCCTATTAAGCTACTGATAAATTGAAACAAATAAGCAAACAAAATAAAAGATTGCAAGTGACAAAATTACAAGCATAATTCTAGTCATGTAGAACTAAACACAAGGACCCTCAAAAACTTACTCTGCATAGAAGGGCTGGGGGTATGCTCGCCCAAAAGCTAATAATATATTAAATAAATATCATGCAGAAAAATAAAAGTCGATAATATGATGTGATATTACCATAGCTCAGGTGCAATGAAAGAGATCAAAAGAGGGCCATTTAAGAGCTTACTTTTGATAGTTTGATTAAATAAATGATTGGAAGACAAGAGATAACTGGTAAGTGTATTTGAGTCACATAAGCATCAATGACATGCACAGAAGATTAAAGAAGAAAATACTTCTTGCCTTCAAAACTGATGCAAAGTTCAAAGGTTTGCCACGTGTAGTGCCCGTACTATTGCTTCCTTTAAATTCCAAGCAGTCAAACACCAAGGATGCAATAGGAATAAAAACACCAGTGGCAGAAGAGAGCTTATTCAGCAGTTGGGCGCACTTGAATCTCAAAGGTATGTACCGTGGACCATGAAGCAAGGAAGCTATCCCATTTATAACTTCAATAAGCAAGGAACTCAGTGGCCGAAGGTCATGGTCCTTGATGTTGCAAGTGATAAACTTAACCCAAAGGTTGATGCAGCTTATGTACTGCCAATTGTATATCTTCTTAAGGTCTTCCTGCAACCATAAATACAAAACAAAAAATCTGTTAAAAATGTATATTTAATTTGATCCTGACATTTTGATAACCATCAGACATTCGAAATTGTAGTTCTACTTGGTCTAACATTGTCTTCACGATCATTAGTACTAAGAACACTGTTTGCCCTGGAGGAAAATTTAAAAAGCAAGTTTAAATAAATATTGTTTCGCAAAAGCCCGTGTTTCAGCCAACAAAAAGGGAGATCTATTAAGGGTGTGCAGAAATTTATAAACAAATCTCTCAACCACCACAACAAGTTCGAAGTTTTGGTGTAGTCACAGGGACTTTAAGAATCACCAAGCGACACTTCAGATACCAATCAAGAATAATAAAAAGAAGCATAAATATCTTTTGTTCATTGATAAACATTACAAAATGACACGCTAAATGGGGTAAGTTCTACCTTTTTCTTTGTCTTAAGAGCCTGGCGCAATATATTAGCAAGGTGTTGCACAGAGAGAAGCGCTTTCTGATAGGACTTTTGAATGTCTAGAGAATAGAGTTCCACAATGGAGTCTGCCAGAGCCTCCAGATGCTTTAAATTTGTAGGCTGAACGAATTTACAATGTGCAGCAAAAGCTTTATATGTTTTAGACAAACACTTGTCAAAGCAATCAGAACTTAGTTGTAGAGCAATGTCTCGGACCATGAGGAATGAGGATAATGAGAGGCTTTCCTCACCAGTCACCCAAAGATGAGTTGAAATCTGCATCCAAATGTAACAAGCACTGAGCTACTAGATTAAAAAAATTAATAAAATAATTTTTTAAAACTGATCAGAATAAAGCTACAGTATTATTAATAACTAAAGCAACAGGCAGTTAAGTAGCTGCCAGTAGCTTGAAATGCAATCACCAGCCTAAACCCAAGTTTTTTAGTGTAGAACACTAAGCTGTCATTGTTGACTCTGCTCAAAACACAATACTACGAAGTGCCAGCACACTTTCAATACTGGACACAACATCCAGGAAATGGTTAAATCCAATGTTCAGAATTCTTCTAGTAATGTATAATACCAGAAAGACCCACAGGTTTGATGATAAGAAAAGATCCTTTTACACCGTAACTCGACACATGAAAGTAGTTAGCCTACTTATAAGCAGTTTAAAATAATAACAGGGAAAAAAGAGTTCGTGAAATATGAAGCTTATAGAACTCTTGAGAAGAAATAATTACAAGATCTTTCTCCATTTCAATTCATTTGCTTTCTCTAACAATTTTTTTTCTGGTGCACAGGGCAGGCCATGAAGAACAAAAATTGAGATTCAAATAGGACAGAAACTCAATGTTTACTTACTCAAGCAATATCTTAATTAAGTTTCCTATATAATGTGCATGTTACCTTGATGAGTCTCCCTGCTAAGAAAGGGAAAGCAGAAAATAATACGGTCGAAGCTCGAAGACGCGATAACACGAGACCAAGTATCTGAGAATCGGTTACTTGATTCAAAAGAAACAAACAACTCCTCAGATAAGACTTCAACAGTGGCCTCACAGTTTCCCAGCTTGGAGTATTTTGCAGCTTTAAAATTCTTTCTTGGTTGCAGAAATCTGAGATTCCCAATCGTTTCCGGAAGATACCATCGGCTTCAGAAAGAACAAATGTCAAAATCTTGGAGAATATTTCTTTACTCGGAATTTTCTGTGGGCATTGATCAGAATCAATCCCATATCGGCATGCAGTGCGGAATCCATTAAGCAGGTTAGATAGTGCCGGCCCATCTGGCTGTTCCATAACTAACCAGCACCATACATCAATAGTAGAGCTTGTGAGGATCTTTTTATCATCTTGCTGCTCACTAAATTCATCTCCTTTGGAGTAATCAGTGCCATATTCTTCATCAGAATACTGCAATATAAAATGTTGTGGCGATAGCACTTAATATGACAGTGTATTGGAGAATTATGAACAAGAAAAATTATCCTAGAGATATAGATTGAAAGATATGCCCTATTTATCAACATAACATAATATCATGAGCAGTAGAAAAACATTAAAAACCCAGATAGGTAAGTCATGTGCCCTTGTACAGCCAAAATTTAACAATTTTACCAGAAGTGTATATATAAATTTGCATATATTGACTAATGCTGTTGGTACAAGAATACAGGATCTAAACCCTAGATGATAACAGAAGTAGTATGATAGCAATTGCCTCATCTTAGAAAAGTCAAACAAACAATCATAGAGAAGAGTCTAAGGTCACATATAACCTGACTCTGTTTGACAAACATGAATATAAACCAAGAATAAAATGCGAAAAATACTACCTCATTCAAGAATTCTCTTCGGTTTTACATTTTTCCATTACAATAACATAATCTTTCCATGTGAGGCTTGTGATTTACAATGCTAAGAGATTCATAATTTTCAAGGATTGGAAACTGCTTGATCAATATACAAGATCTCTATCAGTTAAAGCTCGATTTTGAAGCCACATAACCCAAATGTTGCAAGTGGAAGCAGGTTGACTAAATTTTGTGAAAAACTCTTAACAGTTAGATTCTAGATCTAGAAGCCACTTAACCAGAATGTTGCAAGTGCAAGCAGTTTGACTAACTTTCACCTCAATGAAAAGAATGTATGAATGTGTGTAATGTAGTAAATAAATTTTGGAACATTACATGGTATTTTATTTCCATGGAACAATTATTAACAGAATTATAAATGTTATATAGTGTATTAAGACTTACACTCTCTTTGGTTTTGGACTGCTCCAGATCAGCTCTTCGACTTTCTAAGAATTTGGCAAACTTTGGATCCTAAAATTCATTTAGGAAGAGTAGTCAGCTATATTAGAACAGTACATGATCTTAAATAGGACTTACAAATGAAAAGTCAGAATAAAAAAACAAAAGAAAATTAGACAAGTGCAAAGCCAAGTATTAGCCAGAGGCACGCTTGACAAAAACATAACTGGCCCTGGGGATTATCAAATGGAAGTTCTATGTCAGACAGACCAACCATAGAATTACAAGGAATTTGTAAGCATGCAGAATTTATGACTGCTATAAAGAGACTGCATCTAAATTGTTAACATTTATTGGGTGGTTAACCTTCAGGCATGTCCTTAAATTGCATAGGCAAGAGCATAACACATGTATTTGAATGCATGGTAATCTCCACTAGCCAATCCATAATCTTTTAATAAAAAGGCGCTTTATAATATGCAATTATGCATAAATTACATGGAATGAAAAAAGTTAACATAATGGAAACAGGCAGCAGCAGTTAGAAAATAATCTCCTTTCAACTACTTGCACATGAACTTATATGTCACTGCCTAGCAATTAGACTTACCCACACTATAAGAATCGGACATACAGAAGCCAGGATTATGCCACTACCTTTTCTAGTAGACTGTCCAGCTTTCTCTTGTGCATTGCAATTTCCATGTGAATTTTCATGTTTTCTCCCAGTAATTCAGCATTGTCCTTATCTGGATCTATGTTTCTCAAATTTATTATCAAGGAATAGTACATTTAAGATATTGACAATGTTCAGAGAAAATTGGACATGCTAACCTCCTTCATGATTCTCTTCTTCCAAAATGTATGGGCATTCAGAATCCTGTCATAACCACCAACAGCACCATGGTTAGAATATCACACAACTCCAAAACCAATTATCCAATCTACTTGTTGTCAATTACATTTCACTGCATGTGTAATTGACAACACATGAAGACCACACAAACCTTCAACTTTTGGTTATACTTAATCAGAATAACAATGTGGATTTTTCACATAGAATGACCAAACTGTTATGTACAATTATATAAAGAGGAGTTAAGATACCCGAGATATTTTTGTATACAATAGAAGAATAAAAAGAAGAAAGGATGATTCTATATTGCTATGGAAAAAAATGAACTGATCCCAAGTTTACCACAAGTTACAAATGTAAGTACTGATGCAACAAGTCAACTAGATATTATTTTTAAGCAATCATGCTTAATAAAGAAACAATAGTCACTTCTACAGATGAAGATTGAGTTACTGAACGAGTAAATTAATCTACAAGGCAAAAATTAACCTATGAATACATTCTCACATAAAATGAGACTTAAAGCAACAAGATAGATAAGACAAGAAGAAGCTAAATCTATAGGTCGAGTTATGTGCTAAAAATGAGAATGAAATCTATTGACGACAGATGTCTAAACAACCATAGATTTTAATCTTCCCTTGGAGAGGTCAAAAATGAGAGATCAACTAAATAGCAGACTCAAAAGAGTCATAATTAGGAAAGTAATGGTTTGATTTTGAAATTCGGAAGGAAAAAAACAACTATGAGAAGAACTCAAAAGACAAATGGGCCAACTTAAACGCTATGCAAGAGATGAGGATAATAATTCTTTGATGAAGTATCTTTGCACAACTTTTAAACAAAAGGCTGACTACAAAATTAAAAATTAAAAAAGATAGTAATAAAGAATAACAAAGCTCATAAATGTAAAAACATAATTTATCTAAGCATGAAAAGTGATCATTAGAAACTCATAGGCATGACTTTATATGTTTACACTACTTCTGCATAAGCATGAACATTAAATAGATAACAAAACAGGAGTCGCGGCGGGGGGGGGGGGGGGGGGGAGCCAAGCAAATGTGTGTGCGTGTGTGCGTAGAGAGAGATAATTAAACAGGAGTCGCCAAGTGTGTGTGTGTGTGTCTATATATATATATATATATATATATATATATATATATATATATATATATATATATATAATGGAGGAAAGAGGCCATAGGAGGGAATTTCCTCTTATGGCATCAAAAAAAATCAAACATCCAACATTTTATTCAACGATTGGCACCCATCATCATCAACTTTATCATCTACGATGTGGATACACCAAATTCCATGTGATTCTACCGCTTTTTCACCGTTGAATTAGCAATGTAAGAAGTTCTATTTAATTTTGCACCCACTAAATCAACGGTGAAAAAATGGTAGAATCATATAAAATTTGGTGTATCCACATCTTCGATGATAAAGGCCGATCGTCGAAAAAAGTCGTGGAGGGTGTATTTTTTCGACACCATACGAAGAAATTCCCTCCTATGGCACCTTTCCTCCATTTGTGTGTGTTGCATATATGTCTGTGTGTGTGTGTGAATTAGTGATGCAGCGAGATGAATATGCTTGGTGGTGGAATTCGGTAGTTTTTTCTACTACGTGTTGCTGGCAAGTTTATATGTAAGATTTGAAGTCCAAATCTTTTCACATTTACTATTTGACAATCAATTTCAACATATCAAAAAGTGTGCATTTTACAGCAGATAGGACCTTGTCAATTAATAAGGGGTTGAAGAGAAACTAAGTCAGAAAATGAATTATAAAACCAACGCAGATACAATTATAGAACCATCCGATGGATTTACACTCATTTGTTAACAACAGAAAAGTGGATAGATATAATTCAAACCTCAGAGAGAAACCCATCACTGTCAGAAACATCCTCCAGATAATTGTCACCATCTTCACTAAGTACATCATCGAGAAAATTGTTGGAAGTTATATCATCGATTTTAATCCCTTCAGCGCTTCTACAATAGACAACACAGGAAAAAAATTATGAACATTTCACACCCTGAAGAAACCAAACAGACGAGCTTAATATGGTCAAAATATTGTGAAAAAAACTGAGCGGCAAGTTATAAGACAATTTTCAACAGATCCCTAAAAAGGTATTATGATTTGTAATTCATACACTGTGATCATGAATGCTTGAGTGGGAAAATGCAAGTAAACGAAGACGTCATGTACATGATAAGAATTCCATAAAAAGGTAAAATTTTCTAATGATCGCGATGAATCAGCATTATCCTTGTAGTAATAGAGGGTAATTAAACATATCTTAAGCCATAAAGAAAAATTTAAATGCTCACACTCTCTTTTGTTGCTCCGCGATCATCTTGCGAGAATCTTCAGCTGCGTCTTTACGACCTGTGGTCAAAACCACAATATAATTTTGTTATTATGGAATCAAAAACAAGAAAAAGATAAAAACTATTCTACAATTCTTACGAGAAGGGGGCTTTCGCTTGAACATCGATTTCGTCTTTCGCTGCCTCTTGAGAACGGACTGCAGATTCTTCTTCGCGAACTTCCTTGCTTTCTTCCCCAATTTCCCCATCTCTAGTTTAGGGATTATCGAAGGATTGAGAGAGCTAGGGTTTCGAGATTGGGGGAAATTGGGGGCGATGCGCGCGAACGAGGGAAAGAGGTTTAGGGTTTTTCAGTTGTCAGAAGGAATCAAGATCAATATGGAATGAGAACATTTTGGGCCTGCAGACCAGATAAAGCCCAAGAAAACCCTAATTTCGATCGCAAGCGGAAGCGACGAATTTTGAATCGCATGGATTGGTATCTCAGAAAATATCGAGGTAAGCTAAAGAGAGGAGAGGTAAAAAAAATTTCTATGGCTGCTCTGTTGTGGGTCCCACTCTGATATACGGCATGGAAACCCCTCGCTGGTAGGCATGTTTGCTTGTACGGAAGTAATATGAATACTGAAATTAAGACTACTTCAAATATTTTGGTTGTTTGTTTACACGGAAGTGGAGCTTGGAAGTTACTTCAAAATGGTGACATGAATCCTATGTGGCATGGTTGCTTCCAAAATTTTCTTTTTCTCATTTTCGATGGGAAGTAACCATGGAGTACAAGAAACAAGAAACAAGAAAAAGAAATAATTATTTGAGGCTTATATTTATTTCTTTGGATAGATAATAATTTATTACTATTAAAAGAGTATTTTTTTTGTTTTGCTTATGAAAGAAACATACCAAGTTGTTGCATTTTTTATTTCCATCTTCAAAAAATATACAAACAAACAATAGAAATGAGATTTAAGTTTAATTCGTCACATATTTTTTTGAAGTTATTTCAAGATTTCTTCCCGCAAGTCTGTTGCTTCCGGACAACCAAACAGGCCCTTATTAGAGATTAGCCCTTATTAGAGATTAGCAGGAACCTGCTATTTACCAAGTGGGCTTAGCTCAGCTATACCAATTTCCTCTCCAATTCGACTCCTGAGGGGGTTGATTTCCAAAAAGAAAAGGCCGCTGCTATTTGAGCTAGGAATTGATGTTAATTTCTCCAAAAATATCCACCATAATATATTAATTATGAACACATAACAACTGTAAACTATTTGGAAATAAAATTTTAAGTTTAACGCGATGCTACCGATTTAGAGCTGCAAGGTCGAGTGCATGTTTCAAAACAAATAACAGCTAGCATACAGCCCCACCCATTTCCGCAGGATGGTTTTTTCAAATAAAAGAAAATGCTTCGTTTGTTTCTAAATGAGCCTGTGATCCAAAATCCAAATAACCACGATAGAAGAAAAACACAATTTAATAGAGCATACAAAAAATGCTGTACATGAACCACATCTCTGGGTAGTGTTTTCTGTTCGCTTCATAAGAATGCTTACCCTGTATAGCCACCAACATAAAAGCAAAGCTGGCATCCAACAATATCTCACAGTTGTGTTCATCAAATAAAACAAATAAAAAAGATCGAGTAATATTCTTCAGCAAAACCTATTTTAATTCAACAAAATAAATTTCGAATTTAATTATCTCTTGTTAATGCCCCAAAGGGTACATCACAAAATTGACAATCCACAAGCACAAATATTTAATACAAGCCATATCTAATGAGTCGTTTAGATTTACAACAAAATGGTCTCATATCACCCATCCATACAAAAAAAACTCACTTTCTTACAAACATAATCCTTTATATATTAAACCATCACAGGAATTTCTTTTCTTTTCTTATTCTTCTTTTTACTCTCAGAATAAATATCAGCAAATCATCTTTTTCGCCAGCATTGTCCAGAAGATTAATGTGCTCGGTCTCTGAGAACCTCAATGTCCATTTCGGTAGGGTCAGTTGCCTGAATCTCATAGTGCACTCCGTCTAGTTCTCGCCTGAATCGGTCCTTGGAAGTTGCATAAAGCATCTTAGCTCGGATACGAGACACTGACGGTGACCTGTTTTCATTAAATATCATCCATGATTAAAAAGATGCAATGCAAAACTGAACCCATAATACAGAAAGGGTAAAGACAGCACTTTTCAGTGGGTGATTTTACAAATTGGATGAAGAAGAGTGTGACATATAGAACAATGAGCTATAAGGGCTAACATTATCATCCAAGAATGTGAAGCAAGGATAAATAATTAATAAAATAAATAAACTATGGGAAACATAATTGGGCTTTCATGGTTAAGGAGCACATTTACATGGAAAAACTCAATTGCATACAATCCTTATTCAGACTTTAGTGTGTTTACGATACCAGGCACATGAAAGAAAGCTTATAATTTTATGATTCACATTCCAAAATCATAGGATTCTTAACGATGAAGGACTATCATCCCAAACATAATTCTGCATGTTACAAAAGCATCTCCTGACAATGCCAAAATGGAACCCTGAAGAACAGCTATGAAAAATAAATCAAGTGAGCAACCTATCAGGCCTGTAAGAAAAAAAAAAGTTCAAAAACCATGCAATAAACCAACTTCTCTCCTACATTTTCTCCCATTTTTCAGGTGATATAGTGCATTTGCAACCATGGATTCTTCGTGTACACGAGAAGCAACAACCCTAGTCACGTCGTTTTTTCTAGAATCAAAGTTATAATTATGTTTTCATTTCTTCCACCTATTTGAGGCTTCCATTAATGAAAATGTAATTGTTCTGAAAAAGAACAAGATAATCTCAGATACTGGAAATTGTATGTATACATCAAATATGCTAATATCCTCAACGTTCAGAACCATTTGAAGAACAAAGAGGAAAAAACTTCTTTTCAAGTCAATTATAATGCTCCATTATCATAATAGGTGTGCACGTAAGTTCATAATAATCATTAAACTAGTGGCAGCATTCAAGTCCATCAAACTAAAAACCTTAGGGACAAATAACAACAACATTCCCTATGAAATATTTGGTAGTACAGTCAACTACGAAATTCCTGGCTAACAGCACTACATCGGTATATTACATGAAGGTTAAAATAAAAGGTTCAATAACAAGCAAGCAAATGTGCTTAAAGTGTTGAGTTGCATATACATCTAAACAAATTATCACGACCTCTGGCTACTGAGGCTTGGAGCCATATATAGTCATTTGTCTAATTCCAAATTTGCATAGAAATTGTGTCTATTACTTTTAATAATATTGCAAGTTATTACTTATTGGTCTTCTAATAACAATTTGACTCCTCAATTCAAGTCTTGAAGTTGACAATTAAAAACTCGGTGGATATAATGGTGATAGGCAGATTTGCCACAAACCCACAAACCAAGTGGTGCTTCACCATTAGTATTTGGTGTTTTGACCTGAACTCTAGAGAGAAAACTATCTTGTAGCGATTGCTATTATCTCTGTTTCCATGTGAACGATGACACTCTCCCCCTTTCTCATTATGCATATTTACTTAATGCCAATTCTATTTATTTATTTTTCACTCAACCATCATAAATTGGCTCATGACCAACTCTAGGTTTGTAATTGAACTTGGTGATCATATGGAGGGTTTTCATGATAACGTTGAGTGGCAATAAGGCAGTTCAGTTATCAAAGACAAGTTTGTGCCTTCTAATATGTGTTTAGACTCTCTTTTCACAAGTTCAACTATGTATTTGTTCTGAACTCACAACATGAAAATAGAAATGGATTTGTTCATTTATAAACTAATTAGATAATTTTTAGAGACATGATTTCAATTTAGTATTTCAACAAGGTTTTGTCAGTCTTGGCTTCAGCTATTTCTGAGTTTCCTATAGCTAAACTATCTTTCTTTGTTCTTTTCCTCCATCAATATCTTTTTGAGAAAAAAGATGGATAATTAGCCACCCCATTTCATTAAAAAGTTTTTAATGATTACATCGATAAGCATCCACCAAAATAAACATCTCAGGCATGCAAGCCCGCAAAAAAGTACATCAAGTGCTTCGCATCCAAGTAGCACAAAACCCCCAAAAAGTACCCCTCCCCTTCCATTAACCTTGGGCTCTAATCATGCCTCACCATATGTCCCGTCTCCCTCTTCTTTCTCTCCCCCATAGTCCGGGTCTTCTTCCTCCTTCTCCAGAATCTCGGGTACAATCTTCCTTATTTTCAACTTTGAATTATTTGCAAGTAGGTTTGACCAATTGAGAAGCATTGTAGAAATTTGAATGACAACATTGCTTATACAATTCTTTTTTCCCTAAAAATTCTTTCGTTTCTTTCTTTCCATATACCCCAAGTAATACCCATAATTAATGTCCCAATTCCTCCTAATCGTTCCCCCCTAAGTTCTTTCTCCAGTACCCCCAAACATCAACGATCGATGCGGGTAGGAGAAGAATACTATTCTTGCACAAAAATAAGACCAAACTTCTTTAGCAAAGGGACAATTGAAGAAGAGACGATCTCCAGTTACTTTAGAAGACTTGCATAGCACGCAAACGGAAGGACCTTGCCACTTTCGTTTAATCAGGCTATCTCTTGTTAATACTGCCTTCTTCGACGCTAACCAACTTAAAACTTTCACCTTACTTGGTATCCTAGCCTTCCATATTGGTCGAATGGTGCCTCCTGTTTCCCCCCTCCATTTATCACCTTGTAGAGCGATTTGACCGAGAACTTTGTACTGGTATTCCATCGCCATTTTGGTCTGTCTTTTAGGTTATTTGGTCGCCAGTCGTTCAAGAATAGCACAAGTTCCTTCACCTCTAGCCTTTCCCTTGCAGCCAGAGTTCTTCTAAAAGTTGGATGCCATTCCCGTCCGTTTCAGACATCTGCAGCCTTCACGTACCTATCTCTAGCCAAGCTGTAAAATTTTGGAAACTTGAATCGCAGCGACACCTCTCCACACCAGACATATTTCCATAAATTAATTTTAGCACCGTTTCCGATCATGAATGGAATCCCTGAGAGGAACAAATTTTTGCTCTTGTATACTCCTTTCCATAGATCAGAACAAGTTGCTGCATTCTTAAGTTTAACCCCTAACGAGATCGTTTCTCAGGTAATTCGCCTTAACGAAACTCTTCCGTTTGCTCGATTTATCATCATACAAGTTCCACCATCATTTAGCAAGTAGAGTATGGTTCATATCTCTCAAATTTATTACCCCCAATCCCCCTAACTCCTTTAGCTTGCATACCTTCGACCATCCGACCAAGGAGTAGCCAGTGTCTTTGTTTCCCTCTCCATAGAAACTTTCTTTGTATTTTATCAATGCGCTTCTTAATGTTGACTGGCAACTCATGCACAGCCAAATAATACAACAGTATTGCAGTAAGAACAACGTTTAGTATCGTTACCCTTCCACCAATAGACGGTAGTCGTCCCTTCCAGCGTTCCAGCTTTTGGGTCAATCTATCAATCACCGGCATCCAGTCAGAGTTTTTCAATTTACCCGGTCGAAGCGGAAGACCCAGGTATTTTATCGGGAAGGTCTCCATTTTGCAACCGAATATATTAGTTAAATTCAATTGATCCTCCTTGTCTTCCCCAATCAAAGTAAGCGAACTTTTATGATAATTTATTTTTAACCCCGACCACTCCTTAAAAAGACAGTATCCCTTTCATTCTTCGTGCCTGAGCGATGTCCCTTACGCCAAATAATAGTGTCGTCGGCGTACTGAAGGTTAATAACAGCCGTTCTAGCAGTTCCCAGACCATCTATCAGTCCAGTTCCGCTGGTCACGTCAATCATCTTGTTAAGTCCATAGGCCACCAATATAAAAATCAGAGATGGCAGTGGATCTCCCTGTCTTAAACCTCTTTTACATATAAAATGACTTGTAAGCGTACCATTCACACTTATAGCCACCTTGGCAGTTCGTAGCCACTCTCCAATCCAAGCACACCATTTCGTCCCGAATCCATGATTATTAAGAATCTTTATAATACATCTCCAATCCATCCTGTCGTGTACCTTTTTAAAGTCCAACTTCAACATATACACTTTCAACCGTCTTCGCTTACAGGTCTGTATTATCTCCTGTACTGTTACAACCCCTTCCACGATGGATCTTCCCGGTATAAAACCCATCTGGTAGCCTCTGATAAAAGATTGCAAAAGTTCCCCAAGCCTTGTCGCCAATAGTTTGGATATAATCTTCATAACACCGTTCACCAGACTAATCGACCTATAGTCATTTACATTCGCTGCACCGTCTTTCTTTAGAATCAGGACCACATTAGCATAGTTGAACCTATGTACCTCCCCATTTCCTTCGTACCATTGCCAGATGAGTTCACAGACATCCCCCTAACAAGATCCCAAAAGTATTAGAAGAAAAATATTAGGAAACCATCTGGTCCTGCGACTTGGCCAGGACCAAGACTGAAAACTGCGCACTTGATCTCGTCTTCCGAGAACAGTCATTCTAAATCTCCCCTTTGCTCTGTCGAAATGACGTCGTCTTGTTCCCAAATTTCCATGTTCGTCCTCGGGCCTATTGGTTCGACAGCGGCGAATAAATACCTGAAATGGTCTTTGATGTGAGAACGAATCATATTCTCGTCTTCCACTTCCTGATCCCTAATATCCATCTTATTAATGATGTTCTTTCTTTGTCTACCGTTAGCCATCTACTGAAAGAATTTCATATTCAGATCCTCTCTTTTAGCCATTGCACCCTTGACCTTTATCTCCACATAATCTCCACTTTCTTATAGATGCCCTTTAGAGCTTCCCGCACTCCACACATCTCTTCCTAATATTCTGGTGATAGGTCGTCTAATTCTTCATTCTCCTCCAACAACACCAGCTTGGTCATCAAATCTCTCTTTTGTTCTTTTATGCTTCCGAACTTTTCTTTTGCCCATTTGGATAGAAACATCCTAAGATGCGATAGTTTAGCAACCAATCTGTGAGAAGCCATCGACTCATCCACAGGCATGACTATCCCAACAGTGTTTAATAACATTCTCGCAAGTCGGGTCCTCTAACCACATCCTCTCAAATCGAATTTTTTTTTTCCGGACAGTCTTTCTCACCCCGTTAGATAAGTTCAGAGGAACGTGATCCGAGATGGGGCTTTTAAGCGAAAACGAGTGTGCCGGAAAGAATCTGGATACCCAGTCCAAGGATACGAAGATTCTATGGAGTTTGGCCAGACAAAATTTAGCCTGTCAATTCGACCAAGTGAACAATTTATCGTTGTTGATTAAGTCCATCAGGTACAGGTCGTTAATCAAACCATTAAAAATTCTGCTATTCTTCTCGTCTCCTTTACTTCCTTTCTTTCATCCATATACCTGACCACGTTAAAATCCCCCCTAAAACCCAAGGATGATGCCATTTATTGGCAACGTATTTAAGCTCGTCAAAAAAACCCATTCTAAGTTCCTTCTTGTTAGGTCCGTACACAGCGGTCACAGTTTCGTGCATACCCCCATATATAGATTTGATTACCACATAGACTCTGAATGCACCAATCCACTCATCTACAATCGCAAATGCATACTGGTTAAATCCTACCAGTATCCCCCCCGAAGCTCCTTCCGAGTTCTTACATCTCCATACCATATCTCTATTACCCCCCACGAAATCTAATACAGAACAATGCAGCAGCTTTGTTTCGGACAGACAAGCCACGTCCAATCTTTTATCCCCTAACACCACCCTATTCATCCTTCATTTGTGGGGCAATCTCATAACCCTAACATTCCAGAAGGTGTAATTCATTGGACAATAGACAAAGGATCTCCCCCCTCATCTAAAACGTCACTCTAACAAGTCAAGAAGGTCGTTGCTAACTTCCAAAATATTATCGTTATTAAAACTAGCAAAAGCATCTATCGAACTCATCCTCAGATACCCATCTAGTAAATTTAACAGTAAAAGAAGAGTTTCATCTGGTATAAAGCCGAAAATTGAAAGAGAGGATAAGTGATCACCTGAGACCCGTATGTAGTTCTCTCTCTTACTGGTGCTCACCGACATACATTCTAGACTGAAAATCTCCCCTCCATGTCTATTGCTTCTCCTCAGAATGCTAGCCTCTGGTTTCTCAATGGTCTCAAGAATCGCGTTGTCATTTACCCCAGTAGTCTTGATATTCTCTAACCCTCCTTTCACCTCACCCAGCGCACAGGAGCTCCCAAACTGAGTCTCTTCCACCCTGTCACAATCTTCCAGCTGAACGACCTTTGACGTAAGATATCCCCCCTGCCGCCTTGTCCGTTTGAGGCTCGGAACCCAACTCCTCAATGGTAACCATGTTCGTACTGTTCAAACCATCGCACCCCTTTCCAAAATTTTGTTCTAACCAATGATCAAGATATTTCTTTAGCCCATGGGAAACCTTATTTTCTAAAACTATTCTTTGGCCTGCCTCTAATTCTCGACCCATCAACTCCTGGCCCAGAACCGTGTCCTCCATAAATTTTCTTTTACCTTTTTGCAACAACAGTTTTCTCCTTGTTCCCCACAACCCCTACCCCTGGCCCTATTCTATTTTTCTCCGTCTCGAGCCATTTCCTCCATCAATATTAATATGAAGAGTTGTAACTTGTTTTTAAGGTTTATGGCAAACCCCTCTCTTGCAAATAATTAACTTGGCTAGGAATCTGGCATTTTTATGATAGCATATAGCCATCAGGAGACGACTGATCATATAAATTCTACCACAACATTCACAAAGCCTTGATCCATACCGAGTCACAGAGTCTTGTTCCACATGCAGTCCAATGATGAATATGTCAAGTCTTAGATGATGATGATGATGAAAACAAATTGTTATAATGCAAACTACGAGAAAAGGATTATTTACATTGTTTTTTCAATCGGCATTTACAATCTATATACCCTGATTCTACAGGGAAATATTTTTTTACACCTTTTGCATCTAGATAATCCCCATCAAGGTCAAAAACATTAAATAAACCAAATTTGAAATAGTAAACCATCTCCAGCACATACTGGAGCAAACATGATATTAAGTTATCAACTCATACTCATGTACGCTTTTTTTTCCGAATCAATTTAACTTATTATTTCATATGTGAATCTAATTAAGGAGACAGTGACAGAAAATGACCCATAGAGTGGACGTGCTAGTTTGGAATAAAAACGTATCGATGTTGTTGATAGCCTTATTCTTCTTTTCTTTTCTTTTATGGTTTTTCGGCAAAAGAACATCAATGTTAGTGATGCAAGAACTTTTGAGGAGTAGAACTCACCACGCAAAAAAGAAAATCTTGCTTTTCTGACAGTTCTCCTCAGTAACAAAGTCAAATTCATAAATCGCATAACGGCAATCATTTTCAGGTAGAGCCGCCACGAAATCATCATAGCTTTCAGCAGCACCTCCAGTCTTCTCCACGACAACCTCCTTTCGCTTCTCATCTATCTTGAAGATCACATAGCGATGCACCTTCTTCCTTTGAAGCTCTAAGAATGTATCCTTGCAATGATCAGCAACTCCCATACCAGAGGATGCATTTGACTGTAATAAGATGGCCAAGATGTTAGACTTCTACAATGCCCATATTCAATAAACTCTAAAAAAAAATAAAGAAAATCCATTAAGGATGAACACCGCATGCAGGGACCAAACCAAACCAATGTTTTTTTCTTTAAGTTATGGGGCCACATACTAGTGCTTGGATACGGTTTGATGTTTAAAAGCATATAGGCTATTGGCATAAAGAGGCATATGTAATTCTACAATGATAACCGTGAAAAATCATTATTAAAAAGCACATCCAAAAAATTTAAAGACCAAATACATCAAGATTGAAAGACCAAGAAACCAAACCTACGATGTGAGTAACAAAGGGATATTGTTCACCTGATAAAATCAATAAGATTATCCAATGAGCTGTAGCATAAACCTTGACGAAAATAATTAAAATTTGTCAAAAATATGACACCAATCTAATATAATCATCAACAATATGTACCTTAGTGTAGCAGCTCTATTACAGTTGTGTATGTGCTCTTTCCGAAGATAACTGATTTATTCTAAACTCTAAAGTCAGAAGCTATTGCAAATGTATGCTAAGCACATACAAAGGCATCAACCAAAAGGGTAAAAGTAGGACCAGAGCATCAAGAAAGGAGAGCAAATCAGCAAGAGGATTCTCTCCACAAAAGCCCCAGAAAATAATTTAATAAAATCAAAATTATATGAATCACCTTGCCTAACTAAAATATGTTTACGTCCTTTTAAAGTATCTAAAAACCCTCTAAATAATTCTAGAGTATTTGTTTTTTAGATTTTGAACAGTGTCCCGAATGACCACTATTTGCTTCTCAGCAAGCATTGTTCTAAATCCTGATGCCTATAATAAAGTGGCCTGAGCACCATGCCTCCTGAAAAGGTGGTAAATAAAAACGAAAAAACTGGAATTTTTTCCCACTGTGTCATGTTTCGTAATATCATGTCTGCATTACTGTAGTGACAAATATATCTGCACTGATCTTTATGTGTGCAGCATATCAATTTAGATCTTGCTTTATTACTGAATATTATCATCATCACATTTGGGACTTACAAATACGGCAAGGTAATAAGATCTGAGAAAACATATACCTACGTGACTCAAAACACAAAAATCCAACAGAAAAAGAAATGAAACTAAAGACCTGGTTTGGGATAATTTGACGCCATATTAACAACTTCCCAAAGCATCAGCTTGCAAAAACTTGGAATGGATTGTTATCAGCTTTTTCAGCAAGGATTTCCAAATTGACTATTATAAAATTAGCAGGTAACAAAACTGGTCTTTTGTTATCAAATTGAAGCTAAATTGTTGTCCCATCCCGCACTTCACTTGAGGTCTTACCGTTTTTAATGGTTTTAGACTCATACGCAGGAACGACATTCAACTTATTAGTCATCGAGGTTAATTAACATGCATGATACTGAATGTTTCCATACTATTGAAACTCCATGTTTAAGGTTAGCCAACTAAAGACTTGGCTGTCCAAGCTTTACGGACATTCATGCTGAGACAACAATTCAAATTGTAAAAGCAAGGATGATCAAATAGTTAACACGATCTCACAAGATGTCCCATATGTAAATCACAATTATATATCTGAGCAGAAAATAGGTATACCATGCATATTGAAGAACATTAACAGATTAGCAACTAAACTGTAACACCGCAAGAGCAAAAGAAAAAATTCCTTGGTCTGTTTCCGTGAAGGTGTGCACTGCTTTCAACATCTTATCTAAGTAGGATATGATTGTATTAACAATAAATCATAGGAAGTAAATGTTGCATCTGTGTTGATACAACGCTTCACCCTTTCTCAAGGTTAAACGGAAGCCAGATGCTTTGCTTTTTAGCGGATATACTACAAGACAAGAGGACTATCAAAAAGGTTCCCTACTCAAATTTTATACACTAAGAAGAAGTGAAACAAAGTAATAGAATTATTTTACCGAAACCAAAAAGTAAATAAGGCAAGGAGAGACATAACAGTTGCTCATTCGCGTACAAGAAATGCTTTTCCATTATTAAGAGAAAAAAACTAGGGGAAAATAGGTCTAAATCACTAGCTATGAAATGCAATAGGTTTAGGTCCCTGGTCCGAAAGAAGTTGTGAAAAACTCCTTAAACTTAAAAATTCATGTGTTTTAGTCCTTATAGTACATTTACTATTGTTTTATGCCAACACTGGTAAACTACTACATTTACTTCTTAAAGTACTATAGTTATCTTTCAAAATACTACATTTGTGTTAAAGTACTACATTTGACATGAAACTGTTACATTTTTTAGTAAACTTGCTATATCTATTACATTTGATCTATTTCAATATAAATGTAGTATTTTGAAAGTTAACTATAATATTTTAAAAGGTAAATATAGTAGTTTACCTAAAAGGGCAATATTGACATAAAACAATATTAAATGTACTGTAGGAATTAAAACACAAAAAAATTTAAGTTTAGTGAGTTATTTTAGTTTTTTTTACAACTTTTTTGGGGCCAGGACCTAAGCCCGTGGCTTTTCAAAGCTAGGAAGATCCATTTTCCTCAAAAACCTAAGCTCCAAATTTCCGCCAGACTTGCAAAATTTATAAAGACTAGTATCAATGTATCATGCATCTATAACAGGCTTCACAGCGCTAATAACGTTACAAAATTTTAGAGGTCGTCGATAGCATATTTACCATTAACATCTCCGCAATTTTTTAAAGCCAATGATAGCATCTTTACAATTAACTATGCTAAACATAGTCAGATGTCAACTCAAGATTGATTGAAATCTATCAACCAAGTCAAATGGGGGGACAACAGATTCACATTTAAGCATCCAACTAAATAAAATCATCCATCAAAGTAATTACAAACATAACTATCGATTTTTAGTGTGCTTCAAACTTATTAGCAATTAAAATCGACTAATCAAACGAAAAAATTGCAAAGATCTAGCAGCATCCAAAATACACAGAGATCTAACAAAAGATCTGAATAGACATGAACAAAACAAGATCCACACCGAAATCGCAAATCGAATCGCAGCTAAAAATTACGATCACAACTCACAGCTGATCTTATGAGCGTTGCCATTCTAATCGGCAAAAGAAATTTTTTTTTTAGGGTTTCGAGTTGAAATTTTTTGGCGAGAGTGAAACTGTATAATCGAAAGGATGTATTAAAAAAATTCCAATAATAAAAGAAGTGGAGAGAGAGGAAGAGGATGGGGTTTTCGTAAATAAAAAGAGATTCTGTCTATTTTGGCGGTGGGGTTTTTAACTTGGGTGAGAATTGCTTGGGCCCACACCTGATAGTCAGTGATCGTTTAAGGGGTGAAGATGTGAAATGAGAGGGCGTATCCACCAACCACGTGTTCTTACGAAATAAGCAGGATACATGGACGGTTGGATCGACAGGAGATAACGGGTCGGATCCCATAGACACTGTGCTGACTTCCGATGGAATAAAGGGAAAACATTAAGAAAATAAAAAAAATTGGAAGAAACCAATACACACACACATAAGGTTAACGGAGGAAATGTGTCATAAGAGCGAATTTCCTCATATGGCGTCGGGAAAATGCACCCTTCATGTTTTTTTCGACGATCAGCATACATCAACTCCATCTTTATCATCTAAGATGTGGATACACCAAATTTCTTGTGATTATACCATTTTTTCACCGTTGATTTAGTTGGTGCAAAATTAATGGTTTACCGACAATAGAACTTTTTACATTGCTAATTCAACGGTAAAAAAATTGTGGAATCACATGAAATTTGGTGTATGCACATCTTAGATGATAACGATGATGATGATGGATGCCGATCGTCGGAAAAAATGATGGAGGTTGTATTTTTTCGACGCCGTAGGAGGAATCCCCTCTTATGGCCTCTGATGGAGCTCCTTTTTAGGCCTCCGTCAGATGTTGTCTTCCGTTGATCTCGCGACGGACTTAGTTGATTATCCTCCATTGCGTGTGGGTCTCAATGGGTTTTTGGAGGAAGAAGTGAAGTGCGGGAGTTGGTGCCAAGTACCTGCAAAGAAGTCCCGGGATGGTTTGGTACCACCAAGGGCCCTCCGATGCTCAAGTTAGTGATGAGATCCGAGCAGAGTAACGGCTTAAAAGAGTAAAAAATGGCTTATTTGACCCCTCTGTGATGGGGGTTCATATAGCGGTGGAGCACGCAGCAGCGGGCGCGAAAAATCTCGCCGGCGGTTACGCCCCCCGACGTCACGCCCGCGTAGAAAGCAGATCGCCCATTAATGGGGATTGATGGCGTAGAACGTGGGATGTTGCTGGCGTAAAATCAGCGCATGGCGAGATTCGCGGAGCGGCGGTTACGCTTGTGAGCGACGACCTCGGTCGAAGGGTCGAGGAAGGCGGCCTCGGACTGGAGCTCGAGACGAGCGAGGAGGCCGAGGAGTCCTGGTCCTGTGACAGCTCGACGCGAACCACGGGGCCGAGGAGGCCCATCTGCAGGGGGCCCTGAGGAGGGCCAGCTTGTGCCTGCAGGTCGGGTATAGGGTTGCTTGGTTGGCCCCCGTGGGCCCCTTCTACTGAGTTCTAGGGCACGTCACCTGCCACGTGTCATGACCTTGGGGATCGCCAATATCGAGCACTATCATTAGCCTCCCACTCTTGTCCCGACCAGCTAGCGGGTCGGGTCAGGAGTGGACTGCTGGGCCTCCCGAGGTGAGATCCCTTCCGGGGTTTCGTCGGGACGAGTCCTCGGGCCGTCGGTTGTCTCTCCCGCTTGCGAATCAAGGCGAGATCTCCGCATCTTAAAGAGGGGGTGCCGGTTCGTGCACTCTGTAACTGAAGCAATGGTCCATGTGTCAAGTGACGATTGGCCGGCATGACGTATGCGGGCCTGTGACGTCCAATGGGACGCGGTTCAGTGCAGGACCGACACGCGGAGCGATCGGAGTCGCTGGGCGTGAGGAGTCGTTTTGGCGGGAGATGACGGGCGCCGTTGGATGTGGCCGTACGCAGTGATAAAACGGGGGCGGGGACCGCCTCAGGGCCCCCCAATCTTTCATTTCCCTTCTTCCTTGCGTCGCCGCCGTTCGGCGTTCTTCTTCCTTTGGAATACATGGTTCGCTCCCACTCTTCGGGAGGCTCACGCCAGAAGGAAACTAGCGGAGTAGCCGAGCCCCCGTCTAGCTCTTGCCCCCCGCCGGATTCTCTGCCGACAGTAGGGCCATCTGCTTCGTCGACGGCATCGGGCGGCTTCTTCAACAGCGGCCAGAGTCGTCCACAATTACCCGAGTCCCAGACAGGGGACAGAGGGAAGGGCGAGGGCAGGCCCCTTCTCAAGAGGAAGAGGACGGTTTCTCGCGCGCCGTCGTCGAGGGTCCCTGAGGGAATTCCCGTGCGGGAGGGGGGTGCCGTCTTCACGGTTCCGTCTGGACTTTCTGTCGCCGCTGGCCTGCTCGCCGGGATGGAGGAGTCGGCTGGGGGAAAGCTCCCGTACGGCTCCTTGAGGGACCAATTGAAGGCCATGGCCCAGGGGGCGGCTCAGGTATGAATCCCTTCACGTGTATTTGTCTTGGTACACCTTCCCTTAGCTTGGGGGCCTCCTGGTTTCTCATCGGCTTTCCGTCAGGTTCTTCAACACTGCGCCCTTGCCACTCGCATGGAGGCCGAGGGGGCGTTCCACGCTCTGAGGCCAGTGGAGGCGTTCCCTTCGGAGGTCGAGATTTTGCAACGCGACCTGTGCCAGGAGAGGGCAAGGGCTGACGTTGTGGCGGGCCGGGCGGAGGCTGCGGAACTTGCCAACTCGGCGACTCGGGGTGCCCTCCGTCGTCTGAATGCGTCTCTTCAGGTTGCCGATAGGAAACTGGCAGACATGGCCGAACGCTTCGCGGCCTTGGAAAAAGAGAGGGACGCCGGCAGAAGAGATGCCAAGGCGGCCCTTATGGTGGCCCGGGTTGCCGAGGTTCGGGCTAAAAAAGCTGTGGCCGATTATAAGACGTCGGAGCAGTTTTATACCGAGCTCAGGGAGTATTCTGCAGTCGCATGGAACAATGCCCTGGACGCCGTGAAGGAACGGCTTCCTGAGTTCGATGATGGTGAGCTCCGCGCTCGGGCTCCGCTTCCAGTGGCAAGGCCTCCGGTGGGAGATGGCGAGGGGAGCAGGGCGCGCCCCGGGCGACAAGATCTCCGGCGGTAGAGCCCCCGGTGGGCTGAGATGCCAGCGATGAAGGGACCGGAGTAAGCCTCTGGGCAGTTTGTAGGGCAGGGGAGGCCCAGACTACCCTTTGTAACAACTTTGCTTTGGTGATAAGAGAATTTTTTTTTCGTTGGTTTGCATTTTATCTTCCGTGTGTGAAGGATGTTCGCAGGATATCTTTGCTTGTATTGTCGTGTTTTCATGTCAGGTTGGCCATTTTTCTGGCGATCTCCTGTCGAGCTGACTTCAATCACTCGCCGGCGAGTGTGTCAAGCGCTGCCGCGGAGGTATCCTCATGGTCCCCGAGGTCGATGGGAGATCGTTTAGACTTGGATGAACCTGACGTTCCTCCCGGGTGTCTTGGATCCTCGACCGCTGGCGTTGGGGTAGGGTGTGTTAGTTATATGTATGCCCTAGAGGCCATTACTGTACATATGATGTATATTGTAGTGGATGCTAGGACGTATATAGGGAGGACTTTCTTGCTCGACATGATAGTATGCTATCTGGTTGATCTTTACCTTAACGTGTATACTGTTTGTCTCTCTGTTACATGTTGGTAAAGCCCTTAGGATCTGTGCTTGACTACCTGGACTATGATGCGGATCATACTAGTGGGGACATGGTAGTCCATAAGTACATCCTTCAAAGTCCCTAGTCGTGGGTGTATCGAGACGGGGTATCGATATACCAGAGTAGACTAGCGTATACCTTCTCGACCCATACAGATGGGCGATGGATGATCCCATATCCATCGGTGTTTGACATCAGAGATGGTATACAGGTGCTCAGTAGAGACTGGGTACACTGGACGGACTCGCCGAGAACTCCCAGATGGTACTATACCTCACGTTAGATGGCAGTTCTCTGGTGACACTGGTACAGAGTAGTCTGTTGACCCGAGATCGTCATAGAGTCTTGTGTGGTTCCCACTGTGCTTTGATTTCCATCTTACCACGTCCAAGAGGGCGTGCAAAACGGTGGTTTTTGGGTACAGTCCCGAATCACATGGAGGCAATGAGCGATAGGAGGGGATTCGTCTCTCCCGGTATAGGGAGTTGATGTTGCGCTGTGTTCGATTGGCTATAACAGGAAATCCCTGGCCAGGGTTGCTGAGATTTACTGGTAAGTGTTACCAGTAGTTTCTCGAATTGTTATAGACCTCATATCGACACGACTTATCGAGCTATTGGGGTCTGACGTATACCACCCCTAGGCAAGATATGCGACATATCAGACGATCAGACCGGACTGTACGGTAGTGTTACTGGTCGGATTCACTGGAGTGTGAGCGGGCTTGATCGTCGATCTTCAGATCGCTCAATACCCGGGTGGCCGTTACGTTTAGCAGACCGCTTGCGGCTTGTGGGTGTTTGATATGATCATCGCCTGCTGCCGGCGTATTGACGAGTCTTTAGAGTCCTACACAGAGGTTTCCTGGCTCAAGCGAAACGAAATAGGAGCGCATATGAGATATGTGCGGGACCGAGAATAATGCGTGTATGTGATACCGTATTCCATTCTCGCGATGAATGTATCGATTAGGTTATATGCGATATACCCTAGTTATCGAATCAAAGGTTGATTCGATAAGCCGATACATAGGATACTGGTCGGTTATATGCGATATGACCGGATCGTTAAATCAAGTGTTGATTTAATGATTTAATGTATAATTATATATTTGATATATTACTTTGCATTAACTAGTATCGGTTCACTTTAAATGGATATTCTCACTCGGGTGTGCGCATTGCATATGCGATATGATTTTGTGCACATGTTTGTATCATGTTTGATGATGCATGCTTATTGGTTAAGTATAAAGAATTAAACCAAGGATTAAGTTGTTGATTAGGGTTTTACTTATTCATTTATCTTATTTATTTATTCATTTTTGAATAAATTGGAAGATAAATGAATGGTGGCTACTTTTGTTTTTAGTTGAAGTTTCATGAAGTTTTGACTTGATGACTTTTTTGTTCTCATCCTTAACCCTAACCATCAACCCAACCTTAGTCAATTCTCTACACTTAACTAAGGTAAAGATTATGATAAGTATTGTTTTATTTTTCTATTTAAATTAACTTATCATATTCTTCATCTTCTTCTTTTTCTTCACTTCAAGAAAAAGCTTCACAAGCTTTAATGGCAAAGTGAGAATTAGAGTGAGAAATCCAATTCTAAAGTTTACCCACTTCCTATTTCTTCATCCTCTACCTCTTGCCAAGTAGTAGAGTGTGTTTCCTTCACAAGTTTTCAAGGCTTGGTGAAGGTGGAGCTTGATCTAGCGATGCCTCGACGTAGATCATCTTCGGCATGGACATCGACGACCTAGCTCGCTTTTTCTCCGACGAAGCCGACTCTAGAGCCCGGATTCCTTTTGGACAGCGGAGACGACTTCGTTGCGGAGCTATGGAGGTGGAGCACCGGATCTACAAAGGTTGTATTTCCGTATCTATTAGTTAAGTGTTAACTAGTTAGCTTTTTCGCCTAGTTTTCTAGCAAACGATCCGTAGTCGGGTCTCTCGGCACCTAGAATTTTTGAAACGGGCATGGTCGATGCCTTTTGTGACCTCACTAGGGTGCCTAGGAACCCTACAGTGGTATCAGAGACTAGCTAGAGCCTTAGGCGATGTCTAGACGGATTTTGAACTCCGAACGAACCCGAAATCCTAACACACCCATGCTCTCTGTCCAATTTTCAAAAACAGGGATTTTTACACATTAAAAATATGCAGAAAATCAAGCAGGGTTTTATATGAATTACTGTGAAATACGGGGGCCTAATTCGAAAAAAACCACCGCGGAACCGCGGCACTTGTTTGGCACGTGCGGCGGTTCCGCGGCCGACTGTTCTCCCCTTGCGTTGACTTTTGCACAGTAATTTATATTTAACAGTGATGTGTTCTCTGGATATTTTTAATATTTATTCAAGAGTTGAATTTTCTGGAGTTGTTTTGGGGATTCGGTGTTTCGATCGGAGTATCAAATTTTGTCTGTGTGGCTTTCCGGATAAATTTTAGAATATGTTAAAAAGTTCGACCGGATATAAATACCCAATTTTTCCCCTGTCGGGAAATTTCCAAGTGTTGGATTTTTCCGTAGTTTAACGATGTTCTAAGTAGTGCAAGTAACGCGATGGTCCCTCTAGAAGACAACAAACCTTAACTCGATTATGTGACCGTCTTGAACTGCCCTTTGAACCTTCGGGTTTGGGGCAGTACGGCGTGCCACATGTGAGGCGTTGGCTTGACCCTTCTACGGCTGGACCGTTGCTACTGAGGCACGAACTGAATGTTGTTAGACTTATTTCATGTGTTGAGTAGTATTGGGAAAACTTGGGTGTTCGATTGTTCGATCGGAAAGTTTGACATTTTCTATTTATCCGGAATGGGATACAATAATTGGAATTCACAAGTAGTTATGAGATAACTAAATGAATGTTATAAACATAGCACTTTAGTCTCACTTGATCGGTTGCCACGGAATTTTGATGCGATCAAAAGTCCGTCGCAATCACGTAGCGTACGCGGATACTCGCCGGGTAAACTTAATAGACAGCCTCACCCCATAGCCCCGACCAAGTGACTGTAGGAGAACCCCGTCGCCGAAAGCATCCGTTCGGGTGCTCGCGGTAATGGTGTTCCGCCTTGGTGCACTTCGTCGACGGTATCGGGGGTGCGGCCGTCTACTGAAGTTTGCGACGAGCATTCGATCAGCTTTTCGGGAATCTTGTTGAATTGCCCGACTTGATATTGAAAAGTGTTTTCGATAATGAGACTAAAATGCGGGGTTTATAATTGTTAGGCATGCGATGTCTAAGTAATTCATTTGGTCAGGCATGCGATGTCTGAGATGGTTGCGGATTCCAACTGTTGTAGTTTTACACTTTCTTTTCTGTGACCGTAAGTGTAATATGTGATATCGCCGGTTTCGTTGCTATATGTCAACGACAATTGGGATGCGCATATTTACTTACGTTGATGACATGTGATGTTATGTGTTGCTGGATATGTTATATTGGATCGTCGTGTTTGAATAGCCGGGGTTTTTTATGTAAGATGAGTGTTTTTCATTTTCATTCATGTAAAAACTTGTATGTAATATTCTTTTATTGGGGCGCTTCCAGGTTGCGGGAGTTGTCACCTGTTGTATATTATTTACTTTTCCGCACTAGGATAGACCCAAGGAGGGGAGCACAAGTAACCGGGTTCTGGAGTCCAGTGGGAGACCAACTCGAGGAGTCGAGTCCGGGTCTCCTAACTCTAGAATTGGCAGGGTTGCTTGCCGCTCTCGTAGGGGTCTAGGGGTGTGGGTTTGGCTATTCATCACGACCGTGGAATCCGTGTTTTATACTGGCTCGTATTGAAAACACGGACGTCCTAGTATATCCAATATTTCATATGATTCTTCTGCTGCGATATCTGTGATGTGATCATGTGATGTTCTGTGATAGATACAGTATGTAGTATATATGATATATTATATAGACGTTACTTATGTTTTACACCCGTGCTAGCCCTGCCCCGCTCTGTCGTTAGTTACCTAACCTAACGGTGCACGAGGGGACATCGAGGCGAATGCGGATGGCATAAGTGTACGTCGTATTTATCTGTGATGTTTAGGTACTTAAATGATGGGACTTCATTAATATGATTAATGAAAATAAAAGAAACCTAAGATGTTGCAGAATCGAATTTCAAAATAAAACAGGTAGCTACAGTTCTTGCTTTGCACAGCGGTATATATGATATATCCTGCACCTTATTCGATAAGGAAAGGACCGAGATCCCTTCACCGGGAGTGACTCCTTTAGCAATAACTGGCAGATGCTACACACTCGGTTTGTTTTCTGATTGCTTTTAAGTGTTTTGCTTTGCACAGTGATATATATGATATATCCCGCACCTCATTCGACGAGGAAAGGACCGACGATCCCTTCACCGGGAGTGACTCCTTTAGCAAAACTAGAAAAGCCTCAAAAACACTCCATTTTAAAAATCATTTGATTCTACAATGATATCAAGTTCATTACGCAATAGGTTTTCAGAAAAACCTGTCGTAGCCCTCCGTCATTTCAGATAAGTAGTAGTTAGTATTCGTGCTACGTTTGTTGGCCTGCGTCAAGGCGTAGTGTGCGGTAGCTAACTGGTGCTTATCTGCATAAGCATATGATGTGATTGGATTAGGGTAGTCGTGCGACTTTGTTGGCCTGCGTCAAGGGTCGTGCGGGTGGGTTTAATTCAATCAGGAAATGACGGGTTGAACTTGACTAGCAGACTATGGTTTGTTGGCCTGCGTCAAGGTCATAGGACGCTAGGGGCAAAATTATCGGGAATTTCAAGTGTTGAAATTTGCAATGAGATTGCATACCTTCTATGAGATAGTTGGATCCCGATACCCGCTGCGAGTAAGAGTTACTCCTGGGAGAGTTTTATACATTACAATTAGCCGATCAAGTAGGTGTCTAGAAAGGTGTCAACGAGGTTACGCCTCTGGGAAAACGAGGTTTACATTAATTAGGTTCGTGCGAAAGCACGGGGGACCTCCCTCAAAGTACCGACACTGGCCTGGCTGAAAGATTGGCGAACTTGTAGTGTGTAATTAATCCCGGCTAGTCTTTCCTTTTAGGGTTTGAAGGAAGATTTGATAAAAAGCAGTGGGAGCCATCCTGATTAGATAAAATATATAACCAATCTATTCTTGCAAGAGCGCACGCTGAGTGTTTTCTTCTCTCTCTCTCCTGGTAGCGACCATATCACGCCTTAATCAAGATAATAATACGGAATATTGATCGAACCCGCTTGTTATACTGAGCTGGGGAACGTTGGTCCCGCTCCCACTTATAATTGTTATAAGACAGAGAAGGAAATTGGGGAATACCAGATTTCCCGTGCCGCCCAAACGAGGAGAGTGCATGATGATGCATCATCTTCGGGTGTGTTCATTATACAGAACTGTTTCTCAGTATCCTTTACGTCCTGGGTATGTGATACCAGATCAGGATCCCAGATATGCAATCTGTTACATAGGGCTACAGATAGGTTGAGAACTGAGAACGGGTGATAAGTTTCATGAGGCAGAAAACGGGGCAAGTGTTGCAGCCAAGTCTGTTGGTCACTGTCACCCTATATTACCAATACATTGATTCTGAACGAATGTTATTAGATACCGAACCTGATATACAAAATCATATCAGTCTCTTTATAAGTAAAGAAATGATAAAATTTTGTATTGTTGGATAATGTTTTGAACATTTCCTATATCAAAAGTTGATCGGTTCAGGCACGTTATCTAAAAGCATTGATGTTCTAAATCAAACTACAGTTCTTAGTATACGGATCACACACAAAAGGAAGAGTTCAGAAATGAACGAATTCTTCTTGAGGCATTGTAGACTAGGTCAGATCAATGTGACCCGACTAGCAAGAGTTACATAAAGATGCATATTTAAATCAGTTTGAATTTACATCTTGTGAAACTTGCCAGTCATGTCACAAAGATAAGATGACCATAGCTCCGTTTACTGGAAACAGAGAAAGAGTTAGTGAACTCTTGGGATGATACATGTTGATGTATGTTAGGTCCCCTGTCTACATATGCCAGGACTGGTTCTTTATACTTCATTACGTTCTCTGATAATCTCTCAAGATTCAGACATATGTTCCTGTTGAAACACAAGTCTGAACCTTTTGAGATATTCACAGAATATAAGTTAGAAGTAGAGAACCAATGAGGGTACAAGTATTATGTCCTTTGATGTGATCAGGGAGGAGAATACTTGAGCACGGAAATACTGGACTATTCTAAAGGAGAATGAGATTCTCTCTCAGCATTACTCCTCCGTATACACCATTGCACGATGGTATATCGGGGCAGAGCAAAAGCACCCTATGTGATATGGTGTGCTCTATGATGAGTACTACTGAGTTACCTATTTCCTTTAGGGAGTTATGCACTTGAGAAGATGCATACCTATTGAATACGGTTCGAATCAAATCAGTTGCCTACCACTCCATATGAGATATGGTATGGGAAGAGCCCATGTCTTAAGTCAGTTAAGATTTGGGGTTGTCTGGCCTATGTCTAAAAGCAAAATCTGGACAAGCTCGAGGCAAAGTCTGTTATGTAGAACTGGAAAGGTTCCAGCTATACAAACTACAGCTGATGATTTGGTACAACCAAAGGATTCAGTAGATACCAACGAACCTCAGCCTCTCCGCCGATCTAGTAGGGTTCCTCACCCACCTGAGAGATACTTCGGTTTCTCTATGACAGTGGGAGTGAGGATTGCATCATGAGATGATGACCCAACTAGTTTCGAGCAGGCCATCGAGAGTAGTGACTCTGTAAGAATGGCTGGATGCTTAGTGATCTGAGATGGAATCCATATACACCAACAAAGTATGGACTTTGGTTGCTATATCTGAAGGGTTAAATCCGCATCAGGAGCAAGTATATCTTGAGAAGATTACTTGGTGTACATGGAAGAGTTGAGACTTTCAAAGCTAGACTTGTTAAAGGTCTACATCATTGACCAGGTATGGATGATGATGAAACCTTTTCTAAGTAGCTATGCTTAAGTCCATCCAGATCCTACTTACCACGGCTACATACCATGACTACGATGTCTGGCAGTTGAGTGCCATGACATCTTTTCTAAATGATGTTTTAGAAGAGAACGTCTGTAAGTACACAGCCAGAGGGCTTCGTAAACAGTGGGAGCAGCGGAAACGTGTGCAAGATGTTTTATCTGATAAAGCAGGCATCGCGGAGTTGGAACGTCTATTTTGATGTGTTAGTCAAAGAGTTTGACATCATCAAAATGGTAGATGAACCTTGTATAAACAAAAAGGTAGTAGGGAGTATAGTGATGATCCTCGTAGAGTACGTGGATGACATGCTCTTGATAGGAAAGGAGTTTCCTATGATACGCCCGGTCAATCTCCGCTTATCACAATGATTCTCCATATAGGATCAAAGTGATACCTCCTAAATCCTGGGTTTTGGATCTATGAGATAGATCTAAATGGATGTTAGGATTCTCACTAGTTGTAGTGAGATGGTATCAATCGATCCTGGGGAGTGTTGGTGTAAAAATTTACACCCCGGTTGACCAAGTCAAAATCAAAGTCAACCCCAAGCCAAGTGGGCCCAAGCCCAGATCCAGTAGGCCCATGCCCGGGTCGAGCCCGAACATGAAGCGGCCGGCCTCCCCCCATGCCAAGATAAAAATTTTGTAATAAATAATTTTGTTGTATTTCTTTTATTTTATTTTATGGACGAATGTAAGAAAAATAGGCATAAAGCCAAAATTTTGTAAAGCCCATGGCTTATGTGCAAAAAGAAATGGCACATGAGCCATGGGATAGGCAAAATGCCATTTTATGAAGCCCAAGGGGCTATGTGTAAAATGTATGGCCTATAAAGGCAAGGATAATGAAATATCTCAATAACTTTTTCTCTCTCCAAAAAAAGTTTCAGAGCTGAGCTCTTTCCTCCTTCTTCAAGGTTCCAAAACCTTCTTCTTTCTTTTGAATTAAATCAAGAGTTTTACTCTTCCTTTTTCAAAACTAAATAGTTTTCCACCACAAAACCCACAAAGGGGAACTTGGATCTGTCATCAGATCTTAAAAAGGAGAGATTTTGAGATTTCACATCTCTTGATCTTCAAGATCCAGCAAGCGACAGGAGGAAGAAGAAGAACCACTTCCATTAAACCCAAAACACATTCAGGAGCCCGACTCCTCTCTGATTTCTCCTTTGAGAAATCCTTTTTTTCAGGCTAAAAGCCTCTTGTGCCTCTCCGGCGCTTGCGCAAGTGCGCAAGGCGCCAGCGTGCCGACACGTGGCGCGCGCGCTTGCGCACCTGCACGCTTGCGCAAGTGCGCAAGGCGCCCGCGTGCCGACACGTGGCGCGCGCGCTTGCGTACATGCGCGCTTGCGCAAGCGCGCAAGGCGCCCGCGTGCCGACACGTGGCGCGCGCGCTTGCGCACCTGCGCAAGTGCGCAAGGCGCCCGCGTGCCGACACGTGGCGCGCGCGCTTGCGCACCTGCGCACCTGCGCACAGCACCTAAGCGCACAGCGCCCAAGGTGCTGCCCCACGCATCCCTTGGATGCCTTTTCCCCCTCTTTTTATGTATATACATATACATATACATATGTATACAAATTCACACATATACATACTCCGCTACATTCTCCCCCTCCAAAAAATTTTCGGGCCGGGGCGCTGCCCCGAACCCCGCAAGGGGGCTGCTAGCCCCCTTGACCCCCAGCCCGCTATCCGGATAGCGGGACCCCCGTAAAAACTCTGTGTGGCTCCCGATATATCCAAAACCCCCTTTCAAAAACAAAACACACGCACACTGCACATTGAGTTCGCATGACCAATTTAACCCGTTAATCGGAGGTTCCCTCGCCCCAAAGGCGGGGGGGGGGGGGGGTAATTAACGGCAGCTTAGTCCGCGGCTGCCGGAGATTCGGATCCCCACAATCATTAAACCCCGGCCTACCCTAGGCAGGGGGAATCTGTAGTATGCCTGACAAGCGCTCGCGTATTCCCATCTCACTGGGGTGACGAAAAACACCCTACAGATTCTGGCACGCCCGGTGGGACCAATCTCTCCTCCCATATTTCGGGTTAAACGTTTATACGAACTCAATCAATATACATATCGATTGCCTATACTGAAATGATGTTTTTTTTCCGTGCAGCAATCAACCTTCAACGACAATGTCTTCCCAGACGAATTCAACTTCCAAAGCGACCCCGATTCCGTACGTGGTCAAGATCAACGCTCGTGTGGTTCTCCCCGCAAGCCTCAGTCGACAATGGGAGGAACCGCCCCGCCAGTTTGGCTCTGTCATCATCTACCCTGCCGGAAGCGCTCATCTGGCAGAGATCCCAGCGGAACAGGTGGCCAAGCCGGTCTCAAGGGGTAAGAGGCCGAATGTCGTGATCGCCAAGGCACCACAACCGAAACTTAAGATGGTGTCTCAACGAGTCCCTGGCGCTCTAGCTGGGGGCAAGACTTCCGATGTGAAGGGCAACATTAAAAGTTGCGGACGAGCTCAAGCGATGACTCCAACAAATGCACAATCGGGCGTATCTCTAAGGCCCTCCATCAACCGGTATGCGGCGTCTTCCCAAAAAGCCGAAGTCTGCAAGGTGCTTAGAACAGAAAAGTTAAGGCAGAAGCGGCTCAGGTATCGAGCCAACAAAAGGGCCAAGGCTTCGGCCAAATGGAATCGTGTGAAGTTCCAAGTGCAGGGTTGCCCCACGACGACGGCTGAGTCGGACGTAAGAATCAGCAATTCCTTCGAGCCTCTAAAGTGGGTTCAGAACAATGCCATGACCGCCAGAATCAAGAAGACAGCGGTCCGAACAGTGCCGCAAAGAGACGTGTCCCGGCCCCAACAGAAAAAGTATGACACTGTCTCATCAAGAGTCTATGAAGCACTCTGTGCCGCACGAAAGCAGCGGGGAAAACCCAGAAAAGAAGCGCCAGCACCATTCAAGAAACTGGTTAAGCCAGACGCCTTCAATCGACTACCAGCTACCGAAACAAGGGGGTCAAGACAGCGATCCACGAAATCAACTGCCAATGATAGAAAGACGGCCGGATATATCATCCATACGGTCTATATGGCGGGCGGGCGCCCCAGCGACAACCTTCGCAGCAAAAGCAAGGACGGGGCCACCACATCCCAAGCCCAATCTAGCCTGAATGTGGTTGCCGCCGCCCAAGAACAGCCGCCCCTGCTGGATGAAGAAAACCCTCTCGATGAGGATGATAGGCAGATAGACCCCTCGGTCCATGTAGAGTCAAGCTCGGACAGCGAGGAAGAGCCGACTTTCCGCCCTAGGACTGCGGAGCAAGAGCTGCTTCAAGAACTTCGAAAACTGCTCTGGAGCAAAGATAAAGAGATGGCCAAGCTCTATTCGAAGATTGACGACTTAACGAACGTGGTGATGCAGCTTACGGCTCAAATTGCTCGAGCGCCTCCTAATCAAGCACAAGCCGCTACTAATCAGCCGGGTGATGACAATCCGAGGCAGCCAATGCCTGTTCCTTTGGGACCAAGACCGGTCGAGCCAAATGAAAGCCGGCTACATTCCGCTTCTGGGGACGCCTTGGCCCCAGATAGCACCATCCCGCTAACACAGGATCGGATAATGGATTTGGTCACCAGCAAGGTTAAAACATTGGTGGCCGAAGCTGAAGCTCAGAAAGAAATCGGCAGTAGTGGGCGGCCATATCCCGCGCAGTACGATCTGATTGAGTTCCCAAGCGGCTACGTCATTCCTAAGTTCGGAAGATTTGATGGAACGGGGAATGCAAACCAGCACGTCGCCCACTTCAAAGCATCGTGCGGAAATACAGGGGGCAATGACGCGCTCCTTCTTCGTCAGTTTGTCAATAGCCTGACCGGCGTTGCTTTCGACTGGTACGCGAGTATACCGGACGGGTCCGTCATTACCTTTGCCCAAATGGAGTCCCTGTTTCGGCAAAGGTTCATGAGTGTCAGTGATAAAATCTCCATTGCCGACCTTGTGAGGACTAAGCCGGGGAAGAATGAAAGCAACACCGACTTTATCGCCCGATGGCGTAATCTCACAGTCAAATGCGAACCGCCGCTGGAGCAGGACCAGTCCGTCAGCCTTCTCATTGGGAACCTCAGCAATTGGATGGTCCCATTCTTGTGTACAGCGGGCCTCAAGACATTTCAGGAGCTAACCAAGAAAGTTCAAATGCTAGAACGCTCGAAGCAAGAGTCCCCGCCGGACTCTCAGAGAGACAAAACCTGGAAAAGCAAGCGGGACGACAACCGTAGAAGCGGGAGTTCCAGCAGTACCAATGTCTTCAATGCGTCCGACAATGAAGAAAAGCGAAGGGCGGGCGAATCCAAAACCAACCGGTCGCGAAAGCCATTGCTGGGAGGAGATGGGCCTTCCCTAGAGGAGAAAAAGAACAAGGTTTACTCTTTCAGAAGGGACAAGGTCTGCAAGATATTTAAAGATGCCTTGAACAACGGCTTACAATTGCCGGAGTCGAAAAGACCCCAAGAAGCAAAAATGACCGACAATCCTCTGTATTGCCCGTACCACCGAGTAGTGAGCCATGCGATCGAGGATTGCTATATCTTCAAAGACTGGGTCGAGAAGCAGTACAAGGCTGGAGAGATCGAGCTATCCAAAAGCGTGTTGGCGAACAATCAAGTTGCAACCGCCAACTTTATACAGACGGAAGCCGAAGCCTTCTGGGAGCAGACAGCCGAACCCGCGGCCCTAAGAAATGAAACTGACTCATCGCGGCCTCCGTGGAGTACGCACATATCTAATAAGACGAAGAAGATGCTAAAGCTACTTCAGAAAGAGCCCAGGATGGAATGGGAAGGACAGAAGAAGCCTACCAGTCCAGCTGCCTATGCGGCTCCATCAGGCTCAAAATCCAAGAAGCTCAAGAAGAAGAAAAGTGCAGCTCGGCGCGAAAAAGAGTTTGCAGGGAGATCGACCATTCAAAAATATATCGATTCCCTCGAAGAATATGAACAAAAGGAAAGAACATTGATTCAATTGAAGGAGTTCTTCCCTGTACAAGCGGCTGAAATTCTGGAGGAGTTAGAAGAAGACTCCAATGAAGAAATCCCAGTAGTGACCTGCTACGCCATCCATCTTGGCAGTGACTCCGAGGATGAGCTCTGTTTTCCTGAAGAGGATGAGGAGCTCGCCACAACGGCCAATCAAATCCAGCTTAGAAGCGGCAGGGCTCTACCGCCAAATCAGGGCAACGCCCCAAAAGGGAAGGAAAAACAAGTCGCTAATGAAGAAGATGGCAGAGAACCGATTGATGAAAACATAAGTCCTTCCTCGGTGGACTATAATGTCTTGGCACATCTCCGGAAGCTTCCGTCTCTCCTGAGCATCTACGACGCCTTGGTCCTATCTAAAGAGCTTAGAGATGTTCTCATCCATGCTCTACAAAACCCCGAGCGGTATCAGGCTCACTTTGCGGAAATTAATATGAAAGAAGCCCAGCACGCTTTGCATGCCGCCGCAGTCACATTTAAGGATGAAGACTTTCTACTGGGAACGGCTGAGCATAATTGGCCGCTTTACGTGACCGGGTACAGCGACGGAGATCGAATTAATCGTATATTGATTGATCCGGGGTCCTCAGTGAACATCATGAACTTACGAACCCTGAAGAGTTTGTCAATGGACGTCCGACACCTGTCAAGGGAAAGGATTGTCATTCAAGGCTTCAACCAAAATTGCCAGCAAGTTCTGGGGTCTATAGCTTTGCCAATCAAATTCGGGGATCTGCAAACCGAAGCTAAGATATACGTGATCGACGCTGACACGTCTTATAAGATTCTCTTGGGGCGGCCGTGGCTCCACGATTACGGCATCATTCCGTCGACTCTCCATCAATGCATGAAGTATACTAAAAATGGCGAAGAAAGATGTATTGACGGAGACATCCAGCCGTTCGGTGTGCATGAAGTCCGATATGAAGATTCTCGGTACTTTACGAACCATCAAAATGCTAAGCCACAACTGACTGAGGATAGAACGGCCCCAAGACTCAAAAGCAAATCTGCGCCGGCTATCACTTTCAAAGGCAAAAATACCCAAGTACGCCCGCATTTCGGCAGCGACACTGATGAGTCCGACGCTGGAAGCCCGTCCTTCCGCCAAACTCGCCCTCATTTCGGCAGCGATACGGACGAATCTGTTACTGAAAGCCCATCTAGCAGTAAAGTCCGCCCTCATCTTGGCAGCGACACTGAAGAGTCAGAGGAGGAGGACCTGTCGTGCAACAGCGGTGCAGATTGGACCCCCACGCAACAAGCGAAACTACGAGAGACCTTTGAAGTTGCAGAAGGGTCCCTAGCCGTTACAAAGGTACCAGAGCAAATGTGCAAAGAGCTCGATGCATTATCAATCTCCACCGTGGACCAGCTGAAAACTTTCTACGTTCCCGGGAGGAAAAGTGGACAGAAGGGCATCCTGTTTTATGGGTCAAACCCCGTTGTGCACCCGGACGATCTTTCTGTCGCGTGCCTTCCCTATGAGAGAGGCATAAGAGCCGTCCTCAATCCTAGATACTATGCGCCCGAGATGCGGGAATACTTTAAGAAGTGCGGATGCCGGTTATATCAAACGGAGTCCGAAGCAAAGTTTTACGAAGGGCTATGGCATCCGCCCCAGGTCCGAGCACTCATCGATGGACGAATTCCAGATAGACGGGGCATAGGCTACATTCAACCTGATTCCAAAGTGTGCTACATGATCCATGTTGGTGAGGCCAGCGAAGGATCGAATAATGATGACGAGATAGCCGAGCCAGAAGAAGCTCCTCAAGAGCTCGAAGATGGCGGACAAGCAACCTTTGATAAGCTAACCGAGATTGACTTAGGAACGCCCGATAATCCAAGGCCGACCTACATCAGCTCACTCTTGTCGGAGGAAATGAAAGAGCAGATAATTGCCCTGCTGCGCGAGTTCGTCGACTGCTTCGCGTGGACGTACAAAGAAATGCCTGGCCTTTCCCCTGAGGTAGCCGTGCATAAGCTGGCTATATCTCCTGATGCTAAGCCAGTCAAACAAGCTCCTCGAAGAATGAGAAGGGAGTTGGAAGAAAAGGTCATCGAGGAAACTAAGAAGCTCATCGATGCCGGCTTCATCAGGGAAGAGAAATACGCGGACTGGATCGCATGCATAGTCCCAGTGAAGAAGAAAAATGGGCAGATCCGAGTTTGTGTCGATTTCAGGGATCTCAACAAGGCATGTCCTAAAGACGACTTTCCGCTGCCGGTCATGGAAATGATGGTCGATGACACCTCAAATTACGAACTGTTCACCTTTATGGACGGCTCGTCTGGATATAATCAGATCAAGATGTCGCCTGAGGATGAGAAGCACACAGCATTTCGAACCCCGATCGGAATATATTTCTACAAGGTAATGCCATTCGGACTGAAGAACGCAGGTGCTACATATCAAAGGGCGATGACTAATATCTTTGATGACCTAATCCATAAAGTCGTCGAATGTTATGTTGATGATCTGGTCGTCAAGACTAAAGCCAAGGCCGATCATATCCAAGATCTCAGGACCGTTCTCACCAGACTGAGGGAATACGATCTGAAGATGAATCCTCTGAAGTGCGCTTTTGGCGTGTCATCGGGAAAATTCCTGGGCTTCATAGTCCGACATCGAGGGATCGAAGTTGACCCATCAAAGATAAAGGCTATCATGGAGATGCCCCCTCCGAAGAGTCTGACGCAGCTAAGATCTTTTCAAGGCAAGCTTGCTTATATACGGAGGTTTATCTCAAATTTATCAGGGAGATGCAGGCCCCTCTCAAAGCTCATGAAGAAAGGAGCTCCTTTTATCTGGGATGCCGAATGTCAAGCAGCTTTCGAAAGCATCAAACAGTACTTGTTGCACCCTCCAGTGCTGGCCGCTCCCATTCCAAATAAACCGCTGATTCTCTACACTGCCGCGCTGGACGAGTCACTCGGTGTGCTCCTTGCCCAGAATAATGAGGAAGGAAAAGAAAATGCCCTCTACTACCTCAGTCGAACTCTAGTCGGGGCGGAACACAACTACTCCCCAATCGAAAAGCAATGCCTGGCTCTGATATTTGCTGTGAAGAAGCTGAGGCACTATCTGCTCGCTCATCGGGTTATGCTGATCTCCAAGGTCGACCCGCTCAAACACTTGATGACCAAAGCAAGCCTAGCCGGCAGAATGGCAAGATGGGCTGTCATGCTACTTGAGTTTGACATAGTTTACACTCCTCAGAAAGCAGTAAAAGGGCAAGCTCTTGCAGACTTTCTCGCTGCTCATCCCATACCAGAAGGGCCGCCACTAAATTGTGAGTTACCCGACGAACAAGTGCTGCATCTCGAGAATGACGAGCCATGTTGGGAGCTCTACTTCGATGGGGCCTCATCGATAAGAACCTCCAGTAAATCAAGCGTCCCGGAGATAAAAGCAGGGATAGGATTGGTGTTTATCACACCATCAATGGGAACCCTACGGCGTTCTTTTGCTCTCACCGAGCCTCGGACAAACAATGAAGCTGAGTATGAAGCTCTGATAGCTGGTTTGGAGCTCGCCATAGAAATGGAAATCCGTCGGCTACGAGTTTACGGTGACTCCCAGCTCGTCGTCAACCAAGTAAGCGGCGACTATAAGATATACAAACCCGAGTTAGCTCGGTACAGAGGTCGAGTGGTGGAACTCATGAAACGGTTCACTCATATTGAACTAACGAGAGTCCCTAGAGCGTTGAACGGAAAGGCTGATGTACTCGCTCACTTGGCCAAGGAACTGGCTGATCCTGAAATGGACGAAATTCTGATCACAGTCAGGAGCCGGCAAATTCTACCCCCAGTCTCTCTACGAGAAGAGGAAAGCGCGGAACAGAAGAGCAGTCCTGCGGAAGAAGCTTCGATCATCCAAGACGAGCCCGATTGGAGAGAACCCTTCATAGAGTACCTCCGATACGACAAGCTGCCCGAAGAAAAATCTGCGAGGATTCAGCTGAAGAAAAGAGCTCTCCGATACGTGTTTGTAAATGACACGTTATACCGCAGGTCATATGACCAACTCTGGCTCAGGTGTCTGTCATTGGCCGAAGCCCAAAAGGTCATGAAAGATGTCCACTCGGGCGTTTGCGGTGCTCACCAATCTGGCCCCAAGATGCGACTTCAAATCAAACGGCTTGGGTATTACTGGCCCACCATGATACGGGATTGCGGAGAGCATGCAAAGAAATGTTATATCTGCCAAATTCACGGTGATTTTATTCACAAGCATCCCAACCCATTGCATCCTACAGTGGCGTCGTGGCCCTTCGAAGTTTGGGGCACCGACATTGTTGGCCCAATTGATCCTCCGTCATCTAAAGGCCACCGGTTCATACTGGCCGCGACAGACTACTTCTCCAGGTGGGCTGAAGCTGTCCCGCTAAAAGAAGTCAAGACAAAGGATATTCTGACATTCTTCCAGCATAATATTCTATACCGCTTCGGTACACCAAGAAGAATCATTTCTGACAACGGGCCTTCTTTCAAGAGCTTCAATGTCTCAAGATTCGCTACTCAGCACAAGATAGACTGGAGGTATTCCTCCATCTATAATCCAAGAGCCAATGGGCTAGCCGAAGCCTTCAATAAGACTCTATGCAAGCTTCTGAGGAAAAATGCTTCAGCCAACAAGAGAGACTGGAATCTCAAGCTTCACGAGGCGTTGTGGGCATATCGTACCACGCACCGTACTCCAACACAGTCCACTCCATACTCATTGCTCTTCGGAGTGGAGGCGGTCCTCCCCCTCGAAGTTGAAGTTCCGAGCTTAAGAATGGCCGTCCAACATGAGTTGACGGAGGAAGAAAACGTGCTCCTTCGACTTGAAGAACTCGATGCCCTCGAAGAAAAGAGTCTCGCGGTGCAACAAAATCTGGAGCTATACCGAGCCCAAATGTCACGGGCTTATGACAAGATAACTCGTCTCCGCGCCTTCAAGAAAGGTGAATTGGTGTTGGTCCTCAAAAGACCGATTATCCCCAATCGACATGCCAAGGGAAAATTCGAGCCAAACTGGGAAGGACCATACGTCATCGAGAAAGTGTTTGACGGAGGATCCTACCAACTAATAAGTGCCGAGGGAGAAAGGCCCATGCCACCCATCAATGGCCGATATCTCAAGAAATACTACACGTGAATGCTCTAAGTCGCAGGCAAATTGAGCACATCAGCCCTACGGTCTGGATCAGACATCCTGCAAAACCGTATACAATCCACGGGCGTAAATGACCCCTATTTCTCCCAAATCCTGCCGGTGAGACTACTTTAAAGTCCCACCAGCGGCAAAAAAAAAAAAAAAAAAAAAATAACGGTATGCCCACAAGCAAAACGGGCACGGATGAAAACCCGAAAGGGCTCCGTGAGTAAAAACAGCAGGACTACTGGCGAGTCTGTGAAAACCAGAAAGGGCGCAAACTCATAAAAAGGAAAGGAGGTGAAATACACTCACAAAGTCCTCTCGACCTTGTGAGGAGAAAACCCCTGCGTGAGATCCTTACGACTCACAAAGGAGCAACACACTTAGGAATCCTCACGATTCCTAAGGAGAAAATACACCTACGAGATCCTTTCGACTCGTAGGGAGAAAATGCTTTTATGGGACCCTCACGACCCATAAAATTGAAAAGCCTTAGGTGGTAGGGACCCAAACCTAACTCCTAAGCCATCGTTCCCCAACGGGCAACGGCAAATGATGAGTCGCTCCTAGCATTTCGCTTCAGTGTTAGCGGTGCTGATGCCGACCAAAAACCCAAATCCCAAGTCCTCCCAAGGCAAATGATGAGTTGCTCCTGGCATTATTCCAGTGCAGCAATGCTGATGCCAAACAAGATCCAAATTCCAAGTCCCCAAATGGCGAATGATGAGTCGCTCCTGGTACCATATTCCAGTGCAGCGATGCAGACGCCAACCAAATTCCAAATCCCCAAACGGCGAATGATGAGTCGCTCCTGGTACCATATTCCAGTGCAGCGATGCAGACGCCAACCAAAATCCAATTTCTCAAAATTCTCCCAGCCCTACGGTTGGTCCCCAAGTTGACTACCGTATACAATCTACGGGCTCAAATAATTCTCGTCATACCCATGCCCCACCATAATTACCAGTTACGCGGCTGGTCTCCGCCTTTGGAATTATGCTCCATTAAGAAGACCCACTCATGTGTCCTCACGATACATGAGGAGAACAAACCTTTGTGGGATCCTTACGACTCATAAAGGAAAAACACACTTAGGAGTCCTCACGACTCTTAAGGAGAAAATACACCTGCGGGATCCTTACGACTCGTAGGGAGGAAATGCTTTTATGGGACCCTCACGGCCCATAAAATTGAAAAGCCTTAGGCGATAGGGATCTAAACCTGTCTCCTAAGCCATCACTCCCCAATCCCCAAATGGCGAATGATGAGTCGCTCCTGGTACCATATTCCAGTGCAGCGATGCAGACGCCAACCAAATTCCAAATCCCATACCCCAACGGCGAATGATGAGTCGCTCCTGGTACCATATTCCAGTGCAGCGATGCAGACGCCGACAAAGTCCCAAAATTTTTCCGGCCCTACGGTCTGGATCATACATCCTGCAAAACCGTATACAATCCACGGGCGTAAAACAATCCCAATTTCTCCCAAATCCTCTCAGGGCAAATGATGAGTTGCTCCTGGCATTATTCCAGTGCAGCAATGCAGATGCCAAACAAAAACCAAAATCCCAAAATCCTCTCCATGACAGATGATGATTCGCTCCTGGTACCATATTCCAGTATAGCGATGCTGATGTCAACCCAAATCAAAATCAACAAGTCAACTTCCACTCCGACACCGCAAGAAGCGGAGCAAGTCAAGTCTGCCCCTGACATTGCAAGAAGCAGAGCAAGTCAAATCAAGCATCGACCGTCCACGTCGCTAAAATGGCAGAACCGACCGTCCACGTCGCTAAAAGGGCAGCATCGACCGTCCACGTCGCTAAAAGGGCAGAACCGACCGTCCACGTCGCAAAAAGGGCAGAACCGACCGTCCACGTCGCTAAAAGGGCAGCATCGACCGTCCACGTCGCTAAAAGGGCAGAACCGACCGTCCACGTCGCAAAAAGGGCAGAATCGACCGTCCACGTCGCTAAAAGGGCAGCATCGACCGTCCACGTCGCTAAAAAGGCAGCATCGACCGTCCACGTCGCTAAAAGGGCAGAACCGACCGTCCACGTCGCAAAAAGGGCAGAATCGACCGTCCACGTTGCTAAAAGGGCAGCATCGACCGTCCACGTCGCTAAAAGGGCAGCATCGACCGTCCACGTCGCTAAAAGGGCAGAACCGACCGTCCACGTCGCAAAAAGGGCAGAACCGACCGTCCACGTCGCTAAAAGGGCAGCATCGACCGTCCACGTCGCTAAAAGGGCAGAACCGACCGTCCACGTAGCTAAAAGGGCAGAACCGACCGTCCACGTCGCTAAAAGGGCAGCATCGACCGTCCAAGTCGCTAAAAGGGCAGCACCGACCGTCCACGTCGCAAAAAGGGCAGAATCGACCGTCCACGTCGCTAAAAGGGCAGCACCGACCGTCCAAGTCGCTAAAAGGGCAGCATCGACCGTCCACGTCGCAAAAAGGGCAGAATCGACCGTCCACGTCGCTAAAAGGGCAGCACCGACCGTCCAAGTCGCTAAAAGGGCAGCATCGACCGTCCACGTCGCAAAAAGGGCAGAACCGACCGTCCACATCGCTAAAAGGGCAGCACCGACCGTCCACGTCGCTAAAAGGGCAGCAACGACCGTCCAAGTCGCAAAAAGGGCAACACCGACCGTCCAAGTCGCAAAAAGGGCAGTGCAGGATTCCTACAAAGCGGGAACCAGATAACTCCGGGCCAGGGAAAACGTCTATCACGGACACTCCGTCTCGGAGACATGTCAAGCAACGACCGTCCATGTCGTAAAAAGGGCAGTGCCAGCTTCCCAAAAAGCGGGAACCAAACCAAGTCGCCTCCACGTGAAAGAAGATCCATCAATTTCATGCACACGACCCACATATGTGGTGTGCATTTATTGATGGGGGGCAATTTGTTGGGGTAAAAATTTACACCCCGGTTGACCAAGTCAAAATCAAAGTCAACCCCAAACCAAGTGGGCCCAAGCCCAGATCCAGTAGGCCCATGCCTGGGTCGAGCCCGAACATGAAGCGGCCGGCCTCCCCCCATGCCAAGATAAAAATTTTGTAATAAATAATTTTGTTGTATTTCTTTTATTTTATTTTATGGACGAATGTAAGAAAAATAGGCATAAAGCCAAAATTTTGTAAAGCCCATGGCTTATGTGCAAAAAGAAATGGCACATGAGCCATGGGATAGGCAAAATGCCATTTTATGAAGCCCAAGGGGCTATGTGTAAAATGTATGGCCTATAAAGGCAAGGATAATGAAATATCCCAATAACTTTCTCTCTCCAAAAAAAGTTTCAGAGCTGAGCTCTTTCCTCCTTCTTCAAGGTTCCAAAACCTTCTTCTTTCTTTTGAATTAAATCAAGAGTTTTACTCTTCCTTTTTCAAAACTAAATAGTTTTCCACCACAAAACCCACAAAGGGGAACTTGGATCTGTCATCAGATCTTAAAAAGGAGAGATTTTGAGATTTCACATCTCTTGATCTTCAAGATCCAGCAAGCGACAGGAGGAAGAAGAAGAACCACTTCCATTAAACCCAAAACACATTCAGGAGCCCGACTCCTCTCTGATTTCTCCTTTGAGAAATCCTTTTTTTCAGGCTAAAAGCCTCTTGTGCCTCTCCGGCGCTTGCGCAAGTGCGCAAGGCGCCAGCGTGCCGACACGTGGCGCGCGCGCTTGCGCACCTGCGCGCTTGCGCAAGGGCGCACGGCGCCCGCGTGCCGACACGTGGCGCGCGCGCTTGCGCACATGCGCGCTTGCGCAAGCGCGCAAGGCGCCCGCGTGCCGACACGTGGCGCGCGCGCTTGCGCACCTGCGCACAGCACCTAAGCGCACAGCGTCCAAGGTGCTGCCCCACGCATCCCTTGGATGCCTTTTCCCTCTCTTTTTATGTATATACATATACATATACATATGTATACAAATTCACACATATACATACTCCGCTACATTCTCCCCCTCCAAAAAATTTTCGGGCCGGGGCGCTGCCCCGAACCCCGCAAGTGGGCTGCTAGCCCCCTTGACCCCCAGCTCGCTATCCGGGTAGCGGGACCCCCGTAAAAACTCTGTGTGGCTCCCGATATATCCAAAACCCCCTTTCAAAACAAAACACACGCACACTGCACATTGAGTTCGCATGACCAATTTAACCCGTTAATCGGAGGTTCCCTCACCCCAAAGGCGGGGGGGTAATTAACGGCAGCTTAGTCCGCGGCTGCCGGAGATTCGGATCCCCACAATCATTAAACCCCGGCCTACCCTAGGCAGGGGGAATCTGTAGTACGCCTGACAAGCGCTCGCGTATTCCCATCTCACTGGGGTGACGAAAAACACCCTACAGGGAGAATCACTGGAAGGGTTCCAGGATGATAAAGACGACTGAATGTCAGTCGCAGGCATTGTCTTTACCCTCAGTAAAGGGACGGTATGTTGGAAGGGTTCCAAGCTAGATACCGTGACATACTAGACGATAAAGGCAAGATACATCGCTACTTAAGATGCTACCCTAGAGGCTGTTTGGGTGTATATTGGTTCATGAGATGAACTACGTTCCTACCATTGTGAGACAATGGAGTTGTGGCTTATGCCAAGGAACGTCCGTCCCATCAGTGATCCAGACATATTCTAAGGCAGTGTCACCTGATCATGGAGATGCTTGATCTCCAGGGAGATCGAGGTTAGGAGAGTAGACTCAGAGGACAACACAGCGGATCCACTCACAAAGGCCTGTTCCCCGAGAGAGACTTTCATGGGATGGTTGAGTATGAGATACTGCAACCACTGCTACAGATGGCCCTAGTGCAAGTGGGAGATTGTTAGTTATATGTATGCCCTAGAGGCCATTACTGTACATATGATGTATATTGTAGTGGATGCTAGGACGTATATAGGGAGGACTTTCTTGCTCGACATGATAGTATGCTATCTGGTTGATCTTTACCTTAACGTGTATACTGTTTGTCTCTCTGTTACATGTTGGTAAAGCCCTTAGGATCTGTGCTTGACTACCTGGACTATGATGCGGATCATACTAGTGGGGACATGGTAGTCCATAAGTACATCCTTCAAAGTCCCTAGTCGTGGGTGTATCGAGACGGGGCATCGATATACCAGAGTAGACTAGCGTATACCTTCTCGACCCATACAGATGGGCGATGGATGATCCCATATCCATCGGTGTTTGACATCAGAGATGGTATACGGGTGCTCAGTAGAGACTGGGTACACTGGACGGACTCGCCGAGAACTCCCAGATGGTACTATACCTCACGTCAGATGGCAGTTCTCTGGTGACACTGGTACAGAGTAGTCTGTTGACCCGAGATCGTCATAGAGTCTTGTATGGTTCCCACTGTGCTTTGATTTCCATCTTACCACGTCCAAGAGGGCGTGCAAAACGGTGGTTTTTGGGTACAGTCCCGAATCACATGGAGGCAATGAGCGATAGGAGGGGATTCGTCTCTCCCGGTATAGGGAGTTGATGTTGCGCTGTGTTCGATTGGCTATAACAGGAAATCCCTGGCCAGGGTTGCTGAGATTTACTGGTAAGTGTTACCAGTAGTTTCTCGAATTGTTATAGACCTCATATCGACACGACTTATCGAGCTATTGGGGTCTGACGTATACCACCCCTAGGCAAGATATGCGACATATCAGACGATCAGACCGGACTGTACGGTAGTGTTACTGGTCGGATTCACTGGAGTGTGAGCGGGCTTGCTCGTCGATCTTCAGATCGCTCAATACCCGGGTGGCCGTTACGTTTAGCAGACCGCTTGCGGCTTGTGGGTGTTTGATATGATCATCGCCTGCTGCCGGCGTATTGACGAGTCTTTAGAGTCCTACACAGAGGTTTCCTGGCTCAAGCGAAACGAAATAGGAGCGCATATGAGATATGTGCGGGACCGAGAATAATGCGTGTATGTGATACCGTATTCCATTCTCGCGATGAATGTATCGATTAGGTTATATGCGATATACCCTAGTTATCGAATCAAAGGTTGATTCGATAAGCCGATACATAGGATACTGGTCGGTTATATGCGATATGACCGGATCGTTAAATCAAGTGTTGATTTAATGATTTAATGTATAATTATATATTTGATATATTACTTTGCATTAACTAGTATCGGTTCACTTTAAATGGATATTCTCACTCGGGTGTGCGCATTGCATATGCGATATGATTTTGTGCACATGTTTGTATCATGTTTGATGATGCATGCTTATTGGTTAAGTATAAAGAATTAAACCAAGGATTAAGTTGTTGATTAGGGTTTTACTTATTCATTTATCTTATTTATTTATTCATTTTTGAATAAATTGGAAGATAAATGAATGGTGGCTACTTTTGTTTTTAGTTGAAGTTTCATGAAGCTTTGACTTGATGACTTTTTTGTTCTCATCCTTAACCCTAACCATCAACCCAACCTTAGTCAATTCTCTATACTTAACTAAGGTAAAGATTATGATAAGTATTGTTTTATTTTTCTATTTAAATTAACTTATCATATTCTTCATCTTCTTCTTCTTCTTCACTTCAAGAAAAAGCTTCACAAGCTTTAATGGCAAAGTGAGAATTAGAGTGAGAAATCCAATTCTAAAGTTTACCCACTTCCTATTTCTTCATCCTCTACCTCTTGCCAAGTAGTAGAGTGTGTTTCCTTCACAAGTTTTCAAGGCTTGGTGAAGGTGGAGCTTGATCTAGCGATGCCTCGACGTAGATCATCTTCGGCATGGACATCGACGACCTAGCTCGCTTTTTCTCCGACGAAGCCGACTCTAGAGCCCGGATTCCTTTTGGACAGCGGAGACGACTTCGTTGCGGAGCTATGGAGGTGGAGCACCGGATCTACAAAGGTTGTATTTCCGTATCTATTAGTTAAGTGTTAACTAGTTAGCTTTTTCGCCTAGTTTTCTAGCAAACGATCCGTAGTCGGGTCTCTCGGCACCTAGAATTTTTGAAACGGGCATGGTTGATGCCTTTTGTGACCTCACTAGGGTGCCTAGGAACCCTACAGGGTGCTACCAGCCGGGCTTGACCGAGCAGGGTGGCTGTTTGGTTGCCTCTTGTGAGGGTTTTGATCCCTGCCGGTTGTGGTAGGAGGCTACCAGCCGGGGATAGCCGAGCAAGGGCTCAACCGCCTCTGGGAGGACTTTCGGCCTTAGCGCGGGAAGGGCTACGGAAGGCCATTAAGAATGATCGGGCAGTGAAGCTGCGCGGTTGCCTCTTGGCGAGGGATTCGACCTCTGGCGTCGTGGGTAGGCAACTACCAGCCTGGGATGAATGAGCGGGGTGGCCGCTCTGGCGCCTCTTATGAAGGGTTTCGGTCCCTGGCGTCGCGGGTAGGGAGCTACCAGCCGGAGTTTGACCGAGCAGGGTAGCTGCTCGGTTGCCTCTTGCGAAGGTTTTGATCCTTCAGGATAGGGACCGAGCAGGGTTACTGCCCAGTGCCTTTTGGCGAGGACTTTGATCCCTGTCGGTTGTGGCAGGAAGCTACCGGCCGGGGATAGCCGAGCAAGGACCCGACTGCCTCTGGGAGGACTTTGGTCCTTGGCGCGGAAAGAGCTATAGGGCTGTAAGAAGCCTACCAAGGACCCTTGGCCGAGCAGGGTCACTGCCCGGTGCCTCTTGGCGAGGGCTTTTGTCCTGAAGGATAGCCGAGCGAGAGATCCTCGAGCTCGACTGCCTCTGGGAGGGCTTTTTGATCCCCGGAGTTGCGGCAGGGAAGCTGCCCGCTGGGGATAGCCGAGCGAGGGGTCCTCAGGCTCGACTGCCTCTGGGAGGGCTTTTTGATCCCCGGCATTGCGGCAGGGAAGCTTCCCGCAGGGGACAGCCGAGCGAGAGATCCTCGGGCTCGACCGCCTCTGGGAGGGCTTTTTCGTTGTAAAGGAGGAACTCTACCGAGGGAAAAAGATTCGTCGTTTCTTTATTCGTATGGGTAGGAATTTTAGACAACGCTTTACACCATCTTGTTAAAGGGAAATTTCGAGGGGTGGATGGGGTGTGACACTTCGCTAGCTTTGACCTCATTGGTATAGCTTGAGCTTTTCGGCGTTGTAAGGCTACGGGAGCTTCCGTCCGTCCGCGTCCTGTAGGCGGTAGGCTCCGCCGGGGAGCGCCTCAGAGACGAGAAAAGGACCTTCCCACTTTGGGGATAACTTGTGAAGTCTGCCTTGGTCTTTGAATTCGTTCCGCTGCAGGACTATGTCCCCGGTCTTGAAGGAGCGTGTTTCACCCGAGCGTTGTAGTATCGGGTCGTCTGCTGTTGATAGGCGGCGGCTCTGATCTGGGATCGATCCCTTTTCTCCAACAGTATGTCGAGGTTGGTTCGTAGTGCCATGGTGTTTGCGTCATCGTCGAAATGCTCGACCCGGTGACTGGGTAGCCCGATCTCCGCTGGGACCATCGCTTCGGTCCCGTAGCAGAGGCTGAAAGGGGTCTCCCCGGTGGGGGTCTTTTTTGACGTGCGCAGGGCCCATAAGACCCGGGGTAGCTCTTCGACCCAACTGCCTTGTCTCCCTTCCAGGCGGGTTCGGAGACCCCGGAGGACGTCTCGGTTAGCGACCTCGGCCTGCCCGTTACATTGGGGATGCGCGACCGCGGCGAACTTCATGAGGATATTGTATTCTTTGTAGAAGTCCCTTACTTTCTTGTTCTCGAAGTTCGTCCCGTAGTCGGTGATGATGCACCTCGGGATTCCGAACCGGAGTATCAGGTTGTTTTGCAGGAACTTGATGGTTGTTGCGGCGTCCCGTTTCCTGATGGGGACGGCCTCGACCCATTTGGTGAAGTAGTCCACCACGACGAGGACGTATTTATGCCCGCCAGTTCCGGTAGGGAACTAGCCAATCATATCCAATCCCCACTGGGCGAATGGCCACGGGGACGTCAGGGCAGTTAGCTCGGTAGCCGGGAGGCGGGGAATACTGCCATGGAGTTGGCAGCTCTTGCACCTCCTGACCAGCTTCAGGGCATTCTCGTGCATGGTGGGCCAATAGTACCCTTGGAGTAGTGCCTTTTGGATCAAGGTTCGATCCCCCTGGTGTGCGCCGCCCACCCCTTCATGGATTTCCCACAGGACGTAGTCTGCTTCATGGGAATTAATGCACTGGAGCAGGGGCTGGGTGAAGGCTTTCTTGTAGAGGTTCCCGTTGCTCCAGACGAAGTGGGTAGCTTTGGCCCGGAGGCGGCGGGCGGCCGCCTTGTCCTCCGGGAGCATGCCGTCCTTTAGGAATTCCACGAGGGGCTTCCTCCAATCCTGGTCATTCTCCTACGCCGTGTACACGTGGAGTGTCGCCGCCTCGTCTCCCACGCTGGGTCGGGTCAAGGTTTCGAAGAGTATTGACTGCCTATTGTTGGCCGAGTACGACTAAGCCAGCTTGCTCAGGGCGTCTGCTTGAGCATTCAGTTGCCTGGGTATTTGTTCTACCTGGACTTCGTCGAAGTTTTTTCGAAGCTTCCTCACTTCGTCCAGGTAATTCATCATTAGAGGCTCTCGAGCCTCGAAGCGGCCAGTCACTTGGCCGACAACTAGGGCCGAGTCGCTGCGGATTCGAATAATCTTCAGCCCCAGCCCGACGGCCATGTGCAGTCTGGCCAGGAAGGCCTCGTATTCCGCCGCGTTGTTCGACGCTTTGAAACCGAGCCTCAAGGAATACTCCATCTCAGCTTCGTTTGGGCCCCGGATGATGAGGCCGGCGGCGCAGCCTTCCTCGGTAGAAGACCCGTCGACGTAGATGATCCACTTCGGAGCTGAGCTAGGGCCTTCCTGGACGGGATGCCGGGTTGTGAGGGGCGGCGTAGAATCCGGCTTCCTGCTAGGGATGGTGCATTCAACGATGAAATCGATTAGGGCCTGCGCCTTGATGGCTTGCCTCGGGCGATACCTTATGTCGAATTGAGATAGCTCCCATCTCCATTTCTCTAGATGGCCTGAGGATTCCAGTGATGCCAGGATAGCCCCCAATGGGTGCTCAGTGAGGACGATGATGGTGTGTGCTTGGAAGTAGTGCCGCAGTTTCTGCGAGGTTACCACGAGGGCCAGGACAATCTTCTCTATGGTGGGGTACCTCGTCTCCGCGTCCTTGAACACATGGCTTACATAGTACACCGGCTTCTGTACTCCCTCGGCCTCTCGGACGAGCACCGAACCTGCTGCTTGGTCGGATACTGCCAGGTACAGCAATAACTCGTCCGCTTCCACTGGCCGGGTGAGCAGGGGCGGTGTTGCGAGGTGCTTCTTCAATTGGTCGAAGGCGGCTTGGCAATCCTCCGACCACTCGAACCTCGGAATTTTCCTCAGCGCTTTGAAGAACGGGAGGCACTTCTCCCCCGACCTGGACATGAAACGGCTCAGAGCGGCGACCCGCCCTGTGAGCCGCATGATCTCGACGTTGGTCTTGGGTGCGGCCATGCTCAGGATGGCGTCGATCTTCTCTGGGTTAGCTTCGATTCCGCGGTGAGTGACCATGAACCCGAGGAATTTCCCTCCGGTGACTCCGAATGCGCACTTGGCGGGGTTCAGCTTCATGTTGAATTTGCGGAGCACTCCAAATGCCTCGCCTAGGTCCTTGGCATGGTCTGCCGACGAGACGGACTTGACGAGCATGTCGTCGACGTAGACTTCCATGTTCCTGCCGATCTGTGGCTTGAACATGCGATTGACCAGCCTCTGGTATATGGCCCCGGCATTCTTGAGGCCGAAGGGCATCACCCTGTAGCAGTACACTCCCCGGTCCGTTGTGAATGCGGTCATATCTTCGTCGTCAGGGTTCATGCGGATTTGGTTATAGCCGGAGAAAGCGTCCATGAAGCTCAGAAGCTCGTGCCCGGCCGAGCTGTCGACGAGCTGGTCTATGCGGGGGAGCGGGAAGTTGTCCTTGGGGTAGGCCTTGTTGAGGTCGGTGAAGTCGACGCACATACGCCATTTCCCACTCGACTTCTTGACCAGAACCACGTTTGCCAGCCACTCCGAGTAGGGCACATTCCTGATGAACTTGGCGGCGAGAAGCCGGTCAACTTCCTCTTCGATAGCCTTCTGTTTGACAGGGGCGAAGCTTCTTTTCTTCTGCCTGACGGGCCGGGCCGTAGGATCAACTCCGAGCTTGTGGGAGATGATTTTAGGGTCGATCCCAGGCATGTCAGCCGGTGCCCAGGCGAAGACGTCGGAGTTGCTTCTAAGGAACTCGATCAGGTCATCCCGCTGAATTCTCGTCAGGAGTGACCCGACCTGGACGGTCTTTCCTTGGTCTCCTTCCGCTAAGGGCACCTCGGTCAGAGGTTCGACCGGTGCTCCACGGACCTCCTTCCGCTCGTCCCGGGTGTCCAGGGACCCTTTAATGTCGCCGCATGCGTCGGCGCTATCAGCGTGCTGCTCGGGGGAAGGTGCCTCTGTCAGGCCTGTCTCCGCGACCCGCTGGCTCCCGTATGCCCGACCTACTCCACCCTGATCGAGGGGGAATTTTATCGCTAGGTGGTATGTCGAGATCTGGGCCTGGAGGGAGTTCAGCGTCGGCCGGCCGAGGAGGACGTTGTAGGCCGATGGGACCCTCGCCACGATGAAGTCCACAAGCAGTGTGCGCATGCGGTCAGGCTCCCCGATCATGAACTGCAGGGTGACCACCCCTTGTGTCGGGATGGAGTGGTTGGTGAACCCCGAGAGGGCGTGGGAGGTCGGCCTCAAGTCTGCTGGGGCGAGCCCCATACACAAAAAGCAGCCATGGAAGAGGATGTCCGCCGAGCTGCCCAAATTGATGAGTATTCAGTGGACCTCGTATCGGTGAATTTGTGCTATGATCACCAGCGGGTCGCTATGGGGCACAGATATGCCGTGGAGATCCTCGTCGCCAAAGGTGATGGGCTCTCGGACCCTAGCCCTTTTGCTCGGGCGGCCGCCGGAGCCTATGAGACGGCAGCCAGCGGGGGGACCGACGACCTTAGGCGAGGGTTTGCCCACGTCTCCGTTGCGAGGGAGGCGGCAGCGGGCGTTTGGATCTTTACGGGAATCGGTTGTCATGTGGGCGGAGATCGGAAGGCCAACTTTTGTTTTTGTGTTTCCCACAGACGACGCCAACTGATGGAGCTCCTTTTCAGGCCTCCGTCAGATGTTGTCTTCCGTTGATCTCGCGATGGACTTAGTTGATTATCCTCCATTGCGTGTGGGTCTCAATGGGTTTTTGAAGGAAGAAGTGAAGTGAGGGAGTTGGTGCCGAGTACCTGCAAAGAAGTCCCGGGGTGGTTTGGTACCACCAAGGATCCTCCGACGCTCAAGTTAGTGATGAGATCTGAGTAGAGTAACGGATTAAAAGAGTAAAAAATGGCTTACTTGACCCCTCTGTGATGGGGGTTCATATAGCGGTGGAGCACACAGCAGCGGGCGCGAAAATCTCGCCGGCGGTTACGCCCTCCGACGTCATGCCCGCGTAGAAAGCGGATCGCCCATTAATGGGGATTGATGGCGTGGAATGTGGGATGTTGCTGGCGTAAAATCAGCGCATGGCGAGATTCGCGGAGCGGCGGTTACGCCTGTGAGCGACGACCTCGGTCGGAGGGTCGAGGAAGGCGGCCTCGGACTGGAGCTCGGGACGAGCGAGGAGGCCGAGGAGTCCTGGTCCTGTAACATCTCGGCGCGAACCACAGGGCCGAGGAGGCCCATCTGCAGAGGGCCCTGAGGAGGGCCAGCTTGTGCATGCAGGTCGGGTACAGGGTGGCTTGGTTGGCCCCCGTGGGCCCCTTCTTCTGAGTTCTAGGACATGTCACCTGCTACGTGTCATGACCTTAGGGATCTCCATTATCGAGCACTATCAGCCTCTTTCCTCCATTATTCTCTCTCTCTCTATATATATATATTATTATTATTATGTTGTGCTATTGTATTAAGAAAATAAAACCACAATCCATTGTATTTACTGGTTAGGTCTTTGTGATCAACTGATCTTCACTCGTAAAACATGTCTCGTCATAATGATGCTCACAAGTGGTGTCTCCTCAGATTACGATGCGTGGCGGATGACATGTCCCGAGGGCTACAGGGGTGGAATAAATGAGTTGCCTCAGGGACATTCCTCGGGATAATCTTCTCGAGGCATGTATCCGATCTTTCGGGAGACCTCCCTGAATACATTCCACCTTCGCCTAGGAAACTACTAACAGCTCGTCTCCGATCTTTCTCAGTCTTTTTGCCCGTCTCCGAGGCTTCTGACGCGCCGAGCTCCCTCGGCCTCCCAGCTCGTCTCCGAGCCGTCTAACGTACTAAGCTTCCTCGGCTCTCCCGATCAACTGAGAACGCGGATCTCAAGTGCCTTCGCAACGGCTCCGCGTATCTCGCCCAAGGCAAGATATCCGCTGTCCCACGCTCCGCGTCCCATGCAAGCTTGTTCCCCCATTAATGAGTAGATCCCGCCATTAACGCGGGCGTAACGTAAGGGCGTAACCGACGGCGAAGATTTTGCACCGGCTCGCTCCTTGCGACTACTATAAAAACCCCTCTTCCAGACGACTTAGGTAACTCGAATTTATTCCAATAACCCACTACTCTGCCAATATTCCTCAGCTCTAACTTGATCGTCGGAGGGTCCTACGGTGGTCACCCACCCCGGGGGTTACTTGCAGATAGCTCGGCTTCCACCTCAAGCTCAACCCATTGAGATCCACACGCTCTAGGAGACAATCATCAACTCAAATCTCAACCGTTCAACAACGCTCACTACAGATCGACGGAGGACAGTATCTAAGGGAGATCTCAACCTCCATCAGCTGGCACCGTCTGTTGGAATGAAAGAACTTTTTTGTTCCACAACAAAAGCCGCGATGATCCCAACACGAGCCGCCACGCCCTCCACAACAAAGGTGTTAGCGGTTCTTCCCCCCTCCAAACCTCATCAACGTCTTATCAGCTCGAATCTATAGACTCATATCAATGGTGGACGCCCTCGTCTGCGTTCAAGCGACGGGCCCTACCCACCAGACCGCAGTTCCCCCTCCCTGGGATGACGATGCCCAAAGAAGGACGAATGGCCAGGCTCAGGCCCTCAATCACGCTCACCTCAGCGTGACCGAGCGCCGGCGTGCCAACTCCGGCAACCACGGCCCTCGCGCAGCGAATGATTCTATGACCCGCTGGGCGCCGGACAGCTCCACACCCTGATCTCAGGAGAGACTAGGCCGTCGCTCCAACACTCGCCGCGCGCTCACACCGTCTGATGAGATATCGGTCAGTTCACCTGCTTCCAGGCACAACCGACACCCCAACTCCCGCCGAGGCCGCACACGTGGAGAATGTCGGGAGTACTCAAGAAGAACCAACCTCGAGAATTTAAGAAATCTGATAGAGCGGAATCGAAACCACTCCGTCGCGCCGACCCGGAGCGGGGGTAGCCACCACTCTGACTGTGCTGAATCCTTGGGGTACCACCACCGGCTCGCAGCCCTCGAAAAGAAAATCGAAGGCATACGACGAGATGGCCAAAAGTCTAGCGAAGGGGCCCGATATTCCGCCGATTCACTCATAAAGCCCTTTACAGAAGAGCTGCTGGCCGAGCACGGCTCGTCCAAGAACAAGCCGCCCATAGCGGCCCTCTTTGACGGGAAGTCCGACTTAAAAGATCACTTGGACGCATTTACAGCGGGCATGAGCTTCCACGATAACTCGGACGCAGCTCAATACCACGCTTTTCCCACCACCCTAATCCGGGCAGGTTGTGACTGGTTCCGGGGGCTAGCACCCCGCTCCATCTCGACCTTTGGCGAGCTGGCTACCCAGTTCCTCGGTCACTTCATCGGGAACAGATGACAGAAGAGGACAGTCGATTACCTCTTTACCGTAAAGAGCGGAGACAAAGAATCCTTTAAGGGATATATCACTCACTTCTGCAATGCTCTCCTCGAGATCTCCGAGCACCGCGATGAGACAGTTATCACCGTACTACGGTCGGCTCTTAGGCATAAAGAGTGGCTCCGGTCTTTTGCATTAGCGCAACCTAAGATCATGGCCGAAGTAAAAGCTTGGACCGAGCGGGAGATCCAACTCGAATCAGAGGTGAACTTAAATCTGCCCAGAGGCGATTAAGCCGACCAAAAGAAGAGGGGCAGAGAAGAGAAAAAGGGGATCGACCGACCAAAACCTTACTCCCTGAACTTCTAGGAGTACACTCCTCTTAACGTCTCCCAGACCGAGATGCTGGAGGAAGCTAAGGGCGAAGAGTTCTTCAGGCTCCCGCCAGCTACCCGATGGACGGGCAAATGACTTCGAGGCTCGTATTGCGTCTATCATCGGACGCAAGGACATCCGACCGAGGATTGTAAACAGCTGTGCGATTATATCAAGGAGATGATCCGCTCTGGTCACTTGGCAAAGTACCTGCGAGATAAACGTCAAACAGATAGGGGGCAAGCCGGTCAAATTAAAGACAGAAAGCTGACTATCGGACAGATCATAGTCATCGCCAACTGACCCAAGTCCAAGCAACAGGGATTGTCACCGAATCCGGCCATTCAACACAGAAAATTTTAAACTGTATCAATGAATCTGTATTTTGTTTAATAATAAAGGTTCTTGCTTCCTTGCGATCTAAACTACTTATTTTTGTTTCCATGCTCAAAACATCCCGCAAGGCTGGTGGGTAGCTTTCTGCCCATCAAGCAAGAGCATGCCTTTCACTCAAGTAAAGGAAGCTCGGATGCGCATATAAGTAGCAGATCAAAAGCCCTCCTCTCGAGGCCGCCGAACAATTTCCTACTGGCCAATCCGCAGCGGGCAGCTTCCTGCCCCACAACGCTGTGGATCAAAGCCCTCGTCAAGAGGCCACCGAGCAGCTTCCCTGACCATTTCATCCCTAGCGGGTAGCTTCCTACGCAACTGGGCTAAGGATCAAAAGCCCTCCTCTCGAGGCCACCGAGCAATTTCCTGCTGGCCAATCTGCAGCGGGCTGCTTCCTGTCCAACAACGCCGTGGATCAAATCTCTCGTCAAGAGGCCACCGAGCTGCTCCCCTACCCGGTCCATCCCTAGCGGGTAGCTTCCTACCCATCTATGCTAAGAATCAAAAGCCCTCCTCTCGAGTCCGCTGAGCAATTTCCTGCTGGCCAATCCGCAGCGGGCAGCTTTCTACCCAACAACGCTGTGGATCAAAGCCCTCGTCAAGAGGTCACCGAGCAGCTTCCTGTCCGGTCCATCCCTAGCGGGTAGCTTCCTACCCATCAACGGCAATGATCAAAAGCCCTCCTCTCGAGGCCGCCAAGTAATTTCCTGCTGGCAAATCCGCAGCGGGCAGCTTCCTGCCCAACAACGCCGTGGATCAAAACCCTCCTCTCGAGACCACCGAGCAGCTTCCCTGCCCGGTCCATCCCTAGCGGGTAGCTTCCTTGTAACAACCTAGTTCATTTATACCAATTCCAGTTCTCGTATTTCCTTAATTGAGGTATTTTCCTGATTTATCGTATTTTGGGTGCGAATAGTATTTTACATTTTACATTGCATTTGACCCGACCCGCTTGCTTAAACTTATTTGATTCATATTTATGAATTATCCTGACTTGTTACGTAGACCGGTGCATTTTCATGTTTAGTGCATACTGGCATTTTATCTGGCATTTGCATTTTTACAATATAACATTTTAAGTCACATAAAATATTTTAAAAATACATTGCATGACCTGCATGATACCCCTAGCCCCGTGGTAGAATCCGCGCATCTTTTTCTCGTCCCGTTCAGTGAAACGGACTTGTTTGGATGGCTACGTGCACGTGCGTTTATCCGTTCTTGGGGGTATGCATTTTTCGTTATCTGGACATTCATTTTTTTATTTTGGTCGACTTGTATATTTTTCGTATTTTAAAACCGAATTTTAGACCCGACCCGGGCATGTTTTGGACTATATTTGTATTTACTAGAATATCAAATTTTATTTATATAATATTAATTTTATAAATTGATACAAATTAAAATTTAGTTAACTAATAAAAGATTTTTTAAATTTGAATCTAAACTAATTTCCTAACAAACTAACAACCCCTTTCTCTCTCTCTTCCTCTCTCCTCTGCATATATATATTTATATATTTTTTATTTATTTAATTTTTCTTTCCTTATTTAATACGCAGCCTCTTCTTCTTTCTTCTTTCTTCTTTCTTTTTCTTGATCTTGTTTCTTGATTCCGGTGATCACCGCCGGAGCCGTGTTCGTCGCTGACGATCCGAGTGATCCAGTGAACGTACCTGACTTGCATGATCACCCTCGTGCGTTGTTTAGAACCATTCCGTGTACCGTGCACGCGTCGTGACATTTCGTCGACGAAGGACGTTCCGTACACATCCGTTCTTGTTCCATCTAGGCAAATTAATCTTGTTACATGCTATATAACTAATTATATAACTATTTAAATAAATATCACCCTTGTATTTTAAATCAAGCATCACATGTTTCATATTACAGCCTTTCGACATTCCGTTTACATTTGTATAGTGCATTTTATATCTAGGGCATGCAAACCAATCTTAATTACATGCTACATTACTTTAGACGCATCTATTTTAACAATGGAATACATATATTTAAAATCATGCACCCCATATTTAGTTTTATAACTTTTCGATGTTCCGTTTGCATCCATTCATATCATTTCAGATTTAGGTCATGAAAACTTATCTTATTACATACTATACTATCATATACTGCATCAATTTGAATAGTTACATTTCATATTGCTTAGTTATATGTTCCGCACTTGTTAGTTTATCATTTTACGATTATGTGATACCCGTTTGCATCCATATCATTTAAAATATATATTGTCGTAATATTTCTTATTATTAACTTTAATTAGTTCATAATCTGCATTTTATAATATTATATAAAATATAGTTTGAAAATATTATAGTTTACACATGAAACGTCGTTGAAAAGCGGATACGACAAATCTGAAATTTACTATACACCTTACCTTATAAAATTCATTATAAATCATAGAAAAATCATTAGTATACGTTATTTAGTTCGTTACGAATCTAACTCAGAATAATATAACTCTATGAAATATTTACTTACAAAATAAATTGTTTAAATAACGTAAGATGCAAATGAAAATGTCTCTAAACTGCTGTCCAGGGAAATTCCAGCAGCAAACTTTCAAGTTCGAATGTTCATAGCTTTTTGTAGCGACAACCTGAGATGCTTATACTTATAAAAATGAAAACCTTATTGAATTATCTTTGTTTTGGTATAAGACACGTCCCTTTTGGAGAACGTTTGTTATTTTTAAGCTATTTTACAAATCAGGGTGACGCTGAATTTCTGAACGGAACTTTCTTGTGCATCGTTAATCAATAACACTTCTATAGTTATTAATCAGTTTGAATATGTTATCCATGTTAATATTATTATATCAATATCTATTTAATAAATAATAGTGCTTGTGTTTTAATATTCAGCAAATTTTACTGATTTACAGTTTTATAGTATCCGTCTGTATCCGTACGGTTTATTACATATCTAGTTGCACGCCGAGACCATATTATTTCATATTACTGTTGTATTAGTGCACCATGCTTGATAATTGTGCATCCTACGTAGTCATGATGTGACCCCTGATCGATATTTGTGCATCCATGCTTTTATTGTACATCCGTACTTTCACCTTAATTCAATACTTTTTACAGTTTGATTATGAGCACCTGTTTGACACCTGTGCACTACTTGACATGACCTGATACACCACTACTTAACATGACTTGATACGTGTACACTACCTGACATGACCTGATATATCATTACTTGACATGTTACCTGATCCTGTTTCTAATGCCGACAATCCTGACATGTTGTCCCGATGGACATATCCTGTTGTCTGTATAGACAAACCTGTCCCTGCTTGATCCTGTGTTGGCATTAGCTTCAGATTTATCAATACCTGACTTGAACACATAACTTGGGGGTATTGGGAAATCAATGATGAAACCTGACTTGTAACTCGACAGTTCGATGCTTATACTGATTAGTTTTACGGGCTAGGCCAGCCCCGGGATGCTGCCGCTGACATCATTCGTCTGTACATGTTACCTGTTTACTGCCTAGCGGCACGTCTCGGATTCAGCCCGAGAGTCTTGACCGTGGTCCCGGGTATGCACGGGATACTGTTGAGTTATATCGACGATTCATTAAATTGATTTCAAAGACTTGAGAGTAGTTAACCCAGTAGTTTAGTTCAGATTACTCACCACACGTCACATGTGCTTATACCCTTCACTGTTTCTTATTCGTGTTACTGTTATACTTTTATTACTGTTCATGCTCATGCCTGCATGTCATGCTACCCCCTGATTATGTTATTGTTGATATTATGACGCATTGACGTCTCGGTTTTGCATGGCCCAGATCCTCTATTCTTGTCGCAGGCTGATCAGGAGTACTTCCGCCATTAGGCCAAGCAATGATGATCCAGTTAGTATCCAGTTTAGTTATGTTTTACTTTCCAGATGTTTTTGCTCTTTGGATTTATTGCTTCCGCATATTATTTCTTGACTCGTTTATTCTGGCTCATGGACATGTACTAGATAGTTTATTTTATTTTCCTATTCTTGATATCTCTTGACAGCCGTAATGTGACTGTGGAGGGATGTTTCCTATCCACAGGTAGCATGGTTGGCTCTGTCACGTGCTTATCATAGCGCACTCTGGGAAGCGGGGCGTGACAGGGTTTGTTTGGTATTAGAGACATGGGATATAGGTTAATCGGGTTTGATTCTTTTGTAGTTGGGTATTTGACCCAATACACGAATCGGAAAACTCGTAATTAGGAACATGTCCGGCCACCTTGTTCTTGTGATTCTTGAATCTTATCTTTCTCTTGATCTTTTGTCTTGACGATATGAAAACAACTTTGCATCTCGACTTGAAACCTTCTGGTTCCTTATTGTTTCTTTCTATTCTGATACTAGGATTTGGCGACTTGAACGGAGTTATGTGATTGTAACTATGAACTGCAACATGGTTACAATGCGGTACTCTATTTAAGTAACTTGGAGTCCTGGTCTTGATTCATTTCTTTGTTCCATGGTCGTTTTATTACCTTGGTTCTCTCAGTTTCATTGCTTACCAGTTCATGTTTTGCAGATTTCTTGGTGATTGATACCGGCAGTTATGAAGTTGTCTTGGAAATTGATGGTCTCACTTTCCACGCTCACATTGTTTGTAGGGCAAAGAAAGTGATTATCTAGATTCCCAGACATCCGGAGTTTGTTTTGCTGGAGGTAGCAGTTCTGTCGGCCTAGTCGAGTTTAGGGCTAGGCCGACAAGCAATGTTCTTTCGTCAATGGAAGTTGATAAGAAGGAAGCGCCAGCTGTAGTTTGAGAGTTCATGGACGTGTTCAAGGACATCTCGGGTTTACCGCCAAAACGAGATGTGGAGTTCGCGATCGATCTTGTTCGTGGTGCAGCGCCAATCTCAAAGGCGTACTATCCGATGGCACCAGTGGAGTTGGAAGAAGTAAAGAAGCAGGTTACCGAATTGCTAGAGAAGGGTTGAATTCGCAGTAGCAATTCATCTTGGGGAGCTCCAGTTCTTCTAGTAAAGAAGAAAGATGGCACAAGGAGAATGTGCATCGATTATCGAGAATTAAACCGGGTGACTATTAAGAACAAGTACCCGATCCCTTGCATTGGCGAATTGTTCGAGCAGCTTAGTGGCGCGTGGGTATTCTCGAAGCTGGATTTGCGGTCCGGATATCATCAGGTCCGAGTTAAATCAGAAGATATTTGTAAGACTGTGTTCCGAACTCGGTATGGACATTACAAGTATTTAGTGATGCCATTCGGAGTCACGAATGCACCGACGATATTTATGGACTTGATGAACCGAATCTTTTCACCGTTCTTGGACCAGTTTATAGTGGTGTTCATCGATGATATTTTGTTCTACTCGAGGAGCATTGAAGAGCATGCGGAACACTTGAAGATCGCACTGCAGCTATTGAGGCAAAAAAGATTTTATGCAAAGATGAGCAAGTGCAAGTTTTGGTTTGAAGAAGTGAAGTTTTTGGGGCACGTCGTATCCGGAGATGGAATCGTCGTTGATCCCGAGAAAATTGCAGCAGTTCAAAATTGGCTGATTCCGAAGAACGTAGTAGAGATCAGAAGTTTTCTTGGACTTGCCGGCTATTACAGAAAGTTCGTGGAGAATTTTGCTCGTTTGGCTGAGCCTTTGACCAAGCTTACGCGCAAGAAAGTACCATTTGTGTGTACGGATAAGTGTGCATCAGCTTTTGAGGCGTTGAAGCAGAGATTGATAACCGCTCCTATTTTGACCGTACCAGACAGTTCGGGAGAATTGGTGATTCACAGCGACGCATCTGTAAGTCTACGGTAGCGCCCCGGCCGTCTTTCAGACGCCAAATGCGGAACAAAAACTTTTTAACTGGCGCTATCGTATACTATAACCCGGATCTGCCATTATCGCTAAACTAACAAACTACAAAGTGGGTAGAAATGTTATACCGAACGATCCGAGTCCTTCAGTCTTTAACCATCATCCCACGCTTTGTTGCGGCTGCTCCGATCTCGTTCGATCTCCGGTCTCCTCGTCCAGGTGGCACCACGTCAACGGATCTTTAAACGGGCTCCCGCCTTTGACCCGAGGCAACTCGGTCATCAAGTTTGCCAAAAGAGATGATCAAGATTGATGTAGAGAATGAGTAGAACACTTTGTCTCGTTACATCCAAAGCTATGGATGAACGGTTAATGAAGTTGCCTTTTGGATTGAAATGAAATGAGAAATTTTGCTATCTAATTTCCATGAATCCAAAACTATAATCATTTTTCAAATCAACAACCATTACCCCATCAAGAATGGGCTGCCCACTTATATGAGGAGGTGGGGGTGAGTGTAGGAGCAAATGGTGACCATTAGAAAACCTTCTCACAAAATATCACAACTAAATATCCTAAGCATTACAAAACCTCATTAATGCAAATCAATGAGTCACAATAACACTTTGCAAATCATTAAATGCAAACTATGAGTCACTAAACCTAGTCACCTCTTCTAGAAGCTTCCACACTCATGACTCACCCTCAAGAAAAGATAAATTCTCATTTAACCGAATGTTAAAGCGGGTGATAGAAAACTGAAAACTGGCAACTTCCAAAAGCGATCCCGAAACGAATTTCAGGATAACCCCGTAACAGTATAAACATACCCGCATTTGTATTACGACCGAATACAAATGCAACAGAGACAAAGATATTATATCTACACAGTATAATACTCGGATCCGGCTTAAACCAAAGCCCACCAGTATTATCTGCTCGAAATATGACACGTGCATAAACGCACGTGCATTTTCCGAACCCTTCCATAAAACCATACGGCCTCTACAACGTTTCGCCCGAACTTGGAAAACTATCTGTAGGGGACTCTAATGACTCCTCAGTACCCTGGCAGTGGGTTTAACCACGAACCGTCAGCGGCACTAGCTGTGCGTAACGGATGTTTATGTACTGACCTCAAGGGAAGCCGATGAGCGAACTCATCCTGGAACCCTACTGAGCCTAACAGTGACAATATACATACAGTGCGGTCCGTTCGTCTATGAGTATCGCATATCGGCCTAGGGGCTGGTAACATCAGACCCCCAATAGCGGTATAAGTCATGTCAGAGTGCAGCCCAGAATACCCTGAGATACTACTAGAGTACCTACCAATAAATCTCCTACCTCGGCCGAGAATTTGTGTAATGGCTCTCCTAGACACAGCGCGATCTCACCTTCAATACCGGGAGAGACGAATCCCCTGCCGATCCGCTCACTTGCCTCTATATGGTTCGAGACTGTACCCAAAAAAGACCTGTTTGCACGACTCCTTTGAGCCGTGGTAGGGTAGAAATCAAAGCACAGTGGGAACTCACACGAGACAAATGACGACCTCAGGTCGATGAACTAACCTGTACACATGTCACCAGGGAACTGCTATCTGACGATAGGTATAATACCAACTAGCAGGTTCCCGGCGAGTCCTGTCCGGTGTATTCATAACCCAATGAGCACCTGTATACATCTTAGGTGATCCAACTGACACCAGTGGCTTGTGAGACCGGCCACCGCCCCTCGTCGGGGTCTCGACTGTATACACTAGTCTACTCCGGAGAATCGATGCCCTGCCTTGAAACTCCCACGACTAGGGACCACAATTAAGGATATGCTTATAGACCACCCAACTCTCACGTATATGATCGCCATCATACTGTTGGTAGTCAAGCAAGATCCTAAGGGCTCTATCAACGTGTAACAGTGATCAGTCACCTGAACCTGTACAGGACTGATAAAGGCAAACCAGATAGCATACTATCATCTCGAGTAAGACTGTACTACCGGTATAGGTCCTCCTCAATCATTGCAATCACGTGCTTGCGATCCAATAATTGTCTTTGAGGGCACTATATCCAACAATCTCCCACTTGCACTTAAGGCTAATTATTGCGATGTCGCATACTCACAGCCCATGTGATACCGAACACCCAACTCCTCTACTAATCAGTTTCACAAAGCTCGTTTGTAAAACTATTGTGTTCGAGAAATAGCCTCAGTGAGTGGATCCGCCCTGATATTTCTTTCTATGTCTCTCTTAATCTCAAGTTCGCGGAGAAATCCATCTCCCGAATTGAGTAATACCTGTTTTAGAATATGTCTGGATATCTGATGAGACCTAGTTCATAAATGAACTCCAAATCCAAACTTCTTAGACTGTATCCACAACTGAAACTAATCAGTGTCTAGCACTATGCCTCCCACAGTATCCTTTTGGACCACCTGTCTATAATACTGTCCCTCGTCAGAGCGAAAACTATAACTCTGACAATCACTCTGTCATCCATGTCACCTTTGAAGCCTGAAATGATAACCATCTCCTGAAGGAGGCTGCCGTCATCAAATCCACAGAACATGCACTTATGTTCTAAAACTGCTTCCTTATGTTTCTTCAGGATTGGATTAATATAAACTTATCGTATCTAGTGCAAAAACAACATCTGGTGTGGTACTTGACATCTCACGATTGACTCAATTGCCTAAGCAAGTAATCTGTCAATCATGCACATCCCTCTCCCCTTTAGTCTATAAGACACCTTTAGAGAGGGTGACTCCATCACCTGCAGGTACACCACCATGTCAGGAGTCATCTATTCTAAAAACTATTAGAATACTGTCAAAATACCCACATTGGGAAACTACCCAAATCTAAATCTAAAACCATAGATCTAGAAACCAGAATGTCTGATATTATATCCATATCCTGTCTGGAGAAATAACTGTGTGACGACCACAGTACAACCGATCGTAGTATAGGAATTTTACTTCCTACTCTGTGTATGTCATCCAAATACCAGGACATCACACCCTACTACCTTTTTAACAGATCCATCCCCTATTCTGATGAAGTCAAACCCATGACTGTATCATCAAAATTAGATGATCTATCTCCGCTATAACTGCTCAAGTCTATAAATAGACATAAGCTACTTGCCCACTATGCTTCCGCTGCTCCCACTGACTACAACAACCCTCTGGCAGAATAATATATACGTGCACTTCTAAAGATAGTTTAGAACGACGCTATACTTAACCTCCTGCCGGGTCTCGTAGCCTGGAACAACAGTAGTGTCAAGTCTGGATAAACAAGAACCTCCCTGTCACGGTCCTTGAGGCTACCGGAGTACCTCTCGGGTGTCTAAGGTTACCCACCATATCTGCGGAGTGGATAATGGAATGTCAAACCTGATTGAATCTGTAGGTCCTATTAAATTTTCCGTAATCGTTTGCGGTTCTGGAATCACTTCCAGTTCTACCATACTCCCACTACTGTTTTCTGAAAAAATCCATTTTACTAAAACTGTGGCGAGTCAAGAACAAAATCACTATTGATCTTCCAGATGGTAGAAAGCCAACCCTCGTCATAGCCTGGGCCAACCCACAAACAGCCATTACAGAAATGTGCCCTGAGTTATCCATAGTCTGGTTTTAAGCATAAGCCGGACAACTCCACGTACTTTAACATCGTTAAGATATGAACCATTCTATATCCAATATAGAAACTTTGGCACTTATTTAATTGGAACCAGATTCAAATCATGCAGCTGTCTCCAGTGCATATCAACTAAATGGAGAGAGACCTGATCAGCATTACTCAACTTAGGAATCCATCCAATTATGAGTAACCTGAAAGAGAAACAAGTTTCTCAAAACCATTACTATCATCTGAATACCAATCACAAGAATCTACATCTTCGATCTCTTTGAAGAATCCCGATACTTGCGATACCTGGTTCTCTACTTTATTCTTATACCCACAACTTCTCAAAACTTAGACCTTGTATTTCTACGAAACACTTGTCTAAAAACTAAAGAAGTCATAAGTAAACAGAATATAGTACGAGGACTAACCCTTTTGTCCCGATGGACACTGGACAACATACAATACTCTGTATAAGTTCGCTGAGTTGAATAACTCAAAACCTGTGCATCGTAGGTTGAAAAATGTACCCAGGCGATTTCCTCAAATATCACCAATTACAACGAATTCCGATATAATGAGGATGATCACCTAATTCCCAATAACTTACTCCCACTCATCATCTGTAAAACCATACAGATATGAGAATGAAACTTGGTAAATACATACCTTGGAGTAAGTATCTAATCGGAAAAATAGTTTTCCTTTAACAATGCACTGAAATATGGAAATGTTTCGTAGGGGTATCCTAGTATTCATAGTAATGCCTCTTCCATAATCTAATTCATGACTTTAACCGTATATCTCTTTGCCATCTCTCCAAATCCCTTTATTTGTCTTTATTCATTTCCTTCTGTACACCCATTTTAGGCTAAGTGGTTTTCTTCCTTCCCTACCATTCGGCACCAGCCTATGGTTTGGAAGAAAACTCTCCAGTAAGCATAATAGGTGTACCCTCCTAAACCAAGGAGTACTCGTAACCTGAGAGAAGGTGATGATAAAAGACAACTGAATATTACCTTATTCTATTTCTCCCGAACTGGGGAAAAAAGCAAAGGTGAAATAGGAGTGTCGATGAAGTACGCGGTTTGGTCGTGAATGATAACAGTCGCAATTTACTTTGCCCTCTTTCTAATCCCTTTATTTTGTCTTTACATATTACCTTCTGCACACCCTACTGAGGCTAATTGGTTTTCTTCATTCCCTACCTTTCGGCACCTGCCTATGGTTTGGAAGAAGACTATCCAATAAGCGTAATAGGTATACTCTCCTAAACTAAGGAGCCCTCGCAACCTGAGAGAAGGCGATAATAAAAAACAACTGAATAAACCAATTCTATTTCTCCTGAACCTGGATCCATCCTCGAAGAAGTCCCTTCGAGTTCGTATATAACCATACGATGGATCTATCCAATGGAAGTGGATATCCGTAGTAATACGGGGTGTTCTGAGAAATGCAAAGGGTAAAAGAAAGAGCGGCAATGACTTATGCAACTCGGACAATCCAAAAGCCAGTATTTTAAGAAGGTTCGGTCAACTTGGTCACTGAGTCATAGTCTAGGGTCGGTCAATGGTCGCTGCCAAAGAGAGAGAGAGAAAAGAAACACTCTGCGTGCACTCTAACCTAGATCAGAATGGTTATCACTTTATCTAATCAGGAAACCTCCCACTGTACTGTCAAATTCTCCTCCAAACCTGAAAGAAGAATCAATCGGGATCACCCGAAGAGTAAACCAACTCATCAGTGGGAATCGGGATCCAACTCTCATCGCATGATAACGTGACGGAATCCACTCACGTTATCACACTCCAGAAGGTATGCGGATACTTGGCAAGTTCCAGTTTCTTTAGAAACTCCCGATATGATTTTTGCCCCATGCTCTTATGACCTTGGCGTTAGGTCAAAATGTCATAAGTCACATGCCAAGTTCTACCCGTCACTATCTTGTCAATTTGAACCCACCCGCACATGCCCTTGGCGTTAGGTCAAAATGGCAGAACATCTGTCCCAAACCAACTCATCTATCTATGCAACAAATGAATACCCAGCAGCTACCAAACACTATGCCTTGGCGTTAGGTCAAAATATATAGCTTGAATACTACTGAATACCCAAAAGAAATGACGGAGGGCTACGGCTGGTTTTTGGCGAAAAACCTTTAACGTAACGAACTTGATATCGCTGAAGGAACCTGATAGCTTTTTATAAAAATATAGTGGCGAAAACCTTTGCTAAAAAGGTCACTCCCGGTGAAGGGATCTCGGCTCTTTCCTCATGGAATGAGGTGCAGGATATTCCAACTGAATACCGCGATGCAAAGCAACTTGTAATCGACTATAGTGAAGTTATTACCCTGACGCAAACTTCTGCCCAAGGGGTCACTCCCGGTGAAGAGATATCGGCCCTTGCCTCGTCGAATAAGGTGCAGGATATTCCAACCGAATACCGCTATGCAAAACAAAAAGAAAAAGTCTTTGTAATAACACTTTTTAAAACTGTTCCAACAACTGCCAAACAGGTTTGTTTTTCTTTGCATTGATCAGAATCAACGCAGTCCCATCATTTAATCACACCAGAAAAGAACGAAAAATAAAATGTACGTATATGCCATCCGCATTTGTCACTAGGTCCCGTCATCACCCGTTAGGTTACTTAACTAACGACAGAGCGAGGACTGGACTAGCGCGGGTGTAAAACATATACAACATCTACTAGTATATATACCAATATACAATAATCGCTCCAGGCGTGATAATATGCAACATTACAGAAAAGTAATAAGTATCACAGAACAATACAGATAATCTGGGATCCCCGGGTTTCACAGAGCCGCTACTGAAACCCGACGTTCCCCTGGTTGTGTGGATAGCCTATGTAATGAAACCTAGACCCCTACGGGTGCGGCAAGTTACCCGCTAAAACCTGAAGCGAGACAGCCCCCTATAGCATAGTGGATGGACCACCCTGCACTTCACGGAATCCGGTAACTTGAGCACCCTACCTTGGGTCAACCTGTACCCCTACGAGTGCGGGGAATAGTCTGCCAATTCTAGAGTGAGGCCCCTCTGCCTCTCAAAGCCATGAGATGCGGACCCGTTGCCCTCCAGAACCCGGCTATCCGTGCACTCCGTTGCGGGGTAAACCTAGTACAGAAATAAAAAAATATGTACAACGGGTACATTGACCTCAGCCCGGTCGTTCCCCAAAAGAATATTATACAAACAGGCAGTGACGGCAGTCCACATGTTGGACGCTCGCCCCGCAATATCAAATGTACAAATAAATTCAAACTGCACTACCATTGCACACTGCTATCCGCCACGACAAATCCGCAACATCACAGCACAACACAGAACATCAACGCGAATGTCACGTTCGCAAATCCGTCTAAAAGGACTATAGCAATTAGACGCAATTTACCGCTTGAATGACATTCCCGGTCAGAGATATAATGTAAGTACTGTAAACTAACGCGTTTAAATTTCGATCGACAAAGTTTCCCGAAGTGGGCCCCACGTACATCTGCTATACAGTAACAAAATCTGGGCCCAAAAGAAATATTCCAGAAACCACAATTTACCATGAAGAACACACTGTAGAAATTTGGCTCACTGTTCCCACAAAGTGGCGGCGGATCCGCAGCCAAACCCTGGTTTGGGCCGCGGATCCGCGGCATAACTGTGGGATCACGTGACCAAATTTCACCAGTTTTCTTAGAAAAACCTACTCAATTTTCTGTGATGCTCAAAATAATTTTTAGGCCTGTTTTAAAATCGACAGAAACTTTGAACAGAAAAATTGTAGTTTTCGAAATTCCGTTTGATCGATATTTTAAACGCGTTAGCACAAGTTAGTAAAGCTTAATAGCTTGTCTCTGATACCACTGTAAGTCTACGGTAGCGCCCCGGCCGTCTTTCAGACCCCAAATGCGGAACAAAATTTTTTTAACTGGCGCTATCGTATACTATAACCCGGATATGCCATTATCGCTAAACTAACAAACTACAAAGTGGGTAGAAATGTTATACCGAACGATCCGAGTCCTTCGGTCTTTAACTATCATCCCACGCTTTGCTGCGGCTGCTCCGATCTCGTTCGATCTCCGGTCTCCTCGTCCAGGTGGCACCACGCAACGGATCTTTAAACGGGCTCCCGCCTCTGACCCGAGGCAACTCGGTCATCAAGTTTGCCAAAAGAGATGACCAAGATTAATGTAGAGAATGAGTAGAACACTTTGTCTCATTACATCCAAAGCTATGGATGAACGGTTAATGAAGTTGCCTTTTGGATTGAAATGAAATGAGAAATTTTGCTATCTAATTTCCATGAATCCAAAACTATAATCTTTTTTCAAATCAACAACCATTACCCCATCAAGAATGGGCCGGCCACTTATATGAGGAGGTGGGGGTGAGTGTAGGAGCAAGTGGTGACCATTAGAAAAGCTTCTCACAAAATATCACAATTAAATATCCTAAGCATTACAAAATCTCATTAATGCAAATCAATGAGTCACAATAACACCTTGCAAATCATTAAATGCAAACTTTGAGTCACTAAACCTAGTCACCTCTTCTAGAAGCTTTCACACTCATGACTCACCCTCAAGAAAAGATAAATCCACATTTAACCGAATGTTAAATCGGGTGATAGAAAACTGAAAACTGGAAACTTCCAAAAGCGATCCCGAAATGAATTTCAAGATAACCCCGTAACAGTATAAACATACCCGCATTTGTATTACGACCGAATACAAATGCAACAGAGACAAAGATATTATATCTACACAGTATAATACTCGGATCCGGCTTAAACCAAAGCCCGCCAGTATTATCTGCCCGAAATATGACACGTGCGTAAACGCACGTGCATTTTCCGAACCCTGCCATAAAACCATACGGCCTCTACAACGTTTCGCCCGAACTTGGGAAACTATCTGTGGAGGACTCTAATGACTCCTCGGTACCCTGGCAGTGGGTTTAACCACGAACCGTCAGCGGCCCTAGCTGTGCGTAACGGCTGTTTATGTACCGACCTCAAGGGAAGCCGATGAATGAACTCATCCTGGAACCCTACTGAGCCTAACAGTGACAATATACATACAGTCCAGTCCGTTCGTCTATGAGTATCGCATATCGTCCTAGGGGGCTGGTAACATCAGACCCCCAATAGCGGTATAAGTCGTGTCAGAGTGCAGCCCAGAACACCCTGAGATACTACTGGAGTACCTTCCAGTAAATCTCCTACCTCGGCCGAGAATTTATGTAATGGCTCTCCTAGACACAGCGCGATCTCACCCCCAATACCGGGAGAGACGAATCCCCTGCCGATCCGCTCACTTGCCTCTATGTGGCTCGGGACTGTACCCAAAAAAGACCTGTTTGCATGACTCCTTTGAGCCGTGGTAGGGTAGAAATCAAAGCACAGTGGGAACTCACACGAGACAAATGACGACCTCAGGTCGATGAACTAACCTGTACACATGTCACCAGGGAACTGCTATCTGACGATAGGTATAATACCAACTAGCAGGTTCCCGGCGAGTCCTGTCCGGTGTACTCATAACCCAATGAGCACATGTATACATCTTAGGTGATCCAACTGACACCAGTGGCTTGTGAGACCGGTCACCGCCCCTCGTCGGGGTCTCGACTGTATACACTAGTCTACTCCGGAGAATCGATGCTCTGTCTCGAAACTCCCACGACTAGGGACCACAATTAAGGATATGCTTATAGACCACCCAACTCTCACGTATATGTTCGCCATCATACTGTTGGTAGTCAAGCAAGATCCTAAGGGCTCTATCAATGTGTAACAGTGATCAGTCACTTGAACCTGTACACGACTGATAAAGGCAAACCAGATAGCATACTATCATCTCGAGTAAGACTGTACTACCGGTATAGGTCCTCCTCAATCATTGCAATCACGTGCCTGCGATCCAATAATTGACTTTGAGGGCACTATATCCAACAGAATCTGGGAAAGGATTGGGATGTGTTTTGATGCAGCATGGGAAGGTTATAGCCTACGCATCGAGACAGTTGAAGACCCATGAGAAGAATTACCCAACTCATGATTTGGAGCTAGCAGCTGTGATTTTCGCTTTAAAGATTTGGAGACACTACTTATTAGGCGAAAGGGTCGAAGTATTCACCGATCACAAAAGCCTGAAGTATGTGTTCACACAGAAGGAGCTTAATATGAGGCAGTGTAGATGGTTGTAGCTGATGGCTGACTACGATCTTGATCTTAAGTACCATCCGGGAAAAGTTAATGTTGTGCCGGATGCGCTTAGTCGGTTGCCAGCAATTCAGATGTTGACTGCACAGATGGAGTTTATGGAAGACTTTCAGAGATTCGAGATGGAGATCGTGCTACTGCATTCTTTAGGACAGTTGATGCTGATGCAGGTACAGTCATCGTCGATTGAGAATATTAAAGCAGCGTAGTCGAAGGACCCAAGATTGCAAAGGTTTCGAGAACAGGTTGAAGCTGGACTTTGAACGGACTTGTTGATTCATGAAGATGGTTCGTTGAGATATGGTAGCCGTTTGTGTGTGCCGAAAGGAGACATTCATGAAGAAGTTATGAAGGAGGCACACAGTTCCGCGTATTCCGTACATCTAGGAGGCACGAAGATGTACCGTGATCTATGACAGCATTTCTGGTGGGAAGGCATGAAAAAGGAGATTGCTCGCTTTGTAGCAAAGTGCTTGGTATGTCAGCAAGTTAAGGCTGAACATCAAAGGGTTGCTGGTTTTTTGCAACCACTTCCGATTCCTCAATGGAAGTGGGAACATATAACCATGGATTTCGTGACAGCTTTACCGCGGAGTCCAAAGGGCAACAATGCAGTTTGGGTGATTGTTGATCAATTGACCAAGGTAGTTCATTTCATACCATTTCGAGTTGGTCAATCAACGGAAGCGTTGGCAGAACGGTACAAGCAGGAGATTGTGAGATTGTATGGAGTACCTGTGAGCATCGTGTCCGACCATGACACCCGATTCTTATCGCACTTCTGGAGGAGTTTACAGGAAAGTTTGGGGATGCGTTTGAAGTTTAGCACAGCTTATCATCCTCAGACAGATGGCCAGTCGGAGAGAACGATCCAAATTCTTGAAGATATGTTGAGAGCTTGCATATTAGACTTTAAGAGTTCGTGGGAGGATCATCTACACTTGGTGGAGTTTTCTTACAATAACAGATTTCAGGCGACTATTCAGATGGCTCCATTCGAAGCGTTGTATGGTCGCAGGTGTCGTCACCTGTTTGTTGGGACGATATTGGAGAACGAAAATTGTTGGGACCGAATTTGATCGTGCAAACCGTGGAGAAAGTTAATACTATCCGGAATCATATGAAGGCAGCACAAGATCGACAGAAGAGTTGGGCCAACACATCGAGAAGACCTCTAGAGTTCGCTGTTGGTGATCTAGTATTCTTGAAGATATCACCGACTAGAGGAGTGATTCGTTTTGGGAGTCGAGAAAATCTTAGTCCTCGATTCGTTGGGCCTTTCGAGATTTTGGAGCGTGTTGAAGAAGTGGCTTATCGATTGGCATTACCACAATCTTTGGCGAATGTTCATAACGTGTTTTATGTATCTCAACTCCGTAAATATGTTCGAGATGAAACACACGTGCTGGATCATTCGAAGCTGACTGTATGAGAAGATTTAACCTTTGAGGAATGACCAATGTCGATTGTGGATCGAAGAGAAAAGGTTCTTAAGAACAAGGTTATCCCTCTCGTACTTGTTTCTTGGGGAAATCTCTCGCATGGAGAATCAACTTGGGAACGAGAAGATGAAATCCGGCAGAAGTTTCCACATATATTCTTGTAGTTTCTTGATTGTCTATCCTTTCTTGTACTTGGAATTTCGAGGACGAAATTCTTTTGTAGTTGGGTATAATGTAAAAACGTAGTTCATTTATACCAATTCCAGTTCTCGTATTTCCTTAATTGTGGTATTTTCCTGATTTATCGTGTTTTGGGTGCGAATAGTATTTTACATTTTACATTTCATTCGACCCGACCCGCTTGCTTGAACTTATTTGATTCATATTTATGAATTATCCTGACTTTTTACGTAGTCTGGTGCATTTTCATGTTTAGTGCATACTGGCATTTTATCTGGCATTTGCATTTTTACAATATAACATTTTAAGTCACATAAAATATTTTAAAAATACATTGCATGGCCTGCATGATACCCCTAACCCCGTGGTAGCATCCGCGCATCTTGTTCTCATCCCGTTCAGTGAAACGGACTTATTTGGATGGCTAAGCGCACTTGCGTGCATCTGTTCTTGGGGGTATGCATTTTTCGTTATCCAGACATTCATTTTTTTAAATTTTGGTCGACATGTATATTTTTTGTATTTTAAAACTGAATTTTAGACCCGACCCGGGCATGTTTGGACTATGTTTGTATTTACCAGAATATCAAATTTTATTTATATAATATTAATTTTATAAATTGATACAAATTAAAATTTAGTTAACTAATAAAAGATTTTTTAAATTTGAATCTAAACTAATTTCCTAACAAACTAACAACCCCTTTCTCTCTCTCTCCCTCTCCCTCTCTCCTCTGTATATATATATTTATATATATTTTATTTATTTAATTTTTCTTTCCTTATTTAATACACAGACTCTTCTTCTTACTTCTTCTTCTTCTTTCTTCTTTCTTTTTCTTGATCTTGTTTCTTGATTCCGGTGATCACCGCCGGAGCCGTGTTCGTCGCTGACGATCCGAGTGATCCAGTGAACATACCTGACTTGCGTGATCACCCTCGTGCGTTGTTTGGAACCGTTCCGTGTACCGTGCGTGCGTCGCGACATTTCACCGACGAAGGACGTTCCGTACACATCCGTTCTTGTTCCGTCTAGACAAGTTAATCTTGCTACATGCTATATAATTCATTATATACCTATTTAAATAAATATCACACCTGTATTTTAAATCAAGCATCACATGTTTCATATTACAGCCTTTCGACGTTCCGTTTACATTTGTATAGTGCATTTCAGATCTAGGGCATGCAAACCAATCTTAATTACATGCTACTTTACTTTAGACGCATCTATTTTAACAATAGAATACCTGTATTTAAAATCATGCACCCCATATTTAGTTTTATAACTTTTCGATGTTCCGTTTGCATCCATTCATATCATTTCAGATCTAGGTCATGAAAACTTATCTTGTTGCATACTATACTATCATATACTGCATCAAATTGAATAGTTACATTTCATATTGCTTAGTTATATGTTCCGCACTTGTTTGTTTATCATTTTACGATTATGTGATACCCGTTTGCATCCATATCATTTAAAATATATATCGTCGTAATATTTCTTATTATTATCTTTAATTAGTTCATAATCTGCATTTTATAATATTATACAAAATATAGTTTGAAAATATTATAGTTTACACATGAAACGTCGTTGAAAAGCGGATACGACAAATCTGAAATTTATTGTACACCTTACCTTATAAAATTCATTATAAATCATAGAAAAATCATTAGTATATGTTCTTTAGTTCGTTACGAAGCTAACTCAGAATACTATAATTCTATGAAATATTTACTTGCAAAATAAATTGTTTAAATAACGTACTATGCAAATGAAAATGTCTCTAAACTGCTGTCCAGGAAAATTCCAGCAGCAAACTTTCAAGTTCGAATGTTCATAGATTTGTTTAGCGACAACCTGAGATGCTTATATTTATAAAAATGAAAACCTTATTGAATTATCTTTATTTTTGTATAAGACACGTTCCTTTTGGATAATGTTTGTTATTTTTAAGCTATTTTACAAATCAGGGTGACGCTGAATTTCTGAACGGAACTTTCTTGTGCATCGTTAATCAATAACACTTTTATAGTTATTAATCAGTTTGAATATGTTATCCATGTTAATATTATTATATCAATATCTATTTAATAAATAATAGTGCTTGTGTTTTAATATTCAGCAAATTTTACCGATTTACAGTTTATAGTATCCGTCTGTATCCGTACGGTTTATTACATATCTAGTTGCACCCCGAGACCATATTATTTCATGTTACTGTTGTATTAGTGCACCATGCTTGATAATTGTGCATCCTACTTAGTCATGATGTGACCCCTGATCGATATTTGTGCATCCATGCTTTTATTGTACATCCGTACTTTCACCTTAATTCAATACTTTCTACAGTTTGATTATGAGCACCTGTTTGACACCTGTGCACTACTTGACATGACCTGATACACCACTACTTGACATGACTTGATACATGTACACTACCTGACATGACCTGATATATCATTACTTGACATGTTACCTGATCCTGTTTCTAATGCCGACAATCCTGACATGTTGTCCCGATGGACATATCCTGTTGTCTGTATAGACAAACCTGTTCCTGCTTGATCCTGTTTTGGCATTAGCTTCAGATTTATCAATACACATAACTTGGGGGTATGGGGAAATCAATGATGAAACCCGACTTGTAACTCGACAGTTCGATACTTATACTGATCAGTTTTACGGGCTAGGCCAGCCCCGGGATGATGATGCTGACATCATTCGTCTGTACATGTTACCTGTTTACTGCCTAGCGGCACGTCTCGGATTCAGCCCGAGAGTCTTGACCGTAGTCCCGGGCATGCATGGGATATTATTGAATTACATCGATGATTCATTAAATTGATTTCAAAGACTTGTGAGTAGTTAACCCAGTAGTTTAGTTCAGATTACTCATCGCACGTCACATGTGCTTATACCCTTCACTGTTTCTTATTCGTGTTACTGTTATACTTTTATTACTGTTCATACTCATGCATGCATGTCTTGCTACCCCCTGATTATGCTATTGTTGATATTATGACGCACTGACGTCTGGGTTTTGTATGGCCCAGATCCTCTATCCTTGTCGCAGGCTGATCAGGAGTACTTCCGCCATTAGGCCGAGCAGTGATGATCCAGTTAGTATCCAGTTTAGTTATCTTTTACTTTCCAGATATTTTTGCTCTTTGGATTTATTGCTTCCGCATATTATTTCTCGACTCGTTTATTCTGGCTCATGGACATGTACTAAATAGTTTATTTTATTTTCCTGTTCTTGATATCTCTAGACAGCCGTAATATGACTGTGGAGGGATGTTTCCTATCCACAGGTAGCATGGTTGGCTCTGTCACGTTCCTATCTTAGCGCACTCTGGGAAGCAGGGCGTGACATTCCTACCCATCAACGCTAAGGATCGAAAGCCCTCATCACGAGGGCGCCCGAGCAATTCCCTGCTGGCCAATCCGCAGTAGGTAGCCTCCTGCCCAAACAACGCTATGGGTCCAAAGCCCTCTTCGTGAGGCAACCGAGTAGCTCCCCTGCCCGTTCCATCCCTAGCGGGTAGCTTCCTACCAATCTACGCTAAGGATCTAAAGCCCTCCTCTCGAGGCCACCGAGCAGCTTCCCTGACCGGTCCATCCCTAGCACGTAGCTTCCTACCCATCAACGCTAAGGATCTAAAGCCGTCCTACGGAGGCCACCGTGCAGATTCCTGCTCGGCTAATCTCCGAGAGGTAGACCTATCCTACGAAGATATGGATCTAGGACCCACATTGAGGAAGAATCAGTTATGGTCGACCTATTCTAACTTGGCTGATTTTCTACTCATGCTAAAACACGTGGCCGTCATCTCGACTCCGAGGTATGGACCGATGCTGACCTTCCTAATCTTGGGATACTTTTTGATTCATCCTTGCATCCTTAAACTAACAACGGACCATAACGTCCTTAAACTAAAACAATAGAGCCCAAATGCTCTTTTTTGGATCTAAATGATCCTAAAACCTTGTTAAGTAGATTTTAGTCTAAAATTGGACTAACGTATCTTTAACAAACATTTAAGTTAATCTTAATCTCAAACGAGATTAACGATCTTTAAATCAAACCAAACCCAAATCTAAGAATATACGGATTTGTACTAATCCACGCCCTACGGGCGACAACATAAATTAGTCTCCTATACAATCCACGGGCAACCAAAAATAAAACAAACAAACACGACACGAAGTGACCTTCTGGAGCAGTAGAAAGTGGTTATCGCTACGCGGTAACGTAATTAACTGCAGTTTGCAGGGGCTTGCGCCTGCAGGGAAGAGCGCCCCCCAATCAAAAACCTCTCACAACGAGGGAGAATCTGACGAAGTCTGCTACAACGGCCGCATCCGTCCAAACCTCCGATACACGGTGCCATAAATCAATTTGACATCTTCGGAGAGGTGGACGAATAAACCCAAATAGCATCGCCCCCAAATTCAGCCCATCCCGGTTTCGTCTCCGTTTTCAGCGGTAAACAGATTCTGGCACGCCCGGTGGAGAATTTAACGTTTTCTCTCTGTCGTCTTCAATAATTATCGGAGGGTCTTCGGCTGGAGGTCCGAGATTCTTTTCAGGCAACGTACAGTTATGCAGCTGAATGTTCTCACAGTTCTTCACTTCTTCTTTTCCAGAGGTGGATTCCTTGAAGAGAGAGCCGAAGGTTATTTCTTCCTCAGAATCGCTCTCGAATGTGAGAACTTGGGTTTTCCCTTTTGTCGAACTGGTATCCACCATATAACAGCTGCCAGTCATTTTTCCGCGCTCATCCTTCACATTTTTTCGCTGTCGATGAGCTTCACGCTTCATCCTCTTGAAATGTTGTCGGTGGGCCACATATCCCTGCCACCATTTCTTGAAGGCGCTGCACTCTTCAGTGGGGTGTGTAATCCTCCGATGGTATGAAAAGTAGTTTGGGTGTACATCCACTTCATCGAGGCACGTACTCCCGAGAGCATTTCCTTTGACAGGTGGCAGTTTCATCCCCATTGACAGGGCTTTGGCGAACCGCTTCCCCATTTTAAACCTGCTTTTGTCTGCCGCGGGAGTGCTTCGATATGGTTGGAATACTTTGTGACTCTTCCTCGTCGCAGCTTCTTCGTCCTGACACCGATGCTTGACCTTTTTGTATATGGCCATTTCACGCTCTCGGTCAGTTTTGCTCTTTTGAAGGGCTTCGTTAAGCAGTTTATCGATCAGGTCGTCTGACGGTTCTAGGGATTTTGATGCCGGTCCTGCCCCCAGCTTCTCCACATTATTTTCTAACGCTGATAGAGTTTCTTTGCCATTAACTGATGTCACGCCCCGGTTCCCAGAGTGCACTAAGATAGGCACGTGACAGAGCCAACCATGCTACCTGTGGCTAGGAAACATCCCTCCACAGTCACATTACGGCTGTCTAAAGATATCAAGAACAGTAGAAATAAAATAAACTATCTAGTACATGTCCATGAGCCAGAATAAACGAGTCAAGAAATAATATGCGGAAGCAATAGATTCAAGTAACAATAACATCAGGAAAGTAAAACTGGATACTAACTGGATCCTCACTGCTCGGCCTAACGGCGGAAGTACTCCTGATCAGCCTGCGACAAAGGTAGAGAATCTGGGCCATGCAAAACCCAGACATCAGTGCGTCATAACATCAATAATAATATAATCAGGGGTAACAAGTCATGCAGGCATGAATCATAAACAGTAACATGAATGTAATAGGTAAACACAGATATAGAACAATGAAGTGTATCAATATATGTGACGTGCAGTGATCAATATAAACTGTGCTACTGGGTTATCTATTCTAAAGTTTGTTTGAAATCAATTAATGTAATTCTCCATGTAACTCAAAGGATATGTCCCGTTATCCCCCGGGACCACGGATCAGGTAGTGGGAGTCATGAATGACTCTGTCCCGTTATCCCCCGAGACCACGGATCAAGTAAGAATCACGAATGATTCTGTCCCGTTAACCCCCGGGACCACGGATCAAGTAATACCCTTATAAGCTACACTTTAGTTTACACTTTTGATTTCCCCATACCCCCAAGGTTATGTGTTCAAGTTAGGTATTGGTAAATCTGGAGATAATGCCAACACAGGATCAAGCAGGTACAGGTTTGTTTATATAGACAACAGGATATGTCCGTAGGGATAACAGGTCAAGATTGTCGGCATTAGTAACAAGATCAGGTAACATGTCAATCTGTGATACATCAGGTCATGTCAGGTAGTGTACATGGAATCAAATCATGTCAAGTAGTGCACATGTATCAAGTCGTGTTAAGTAGTAGTGTATCAGGTCACGTCAGGTAGTGCACAAGTATCAAGTGGGGGCTCATAATCAAACTGTAATAAGTATTGAATAGAGGTGAAAGTACGGATGTACAATAAAAGCATGGATGCACAAATATCGATCAGGGGTCACATCATGAATAAGTAGGATGCACAATTATCAAGCATGGTTCACTAATACAACAGTAACATGAAATAATATGATCTCGGCGTGCAACTAGATATGTAATAAACCGTACAGATACAGACGGATACTATAAAACTGTAAATCGGTAAAATTTGCTGAATATTAAAGCACAAGCACTACTATTTATTAAATAGATATTTATATAATAATATTAATATGGATAATATATTCAAACCGATTAATAACTATAAAAGTGGTATTGATTAACCATGTACCAGAAAGTTCCGTTCAAAAATTCAGCGTCACCCTGATTTGTAAAATAGCTTAAAAATAACAAACGTTCTCCAAAAGGGACGTGTCTTATACCAAAACAAAGATAATTCAATAAGGTTTTCATTTTTATAAGTTGAAGTATCTCAGGTTGTTCCTACAAAAAATTATGAACATTCGAAATTGAAAGTTTGCTGCTGGAATTTCCATGGACAGCAGTTTAGAGATATTTTCATTTGCATTTTACGTTATTTAAACAATTTATGTTGCAAGTAAATATTTCATAGAGTTATAGTATTCTGAGTTAGCTTCGTAACAATCTAAAGAACGTATACTAATAATTTTCTCTGATTTATAATGAATTTTATAAGGTAAGGTGTATAGTAAATTTTAGATTTGTCGTATCCGCTTTACAACGACGTTTCATGTGTAAACTATAATATTTTCAATCTATATTTTGTATAACATTATAAAATGTAGATTATAAACTAATTAAAGATAATAATAAGAAATATTACGACGATATATATTTTAAATGATATGGATGCAAACGGGTATCCGAAAACGGTAAAACTTTAATATGGATGTACAGTGCAATCAACATGTGATATTTTTATTCATATGGATGCAAAATAAGATACATAGCATATAGCAAGATGAATTAGCATGCGAATAGATATGTAAATATTCATATGGATGCATAAGGATGTCCGAAGACAGTAAAACTGTAAAACGGTAATGTGGGATGCATAACTAAACATTATGTGATGTTATTATTCAAATGGGTGTAATATATTGTAGTCTAGCATGTAACAAGATAAATTTGCATGCACTAGATACGAAATAAATTATACGGATGCAAACGGACGTCGTAAAACAGTAAAATGATAACAGGGGATGTACAATACACTAAACATGAAATATTATTATTAATATGGATGTAGTATATATCATAGCATGTAGCAAGATAAACTTGCCTCGATCGAATCACGCGACGGATACGCACGGCACGTCCGACGTCGGTAAATCGTCGCAACGCACACGCGGCACGCGGGACGGGTCTAGACAAGGCAAGAGGGTGATCACACAGGCAAGGTACGTTCACTGGATCACTCAGATCGTCAGCGACGAGCACGGCTCCGGCGGTGATCACCGGAATCAAGAAACAAGATCAAGAAAAAGAAAGAAGAAAGAAGAAGAAGAAGTAAGAAGAAGAGGCTGTGTATTAAATAAGGAAGAAAAAATAAATAAATAAAATATATATAAATATATATATGCAGAGGAGAGAGAGATAAAAGGGTTGTTAGTTTGTTAGGAAATTAGTTTAGATTTAAATTTTAAAAAAATCTTTTATTAGTTAACTAAATTTTAATTTGTATCAGTTTATAAAATTAATATTATATAAATAAAATTTGATATTCTGGTAAATACAAATATAGTCCAAAACATGCCCGGATCGGGTCTAAAATTCAGTTTTAAAATACGAAAAATATACATGTCGACCAAAATTAAAGTTGGATATCCGGGTAACGAAAAATGCATACCCCCAAGAACGGATGCACGCATGTGCACGTAGTCATCCAAAAAAGTCCGTTTCACTGAACGGGATGAGAACAAGATGCGCGGATGCTACCAAGGGTTAGGGGTATCATGCAGGCCATGCAATATATTTTTAAACTATTTTATGTGACTTAAATGTTATATTAAAATGCAGATACCAGGTAAAATGCTAGTATGCAAATAAAAGTGCACGAGTCCACGTATCAAGTCAGGATAAATCATAAACATGAATCAAGACAGGTTTAAAGCAAGCGGGTCGGGTCGGATGCAAATACAAATGTCAAATACACTATTCGCACCCAAAACACAATAAATCAAGAAAATACCATAAATCAAGAATACTAGAATTGGTATAAATGAACTAGGGTGTTATATTATACCCAATTACAAAAAGAATTTCGTCCTCGAAATTCCCAAAACAAGAAACGATGAACAATCAAGAATCTACAAGAATAGGTGTGGAAACTTCAGTCGAATCTCGTCTTCTCGTTCCCAAGTCGATTCTCCATGCGAGCGATTTCCCCAAGAAACAAGTACGAGAGGGATAATCTTGTTCTTAAGGACCTTTTCTCATCGATCTACAATCGACATCGGTCGTTCCTCAAAAGTCAAATCCTCCCTTACAGTCAGCTTCGAATGATCCAGCACGTGTATTTCATCTCGAACATACTTACGGAGTTGAGATATATGAAACACGTCATGAACATTCGTCAAAGATTGTGGTAATGCCAATCGATACGCCACTTCTCCAACACGCTCCAAAATCTCGAAAGGCCCCACGAATCGAGGACTAAACTTGCCTCGACTCCCAAAACGAATCACACCTCTAGTCGGTGATATCTTCAAGAACATAAGATTACCAACCGTGAACTCTAGAGGTCTTCTCGATATATCGGCCCAACTCTTCTGCCGATCTTGTGCTGCCTTCATATGATTCTGGATAGTATTAATTTTCTCCACCGTTTGCACGATCAAATCCGGTCCCAACAATCTTCGTTCTCTAATATCGTCCCAACAAATAGGTGAACGACACTTGCGACCATATAATACTTCAAATGGAGCCATCTGAATAGTCGCCTGAAAACTGTTATTATAAGAAAACTCCACCAAGTGTAAGTGATCCTCCCACGAACCCTTGAAGTCCAACATGCAACCTCTCAGCATATATTCAAGAGTTTGGATCGTTCTCTCCGACTAGCCATCTGTCTGAGGATGATAAGCAGTGCTAAACTTCAATCGCGTCCCCAAACTTTCCTGTAAACTCCTCCAGAAGTGCGATAAGAATCGGGTGTCACGGTCGGACACGATGCTCACCGGTACTCCATGCAATCTTACAATCTCCTGCATGTACCGTTCTGTCAATACTTCCATTGATTGACCAACTCGAAATGGTATGAAATGAGCTGTCTTGGTCAATCGATCAACAATCACCCAAACTGCATTGTTACCCTTTGGACTCCGTGGTAAAGCCGTCATGAAATCCATGGTTATATGTTCCCACTTCCATTGAGGAATCGGAAGTGGTTGCAATAAACTAGCAACCCTTTGATGTTCAGCCTTAACTTGATGACACACCAAGCACTTTGCTATAAAACGAGCAATTTCCCTTTTCATGCCTTCCCACAAGAAATGCTGTCGTAGATCACGGTACATCTTTGTGCCTCCTGGATGTACGGAATATGCGGAACTGGTCGCCTCCTTCATAATTTCTTCGCAAATATCTCCTTTTGGCACACACAAACGGCTACCATATCGCAACGAACCATCTTCATGAATCAACAAGTCCGTTCGAAGTCCAGCTTCAACCTGTTCTCGAAACTTTTGCAATCTAGGGTCCTGTAACTGCGCTGCTTTAATATTCTCGATCAACGACGACTGTACTTGTAGCTGCATCAACTGTCCCGAGAAATGTGGTAGCACGATCTCCAACTCGAATCGCCGAGAATCTTCGATAAGCTCCTTCTGTGCAGTCAACGTCCGAATTGCTGGCAACCGACTAGGCGCATCCAGCACAACATTAACTTTTCCCGGATGGTACTTAAGATCAAGATCATAGTCAGCCATCAGCTCCAACCATCTACGCTGCCTCATGTTAAGCTCTTTCTGTGTGAACACGTACTTCAGGCTTTTGTGATCGGTGAATACTTCAACCCCTTCGCCCAATAAGTAGTGTCTCCAAATCTTCAAAGCGAAAATCACCGCTGCAAGCTCCGAATCATGAGTTGGGTAATTCTTCTGATGGGTCTTCAACTGTCTCGATGCGTAAGCTATAACCTTCCCATGCTGCATCCCAATCCTTTCCCAGATGCGTCGCTGTGAATCACCAATCCTCCGAAACTGTCTGGTACAGTTAAAATAGGAGTGGTTATCAATCTCTGCTTCAATGCCTCAAAAACTGACGCACACTTATTCGTCCTTACGAATGGTACTACCTTCCGCGTAAGCTTTGTCAAAGGTTCAGCCAAACGAGCAAAATTCTCTACGAATCTTCTGTAATACCCGACAAGTCCAAGAAACCTTCTGATCTCTGCTACGTTCTTCGAAATCGGCCAATCTTGAACTGCTGCAATCTTCTCAGGATCAACGGTGATTCCATCTCCGGATACGATGTGCCCCAAAACTTCACTTCTTCAAGCCAAAACTCGCACTTGCTCATCTTTACATATAATCTTTCTTGGCTCAATATCTGCAGTGCGATCTTCAAGTGTTTTGCATGCTCTTCTAGGCTCCTCGAGTAGACCAGAATATCATCGATGAACACCACTATAAACTGGTCCAAGAATGGTGAAAAGATTCGGTTCATCAAGTCCATGCATATCGCCGGTGCTTTTATGACTCCGAATGGCATCACTAAATACTCGTAATGTCCATATCGAGTTCGGAACGCAGTCTTGCAAATATCCTCTGATTTAACTCGGACCCGATGATATCCGGATCGCAAATCCAGCTTCGTGAATACCCTCGCGCCACAAAGTTGCTCAAACAATATGCCAATACGAGGGATCGGATACTTGTTCTTAATAGTCACCCGGTTTAATTCTCGATAATCGATGCACGTCCTCCTTGTGCCATCTTTCTTCTTGACTAGAAGAACTGGAGCTCCCCAAGGTGAATTTCTGCTGTGAATCCAACCCTTCTCAAGTAATTTGGTAATCTGCTTTTTTACTTCTTCCAACTCCACTGGTGCCATTGGATAGTGCGCCTTTGAGATTAGGGCTGCACCAGGAACAAGATCGATCGCGAACTCCACATCTCGTTTTGGCGGTAAACCCGAGATGTCCTCGAACGCGTCCATGAACTCTTGAACTACAACTGGCGCTTTCTCCTTATCAACTTCCATCGACGAAAGAACACTGTGTATCGGCTTAGCCCTAAACTCGATTGGCCCGACAGATCTGCTACCTCCAGCAAAAACAAACTCCGGATGTCCGGAAATCTGGAAAATCACTTTCTTTGCCCTACAATCAATGTGAGCATGGAAAGTGCCGAGAAAGTCCATTCCCAAGACAACATCATAACTGCCAGTATCGATCACCAAGAAATCTGCAAAACATGAACTGGTAAGCAATGAGACCGAGAGAAGGAAGGTAATGTAACGACCATAGAACAAGGAAATGAATCAAGACCAGGACTTCAAGTTACTTAAATAGAGTACCGCATTGTAACCATGCTGCAGTTCATGGGTACAATCACATAACTCCGTTCAAGTCACCCAAATCCTAGTATCAGAATCAAAGGAATAGGACGGGAGAAACAATAGGGAACCAAAAGATTTCAAGCTGAGATGCAAAGTTGTTTGCATATCGTCAAGACAAAGGATCAAGAGAAAGATAAGATTCAAGAATCACGAGAACAATGTGGCAGGACATGTTCCTAATCATGGATTTTCTGATTCGTGTATTGGGTCCAATACCCAACTACAAAAGAATCAAACCCGATAACCTAAATCCTATGGCTCTGATATCAAACAAACCCTGTCATGCCCCGCTTCCCAGAGTGCACTAAGATAGGCACGTGACAGAGCCAACCATGCTACCTGTGGCTAGGAAACATCCCTCCACAGTCACATTACGGCTGTCTAAAGATATCAAGAACAGTAGAAATAAAATAAACTATCTAGTACATGTCCATGAGCCAGAATAAACGAGTCAAGAAATAATATGTGGAAGCAATAGATTCAAGTAACAATAACATCAGGAAAGTAAAACTGGATACTAACTGGATTCTCACCGCTCGGCCTAACGGCGGAAGTACTCCTGATCAGCCTGCGACAAAGGTAGAGAATCTGGGCCATGCAAAACCCAGACGTCAGTGCGTCATAACATCAATAATAATATAATCAGGAGTAACAAGTCATGCAGGCATGAATCATAAACAATAACATGAATGTAATAGGTAAACATGGATATAGAACAGTGAAGTGTATCAATATATGTGATGTGCGGTGATCAATCTAAACTGTGGTACTGGGTTATCTATTCTAAAGTTTGTTTGAAATCAATTAATGTAATCCTCCATGTAACTCAAAGGATATGTCCCGTTATCCCCCGGGACCACGGATCAGTTAGTGGGAGTCATGAATGACTCTGTCCCGTTATCCTCCGGGACCACGGATCAAATAAGAATCACGAATGATTCTGTCCCGTTATCCCCTGCGACCACGGATCAAGTAATACCCTTGTAAGCTACACTTTAGTTTACACTTTTGATTTCCCCATACCCCCAAGGTTATGTGTTCAAGTCAGGTATTGGTAAATCTGGAGCTAATACCAACACAGGATCAAGCAGGTACAGGTTTGTCTATATAGACAACATGATATGTCCGTAGGGACAACAGGTCAAGATTGTCGGCATTAGTAACAAGATCAGGTAACATGTCAAGCTGTGATATATCGGGTCATGTCAGGTAGTGTACATGGAATCAAATCATGTCAAATAGTGCACATGTATCAAGTCGTGTTAAGTAGTAGTGTATCAGGTCACGTCAGGTAGTGCACAAGTATCAAGTGGGGGCTCATAATCAAACTGTAATAAGTATTGAATCAAGGTGAAAGTACGGATGTACAATAAAAGCATGGATGCACAAATATCGATCAGGGATCACATCATGAATAAGTAAGATGCACAATTATCAAACATGGTTCACTAATACAACAGTAACATGAAATAATATGATCTCGGCGTGCAACTAGATATGTAATAAACCGTACAGATACAGACGGATACTATAAAACTGTAAATCGGTAAAATTTGCTGAATATTAAAGCACAAGCACTATTATTTATTAAATAGATATTTATATAATAATATTAACATGGATAACATATTCAAACCAATTAATAACTATAAAAGTGGTATTGATTAACCATGCACAAGAAAGTTCCGTTCAGAAATTCAGCGTCACCCTGATTTGTAAAATAGCTTAAAAATAACAAACGTTCTCCAAAAGGGACATATCTTATACCAAAACAAAGATAATTCAATAAGGTTTTCATTTTTATAAGTTGAAGTATCTCAGGTTATTCCTATAAAAAACTATGAACATTCGAAGTTGAAAGTTTGCTGCTGGAATTTCCATGGACAGCAGTTTAGAGATATTTTCATTTGCATTTTACGTTATTTAAACAATTTATTTTGCAAGTAAATATTTCATACAGTTATATTATTCTGAGTTAGTTTCGTAACGAACTAAAGAACGTATACTAATAATTTTTCTCTGATTTATAATGAATTTTATAAGGTAAGGTGTATAGTAAATTTCAGATTTGTCGTATCCGCTTTGACGTTTCATGTGTAAACTATAATATTTTCAAACTATATTTTGTATAACATTATAAAATGCAGATTATAAACTAATTAAAGTTAATAATAAGAAATATTACGACGATATATATTTTAAATGATATGGATGCAAACGGGTATCCGAAAACGGTAAAACTTTAATATGGATGTACAGTGCAATCAACATGTGATATTTTTATTCATATGTGTAAGTCGATGTACAATACCCCACGACTTGCGAGGAGCTGGAAATATGAAAAATGATTTTGTTCTTTGCTTAAACATCGACTAACCGCATGAATCGAAGCTAAACGATAACTAACAACTATCATAGAAGTTCTAAACTACTATGTGAAATGATTATACCTAAAGAACCGTGTCCTTCGTCTTTACGAACTCCACCTCCTCCTCGGCCTTCTCCAAGTAGTAAACGATCCACCACGAGAGCTTTACTCCAAGCTTTGCCTCTAAACTTGAGGCAACTAGGTTTCTTTAAGTGCTAATCAAAGTACCTAGATGATATAGAGTGAGGGTTATGGATTAAGTAGTCTAACTAATCCTTGTACTCAACACATGAGAGGGGAGGATTAGGATTTGAATAGAGAGAGCTTGAGGAGAGAGAAGATGAACATAATAATGAATTGAGAAAATGAGCTATCATAATATATATCAAGCATTATTGTTTTTCAAGAAAAGAAAATAAAATGATTTACAACCATGCTTGATAAATATCTAATGGTGATTCATCTCCATGAGTCATTAAGCATTTATGATGCATTAATAACATGGATGAATCATCCATATGACTCACTAATCTCATTCAATGTATATGCCACCTAAACCTCCTTAGTCACCATCTTCTAGAAGCTTCTCGCGCAATTATGAGAACGCCCCTCCTATCCGTGAAAACCCGGAAAAACTGTAGACTGTATAAATCCAATAACCGGATACTAGTAACTGGCTTAAACCAAAACCGACTAGTAAAAACTGTCCGGATGTCGTACGTGCGTAAACAAACGTATGCGTCCGAACCCTTGTCGTAAAACCATACGACCTCTATATCGTTTCGCCTGGAGTAGGGAAACTCTCTGTGTGGGACTCTAGAGACTCGACTACTACGCTGGCAGTGGGTTTAACCATAGACCGCAAGCGGCACTAGCTGTATGTAACGGTCCCCAGGTAGATGTCGATAAGAAGGCCGATGAGGAAACCCATCCGAACTCCTACTGAGTCTGATGTGACAATCTCCATACAGTCCGGTCCGTTCGTCTAAGACTATCGCATATCGAGCCTAGGGGGGCGGCAAGCGTCGGTCCCCTAATAGCGGTATAAGTCGTGTCGGAGCGAAGCCCATTACACCTTGAGAAACTACTGGAACCTACCAGCATATCTAGCTTGCCCTGGCCAGGGACTTTGCGTAATGGCTCTCTGATACAGCGCGATATCAACCCCCAATACCGGGAGAGACGAATCCTGTCTAACCGCCACTGCCTCCAAGTGCTCGGAACTGCACCCAACTGCTACCTGTGTGCACGACTCCTTTGAGCCGTGGTAGGGTAGCAATCTAAGAACAGTGGGACACACTCGAGGCGAAGTAGCAGTGTCAAGTCTGCGGACTATGCTGTACTCATGTCACCTGGAAACTGTTAACTGACGACTGGTATAAAACCAACCAACAGTTCCCTGTGGGTCCTGTCCGGTGTACTCGTAACCCAACGAGCACCTGCATACTATCTCCAGTACGACGTACTGACGGCTGTGGGACAGACCATCTCCCCAACTGGGATGAGAAGCGTACACACTAGTCTACTCCGGAGTATCGATGCCCTGTCTCGATAATCCAACGACTAGGGACCTGAATAAGGATGTGCTTGTAGACTACCCAGCCCCCACTAGTGTGACTGCCATCACAACGCTGGTAGTCAAGTAAGATCCTAAGAGCTCTATCAATACGTATACTCACATATTAAGATAGAAAAACCAAGTAGCATACTACCATGTTTAGCAAGACTGTTATATACATGTGAATATCCCAAGCTTCCATTAAGTAATATACAAACTAGTATGATACAATAATGGCCCCTAGGGCATATACACTAACAATATGAATGCAAAATAAGATATATAGTATGTAGCAAGATGAATTAGTATGCGACTAGATATGTAAATATTGATATGGATGCATACGGATGTCCGAATACAGTAAAACTGTAAAATGGTAATGTGGGATGCATAACTAAACATTATGTGATGTTATTATTCAAATGGGTGCAATATATTGTAGTCTAGCATGTAACAAGATAAATTTCCATGCACTTGATACGAAATAAATTATACGGATGCAAACGGACGTCGTAAAACAGTAAAATGATAACAGGGGATGTACAATACACTAAACATGAAATATTATTATTAATATGGATGTAGTATATATCATAGCATGTAGCAAGATAAACTTACCTCAATCGAATCACGCGATGGATACGCACGGCACGTCCAACGTCGGTAAATCGTCGCAACGCACACGCGACACGCGGGACGGATCCAGGCAAGGCAAGAGGGTGATCACACAGGTAAGATACGTTCACTGGATTACTCGGATCGTCAGCGACGAATACGGCTCCGGCGGTGATCACTGGAATTAAGAAACAAGATCAAGAAAAAGAAAGAAGAAAGAAGAAGAGGCTGTGTATTAAATAAGGAAGAAAAAATAAATAAATAAAATAATATAAATATATATATGCAGAGGAGAGAGAGAGAGAAAGGGGTTGTTAGTTTATTAGGAAATTAGTTTAGATTTAAATTTTTAAAAAATCTTTTATTAGTTAACTAAATTTTAATTTGTATCAGTTTATAAAATTAATATTATATAAATAAAATTTGATATTCTGGTAAATACAAATATAGTCCAAAACATGCCCGGGTCGGGTCTAAAATTCAGTTTTAAAATACGAAAAATATGCATGTCGACCAAAATTAAAGTTGGATATCCGGGTAACGAAAAATGCATACCCCCAAGAACGAATGCACGCACGTGCACGTAGTCATCCAAACAAGTCCGTTTCACTGAACGGGATGAGAACAAGATGCGCGGATGCTACCACAGGGTTAGGGGTATCATGCAGGCCATGCAATATATTTTTAAACTATTTTATATGACTTAAATGTTATATTAAAATGCAGATACCCGGTAAAATGCTAGTATGCAAATGAAAGTGCACGAGTCCACGTATCAAGTCAGGATAAATCATAAACATGAATCAAGACAGGTTTAAAGCAAGTGGGTCGGGTCGGATGCAAATACAAATGTCAAATATACTATTTGCTCCCAAAACACAATAAATCAAGAAAATACCATATATAAAGAATACTAGAATTGGTATAAATGAACTAGGGTGTTACAACTGACGAATGAGAGATCATGTGGCAACTTGCCACATAATCCCCAGGTTCTTCTGACGAGTTGTCTCCCTCGTCAATGTCACTGTCTCCGTTCTTAAGAATCTGCTTGAGGAACTCTTCAAGTGTGACTGGGGTCCGTGCCTTTTGGTTGTATTCCTCCAGTGCGTCAATGTACTTTTGCAGGTCCGTACGCTCGTTATCAAGCTGTACGGGCTTCTTGGTCTTCTTCTTTTTCTTCGAAGACTTTGAAGGCTTGACCTGGGTGTCTTGCCCATTGTTACCAGCTTTTGGTGTTGAGCGCGGTTTAAGCATCCACTCAATGATCTCGGGCTCTAGCGGACTTTTCCATTTGATCGCCGGACATGCTTGAAGATTCTTCAGCATTATCTTAGTTTTAGCTGAAAGGACAACTTCCCATGGAGCTTCTTCTACAAATGAGCATGATGCCTCCGGTGTATCCACCTTTTTAGGAGTGTTCTGCTGTGGCGGGTTTACCTTCCAGTTTTCTGACAGTGCGAACTTGCCTTGTTGGCATTGGTCCTCAACCCAATTTTTGAAGACATAGATAGGGAAGATTCTGGTCGACACCGGGTACTGCTATGACATCAAGATAGGGAAGATTCTGGTCGACAACGGGTCGTCCGTCTACCTTCTTAACGTGAAGGTGCTAAAGGAGATCTGCATGAACGTTCGGCACCTGCCCCGGGACAAAATTACTATCTCTGGGTTCGACTCGCAGTCATCACGGGCGTTTGGGTCCGAAATACTGACACTACGATTCGAGATGCTCATCACCGACATCAAGTTTCATGTCATCGATGCCAAGACTTGCTACAACGCTCTACTCGACAGGCCTTGGTTACATGAGTACAATATCATCTCTTCTACACAACATTAGTGTATGAAGTACTTCAAAGACGGCCTCGAGTATACAGTTACAAGGGAGCCAAACCCATTCTCCGTGAATGAAGTCCGCAAATATGAAGATGCAAAGTACTTCCTACCTGACTTTGAGAACATGGAAAAATGTTGTAAACCGGAGAATAAACAAAAAGCCATCACCACCATCCCGATCTTTGGGAACGATACCGAGGAGGATGAAGAAATAGTCTATTCGGGGCAACCTCAAGACAACAGGCCAGGACCATCTACTCCTATTTTGGTCTTTGGCAGCGACTCTGAAGACGAGGTCAACGCAGTGTTCTCTGTTCGTCCATCAATACAGACCGTCACTGGGGCTAATCAGAGTTTACAAGTCACCATGGTTCCATGGCAACATTATAGAGAACTTGATGCGCTCGATACATACGGCGTGCAAGAGCTGCAGACCTTCTACGTTCCTCCTAGACGAAAAGGTGAAAAGGCGACCCTCTTCTACCAATCTATGGAGACTAAAGTGGAAAAAGAAGTCTAGCATGGTGCCGAACTCGCGCTTGACAGGCTTCAACCGATCCGTCTGCCCAGATACTATGCAGAGGGATTGAGAAGGCTATTAAGATGCCAAGGCATACCTTTCAAACAGACTGCTCGACAAGCCCAGTTTTACAACAAGATTTGGGACATTCCCGGGACTGTGAAAAATGCCAAATGGGAGGATAGAGACGACGGGACTTGGATAAGTTCGGTCCAAGAAACGGGAGCAATTCCATAGCTGCAATGGTATACATAATTCTGGTGGAGAAGCGAATGCATTTCCACATAGCACTGATATCGAACCAGAGCGAGATCCCACCATGAGAATTCTAAGCCCGTCATTCAAAGAACAAATTGACAAGCTAATAAGGGAAGCGGGTCAAAAGGTTCGGGATGACCACAGCCACGAAATGGCCATTTACGAGAAAGCCAAGACGCAACGTCTCATTCAGCAGTCTACGGAAAGAGAAGACGACGATGCCCTTCATTTTCAGCCTGCTGTGCGCTCTCGTGGCAAGGAAAAGTCCGACGCAGAGGAAACAACAAGATTAAGAGCGGGAATGACGTTCAAAGATAGCAAAGCAGATTTAAGAAGTCACGCGATCGGGAAAAAGTCAGCTAGAATCCGTCTTTTATGAAAAAGATGGGTAGGGAATACTCTTTCCTTCAAGACAAGATAAGGAAAATATTCAACTTTGTCATGAAGTATCAAATGATGACACTCCCGGAGTCTTGGCATCCTGAGCAAATAAACGAGGTCCATCACCCGGCTTATTGCTCCTACCACCGAGCAATAGGACATCCTCTTGAAAATTGCTTCACCTTCAAAGATTGGGTTGAAGACCAGTATCAGTAAGGCAAGTTTGCTCTATCCGACAGTTGGAGGGTAACCCCACCACAAAAGCATGAGCTAAAAGCAACCTATGATCCCCAACTGTGGAGATAGAGTTACCCTCTCTACGAGTAGCAGTTCAATACGAGCTGACGGATGAAGAAAATGCCTATATTCGGCTTTAGGAGCTCGATGCCCTCGATGTAACTCTTCTCATGGCGCAGCAAAACCTGGAAGCGTACAAAGCAAGGATGACGCGCTCATATGAAAGATTGACTAGGCCGAGAACATTCCGCCAAGGTGAACTCGTGCTAGTTATAAAAAGACCTATGATCCCCAACCGTGCAAAACAGGGGAAATTCGAGCCGAACTACGAGGGTCCATACATCATAGACAAGGTCTACCAGGATGGGGCCTACTTGCTCATGGATATTCATGGTGAAAGACTTTTCCGGCCAATAAACGGCCGGTTCCTTAAAAAATACTATGCTTGACAAGTCACTGTTGGATATGTATGCCCTAGAGGCCATTATTGTATATGTATATATATGGATGCTTGGACACATATATGTACAGGACAGTCTTGCTTGATATGATAGTATGCTATTTGGTTTGACTTTATCTTAACATGTGTATATTTTACTTGCTATTACATATCTTTTATACATGTTGATAAAGCCTGTAGGATCAATGCTAGACTACCTGCGTTGTGATGGCGATCATACTTGTGGGAGCTGGGTAGTCGGTACATACATCCTTAAATGGACCCTAGTCATGGGAGTATCGAGACTGAGCATCGATATTCCAGAGTAGATTAGTATATACGTTTCTAGACCCCGACGAAGGGCGATGGTTTGGTCCCGCAACCATCGGTCTTTAGACTTAAGATTGTATACAGGTGCTCACTGGGGGTAAGTACACCGGACGGACTCGGCGAGAACTTCTAGATGGTACTATACCTATCGTCAGGTGGAAGTTCTCAGGTGACATGAGTACATGTTAGTCTTTAGACCTGAGATCGGCATTTGTCTCATGTGAGTTCCCACTATACTTTGATCACTACCCTACCACGGCTCTACTGAGTCGTACAAACAGGTTTTGGTTGGGTACAGTCCCGAGCCACATGGAGGCAGTGAGCGATTGTCGGGGATTCATCTCTCCCGGTATAGAGAGTCGATATCGCACTGTGTTCGATTGGTTAGGACCATAAGACCTTGGTCAAGGCAGTTGGGATTTGCTGATAGGCTGATCAGTAGTTTCCCGGATTGGTCCTGAGCCACATCAACATGACTTATCGGGTTATTAGGATCTGACATTTACCACCCCTAGACCCGCTATGCGATACTCTCAGACGAAGAGACCGGACTGTATGGAGATTGTCACAGATAGGCTCAGTTGGAATCCGGATGAGTTTGCTCGTCGGCCTTCCTTTTCGACAGGTACCCGGGTAGCCGTTACGTACAGTTAGTGCCGTTGACGTGCTTGTGGTTATGGATTTATCCAGTAACTCACTGCCGGAATACTGTCGATTCTTTAGAGTCCCACATAGAGGTTTTTCCTGGTTCAGGCGAAATGATGTAGTAGCCGTATTGGACAGCTAGTTTTTGTCGTTTTTTCAAAGGCTTCAAAAATTTTTTTAGCAAGTGCAGAGTGATCCTTTGACTGTGAGATGTACCCAGAACAAAAACGATGCAATTCTACTAAGTTTTGGCCGGCCACACCCCTCAAAAATCCGGCCTCACCAGTTTTATTACGGTGGATTGCCTAGTGTTTTGGTCTGGGTTCTTATCTCTTGAAGTTTGGGTTTCAGGTGTTGTTTATTTTTGTCCAGATTTGATTTTCTGTTGTTTTTCAGTTTGGGGCAATTTGGAGTGTTTCGAAGTCGTTATATTTGACACTGTTTAATAGTTTATAGTACATTCACTTTTATCTGCGACCGTGAATGTCATTCGATCGGTACAACTCGTCTGATTGCTATATGTTCTTTTAGACGGGTTTGCGAACATGACATCCACGTTGATATTTTGTGCTTGTGCTGTGATTGTGGTTGGATGGTCGTGGTGGATAGCATGTGGTGCAATGTTAGTGGTACAGTTAAGGATTCATTTGTATATTCATATTGCGGGGCGAGCTTCCGACATATGGACTACCGTCTTTGCCGGGTTGTATATTATTTGTTTGGGGCATGACCGGGTTGAGGTCGATGTCACCATTTATACATATTATTTTCATTTTCTGTACAAGAATTGCCCCACGGTGGAGTGCACGAATAGCCGGGTTCTAGAAGGCAACAAGCCCGCATCCCATGGCATTGAGACGGAGGGGCTTCATTCTAGAATTGGTGGGCTATTCACCGCACTCGTAAGGGGTATAGGATGACCCACGGAGGATCGCCCAAGTTACCGGATTCCGTGAAGTGCTGGGTGGCCCATTCACTTTGTTGAAGGCGGTTGCCTCACTTCTGGGATTGGCGGGTAACTTGCCGTGCTCGTAGGGGTCCAGGTTTTCATTGCACAGGCTATCCACACGACCGGGAATATCGGGTTTTATTTGCGGCTCAAATGAAACCCAGGTCTCCAAGATTATCCACCTTTCTGTATTGTTGGTTGAGATTCTATGATGTTGCTTATTATCATGCCTGGGACGAATGTTATATATATATATATAATTATATATATACTAGTAGATATTGTATATGTTTTGCACCCGCGCTAGTCCTGCCCCCGCTCTATCGTTAGTTAAGTAACCTAACAGGTGATGACGGTGTCCCGTGGCGAATGCGGATAGCATATACGTACATTGTATTTTCGTTCTTTTCTGGTGTGATAGGATTAATTGATGGGACCACATTAATTTTTTATTAATGCAAGAAAATAAACCTAAAAGATGTTGTTGGAACAAATTTCGAAAAACTATAGTTATATTCTTTCACTCTGCACAGTGGTATTCGGTCATGAATATCCAGCACCTCATTCCAGGAGGCAAGAGCCGAGATCCCTTCACGGGGAGTGACCTCTTGAGCGAAAGTCTACACTATAGATTACTCGGTTTTTTCAAAACCACAAGTTTTCGAAAGCGGAGCCTAAACCACTCCTTTTCAAAACTGCTCAGGTTCCTTTAACAATATCAAGTTCATTACATTAACGGGTTTTTTGCCAGAAACCAAGCCGTAGCCCTCCGTCATTTCTTACGAGTGTTGCTTTGTATTCGTGCTGCGTATTTTGACTTAATCAAGACGTAGTGTTTGGTAGCTGAGTAATGCTTGTTTGTTGCAGGTATTGCGATTATTTAGGACAGACGCATAACCATTTTGACCTAGTCAAGGGTATATACGGATGGGTCTAAGTCAATCTAGGATAATGACGGGTTGAATTTGACTAGCGGCTTATGATATGTTGACCTAGTCAAGGTCATAAACTGCTATGGGCAAAAATCATATCGGGAGTTTCAAATATACAGGAAACTTGGTAGTGTTGCATACCTTCTGGAGTGTGGTGACTAGAGTGGCTTCAATCTAGGTTATCATGCGATGATAGTTGGATCCTGATCCCACTGATGAGTAGGATTACTCTTGGAGATTTTCTCACTTAACAATCAATGCTATAAACCAAGTAGGTGTCTAGAACGGTGTTAGCGGGGCTAAGCCTCCAGGGAAAAGAGGTTATGTAATTAAGGAATTTCGCGAAAGTATTGGAAAACCTCCCTCGAAGTACCGACACCAGCCTGGACGAAAGGTTAAGCAAGTATTGTGACGTACGATTAATCCCAACTAATTCTTTTTTTAAGGTTTGAAGAAGAATTCGAGAAAACAGTGGGAGCCATCTTGATTAGATAAACTAATAACCAATCTAATTTTGCAAGAGCGCACGCTGAGTGTTTCTTTCCTCTCTCTCCAGGTAGCAACCATTTCATACCCTAATCAAGATTATAAAATGTATCGCTTGACCGATCCGAATTCTTATCCAGGGCTGGGGAACGTCGGTTCGGCTCTAACTTATGACAACAGTCATGAGTGTAAGCAAGAGAAAGAGGATTGTTTGAATTTCTTGATGACCCCATCGAAGAAGAAACATACTATTGTATCTTCTTCAGGTATTCTTGTTATTGAGAACTGTTTTTCGGTCAGTCCTTGTAGCATTATGAAATTTTAGAAATAAATAAAATTAATTAAATAAATAATAAAGTGTTAAATTAAAAAGTTATTAAAACCAAATTAGATAATTTCATAAGATGTTTGTAAAACAAATTAAATTAAAATTTTAGAATGCAACATAAATAAATTATAAGGGGTTTAGTGAGAATTTTTTCTTCATTTTAATAAAAAGGGTGTTATATAATAAACTAGGTTGTGAAGAGTTTTTAGGTAAAGTTTAGGATTTTGTGCAAATGGGAATTTGTTAAGGGTGTAAATGAAAAAGGAGTAAAAAACCATTTAGTTCAGAATTTTATTGTTAATTAAAATAAAAATTAGGAGATAAGTAATGACACATCTTCCTTGCATGCACACACACCAACACCTCCTCCTTGCATGAAGAGGGCACATCTAATTCATTGACACCTCCTACTATCACCTCCTTCTTCCCATCACCATATATAAACCTTATTCAGATCAGATAGTAATTTAAATTCTGAAAAAAATTTAAAGAAAGAAAAAGAAAAACAAGAACAAACATAGAAGAATAAAGGGAAGAAGAAGAACTAGGCAAAGATTTCATCATCATCAAGCAAGGACAAGGGGCTTAGCATCTTGGAGGGTGTTATTCCAACAAATTATTGTAGGTAAATCCTTAATCACAGTAGGAATTAATTCTGTTAGTAGTGTAACTTTGAAATCAAAAGTTGTCTCAAATATCGTATTTTAGTTAAAACCAGGCTCTGTTTGAATCTGCCTTAAATTGGAGAAATATTAACCCAACTAAACAAGACCTAAATAATGTATGTAGCACCTAGAGCAAACCATAGAAGCACGAACCATAGGGCTCGGATTTGGGCCGGCGGCCAAAGGGAAAAATCCGGCGTCGCCGGTTTTGTAGGAAGCTAGGGTGGTTTGGCTTGTCGGGTAGGTTTCTATGTATAATTGTGATCATTTTGGTGTTATTTAAATAAGTTATTTTAACTGTATATAAAATCAAGAAGCTAATATCGGAAAAAATATCTAAGAAACCAAAATACGACATGGTTAAAGCGTATCGCAATCTGTTTTCTGTCACGATGCAGAGTAGGGTTAAAATTCAGTAAGGTTAGGTGTTAAATAGCTTGATATAGTCGTATACTATATAACTAGTACGTGGGAACGGGTGTTTTTCATTTCCGTCATGTCGGAATAGCCATTTCCTTATATAAGTTAAATTCTGATGTTAGATTCAAATACGGGAATATCGGAGACAGTGAGGAAAGGAACAGGATTGGCAATTGCTGAGTAGATACGACGTTTTCCGGTGAGTAGACTAAACATCTACTGGGGAATTTTGTAAAGATGGCGTGTTACGCCCGTATTTTTATTTAAATAAATGCTTTACTTTGGTATGCTAAATCGATAATTTGCATTCATATTCATATATACCTTGCTTAGTTGGTAGGACACTGCACAAGTATTGACGAGTTATGCCACGTGCACATCTTACATATTACACACACCTCGTCGATATTACCATGTCACTTTTACACTTAGTAAAATTCTTGTTAAAAACGATTCATATCATATCTTGAACTCCAATAACAGTAGTAAATTGCATCATTTACATCATGATTCATTATTAGAGTATTCCATGTTGATATAAGAGGTAATTGTATTATAAAGGATTTATGGTTTTGAGTTTTTGAATATTACATAAATCCAGTGATTTTCATGATTGATGTGACATGTCCACCCTAAGATATTTTATGATTTGGTATTATTCCGAACCGAGTCGGTGGGTATACGGTTATGGATTTATAGTTTTATTCCGAACCGAGTCGGTGGGTATACGGTTGCGGATTTACAGTTTTATCCAGACTGAGTCGGTGGGGATACAGTTGGATACATGGTGGACTTTGTTGATTACAGGATCATTCGAGGAATGATGCCTGGGAGAAATGGAAGTTTTGTGTTGATAATGGACACGGAAATATGAAATTGTTGATAATAAATGATGAGATTTCAGTTTTGGTTATTTGAATTGTAGTACAGATTCATACTTTCCATATATTATTGTACATCCTACTTGCTCTCATCTCAATTAGTTGTGATCGTCATATTTATATTAATTACCGTTATATGTTAGTTATATTCACTGAGTTGGCAACTCACCCCCGTTGTGCCACAGTTCCTTGCAGGGGTAGAGTGGACGGTCAGTAGCAGTGCAGCCCCACTTTTTGCAGCTTTTTCACATCTTTGATAGGTGGGTTACATATGTAGTAATCTTCTATTTTGGTATTGTATTTTTGTAGGGTTTCTAGGCACACTAATGAGGTCTCACAAGGCATCAACCATGCCAATTTGAAAATTTACAAGTGCCGAGAAACCCTAATACGGATCGTTAACTAGAAATTTAGGCGAACACATGCAACTAGTTAACAATTTAACTAAAAGAACGGAAATACAACCTTTGTAGATCCGGTCCTCCACCTCCATAGCTCCGCAATGAAGTCTCCTCGCTGTCCAAATGGAAACCCGGGCTCTAGCGTCGGCTTCATCGGAGAAATGGGCGGGCAAGGTCGTCGGCTTCGTGCCGAAGATGATCTACGTCGAGGCATCACAAGATCAAGCTCCCACTTCACCAAGTCATGAAACTTGTGAAGAAAACACCCTTTACTACTTGGCAAGAGGTGGAGGATGAAGAAATAGGAGGTGGGTTCACTTTAGAATTGGATTTCTCACTCATTTTCATCAATCACCATTGATGGAAATTAGGTTTTCTTCTTCAAGAAGAAGAAGAAGAAGAAGATAATATTATGATAAGTTATTTTCCAATAGAAAAGAAAATCAATCCTTATCATAATACAACCATGGTCAAGTGTAGAGAATGAACTAGGGTTAAGTGGAGTGGTTAGGGTTAAGTATGAGACAAAATGGTCACTTAGTCAAAGCTTCATGAAGCTTCAAGATGCAAACAAAGAAAGCCACCATTTTTTCTCTTTATGCTTTTTATTTTCCAAAAAGAATAAATAAATAAATAAATGAATAAGAAAATAAAACCCTAACCATCCATATAACCATGGTTTAATCTTTACACAAACCCAAGTTATCATGCATCATCAAACATGATACAAACTTGTGCACAAAAATATATCATATATACAATGTGCACAAACAAGTGAGAAAACCATTTAAAGTGAACCAATACTAGTTAATGCAAAGTAATATATCAAATATATATTTATGCATTAAATCATTAAATCAACACTTGATTTAACGATCCGGTCATATCACATATAACCGACTAATATCAAATGTATCGGCTTATCGAATCAATCCTTGATTCGATAACTAGGTTATATCGCATACAACCATATCGATACATTCATCGCGAGAATAGAATACGGTATCACATACACGCATTATTCTCGGTCCCGCACATATCTCATATGCGCTCCTATTTCGTTTTGCTTGAGCCAGGAAACCTCTGTGTAGGACTCTAAAGACTCGTCAATACGCCGGCAGCAGGTGATGATCATATCAAACACCCACAAGCCGCAAGCGGTCTGCTAAACGTAACGGCCACCCGGGTATTGAGCGATCAGAAGATCGACGAGCAAGCCCGCTCACACTCCTGTGAATCCAACCAGTAACACTTACCGTACAGTCCGGTCTCGTCGTCTGATATGTCGCATATCTCGCCTAGGGGTGGTAAACGTCAGACCCCAATAGCTCGATAAGTCGTGTCGATATGAGGTCTATAACAGTTCGAGAAACTACAGGTAACACTTACCAGTAAATCTCAGCAACCCTGGCCAGGGATTTCCGGTTATAGCCAATCGAACACAGCGCAACATCAACTCCCCATACCGGGAGAGACGAATCCTCTCCTATCGCTCATTGCCTCCATGTGATTCGGGACTGTACCCAAAAGCCACCGTTTTGCACGCCCTCTTGGACGTGGTAAGATGGAAATCAAAGCACAGTGGGAACCGCACAAGACTCTATGACGATCTCGGGTCAACAGACTACTCTGTACCAGTGTCACCAGAGAACTGCCATCTGACGTAAGGTATAATACCATATGGGAGTTCTCGGCGAGTCCGTCCAGTGTACCCAGTCTCCACTGAGCACCCGTATATCATCTCTGATGTCAAACACCAATGGATATGGGATCATCCATCGCCCATCTGTATGGGTCGAGAAGGTATACGCTAGTCTACTCTGGTATATCGATGCCCCGTCTCGATATACCCACGACTAGGGACTTTGAAGGATGTACTTATGGACTACCATGTCCCCACTAGTATGATCCGCATCATAGTCTAGGTAGTCAAGTACACATCCTAAGGACTTTACCAACATGTATCAGAGAGACAATCAGTGTACATGTTAAGGTAAAGATCAACCAGATAGCATACTATCATGTCGAGCAAGAAAGTCCTCCCTATATATGTCCCAGCATCCACTACAATATACATCCTATGTATAGCAATGGCCTCTAGGGCATACATATAACTAACAATTTTGTATCTAGAAAATCTCCATCAGACCTGTATATGACTTAGAGTGAGAGATGGTTATATGTATATTATTTGACAGATGAGATGATTTAGTTCTATAAATTATTATTTCTTTTACTTATTTGAAATTTTTATTGATGTCGTATACTCTTGGATACTTGTCTCCACTATTGATATTGTTGATCCCAACTAGAGATGCAACCAAACTTAACACTTTATACTTGTTTAATAATTTAATTACACAAAAACTGTGATTTTTACTTGAAAACTAAATTTTTATATAAAGAATTCCGCAAAAAGGATTTTGATCTTGGTTTTCGGCTTACTTGGACTGTATGCATATCTTTAGACATTATAAAGTCTAAGTGCCGGTCACATCCAAACTTTGGGTCGTGACAGTCCTACCTCTTGGGTACTAGATACCGGATCAAAATCTCACATCTGTAATTTATTACAGAGACTGAGAAAAAGTAGGATAGTTGGGCTAGGTGATATGTCCCTCAGAGTAGGGAATGGAGCACAAATTGATGCTGCTGCCGTCGGTGAATATCACCTAGCATTGTCAAATGGAAATACTATGATTTTTGAACAATTGCTACTATGTATCTTCTATGGTTTGCAATATCATATCAATTTCTTTACTTGATAAAGATGGATATAAGTTTGTTCTTGCTAGAAATATCATGAACATTTACCTTAATCAGGTAATGGTTGTAGAAGGTACACTGTATAATGGTATCTATGTTCTGAATCCAAATACAGTTCTCAGTATACAAAACATACGCAAGAGGAAGAGTTCAGATGTGAACGAATCCTACTTGTGGCATTGTAGACTTGGTCATATCGGAGAGAAAAGACTAAGTAAGTTGCATAAAGATGGACTTTTGGATACGTCCGAATTTTCATCTTATGAAACTTGTCAATCTTGCCTCAAAGGAAAGATGACCAAATCTCCGTTCACCGGACACGGAGAAAGAGTAGCAGAGCTCTTGGGACTCATACACAGTGATGTATGTGGTGCAATGTCTATACATGTAAAGGGTGGGTTCTCGTACTTCATCACATTCACTGACAATCTCTTTAGGTTCAGATATGTGTATCTTATCAAACACAAATCTAAAGTTTTTGAGAAATTCAAAGAATTCAGAAACGAAGTAGAAAACCAGACTGGAAAAGGTATCAAGATCCTCCGATCTGATAGAGGAGGGGAGTACTTAAGCACGGAATTCCTAGAATACCTAAAAGAGAATGGAATTCTCTCTCAGCTTACTCCTCCGTATACACCACAGCACAACGGTGTATCGGAGCGGAGCAACTGTACCTGTTCAGTCGAAAATACTGCACTTTCAACACGACAATTTCCTTACTTATCTTAATCATCTAAAGGTGTTTGGTATAAATATAACACGTATTAGGAATTTATCTGCAAAAGATCATTTAACATGTGTTATACATTATAACCGACATTATGAAGGAAATTGTGTGTAAATATTTCACGCATATATTCTGTATCTCTCACATTCTTCGCTGAGATCTTATGCCAGATTATTCAGGTCAAATAACAGGAATCAGAAATCTGCCGATATAATACAGGAAACCAAAGAATCAAATACTGGCAGCAACCAATAAATAATTATAAGATTCCAGACATCAAAAGAATACCCAAATGCCAACACCAGAACACCTCAGAAGTAGAAACCAGAGATCTCATCAAACGGCCGCGGATCCGCGGCTGAGTCAGCCCGATCCGCCGTGGATCCACGGCCGAGTTGGGGGCTCCAGTGATGAGACTTCTCCAGAACATTCTCTGTAACCTCCTAGCTTCCTCAAGACGCTTCATACCTATCCAGCTTCTTCGAGAAGGCTCTGCATAAGTACCAAGCATATGAAGGAAGCTTGATTTGGGGCTATAAAAGGGGATTTAAGCCTTGATTTTAGGGGTTCGACACAATTGAGCTAGTTAGTTAGTTGAACAATTCATTACACAAGTTGAGTGACACAACTTGTGATCCAATTCCAATCCAAGATCAAAATCAAGATCCATTGAGAAATTCATCGAGCGATTCATTTAAGATCCTTTACGTGAAGCCGATCGTCATCCGAGCACGTAATCCTCGACAGTCCAAGACTCACGGTGATCGAGCCAAGCGAAGATCGACGGAACATTTACATCTTCAAGGGAGCGATCGAGAGCAATTCTTCTTGTAACCTCGTATTGAAGAAATTGTAAATTGTGAAAAAGATTTAATAAAGGTGATCATTCTTTTATAATTGATTTCTTTAAATTTTCGCATTATGAAATTTCTAATTCTTGATTCTTCTATTTTCATGATGTGCGAGTAAATCTCCGCTTGCCAAGGATTCGAAGGAATTGGTAGATCAAATGGTGATGAAATACTATACTAATCTTAAGTCTTATGAGAATTATGAACTTTAGGAAAAAGAATCGTCAACGACCAAATTTGGACCAAGATTGCCATTCTTGATTATTTCATTGAAATTTGGGATTAAGTGATTGATGATTTTCTTTGCTAAAGGTTATATTTGAATGGTGATCAATGAAAAGATAAGAGATAGTGAAGGAGAAATCCTAGTTTCTTCAAAAGATCTCTAATCTTCATTCATCGCCATCGTTCTAGTTATAATTCATCAATAGATAAGATAAGCCATTATTCGTATTCATCATTGCTACTAATTCCTATCGAATCCTACAAGCCATTCTTCAATTGTCTTGATAACTAAAATTGATTGTGGACACTTTCTTGATTTCTTAATTCTTGAACATTTTCTTGATTTTCTTGAAATGACAACTCAATTAAATCTTGAATCATTTTCTTGAATTTTCTTTACTATTTTTCTTTCGACTCATCTAAAGCAAGAATGAATAAATACACGGATCTCAGTGGACGACCCGTGCTTACTAACGACCGCTACACGCGACACCGTTATTGATTGCGGTTATAAATTCTTTGATTGTTATAACACTTTTCAAACACATCACAACAATTCTAGAGATCAATCAGTACTCTATTGGACATGGTTCGCTCCATGATGAGTAATGCCGAGTTGTTTCTTTCATTTTGAGGACATGCGCTTTTGACAGCGGCATATCTGTTGAATGATGTTCCATCCAAATCCGTGCCTAAGACACCATTCGAGATATAGAATGGTAAAATGCCGTATCTTAAAAGATTTAAGATATGGGGTTGTCTGGCTTATGTTAAAAAGCATAATCCGGATAAACTGGAGGCACGGTCAGTTTTGTGTAAGTTTGTAGGATATCCAAAGAACGGTTATGGATATCTGTTCTACCACACCGAGGAACAGAAGATGTTTGTTGCTCAGCATGCCATCTTTTTAGAGTGGCAATTTCTTACAAAAGAAATAAATGGGAGCACGGTAGAACTGGAGGAAATTCCAGAGGGACAAACTATAACTGAAGGTTTGGTAGAACCAGAGGATTCAATAGTCCCAGACGAACTTCAGCCACTCCGCAGATCCGGTAGGATTTCTCATCCGCCCGAGAGATACTATGGTTTTCTCATAGATGGGGATCGAGAAGATTGCATCTTGGAAGAAGATGATCCTACTAGTTTCAGGCAGGCCATTATCAGTAGGGACTTTGATAAGTGGCTGGATGCTATGCGATCCGAAATGGAGTCCATGTACACCAATAAAGTGTGGACCTTGGATATTGCTCCACCTGGGGTAAAACCCGTTGGATGCAAATGGATCTACAAAAGGAAATTTGGTGTAGATGGGCAGGTGGAAACCTATAAGGCTAAACTTGTTGCAAAAGGTTTTCGTCAAAGACCAGGTGTGGAGTATGACGAAACCTTTTCTCCAGTGGCTATGCTCAAATCCATTCGGATCCTACTTGCTATTGCTGCCTTCCATGACTATGAGATCTGGTAGATGGACGTAAAAACGGCTTTTCTGAACGGATGTTTAGAAGAGTGCGTTTATATGGATCAGACGGAAGATTTCAAAGACAGTGGGAGCAGCGGGAAGGTGTACAAGTTGCTTAAATCCATTATGGATTGAAGCAAGCATCACGGAGCTAGAACATTTATTTTGATGAGACAGTCAAGGACTTTGACTTCATCAAGAACGAAGATGAGCCATATATATATAAGAAGATTGTAGGATGAACTGTCGTATTCCTAGTTTTATACGTGGACGACATTCTTTTGATAGGAAATGATATTTCTATGCTACAATTGGTCAAGCTATTCTTATCACAAAGGTTCTCCATGAAGGACCTGGGTGATGTCTCGTACATTCTGGGGATTAAGATCTACAGAGATAGATCCAAGAGATTACTGGGACTTTCACAGTCCACGCACATAGAGACCGTACTAAAGAGATTTAGTATGGAAGATTCCAAGCGCGGTAACATACCCGCATTGCACGAAATCACCCTCTCCAAGGAGATGTCTCCCAAGATTGACGAGAAGAGGGTTCGCATGAGCACTATATCCTACGCTTCGGCAGTAGGATCTATAATGTATGCGATATTATGTACAAGGACAGATGTAGCTTATGCGCTAAGCGTGGTGAGCCGGTATCAGTCGAACCCAGGTGAGGACCACTGGACAGCAGTAAAGAACATTTTCAAATACCTGAGAAGGACTAAGGAGATGTTCTTGGTTTACGGTAATGGAGACCTAAAGGTCGAGTCCTTTACCGATTCAAGCTTCCAGAGTGACAAGGATGACAGCAAGTCTGTCTCGGGTTTTGTGTTTACCCTCAACGGAGGGGAGGTGTGTTGGAAGAGCTCCAAACAGGATATCGTTGCAGACTCGACGATGGAGGCTGAATACATTGCTGCGAGCGATGCTACAAAAGAGGCGGTCTGGATGAAGAAGTTCATTAGTGAATTTCAGGTAGTTCCGTCCATTGTTGACCTAATACCCTTGTATTGCGATAACAATGGGGCTATAGCTTTAGCGAAGGAACCACGGTCCCATTAGAAACCCAGGCACATCTTAAAGCGGTATCACCTGATCAGGGAGATCGTAGATCGCTGGGAGATCGAGGTCCGGAGAGTGGATACAAAAGACAACACCGCGGATCCATTCACCAAGGCCCTTCCTCAAGCATAGTTTGAGAGACTTTTTGAGGGTATGCGGTACGCTAACAGCTGGCCCTAGAGCAGACGTTGGATACTCGGTACACCAATATACATGGCCTTAGTGCAAGTGGGAGATTGTTGGATATGTATGCCATAGAGGCCATTATTGTATATGTATACATATGGATGCTTGGACATATATATGTACAGGAAAGTCTTGCTCGATATGATAGTATGCTATTTGGTTTGACTTTATCTTAACATGTGTATGTTTTACTTGCTATTACATATCTTTTATACACGTTGATAAAGCCCGTAGGATCAATGCTAGACTACCTGCGTTGTGATGGCGATCATACTTGTGGGAGCTGGGTAGTCGGTTCGCACATCCTTAAATGATCCCTAGTCGTGGGAGTATTGAGACTGGGCATCGATATTCCAGAGTATACTAGTGTATACGTTTCTAGACCCCGACGAGGGGCGATGGTTTGGTCCCGCAACCATTGGTCTTTAGACCTAAGATCGTATACAGGTTTTCACTGGGGGTGAGTATACCAGACAGACTCGCCGAGAACTTCCAGATGGTACTATACCTATCGTCAGGTGGAAGTTCTAGGTGACATAAGTACAGGTTAGTCTTTAGACCTGAGATCGGCATTTGTCTCGTGTGAGTTCCCACAGTGCTTTGATTACTACCCTACCACTGCTCTACTGAGTCGTGCAAACAGGTTTTGGTTGGGTACAGTCCCGAGCCATATGGAGGCAGTGAGCGATTGTCGGGGATTCGTCTCTCCCGGTATAGGGAGTCGATATCGCACTGTGTTCGATTGGTCAGGACCATAAGACCTTGGCCAAGGCAGTTGGGATTTACGGATATGTTGATCAGTAGTTTCCCGGATTGGTCCTGAGCCACATCAACATGACTTATCGGGTTATTAGGATCTGATGTTTACCACCCCTAGACCCGGTATGCGATACTCTCAGACGAAGATACAGACTGTACGGAGATTGTCACAGATAGGCTCAGTTCGAATCCGGATGAGTTTGCCCGTCGGCCTTCCTTTTCGACAGGTACCCGGGTAGCCGTTACGTACAGCTAGTGCCGCTGACGTGCTTGTGGTTATGGATTTATCCAGTAACTCACTGCCGGCGTACTGTCAAGTTTTTAGAGTCCCACATAGAGGGTTTCCCTGGTTCAGGTGAAATGATGTAGTAGTCATATTGGATACGTGCACGTCTCGATCGATTGATGTACTTTGTACTCGGACTTTCGATCGGACAGTTGGTAATACTAGCCGGCTCGGGTTTGAGCCGGATCATTAAATCAGGTATTGATTTAATAGTTTACATATATATATTTCGATATGTATATTATAATATTACGTTCTTCGTGTTGTTCTATCTCTTTAGGCATTCATGTTTTTATCCGAATGCATGTATGTATATACAGCGGATGTAATCCGTATTTTATTACAGATTACCTTCCAGAAGGTGGACACCTCATCATGGACTTTCCATTTATTGATAAATGGAAATGAGGTGGAAATTAAGGAGAGGGAGGCATGGTGAGTGGTATGGCTTCAATAGTCCACAAATGAATTCTTTATTCATTTATGGTTACTATTGAAGCATGGCTACACTTGTTTATTGAAAGAAATTCATACACAAAACCTTTGTGTTGATTTTCTCTCACTTGCATATTTCATAATTTCTTGAGCTCCTATTTTTCTTCATCTCCTCCCTCCTCTTGAGCTTCCTCCACCTTCATCATCTTCCTCTTCACTATCATTCTCATGTGTTGAGAAACAAGTGAAAAGGCATGAAAGAGATAGCAAACACTTAGATCTTCACACTGCATCCTAGATTACTTGGTTTAGCAACCCAAGTTCTCTAGTTGCTCCACTTGACATATTGTGAGAAGCTAGAGCCATGGATCATATCTCTCGAGTGGATCATCTACGACAAAGGAGGACCAGAGAGTAAGATCGATCGTGGAGAACCAAAGGAGCCAACAAAGAAGATCAAGCATGTTCAAGGTGGCCACTTGGAGCTAAAGATGAAGAAAGAATACCGAAGGACTTGGTTCGTTTGGTGAGATTTCTTCATCATAGTAGATAGCTCTCTTTATTTAGCTAGTTAGTTTTATGGTAAGATCCGGGTTAAAAGTTATTCTAGTGCCATGTTCTAATCGTTAGAAAAAATTTTGTTCTGCATTTGGCCACAGAAGTTGACCGGGGCACTAGCGTAACCTTTCAGTCACAACTCAGATTAATGATAGATGACGACGCTCGTGTCCGCTCGCTGTCTTCCTGAGTCAAGACTCTATAAGTAGTATTCGGCAAAACTTCATCTCGAAGCTGACAATGGACCGAGACGTTCTTAAACTAACAATGGACTGAAATGTCCTTAAACTAAACGTTGCCTCCAAAATGGCAGCAGTGGACCGAGATGTCCCTAAACTAATACTGGACCGAGATGTCCCTAAACTAACACTGGATCGAGACGTCCTTAAATTAACAACGGACCGAGACGTCCTTAAACTAAACGTTGCCTCCAAAATGGCAGCAATGGACCGAGATGTCCATAAGCTAACAATGGACCGTAATGTCCTTAAGCTAAATACGTCGCCTCAAACATGGCGATAATGGAATTCAAGTCCACAAGTCCTAATGGAGAGGATTGCAACTCGGGACCCGCTGGCTGCACAGCTGCTCCGGTAGCGAAGTCCTCCCTAAGTGCCATTGGTAAAAAAAATGGTACGTCCACAAACAAAATGAGCACGGATGATAACCCGAAAGGGCGTCGTGAGTAAAAACAGTAGGGCTATCGGCGAGCTTGTGAAAACTTTAAAGGGCGCAATCTCACGGTGTAAAAAAAATTGGTACGTCCACAAGCGAAATGGGCACGGTTGAAAACCCGAAAGGGTGCAGTGAGTAAAAACAGCAGTGCTACTGGCGAGTTTGTGAAAACCCGAAAGGGTGCAATCTCGTTAAAATAAGGACACCTGCAAGGTCCTCTCGACCTTGTGAGGAGAAAACACCTGCGTGAGATCCTTACGACCCACAAGGGAGCAACACACTTAGGGATCCCCATGATTCCTAAGGAGAAATTACACTTACGAGATCCTCACGACTCATAAGGGGAATTCCCCCCTGTGAGACCCTCACGGCTCATAGGATTCAAAAGCCTTAAGATACAGGGACCTGAACCTGTTCTTAAGCCATCACATTCCCTAAGTTTCCCTACAGGCGGTCAATATTGGCTCTTGTATACAATCCACGGGCACAAATAAACGATTTCCCCTACCAAGTTCTACCACTGGCGAAAAATTTCCATATATGGTGAACGACACTTATAAGTCCTCTCGACTTGTAAGGAGAAAACACTCTTGTAAGATCCTTACGACTTACAAGAGGAAATATCACTTAGGAGTCCTCACGATTCCTAAGGAGAAAATACACCCGCGGGATCCTCACGACTCGTAGGCAGAAAATCCTTTATGAGACCCTTACAGCTCGTAAAGTCGAAAAGCCTTAGTCAACATGATCCTAACCCTGTTTGCTAAGCCACCTTTGTTCAAATCGACAAACACAAATGATGATTCGCTCCTGGCAATATCCCAGTTGTAGCGATACTGATGCCTAAATCGGTATCAAATTCCAAGTCCTTTCACGACAAATGATGATTCGCTCCTGACAATATTCCAGTCGCAGCGATGTTGATACTAAGATTGGTATCAGATCTCGAGTTCCATACTCGCAACAAAATCAGCAAGCCAAAAATGTATATGAAATAGCCGAAATGATGGGGCAACTCGCAATAAAATCAGCGAGTAAAATATATCCATATAAAAATAGCCGAAATGTTTGGGCAACTCGCAAAAAAAAACAGCGAGTAGAAAGAAAAATAGCCGAAATGATTGGGCACCCAAAAAATAACTGAAATGATTGGGCAATCGCGACTTTCACGATATAAAAAGTTGAAATAATAGAGCATCGCGAAAAGAAAAAAAAGAGAGAAAATGTTTGCCCTGTTGGTGAGTCCATATCGACCTCTGTATACAATCTATGGGCATAAACGAAAAGGGGACCACATTTTGCCACCAGGCTCCATCGGAAAGAGAGCCAGGTCTCGACGTCGACATTTACAGCCTGGAGATCAACAACGACATTTCTTCTCGCTCCAGTAGGATGCAGACGCGACGTCAACAAGCGACCCCAGAGTCAACAAACGGAGCCATAGCAAAGTCCCTAGTTCCAAATCTCAACGGTTCACAGACAACCTAGAGATCAACAATGGTGTTTCTTCTCACTCTAACAGGATGCAGACGTAACGTCAGCAAAATGGAGCCATGGCAAAGTCCCTAGTTCCAAGCTTCGACAGTTCACTAATAACCTAGAGACTATATCAGAGCCATGGCAAAGTCCCTAGTTCCAAATCTTGATGGTTCATAGACAGCCTAGAGATCAACAACGGCGTTTCGTCTCACTCCAACAGGATGCAGACGCAACGTCAGTAAAATGGAGCCATGGCAAAGTCTCTAGTTCCAAGCCTCGACGGTTCACCAATAACCTAGAGACTACATCAGAGCCATGGCAAAGTCCCTAGTTCCAAATCTCGATGATTCACAGACAGCCTAGAGATCAACAACGGCATTTCATCTCACTCCAACAAGATGCAGACGCAACGTCAGCAAAATGGAGCCATGGCAAAGTCCCCAGTTACAAGCCTCGACGGTTCACCAATAACCTAGAGACAACCTCGACATTCGTTGCAATATAGCAGACACAATGTCAACAAGTAAAGCAAAAGAAGATCTGTAGCTTCAGGGTCTTGACGGCAACTCAAATAAAACCTGAAAGACTATCGGAGATCATCCCACACCAGCGCGGAGTGGTCATGACTCATCGGGGCTCCCAAATTGAGCCTAACCTCAAGTAAAAAGCGGCATGGAAAATCCCTAACGCTTGCTCTTCCGACGGTAATATGACTTGGGAGATTACTTGAAGACGCTTTGTCCAGCCCCCGAAGGGATCAGAGACACGACAGTCGTGGGGCTACTCGAATAGCAAGATTGCATATCGGGGAATATATCGGCCAACGCGACGGTACGACGGACAAAATCCCTAGTACCACAGACCCTAACGGACTTCTATCAGCAGAGGTTAACTGTGACGTTAGGACATTCTTGCGAGAACTTCTCGATTCATCTCGACTCATAGGGAAAACAATGCTCATCCGAGAGCTTCTCGATTCGTCTCGACTCGTAGGGAAAACCATCTTCACAAAATCTTCATGAAGGTGAAAAGTCTTAGGTAGCGGGGATATCAACCCGTTTCTTAAGCACTGTGGCCCTGCAAGTAGGTCCAAGATGGACTATTGTATACTATCCACGGGCCATATTCTCCAAAATTGAATATCGACAAGGAGGGAAAAAAACCACTTACGAGTCCTTTCGACTTGTAAGGGGGGAAATTCTTTTGTGAGATCCTTACGACTCTCAAGAGAAAACGCACTTAGGAGATCCTCACGACTTCTAAGAAGAAAATACACCTTCGGAATTCTCTCGACTCGTAGGCGGAAAAGTCTTTATGAGACCCTCACGGCTAATAAATTTGAAAAGTCTTAGGCGGCAGATCCAAACCTATTTCCTAAGCCATCGCTGCACTATAAGAAGGACCAAACTGACTCTTGTACACTATCCATGGGCCACATTCACCAATTAAATGAAGAAGTTACTTACGGGTCATCACGATTCATAAGGAAAAATACCCGAGTGAGATCCTTACGACTCACGGAGGCGATGAACACTTAGAAATCCTCACGATTTCTAGGGAGAATATGCACCTATGAGATCCTCTTGACTTGTAGGGAGAAAAAACCCTCTTGAGACCCTTACGGCTCATGAAGATAAAAAAGTCTTAGACTACAAGGAACCTAAACTTGTCTCCTAAACCATAAATTCTATAGCCGTACATAACTCTTCACTACTTCACCTACGTACATACTTACGTGGGCAAAGTAGTGGGGGGCATTTGTTCCCGCTAAATTTTTTGGCTAAAAGCTACTTGTTCCCATATAAAAAAAGGGGAAGAGTTCTCAAAATTTGGTCTCACGTGTTAAACACTTGGGCGCTCATATGCAAAACATATGAGCACTGAAAACAAACAACTAATGGCCAAACATGCATCACGTGTAAAATACGTGAGCGCTCATATGCAAAGCATAGGAGCGCCGAATATAAATAACTAATGGCCAAACAGGCCTCACGTGCTAGACATGTGAGCGTTCATATGTAAAGCATATGGACGCTGAAAATAAACTAAATAAAACAACTAATAGCCAAACAGGCATCACATGTAAAACACGTGAGCGCTCATACGCAAAGAATACGAGCACTGAACATAAACATGCTAAAACCCATAGCAGAGGTCACGTGTTAAACACGTGAGTTCTTTTGCCTCTCACATGCAAAGCATGTGAGCGCCCCAATTTAAAATGTTCCCATTAAATTCTATGTGATAAAATTAAATCCTATTTGGGAAATATTTTCCCTGATTTTTCTAATATGGAAAGATCTTTCTCTAACAGAGAATCCTGAATTAAAAATCCGATGGTGATAAAATATCACCAATTAAATCATATGATAGAATTAAATTCTATATTAGGAAAATATTTTCCTAATCTTATTAAACTAACAAGATATTCATATGATAGAATAAAATTCTAATCTTGTTAAAACTAATAAGATATTCATAATCTTGTTAAACAAACAAGAAATCTTCTCTATTACACAGAGAGCCTTTGGATTAAAAATCCAACGGTGAATAAAATTCACCGATTGATCTAAAAGATCATGAAATCAATCAAGATCTCACAATGAGAGATTTTCTCAACAAATTGATTTTTTCTCTTCTCCTATAAATAGGGACAAGGAGATTAAATCCAAAAAGAGAACCCCCCCATAAGCTTTGAGAAACAAAAAAAAAAGAGAACAAGAGAATTCAATTCTTTAGAGGAAGAAAATCCCTTTCTTAAACAAAAATCCTAGGTAAGAAGAAAGTACAGAGATTATTTTCTCTCCAAGGGTTTAACCCTTCAAAAAAGAACTTCGTTCTTCTTCTGGTTGAGGTCTGCAGAAGCAGATCTCCTCACAAGTTAAGAATTTGATTCTCATCGGGGAGATTCTGTTATCCAGATTCAAAACTTAGGGGAATGAACTAAGTTCGAAGAATTTAATTTTTCCAAAAGTATACAGGAATTTAATTCCTTTGATAAAACTAGGGTTTGACCCTGCAAAAGAATTTAATTCTTATAAAGAAAAGGGCCTGAAATTCTCAAAGCTCAGATCAAAATTTCCATACATATAAAAGAACAAACTGGTGATTCATTAGCGTTCAATGCTATATAACAAAGGCTCACGTATTCCCACGTAAGCGCCTCTGAGGAACAAAAAGGAAGGACTGAGATCGAATCACGTATTCCCACGTGACCCCTTAAAACGAGCGCTCAATAATTACATGAAAAAGGAAATAAACTCAAAGACAGTTCCCATTTTAGAACGCCTCACGTGTTCCTACGTGAACCCCAAACAGTTGCTTAACACTTATACGGAAAAGGGGAAAATCCAAAGACAACACTCACTTTTGAGCACCTCATGTGTTCGCACGTGAGTATTATATGAGCTAAATGCTTAGCACTTATAGAAGGAAGAGGGAACAAACCCAAAGAAGCAGTGCCCAACTCTGGGGCGCCTCACGTGTCCACATGTGACGGCCATAAGACTTAAGTGTTTAACACTTGCATATATAGACGGGGATTGAACCCAAGGGTACAACACTAACTTTTAGGTGTCTCACATGCCACACGTGAGTGCCCCAAGTTTCAGTGTTTAACACCGCTTTAGAATCTCATGTGGGAGCACGTGAGCACCGAGCATATATTAGTGTTTAACACTATAAGAAGCCAACTTCAGCCCCAAATTGGCTAAGTCTTCCTGAGATTAAAACGTCTTGGATCTCCAAATAGACAGAGTCTCTATGCCTATGACTTCCCAAACTAATTGACCAGAACGATGTCCATCACACATCTCCTAAGTTAATCCCAGTCTCCCGAAAATGACTAATGATTCTTAGATGGTCCACTATGATCTCTCCCCTCAATTTGGAATTTGGTTCAAGGGTACATCTTTCCACACCTCTGATATATGTCGTAATTCTTCAATGTTTTCAGAGAGGTGGAGGATCCCGACAACCAACAACTCTTGGTGCACCCGCAAACCGATGAGCACATCCTTACGGACCGCAACGTCCTTAAACTAATAATGGACCGCAACGTCCTTAAACTAGCTACGGACCGCAACGTCCTTAAACTAACAACGGACCGCAACGTCCTTAAACTAAAGCAATAGAGCCCAAATGCTCTCTTGTTGGGTCTGAATGATCCTAAAATCCTGTTGAGTAGATCTTAGTCTAAAATTGAACTAACGTATCCTTAACAAACATTTAAGTTGATCTTAATCTCAAACGAGATTAACGATCTTTAAATCAAACCAAACCCAAATCTAAGAAAATACGGATTTGGACTAATCCATACCCTACAGGCAGCAACATAAATTAGTCTCCGTATATAATCCATGGGCAATCAAAAATAAAACAAACACATATGACACGAAGTGACCTTCTGGAGCAGGAGAAAGTGGTTATCGCTACGCGGTAACGTAATTAACTGCAGGGGCTTGTGCCTGTAGGGAAGAGCGTCCCCACAATCAAAAACCCCTCGCAAACAAGGGGGAATCTGACGAAGTCTGCTACAACGGCCGTATCTGTCCAAACCTCTGATACACGGCGCCATAAATCAACTTGGTATCTTCGGAGAAGTGGACGGATAAACCCAAATAGCATCTGCCCCCAAATTCAGGCAAGACGACCCATCCCGGTTTCGTCTCCGTTTTTGGCGGTAAACAATCCTAAATGAATGATCGCCACCTCGACTCCGGGGAGCGGGAGGGTACCGACCTTCCTACACTAGGTTATTATTCGAGTTACACTCGACGCGCGATCGTCATCTAAAAAGCCGGGCAACGACCTACGACTGAACACTTGCAGCAGAATGAAAATTCAAACAAGAAGAAGACTGCGAGCTAAAGTACTCATGCAGAAAGCAGACAGTCATGCAGAGAAAAATAAGCTCAATTTTATTTATATTCCAAAATTTTACAAGGTATTCTGGGCTCCTCAGCCTTACAAAAAATGCCCGGAGGCTTACAAAATTTTGAAAAGGAAAACAAAAGCTCCCATGGGAAGAAAGCTCAGGCCGGGGGCTCCACCGGGATCTCGCCCTGCTCGACACCACCCTCGGGGGCCGGAGTTTCGGTCTCTTGGATGGCTTCGCCCCCTGTAGCAACCTCGGTGCCCGCCCCCTGCGGCATATCCTCGAAAAGCGGGTACTTAGCGCAGAGCTCACCATCGGCGAACTCCGGCATTGACACCTTGACGGCGTCGAGAGCCTCGTGCCAAACGATGGCCGAGGCTTCGGCGAGGTCGGCGTAGAACTGGTCAGACGCCTTATACCTCTCTACGGACTTCACCACTCGGACCTTGGCAAGCTTCACCGCCTCGAACGCCACCCGAGCATCCTTCCTGCTGACATCCCTCGACTTCTTCATTGTGTTATAAAGGTTGCCAATCTCTTCCAACTTAGCCTGGATGGCCCGGTTGGATTCACTTAGAAGTCGGTGAGACTCCTTGTACTTGGAATTTGTCAGCTCCTCGGCGACTACTAAAGCTTCGAGGGCGGCTATCTTCTCCTCCGCCTGCTGCAGATGAAGGCGCAGATCCTCCTCCCGCGAGGACGATTCGCCTGCCTTCTTCATGGCCGGGGCTATCTCCTCGGATTCTATATTGACAATGAGGGCGCAGTGGTAAAGGACCTGAGAAAAGCAGCAAAAGGAGTTAGAAACGTTCAAACTGAAAAAAATATACTTAAGAAAATTCTTAAAAGAAAATGGATACCGACCTGAACCTCCTCCTGAGCAATGGCGGCCACCTGGGCCTTCAGGGTCCCGCGGGAAATCTTGCCCCCAGCTGCTTGATCAATGTCGGAGAGCAGGCTGTCGGCGACGGAGTGCCCCGTGGGCACCCGGAAGCAGAAGTCCCCCTTCTACATTGGAATTTCATTGGAGGGCGCCTGAGAGACCGTTCTTTTTTGCCTTTTGAGGGGAATATCTCTGGGTTCCTCCTCCTCCTTCGCCCGGGGCGCTAGTGAAAGTCGACCCTAGCACCACCATGAGGTTTTAGTACCATCAAGCATGCCAAATTTTAATTTTTATTAGGTGCTAAGCTAGACTATATAAGATCTTTGCTAGAATATTAGGGTTTGCTAGAACCATCAAGAAGGGAAGGAGGTTATACCTTTGTAGATCGAGTCCTTCTCTTCTCTAGCTCCGGGTTGTGGTCCACGCGACTCCACTAGGCTCCTCTTCAAGATGAAAGAACCTCCTTCGTGATCTTCATGCCAAAGATGATCCACCCGAAGTCCACTAGCTCAAGCTTACCCTTCATTAATCTCATTAATGAAGGCAACACTCCACATCAAATTGCTAATCTAATGTGAGATGGTGAAGTAGGGCTTTATTTTGCTCACTAGGGTTTTTACAAGTTCAATGATTCACATCACATGTGAGGGTTACTTGGAGATGAGGTAAAGAAAATTGAAGAGAGCAAGAGAGAGAAAGAGCTTATGAAAATGGCTAAGGCATGAAGACTGAAAAATGATGAGAGTAAACTCAAATGGCTCTCGGTTTCCTCACTTATTCAAGCATAGAATTAAAATGCAATAAGAAATTGCAACTATGCTTGAATAGTAAGTCAAGAGTAATATACAAATAATAAAACCCATGCCTTGCCCATTCCACAAATATCTCCACAATTTACACCTCATTTTTCAATTTTCTCAAAATAGAAAAATATGCCATGCTTCATATAATAATATATATTTATATATATCAAATATACATTAATATATATATATATATATATATATATATATATATATATATATATATATATATAAGCAATTAGTGAACTAATGATATTAGTTAATATATAATTATATCAAATATAATTTATATCAAATTATTAAATCAACACTTGATTTAATAATCCGGTTATATCACATATGACCAACTAATATATTTTATCTATTTATCACACTATCAAATCAACACTTGATTCGATAATCTGGTTATATCACATATAACCTAACCGATATCAGATAATGGCCAGATTACAATACGGTATCACATACACGTATTTAATCAGGCCTACACACATATCACATATGTGCCCTTCTTCGTTTCGTTTGAACCAGGAAACTTCTATGCGGGACTCTAAAGACTCGTCAATACGCCAGCAGTAGGTGATGATCACATCAATCACCTACAAGCCGTCAGTGGTACTAGCTGGACGTAATGGATACCGGGTATTGAGCGATATGAAGATCAATAAGCAAGCTTGTCTACAGTCTCTATGAAGCCTATCAGTAACACTACCGTACAGTCCGGTCTCTTCGTCTGATATGTCACATATCATGTCCATGGGTGGTAAACGTCAGACCCCAGTAACGTGATAAGTCATGCCGATGTCTGGCCTATAATGGTTCGAGAAATTACTGATAACTCTTATCAGTAAATCTCGGCAGCAGCCCTGGCTAGGGACTTCCAGTTATAGCCAATCGAGCATAGCGCAACATCAACCCCCAATACCGGGAGAGACGAAACCCCTCCTATCGCTCATTGCCTTCATGTGACTCGGGACTGTACCCAAAATCCACCTATTTGCATGACTTCTTTGAGCCGTGGTAGGGAGAAAATCAAAGCACAGTGGGAGCCACACAAGATTCTATGACGATCTCGGGTCTACAGACTAACCTGTACCAGTGTCACCAGAGGACTGCTATCTGACGATAGGTATACTATCACATAGGAGTCCTCGGCGAGTCCTGTTCGGTGTACCCATTCTCCAATGAGCACATGTGTACAATCTTTGATGTCATACACCAATGGTTATGGGATCAACCATCACCCTCTAAGGGATAAGAAACGTACACACTAGTCGACTCTGGAATATCGATGTCCTTGTCTCGATAGTCTCTCGACTAGGAACTGATTAAAGGATTTACTTTTGGACCACCCAGCCCAACTAGTATGATCTCATCATAATCATGGTAGTCAAGTACATATCCTAAGGGCTTTATCAACATGTGAGAGTAAGACAGTAAAGAATACCAGTCAACATGTTAAGATAAAGAGTAACCAAATAGTATCCTATCATGTCGAGCAAGAAAGTCCTCTATATATATGTCCAAGCATCCACTATTATATACATCACATGTACAATAATGGCCTCTAGGGCATACATATTCCTAACAATCTTCCACTTGCACTAAGGCCATGTGTTGTAGTATGTTATACCCAACATCCCAAAAAGTCTCTCAAACTGTATCTGGGGGAGGGCCTTCTTGAGTGGATCCACTACGTTGTCCTTCGTGTCAACTCTCCTGAACTCAATCTCCCGGCGATCTACAATCTATCTGATCAAGTGATACCGTCTCAGAATATGTCTGGATCTCTGATGGGATCTCGGTTCCTTGGCCAAAGCCACAGCTCCATTGTTATCATAATACCAGGTATTGGATGCTCAATAGATGGAACCACACCAAGCTCAGCAATGAACTTCTTCATCCAGACAGCCTCTTTGGCAGCATCGTTGGCAGCGATGTATTCAGCTTCCATTGTCGAGTCTGTTACGGTGTCTTGCTTGGAACTCTTCCAACACACCGCCCCTCCGTTGAGGGTAAAGACAACCCGAGACCGACTTACTGTCGTTCTTATCACTCTAGAAGCTCGAATCGGTAAAGGACTCCACCCGGAGTTCACCGTTACCATACACCAAGAATATTTCTTTAGTCCTTCTTAAGTACTTAAGAATGTTCTTCACAGCTGTCCAATGGTTTTCCCCAGGATCTGAATGATACCTACTCAATACACCTAGTGAGTAAGCTACATCCGGTCTGGTACATAACATCACATACATGATATAGCCTACTGCCGAAACATAGGGTATCCTTTGCATGCGAGCCCTCTCCAAATCAGTCTTGGGAGACATCTCTTTGGACAGAGTGATTCCTGAACAAGAGGGTAAGTTACATCCCTTGGAATCTTCCATACTGAACCTCTTTAGTATGATTTCAATGTACCTAGATTGGGATAATCCCAAAATCCATTTAGATCTATCTCTATAGATCTTTATCCCCAGGATGTAGAAGGCATCACCAAGATCATTTATGGAGAACTTGAGTGATAAGAAGAGCTTGACCGAGTGTAGCATAGGAACATCATTTCCTATCAAGAGTATGTCATCCATATACAATACGAGGAAGACTGCCTTACTCTCTACTGGCTTCTTATATATACAAGGTTCATCTACATTTTTGATGAAGTCAAACTCTTTGATAGCTTCATCAAAACAGATGTCCAACTCTGCGACATCTGCTTTAATCCGTAGATGGATTTAAGCAGCTTGTACACCTTTCCGCTGCTCCCACTGTTTACGAAGCCCTCTGGTCGTGTCATGTACACGCTCTCTTCTAAATCACCATTTAGAAAAGCGATCATGACGTCCATCTGCCAGATTTCGTAGTCATGGTATACAGAAATAGCAAGTAGGATCCTGATGGACTTAAGCATAGCGACAGGGGAAAAGGTTTCATCATAGTCGACGCCAGGTAGTTGACGAAAATCTTTTGCCACAAGTCTAGCTTTGAAAGTCTCAACTTTTCCATCTACACCAATCTTCGTTTTGAAGATTCACTTGCTCCCAATGGGTTTTACCCCTTCAGGAGCAACATCCAAAGTCCATACTTTGTTGGTGTACATGGATTTTATCTCGGATTGCATAGCATCCAGCCATTTCACAGAGTCTCCACTTGTGATGGCCTGCTTGAAACTAGTAGGGTCATCATCTTCCATGATGCAATCCTCGCTCCCACCGTCTACGAGAAAACCGTAGTCTCTCAGGTGGGTGAGGAACCTTATTAGATCTGCGGAGTGGCTGGGGTTCGTTGGGTACTATTGGATCCTCCGGTTCCACCAAATCGTCAGTTGTAGTTTGTGCTGCTTGAACTTCTTCTAGTTTTACCTCATTGCCACTAATTTCTTTCACAAGAAATTCCTTTTCCAAAAAGGTGGCATGTTGAGCAACAAACACCTTTTGTTCCTCATTATGGTAGAAGCTATATCCATAGGAATCCTTTGGATATCCCACAAACTTGCACAAAACAGACCTTGCCTCGAGCTTGTCCGGATTTTTCTTTTTAACATAGGCCGGACAACCCTATATCTTAACTCGTTTAAGAGATGGTCTCTTCCCATTCCATATCTCATATGGAGTGGTAGGCACTGATTTGGTCGTAACTCTATTCAATAGATATGCAGCTGTCTCAAGCGCATGTCCCCAAAAAGAAAAAGGTAACTCAGCAGTACTCATCATAGAGCGCACCATATCTAATAGGGTGCTATTTCTCCGCTCCAATACATCGTTGTGCTGTGGTGTATACGGAGGAGTAAGCTGAGAGAGAATCTCATTCTCTTTTAGATAGTCTTGGAATTCCCCGCTCAAGTATTCTCCTCCCTGATCAGATCGTAGGATTTTAATACCTCTACCCGTCTGGTTTTCAACTTCGCACCTATATTCCTTGAATTTCTCAAAAGCTTCAGACTTGTGTTTCAACAAGAACACATGTCCGAACATTGAGAGATCATCGATGAATGTAATAAAATACGAATAACCATTCCTGGCATGTATGGACATAGGACCGTATACATCACTATGTATAAGTCCCAAGAGTTTCGAAGCTGTTTCTCTGTGTCCAGTAAACGGAGTTTTGGTCATCTTGCCTTTGAGACATAACTGGAAAGTTTCTTAAGATGAAAATTTGAACGGATTCAAATATCCATCTACATGCAACTTAGCCAGTCTTGTCGCATTGATATGACCTAGTCTACAGTGCCACAAGAAGGCTTCGTTCATTTCTGAACTTTTCTTTTTGTTTGTGTTCTGTATGTTAAGAATTGTACTTTGATTAAGAACGTATATACCGTTACATAACGTACCAGATCCAATCAATACTTGATTCTGGAAAATATTCATAACATTATCCTCTAATGTGAGATTATATCCTTGTTTAGTTAGCAAAGAAACCGATATAATGTTGCACATCATCTTTGGTACGTAGTAACAGTCATTCAGAATTAATGTATTACCAGTTGGTAATACAAGGTGATAATCGCCAACTGCCTTGGCTGCAACAATTGCACCATTCCCTACTGTTAGGGATTTATCACCCTTTCCCAGTTCTCTACCTTTCTTTAGCCCATGTAACAAATTACATATATAAGATCCTTATCCGGTATACAATACTCAGGACGCAGAACAAACTGAGAAATAGTTCCCGGTAATGAACACACCCGAAGAAGATTCATCAACATGCTGTTTCTTCGTACGGGTGGCGTGGGAATCCTGACATTCTTCTATCCCTTGCTCAGACTTATGACATTTATAAGATAGAGCGGGACCAACGTTCCCTAGCCCTGTATAAAAGGAGGGTTCGGTCAATACATCCATATTATTATCTTGATTAAGGCGTGCCATTGGTTGCTGCCTGGAGAGAGAGAGAGAAGGAAACGTGTTAGCGTGCGCTCTTTGTAAGATTAGATTGGTTATTATCTTATCTAATCAGGATGACTCCCACTGTTTTTATCAAATCTTCCTTCAAACCATAAAAGGTAAGATTAGCCGGGATTAATTACACCATACAGGTTCGCCAATCGTTCAACCAAGCATGTATCGGTACTTTGAGGGAGGTTCCCTGTGCTATCGCACGGACCTAATTAAAATAAATCTCATTTTCCTAGAGGCATAACCCCGTTGACACCTTTCTAGACACATACTGAATTAGCTAATTGTAAAGTGCAAAATTCTCCCAGTGGTAACTCTTACTCACAGTGGGTATCGGGATCCAACTATCATATAGAAGGTATGCAATCTCATTGCAAATTTCAACACTTGAAATTCCCGATAATGGTTTTTATCTCTAGCAACTTATGACCTTGGCTATGGTCAACAAATCATAAGTGCTAGCCAAGTTCAAGCTGTCATTTGTTGATTGAATTAAATCCACCCGTGCGACCTTTGGCTAAGGTCAACAATGCCGCACGACTACCCTAATCCAATCACATCACATGCTGCAGACAAGCACTAATTAGCTACCACACACTATGCCTTGGCTAAGGTCAACAAATGTAGAATGAATACTAAATAGTATTTATCTGAAATGACAGAGGGTTACGCAGGTTTTTAAGAAAACCATGAGCGTAATGAACTTGATATCGCTATAGAATCTAAATTTTTTGAAAAGGAGTGTTTTTGAGGCTTTTACTAGTTTTGCTAAAGAGGTCACTCCGGGTGAAGGGATCTCGGCTCTTTCCTCATCGAATGAGGTGCAGGATATTCATGAATACAACTATGCAAAGCAAGAACTGGAGAAGCAATTAAAATACAAAACCGAGTGGGTTGTAGCATTTGCTAGTTTTGCTAAAAAGATCACTCCCGGTGAAGGGATCTTGGCTCTTTCCTCATCGAATGAGATGCCGGATATTCATCAAGGAATACCACTATGCATAGCAAAAACTAGAGCTACTCTTTTTGAAAATTTAATTCTACAACATCTTTTGGTTTCTTTCTTTTCATTAATCTCATTAATGAAGTCCCATCATTTAATGTTTCCTAAACATCACAGAAAAATGAAACGAAAATAAAACGTACGCTTATACCATCCGCATTCGCCACGGGGCCCCGTCATGCACCGTTAGGTTACTTAACTACCGGCAGAGCGGGGGCTGGACTAGCGCGGGTGCAAAACATAACCAACGTTTATTATATATCATATATATAATAGTACATTCGTCTCACGCAGTTATATGATCAATATCACAGAATCAAGCAGTAGAAGCAATATATGAAATATTGGATATACTTGGATGTCCGTGTTTTAAATTTAGCCAGTAATGTAAAACACGGATTCCACGGTCGTGATGGATGGCCAAACCCACATCCCTAGACCCTTATGAGAGAGGCAAGTAACCCTGCCAATTCTAGAGTTAGGAGACCCGGTCTCAACTCCTTGAGATGGTCTATCACTGGACTCTAGAACCCGGTTACTTGTGCTTCCCGCCTTGGGTCTATCCTAATGCGGAAAAGTAAATAATATACAACAGTGGTGACATCATTCTCAACCCGGAAGTGCCCCAATAAAAGAATATTACATACAGATTTTACATGAATGAAAATAAAAACCCTCATCTCACATAAAACCCCCGGCTCTTCTTTCACGACGATCCAATAAATCATATAAACAACAATACATGATATCACATATCATCAACGTAAGCAAATATGCGTATCTTTAAAACTCGTTGACATATAGCAACGAGATTAGGATACCCCATATATTGCACTTACGGTCGCAGAAAAGAAATTGAAAAACTACAATAATTAGAATCCGTAATATCCTTAGACATCAAAAACCCGGAATATCTCATATTCCGAATTTCATGCCTAACTTATAAAACTTGCATTTTAGTCTCAAATTGAAAACTCTTTTCAATTGGTTGTTGGATAATTCAACAAGATTCCCGACTTAGTGATCGCGTACAATACGCAATTGCGATGGAGTTTTGATCCGAATCAAAACTTCGTAGCAATCGATCAATTGAGACTAAACGACTATGTTTACAATATACTAACTAGTTTTCATAAAACCAATTAATCCGGATTCTAATAATTGTATCACACATCACAAAGTTTGTAAAGTAACCGCGACATTAGAATTCCGCATGCAATTAGCAAACTAAACCAATTTTTCCAAGACAAGAAAAATCCAGTGAGCTAAAGTTCCAAAACCGATCATTTTAAGCCAATCCGGGAGTCAAAACGAACTCGAAACCTCTTCACGGAGGCGAAGATCCAAAAATTAACTATCAAATGGGGGGCCTCAGGGGGGTACCCACCCCCGGGGGCCACCTCGAAGTGGCCCCTAGGGGAAGACAGACCCGAGAGCACCCAGTTGGGGTGCTCTCGGGTCACCTACCCCTAAGGCCACCTTGTGGTGGTCTTGGGGTGTGGGTCCGTTGTTTGGTCCCCCCCGGGGTGTCCCCAGGATGCGCACGCTCTACCTCACGGCTTCTCGGTTCAAACCGTGAGCCAGCGGAGTGTGCAAACAACTCAAAACATCATTTTGGAAGCTGTTTTTATCGGCAGTTTTTGCGTGACAAAAACAGCGGATTTCTAACGTCGCTACAAGCTACCATAATGTTCTAGTTTGATACCATGAAAGTCGACCCTAGCACCACCATGAGGTTTTATTAGCATCAAGCATGCCAAATTTTAATTTTTATTATGTGCTAAGTTAGACTATACAAGATCTTTGCTAGAATATTAGGGTTTGCTAGAACCATCAAGAAGGGAAGAAGGTTATACCCTTGTAGATCGAGTTCTTCTCTTCTCTAGCTCTGGGTTGTGGTCCACGCGACTCCACTAGGCTCCTCTTCAAGATGAAAGAACCTCCTTTGTGATCTTCGCGCCAAAGACGATCCACCCGAAGTCCACTAGCTCAAGCTAACCCTTCACTAATCTCATTAGTGAAGGCAACACTCCACATCAAATTGCTAATCTAATGTGAGATGGTGAAGTAGGGGTTTATTTTGCTCACTAGGGTTTTCACAAGTTCAATGATTCATATCACATGTGAGGGTTTGAACTTGGAGGTGAGGTAAAGAAAATTGAAGAGAGCAAGAGAGAGCAAGAGCTCATGAAAATGGCTAAGGCATGAAGAATGAAAAAATGATGAGAGTAAACTCAAATGGCTCTCTGTTTCCTCACTTATTCAACCATGGAATTAAAATGAAATAAGAAATTGCAACCATGCTTGAATAGTGAGTTAAGAGTAATATACAAATAATAAAACCCATGCCTTGCCCATTCCACAAATATCTCCACAATTTACACCTCATTTTTCTATTTTCTCAAAATAGAAAAATATGCCTTTCTTCATATAATAATATATATTTATATATATCAAATATATATATATATATATATATATATATATAAAGCAATTAGTGAGCTAATGATATTAGTTAATATATAATTATATCAAATATAATTTATATCAAATTATTAAATCAACAATTGATTTAATAATCCGGTTATATCACATATGACCGACTAATATCATTTATCTGTTTATCACATCATCAAATCAACACTTGATTCGATAATCTGGTTATATCACATATAACCTAACCGATACCAGATAACGACCAGATTACAATACGGTATCACATACACGTATTTAACCCTACTTCGTTTCGCTTGAACCAGGAAACTTCTGTGCGGGGCTCTAAAGACTCATCAATACGTCAACAGTAGGTGATGATCACATCAATCACCTATAAGCCGTCAGCGGTACTAGCTGGACGTAACGGATACAGGGTATTGAGCGATATGAAGATCAACAAGTAAGCTCGTACATACTCTCCATGAAGCCTATCAGTAACACTACCGTATAGTCCGGTCTTTTCGTCTGATATGTCGTATATCATGTCCATGGGTAGTAAACGTCAGACCCCAGTAATGTGATAAGTCATGTCGATGTCTGGCCTATAACGGTTCAAGAAATTACTGATAACTCTTATCAGTAAATCTCAGCAGTAGCCCTGGCCAGGAACTTCTAGTTATAGCCAATCGAGCATAGCGCAACATCAACCCCCAATACCGGGAGAGATGAAACCCCTCCTATCGCTCATTGCCTCCATGTGACTCGGGACTGTACCCAAAATCCACCTGTTTGCATGACTCCTTTGAGCCGTGGTAGGAAGGAAATCAAAGAACAGTGGGAGCCACACAAGACTCTATGACGATCTAAGGTCTACAGACTAACCTGTACCAGTGTCACCAGAGGACTGCTATCTGACGATAGGTATACTATCATATAGGAGTCCTCGGCGAGTCCTGTTCGCTGTACCCATTCTCCAATGAGCACATGTGTACAATCTTTGATGTCATACACCAATAGTTGTGGGATCAACCATCGCCCTCTAAAGGATAAGAAACGTACACACTAGTCTACTTTGGAATATCGATGCCCTTGTCTCGATATTCCCTCGACTAGGAACTGATTAAAGGATGTACTTTTGGACCACCCAGGCCCTACTAGTATGATCTCATCATAATCCTGGTATCAAGTACATATCCTAAGGGCTTTATCAACATGTGAGAGTAAGACAGTAAAGAATACCAGTCAATATGTTAAGATAAAGAGTAACCAAATAGCATACTATCATGTCGAGCAAGAAAGTCCTATATATATATGTCCAAGTATCCACTATTATATACATCACATGTACAATAATGGGCTTTAGGGCATACATATTCCTAACAGCCGGGTCCCATGCATGCTTCTTGCTCCCCCCGCGGTTGTCTTCCGGGGCTCGGGGCGCAACGGAAGGCCTTGCCGGTGGAGTTGGCTTCGAGGCCGAGCTCGGGCCAGCCTTGGACGAGCTTCCGCCCCCAGTCTTCTTTTGGGCCTTCGCGGCCATAGCAACTAAGAACTTGGATCGGTCCATTTGCTCTGCGAAAAGGAGAATACACAAAAGAGAGTTAGTGAAGCTGAAAAGGGCAAAGAAAAATTTTCAAAGTATAAATAGATCGTCTACAGCCCTAACTTACCCAGAAAGCGCGCAGAGCTGAGCCCAGCCCAGCTCAGAGCTTACTCAGAAAGCAGGACGTCGGCCCGCTGGATCGGCTCCCACAATGACACCACCCTTACCTCGGGTGAAGATGACTGTTTCGCTCTCGGGCAGTCGGCCATGTGCCATTGTGTAGGCACGGGCCAATCCTCACCCTCGGGTGGGCCGACGAATATGAAGTTCTCCTTCCATTTATGAATGGAAGAATGGACGACTACCACACCCGACCCGGCCACCCCGCCCTTATATTTTTCGAAAGAAAAATACACCCTGCTCGGCTCATCCTTGCTGGTGCCAGGGTGATTCTTATAACAGAGGAAGGAAACGAGGAGGGTCAAACTAAAGGGGATATTTTCAAGTATCAATCGGACCAAAAACCTGAGGAGGATTCTCCACGAGTTCGGTGCTAGCTGGCCTAGGGCAAGATGGAAGTAGCGAAGCACCCCACATACCTCGGCTGAGAAGGGCAGACGTATTCCAGCCCGGAATGCTTCCAAATACAGGGCAATCTCCTTGCCCTGCATCTGGTCCGCCCGCTCACCCTCTCTAGCTAAGCGAAACGAATAGTGGGAGGGAATATGGAATCGAGCACGAATCTCGGTAAGCTCGTCCACATTCCTCAAAACGGAGGGCGCATCGCGGGCGTTCCCGATGCGCACCTTAGAGGTCCTTGTCGCCACCTGACGGCGAACGACACGGGCAACCCTGGCTTTAGGGGGCGAGCCCGACACAGATGACGCAGCAGAAGAAACCTCTCAGCTATCTAAAGCCGGAGGGGTGGAAGACCCGCTGGACTCGGCTCCAACAACTGGAGCCTCATCTTCCGACTCAATCCTAACTATCTCTACATACTCCTCAGATGAAAACATCTAACCTGATTCAAGGGAATGGGCTCGCCGAGGAGAAATCACGGGTGATCCGATCTAAAAGGAAGGAACGCTGAGCAATCTTTGACAACGAAAGTAAATTATGGTGGAAGTGTTGGCCCAAGGGGGTCCCCTCCTATTTATACCCTCTAAAGAAAGCATCCAATAGCCTAGATCGATTCCCACCAAAACAAAGCATCACTCCTGCCAGCCGTCAGAGCTCCACGTGGCGATCGACTATTGGGGACGTCCCTTCAGTCGCATATGACAGTGACAGCCTATCGCGCCCGCCAATCCACGTTGGATACGTGACCTGCAGCCCATCGGACGAACGGGCGAAACGGTGCACCCTCTTTAAATGCGCAATCATTTCATTGATCCGCTGATATCATCGGAGATACGTGTAAAGATCCAAGCTCTGGGGGAGGTGCCACGTGGGTTCAAAGATCGAAACGACGCAACTGCCATACGCCACGTCACCCCAGAAAATCCGTACTAATGATTCTTGGCAACAGACTGGGCCGAGAAAAACCAAGCAGGCCATTCTCGACCCGACCCATAAATTGGTCGGAATGAGAGTGGGGGGCTAATGATGATGCTCACAAGTGGTGTCTTCTCAGATTACGACATGTGGCGGATGACGTGTCCTGAGGGCTATGGGGGTGGAATAAATGAGTTGCCGCAGGGACATTCCTCGGGATAATTTTCTAGAGGCATGTATCCGACCTTTCGGGAGACCTCCATGAATACATTCCACCTTTGCTTAGGAAACTACCAACACTTCGTCTCCGAGCTTTCTCTGTCTCCTTGCTCGTCTCCGAGGCTTCTGACGCGCCTGTTGGGGTAAAAAATTACACCCCAATTGACTAAGTCAAAGTCAAAGTCAACCCCAAGTAAGCGAGCCCAAGCCCAGATCAAGTAGGTCCATGCCCAAGTCGAACCCCGTGGCCGGCCTCTCCCATGCCAAATGAAAATCATGTAATAAATAATTTTGATATAATTTTTATGAATAAATGTAAGAAAAATGGACATAAAGCCAATTTTTTGTAAAGCTGTAACATTTCAGAAATATAAAATATTATTTTTTGAAATTTAATATTAAAATAATATATTTCGCGAAAACTATTCGATTTAAGAATAGGGATTTTTCGTAAAATGGTATAAGTATATACCAATATTTGGAAAATAATCGGAGATTTAAAATGATTTATTTATTATAATGATATTTATCAGATTTTGGTCAAATCCGTATTTTTACATTTTTCCATGACTAGTGCACCATATCATGTGCATGTTGTGTTTGTGTTTGTGAGTTTGTGTTTGTGACTTGTGAGATTTAAAAGAGAAGAGAACAAAGAAAAGAAAAGAAAAGCAAATAGAGAAAAGAGTTTGAATGTGAAAAGAATGAATTAGATACCATGGTTAAAAGAGAGAAGAAATAAAAGAGATATTTGTGAGAGAGTGAGTGTAGGGGGATATTTGTGAGTGAGTGAGTGAGCATAAGAGAGAGAGGGTTAGACTTGGCTGCCCCATTCTCCATTCCCCATTGTTTTCTTCAACTCAGTTGCTTCATGCTTCTTCATCTCACTACCTTTATGCATCATCTCAATTTCCTTTTCAAAACCGCATGCCTCCTTCACACAAAACATGCGCAAGCCTATCCTAAACCCTTAGAACCATTCAAATTTGGATTTTGAAGACTTTGGGGAACTCAAGAATTTTCTTTAGTTGCAAATGAGGTAATCTCTTCACTTTAGATTAGTGTTTATGTTAAATATTCTAGTTTAGTTTAGAATTTGATATAATTAGGATATGTGATCTTAGAAAATTCCAAGTTGCTGTTAAGTGGTAAATAGAGGTTTAGTGATTGTTTTCAAGACCTTAGAGATAACTTTGTTGGACCAGAACAGAGTTTAGAATCCGAAACACGAAATTAGAATTTTCCCGTGTCGATTTTGTAAAACCTAAAGGCCTACAGGGTATCTGGAGCTATCTGGGGTATTTCGAAGAAAATCAAACAAGTCCATTAACCTAGATAGACCACTAGAAGACCACCACCAAAACACGAACCCATTTCACCCTACTTCAACCGGCGAGACCAGATTTTTGGATGATGTCGCCGAACCCCCTATCTCTTTTGGTGATGTGGATTTGCCTATAGCTCACTTACCCTATAACCTATCCCCTATACTTGCTTGTTTAGTCTCCATTTACCTGAGCCAAAATCTGGGAGTTGTTTGCGAGTGCTTTGGCTATGTTTTTAAGAAATTTGAAATTGTGGTTTTGGTATTTGAGATTTGATTCCGTCGTTGGACGTTTGTACATCAACGGACGAGAGTTGTTTGGTTGATCTTTCATGCGTAGGATATAGGTTCTAACCTATAAGCAATCCATGTACCGTATCGGTTTTCGGATATTGGTTTTAATAGAATTATGATTGTGTATTGATTGTAGGTACCTTCGCGTGGACTTCCGAGACGACGAAGTACATCGACTTTGGCTAAGCGAGGAGTTTAGCAGGCGAGTAGATTTATATCCACGGGGGAATTCAGATGGAGGCGTATAGCACCCCCGCAACCATTGATATGGAAGATCGTTTTATAATTATATTTTGATAAAGGATATGCTACGGACTTACGGACATGATTATAGGATTTAGTAAAGATAATATGATAGAAGTTGACACTAATGGATATTAATAATATAATATAGGTATAATAGATAACATGATGTAGATATAGATGACTCGGATTGATATATGAAAATATGAAATGAGAAGTGAATCATGATAAGTATGAACTGAAAGAGGACAAGTATGAGTTGATAATGGTATGATACGAGATTGAGATCGGTAAACACGACACGAGATTGAGATAGAGGTGTTGTGAAATTAATAAGATATGATGTTTATACAAATGTGATTTGAGATATATGTGTATATATATATATTTATTTATGAGTATAATGAGTAATATGCCGTACAAGACTATAGATCCGTACCCTCATTATTGTATAGGTCGATAGATTCCCTATTCTATTTGATGACCCCGTACGATAGATTACCGTACGTGATGAGATGTACCAGATGATTGATCCGCGCTAGTGATTTGAAGATGATGATCGATGATTATTGTCATATCGGATGTTATGAGGCGGGATCGCCGATATAAAGATTGCCACTTGAACTATACCTATTTTCAAAATGACGATGTGTATCGTTTAAAAGTGACCGTATGATTCTTATGTAGATAGATACACCCATTTATTGTTCATGTTGTGTAGGATATTATCCCTCGTGATGTACATACCACGTGCCGGTATTTAATACTATATGATATCATTTGCTAGTATACCTGCACAATTACCGTTGATGCGTCTGTTACACATACACCGATTTGCCGGCTCACACACATTCTTCATCGGTAATTGCCATATCACTTACACAGTAGAATTGCTATGTCACTTATATAGTATAATTGCCATGTCACCTATATAGTAGAATTGGCGTGCCATTTACATAGGAGAACTGCCCTATCATGATATTGATCTTAAAAGTAAAAGTACACTCATTGATCAGTACTATCACTTGACATGCTTGCATGATATACTCGATATGCTCATATTATTACTCTATGTTTCATACATCGTACTTTATGGTTATATGCATTGAAATGTTGTTTTTATGAGATCTCTGGATTTGAGAACCGCAGTTATATTTTAAAGGGAATTATGTATTGCTTTAAAACGCGGTTTCTCTTGATATGATATTTCGAAGTGTCCACCATGAGTTTTCTCGGTTCTGAGCAGTGAGTATACCCGATTCGAGGAGTGGGAGGCACCGTCTACGGGTACATGGTGGACCCGACGAGGTGCCCCGAGGCAAGAAGCTCGAGATGTAGACGATGAGCTTGGCAGGGGAGCACTACCTACCGGTGATAGTTTTGGGCTTGGTGGTTATCTGGAGGATACCGACCGGAGTCGTGAGATGATATGGGCCGATCCAGACTGACGGAGCCCTAGATAGTTTGGCACGGCGGATATCTGGAGGATACCGACCGTAGTTATGATATGGGCTGATCCAGACTGACGGAGCCCGAGATATGAGGATTTACGTGTCGATGCTGGACACGGGTTTCATGATGTTTCGAGTGTCGGTGTTGGACACTTAGGTTCCATGATTTTGATGTGTCGTTGATGGACACACGTGGTTGATATCCTCATATATATATATATATACAGGCATATGTTTTCATGATGTTCAAGTGTTGGTGTGGGACACTCAGGTTCTATGATATTGTTGTGCCGTTGATAGATACGTGGATGATATCCACATGCATACATGCATATGATGTCAGATGTTTATTTATATATGTCATTGCATTGATCGATTGTTGACATATATGCATATGTGGTCACCCTAGATATCATAGTATTACCTCCAGGATATAGTGACCTAGGAAATCGTTATTTTATTCGATTTCTACTTGCTGATGTTTTCTACTCACGAGTTGGCAACCCACCCCCGTTGTGCCACAGTTCTTGCAGGTTTGACCGCTTGGGGTCAGTTGCGGTATTACTGGCACACAGCTTCATCCAGGGTGCTTTGCTTTGGTAGGTGGGACACATGTTGGATCATGCCCACTCTCGTACTTATATTCTATTGTATCTGGATAAACTCCATCATATCAGATCAGATCAAATCAGATACTAGAATTTGTATATTGGTAGACCTAGTCAGACTTGGGTATTGTGCGAGACTTAGAGCGATGGGTTTTTGATCGCTTTCTTGAGTTTTGATGTCTTGCTTCTTTATTTGTTCTTTCTGGGTTGATTCTTCGCCGTTGGGCGTCGTATATATGTTATTGCGTGGTTGTGATCCCGCCGGTTGGCGAAGAGGTAGCTCCCGCTTGGGGATGCCTATATATTATTGTGTATATGTGTTTGGATCAAAATATACGAGGGAGGTGCTGCCCAAATTTTTAAAGACGAAACATGTTTTCAACTCTAGTATAATCCACTTGCAATTTCATATTTCATTAGCTATGCATCCACAGAAAAACATGATTCATTATACCTTTATTTCAAAACTGCACCCCCACTATTTTCCGCAAAAAAGTTTATATTTTCTGGTGTAACAACCCTAATTTTCTTATATACTTTTTCCTATACAAAATTTTAAATTAATTTTTTCAAAAATCCATAAAGGGGTATTTATTGCCTGAGCACAAGACTTAAGTAATTAATTAGCAATTTAATTACAAGAAGGAGCTTGTAGCTCATTGGTAATACCTTGCATTGCTGAACCAAGCTACCAGAGTTCAAATCCCATACCCCACATTATTTTTAATATTATTTTGTTTTAAATTCTTTGGAAGCCCAACAGTCCACACACCATAACTCCCAAAACTTGAACTGAACTTCAAAATCTAAATATACCAGTGCTTACCCCACGAGACCCCCCACCTCCTCGACCCCCGACTCGGCCCAGATCGGCCAAGTCGGTCGACGGACCGGCCGACTCGGGCCGGCGCCGCTGGCTGGACTCGGCCGGACGGCCGAGTCCCCAACACCAAAGTTGCACCTCTTCATCTCCTGTACCCTCCTGTATACTTTAAATATTTGGATTGGTTCCAGAAACACAATCATACCTCATTTACTCCATTTTTATTACTTTTTCCTATATATTTACATTTTTTTTATTAAAAACCCTTCATCTACCCTACCCCTAGCCTACCCTATAAATACACCCCCTACCCTCTACCCTTTCATCCCAAAATCCTGAGCCCACTCTCTCAAAACCTTCTCAAGAGTTGTGTACTTTGAAAACAAGTTCGCGGCGAAACTCCGACGAAATTCCGGCGGAAATTCCGGCGACGTTTTTAGGAACAACCGGCGACGAAGCAACACCTCGGCAACCCCTTTAGTCCCCCTCACTCCTTTGCTTAATCGAAACCCGTAAGTCCCATTCTATCCCTCTTTCTTATTCTCTAAAATACGAAATTACAAAACCCGACGGAATCGGAACAAATCCGATTTCCGATTCGGTTTTCTATAAAATTTCACTTCTCACCAATACATTCATGCTTAAATATCTTTATGTTGACTATTAAATATTTAACAAACAATTTGAACAAGGTTCATCACATGAAATGATAGCGTTCTCAAATTATCGTATTTTCACTTAAATACCAAAATGTTTCGATTTCACATTTAATCCCCTTAACTTTGCTATACATTTAAAGTAGAGCACGAGGTAATGACCTACCTCCCCAAACAAGCAAATACAACTCTAAACGATATCATCAAAACTTAGAATACGATAAAACAATACTTTCATTTAAATACCATATTCTTAATAAAAACCATTTCTAAAAGTTTTAGCTTTGATACACTTTTAAAACAAATACCTTTTACTAAGAATAATACGATAAGTTGTGGACATCGGTTGTTTATCTAAACCTGACTTTGTGGTGTCTAGGCTAGGCAAGTGAAAAAGGTAACTTTAAAAGGCCGGACTCACGGTGATTCGTGAGCGGATCCCTCCTTTCCTCATTTGTACTTACCTGGCCACAATTGGCGGTGAAGAGGCGATTTGAGGTATCTAACAACTTTTCGTTTAGACCATTTAGAAACAGGCTAGTTGACTTAGGAAACCCTAGAATCTAAAATACGGAAAATTTACACTTTTGCAAATAAATACCTTTTACTTTATAAAACCGTTTTTTCTAAACGATTTAGTATTTTACAATCTTTGCAAAGCTCTGCTACAACCCATTTTTGGGGAACCCGTTCGGGATGGTGCGGATTATCGTACATCCTCAGGCTTAGTAGTGCGAGATTCAGACCTCCGCAAGGAGCATTCGGTCTCGAAAGGTTTAAAATACATCTTAAGAAAATGAGATTTTTGGAATATAAAATATTTATTAAAATTATTTTTGTATAAATATATGTATATTTATCATTTAAATATCTATTTCATTATAATATAAATATTCCACCTTTTTCTAAAAATCACAAGAATAAATTTTACATTGAAATACCATGAATTTCAAATAAATCAATATTATAGATAAATACCTTGATTTATAAAAACTAGGATATTTTCACTAGAAATGTCACAATATAAAATGCACCCTCATTACAACTCTAAAGACGAGTAATAAATACTTGAGGTGTATTTTGGAAAAGTGTATAAAAATATTTTTACATAAAACCCCCTCAAGTTTTATAAATTACCCTAAGGACCCTAGAAATTATAAGACTTCGATTCACATTTCTGACTGTCTGACTCGGGTTTGAGTATGATCATTCAAGTCAATCTGCAATCTACAATATTCCAATTCAATATGAACACATGAATCCATGGATTCAATTATTAATTTATACAACTTGACTGAACCGAACCATGGATATATATATATTCCTTTTACATGATTCTCAGTTATTCCATTTACATGACTGTACAGTTATATCCGTTTACCGATATCATGGTTTCGGTCAGTCAATCAATTATACAATCAATACAATTTACAAGACAAATAATACAATCAAAATACTGCGGGGTTTAAGGGGTAGACTGGTACGGAATATGTTAAAGGTGGCACGAGGTGGTCACTTAAAACATAATTACATCCATGCCGTTGTTCCGTGGTATTATCAACGGAGCCTTGTACTACAGGTTACCAAGGTCCCCGGTGTAAGTGGGACTCCCCTCGTATACATTGGCATCTTCTATACCAGACTATAAACAACAGCGTTAATACAACATTACAATATTATAATACAACATTAAAATCTACTCTCTCTCTCTCTCTCTCTTACTCTCTGTCTATTTCTCCCTTATCTTTGGGACTTACCGAGCGAGCTGTTCGCTGACGACATTCTATTTCTTCTTCTTTGAATGTCTCAGGTGGTTTGGACCCGGCGGAGATCGAGCCATCTGCAGAAGACTTGGATCAGCTTGCTGAAGAACCAGAGCTCTAGTTTCATTGTACATTTTCCATTCAGTACTTTTCATTTCCTGTCATGCTATTGTTTAGGCATCGTTTTATTTCAGTTGTAGTTCCTTTTCATGCATTGTACAAAAGAATGTTAATAAATAAAAGTTGTTGTTTTTATTATATCTTGTCTCTTATGTATTTTCTTTTATATTGCTTAGTTACGCTTAGCGTATTTGCTTCTGAGTAAATACGTAGCGGACTCGTCGCGTCCCCTTCGCCGTACACTGGGAAGCGGGGTGTGATAGGTTTTGTTGGTGGCCCATGCAGGTCAGAGCTGTATGAAACCCTATCATGCAGTTCTGTTCTGCGTGAACAAGCTAAGCAATATAACACAAGAACCAGCAACTAAAACATTATTTACAATTCATGTTCCTTGAATCTTGCAATTTCATATTCCTTGAATCTTATCATTTCATGTACTTGAATCTGTCCTAACCCAAAATTTTCTTCCGGGTTATGGATTCCCCGAACAACACCAGCACCAATGTCAACAACACACCTCCAACTCCAACACTACCTCTCACACCTGCCATTCCTGTTCCACTCAACGAGAAAACAGTACTACTTGAGGCGATCCGCAACCTTCTTGAGGGACAGCAACAACTCCTGAACCGTCCCGAGACTGAAGCTCCTGGGGTAAAGCAATTCAGGGCTTTACATCCCAGGCAGTTCTCCGGAAAGGGAAGCCCACTGGAAGCTGAGGAATGGGCTCAAAGTATCGAGGATGATCTGGCAGCAGCACAAGTGCCAGACATAGCTTGGGTCCGTGTGGCGAAACTACAGCTCATGGACAATGCTCGCAACTGGTGGAAGGCGGAAGAAAGCCGTCTTGTACATCCTATTGAATAGAAGACTTTTCACGAGAAGTTCGACGCGAAGTACTTCCCTGTGACTGCCAGGTTTGCCATGGAGCAGCAGTTCATTCATCTACAACAAGGTTCAATGTGGGACAAGTCAGTGGATGAATATGACGCTGAATTCACCATGCTAAGCCGGTAAGATATGTCACAATAGTTCAATTTTTATCACATACTACACAACTAACACAAGACCGTAACAGATTTGCGGCACACCTGATACCGACGGATGAGATCAGAGCCCATCGATTTCAACAAGGTTTGGACACGGAAATCCAGGCTGCACTAGCCACAGGGAAATTCTGACTCACGAGGATGCTCTGGAAGCTACCCGCCGTTATGAAGCAGTGATAAAGGTAAGGGGCAGATCTCAATCTGCAGGAGTGAAACGCCCTGCCACTCAAATGGCAGGAAGGGCCTCTTCAAGGCCAGCTGTTGAACTCAGAAGACTGGAAGAAACCAAGGATCGGCTAAGACCCGATTTTTGCTTTTATTAAAAGAGATAAGGACACTTGTGGAAGGACTGTAGGCACGCATAAAGCCTATGCTTGGTTTGTGGCGCGTCCAATCACGGAATTGGAAACTGTCCTTATAGACGCAACCCAGCACACACACCCGTCAACTACCCGCAGCAGCCAGCTATCCAGGCTCCTGCAACTCGTCCTGCACTCCCAACACCACCTCCACGTGGATTCCCTGCTCAACCAAATTGCCAATTCCATCAGGCACCGAGAAACATGCCTCGGGTACAGGGGAATATGCCTCCAGCTAGGAGGAACGTGCCGAGACCCCAGGCTTACAATTTGGCGGCCGTAGAAGCTGATACGGTTTTTCAGGATAACCCTGGTAATTCTCTTTAACCTTTTCACACTCTTGCATCACTTTGTCATTCTTCACACACTATCACCAAAATTTCCTTGAATCTGTTACACTTTCCTTTTACAAATTTCGAGGACAAAATTTTTATAAGGAGGGTAGAATGTAACAACCCTAATTTTCTTATATACTTTTTCCTATGCAAAATTTTAAATTAATTTTTTCAAAAATCCATAAACGGGTATTTATTGCCTGAGCACAAGAGTTAAGTAATTAATTAGCAATTTAATTATAAGAAGGAGCTTGTAGCTCATTGGTAATACCTTGCATTGCTGAACCAAGCCACCAGAGTTCAAATCCCATACCCCACATTATTTTTAATATTATTTTGTTTTAAATTCTTTGGAAGCCCAACAGTCCACACACCATAACTCCCAAAACTTGAACTGAACTTCAGAATCTAAAAATACCAGTGCTTACCCCACGAGACCCCCCACCTCCTCGACCCCCGACTCGGCCGGGATCTGCCGAGTCGGCCGGCGGACCGGCCGACTCGGGCCGGCGCCGCGGGCCGGACTCAGCCGGACGGCCGAGTCCCCAACACCAAAGTTGTGCCTCTTCATCTCCTGTACCCTCCTGTATACTTTAAATATTTGGATCGGTTCCAGAAACACAATTATACCTCATTTACTCCATTTTTATTACGTTTTCCTATATTTTTACATTTTTTTAATTAAAAACCCTTCACCTACCCTACCCTTAGCCTACCCAATAAATACACCCCCTACCCTCTACCCTCTCATCCCAAAATCCTGAGCCCACTCTCTCAAAACCTTCTCAAGAGTTGTGTACTTTGAAAACAAGTTCGCGGCGAAACTCCGACAAAATTCCGGCGGAAATTCCGGCGACGTTTTTAGGAACAACCGGCGACGAAGCAACGCCGCGGCAACCCCTTTAGTCCCCCCTCACTCCCTTGCTTAATTGAAACCCGTAAGTCCCATTCTATCCCTCTTTCTTATTCTCTAAAATACGAAATTACAAAACCCGACGGAATCGGAACAAATCCGATTTCCGATTCGGTTTTCTATAAAATTTCACTTCTCACCGATACATTCATGCTTAAACATCTTTATGTTGACTATTAAATATTTAACAAACAATTTGAACAAGTTTCATCACATAAAATGATAGCGTTCTCAAATTATCGTATTTTTCACTTAAATACCACAATGTTTCGATTTCACATTTAATCCTCTTAACTTTGCTATACATTTAAAGTAGAGCACGAGATAATGACCTACCTCCCCACATACGCAAATACAACCCTAAACGATATCATTAAAACTTAGAATACGATAAAACAATACTTTCATTTAAATACCATATTCTTAATAAAAACCATTTCTAAAAGTTTTAGCTTTGATACACTTTTAAAACAAATACCTTTTACTAAGAATAATACGATAAGTTGTGGACATCGGTCGTTTATCTAAACCTGACTTTGTGGTGTCTAGGCTAGGCAAGTGAGAAAGGTAACTTTAAAAGGCCCGACTCACGGTGATTCGTGAGCGGATCCCTCCTTTTCTCATTTGTACTTACCTGGCCACAATTGGCGGTGAAGAGGCGATTTGAGGCATCTAACAACTTGTCGTTTAGACCATTTAGAAATAGGCTAGTTGATTTAGGAAACGCTAGAATCTAAAATACGGAAAATTTACACTTTTGCAAATAAATACTTTTTATTTTATAAAACCGTTTTTTCTAAAGGATTTAGTATTTTACAATCTTTGCAAAGCGCCGCTACAACCCATTTTTGGGGAACCCGTTTGGGATAGTGTGGATTATCGCACATCCTCGGGTTTAGTAGTGTGAGATTCAAACCTCCGCAAGGAGCATTCGGTCTCGAAAGGTTTAAAATACGACATCTTAAGAAAATGAGATTTTTGGAATATAAAATATTTATTAAATTTATTTTTGTATAAATATATGTATATTTATCATTTAAATATCTATTTTATTATAATATAAATATTCTACCTTTTTCTAAAAATCACAAGAATAAATTTTACATTAAAATACCATGAATTTCAAATAAATCAATATTATAGATAAATACCTTTATTTATAAAAACTAGGATATTTTCACTGGAAATATCACAATATAAAATCCACCCTCATTACAACTCTAAAGACGAGTAATAAATACTTGAGGTGTATTTTGGAAAAATGTATAAAAATATTTTTACATAAAACCCCCTCAAGTTTTATAAATTACCCTAAGGACCCTAGAAATTATAAGACTTCGATTCACATTTCTGACTGTCTAACTCGGGTTTGAGTATGATCATTCTGATTTGAATATGATTCAAGTCAATCTATAATCTACAATATTCCAATTCAATATGAACACATGAATCTATGAATTCAATTATCATTTTATACAACTTGACTGAACCGAACCATGGATATATATATATATATATATATATATATATTCCTTTTACATGATTCTCAGTTATTCCATTTACATGACTCTACAGTTATATCCGTTTACCGATATCATGGTTTCGGTCAGTCAATCAATTATACAATCAATACAATTTACAAGACAAACAATACAATCAAAACACTGCGGGGTTTAAGGGGTAGACTGGTACGGAATATTTTAAAGGTGGCACGAGGTGGTCACTTAAGACGTAATTACATCCATGCCGTTGGTCCGTGGTATTATCGACGGAGCCTTATACTGCAGGTTACCAAGGTCCCCGGTGTAAGTGGGACTCCCCTCGTATACATTGGCATCTTCTGTACCAGGCTAAAAACAACAGCGTTAATACAACATTACAATATTATAATACAACATTAAAAGCTACTCTCTCTCTCTCTCTCTTACTCTCTGTCTATTTCTCCCTTATCTTTGGGACTTACCGAGCGACCTGTTCGCTGACGACATTCTATTTCTTCTTCTTTGAATGTCGTCAGGTGGTTTGGATCCAGCGGAGATCGAGCTATCTGCAGAAGACTTGGATCAGCTTGCTGAAGAACCAGAGCTCTAGTTTCATTGTACATTTTCCATTCAGTACTTTTCATTTCCTGTCATGCCATTGTTTAGGCATCGTTTTATTTCAGTTGTAGTTCCTTTTCATGCACTGTACAAAAGAATATTAATAAATAAAAGTTGCTGTTTTTATTATATCTTGTCTCTTGTGTATTTTCTTTTATATTGCTTAGTTACGCTTAACGTATTTGCTTCTGAGTAAATACGTAGCGGACTCGTCGCGTCCCCTTCGCCGTACACTGGGAAGCGGGGCGTGACATCTGGGCTTCGGCTTACTTGATTTACGTCACACCTTTAAACGTTGCGTAATTTAAGTGCCGGTCACATGCTAAATTATGGGTCGTGACAAAAGCCCATGGCTCATGTGCAAAAGAAATGAGCACATGAGGCTTGGGATGGGCAAAATGCCATTTTGTAAAGCCCAAGGGGCTATGTGTAAATTTGTAAGCCTATATAAGGCAACATGATGATCAAATCTCAAAAGAAGAATTCATTCTCCCCAAAAATTAGGTTTTCTGTGCCTCCTTCTCTTTGCTCAAGGTTTTAAACCTTCTTCCCTTTTTTGAATTAAATCAAGAGTTCCATTCTTCCTTTTCCAAAAAGAAATAGTTTTTCACCACAAAATCCTTGAAGGGGAACGCGGATTTTCCATCAAATCTACAAAAGGGGAGACTTTTAAAATCTCACCTTCTTTTCTCCAAGATCCAGCCAATAGAGAGGAGGAAGAAGGAGACCCACCTCCAAAATCCCCATTTTGGGAAAGATCCAGCGACCAGCGCCCGTGTGCTAGGCACATGAGGCGCTGACGCTCATGCGTCCTTTGGTCGCTATTTTCCTTTTTTATATACATACACAACACACATACACTCTGCGAGGCCCCTGATATATCCAAAACCCCTCAAGACACAACATACGTACATTGCATATTGAGTTCGCATGACCAGTTTGACCCGTCAATCTGAGATTCTCTCGCTCCAAAGGCGAGGGGTAATTAATGGCAGCTTAGTCCATGGCTGCCAGAGATTTGGATCCCCACAATCAATAAACCCCAGCCTACCCTAGGCAGGGGGAATCTGTAGTACGCCTGATAAGCGACGTGCATTTCCATCTCAATAGGATGACAAAAAACACCCTACAGATTTTGGCACGCCCGGTGGGACCAATCTCTCCTCCCATATTTCGGGTTAAACATTCATGCGAACTCAATCAACATATACATTGATTGCCTGTACTAAAATCATGCTTCTTTGTGCAGATTAACAATTTCCGATTACAATCCTCAGACACAACAAAATGTCTCCAAGGACAATCTCAGCCCTCAGCACAACTCCCATTTCCTACACGATGAAGATGGACGCCAGGACGGTCTTCCCGGCCAGTCTCGGACGACAGTAGGAGGAGCCGCTGCTACTATTTGGCTCTATTTTGTTCGTTCCAGCTAACGCTATCCCTGCTCCTTAAGATTCGGTAACAGACAGGCCGACCTGAAGAGGCAGGATGCCAAATGTAGTGATCTCGAGGGCACCACTACCCAAACGCAAGTCGGTGTTTGAACGACTTTCCTTGGCCTCAGCTGGGGGCAAGGCCACAACACCAACAAAGCAATAAGGCATCTCGGGCAAGCTCCAGCGGTGCCCCTGACAACTGCTTAATCGGGCATCTTCTTTAAGCTCCCCGTCAATTGACTCACAATAGCTTTCTGGATAACGGATGCCCGCTAAGCCCTCAAAATCGAGAAGCTAAGACAGAAATGGCTCAGATATAGAGCCAACAAAAAGGCTAGGGTTCATGCTAGGCTGAACTTCATGAGGTTCTAAAAATAGGATTACCCCGCCAAAGATAAAGAGATGGCTGGACATGTGGTCCACACTGTCTACATGGTGGGCATGTACAACAAGAGCAAGGATGGGGCCACCACATCTCAAATCCAGTCTGGGGCGAATGTGTCTTCCACTTCCCAAGACCAGCCTTCTCTGGAAGGTAATGAAAACCCATCCAGTGAGGCTGATAAGCAAAGAGATCTCTTGGTTCATGAGGAGTCAGGCTCGGAAGCGAAGAGGAGCCAATCTTCCGTCCCAAGAACGCAGAGCAGCAACTTCTCCAAGAGCTCAAAAAACAGCTCAGAAGTAAAAACAAGGACATGGCCAAACTTTACTCCAAAATTGACGATCTGACGAATGTCGTGATGTAGCTCACGGCCCAAGTCGCCTCTCAGCCGTCCAATCAAGCGCATGTTTCTACTCATGAACCGGGAAACGGTTTCCCGAGACAGCCGACACCTATTCTCTCAAATCCAAAGGTAGGCGGACCGCATAAAAGTCAGTCGCACCCTATCTCAGGAAATGTCTTGGCTACTGATGACAGCAACCCGCTAACTCAAGATCAAATCATGGATTTGGTTGCCAACAAAGTCAAAACATTGGTAGACGAAACCGAAGCGCAAAAAGATGTTAGCAGTAGCGGGAGACCATATCCTGCTCAGTATGATCTGGTAGAATTTCTTAGCGGCTATGTCATCCCCAAATTCGGAAGATTTGATGTGACGGGAAATGCAAATTAGCACATCGCCCATTTTAAAGCCTCATGCGGGAATACTGGGAGCAATGATGCGCTTCTCCTCCGCCAGTTCGTTAATAGCTTAACCGATGTCGCTTTCGACTGGTATGCGAGCATACCGGATGGCTCCGTTACTACTTTCGTCCAGATGGAATCTCTGTTTCGACAAAAGTTCATAAGTGTCAGCGATAAGATCATCATTGCCGACCTCGTAAGGACCAAGCCAAAGAACAACGAAAGCAGCACGGATTTTATAACCCGCTGGCGCAATCTCTCCGTCAAATGTGAGCCGCCGATAGAGCATGACCAATCTGTCAGTCTCCTTGTCGGAAATCTCAACAATTGGATGGCCCCGTTTCTATGCACCGCGGGTCTCAAAACATTTCAAGAGCTGACCAGGAAAGTTCATATGTTAGAGCGCTAAAAGCAGGAGTCCTCCTTTGATTCCCAAAATAACAATAGGTCCTGGAGAAACCGAAAGGACGATAATCGCAAAGGCGGAAATTCCGACGATGCTGAATCTTTTAACACTTCGGTTAACCGAAATAAGCGAGGGATGAGCGGGCATAATGCATCCAGCCTCGGAAGCCAGTGTTCGGAGAGGGAGGAGAATCTCCACTGAAAGAGAAGCTAGATAAGGTCTATTCCTTCAGAAGGGACAAAGTCCATAAAATATTCAAAGACGCCTTAAGAAATGGTTTACAATTGCCAGAATAAAAAAGATCGCAAGAAGAAAATATGACCGACGACCCCAAATATTGCCCCTATCACAGAGTGATAAGTCATGCTATTGAGGACTACTTCGTCTTCAAAGATTGGGTCGAAAAACAATACAAGACGGGAGAAATACCACTGTCCCCTGGCGTGTTGGCAAACGATCGAGTCGCGACCGCCAATTTTATACAAACAGAGACCGAGATATTTGGGGAACCGAACACTCTCAATTGTTCACCCTCCCCTGAAAGGGGCGGACCAAGGCAACAAGCTAAGAACCAAGCGAGCAACATTGCCGATGAAGAAGTAATAAACGGGTACACAACCCATACGGTCTACATGATGGAGCTCAGAGGAACAAGTCCTCCTACGCCTTATAGCCATGACAATGACGCAGTTGTTGCCATCCAACACCGGCTCAATCCAAATAATGAAGAGCTCGCTCATGCAATTAAGCCAAAAGAGCCCGTGGTTCCTATAGAATCGAGCCCAAGCTCCAACAGCCGACCACCACGTCGTTAAATCGGGAACAATCGACCTTTAAGTCGTTAAATAGGGGATGTAAAATGTGTAAATAAAAAAATGAAAAAAGCCGAAATGATGGGGCAACTCGCAGTAAAAATCAGCGAGTAAAATAAAAATGAAAATAAACAGCCGAAATGATGGGGTAACCGCGAATGAATAGCCGAAATAATAGGGCAATCACAACCTTCGCGATAAGAAAAGCTGAAATGATAGAGCAATCATGGTAAAAAAATGGCGAATGACGAGTCGCTCCTGGTACCATATTCCAGTATAGAGATGAAGACGCCAACCAAAATCCAAGTTCCCAATGGCGAATGATGAGTCGCTCCTGGTACCATATTCCGGTGCAGCGATGCAGATGCCAACCAAAATTTCAAATCTATGAATGTCCCAACAGCGAATGATGAGTCGCTCCTGGTACCATATTCCAGTGCAGCGATGCAGACGCTAACCAAAATCCAAGTTCCCAATAGCGAATGATGAGTCGCTTCTGGTACCATATTCGAGTGCAGCGATGTAGACGCCAACCAAAATTTTAAATCTCTGAATGTCCCAACGGCGAATGATGAGTCGCTCCTGGTACCATATTTCGGTGCAGCGATGCAGGCGCCAACAGAATCCCAAAATTCTCCCAGCCCTACGGTTGGTCCCCGAACTGACTACCGTATACAATCCACGGGCTCAAATAATTCTCATCACACCCATACCCCACCGTAATCACATGCCCCGCAGCCGGTCTCCGCCCTCGGAATTATGCTCCATTTAGGAAGACCCACTCATGTGTCCTCACGATACATGAGGAGAATAAAACTTACGGGATCCTCAAGACTCGTAAGAAAACACCTTCATGGTATCCTTACGACTCATAAAGGAAAAACACAATTGGGAGTCCTTACGAATCCTAAGGAGAAAATACACCTACGGGATCCTTTCGACTCGTAGGGAGAAAATGCTTTTATGAGACCCTTACGGCTCATAAAATTGAAAAGCCTTAGGTGATAGGGTCATAAACCTGTCTTCTACGCCATCGCTCCCCAACGGGTAAAGGCAAATGATGAATTGCTCCTGGAACTTATGCTTCAGTGTTACCAACGCTGATGCCGACCCCTACCCCGAAATTCCAAATCGATCCAATAGACTCCTAAGTCTCTAAACTGGGAACAGATGACCTCTAAGTCGTTAAACTGGGAACAGATGACCCTTAAGTAGTTAAACTGGGAACAAGGGAAATACCCTCATGGAAAATGATAATTCGCTCATGGTACCATATTCCAGTGTAGCGATGCTGATGCCAAACCAAAACCAAAATCCCTAAATCCACTCATGGCAAATGATTTTCTCCCGGTACCAAATTCTAGTGTAGCGATGCTGATGTCAACCCAAATTAAATCAAAAAACAACCCCTGCAGTGGAATCATGCTTTGCCTCAGAATGTACCCCAGGTCGAAATCATGTTTCGTCTTAGAGTATCTACCTTCCATGTCGGAATTATGCTTCACATGGGAATCAGCCTCTACATCAAAACCAGTGACACTCCGTGCCGGGAAAACGTCGACCACAGACACTCCGTGCCAGGGACAAGTCAACCAACGACCTCCCTGTCGAAATTATGCTTCGACTCGGAATCAAGTCAACAAGCGACCTCCCTGTCAGAATCATGCTCCGCCTTAGAATTAAGTCAACAAGCGATCTCCCTATCGGAATTATGCTCCGCCTTGGAATCAAGTCAGCAAGCAACTTTCCTGTCGGAATTATGCTCCGCCTTGGAATCAAGTCAACCAACGACCTCCCCGCCGTAATTATGCTTCGACTCGGAATCAAGTCAACAAGCGACCTCCTTGTCGGAATTATGCTCCGCCTTGAATCAAGTCAGCAAGCGACCTCCCTGTCGGAATTATGCTCCGCCTTGGAATCAAGTCAACCAACGACCTCCCTGCCGGAATTATGCTCCTTCTCGGAATCACGTCAACCAACAAGCTCTGCGACGAAATCATGCTTCTTCTCAGAATGTACTCCGTGTCGAAATCATGCTTCGCCTCGGAGTATCTGCTTTCCCTGTCGGAATTATGCTTCACTTGGGAATCAACCTCTGCATTGAAATTATGCTTTGGTCAGAATGTCTTCCACTCTCTGGAATTATGCTCCGGTCCCCGGAATTATACTCCGCTTGTAACAACTCCAATTTCAATGTACATAAAATTGTTTAAAAGTTAATGTACACATGGCGTATTTACAATCATGTGAATACAATAAGAATTTGTTTTGCTTTAGAACAGCAAGAAAGAGCTTTTAGCTCACTGGTAAAGCCTTACACTGCTGTTACAAAGCACCAGAGTTCAAATCACATCAGCCACATTATCTTTTTATTTAATTTTCTTTTAACCTTTTAGAAGCCCAAGAGTTTGCACGTGCACTGCACGTAAACTGAAGAGTCACACTTAAAACAAACAGGTGCAAATTAGTATTCAGACCGACCAGGACACGTGGAGAGAATCCGAGCCCCCAACCCAAAGATCGGACCGGCGAGATTGGAGCTAGGGCCGACGCCGTCGGTTTTTGTATGGACAAACCCAATTTGTTTTTAAAACCCTAGACCCTTGGACTCCCTTCTTAACTCCAGTATTGTTTATTTACTCTGCACATTTACAGAGAATAATAAAATCCCTTTAAATTCCATTTTAATGCATTTTTCACACCCCCTAAACCCTAATTTGTCCTATAAATACCCACTCCATTTTACATCTCTTCATACTGAAATATGGGTGCTGGAGATATGGGTGCTTGCCTATTTAAGGTAGTCAACCTAATAAAAGGTGTTATCAATACGACAATTGTCTTGGAAAAAGAAATAAATCCTGCCGTCCATGTGCAGCAGTTACCGATAACATCAAAACCTAATTCAGGACTTTAATTTCTTTTCTAATTGTCTGACTCAGACTGAGTCTAAATATAATCAATTTGACTTGAATGTGATTCAAGTATAAAACTACAATTCAATATGAATCGATATATTCAATCTATTCAATCTATACAACTTGACTGAACCGAACCATGGATATACTCCGTTTACATGTTCATCCATTATATCCATTCCATTACTGATATCGTGGTTTCGGCAAGTCATCTATCTATACAATTTATAATACAAGACAACAGAATACAAACAATACAATCAAGACATCGTGGGGTTTATAAGGGGTAGATTGGTATGGAAGGTGTTAAAAGTGGCATGAGACTGTAACTATAATACACCTAATCTGAATCTCCATTGCCGGTGTACCATGGCTGAACGGTTCCTTGTACTCCGTATACCTTAGTCTCCTGGATAGTGGGACTCCTCTCATATACACTGGCATTTTCTGTACCAAGCAACAAACAACAGCGTTAATAATATAATACAACTTTAAAAATTACATTCTTCTTCTGTCTATTCTGACTTTTGGGACTTACCGAGTGATTATTCGCTGACGACATTCATTTTCTTCATTCTTTGGAATGTTGTTAGGAGGATCGGACCTTCTGGAGAAAGAGCCCACCAGCGAGGACTTGGATCAGCTAGCCTTTGACCTGGAGCTCTAGTTTACTTGTACATTTCATTTTCATTTTTGTTATGACATTGTTTAGGCATTGGTTTCAGTACATGTATTTTCATTTCGGTTGTATTGTAAAAAGAATGTTAATAAATAAAGTTGCTGTTCATTTACATCTTGTTTCTTGTGTATATTTTATTTTATATTGCTTAGATACGCTTAGCGTGTTTACTTCTGAGTAAATGGTAGCGAGCTCGTCGCGTCCTCTGCCTGTACACTGGGAAGCGGGACGTGACAGGTTTTGTTGGTGGCCCATGCAGGTCAGCTCTGTGTGGACAACCTAAACAATATAACACAAGAACCAGCAACTAAAAACATTCTTTACAATTCATATTCCTTGAATCTTCCAATTTCATATATTTTGAATTTGTCCTAACCCAAATTTTTCTTTCAAGGTTATGGATTCCCCAAACAACACCAGCACCAACTTCAACAACACTCCACCACTCCTACCAATTACACCAGCCGTAGCTTCTCCGATCAATGAGCAGACGGTACTGCGACAGCAGCAGCAGCAGACTGCTATCTTGATGAACCGTCTCGAAGCAGAAGCACCTGGAGTGAAACAATTCCGGGCCTTGCACCCCAAGCAGTTCTCAGGAAAAGAGAGCCCCTTAGAAGCTAAGGAATAGGCTCAAAATATTGAAGATGGCCTGGCAGCAGCACAAGTGCCAGAAGCCGCTTGGGTTCGAGTTGCAAAGCTGCAGCTCACTGATAATACACGGGTCTGGTGGAAGGCAGAAGAAAGCCTTCTCACCTAACCGATCGAATGGAGGACTTTCCGTGATATGTTCGACACAAAGTACTTCCCCGAGACTGCCAGATTCGACATGGAACAACAGTTCATCCACCTACAACAGGGTTCAATGTGGACCAAATCAGTGGATGAGTACGATGCTGAGTTTACCATGCTCAGTCGGTAAGAAAAATCTCAATATTTCGATTTTAAAATATCACATATTACACAGCTAACACAATACCATAATAGATCCGCGGCACACCTAATACCGACGGATGAGATCAGAGCCCGACGATTCCAACAAGGGTTAGATCCAGAGATCTAAGCTGTATTAGCCACAGGAGATTTCCCGACTCATGAATTGGCTCTGAAAGCGGCTCGTCGATATGAGGCGGTGGTAAAGATGAGGGGCAGACCTCAGTCTGGCGGGATGAATCACCCTGCCAACCAGATGGCAGGAGGAGCCGCCTCAAGGCCACCTTTTATGCCAAGGGGACCGGGTGTACCAAACAACCGGCCCAGCCCAGCCTTTTGCACCTATTGCAGGAGGGATGGGCATCTGATGAAAGATTGACGGCGAGCAAATCGCCTTTGCTTAGTTTTCGGCTCAGCTACTCATGATATTGGGTCTTTTCCTCGTAGACACAACCCATATGCTGCACCCAGGCCAGCAATCACATACCCGTAGTGCCCAGCCATCCAGGCACCTGCTCTAAGACATGCACTACCTGCTCCACCTCCTCGTGGACCGACTGCACCTCCTCCTCGTCAATTCCATCAATTTCAAAGGAACCCACCTCAAGGACCAAGGAACGGACATAGGAATGCTCCTCCAGCAAGGAGAAATGTGCCGAGGCGACAGGCTTTCACAATGACTGTGGAAGAGGTTGAAGCCACCGGCCAAGTCATCACTGGTAACATCTCCCTTTCAAATTCTTTTTCAGTTCATAGACATACCTATATATCTTTTCCTTACACCTAAAACATATTCCACATATAACTTAGGTACAATCTTAGTAGCCTCACTTCCTGCACTCGCACTATTCGATACTGGAGCATCTCATTACTTTATGTCGCAACGGTTCGTCCGAACTCATGCGATTCCAGTCACACCGCTTGTATCTAGCTGGAATGTCAGTTCAGGGAACGACGTTCTAAAGGCAACAATGGGATACAACCTGTGCCCAGTGGTCGTCTGCAGCAGAGAATTCTATGCTAACTTCAAGGTGCTGGACATACCGAACTTCAATGTGGTTTTGGGTATGGATTGGCTCGGAACGTTCTATGCTACCATTGACTGTCGTCAAAAGAGGGTAGTATTCGAGATTCTAGACCATCCAGTCTTCTATTTTCAAAGTGGAGACCGTACCCTAGAGCCAAGTACTTACAAGGCAAAACCAAAGAAGGCAGTGATTGCGGCAATTCAAGCGGAGGAAGGATCAAAGCCAGAAGTGGTTCGAGAGTTCGACGATGTGTTTCCTGACGATATATCAGGTTTGCCTCCTGATCGAGCTCTTGAAGTCAGCATTGATTTAATACCAGGAGCACAACCGGTAATCAAAAGCACCGTATCGACTAAGTCCAGAAGGTTTAAAGGAGGTCCGAACTCAGTTTAACGAATTATTGGCGAAAGGATGGATTCGTCCCAGCACTTCAAGTTGGGGATCACCGGTTCTACTTGTGAAGAAGAAGGAAGGTTCATATAGAATGTGCATTGATTATAGAGCCTTGAACGAAGTAACGATAAAGAACAAGTATCCATTACCGCGCATCGACGATTTATTCGATCAGCTAAGTGGATCTTGTGTTTTCTCCAAGTTAGATCTTCATTCGGGTTATCATCAGGTGAAGGTCAAGAAATCTGATATCCATAAAACGGCATTCAGAACTTACTATGGTCACGAATTTCTTGTGATGCCATTTGGATTGACCAACGCACCAGCAATATTTATGAACCTAATGAATCAAGTTTTCCGGAAGCACTTAGACAGGTTTGTTGTCTTCTTTATCGACGACATCCTAGTGTATTCTAAGAGTCGGAAAGAACACGCCGAACACCTACGAATTGTCCTGGAAACCCTACGACAACATCAACTCTATGCCAAGTATATCAAATGCGAATTTTGGCTAGATCAAGTTGGTTTTCTCGGACATATTGTATCGGGCGAAGGAATCTCTGTGGATCCAGTGAAAGTTTCAGCAGTAAGCGAATGGTCGACACTAAAGTCAGTGAAGGACATTCGAAGTTTCTTGGGTCTAGCCGGATATTACAGAAGGTTCATTGAAGGATTTTCGAAGGTAGCAACATCCCTGACCAAGCTCACACATAAAGATGAAGAATTCATGTGGTCAGAAGCATGCGAGCAAACTTTCGTAGAACTCAAGACAATATTGACATCAACGCCTATTCTCGTTATACCGGACCAATCTGGAGATTTTGAAGTGCATTGCGATGCATCCAGTAAAGGATTAGGATGTGTTCTACATCAGCACGGTAAGGTTGTAGCTTATGCATCAAGTCAGCTGAAGATTCATAAGCGCAATTATCCAACACATGATTTGGAGTTGGCGGCCGTAATCTTTGCTCTTAAGATTTGGCGCCATTATCTTCTTGGTGAACGAGTGAACATATACACAGATCATAAGAGTCTGAAATATGTGTTTACTCAGAAGAAGCTTAATATGCGGCAGAGACGATGGTTAGAATTCATGGTGGACTTTGACATCAACCTGCAATATCACCCAGGGAAGATGAATGTGGTACCTGATGATCTTAGTCACCAACCATTAGCAATGAATCTCACCGCTCAGTGGAAGCTTCAACAAAACTTACATCAGATGGAGATTGAAGTGGTCATGCCAGGTAACGCTTCAAGTTTGATGAACTTACAAGTTCAATCTACCATTGTCAATCAGATCAAAGCAGCTCAAGTAAGTGATGCTAAGTTGCAAAAGATCAGAGAACAAGTGGAAAGTGGACTTCAAACAAATTTCATCATCCATGAAGACGGATTTTTGAGGTACGGCAGCAGATTGTGTGTACCAAGAGGTTCTGTTCGGGATGAGTTAATGAAAAAGCTCACAGCTCTCCCTACTCAGTACAATCTGGAGGTACAAAGATGTACAATGATCTGCGTCAAAATTACTGGTGGCATGGAATGAAGCGTGAAGTAGCCAGAAGCGTTGATAAATGCTTGGTGTGTCAGCAAGTAAAGGCTCATAGGACTGCTGGATTACATCAACCGTTACCTATCTCAGAATAGAAATGGCAACACATCACAATGGATTTTGTGACTGCACTTCCTTGCAGCACGAAAGATAACGATGCGGTATGGGTTATTGTGAATCGACTCACAAAGTTGGCTCACTTCATCCCATTTCGAGTTGGCCAATTTACTGAGACATTAGCAAAAAAGTACATGGAGGTAAGAATCTAAGTAAAGATTTAAACTCTTCATAATGTACTATCTCTGATACCCATGAACTTAAGCAGGAAATCGTGAGACTTCATGGAGTACCGGTTTGCATTGTCTCCGATCATGACACCAGGTTCCAATCACAATTTTGGCAAAGTCTGCAAGCAAGCTTGGGAACAGGTCTGAACTTTAGCACAGCTTATAATCCACAAACAGATGGTCAGTCTGAGCGAAATATTCAGATCATGGAAGATATGCTCAGAGCGTGTATGCTAGATTTCGGAGGATCGTGGGAAGATCACCTACATCTTGTGGAGTTTTCATACAACAATAGCTACCAAGCAAGCATCGGAATGACACCTTTTGCAGCACTATATGGAAGGAAGTGTCGATCGCCATTAAGTTGGGACGACATCGGAGATGGAGAGCTCTTTAGACCTGAGATGATAGTAGCAACTGTCGACGTAGTTCGTGCTATCAGGGAAGGAATGCGCATAGCCCAACATCGACAGAAGCACTGGGCTGATGCAAAGCGCCGTCATTTGGAGTTCCAGCTGGGAGATCACGTATTTCTAAAGATATCTCCGAACCGTGGAGTGATTCATTTTGGAAGACGGAGTAAGCTAAGTCCAAGGTATATTGGACCGTTCGACATACTTGAATGAGCCGGTGAAGTGGCTTATCGCTTGGCACTTCCACCTTCATTGGAAGGAGTGCACAATGTGTTCCACATATCCCAACTCAGAAGGTATGTGAGTGACCCCAGCTATGTACTTGATCACTTCGAATTCACTATACAGCCAGATTTATCCTGTGAGCAGCAATCTGTTGAGATCCTGGATAGAAAGGTGAAGTCACTTCAGAACAAGGAAATCAACTTGGTTCGAGTGATGTGGAGGAAAGACACTTCAGGAGAATCGACATGAGAAAGGAAAGATGAGATGCGTGCAAGGTATCCTCACTTATTTATAAACTAGTCCTTAAAATAAATTGTAAATTTCGAGGACGAAATTTTTGTAAGGAGGATAGACTGTAACAACTCCAATTTCAATGTACATAAAATTGTTTAAAAGTTAATATATACTTGGGGTATTTGTAATCCTGTGAATATTATAAGAATTTGTTTTGCTTTAGAACAGCAAGAAAGAGCTTGTAGCTCACCGGTAAAACCTTGTACTGCTGTTACAAAGCACTAGAATTCAAATCCCATCAGCCATATTATCATTTTATTTAATTTTCTTTTAACCTTTTAGAAGCCCAAGAGTTTGCACGTGCACTGCACGTAAACTGAAGAGTCACGCTTAAAACAAACAGATGCAAATTAGTATTCAGACCGACCAAGACACGTGGCGAGAATCCGAGCCCCCAACCCAAAGATCGGACCGGAGAGATTGGAGCTAGGGCCGGCGCCGCCGGTTTTTGTATAGCCAAACCCAATTTGTTTTTAAAACCCTAGACCCTTAGACTCCCCCCTTAACTCCAGTATTGTTTATTTACTCTGCACATTTACAGAGAATAATAAAACCCCTTTAAATTCCATTTTAATGCATTTTTCACACCCCTAAACCCTAATTTGTCCTATAAATACCCACTCCATTTTACATCCCTTCTCACTGAAATTCTAGTACAAAAACTATACAAAATTCTCAAGTCCTTAGTGTATAAGTGGAGTTAGTGAAGGGCGAAGCTTCGACGAACATCCGAGGAGATTCCGTCGACGAAACAACGCCCGAAGCCTTCTTTCGAACCCCCTCTCTCCCCTCTTGTTCGAAAGCCTGTAAGCCCCATCTTCCTCTCTCATCTTTTTCTTTAAAATGTTCTATTTCTAAAACCCGACGGAAGCGGAGTTAGTCCGACTTTCGATGCAGTTTTCTTTTAAAATCACACTTTTCTTTAACAAGATAAAACCATATTCTTATATGTTGATTAATAAATATTAAAAAACTCAATAAAACAAGTTTCACATCAAAATAATCATTTTTGTGACATTTATCGCATTTTTACATAAAAATACCACAAACTATTCATTTCGACATTATAACCTTTATACCTTACTATACCTTTAGATAGTTCACGAGATAATGATCTATCTCATCACAACACACATCTCTATTATAGCGCGATGAATTTTTGGACAATAGAATACGGGAAAATACGACTTACAAATAAATACCTTAAATTTACAAAACCGTTTTCTAGAAAAAAGATGTATTTAACATTTCCATGCAATTACGCCTCTACAACCTATTTTGGGGACCCCGTTCGGGATAGTGCGAGTTATCGCACATCCTTAAGCATAGTAGAAAGAGATACAGACCTCCGCAAGGAGCATTCGATCTCGATGGAATTTTTATACATTTTCTTTAGAAAATGAGATTTCTACAAGAAAATAAATAAATTATTTTAATTAAATATCTATAAATTTATTATCAAAATATCTATTTTAATTATATAAATATACCAAGTTTTCTAAATCAAAATAATCCCTATTACATGAAAATACCATCCAAATACAACACAAGTACAATATTTCAAGCAAATACCACATACTATGAAACTAGGTTCTATTCACTAGAAATTTCACATTTATAAAATATACATTTATGAAAACCCTAAAGAAGATAATTAAATACTTGAGATGTATTTTGAAATTATACCAAAACTATTTTTATATAAAACCCACTCAAGTTATACTAAATTACAATAAGGACCCTAGTAAACATAGGTTTAAGCGGGACTGGTCTCTTAAGTCTCAGGGAGCCGGAGATATGGGTGCTTGCCTATTTAAGGTAGACAACCTAACAAAAGGTGTTATCAATACGGTAATTGTCTTGGAAAAAGACACAAATCCTGCCGTCCATATGCAGCGGTTACCGATAATATCAAAACCTAATTCGGGACTTCAATTTCTTTTCTAATTGTCTGACTCAAACTGAGTCTAAATATAATCAATCCGACTTGAATGTGATTCAAGTATAAAACCACAATTCAATATGAATCCATATATTCAATCTATACAACTTGACTGAACCGAACCATGGATATACTCCATTTACATGTTCCTCCATTATATCTGTTCCATTACTGATATCGTCATTTCGGCAAGTCATCCATCTATACAATTTATAATACAAAACAACACAATACAAAAAATACAATCAAGACATCGCGGGGGTTATAAGGGGTAGATTGGTATGGAAGGTGTTAAAAGTGGCACGAGACTGTAACCATAATACACCTAACCTGAATCTCCATTGCCGTTGTACCGTGGATGAACGGTTCCTTATACTCCGTATACCTTAGTCTCCGGGATAGTGGGACTCCTCTTGTATACACTGGCATTTTCTGTACCAAGCTAAAAACAACAGCGTTAACAATATAATACAACTTTAAAAGTTACATTCTTCTTCTGTCTATTCCTTCTCTTCTTACTTTTGGGACTGACCGAGCGATTGTTCGCTGACGATATTCCTTTTCTTCTTTCTTTGGAATGTTGTCAGGAGGATCGGACCTTCTGGAGACAGAGCCCACCAGCAAGGACTTGGATCATCTAGCCTTTGACCCGGAGCTCTAGTTTACTTGTACATTTCATTTTCATTTCTGTTATGCCATTGTTTAGGCATTTCTTTCAGTACATGTATTTTCATTTCAGTTGTATTGTAAAAAGAATGTTAATAAATAAAGTTGCTGTTCATTTACATCTTGTCTCTTGTTTATATTTTATTTTATATTGTTTAGATACGCTTAGCGTGTTTACTTCTGAGTAAATACGTAGCGGGCCCATCGTGTCTTCTGCCTGTACACTGGGAAGCGGGGCATGACACCGCTCGTCGGAATTATGCTTCGACCCCTTGGAATCGTGCTCCGCTCTTCGGAATGATGCTATGAGCCGTGGAATCATGCTCCGATCTTGGAATTATGCTCCGATTTCAGAATTATGCCCCGCTCTTCGAAATTACGCTCCGACCTCCGGAATTATGCTCCGATCCCCGGAATTATATTCCCGGAATGATGCTCCACCTCGAAGTCCAACTCCAGGATCCATCAATTTCATGCATACAACTCATATACGCGGTTTGCATTTATTGATGGGGGCATTTTGTTGAGGTCAAAAATTACATCCCGGTTGACCAAGTCAAAGTCAAAGTCAACCCCAACTAAGCGGGTTCAAGCCTAGGTCAAGTGGGTCCATGCCCAAGTCGAGCCCTGCGACCGGCCACTCCCATGCCAAAATTAAAATCATATAATAAATAATTTTGATGTAATTTTTATCAATAAATGTAAGAAAAATGGGCATAAAGTCAATTTTTTTAAAGCCCATGGCTCATGTGCAAAAGAAATGAGCACATGAGGCTTGGGATGAGCAAAATACCATTTTGTAAAGCCCAAGGAGCTATGTGTAAATCTGTATGCCTATATAAGGCAACATGATGATCAAATCTCAAAAGAAGAATTCATTCTCCCCAAAAATTAGGTTTTTTATGCCTCCTTCTCTTTGCTCAAGGTTCTAAACCTTATTCTTTTTTTTTTTGAATTAAATCAAGAGTTCCACTCTTCCTTTTCCAAAACGAAATAGTTTTTCACCACAAAACCCTTGAAGGGGAACGCTGATCTTCCATCAAATCTTCAAAAGGGGAGACTTTTAAAATCTCACCCTCTTTTCTTCAAGATCCATCCAATAGAGAGGAGGAAGAAGGAGACTCGCCTCCAAAAACCCCACTTCGTGGAAGATCTATGGCTTAAGGGAGAAGAAATGGTTCCCCTTTCATCAGCTCCAAATACATCTTAGGAGTTTAATTCCTCAAAAAAAATATATATATATATATATATATAATAAATCTTTCTTTTTAGGAGTACAACTCCCAGTGCAGGGGTTAAGCCCCTTTGTCAGGAGTTTAACTCCAAAAGTCAATCGGGAGTACAACTCCCAATATAGGAGCTAAGCCCCTTTTCCTGCTGACGCGCAACACCCGCGTGAGAAGCACGTGGGACGCTGGCGCTCACACGTCCTTTGGACGCTATTTTCCCCTTTTTATATATACATACACACTTCTCCCGTTAGAAAAAATTTCTAACGGGGCGCTGCCCCACACCCCACAAGGGGGCTGCTAGCCCCCTTGACCCCTAGCCCGCTATCCGGGTAGCAGGACCCTAGTAAACTCTGTGAAGGCCCCGATATATCCAAAAACTCTCAAGATACTACACATGTACACTACACATTGAGTTCGCATGACCAGTTTGACTCGTCCATCGGAGATTCCCTCGCTCCAAAGGAGAGGGGTAATTAAAGGCAGCTTAGTCCGCGGCTGCCGGAAATTCGGATCCCCACAATCAATAGATCCCAGCCTACCCTAGGCAGGAGGAATCTGTAGTACGCCTGACAAGCGACGCGTATTCCCATCTCAATGGGGTGACGAAAAACACCCTACAGCGCTGAGCTCTCTCGGCCTCCCAGCTCATCTCCGAGCCGTCTGACGTACCGAGCTTCCTCGGCTCTCCCGATCAACCGAGAACGCGGATCCCAAGTGCCTCTGCAACAGCTCTGAGTATCTCACCCAAGGCGAGATATCCGCCGCCTACGCTCCGCGTCCCACGCAGGCTCATTCCCCCATTAATGAGCGGATCCCGCTATTAACGCGGGCGTAACGTAAGAGCATAACTAACGGTGAAGATCTCGCACCGGCTCGCTCCTCGGGACCACTATAAAAACCCCTCTTCCAGATGACTCAGGTAACTTGAATTCATTCAAATAAACCACTACTCTGCTAATATTCCTCGGCTCTAATTTGATCATCGGAGGGTCCTACGGTGGTCACCCACTCCGGGACTTACTTGCAGGTCGCTCGGCTTCCACCTAAATCAACCCATTGAGATCCATACACTCTAGGAGACAATCTTCAACTCAAATCTCAACCGTTCAACAATACTCGCTACAGATCGACGGAGGGCAATATATGAGGGAGATCTCAACCTCCATCACGTCAACAAGATGGAAATTTTAAGCACATGGATGGAACAATCATACAAATAGATTTATGTTGCATTGTGTTTGTTCAGACATATAACGTTTATGTTCTTCAAGAGAAAGAGTAATGATAGAGATCAACCTAATGTCTTAAAAAGATGCTTTTTTTAAATATGCATGCATGTTATTTTCCAATAATCCTGAAATTGCTGAAATTACAACATAGATAGAGATGCCGGAGATACTAGATTGGAGGATATGTTTTAGGGTAAATTGTCAAAAAGCCCCCAGTTAATTTCCGCAATGTTAGAAAATCCCGGGGTCTTTTGCGCTTTTTAAAAAACCCCGGGTCCTGCTATGCCTTTGACCGCTTATGATTTCGTTTATTCCAATAATGTACATGCTCATATGCTTTGACGGCCAATACTGTTAGGTTTCTTGTGCTCGCGCCACAAGGCTTGCGGCGAAAGTGGAAGCGAAAATAAAAACTTTTATGCAATCATAAGTAACCAAAACCTTAAATTCGATTCCAAATACTTAACTGGAAAACACTAGAGAGCTAAACTAGAATATTAGGGGGCTAACTACCTTTGTAGCGTGCTCACCTCCTGTGGAAGACCCTCTATGAAGCTCCATGGACTATAGTTAGACTCTAAGTCATCAGGAACAAGCTTGCAAGCTGATTGACCATGCCGAAGATGATCCACCTGAGGGAGTACAATATCAAGCTCGAGCTCCATACTAAATATCAAGTGAAGCAACTTACAAACTAAGCCTGCTAGAAATAGCTACTAAGTGATGTAGCAGTGGTTTATCTCTTTGTTTCTCTCTTTATCAAATTTATTTTCTCTTGGAAGCAAAACAACAGCGAAGAAGGAAGAGAAGAGTGAGTGTAGAATCAATTCTTAAGCAAATTAATCATCTCTCCCCCTCTTATTCTTATCCCTTATGAAGTGGTGGGCGGAATTGTGACTCACATGTGTGAGTCACAAGCCCCCACACTTCACAAAGTTTCCAAGTGAGAATAGAAAAGAGTGTGTATAAGCACACACTCATACACACATATATACATACACATGTATATGCCACAAATACATATACTCATATTCATACTAAAATACAAATACCGTATTCATACAAATACCCATATTCGTATCAAGATACAAATACCCGTATTCATACAAAAACTAATATTCATATAAATACCGTATTCGTATCAAAATACAAATACCCAAAAGAGAGAAAATGAGAGATATAATATTAGCTCACATATCACATATATGATCAACCTGGCTGTCTTTCAAATCTGCTAGTATTATCAAAATGTCCGATTGTTCAGTTGAAAATTTTGTGCATTTGATATGACATTTTCCTTGCTATTTTTATATAATAAAAGGTGTTTATTATAAATATGACACATATGACGGTTTATCTGTAAAAATACTATTTTCATATGTTTATATATTATAATTAACATTATGAAGGAAAATGTAAGCATATAATATCTATATAATATTTGGTCCATTTAAATATGCATACCATATCAAATATCTTTGACCAATTCTCTTAAAACTATAATATCATGTCAAATGGTTAAGATAATATCTCAATAAAAACAAATTCTACTAACATTATTTATTGAGATAATTGTGCAGAAATTATTTCAGGACCGAAATCAAGAAAATCCGAGTTATCGAGATCAAATTTGCCGAAATATTAAAGTAAATCGAAGAAATCAATTCTAGCAGAGACTTAGAGAAGATTTTCAGATTCCAGTTATTAAAATAGTCTACATGTGTCGCCCGAAGAAGCCTCAAGATTTTTGAAGCGAAGACTCCTCTACTCCACCACGGATCCGCGACCAAACCCACCTAACGGCCGCGGTTCCGCCGCAATATTAAGGAGTTGGGATTTTGGATTTTTACATTAGGATCCTAACAACTAGTTACCCTATTAGGAAACTAGGGATTCTGACTCTGTGACTATAAATAAGGACCGAGAGCCTCTTGAAAAAATCATCAAACCGACGCGATCACGAAGTTCACGACGGCTCAAGAATCCTGGTTGATCATCGACAGTTCATCTACCTCCTTAGAAGAGATCGAGAAGCAAACTAGGGTTTTGTAATTATTTTCTAAAGGAACAAAGTGTACTTGATCTTGTTGATTAATAAAAGTAGTTGTTTTCTTATATCATTTTATTTTCTGTAGTTTTCAATATGATTTCCCTTTCTATCTTTTCTTTTCCCAACATGCGCGAGTAATTCTCCGCTTGTTAGGGTTCGTAGGATTATGGTAGATTAATGGATGATGAATATTCTTAAACTCTTTTTACGTCCTATAAAGTTTATAAACTTTACCAAAAGAATCATTAACATCCTAATCGGGTGCGCTACCAATTCATTAGGAGCCACGACCGCGATTAGAGATTAGATTAACGATTGTTTTGGTAAAGGTTAGACATGAACGGATATCCATGTCAACATAGGGGTTAAGAGTGGGAACCCTATTCTCTCCAGAAACCCTAATCTACATGCATCACTGTCGATCTAGTTTTAAATCTATTAAAAGATAAAAGGAGTAATCTTTAATTAATCATCCATGACTACTAAATCTTAACGAACCCTACAAGCCCCCTTCTAATATAAAACCTACATCCGTAGTTAATCTAGATCTATATCCTGCATCCGTGTTTGACGTATATCTAGAATCTACAACCATTCTTCACCATTCTTTATTCTTCCTCCTTGCCTAATCAACACGCCTAAAGTAAGACAAAAAGATTCAACGTTTCGCTGAGGACGACCCGTACTCATTTCGGTCTAGCTACACGCGACACCGTTATTGATTGTGGTTACTACAAACACACAACTCTAAAACATCAAACAAATCACCGATTAAAGTATGTGCATCAAGTACGCGTATTTAATCGAACCCTCATATGTATCAAAATAAGTATACTACATCGTTTTGCCTGAATCGGGAAACCCTCTGTGTGGGACTCTAAAGACTCGACAATATGCTGGCAGTAGTTACTGGATATAATCCATAATCACAAGCACGTCAGTGGCACTAGCTGTATGTAACGGCTACCCAAGTATTGAACGAAAGGAAGGTAGAGAACCAAGCTCATCCGTACCCATACAGAGCCTGTAAGTGATACTCTCCGTACAGTCCGATCTCTTTGTCTAAGAGTATTGCATACTGGGTCTAGGATGTGGATAATGTCAAACTCCTAATAATCCGATAAGTCGTGCCGGTGTCAAGCTCATCACCTACCAAGAAATTACTGATCTACTATCAGTAAATCCCATCCATCACGATCAGGGATTTATGGTGATAGCCAACCGAACACAATGCGATATCGACTCCCTATATCGGGAGAGGCGGATCCCTTCCGATCGTTCACTACCTCTATATGGCTCGGGACTGTAGCCAACTAAAAGATGTTTGCACGACTCAATAGAGCCGTGGTAGGATAGTAATCTGAGTACAGTGGGGAGTCATACGAGACAAATGACGATCTCAGGTTAAACAAACTACCTGTACTCATGTCATCACAGAATTGTTATTTGGCGATAGGTACAGTACCATATAAAAGTTCTTGGCGAGTCCGTCCGGTGTACTCACCTCCAGTATGCACATGTATACAATCTTAGGTGCCGCACACCAATGGCCGTGAGACCTGCCCCGCCCCTCATCGGGGTCTAGAATTGTATACACTAGTCTACTCTAAAATATCGATTCCCAGTTTCGATACTCCCATGACCAGGGACATTTAAGGATGTGCTTATGGACTACCCAGTTCTCACAAGTATGATGGTCATCATAACTCTGGTGGTCAAGCAAAGATCCTACGGGTTTTATCATTATGTATTAGCGATGCATAATAACAAGTAAAATATATACACATAAATGATAAAGACAAACCAGATAGCATACTATCATCTCGAGCAGGACTGTTCTAACCGTATAGGTCCTCCTTCAATTACCATAATTGCCTACCTGCAATTAAAATAATTGCCTTGAGGGCACTATATCCAACAATGTCCCACTTGTAATTAAGGCCAATTATTGCGGTATCAAATACTCACAGCTTATGTGCTACAGAATACCCAACTTCTCCACTAACAGTTTCGCAAAGCTCATTTGAGAAACTTCTGTGTTCGAGAAATAGGCTCAGTGAGTGGATCCGCTACAGTGTTTCTTTTCTCTCTCTCTCTGGGGCAGTGGCCATGACTGAATTTAAACTAAAACTCATAAACCATGTTAATCGAACCTTTTTACATCTGGTTTTGGATTGTCATGATTCATGACAAAGTCGCATATATCCCTGACACTCCTATTTTACCCTTTACATTCTTTAGAATATTTCGTATCACTGTGAAAATCCAAATTGCTTGGAAGGCCATCGTATAGTTACATACGAACTCGAAGAAGTAGCTTCAGTCGAGGATGGCCACTGGTTCTGGAGAAATTGAATTGTAAAATTCTTGTCTCTTCCCTTTGCTTTCTCTCAAGAATGAGAGCCCCTTTAATTAGGAGAGCACATCAATTATGCTTGATGGATAGACTTCTTCCAAGACATAGGCTAGCACCAAAAGGTAGGGAAGGAAGAAAACCAACTGGCCTAAGTATAGTGTACAGAAGATAAGATGTAGAGACATATAAAGGGATTGAAGTGAGGGCAAAGAAAATAACAACTAGTGTCTGAATCCAGGCATTGGAAAAGGCATTAATAGGAATACCCGGCCACCCCCTTGAAAAATTTATGTTTTGGATTTCCTGCGTGGTTGTAACTGAAAACTGTTTCTCAATTAATTCTGACTCTTGGGTATATGGATACCGGATTAGAATCCCACATTTGTAGGACGTTACAGATGCTGAGATGGAGTAGAAAATTGGAAAAGAGTGATTTAATTCTTAATATCAGAATTCGCAGCAGTTGGTGATGTTGAATTAAATCACCTAGTTTTGCCTAATGGTAAATATTTGGTTTTGAATAGCTGTTATTATGCATCAATTTTTAAAATAATATATCCGTATCTTTATTTTATAAAGCGGGATATAATTTTTTGAAAATTGTGTTCTAAACATTTACCTTCATCAGTCGAGGATAAGATAATGTACATTGAATAACGGTGTATATATTCTTAACCAAAATATAGTTTTCAACTTACAACACATAGAATTTGAGTTATTTTAACTCTTGGGACTTATACACGATTATGTATGTTGTCCGGTGTCATTTAGGATAAGAGATTGGTACCTTTACTTCATTCCGTTTTACCTATGAGTTCTCTGGTTTTAGACACGCATTCTTTAAAATGCAAGGTCCAAAGATTTTGAGAAGTTCATAAGGTATTAGAATAAAGTAGAGCACCAAATGTTGAAAGTATCAAAATTCTTCGAACTGATCGAAGATGTATATGTTAGGGATATGTATGCCCTAGAGGCCATTATTGTATGATATAGTGGATGCTTGGACATATATATAGAGGACTTTCTTACTCGACATGATAGTATGCTATCTGGTTGCTATTTATCTTAACATGTACACCTGTTTTATTATATTGTCTTTTTGATATATGTTGATAAAGCCCTTAGGATATTTGCTTGACTATCAAGACTATGATGCGGATCATATTACTAGGACTTGTGTAGTCCACAAGCGCATCCTTTAACTGTCCTAGTCGAGAGAGTATCGAGACAGGGTATCGATATTCCAGAGTAAACTAGCGTGTACATTTCTTTACCCTGGAGGGGGCGATGGTTGATCCAATAACCATTGGTGTTTGACATCAAAGATTGTACATAGGTGCTCATTAGAGAATGAGTACACCGAACATGACTTGCCGAGAACTCCTAGATGGTACCATACCTATCATCAGATAACAGTTCTCTGGTGACGCTGGTACAGGTTAGTCTGTAGACCCTAGATCGTCATAAAGTCTTGTGTGGTTCCCACTATGCTTTGATTTTCTCCCTACCACGGCTCAAAGGAGTCATGCAAACAGGTGGATTTTGGGTATATTCCCGAGTCACATGGAGGCAGTGAGCGATAGGAGGGGTTTCGTCTCTCCCGATATAGGGAGTTGATGTTGCGCTATGCTCGATTAACTATAATAGTAAGTCCATAGCTAGGGCTGATGAGATTTACTGGTAAATGTTATCAGTAGTTTCTCGAACCGTTATGAGCCATACATCGGCGACTTATCAAGTTACTGGGGTCTGACGATTCCACCCCTAGGCTTGATATGCGATATATCAGACGAAGAGATCGGACTGTACGGTAAGTGTTACTTATAGGCTTCAAAGAAGTTTGGACAAACTTACTTGTTGATCTTCTAATCGCTCAATACTTGGATAGCCGTTACGTCCAGCTAGTACCACTGACGGCTTGTGGGTAACTGATATGATCATTACCTACTGCTGGCGTACTGACGAGTCTTTAGAGTCCCATACAGAGGTTTCCTAGTTCAAGCGAAACGAAGTAGGGCACATATGCTGATATGTGCGGGGGCCTGATTAAATACGAGTATGTGATACCGTATTCTAATCTGGCGATAAATGTTATCGGTTAGATTATATGTGATATAACCGGATTATTGAATCAAGTGTTGATTTGATAATATGATATACAGATAAATAATATTAGTCGGTTATATATGATATAACCGGATTATTAAATCAAGTGTTGATTTAATAATTTGATATCTATTTATATTTGATATAATTATATATTAACTAATATTAAGTAATTATTTTCTTTTCTTTATATATGTATATGTATATAGCATGGATTTTCTATTTTGAGAAAATAGATTAAGAGGTGGAAAATGGGAGATATTTTGGGCATGTGTGTGAGGTATGGCTCATTCATTTCTTTATTAGTTTGGCTTCACTATTGAAGCATGGTAGCTATTTTATATTGAGAGATATTCCATGCTTCAATAAGTGAGGGTTTTATTGAGCCATTCTTCATTCTTCACTCACTTGAGTGTTTTCCTTAGCTCATTTTCTTACACTCTCTCCATTCTCTTCTTCTTCCTCATCCAAGCCCCAACCCTTACATGAGTTGTGAATCCAAGGGCTTGAGAAAATTCCCAGTGAGCTAAAAACCTACTTCATCATCTTAGTCTAGATTAGCACTTTAGAGTAGGATGTTTACTTCATTAATACTATATTAGTGAAGAGGTAGCTTGAATTAGAGGAGTTTCGGGTGGATCATCTTCGACACGAAAATCACGAAGGAAGCTCGTTCATTCTTCAAACGGAGCCTAGAGGAGTCATAGGGACTACTACCCGGAGCTTTAAAAGTGAAGGACTTGGTCTTCAAAGGTTGTTGTTTCTTTCACTTAGTGTAAAGCTTTCTATATCATCATATAAACTCTAATACACTAGTTAGATTCTAGGTTAGTGTATCTTAGCCCCCTGAAAATTTTAAAATTGCATGCTTGATGCCGGTATAAACCTTATAGTGGTGCTAGGATACACTTTCATGGCATCAGAGCCAAGCTAGAATATTAGGAAAAGTCTTTACGATGTTAAAGTGTTCGATCGAATTTTCGAATTAGGTTTTTGACAAGTTTCTGTTCATTTTTCAAAAGTTGAAATTTTTGACATTAAAAATATGCAGAAAATTGTGCAGGGTATTTAATAGAGCCCCAAAAAGTTTGAGACTCTAATACCAACAAAGCATCGCGTAACCGTGGCCTAAACCCCATTTTGGCCGCGGTTCCGCCGCATGTCTGTGGTATTTTGAGTTCGTTCTTCTTGTGCTGCTCCATTGACATATTTGTCACTTTCTGGATATTTTTAGTGAGGTTCAAATTGTTGAGATCTCTATGATTTGTTCGTGTTTGATAAATCGATCGAAATGTTTAACGTCGTCTAGATTATGATGATATGTGATACAATATTTAGAATTCACAACAATTAGTTTTGAGAAAACTAGTTAGTGTTTTATAAATTTAGCGTTTTAATCTCGGTTGATCGATTGCCATGGAGTTTCGATTCAGATCAAAACTCCGTCGCAATCGCGTATAGTACGCGAACACCTCGTCGGGAATCTTGTTGAATTATCCGACTGCTTATTGAAAAGAGTTTTTAATTTGAGACTAAAATGCAAGGTTTATAGGGTTAGGCATGAAATTCGGAATATGAGATATTCCGGGTTTATGATGTCTAAGGTATTTGCGGATTCTAAATATTGTAGTTTTTTATTTCTTTTTTGCGACCGTAAGTGTAATATGTGGGATATCCCCGATCTCGTTGCTATATGTCAACGGAATTCGGGATACACATATTTACTTACGTTGATGACATGTGATATTATGTGTTGCTGTGATATGTTATATTGGATCGTTATGATTGAATTGTCGGGGGGGAGGGGTTTGCATGAGATGAGAGTTTTTTAATTTTCATTCATGTAAAATATGTATGTAATATTCTTTTATTGGGACACTTCCGGGTTAAGGATGATGTCACCATTGATGTATATTATTTACTTTTCCGCATTATGATAGACCCAAGACGGGGAGCACAAGTAACCGGGTTCTAGAGTCCAGAGGAAGACCATCTCGAGGAGTCGAGACCGGGTCTCCTAACTCTAGAATTGGCAGGGTTGCTTGCCACTCTCGTAGGGGTCTAGGGATGTGAGTTTGGCTATTCATCACGACCGTGGAATCCGTGTTTTTAATTACTGGTTTAATTTAAAACACGGACCTCCTAGTATATCCAATATTTCATATATTGACTTCTGCTGCTTGAGTTCTATGATGTGATCATATAACCGCGTGAGACGAATGATATATATATATAAATATACATATATATATAATAAACGTTGCTTATGTTTTTCACCCGCGCTAGTCCAGCCCCCGCTCTGCCGTTAGTTAAGTAACCTAACGGTGCATTACGGGGCCCCGTGGCGAATGCGGATGGCATAAACGTACGTTCTATTTTCGTTTCTTTTCTGTGATGTTTAGGGAAACATAAATGGTGGGACTTCATTAATGAGATTAATGGAAAGAATTAATGGAAAGAAAAGAAACCTAAAAATGTTGTAGAATAAGTTTTTAAAAAAAAGGTAGCTCTAGTTCTTACTTTGCATAGTGGTATTCCTTGATGAATATCCAGCACCTCATTCGATGGGGAAAGAGCTGAGATCCCTTCACCGGGAGTGACCCCTTTAGCAAAACTAGCAAACGCTACAACCCACTCAGTTTTGTTTTGATAGCTTCTCTAGTTCTTGTTTTGCATAGTGGTATTCCTTGATGAATATCCAGCACCTCATTCGATGAGGAAAGAACCGAGTTCTCTTCACCGGGAGTGATTTCTTTAGCAAAACTTGCAAATGCTACAAAAACCACTCTTTTTCAAAACACAAGATTCTACAACGATATCAAGTTCATTACGTTAAAGGTTTTCATCAAATCCATTCGTAGCCCTCCGTCATTTCAGATAAGTGCTATTTAGTATTCGTGCTGCGTTTGTTGATCTTGTCAAGGCGTAGTGTGCAGTAGCTGATTAGTGCTTATCTGCCGCATGTGATGCGATTGGATTAGGGTAGTCGTACGGCTTTGTTGACCTTATTAAGGGTTGTACGGGTGGATTTAATTCAATCACGAAATGATGGGTTGAACTTGGTTAGAGCTTATGATTTGTTGACCTTGTTAAGGTCATAAGTTGCTGGGGGGTAAAAACAGATATTGGGAATTTCAAGTGTTGAAATTTGCAATGAGATTACATACCTTCTATAAGATAGTTGTGTCCCGATACCCACTGCGAGTAAGAGTTACTCCTGGGAGAGTTTTTCACTTTACAATTAGCTGATCCAGTATGTATCTACGAAAAATGTTAACGGGGTTATGCCCCTGTGGAAACGAGATTATTTAATTAGTTCTATGCGAAAGCATGAGGAGACTTCCTCGGAGTACCAATACCTGCTTGGCTGAATGATTGGCGAACTTGTAGGGTGTAATTAATCCCGGCTAATCTTATCTTTTATGGTTTGAAGGAAGATTTGATAAAAACAGTGGGATCCATTCTGATTAGATAAGATAATAACCAATCTAATCTTGTAAAGAGCGCATGCTAAAACGTTTCCTTCTCTCTCTCTCTCTCCAGGTAGCGACCATGACACGCCTTAATCAAGATAATAGTATGGATGTATTGACCGAACCCGCTTATTATACTGAGCCAGGGAACGTTGGTTCCATTTTTTCTTATGATTGTCATAAGTCTGAGCTAGGAATAGGGTACTATCAGGATTTCCACACAACCCGAACGAAGAAAGAGCATGATGATGCATTTTCTTCGAGTGTGTTCATTATTGAGAACTGTTTCTCAGTATGCTCTACGTCCTGGGTATTGAATACCGGATCATGATCACATGTCTGTAATTTGTTGCATGGGCTAAGAAAATATAGAGAACTGGAAAAGGGTGATATGTCTATAAAAGTAGGGAATGGAGCAATTGTTGCAGCCAAGACGGTTGACGAATATCACCTTGTATTACCAAGTGGTAATACATTGATTTTGAACGACTGTTATTACGTCCAAAAAATGATGTGCAATATTATATCGGTTTCTTTGTTGCATAAAGAAGGATATAACTTTTCATTAGAGGATAATGTTATGAACATTTTTCCAAATCAAGTGTTGATTGTGTTTGGTACGTTATGTAATGGTATATACGTTCTAAATTAAACTACAGTTCTAAACATACAGAACACACACAAGAGGAAAAGTTCAGAAATGAACGAAGCCTACTTATGGCATTGTAGACTAGGTCATATCAATGCGACAAGACTAGCTAAGTTGCATAAAGATGGATATTGAAATCCATTTGAATTTACATCTTATAAAACTTGCTAGTCATGTCTCAAAGGTAAAATGACCAAAACTCCGTTTACTGGACACGGAGAAAGAGCTACTGAACTCTTAGGACTGATACACAGTAATGTATGTGGTCCTATGTCTACACATGTCAGCAATGGTTTCTCGTACTTCATTACATTCACCAATGATCTCTCAAGATTCATACATGTGTTCTTGTTGAAACACAAATCTGAATCTTTTGAGAAATTCAAGGAATATAAGTACGAAGTAGAAAACCAAACGGGTAAAAGTATTAAAATCTTTCGATTTGATCGGGGAGGAGAATACTTGAGCACGGAATTCCGAGACTATTTAAAAGAGAATGGGATTCTCTCTCAGCTTACTCCTCCGTATACACCACAGCACAATGGAGTTTCGGAGAGGAGAAATCACACCCTATTAGATATGGTGCGTTCTATGATGAGTACTGCTGAGTTACCTGATTCCTTTTGGGGTTATGAACTTGAGGCAACTGCATACCTATTGAATCAAGTTCCATCAAAATCTGTGCCCAAAACACCATATGAGATACGGAGTGGAAAGAGATTATATCTTAAACGAGTTAAGATATGGGGTTGTCCGGCCTATGTTAAAAAACAGAATCCGGAAAAATTCGAGGTGCGATCAGTTCTTTGCAAGTTTGTGGGGTATCCAAAGAATTCACATGGATATATCTTCTACCACACTGAGGAACAAAAGGTGTTTGTTTCTCAATATGCCACCTTTTTAGAAAAGGAATTTCTTGTTAAAGAAATTAGTGGTAAAGAGGTAGAGCTGGAAGAAGTTCCAGCTACACAAACTACAACTGATGATTTGATAGAACCGGAGGATTCAATAGTCCCCGACGAACCTCGTCCGCTCCACAGATCTAGTAGGGTTCCTCATCCACCTGAGAGAAACTATGGTTTTCTCATAGACGGTGGGAGCAAGGATTGTATCATGGAAGATGATGACCCAACTAGTTTCGAGCAGGCCATCCCAAGTGGAGACTCTGTGAAATGGCTGGATGCTATACGATCTGAGATGAAATCCATGTACACCAACAAAGTATGGACTTTGGAAGTTGCTCCTGAAGGGGTAAAACCCATCAGAAGCAAATGGATCTTTAAAAAGAAAATTGGTGTAGATGGAAAGGTTGAGACCTTCAAAGCTAGACTTGTACCAAAAGGTTTTCGTCAACGACCAGGTGTCGACTATGATGAAACCTTTTCTCATGTCTATGCTTAAGTCTATCAGGATCCTACTTGCCATTGCTGTATACCATGACTACGAAATCTGGCAGATGGACGTTAAGACCGCTTTTCTAAATGGTGATTTAGAAAAGAGCGTGTATATGACACAGCTAGAGGGCTTCGTAGACAGTGGGAGCAGCGGAAAGGTGTGCAAGTTGCTTAAATCAATCTACGGATTAAAGCAGACACCGTGAAGCTAGAATATCTATTTTGATGAAGCTATCAAAGAGTTTGACTTCATCAAAAACATAGATGAACCTTGTATATACAAGAAGGTTGTAGAGAGTAAGGTTGTCTTCATTGTATTGTACGTGGATGACATACTATTGATAGGAAATGATATTCCTATGCTATACTCGGTCAAGCTCTTCTTATCACAAAAGTTCTCCATGAAAGATCTAGATGATGCCTCCTACATTCTGTGGATAAATATCTATAGAGATAGATCTAAGCGGATGTTGGGATTGTCCTAATCCAGGTACATAAACACTATACTAAAGAGGTTTAGTATGGAAGATTCTAAGCGTGGTAATTTACCTGCTTGCTCATGAATCACTCTCTCTAAAGAGATGTTTCCCAAGACTGATTTGGAAAGTACTCGCATGCAAGGGATACCCTACGCTTCTGCAGGCAGGTCTATCATGTATGCGATGTTATGTACCAGACCTGATGTAACTTACTCACTAGGTGTAGTGAGTAAGTATCAATCAGATCCTGCGAGAAATACTGGATAGCTGTGAAGAACATTCTTAAGTAATTGAGAAGGACTAAAGAAATGTTCTTGGTGTATGGTAACGGAGAACTCCAGGTGAAGTCCTTTACCGATTCGAGATTCCAGAGTGATAAGGACGACAGTAAGTCGATCTTGGATTTTGTATTCACCCTCAATGGAGGGGTGGTATGTTGGAAGCGTTCCAAGCAAGATACCGTAGCAGACTCGACGATGAAGGCTGAATACATCGCTGCCAACGATGCTGCCAAAGAGGCTGTCTGGATGAAGAAGTTCATAGCTTAACTTGGTGTGGTTCCATCCATTGAGCATCCAATACCTGTGTTTTGTGATAACAATGGAGCTGTGGCTTTGGCCAAGAAACCCCGGTCCCATCAGAGATCCAGACATATTCTTAGGCGGTATCACCTGATCCGGAAGATAGTAGATCGACGGGAGATCGATGTCAAGAGAGTTGACACGAAGGACAACGCAGCGGATCCACTCACGAAGGCCCTCCCCCAGACACATTTTGAGAGACTTTTTGGGATGTTCGGTATGAGATACTACAACAACCGTCCTTAGTGAAAGTGGGAGATTGTTAGGAATATGTATGCCTTAGAGGCCATTATGTATGATATAGTGCATGCTTGGACTTTCTTGCTCGACATGATAGTATGCTATCTGGTTGCTCTTTATCTTAACATGTACACTTGTATTATTATACTGTCTCTCTGATACATGTTGATAAAGCCCTTAGGATGTTTGCTTGACTACCAGTACTATGATGCGGATCATACTACTAGGACTTGTGTAGTCCACAAGCACATCCTTTAACTGTTCCTAGTCGAGGGAGTATCGAGACAGGGCATCGATATTCCAGAGTAGACTAGTATGTACGTTTCTTGACCCTGTAGGGGGCGATGGTTGATCCCATAACCATTGGTGTTTGACATCAAATATTGTACACAGGTGCTCATTAGAGAATGGGTACACCGAAAATGACTCGCCAAGAACTCCTAGATGGTACCATACCTATCGTCAGATAGCAGTTCTCAGGTGACACTGGTACAGATTAGTCTGTAGACCCAAGATCGTTATAGAGTTTTGTGTGGTTCCCACTGTGCTTTGATTTCCTCCCTACCACGGCTCTAAGGAGTCGTGCAAAAAGGCGGATTTTGGTTACAGTCCCGAGTCACATGGAGGCAGTGAGCGATAGAAGGGGTTTCGTCTCTCCCGGTATAGGGAGTTGATGTTGCGCTATGCTCGATTGGCTATAACAGTAAGTCCCTGGCCAGGGCTGATGAGATTTACTGGTAAGTGTTATCAGTAGTTTTTCGAACCGTTATGAGCCATATATCGGCATGACTTATCAAGTTACTGGGGTCTGATGATTCCACCCCTAAACTTGATATGCGACATATCAGACGAAGAGACCGGATTGTACAGTAAGTGTTACTTATAGGCTTCAAGGGAGTTTGGACAAGCTTGCTTGTTGATCTTCTAATCGCACAATATCTGGGTAGCCGTTACGTCCAGCAAGTACCGCTGACGGCTTGTGGGTAACTGATGTGATCATTACCAACTGCTGGCGTATTGACGAGTCTTTAGAGTCCCACACAGAGGTTTCCTAGTTCAAGTGAAATGAAGTAGGGCACATATGCTGATATATGCGGGGGCCTGATTAAATAAGTGTCACGCCCCGCTTCCCGGTGTACGGACAAGGGGACGTGGAGGGTTACAAGACGTATTTACTTAGAAGTAAACACGCTAAGCATAAATAAGAAATATAATAAAGCACACAAGAAAAATGACAAGAGATGTAATTGGACATCAACTTTTATTTATTAAACATTTCTTTACAATATAACTAAAAATGTAAATACAAGAATGGAAAGCAATTCCTAAATAATGGCATGAACTGAAAGAAAAGTAAGTATAAGTGAAGCCTAGTGGTCGTGTTGTTCAGTGGTCTACTCCAATTGCTCCTGGCTGGCCTCGAATTCCTCAGAGTCGGGTCCTCCTGACAACATTTCAAAGAAAGAAGAGAAATAGGAATGTCGTTGTTCCCCTCCGAACACAGAGACCGGGACGTTGGGACGTCATGCCTGAAATTCGGGGCAGATGCTAATTGGTGCTATCCGTCCACCTCTCCGAAGATACCAAGTTGATTTATGGCACCGTGCATCGAAGATTTAAACGGATGCGGCCGATGTAGTAGACTTCGTCAGATTCCCCCTCGTTTGAGGGGTTTTTGATTGTGGGGATGCTCTTCCCTGCAGGCGCAAGCCCCTGCAGTTAATTACGCTACCGCATCGCGGCAACAACTTTCTCCTTCTCCAGATGGTCACTTCGTATCGTGGGTGTTTGTTTTGTTTGTGGTTGCCCGTGGATTGTATACGGGGACTAATTTATGTTGTCGTCCGTAGGGCATGGATTAGTCCAAATCCGTATCGTCTTAGATTTGGGTTTGGGGGTTGTGTTTAAGGATACGTTAGCCTCATTTGAGACTAAGATCAACTTAAACGTGTGTTAAGGATACGTTAGTCTAATTTTTAGACTAAGATCAACTTAACGGGATCGTTTAGATCCAGCAAAAGAGCATTTGAACTCTATTGTTTAGTTTAGAGACATTGCGGTCGATTACCAGTTTAAGGACATGGTGGTCCATCATTAGTTTAAGGACGTTTCGGTCCGGGTTGAGGACATCGTAGTCCGTGGGTTTGGACCCCACAGTCCGAGGTTAGGGACATCGTAGTCCATGAGTTTAAGGACCCTACAGTCCGTAGTTTAAAGACATCGTAGTCTATGAAGTTTAAGGACATTGTAGTCCGTGAAATGTGTGGTTGTCGGGACCCGTCAGCTCTCTGAAGACGTTGAAGGATTACAACGACAGATATCAGAGGAGTAAAGAGATGTACCCTTGAACCGGTGTGAGTTGGTTGAAGGATCTGTAGTCCAGTTTGGGACTGAGATCTGTTAAATATTCATGAGCATATGGGCTCAGTTCAATATAAGTTGAGGACTTATGGCCAATATTGGGCTAAGTCCAATAAGATTAAACTGTTTAACATTTTATTGTTCTGGGCTGTTGAGCCTTTATTTGGGCTTGGCCTTTTTAATAATGCTGAGCATTAGATCCTGACATTTTTTTTGTCTTGTATTGAATGCATAGCATTCATCAGAACAATGTGTATTCTGACAGCGCGCCACGTGGCGCGTCAGGCGCTTTGCGCCAATTAAAGAGCGCATTGCGCTTCTGCCAAGCGGCGCACACGAAAAGGACACGTGTCGTGCTTGGCGCTAAGCGCCAGATGATGGGCGCATTGCGCCAGTTTATGAGCGCATTGCGCTTCCAATTTATGAGCGAGTTGCGTTAGTTTAGTGGCACACACGTGAGTGTCACGTGGCGCGCTTGGCGCTGAACGCCAGCCCATGAGCGCAGTGCGCTATTTTAGAAGCGCATAGCGCAAGTTGCATACGTGGTTGACACGTGGCGCATTTTGGCGCTGAGCGCCGGTCCAAGGAGCGCAGAAGCGCAGTTCAAGAGTGTAAGGCACTTTTCAATAGCGCAAAACGCATTTGATCAAATTTATGATCTGTGAAAAAATTTATGTTCTTTTTAAAGGAGGCTTTGCCTCAAGATTCAAGAACAACAGTTCTTATTTTTGGAAGGGCTTTGCCTTTGTAGATCAATGATCTGTGAATGAAGTAAATACTTCTTTTGTTTTTATGATGAGATCTTTTGATCTCTTTTTATAAAAGACCTTGGTCATTTGTAGATCTATGATCTTTTAAGAAGGTAATTCTTTTGTTTTAATGAGATGATTTCATCTCTTTGTTCAAGAATCATTCTTTTTACCTTGAAGAAATGATCTTCTTTCAAGAGCGTGCTCTCTTTCTTTTTGAGTTTTCTCAAAGTTTGTAGGGTTTTTTTCTTTCTCAGACTTGAAGTCTTGGGGCCTTTATATAGGGCAAATTGATTTGTTGAATCGGTTAAAGAGATCTTTCTCTGATTGATTTGGGGATGTTTCCCCACCGTTGGATCTTTGATCCTAGGATTTCTGTTTTACAGAAGGCAATTTTCTTGTTTTTAACAAGATTAGAAAGATCTTTCCATAACAGAATTTTAATTCTGATTAATTAATGATTTATCATTATTATTAGATCTTTTGATCTAACGGTGGAGAATTTTTAGTTCTAGCGCCGGCGCACCCGTGCTTTGCACGTGGTGCGCTCCTCAGAGCGCAGCACACTTTGCGCTAGCGCACCTACGTTTGACACGTGGCGCACAGCGTAGCCTGTGCTAGCGCACCCGTGTTTGACACGTGGCGCGCAGCGCGCCTAGTGCTAGCGCACTCATGGTGCACTGCCTAGGGCGCAGCGCACCTGGCGCTAGCGCATCCGTATTTGACACGTGGTGCGCAGCGTGCCTAGCGCTGTATCTGAAGCGTTGCTTCAATTTTTGAATTTTGAATTTTAAAACAGAGCTTTGCTCTGATTGGGGGTGCGCTGCCTAGGGCACAGCGCACCTGACGCTAGCGCATCTGTGTTTGACACGTGGTGCGCAGCGCGCCTAGCGCTGAATCTGAAGCGTTGCTTCAATTTTTAAATTTTGAATTTTAAAACAGAGCTTTGCTCTGATTGGGGGAAACAAATGCCTCCCACCGTTGCGCTCACGTGGCGCACACGTGAGTGCAGCGGTGGCAGCATCTGAGCCCTTGGATCAACTCAGAAGTTGAAGAGGCGGTTCAATGCCTATAAATAGGACCTTTGGTCCCTTAGATGATTTTCATCTTCTTCTTATTTTCTGAAAATTATCTCTTCTTCAGAGCATTGCTCTCTTTTTTAAGAAAGTTAAGAGTTTAAACTCTGTCAAGTTTTTCTAGGTAAAGATTAACCTTTAAAGGGATTAATAAATAATCTAGAGTTTCACTCATTATCAGAGCTTTTTGCTTTACTTAGATCATAGATCTTCAAGAAAACCTTTTTAGGGTTTCTTAACAGGGCTTTGCCCTTGTTAGATCTTAGATCCTAAGAGATCTTTTAAGTATTTTGATGGGTTATTCCATTATCTTTACAGAGCATGGCTCTTTAGAATTCTCGAGGTATTTTTAAATTCCCCTCATAATTAACTTTGACAGGTGTCACTCCTGTTTGCAGAGCATTGCTCTCGAGGAGTTCAACTCCTTGGCCCGAGGGCCCCCCTTTTTTTATTAAATACGAAATTCTCTTTAGGATTTTTCTCTTAACTTCACAGAATTAAATCCATCAGGTGATTTAAGTAGCACTTATTGCCACCCTGGGGATATCAAGAGTTGTGTAAATCCCGTATCTGTTTTGATAAGTTTTTCTAATCAGTCTGTCTACTAACTCTCACTGATTTTCTTTTTCAGACGTTATGGCTGCTCATTTGTATGATCTTGATGAGATTATCTCTTACGGAGACATCCACTCACTCGGCCGTTATCAAAACCGAGAATTCACAAACGCCCAGTGTGCCGAAATCATAGGTCGCTTTGGTGCATACAATGGTCGACTTCTTCCTCGACGTTCCTCTTTCTTGAAGCTTATCGTGGGAGCGATCTGGGGAGCACTTCCCCTATTCTGTGCCGGCATGCTGCTTAAGGCATTGGATGATACCGAAGACAAGGTGCACTCGGTGTATCTGATGGGCCTAATCTCAAGGAAAAGGCGAAACAGTCTTGTTGATCTTCTGCATCAGGATTTTAAACAGGCGGCAATACTTGCTGCCTATCGGAGGGTGGAGGACATCAGTGAGGATCCCGACGCTTGTGATCGCGAAAGAAAGCATACTAGGATGGTTCGAAAGGCCTGGAACATTTTAGATGGCTTACTTTTGAGTTTCTCAATCCATGCCCTGGATTTGATGTCGTGCCTTTGTAAGCATTCCAGTTATGTTTTTATTTGCTGTTTCCCTCAGTGTAGGCATTTTCCGAAGTATGAATAGCAAGTTTTTTCATTTCTATGTGTTTATCTTATGCGTCAAACTTTTTCGCACATGCATGAATGGATATGTCTTGTTCGACTGAATGTGAATAAAATGTTCTCCTCACTGTCGCTTTCTTTTCTTTTCTTTGTTGCCGGCTTGTTACCTTAATAAGCGTAGCCTATAGATGATAGAGAGCATTCCGTCTTGAACTCTTTGAGAGGTAGTGATGGCTTAAGAAGCAGGTTCAGATCTGCTACCTAAGACTTTTCAACTTCATGAGCCATGAGGGTCCCATAAAGACTTTTCTTCCTACGAGTCGAGAGGATCTCGTAGGTGTATTTTCTCCTTAGGAATCATGAGGATTCCTAAGCGAATTTTCTCTTGAGAGTCGTAAGGATCTCACAAGAGAATTTTCCCTCCTACAAATCGAGAGGACTCGTAAGCGGTTGTTTTCCTCTTTGTCGAGATTCGACTTTGGAGAGTGTGGCCCGTGAATAGTATGCAAGAGTCCATTTTGGACCGACTTGCAGGGCCCCAGTGCTTAGGAAACCGGTTCTTATCCCCATTGCCTAAGGCTTTTCCCTACGAGTCGAGACGAATCGAAAAGTTCTCGCAAAAACACTAATTTCCTTACGAGTCGAGATGAATCGAGCAGTTCTCACAAGAATATCCTAACATCGTAGTTAACCTCTGCTCTTTACGACAGAGATCCGTTAGGGTCTGTGGTACTAGGGTTTTGTCTGTCGTACCGTCGTGTTGGCTGATGTATTTCTCGATAGGCAATCTTGCTGTTCGAGTAGCCTTACGACTGTCGTGTCTCTGATCCCTTCGGGGGCTGGACAAGACGTCTTCAAGCAATCTTCTTGGGCAGTTTGACCGTCGGAAGAGCAAGCGTTAGGAATTTTGCCATGCCACTTTTTACTTAAGGTTAGGCTCATTTTGGAGAGCCCCGATGAGTCATAACCACTCCGTGCTGGGGTGGGATGATCTCCGATAGTCTTTCAGGTTTTATATGAGTTGCCGTCAAGACCCTGAAGCTAGGTATTTGGCCTTCGCTTCGTTTTCTTTGGCGTGTCCGAATCCTGTTGGAGGAAGGACGCTGTAGTGACATCTAGTCTGCTGTATCGACACGAACGTTGAGGTGGTGGCCACTCCACGCTAGTGTGGGATGATCTCCGATAGTCTTTTAGGTTTTATATGAGTTGCCGTCAAGACCCCGAAGCTAGGAATTTGGCCTTCGCTTCGTTTGCTTTGGCGTGTCCGAATCCTGTTGGAGGAAGGACGCTGTAGTGACATCTCGTCTGCTGTATCGAGACGAACGTTGAGGTGGTGACCACTCCGCGCTGGTGTGGGATGATCTCCGATGGTCTTTCAGGTTTTATATGAGTTACCGTCAAGACCCTGAAGCTAGGAATTTGGCCTTCGCTTCGTTTGCTGGTATTGCGTCTGCAGTATCGAGACGAATGTCGTGGTTGTCTCTAGGTTGTTGGTGAACCGTCGATGCTTGGAACTAGGGATTTTGCCGTGGCTCCATTTGGTGATGTTGCGTCTGCTGTAACGAGACGAATGTCGAGGTGATCTCTAGGTTGTCTGTGAACCATCGAGATTTGGAACTAAGGACTAAGCCGTGGCTCCGTTTGGGGATGTTGCGTCTGAGTCCTGCTGGAATGAGGAGGAACGCTGTTGTGGGTCTCCAGGCTGTAGATGTGGCCGTCGAGACTTGGAACTAGGGATTTTACCATGGCTCCATTGTTTTGACCGTGAGGTCTTTCGTTGACGTTGCATTTGCATCCTGCTGGACTGCGAAGGAACGCCGTTGTTGGCATTGCGTCTGCTGGAATGAGACGAATGCTGAGGTGGAGCTGGGATTTTGCCGTTACTCCGCTTTGTTTCGACCGTGAGGTCTTTCATTGACGTTGCATCTGCATCCTGCTGGACTGCGAAGGAACGCCGTTGTTGACATTGCGTCTGGTGTAACGAGACGAATGCTGAGGTGGAGCTGGGATTTTGCCGTCACTCCGCTTTGTTTCGACCGTGAGGTCTTTCATTGACGTCGCATCTATCTGCATCTTGCTGGACTACGAAGGAACGCCATTGTTGACATTGCGTCTGGTGTAACGAGACGAATGCTGAGGTGGAGCTGGGATTTTGCCGTCACTCTGCTTTGTTTCGACCGTGGGGTCTTTCATTGACGTTGCATCTACATCCTGTTGGAGTAAAGAGAAACGCCGTTGTCAATCTCTAAGTTGTTGATGTTGACGTCGAGACCCTGAAACTAGGGATCTTCCTCCACTTCGTTTGTTGACGTTGTGTTTGCAATATTGCGACGAATGTCGATATTGTCTCTAGGTTGTCTATGAACCGTCGAGATTCGGCTTCGCTTCGACGAAGCCTGGAGGGAAGGTATGGTTCCCTCTTTGTTTGTGCCCCTGGATTGTATACCGGGATCGATGTGATTTCATCTGTAGGGCAAAAGTTTCACTCTTTCAAAAATTTTTCTATTTCTTTCCGCGATGCTCTATCATTTCAGTTTTTATATCGCGAAAGTCGCGATTGCCCAATCATTTCGGCTATTTTTCGCGGTGCCCGATCATTTCGGCTATTTATTTTATTTTTACTCGCTGCTTTTTATTGCGAGTTGCCCAATCATTTCGGCTATTTTGCATGCATGTGTGGCTCGCTAGCTTCTTGCTGCAAGCTTGGAATTAGATACCGATTTCGGCATCAGCACCGCTACAACTGGAATATTGCCAGGAGCGAATCATCATCTACCTCTGTCGATATTGAACAAAGGTGGCTTAGCGAACAGGGTTCGGATCCTGTCGACTAAGGCTTTTGACTTCATGAGCCGTAAGGGTCTCATGAAGGTATTACTCCCTACGAGTCGTGAGGATCTCGTAGGTGCATTTTCTCCTTAGGAATCGTGAGGATTCCTAAGTGTGTGTTCTCTTATAAGTCGTAAGGACCTTACAAAAGTGTTTTCTCCTTATAAGTCGAGAGGACTTACAAGGGTTGTTCACCGTGTAGACATATCCCTAGTCACGGATGGGACTTTATTAGGGAAATGTTTATTCGCGCCCGTGGATTGTATACAAGGGTCAGCGTTGAGCCACTTATAGGGCAGCATTGGAGGTTGTGGTGGTCGCTTAAGAACATGTTCAGATCCCTGTAGCTTAAGACTTTTTGAATCTTATGAGCCATGAGGGTCTCATAAGAGAGTTCTCCTTACGAGCCGTGAGGATCTCGCAAGTGTAATTTTTCCTTAGGAATCGTGGGGATCTCTAAGTGTATTGCTCCCTTGTGAGTCATAAGGATCTCATGCAGGTGGTTTCTCCTCACAAGGTCGAGAGGACCTTCCAAGTGTCTTTTAACGAGATTGCGCCCTTTCGGGTTTTCATAAAAACTCGCCGGTAGCCCTGCTGTTTTTACTCACGGAGACCTTTCGGGTTTTCATCCGTGCCCTTTTTGCTTGTGGACATACCGTTTTTTTTGCTTTTTTTTACTACCACGTCAGCCTGAGGATGCCGCGGGTTGGTAGTATTTTAACGACGTTTCGGTCATCAGCCAGTTTTAGGACATAGTGGTCCATCGTTAGTTTAAGGACGTTTCGGTCCACAGCCAGTTTTAAGACATAGCGGTCCATCGTTAGTTTAAGGACGTTTCGGTCCGTCGTTGCCATATTTGAGGTGAGTTTCTAGTTTACAGATTTTTCGGTCCAAGGGGCTTTCTCTATGAATGAGCACATGCCCCCGGCATGTCCACCATTTTAGTGGCATGAGGTTGTGGCGGTTTCACCTTCCAGTTTTTGGATAATGCGAATTTGCCTTGTTGGTATTGGTCTTCAATCCAGTCTTTGAAGACGAAGCAATTTTCGATTGGATGGCTTACTGCTTGGTGGTAAGGGCAGTAATTAGGATTGTTGACATCATCTGGCTGCAACGGACGTTTTGGATCCGGCAATTTTATGAGCCTGTTGCGCACTGCCAGCTCGAACAGTCTCCTTGTTTTATCCTGGGGAAACGAGTAAGGATGTCCTAGTCTTTCCTCGAGGGATGGGCGTAGACGCATATTGTTTTGGCGAACAACCGGCTTTAAGTTGCTTGGTTGTTGTTGAGTATTGGCGACGAAAGTCGCTTTTCCTTTCCCTTTTTCATTTCGAGAGTCCGGCTTTGGAGGAGACGGTCTATGACCCATCTGGTTCATTTGGGCCAACTTGTCAATCAAGGCCTGGAACGTGGTCTGCTTGAAGAATATCATGAATTGGGAAATAGTTGCTTGAGGGTTAAGAGTGCCCATGAACATGCCTACTGCAGGCGCTTCTTCAATGCGTTGTTCGCATTTCGACCACAAATTTCGCCATCGTATTACATATTGGACCCATGTTTCTCCAGGCTTCACCCTGGCATTGATCAATGCCGTTATTGGGGTGCGTTCATTAGCACTCACGAATCGCTGGGTGAATAATAGTTCCATTTCTGCGAAAGTCTTGACGGAGTCGTTTGGAAGTTCAGAATACCACTTGAATGCCGTCTCCGACAAGCTGCCGACGAATTGGCGAAGTAGCAATTTATCATCGCCCCCGGTGTTGCCGCAAAGAGCCCTGAACTGGGCGACATGCTGGTGGGGATTGCCCGTCCCTTTGTACACATAGAATTTGGGGATCGTATATCCCGGCGGGTAACTTATTTGGTCATACCAGCCCGGATAGGGTCGTCCAGTCTTGAAAACCTGGCCAACCTGTCACGCCCTGCTTCCCGGTATACGGCGAAGGGGACGCGACTGGTCCGCTACGTATTTACTGTGAAGTAAATACGCTAAGCGTATCTAAACAATATAAAAGTAATCACAAGAGACAAGAGATATAAAAATAACAGCAACTTTATTTATTAACATTCTTTTGTACAATGCATGAAAAGAAAATACAACTGAAGTAAAAACGATGCCTAAACAATGGCATAACAGGAAATTAAAAGTACTGAATGGAAATGTACAATGTCTAGAGCTCGTGGTCTTCGAGGAACTGATCCAAGTCTTCACTGGTGGGCTCGATCTCTGCTGTGTCCAGATCACCTGACGACATTCAAAGAAGAAAGAAATAGAATGTCATCAGCGAACAGGTCGCTCGGTAAGTCCCAAAGTTAAGGGAGAAATAGAAAAGACAGAATAAGAATGTATCTTTTAAAGTTGTATAATATTGTAGAATATTGTAGAATATTGTGTTAACGCTGTTGTTTGTAGCTTGGTACAGAAGGATGCCAGTGTATACGAGAGGGGTCTCTATATGCTAGAGACCAGGGCAAACTGAAAGTACAAGGAACCGTTATACCACGGTACAACAGCAACAGGATTCATGTTAGGTGTCTTAATCTTACTGTCTCGTGCCACTTTTAACACCTTCCGTACCAATCTACCCCTTAAACCCCGTTGTGTTTTGATTGTATTGTTATATTGTATTGTATAAGTTGTATAGTTGAATGACTGACCGAAACCATGATATCAGTAACGGATATAATGTATGTAAACTGGAATCATGTAAATGGAAAGTATATCCATGGTTTGGTTCAGTCAAGTCGAATAGATTGATAACTGGATTCATGGATTCGTGTGTTCATGTTGAAATGTAATATTATAGATTTATATGATATTTGAATCATATTAAGTCGGATTATGATCAGACTCAAACCCGAGTCAAACAGTAGAGATGTAAATCGAAGTCCTATATTTACTAGGGTCCTTATGGTAATTTATAAAATTTGAGCGGGTTTTATGTAAAAATACTTTTGTATAGTTTTCAAGATACACCCCAAGTATTTATTATTCGTCTTTAGAGTTGTAATGAGGGTGGATTTTATATCGTGACATTTCTAGTGAAAATATCCTAGTTTTTATAAATAAAGGTATTTATCTATAATATTGATTTATTTGAAGTTCATGGTATTTTAATGTAAAATTTATTCTTGTGATTTTTAGAAAAAGGTGGAATATTTATATTATAATAAAATAGATATTTAAATGATAAATATACATATATTTATACAAAAATAATTTAAATAAATATTTTATATTCCAAAAATCTCATTTTCTTAAGATGTCGTATTTTAAACCTTTCGAGACCGAATGCTCCTTGCGGAGGTCTAATCTCGCACTATTAAGCCCGAGGATGTGCGATAATCCGCACCACCCCGAACGGATTCCCCAAAAATGGGTTGTAGCGGCGATTTGCAAAGATTGTAAAATACTAAATCCTTTAGAAAACAGTTTTATAAAGTAAAAGGTATTTATTTGCAAAGATGTCGATTTCCCGTATTCTATGTCAAGTTGTGAGATACCTCAAATCGCCTCTTCATCGCCAATTGTGGCCAGGTAAGTATAAGTGAAGAAAGAAGGGATCCGCTCACGAATCACCGTGAGACGGGCCTTTTAAAATTACCTTTCTCACTTGTCTAGCCTAAACACCACAAAGTCAGGTTTAGATAAACGACCTATGTCCACAACCTTACTATGTCCTAATGAAGGCGACGGTCCTTAATTGACTGAGTCTAGAATTTTTTATTAGTTCCAAAAGTTATTTATTTATAAAGATGTATCAAAACTGGTTTTTATTAAGTAAAGGGTATTTAAATGAAATTGTTTTATTTTCCGTATTCTAAGTTCTCGAGGTTGCGTGTTATGTTTGCATATGAGTGTGTGATGAGGTAGGTCATTACCTCGTGATCTACTTAAAGGTATAGCAATTTTAATGAGGTTAAAGGCATATTGAAACAATGTGGTATTTAAGTGAAAATACGGTAAAATGGAAATAGCTATCATTTTATGAATTTAACTTTGATCAATTTAGTTGTTTAGTGTTTAATAGTCAACATGATAGTGTTTAAAAATAATTGAAATAATGAGAAGTGAGGTTTATAAGAAAACCGAATCGGAAATTGGATTTGTGCCGATTCCGTCGGGTTTTGTAAATCCGTATTTCTTAGAATAGAAAGGGGAGATAGAAAAGGACTTATGGGTTTGGACAAACACGTGAGTGATAAGGAAGAAGAGGGTTCGCCGGTGCGTCGATTCGTCGCCGAGAGTTCCTAGCACGATCACCGGAATTTCATCGTCGATTTCGTCGGAGCTTCGCCTTTTGCTCGTTTTCAAAGTACACAATATTTTCTTGAGATTTTAAGAGAGTGGGCTCAGAATTTTGGAATGAGAGGGTAGGGGGTAGGGGTGTATTTATAGGGTTAGGCTAGGGTGAGGATAGATGTAGGGTTTTTAATTAAAAATGTAAAAATAATAGGAAAATTCATTAAAAATTGTAGTAAATAGGTGTTAATGGGCTCTCTTGAGGTGGTCTGAAGAATTAAAGTATGCAGAGGGATAGGGGAGACCAAGGGGCACAGAATTGCAGTTGGAGACTCGGTCGTCCGGCCGAGTCCGGCCGGCGGCGCCGGCCCAAGTTGGCCAGTCCGCCGGCCGACTCGGCCGAGTCAGGCCGAGTTGGGGTTGCAGGAGGTGGGGGGTCGCCGGGGGTAGCTACTGGTACTTCTAACTTTTCATGGGTAGTGGGGTTTTTGTGAGAAAACACGTGTTGACTGTTGGGCTTCTAAAGAATTTAAAACAAAACAATATTAAAAATAATGTGGGGCATGAGATTTGAACTCTGGTGGCTTGGTTCAGCAGTGTAAGGTATTACCAATGAGCTACAAGCTCTTTCTTATAATTATGGTGTGAAATAAATACTTAAAGAGATATCAGCAACATTAAATACTCCAAGTATACTTTGAATTTAAATCAATTCTTTGTACATTAAAAATGGAGTTGTTACACAGCCGCTTCGTTCGCTCAGTAAGCTCGTATTTGTTGAGCTATATAATTATCGAGCGTGGCTTTTGAGATGGTTTCCTCCTTGGCTGCTGATAGAGCCGGCAGAGGATTTGACGCTTCTCCTTTATCATCTTCAATAATGATTGGAGGGTCTTCAGCTGGAGGTTCTGGCTGTAATATCATCCCGACCATGTCTTGGAAAAGAAGCGCCATTCGTTTTATGTTGGCAGCTTGTTCCGCTGCCTCTTTGTCCTTATTTTCGAGGACTCTGCGGAGGAAGTCAGCATCGGTTTCTTGTTCATGACGCTGCTCTGATGATGCCTCCGGGCTTTCTTTTGGCTCGGTGAGTGCGGCCATTTGCGTTAGCATTTCCTGAAGCTTCTGTTGTTGCTCCTGGGCTTTTATCACGGATCGGGTGAGCGGTCGGTGACCCGTCGAAGCACGGCTTTCCTGTTTTCTGGAAGCCATATAAATAGTATGCACCATTATACCCCCAGACTTGGGGCGTTTGGGCTCAGCGTCTTTGTGGTCTACCGTAGTCACAGGGGCTTTCTCTGGCCTCCTTCTCTTTTGAACAGTTGGTGTCGAGGGGGCCGTTGCAGCGGGCACCCAAACAGCTATTGCCTTTTGTGGCTAGGCAAGACGGTTCTCTTCTTGTTGAACCTTCACCTTTTTCTGTCGGCGAGGGTAATCTTGATCAATTACCGACTCCTGGACGTGTCGCCAGACTTTGTAAACTTTGGAGGACAGCCGCTGAGGGGGCTGCTCCGACTTTGTTTCTATAATATTCTCCACGGGTGGAGGAGATCTTTTCAATACGGCGGTAGGAGAGTTCCTGCGCACCTTTTTCAGCAATTCAAAGCCGTTCCCGGTTGGAACAGCAGCATTGACTTCCACCGTTGGGGCTGGTGGAGTTAGTCCAGAGGGGGAGTTGCCCCCAACCTTTCTTACTTGTCGCTAGTGGCGACGTCGAGCGTGCCGAGCTGCTGAGATTGATTCAGCGATGGGGATGGCTTCGTCGTGCCCTCTGTTTTGGAGAAGGGCTGTTGCCGGCGTCAGCCCCTTGAAAACTGATGTCCGTTGAGTAGCAGTATCTAATCTGTCAAAGACAGAATTTGGAGCAGGGACGGGAGCCGGAGTGGGAGCCGGAACAGTCAGTCTTGTAAAGACCGACCCTTTGGCAGGAGAAGCCGCCTTGACGACTTCGGGAGCAGGGATGGCTATCCTCTTCGGAATAACCTTTTCTGGAACTGCAGGCTTCATCATGTGCCCGCATGAATTTTGGCCCAATCTGGCGAAGACTGAGGCGCTGGAGCTGGACAACCCGTTGAGGGGGGCTGCTGTAGTTGCAAGCCGATCAAAGACCGACTTCTTGGGAGCTTCTTGTGTTGGTATAGGAGCGCTGAAGCTCGTTGGCGGGAGCATGGTCCCAAAAGACAATCCAGTGGTGGCCTGAGTGACCTGTTCACCGGCATCGTGAACTGGGAGGCCACTTGAGGCCCGTAAGCTATGCCTCCAGATGAGGCGGAACGCGAGTTGCAGTTGCAGCTGAACACTTCGCGCAATTAGACGCCATTGATGTTTCGTTTTCTGCGCCAAGCCAGAAACCAAATCTTAGTACCTCGAACCCAAGGGCAACCATATCAAACTGCGATTCGTTCGCGAATACGACACACGAAGTGTGGAATGGAAAGAGGAAAAGCTCCCATCGGGCGTGCCAGAATCTGTTCCCTTTCGAACACAGAGACCGGGACGTTGGGACGTCAGGCCTGAAATTTGGGGCAGATGCTAATTGGTGCTATCCGTCTACCTCTCCGAAGATGCCAAGTTGATTTATGGCGCCGTGTATCGAAAGTTTAAACGGATGCGGCCGATGTAGTAGACTTCGTCAGATTCCCCCTCGTTTGAGGGGTTTTTGATTGTGGGGACGCTCTTCCCTGCAGGCGCAAGCTCCTGCAGTTAATTACGCTACCGCATCACGGCAACAACTTTCTCCTTCTCCAGATGGTCACTTCGTGTCATGGGTGTTTGTTTTGTTTGTGGTTACCCGTGGATTGTATACAGAGACTAATTTATGTTGTCGCCCATAGGGCGTGGATTATTCCAAATCCGTATCGTCTTAGATTTGGGTTTGGGGTTGTGTTTAGGGATACGTTAGCCTCATTTGAGACTAAGATCAAGTTAAACGTTTGTTAAGGATACGTTAGTCTAATTTTTAGACGAAGATCAACTTAACGGGATCGTTTAGATCCAGCAAAAGAGCATTTGAACTCTATTGTTTAGTTTAGAGACATTGCGGTCGATTACCAGTTTAAGGACATGGTGGTCCATCATTGGTTTAAGGACGTTTCGGTCCGGGTTAAGGACGTCGTAGTCCGTGGGTTTAAAGGGACCTCACAGTCCGAGGTTAGGAACATCGTAGTCCATGAGTGTAAGGACCCCACAGTCCGTAGTTTAAAGACATCATAGTCTATGAAGTTTAAGGACATTGTAGTCCGTGAAATGTGTGGTTGTCGGGACCCGTCACCTCTCTGAAGACGTTGAAGGATTACAACGACAGATATCAGAGGAGTAAAGAGATGTACCCTTGAACCGGTGTGAGTTGGTTAAAAGATCTGTAGTCCAGTTTGGGACTGAGATCTGTTAAATATTCATGAGCAGATGGGCTCAGTTTAATATAAGTTGAAGACTTATGGCCAATATTGGGCTATGTCCAATAAGATTAAAATGTTTAACATTTTATCGTTTTGGGCTGTTGAGCCTTTATTTGGGCTTGGCCCTTTTAACAATGCTGAGCATTAGATCCTGACATTTTTTTGTCTTGTATTGAATGCATAGCATTCATCAGAACAATGTGTGTTCTGACAGCGCGCCACGTGCCGCGTCAGGCGCTTTGCGCCAATTAAAGAGCGCATTGCGCTTTTGCCAAGTGGCGCACACGAAAAGGACACGTGTCGTGCTTGGCGCTAAGCGCCACATGATGGGTGCATTGCGCCAGTTTATGAGCGCATTGCGCTTCCAATTTATGAGCACGTTACGCTAGTTTAGTGGTGCACACATGAGTGCCACGTGGCGAGCTTGACACTGAACGCCAGCTCATGAGCGCCGTGCGCTATTTTAGAAGCGCAGAGCGCAAGTTGCATACGTGGTTGACACATGGCGCATTTTGGTGCTGAGCGCCGGTCCAAGGAGCGCATAATCATAGTTTAAGAGTGCAAGGCACTTTTCAATAGCGCAAAGCGCATTTGATCAAATTTATGATCTGTGGACAAATTTATGTTCTTTTTAAAGGAGGCTTTGCCTCAAGATTCAAGAACAACAGTTCTTATTTTTGGAAGGGCTTTGCCTTTGTAGATCAATGATCTGTGAATGAAGTAAATACTTCTTTTGTTTTTATGATGAAATCTTTTGATCTCTTTTTATAAAAGACCTTGGTCTTTTGTAGATCTATGATCTTTTAAGAAGATAATTCTTTTGTTTTAATGTGATGATTTCATCTCTTTGTTCAAGAATCATTCTTTGTACCTTGAAATAATGATCTTATTTCAAGAGCCTGCTCTCTTTCTTTTTGAGTTTTCTCAAAGTTTGTAGGGTTTTTTTTCTTTCTCAGACTTGAAGTCTTGGGGCCTTTATATAGGGCAAATTGATTTGTTGAATCAGTTAAAGAGATCTTTCTCTGATTGATTTTGGGATATTTCCCCACCGTTGGATATTTGATTATAAGGTTTCTGTTTTACAGAAATAAATCTTCTTGTTTTTAACAAGATTGGAAAGAACTTTCCATAACAGAATTTTAATTCTGATTAATTAATGATTTATCATTATTATTAGATCTTTTGATCTAACGGTGGGAAATTTTTAATTCCAGCACTGGCGCACCCGTGCTTTGCACGTGGTGCGCTGCTCAGAGCGCAGCGCACTTTGCACTAGCGCACTTACGTTTGACACGTGGCACGCAGCGCAGCCTGCGCTAGCGCACCCGTGTTTGACACATGGCGCGCAGCGCGCCTAGCGCTAGTGCACTCATGGTGCACTACCTAGGACGCAGCGCACCTGGCGCTAGCGCATCCATGTTTGACACATGGCGCGTAGCGCGTCTAGCTCTGAATCTGAAGCGTTGCTTCAATTTTTGAATTTTGAATTTTAAAATAGAGCTTTGCTCTGATTGGGGGTGCGCTGCCTAGGGCGCAACGCATGCTAGTGCATCTGTGTTTAACACGTGGCGCACAGCGCGCCTAGCGCTGAATCTGAAGCGTTGCTTCAATTTTTAAATTTTGAATTTTAAAACAGAGTTTTGCTCTGATTGGGGGAAACAGTCTTCAGTGACCAATCGCTCGGTAAGTCCTAAAGAGAGATAGAAATAGAATAGACAGATAAGAGGATGTAACTGGTATAATGTTTGATTGTTATGCTAACGCAGTTGTTTGTAGCTTGGTACAGAATATGCCAGTGTATACGAGAGGAGTCCAACTTACACCGTGGACTATGGTAACCCGTAGTACAAGGCTCCGTCGATAAAACTACGGAACAACGTCAATGGATGTATCGTTACGTCTTTTAATGACCATCTCGTGCCACTTTTCACATTCCGTGCCAGTCTACCCTTTTAAAACCCCGTAATGTCTTTTGTATTGATTGTATTGAAGTAAATTATAGATGTATGACTTGCCAAAACTATGATATCGGTTGTTCATGTAAACATATAGGATGTAAACGAATAGTCATGTAATCAAGTCAATGAATATCCATGGTTCGGTCAAATCAATTCATGTTGATATAGACGGAAATTCTGGTATACATGGATTCATATTGTATTGCAGTTATATTTGAATTGTATTCAAGTATAGATTGTATTCGGATTGTTTTCATATTAGACTGGGACTTAGATTGAGTCAGACTCTTTAAACAGAATCGAAGTCCTGAATTAGTTTTGATATTATCGGTAACTGCTGCACATGGACGGCAGGATTTGTATCTTTTTCCAAGACAATTATCGTGTTGATAACACCATTTTTAGTTTGTCTACCTTAAATAGGCAAGCATCCACTTTCTCCGGCTCCCTGAGGCTTAAGAGAACTGGTCCCACTTAAACCTATATTTACTAGGGTCTTTATTGTAAATTAATATAACTTGAGGGGATTTTATGCAAAATAGTTTTGGTATATTTTCAAAATAAATCTCAAGTATTTAATTATCATATTTAGGATTTTTATGGATGTAAATTTTAAAAGATGAAATATTCTAGTAGATATAAATCTAAATTGAATAGCATATAGTATTTTCATGTAATTTGACTTGTATTGATGGTATTTTCATGAACTTTTTTTTATTCTTTTCTTTGATTTAGAAAACATGGAATATATTATATATTAAAATAGATATTTTGATAATATATACATATATAAATATTTATTAAAAATTGAATTTATTTATTACTAGAAATCTCGTTTTTTCTTAAAAAATTGTAATAAAAATTCCATCGAGATTGTATGCTCCGTGAGGAGGTCTGCATCTCGCCCTACTAGTCCGATGGATGTGCGAGAACCCGCACCAACCAAGTCGGATTCCCCAAAAACGGGTTGTAAGTATTTAATCGTATGGAATTAATTAAAACAATCTAAAGAAATACGATTTTGATAGTTTATGGTATTTAAATGTAAAATTCGTCGCAGCCACAAAAAATATCGTTCTCAAGCCATCGTGCTATGTCAAGATGAGTGTTGTGATAATATAGGTCATTACCTCGTGAGTTTTGTAAAGGTAATACAAATTAACATGAAGAATATTTCGAAAGTAAAGTATGTGGTATTAAACCGTAAAAATGTGATAAAAGTTGCACAACATGTTATTTTGAGATGAAACTTGTTCTAAAGTGTTTGCTTATGATTGCTAAACAATATATGAAGAAATGGTAGGTTTGTTATTAAGCAGATTTAGGTTTTTTAACAATTTGAAAATCGGAAGTCGGAATAACTCCGCTTCCGACGAGTTTTGAAAAGAATTATTTTTGAGAGGTGAAAAAGAGAGAAGAGACGAGACTTACTGGATGCAAAGGAAAAGGAGAGGTCTATGAACAAATTGAGGGTCTCGTGGAGTTGTCATGTCGCCGGATTCTTCCTGAAACGTCGCCGGAACTTGACCTTGAGCTAACTCCACTTGTACAACTTCTTGGACTTGGAAAATTTAGAGAGTTTTGACAAAGAATTTCTGAATGAGGAAGGAAAAGGTGTAGGGTGGTATTTATAGAAGAAATTAGGGTTTAGGTTAATGAAGAATGGAATTAAAATGCATTAATATTTTGGATTAATGCCTCATTTTAATTCTCTGTTAATGTGCAAGAAAATCAAACATGCGAGGAGTAATGGGGGAGGCCAAGGGGTGCTAGGGTGAAATTTTGGAGGTATTAGGGACGAGGGGCCGGCAGCGCCGGCCCCAATGAGGATCTCGCCGGTCATTGTTGGGGTGTGGGTGCTTGGATTTTGGACACGTGTCAGGGTCTATTCAATTAACAATTTCCACATGTTTGATTTTGTGTGACTTTTCATTTTACGTGCAGTGTACGTGTAAACTTTTGTGCATCCAAAAAGTTTAAAGAAAAATCAATAAAAATATTATGTGGCTGGAGGGATTTGAACACAGGGGCTATGTCACAGTAGTGCAAGACTTTACCAATGAGCTACAAGGGCTTTCTTGCTGTTCTAAAGCAATTTAAATTTATAAGTTGTGCTCAGGCTTAGATGCTCTTTTCTGTATTTTGAAAAAATTCTGTACAGAAAGTTCAAGGTCATTACAATATGAGTATGTGATACCGTATTCTAATCTGGCAATAAATGTTATCGGTTAGGTTATATGTGATATAACCGGATTATTGAATCAAGTGTTGATTTGATAATATGATATACAGATAAATAATATTAGTCGGTTATATATGATATAACCAGATTATTAAATCAAGTGTTGATTTAATAATTTGATATATATTTATATTTGATATAATTATATATTAACTAATATTAAGCTCACTTATTATTTTCTTTATATATATATATATATATATATATATATATATATATATATATATATATATATGAAGCATGGATTTTCTATTTTGAAAAAATAGATTAAGAGGTGGAAAATGGGAGATATTTTGGGCATGGGTGTGAAGTATGGATCATTCATTTCTTTATTAGTTTGGCTTCACTATTGAAGCATGGTAACTATTTTATATTGAGAGATATTCCATACTTCAATAAGTGATGGTTTTATTGAGCCATTCTTCATTCTTCACTCACTTGTGTTTTTTCCTTAGCTCATTTTCTTACACTCTCTCCATTCTCTTCTTCTTCCTCATCCAAGCCCTAACCCTCACATGAGTTGTGAATCCAAGGGCTTGAGAAAATTCCTAGTGAGCTAAAAACCCTACTTCATCATCCTAGTCTAGATTAGTATTTTAGAGTAGGATGTTTACTTCACTAATACTAGATTAGTGAAGAGGTAGCTTGAATTAGAGGAGCTTCGGGTGGATCATCTTCGACACAATGATCGCGAAGGAAGCTCGTTCATTCTTCAAGTGGAGCCTAGAGGAGTCGTAGGGACTATTACCAGGAGCTTTAGAAGTGAAGGACTTGGTCTTCAGAGGTTGTTGTTTCTTTCACTTAGTGTAAAGCTTTTTATATCATCATATAAATCCTAATACTCTAGTTAGATTCTAGGTTAGTGTAGCTTAGCACTCCGAAAATTTTAAAATTGCATGCTTGATGTCGGTATAAACCTTATGGTGGTGCTAGGATACACTTTCAGTAGATACTTATGCTAAGTATTCCGATGTAGTAATATTGAGAATTTAATTCTCTCTCAGATTACTTATCCGCGAGTGCGCTCCTTAATGAGTGTTACTTTATTAATTAAACACAATAATAAGAGCTAAGCTCTGTTTAAACACAATAATGCAGCACCTTACGTGCTCCCCACGTAAGCGCCAGCACAGGCCTCTTATAGGATTAAACCCTACAGCGGCGCCTCACGTGAAGTTCATGTGAGTGCCGACGTGCAGAGCACGTGGTGCTCGTTATATAAGAATTAAATTCTCAGGCAGTGCCCACGTGCATATGTCACGCCCCGCTTCTCAGTGTACGGAAGCGGTGACGTGGCGGACCCGCAACATATTTACTAAGAAATAAATACGTTAAGCGTAATTAAGTAATATATATATATATATATATATAATGCACAAGAATTGACAAGACATATAACATGAACAACAACTTTTATTAACATTCATCTTTACATACAACTGTATTGAAAAGGAAAACTACAATGATATAAAGCAATGCCTAAACAGTGGCATACAAACTGAAATAAGTACAAGATGAATTAGAAGTCCTGCTGGACAGTGAACTGGTCCAAGTCTTCCTGGCTCTGCTTGATCTCCTGAGAGTCCGGTCCTCCTGACAAGCATTCCAAAGAAAGAAAATAGACAGGAATGTCGTCAACGAACTAGTGCTCGGTAAGTCCCAAAAGAAAGAAAGGAATAGAACAAGTAAAGAGAATTGAAACCGGTAAGATGAACAGTTATAAGATTGCTATTCTAATGTAGTTTTTTATAGCTTGGTACAGAAGATATTTGTGTATACGAGGGGAGTCCATTTTACCCCATGGACTATGGTAACATGTAGTACAAGGCCCCATCAAAACCCACGGGATAACGACACGAGAGTTCATGTTGGTGTCTTTAGTGACCATCTCGTGCCACGTTAATACATTCTGTACCAATCTACCTCGTTAACCCCGTAATGTATTGTATAGAGTATATTTACAGATCTTGCTGAAACCATGGATACAAGTTATTCAAGCAGTCATGTTCAGGATGTAATCATGTATTCATGTCAAGTTATAACTATGGCTCGGTCAAGTCAAGTATTCAGGTTGATATTTGTGTTTGAATTCAGATATTCAGGTTCAAGTTCAAGTATACATGTCAGAGTTTGGATTCATGTTTGAATTGGATTCTGATTTGGATTTGGATTCAAGTTTGATTTAGATTTAGACTGAGTCAAACACTTGATACTGATTTAGATCCTGAATTAGGTTCGGGAGTTATCGGTAACTGCTGCACATGGACGGTAGGATTTGTGTCTTCTTCCAAAACAATTACCATTGATAACACCGTTAAGTAATCTACCTTAAATAGGCAAGCACTCACTTTCTCCGACTCTCTGGGGCTCAAGAGAATTGATCCCGCTTAAACCTATATTTACTAAAGTCCTTAACTGTTGTTTTATATAACTCGAGGGGGTTTTATGAAAATATTTTTAATATAGTTTCAAAATAACCTCGAGAAGTTATTTATATTATTTAGGGTTTTCATGGATGTGAATTTTAAGGGTTTGAGATATTTTAGTGATAGTAGCTTAGCTTGGAAAGTTTAGGGTATTTTACTGTAAAGATTGACTTTTGTTGGTATCTTGATGAAACTTGTAATTCTTTTATTTGAAAAAAGTAAGGTTATTATATTTTGAAAATATTTGGATTTTGTAATATTTATATAATTATTAAAAATTAAAATTTTAATTAAGTAGAAAAATTCGTTTTTCTTAAAAACCGTATTAAAATCCTTTCGAGACTGAATGCTCCGTGAGGAGGTCTGTATCTCGCTCTACTAGCCCAAGGATGTGCGATAATCCGCACCATCCAATAGTGGGTCCCCTAAAGAAGGTTGTAGAGGCTTATTTGCAAAAAAATTTAAAAATATAATTTTAAGAAATCCGGTTTTATAGTAAATGGTATTTTCTTGTAATATTGTATCCGTAACAAAAATACATACAAGGATATATCGTGCTATGGAACCATGTGTGTATGTGAGGGGTAGGTCGTTACCCCGTGAAATTTTCTAAAGGTATGTTTAAGCAAAACAAATAAAGATGATATATGCAAACTTCATGGTATTTTAATGTAAATGTTAAGTTAAAACTATCTTGTATGATATTTTTGATTAAAAGTTAGTTCTAAACATTGGTTTTATGATAACAAGTATGGTGTAGGAATATAGATGAAAAATATGTAAGAAAAATTGGAATTATAGAGTTTTAGAAGAAGATGTCGGTATTAACTCCAATTCCGACATATGTTTTGAAAATAGACTTTCAAAGAAGAAGAAGAGGGATTGTGTAACGACTCTGATTTTACTGTACGAAGATTTTTAAAGTTAATGTACAGAATGGAGTTTGCAAGCCTGACTACAATTTAAAAGTTATTTTTATTTAAGAACGGCAAGAAATAACTTATAGCTCATTGGTAAAGCCTTGCACTGCTGTGACGTTGCCCTTGTGTTCGAATCCCATCAGCCACATTATTTTTACAGATTTTTTTCTTTTAAACTTTTTGGAAGCCTAAAAGTTTACACGTGCAATACACGTAAAAATAAAAAGTCTATAAAATTAAACATGTGTAAAATGATATTTATACCGAGGAGAACATGTGGCACCAATCCGACGGATCACCTCAAGAAAACGACCAGCGAGATTTGCTAAAGAGCCGGCGGCGACGGGTTCCCCATTGGGAATGGTCCCCAAACTCTGCACTCCTGACTCTTGGACTACCCCCATTACCCCTGTTCTGTTTGTTTTCTCTGCAATTTAACAGAGAATTAAAATTCATCTTTAATCTCATTTTTAATACTTTTTAATTCAATCTTTCAATTCCAAAACCCTAATTTCACCCTATAAATACAACCCCATACCCTAGCCCCTCCTCATTCTGAAATCTCTAGTCAAAATTATCAAAAATTCTCAAGTCCAAGAAGAGTACAAGTGGAGTTAGCCCAGGGTCAAATTCCGGCGAGGATTAGAGGCGATTCCAGCAACCCCACGACGTCATGAAGGATACGATATCTTCCTCTACCTCTCCTCTCTCTTCCTAACTTGTAAGTTCCTTCTAATTCCTCTCTCTCTTCGCTAAATTCTCTTTTCAAAACAAAGTATCGGTAAGTGAAGTAATTACCGATGTAAATCTTCTAAACTCTATAATCCTACTTTTCATTTATATATTGTTCAATAAACTTTTACACAATATTTTTAACACTATTATAAAGGTTTAGAAACAACTTTCACTCTAAAACTCCATGTTAATTAACTTTAATTAAGCTTTTAGATTTAAATACCATAAAGTTTATATACATTATCTTTTAAATATTTTGCTTAGCATACCTTTAGAAAAATTCACGAGGTAATGACCTACTTATCACATACACACATATTGACATAGCACGATTCTCTTGAGACAAAACTTTTGTGGCAAAATACGACTTTTCATCAAAATACCTTGAACTATATAAACCCGGTTTTCTTTAAATGGTGTTACCAAATTCTTTGCGATTATATCTTTACAACCCATTTTGGGGAACCCACTATTGGATGGTGCGGATTATCGCACATCCTCGGGTTAGTTGAGCGAGATGCAGACCTCCTCACGGAGCATACGATCTCGAAAGAATTTTAATACGATTTTTAAGAAAAACAAGATTTTCTACTTAATAAATAAAATTAATTTTTAGTAATTATATAAATGTTATCAGACCGTATATTTTTAATATATAATAAAATTCCATGTTTGCTAGAAAATAAAAAAATGACAAGTTTCATTAAAATACCATCAAGTATCACTACAAGACAAGTTTCACTAAAATACCTTGAACTATTCGAGCTAAGTTACTATTCACTAATATACCTCACTCTTTAAAATTCACATCCATGGAAACCCTAAAGAACATAAATAATTACTTGAAATTTATTTTGAAAGTATATAAAATATTTTTCATAAAACTCTCTCGAGATATATAAAATTACATTAAGGACCCTAGTAAATATAGCTTCAAGCGGGACCAATTCTCTTGAGTCTCAGGGAGCCGGAGAAAGTGGGTGCTTGCCTATTTAAGGTAGACAAACTAAAAACGGTGTTATTAACATGGTAATTGTCTTGGAAAAATACACAAATCCTGCCGTTCCTGTGCAGCAGTTACCGATTACTCCTAAACTTAATTCAGGATCCAAATTCTGTTCTAAGTGTCTGACTCAAGTCTGAGTCCAAATCAATCTAAATCCAATCCAAACATGAATCCAATCATAATTCCATTTCAACATGAATCTCATATAACCAATATGTATACTTGAACCTGAACCTGAATATCAGAACAAGATCAATATGCAAACATGACTTGACCTGACCGAACCATGACTATATCTAACTTAATTACATGCCTACTTGATACATCCTGAAACCATTTACATGAACAACTTGTACCAATGGTCTCGGCAAGTTTGATAACTACAATCTATATAATATACATTACGGGGTTTAACGGGGTAGACTGGTACAGAATGTATTAAAAGTAGAACGATGATGGACACTAAAATACGTAGATAAAAATCCATTGCTGTTGTCCTATAGGTATTGACGGGGCCTTGTACTACGGGTTACCATAGTCCACGGGGAAAGTTGGACTCCTCTCGTATACACTGATACCTTCTGTACTAAGTTACAAACAACTACGTTAGTATAGCAAACATATACCTGTTTATATTACCAGTTCTCTCCTCTTTACTTGTTCTATTCTATCTTATTTTTGGGACATACCAAGCGCTAGTCCGTTGACGACATTCCTGTTTCTTTCTTTCTTTGGAATGTTCGTTAGGACGACCCGACCCTCAGAAGACCGAGCCCAGCCAGGAGTACTTTGAGCAGATCACCGAGCAGCACGACTTCTAGCTTTCACTTGTACTTATTTCAGTTCATATGCCATTGTTTAGGCATTGCTTTCCATCATTGTATTTTCCTTTTCAAAAGCAGTTGTAATGTAAATATGAATGTTAATAAAAGTTGCTGTTGTTATTACATCTCTTGTCATTCTTGTGCTTTTATTTATATTGCTTATTTACGCTTAATGTGTTTACTTCTGAGTAAATACGCCGCGGCCCGGCACGTCTACTTCTCCGTATACTGGGAAGCGGGGCGTGACAGGTTTTGTTGGCGGCCCATGCTGGTTAGTTCTGCATGGAATTCTAAGAAATATATCACAAGAATTATAAGAATCAGTAACTAAATATTCCTTACATTTTTAATCTCTTGAATCTATCCTAACCCTTCCTTCTCTCAAGGTTATAAATTCTCTGAATAACACGACCACCAACGTGAATGGCAACACCCCACCACCTCTTCTACCACCACCACCTACTGTTACCGCTCCCATCAATAAGCAGAAGGTACTGCTTGAGGCGATAAGGAGTCTCTTGGAGGGTCAGCAGCAGTAGACTGCTATCCTCTTGCACCGTCCTGAAGCTGAGGCACCCGGAGTCAAGCGATTCCGGGCACTGCACCCGAAACATTTCTCTGGGAAAGAAAGCCCACTGGAGGCAAAAGAATGGGCTTAGTCCATTGAAGATGACCTGGTAGCAGCACAAGTGCTTAAGATCGCTTGGGTCAGAGTTGCGAAGCTGCAACTCACAGACAACGCTCGAGTATGGTGGAAGGATGAAGAAAGCCGCCTTGCCCAGCTGATTGAATGGAAGACTTTTCGCGACATGTTCGACGCGAAATACATTCCCGAGACTACCCGATTCGACATAGAATAGCAGTTCATCCACTTGCAGCAAGGTTCGATGTAGAACAAATCCGTGGATGAATATGATATTGAGTTTACCATGCTTAACAGGTTCGCGGCACACTTGATCCCGACTGCTGAAATCAGGGTATGAAGATTTCAGCAAGGGTTGGACCCGGAGATCCAAGCTGCACTAGCTACAGGGGATTTCCCAACCCATGATCTTTCACTGAAGGCTGCCCGACGATATGAAGTAGTGGTGAAGAGGAAAATCAGACCTCAGATTGCCGGTGTAAAGCGCCCTGCCACCTAGATGGCAGGAGGAGCCTCTTCCATGCCAACTTTTACACCCAGGAGACCGAAAGTAATATTTAACCGGCCAAGTCCAGATTTTTGCTTCTACTGCAAGAGAGATAGACACCTGGTAAAAGACTGCAGGAATGCAAACGTCCTATGCTTAGTTTGTGGCGCATCCACTCACGACATTGGAACATGTCCTCATAGACGCAACCAAGTTCCATCACACATCACCTTTCCGCAGTGGACAGCTATTCAGGCTCCTGCACCTTGTCTTGCCCTACCTACTCCACTTTCTCGTGGATCTCCTGCATAGCCTCTCGTCAGTTCCATAGGGCAATGAGGAACATGCCTCAAAGGTAAAGAAACATGCCCCAACGACAGAGGAATGTGCCTCCAATTAGGAGGAATGTACCCCGGCGTCAGGCTTTCACTTTAGAGGCCGTAGAAGCCGAAGTTATAGGTCATGGTAACACTGGTAATCCTTCATCTTTCAAAACCCTTGCATCATTTCGTTCTTTCAAACATATTTTTCATGCACTTTCAGTACCATATTAGTAGTTCTTTTTACCACCACTGTGATCAAAATTTTCTTGAATCATTTACAACATCCTTTTATAAATTTCGAGGACAAATTTTTTATAAGGAGGGTAGAATGTAACGAATCTGATTTTACTGTACAATTTTTTTTAAAGTTAATGTACAGAATGGAGTTTGCAAGCCTGACTACAATTTAAAAGTTATTTTTGTTTAAGAACAGCAAGAAATAAGTTGTAGCTCATTGGTAAAGTTTTGCACTGCTGTGACGTAGCCCCTGTGTTCGAATCCCATCAACCATATATTATTTTTACTGATTTTTTTCTTTTAAAATTTTTGGAAGCGCAAAAGTTTACACGTGCAATACACGTAAAAATGAATAGTCTGGAAAACTAAACATGTGTAAAATGATATTTATACTGAAGACAACACGTGGCTCCAATCCGATAGATCACCTCAAGAAAACGACCGGCGAGATTTGCTAAAGAGCCGGCGGCGACAGGTCCCCGGTAGGGAATGGACCCCAAACTCTGCACACGTGACTCTTGGCCTATCCCTATTACCCCTGTTCTGTTGTTTTCTCTGCAATTTAACAGAGAATTAAAATTCATCTTTAATCTCATTTTTAATGCTTTTCAATTCAATATTTCAATTCCAAAACCCTAATTTCACCCTATAAATACAACCCTATACCCTAGCCCCTCCTCATTCTGAAATCTCTAGTCAAAATTATCAAAAATTCTCAAGTCCAAAAAGAGTACAAGTGGAGTTAGCCCAGGGTCAAATTCCGGTGAGAATTAGAGGCGATTCCGACAACCCTACGACGTCACGAAGGATACGAAATCTTCATCTACCTCTCCTCTCTCTTCCTAGCTTGTAAGTTCCTTCTATTTCCTCCCTCTCTTCACTAAATTCTCTTTTCAAAACAAAGTATCGGTAAGTGGAGTAATTACCGATATAAATCTTCTAAACTCTATAATCTCACTTTTCATTTACATATTGTTCAACAAACTTTTACATAATATTTGTAACACTATTATAAAGGTTTAGAAACAGCTTTCACTTTAAAACTCTATATTAATTAACTTTAATTAAGCTTTTACAATTAAATACCATGAAGTTTATATACGTTATCTTTTAAACATTTTGCTTAGCATACCTTTAGAAAACTTCACATGGTAATGATCTACCTCTCACATACACACATATTGACATAGCACGATTCTCTTGAGACATAACTTTTGTGGCAAAATACGACTTTTTATCAAAATATCTTGAACTATAAAAACCTGGTTTTCTTTAAATGGTGTTATCAAATTCTTTGCGATTATATCTCTACAACCCATTTCGGGGAACCTACTATTGGATGGTGCGGATTATTGCACATTCTCGGGTTAGTAGAGCGAGATACAGACCTCCTAACGAAGCATACGATCTCAAAAGAATTTTAATACGATTTTTAAAAAATACGAGATTTTCTACTTAATAAATAAAATTAATTTTTAGTAATTATATAAATGTTATCAAACCGTATATTTTTAATATATAATAAAATTCCATATTTTCTAGAAAATAAAAGAATAACAAGTTTTATTAAAATACCATCAAGTATCAATACAAGACAAGTTTCACTAAAATACCTTGAACTATTCAAGCTAAGTTACTATTCACTAATATATCCCACTCTTTAAAATTCGCATCCATGGAAACCCTAAAGAACATAAATAATTACTCGAGATTTATTTTGAAAGTATATAAAATATTTTTCATAAAACCCCCTCGAGATATATAAAATTACATTAAGGACCTTAGTAAATATAGGTTTAAGCGGGACCAATTCTCTTGAGCCTTAGGGAGCCGGAGAAAGTGGGTGCTTGCCTATTCAAGGTAGAAAACTAAAACGGTGTTATCAATGTTAATTGTCTTGGAAAAAGATATAAATCCTGCCGTCCATGTGCAGCAGTTACCGATAACTCCTAAACTTAATTCAGGATCCAAATTCTGTTCTAAGTGTCTGACTTAAGTCTGAGTCCAAATCAATCTAAATCCAATCCAAGCTTGAATCCAATCATAATTCCAATTCAACCTGAATCCAATTCAACATGAATCCAAAATGTCTAACATGTATAATTGAACCTGAACCTGAATACCAGAACAAGATCAATATGCAAACATGACTTGACTTGACCGAACCATGGCTATATCTTGACTTGATTACATGCCTACATGATACATCCTGAAACTGTTTACATGAACAACTTGTACCCATAGTCTCGAAAAGTCTGATAACTACAATCTATATAATATACATTACGGTGTTTAACGGGATAGACCGGTACAGAATGTATTAAAAGTGGCACGATGATGGACACTAAAAGACGTAGATAAACATCCATTGCTGTTGTCCCGTAGGTATTGACGAGGCCTTGTACTACGGATTACCATGGTCCATGGGGAAAGTTGGACTCTTCTCGTATACACTGATACCTTCTGTACCAAGCTACAAACAACTACGTTTGTATAGCAAACATATACATGTTTATATTATCAATTCTCTCCTCTTTACTTGTTCTATTCTATCTTATTTTTGGGACTTACAGAGCGCTAGTTCACTGGCGACATTCTTGTTTCTTTCTTTCTTTGGAATGTTCGTCAGGAGGATCCGACCCTCAGGAGACCGAGCCCAGCCAGGAATACTTCGAGCAGATCACCGAGCAGCACGACTTTTAGCTTTCACTTGTACTTATTTCAGTTCATATGCCATTATTTAGGCATTGCTTTCCATCATTGTATTTTCCTTTTCAAAAGCAGTTGTAATGTAAATATGAATGTTAATAAAAGTTGTTGTTGTTATTACGTCTCTTGTCATTCTTGTGCTTTTATTTATATTGCTTATTTATACTTAACGTGTTTACTCCTGAGTAAATACGTCGTGGCCCGTCACGTCTACTTCTCCGTATACTGGGAAGCGGAGCGTGACAGATTGGGAGGAACTTACAAGCTAGTTAGGTTAAGAGAAGGTAGAAGGAGGGGGGTTGTCGTCGTGGCGTCGCGGAGTCGCCAGAACTTGTTTCGATTCTCACCGGAAGTTGATCTCTTGTTAACTCCACTTGTACTACTCTTGTACTTAGAAAATTTTGAGAGTTTTGGATAGGGATTTCAGAATGATGAAGGACTAGGGCATGGGATAGTATTTATAGTGTGGAATTAGGCTTTTGGAATTAAAATGGCGAGTTAAAATGCATTAAAATGGTGATAAATGTGGAATTGAAAGGTCTCTGTTTGATAGCAGTGCAGAGGAGTTAGGGGTAGGGGAAGGATCGAGTGTGCAAAGCCCGGGCCTCATTAGGCTCGGGGGGACCCTCGGTGCCAGCCTTGGAGGGAATCTAGCCGGTCATTTTGGGGGGTGAGGTGGTGGATTTTGGCCACGTGTACATCCCTCTGTTAACTCCCTTTTGCACACGTTTGATTTTTCCATCTTTTCGTTTTTGTGTGTATTGCACGTGTAAACTTTTGGGCTTCCAAAAAGTTTTAAAAATAAATCAGAAAAATAAATGTGTCTGATGGGATTCGAACACAGGGGCTACATCACAACAGTGCAAGGGCTTTACCAGTGAGCTATAAGTGGTTTCTTGCTGTTCTTGAACAAAATATACTTATAACTTGTACTCAGACTTTTAAACTCCTTTCTGTACATTAAACTAAAAAATTTTGTACAGTAAATTTAGAGTCGTTACAGCATAGCACGTGAGCGTCAGCGCCTAAATTAAAGAGAGTAGAATTAAATTCTATACAAAAATGTGGATATTCTCTGTTAAACAGAGCCGGTGGATCAAAGATCCAATAGTGATTAAAAAATTATCAAATGATGGAATTAAATTCTATTAGGGGGAAAATATCTCCCTGATCTTTTTAAATAAAAAAAATCTCTTCTCTGTTAAACAGAGCCGTTGGATCAAAAATCCGATGGTAGAATTAAATTCTATTAAGGAAAAATATTTTCCTAATCTTTCTAAATGAGAAAGATATTCTTGGTTGGATCAAAGATTCAATGATAGAATTAAATTCTATTTTTTAGGAAAACACTTCCCTTGATCTTTCTAAAAGAGAAAGATATTCAGAGAGTTATTGGATCAAAAATCCAATGAGAAAATATTTCCCTGATCTTTCCAAATGAGAAAGTTAAATTCTGAACCCTTAGATTAAAAAAATCCATTGGTGATTAAAAATCACCATTTGATAAAATTAAATTCTATTTATGGGAAAATATTTCTCTAATCTTGTTAAAAATAAGAATATATATATATATATATATATATATTTTCTATGAAACAAAAATCACTGGATAAAATATCCAACGGTGAATAAAATCCCCTAAATAATTTTTGAGGCCAATTAAATCAATTGGCGTCTCCTAAATTAGAGATTTTCTCAAACCAACTAACAATTTGCCTTCTCTATATAAAGGACCCGAGACTTCAAGTCTCGAGGAGGAAGGAACCCCATAAGTTTTCCACAAAACTGAGAATTTAATTCTCTTCTTAAAGAAGAAGATCCTCGCTCTTCCAAACCCTAGGTAAAGAAAAAAGCAGAGATAAAACGTATCTCCTCTGCCTAGCATAAAGAAAACAAGAGTCTAATCCATCATAAAAAGAACTTAGTTCTTCTTCTGATCTGAGATTTGCAAAGCAAATATTTCTACAAGTTGAGAATTTAATTTTTATCGAGGAGATTCTATTCTTCAAACTCAAAATTTAGGGGAAAGAACTAGATTAAAAGAAAAAGAGAGAAGAGAACGTATGTTCTAGGAATTTAATTCCTTTGCAAACAGGATTTAACCCTACATAAAGAACTTAGTTCTTATAAAAAGAATAGAAAACTTAGTTCTCCAATAAAACCGATCTCAGATCTTCAAAACAGAGATCTTGGTGATCATTAATGGCCAAAATGCCATTAACAGAGATTCAATCTCTGGAAAAAAAGGACTTGGCGCCTCATGTGAAACACACGTGCGTAACCTAAAGATTCTCTTAAATGGGACTCGGCGCCTCACGTGCTTCCCATGTGAAGAGCCCAAAATATAAACTCGGTGCCTCACGTGCTTCCCACATGAAGCGCCTAAAATATAAACTCGGTGCCTCACGTGCTTCCTATATGAGCACCCAAAACAAAAGAATCGGCGCCTCACGTGCTTCCCACGTGAAGCGCCCAAAATATAAACTCAGTGCCTCACATGAAATACACGTGGCCGCCCAAAAATATAAACTCGGCGCCTCACGTTCTTCCCACGTGAGTGTCCAACAAAACAGAATGCTCAGCGCCTCACGTGAAACACACGTGAGCGCCGTATAAAAATGCCGAGCACAAAAGATTTAGTCAAAATGACTAAGTGCTTAGCACTGCTTGGACAACGTCCATATCTGAGCGCCTCACGTGGTACACATGTGAGCACCGGAGCAGAAAATAAGTGCTTAGCACTTTTAAATAAAGGGGGAAAGCCCAAGTCCGAGTAGACCAAGCCCAAATCGGCTAAGTCTTTGAAATTTCTTGCAGCTGAGCCCAAACGCTCTGTTGTTGGATCTCAACAAAAAATTTGATGACCACTAAAATATTGCTAAGTTGATCTTAGTCTCAAATAAGACTAACATATTCTTAGTAAAAATAAATTGAGCCTAAATGCTCATATATTTAAGCTGATCTTAATTTCAAACTAGATTAACGGTTCTTAAGCAAAACAAGATATTCTTTGAACTAAAAGAACATACAACTTAAGTTCAAACCTAAATCTAAAATATATGGATTTGGACTAATCTGCGCCCTACGGGCGACGACATAAACTAATCTCCGTATATAATCCACGGGCAACCAAAACAAACAAAATAACTAAAAGTACATCTTCGCACCTCTACTAGGGTTCTATGAGCATCAAGTATGCAATTTAAAATATCTAGAAGGCTAAGTATGTTAAACAAGAATCGAATTAGAGAATTAGGATTTTAAAGTTAAGCAAACAAATTCTAAACTAAGTGAAGAGAGTCTACAATCTTTGTAGTCCAGCCCTTCACTTCTAAAGCTCCAAGTAGTAGTCCCCAGAACTCTTCTTTGACTCTACTTGAAGGATAGAACGAGCTTGCATGTTCTCTTCGTCGTCGAAGATGATCCATCTTGAGGCAACTCACACTCAAGCTCACACTTCACTAATCATAGTATTAGTGAAGATAACAACCTATCCTAATTTGCTAGAGTAGTGTAGCTTGATGAAGTAGGAATTTTGCTCACTAAAAATATTTCTGTTCTTTTCTTTTCTTTTCTTATTCTCACCCTAGAAAAACTAGTGAGGAGATGAAGAAGAAGATGAACTTGGAAGTGAGAGAGTGTGAACCATGAAGATAAGATGAGATGAGATGAGAATTACAAATATCTATGAATAAAACAAAGAAAAAGAGGTAGGTCATGGCTTCTCAAGGCTTCTCTAAGCAACCCAAGAAAAATGGCTCATTCTCTTTTTCTTTAATTCATAAATGTAAACCATTATCTTCTCATCTTTACTTCTAATGTGATTCTCACATATCCATGCTCCATGTATCATCAACCATGATACAAAATGTATGTGTGTGTGTGTGTGTGTGTGTATAAAGAGAAGAAAATCTTAAGTGAGCTTAATATTAGTTTATATATATATATATATATAATTATTAAATCAACACTAGATTCAATAATCCGGTTATATCATATATAACCCGGCTAATATCAAATATATATATATATATATATATGTATATCAAATCATTAAATCAACACTTGATTCAATAATTCAGTTATATCACATATAACCGGCTAATATTTAATATTAATATATATATATATATATCAAATAATTAAATCAACACTTGATTCAATAATCCAGTTATATCATATATCGCTGGATTAGAATACGGTATCATATACTCGTATTTAATCAAGCTCCAGCACATATCTCCATACGTGCCATACTTCGTTTCGCTTGAGCTAGGAAATCTCTATGTGGGACTGTCATGCCCCGCTTCCCAATAAACGGAAACGGTGACGTGGCAAGCCCGCGGTATATTTATCCAGAGAAGGTCATTCTCTAAATAAATATACTAAGCGTATTAAAACAATAATACACAATATAAGAATAAATTGAGACTTGTAGAAATTTTTCAACAAACATATCTATTTACATTCAACTTCCAATATTTACAAATACAAGAATTATGCTGGAAAGTAAATACAATAAAGAAAATTCCTAAATAAGTGGCATACATAAATGAAGGAAAAGAAGCTGAGATAGCTCTGAGTAGCTATCTGGTCGTAGTCCTCCTCTTTGGCTTCAACTTCCTCCGTCTCGACAGTATTCGACGAACATTCCAAGAAAAGAAAAATGGGTGGAATGCCCGTCAGCGAATTAGAGCTCGGTAAGTCCCAAGAATAGGCAAGAGTAAAGAAAATGACAAGAGTAGAATATATATACATGACGAGTAAGAGTATATGATCATAGGTAAATATATACTATAGGTTTCTAGATGGTCATGATGTTAACGTTAAGTTCCAAATATGAATGTCAACACAGCTGTAGAAGTACTCACGAGCTCAAGAGTGGGGCCCCAGGAGCAAGGAAACACAGGCCCGCTTCATGTGTTAGCATCGGGGCTCTAGGCTGTGGATGAGTCAACCCGACTGATATTCGAGTAAAATAAAAAAAAGGTTAATACGGGACTCTGAAGCTCCGTTATATTCACACAAGAAACTATCCCAAGAACCCCGTATATAATATATTATAACTGGTTAATATGATTATCTAATTTGATTGATTGATATATCTTGATCGAAAACCTAGATTGCAAAAGGTGTAAATTGTATTCGAGTGAGTTGAGTAATGTACGAGTCATGAAAATTTCAATCTGGATTCGATTCAAGTTGGTTCGAGTAGATTGGATTCGAGTTCATATTCGGGTTTAGATTCGAGTTCGAGTTTGTATTCGAGTTCAAGTTTAGATTTGAGTTCATGTCTTTCCATGTGAATTGATGAAAATTGTTAAACTCTTATATTCAGGAGATATCGGCAACTGCTGCACATGGACGGCATGAATTATGTCTTTTTCCAAGACAATTGCTATTGATAACTCCATTAAATTTTCTAATCTAAATAGGCAAGCACTCACTTTCTCCGGCTCCCTGGGACTCAAGAGAATTGATCCCGCTTAAACATATATTTATCTAAGCTCCTTAAAATATTGTTTGCATATCTCGAGGGGTTTATGAAAAATATTTTAATATATAGTTTCAAAATAAACCTTGAGGGTGATTTATAACATTTAGGGTTTTCATGACCATGTATTTTAATTATTGTGGTGTTTTAATGATAAAACCTAGATTTTTGAAAGTTTGTAGTATTTTTATGAAAACTACTATATTTCCCCAATAAAAGAGCAAAGCTCTGTTCAAAACTTGAAAGGTAGCGCCAAGAGTTAAAAACTCTGAGGCAGCGCCTCACGTGCCTTGCACTAGGGCGCCGGCGCCAAGAGTTAAAAACTCTGAGGCAGCGCCTCACGTGCCTTGCACGAGAGCGCCGACGCCAAGAGTTAAAAACTCTGAGGCAGCACCTCACGTGCCTCATACGAGGGCGCCATCGCCAGAACTAAAAGCTCTCTGTTAGACAGAGCCGTTGGATCAAAGATCTAACGGAGATGATAAATCATCAAACTGCAGAATTAAATTCTGCTGAGGAAATATCCCTCAAATCTTTCTAAATAAGAAAGATTACTCTCTGTAAAACATAGCACCGTTGGATTAAAAATCTAATAGTGATTAAAAATCACTAATCTGCAGAATAAATTCTGTATAGGAAAATATTTTCCTAATCTTGTTAAAAACAAGAAAGATATCTTTTGTAAAACAGAAGTCCTTGGATCAAAAATCCAACGGTGGATAAAATCCCCAAATCAATTAAAGATCTCTCAAGAAGAGAATTCTTTAACTAAATCAACAAACTTGCCTCTACTTTTTAAAGGACCCAAGACTTCAAGTCTTATACAGAAGAACCCCCCCCCCCCCCCCAAACTTCAAAAAAAAAAGAGCAAGTAAGAAGAAAGCTTTAAGAGGGAAGAAAGAAGAACACCTCTCTTCGAGGTAAATAAAAATAATAGAGATCAGAGTATCTCATCTGCATATTCAAGGATTTAACCCTTATAAAAGCACTTAGTTCTTCCTCTGGATCTGAGATCCATGAGACAAGTCTTCCACAAATGAGAATTTAATTCTCAAAGAGATGAACTTGTTCTTGGGGATCAAAGATCTAGAAAAGAACAGAGAATTGAACTCTTCAGAACAGAATATGCGAAGAAAACCTAGCGTCCAAGCACCTCACGTGTCCCTCACGTGGGCGTTGCTCAATAAAAGGTGCTTGGCACTCAATGGTGGCGCTCAGCGCCAAGCGCCTCACATGGGCATTGCTCAATAAAGAGTGCTGAGCACTCAATATTTGGCGCTTAGCGTCAAGCGCCCCACGTGCCCCTCTTTGTAACAACACCAAATTTCCAATACAAGTTTTTACAAAAAAAATTCAAAAAAATCCATAAAGGGGTATTTTAGCCTGAGCACAAGTTATAAGTAATTATTTTGCTTTTAAATTACAAGTTAAAAGAATGTAACAACTCCATTTTTAGTGTACAAAAATTTGCTTTAAAATTAATGTATACTTGGGGTATTTACATTTACTGTTATTAGTTTAAGTAATTAATTAGCTCCATAATTACAAGGAGCTTGTAGCTCATTGGTAATACCTTGAACTGCTGAACCAAGCCACCAGAGTTCAAATCCCATACCCTATATTATTTTTAATATTGTTTTTATTTTGAACCTTTAGAATACCAAGAGTTTACACGTACATATCTCATAAAAACCCCACTACACCCAAAGATATAACTTTTCCAGAGGGTAGATGAACCGTCGGGGGGGATCCCGGCGGCCTGACTCGGCCGGGAATCGGCCAAATCGGCCCCGACTCGGCCGACTCAGTCTTCCGACCGAGTCACGGCCGAGTCGGCCGATTCCGGCGACGACCTCAACATGAAAGTTGTGTCTTTTCATATTCCCTATGCACCTGCAAAATTTCAGCCTCAGACCATTTCCAGAACTCATTTAATACCCCAATTACTCCACTTTTAATACATTTTTAATACATTTTATCACATTTTTCATTTTAATCTTTCACCTACCCTAACCCTAGCCTAACCCTATAAATACCACCCCTACCCTCTACCCTCTCACCCTAAAATTCTGAGCCCACTCACTTAAAATTCCAAGAAAACTTGTGTACTTTGAAAACAAGCTCGAGGCGAAGCTCCGGCGGAATCTACGGCAAACTTTCGGCGATCGTTTTAGGAACTACCGGCGACGACGCAACACATCGGTGATTCCACTAGTTCCCTCTCACCCTCTTGTGTGTCCTAAAACCGTAAGTCCCAATTCCTACCTATCTCTTCTATAAAAAAAATACGGTTTTACAAAACCCGACGGAATCGGAACAAATCTGATTTCCGATTCGGTTTTTTATAAAATTCCACTTCTCACTAATACAATCATACTTAAACTTTCTCATATTGACTATTAAATACTAATCAACCAAATTGATTAAGTTTCATCACATGAAATAATGGCAGTTTCAATTTATCGTATTTTTCACTTAAATACCACATTGTTTCAATTCTACATTTAACTCCATTAAACTTGCTATACCTTTAAAGTAGAGCACGAGGTAACGACCTACCTCCTCACACACTCATATACAACCTAACACGATACCATCGAAAACTTAGAATACGGGAAAAACAAACATTTTCATTTAAATACCCTTTACTTAATAAAACCATTTCTAAAAGATTTAGTATTGATACACTTTTTAAATAAATACCACTTATTATGAAAATAGGATAAGATTGTGGACATCGGTCGTTTATCTAAACCTGACTTTGTGGTGTTTAGGCTAAGCAAGTGAGAAAGGTAACTTTAAAAAGCCCGTCTCACGGTGATTCGTGAGCGGATCCCTCCTTTCTTCACTTGTACTTACCTGGCCACAATTGGCGGTGAAGAGGCGATTTGAAATATCTCATAACTTGTCGTTTTGGACCAGTTAGGAATAGTCTAGTTGACTTAGGAGACCCTAGAACATAGAATATCTTTACAAATAAATACCATTTACTTCATAAAACCGTTTTCTAAACTATTAGTATTTATACAATCTTTGCAAAGCGCCGCTACAACCCATTTTGGGGAACCCGTTCGGGATGGTGCGGATTATCGCACATCCTCGGACTTAGTAGTGCGAGATTCAGACCTCCGCAAGGAGCATTCGGTCTCGAAAGATTTAAAATACGACGTCTTAAGAAAAATGAGATTTTTAGAATATAAAAAATATATTAAAATTATTTTTGTATAAATATATGTATATTTATCATTAAAATACCTATTTTGTTATGTTATAAATATTCCACCTTTTTCTAAAAAATCACAAGAATCAATTTTACACCAAAATACCATGAATTCCATATAAATCAATATTACAAATAAATACCTTTATTAGGATATTTTCACTAGAAATATCACAATATAAAATCCACATTCATTACAACTCTAAAGACGAATAATAAATACTTGGGATATATTTCGAAAAGTATATAAAAGTATTTTTACATAAAACCTCCTCAAGTTCTATAAATTACCCTAAGGACCCTAGTAAACATAGGTTTAAGCGGAACCAATCTCTTGAGCCTCAGGGAGCCGGAGAAGTGGGTGCTTGCCTATTTAAGGTAGACAAATTAATAAAAACAATCAGAACTTCAAGTTATTTTGCTGATTGTCTGACTCGGTTTGAGTCTCAGTATAATCTGACTTGAATATGATTCAAGTACAATCTACAATCTACAACCTTCAATATTACAATTCAACCTGAATCCATGAATCCAATTATCAATCTATACAACTTGACTGAACCGAACCATGGATATACATTCCATTTACATGGTTCTCCAATTATTCCATTTACATGATTCTACGGTTACATCCGTTTACTGATATCATGGTTTCGGTCAGTCAACCAATTATACAATCAATACAATTTACAAGACAAACAATACAATCAAAACACTACGGGGTTTAAGGGGTAAATTGGTACGGAAGGTGTTAAAAGTGGCACGAGACGGTAAGATTAAGACACCTAACCTGTATTCCGTTGCTGTTGTACCGTGGCCCAACGGTTCCTTGAGTTCCTAATACCTTAGTCTCCAGGGCAAGTGAGACTCTTCTCGTATACACTGGTATCCTTCTGTACCAAGCTACAAATAACAGCGTTAACACTAAATATAACAATATAACAATATAATAAAACTGTAAAAGCTACTCTCTCTCTCTTTCTTACTCTCTGTCTATTCTATTTCTCCTCTTATCTTTGGGACTTACCGAGCGATCTGTTCGCTGACGACATTCTATTTCTTTCTTCTTTGAATGTCGTCAGGTGATTTGGAACCGTTAGAGATCGAGCCAACTGCAGAAGATTTGGATCAGTACAGCGAAGACCCTGAGCTCTAGACATTGTACACATTTCCTTTCAGTACTTTACATTCCTGTTATGCCATTGTTTAGGTATCGCTTTTATTTCAGTTGTATTTAATTTTCATGCATTGTACAAAAGAATGTTAATAAATAAAATTGCTGTTCAGTTTATATATCTTGTCTCTTGTGTATTTACTTTTATATTGCTTAGATACGCTTAGCGTATTTGTTTCTGAGTAAATACGTAGCAGACCAGTCCCGTCCCCTTCGCCGTATACCGGGAAGCGGGGCGTGACACTCTTGTGGACGCTATTCAACATAAAACGCTTGGTACTCATCAGCCAGCGCCCAGCACCTAGAGCCCACAGCACGTGGGCGCCATAAAAAGTGTTTTAACACTCCACAAAAAAACAAAAAAAGAGGGGGAAAGTAAAATAAAGCATGAGTGTCAGAACCCATATAAATGCTCGGCATTGTTTGCACAGAAAGGGGACTAAGCCCAAGCAAGTGCTTGGCACTTTATTTAAATGACAAAGACCGAGGGGGCTGAGCCCAAGTTGACCAGATCCCAAATTCAGATCAACCGAGCCCATGTGCTCATTATTTTCCAAGTTAGTCTTAGTCCCAAACACAACTACTGATCCTCCGACAGGATATTCATCCCATACCTCCCCTCAATCCGGAAATCGGTTCAAGGATACATCTCTGTAACAACTCCATTTTTAGTGTACAAAAAATTTGCTTAAAAATTAATTTATACTTAGGGTATTTACTTTTGTTGTGATTACTTTAAATAATTAATTAGCTCTTTAATTATAAGAAGGAGCTTGTAGCTCATTGGTAATACCTTGCACTGCTGAACCAAGCCACCAGAGTTCAAATCCCATACCCCACATTATTTTTATTAATGTTTTATTTTGGATTTTTAGAATACCAACAGTTTACACGTGCATATCTCACAAAAACCCCACTACACTAGAAAAAATAACCATGCAAGAGGGATCACCAACCGATGGCACGGATTCCGGCTGCCTGACTCGGCCGGAATCGGCCGACTCGGGCCGCCGCCGCCGGCCGGAGTTGCCGATTTGGTCGAGTCCCCAACATAGAAATTGTGCCTCTTGGCCTCCCCTGCACACCTGTATGGTTTAAATACATAGACCAGTAATAGAGCCCTTTAAAATCACATTAAACCCAATTTTTATTACATTTATCATATTTTTTTCCAATTAAACCTTTCATCTACCCTAACCCTAGCCTAACCCTATAAATACAACCCCTAAACACTACCCCCTCACCCCAAAATTCTTAGCAAACTCTCAAGAAATTCCTAGAAACCCTAGTGTGCATTTGAAATGAGCAAAGAGGCGAAGCTCCGGCGAATTTTCCGGCGACATCCCTAGGAGTTCTCGGCGACGAAATGGCACACCGGAAACTACGTCCACTCCCTCTCCCTCTTCTCTTTAAGATAAACCCGTAAGTCCTACCTTCCCCCTTCTCTACTCTTTCTGAAAATACGAAATTCTAAAACCCGACGGAATCGGAACAAATCCGATTTCCGATTCGGTTCTTCCTAAAATCTCACTTTTCCTTTAATACAATCTTGTTAAACCATTACATGTTGACTATTAAACACTAACTAATTATATTGAACAAGTTCCATATCAAAATAAATTGCTATTTCCATTTTACCGTACTTTTTCATTAAAATACCATATAGTTTCATTTTTGACATTTAAACATCACAAACTTGCTATACGTTTAAATAGATCATGAGGTAATGACCTACCTCCTCACAATACTCATATGCAATATAGCACAATACCTTTCGGGAATATAGAATACGGGAAAATGAAACACTTCAAATAGATACCATTACTATTAAAACCGTTTTCTAAAATATTAGTATTTTACACAAATCTTTGCAAAGCGCCGTTACAACCCATTTTGGGGAATCCGACTGGGATGATGCGGATTATCGCACATCCCTGGGCTTAGTAGTGCGAGATGCAGACCTCCGCAAGGAGCATTCGGTCTCGAGAGATTTAAAATACGGCCTCTTAAGAAAATGAGATTTTTAGAAATATAAAAAAAATATATTAAAATTATTTTTATATAATTATGTATATATGTAACATTAAAATATCTATTTTGAAATAATATAAATATTCCAACTCTTTTCAAAAATCATAAGAATCACTTTATATTAATATACCATGAATTCCATACAAGTCGATATTACAAATAAATACCCTTTATTATGAATTTAGGATATTTTCACTAGAAATATCACAATTATAAAATCTACATTCAAGATAACTCTAAAGACGATAACTAAATACTTGGGGAGTATTTTGAAAAGTATATAAAAGTATTTTTACATAAACCCCCCTCAAATTCTATAAATTACCCTAAGGACCCTAGTAAACATAGGTTTAAGCGGGACCAATCTCTTGAGCCTCAGGGAGCCGGAGAAGTGGGTGCTTGCCTATCTAAGGTAGACAACTTAACAACGGTGTTATCAATACGGTAATCGTCTTTGAAAAAGACACAAATTCTGCCGCCCATATGCAGCGGTTACCGATAACATCAAAACCATCAGGACTTCAATTTACTTTTCTAATTGTCTGACTCAGACTGAGTCTCGTTAATAAACTGACTTGAATATGATTCAACTACAATCTACAATCTACAATCTGCAATCTGCAATATTACAATTCAATATGAATCCATTCAATCTATATTGACTGAACTGAACCATGGATATACTTCCATTTACATGATTCTCCAGTTACATCTATGATTCTACAGTTACATCCATTTACTGATATCATGGTTTCGGTAAGTCATCCAATTATACAATCTATACAATTTACAATACAAGACAATACAACTATACAAACAAGACATCTGGGGGTTTAAGGGGTAGATTGGTACGGAAGGTGTTAGAAGTGGCACGAGACAGTAAAATTAAGACACCTAACCTATATTCCGTTGTTGTTGTACCGTGGCCCAACAGTTCCTTGTATATTTCGTTTGCCCTAATCTCTAGCATATAGAGACTCCTCTCGTATACACTGGCATCCTTCTGTACCAAGCTACAAATAACAGCGTTAACACCACATTATAACTATATAATACAACTTTAAAAGCTACCTTCTTATTCTGTCTATTCTATTTCTCCCTTATCTTTGGGACTTACCGAGCGATCTGTTCGCTGGCGACATTCTCTTCTTTTTTCTTTGAATGTCGTCAGGTGATCTGGACACATCAGAGATCGAGCCCAGCGCTGAAGACTTGGACCATTTCGTTGAAGACTCCGAGCTTTAGTTCATTGTACACTTTTATTTCAGTACCTTTCCTTTTCTATTATTCCATTGTTTAAGCATTGCTTTATTTCAGTTGTATTTACATTTCCATGCATTGTACAGAAAGAATGTGAATAAATAAAGTTGTTGTTTTATTATATCTTGTCATCTTGTGGATTTACTTTTATATTGCTTTGATACGCTTAGCGTATTTACTTCACAGTAAATACGTAGCGGCCTCCGCGTCCTCTGCCCGTATAGTGGGAAGCGGGGCGTGACAGGTTTTGTTGGTGACCCATGCACGTCTGAGCTGTATGAAACTCTATCATGCAGTTCTGTTCTGCGTGAACAACCTAAGCAATATAAAAACACAAGAAACAGCAACTAAAACATTCTTTACAATTCATACTTCTTGAATCTCATCATTTTATATACTTTGAATCTGTCCTAACCTAAATCTTTCTTTCAAAGGTTATGGATTCCCCAAACAACACAAGTATCAACTTCAACAACACTCCACCACTACTACCAATCATACCTACTGTTCCTGCTCCACCCAGCGAGCAAACGGTTCTGCTTGAGGCAATCCGCAGCCTCTTAGAGGGACAGCAGCAGCTCTTGAACCATCCCGAGACTGAAACACCTGAGGTGAAGCAATTCAGAGCTTTGCATCCCAAACAATTCTCCGAAAAGGGAAGCCCACTAGAAGCTGAAGAATGGGCACAAAGTATAGAAGATGATCTGGCAGCGGTACAAGTGCCAAATATAGCTTGGGTTCATATGGCAAAATTACAGCTCACGGACAATGCACGGAACTGGCGGAAGGCGGAAGAAAGCCGTCTTGTCAGCCCATTGAATGGAAGACTTTTCGCGATAGGTTCGACGCGAAGTACTTCCCTGAGACTGCCAGGTTCGACATGGAACAACAATTTATTCATCTACAACAAGGTTCGATGTGGATCAAGTCGGTAGATGAGCATGATGTTGAGTTCACCATGCTCAGTCGGTAAGATATGTCTCAAATAATTTGAAATATCACTTACTACACAGCTAACACAATCCTTTAAACAGATTCGCGGCACATTTGATACCGACGGACGAGATAAGAGCACGTCGATTTCAACAAGGTTTGGATACGGAAATCCAGGCTACACTAGCCACAGGGAAATTTCCGACTCATGAGGAGGCTCTGACAGCTGCCCGCAGTTATGAGGTAGTGATAAAGGCGAGGGGCAGACCTCAGTCTGCAGGAGTTAAACGCCCTGTCAACCAGATGACAGGAGGAGCCTCGTCCAGGCCACCTTTTGTGCCAAGGCGACCGGGAGTACCGAACCATCGTCCCAGCCCAGTCTTTTGTAACTACTGCAAGAGATCTGGACATGTGATGCAAGAATGCTGGCGAGCCAACCGTTTTTGCTTAGTCTGCGGCTTAGCTGCTCATGATATTGGATCTTATCCTTATAAACAAAATCCAATTGCTGCACCCAGGCCAGCAAACACTTACCCACAGCGCTCAGCCATCCAAGCACCTGCTCCAAGATTTGCACTACCTGCTCCACCACCTAGAGGACCACAAGCTGCACCTCCTCCCCGTCAGTTCCATCAAGCTCAAAGGAACATTACGAGGAATGCTCCTCAGGCCAGGAGGAATGTACCAAGGCGCCAGGCTTTCACGATGACCGTGGAAGAAGCTGAGGCCACTGACCAAGTTATCACTGGTAACCATTTCTTCTCAACCTTTATTTCAGTCTTGCTACTTATCTACATACATTTCCCCATACCTAAAACATATCCCACATACCTTAGGTACAATATTAGTATCCTCAATACTTGCACTAGCACTGTTCGTTACTGGAGCATCTCACTGCTTTATGTCGCAACGGTTCGTCCGAACCCATGCGATTCCAGTCACACCGCTTGTATCCAGCTGGAATGTCAGTTCAGGAAATGACGTTCTAAAGGCAATAATGGGATACAGCTTGTGTCCAATAGTCGTCTGCAGCAGAGAGTTCTATGCTGACTTCAAAGTGCTGGACATACCGAACTTCGATGTGGTTCTAGGTATGGATTGGCTTGGAACTTTTTATGCTACCATCAACTGTCGTCAAAGGAGGGTAGTATTTGAGATTCCAGACCATCCGGTCTTCTATTTCAAAAGCGGAGACCGTACCCTGGAGCCAAGTACATACAAAGCGAAGCCAAGGGAAGCAGTAATTGCAGCAGCTCAAGCGGAGGAAGAATCAAGGCCAGATATGGTTCGAGAGTTCGACGACGTGTTTCCTGACGATATATCAGGTTTGCCTCCAGATCGAGCTCTTGAATTCAGCATTGATTTAGTACCAGGAGCACAACCGGTGATCAAAGCACTTTATCGATTAAGTCCGGGGGGTTTCAAGGAAGTCCGGACACAGTTGGACGAATTACTGGCGAAAGGATGGATTCGTCCCAGCACTTCAAGTTGGGGATCACCTGTACTACTTGTGAAGAAGAAGGAAGGTTCATACAGAATGTGCATCGATTACCGAGCCTTGAACGAAGTCACTACAAAGAACAAGTATCCACTCCCACGCATCGACGATTTATTCGATCAGCTAAGTGGATCTTGTGTTTTCTCTAAATTGGATCTTTGTTCAGGTTATCATCAGGTGAAGGTCAAGGAAGCTGATATTCATAAAACAGCTTTCAGAACTCGCTATGGTCGAATTTCTAGTGATGCCATTTGGAGTGACCAATGCACCAGCAATATTCATGAACCTAATGAATCAAGTTTTCCGGGGGTACTTAGACAGGTTTGTTGTCATCTTCATTGACGACATCCTGGTGTATTCTAAGAGTCGGAAAGAGTATGCCGAGCACCTACGAATTGTCCTGGAAACTCTTTGTCAATATCAGTTATATGCCAAATACAGCAAGTGCGAGTTTTGGCTAAATCAAGTTGGTTTTCTTGGACATATCGTATCAGGTGAAGGAATCTCTGTGGATCTAGCGAAAGTTTCAGCAGTTAGCGAATGGCCGACACCAAAGTCAGTGAAGGACATTCGAAGTTTCTTGGGTCTAACTTGATATTACAGAAGGTCCATTGAAGGCTTTTCAAAGATAGCAACACCCTTGACCAAGTTCACAAGTAAAGATGAAGATTTTGTGTGGTCAGAAGCATGCGAACAAGCTTTCGTAGAACTCAAGTCAAGATTGACATCAGCGCCTATTCTCGTCATATCGGATCAATCTGGAGGATTCGAAGTGCGTTGTGATGCATCCAGTAAGGGATTAGAATGTATTCTACATCAGCACGGTAAGGTTGTGGCTTATGCTTCAAGACAGCTGAAGACTCATGAGCGCAATTATCCGACGCATGATCTGGAGTTGGCAGCCGTCATCTTTGCTCTCAAGATTTTACGCCATTATTTACTTGGTGAATGAGTGAACATATACACAGATCACAAGAGCCTAAAATATGTGTTTACTCAGAAGGAGTTGAATATGCGGCAGAGAAGATGGTTAGAACTCATGACGGACTTTGATATCAACCGGCAATATCACTCAGGGAAGGTGAATGTGGTTCCAGATGCTCTTAGTCGCCAACCGTTAACAATGCATCTCACCGCTCAGTAGAAGCTTCAACAGGACTTGCATCAGATGGAGATTGAAATAGTCATGCCAGGTAACACTTCAAGTTTGATGAATTTACAAGTTCAATCAGCTATTGTCAATCAGATCAAAGCAGCTCAAGCAAGTGATGCTAAGTTGCAAAAGATCAGAGAACAAGTGGAGAATGGACTCTGAACAGACTTCATCATCCATGAAGATGGATTTTTGAGATACGGCAGCAGATTATGTGTACCAAAAGGTCCTGTTCGGGAAGAGTTAATGAAAGAAGCTCATAGCACTTCCTACTCAGTACACCCTTGAGGTACCAAGATGTACAAAGATCTAAGTTAGAATTATTGGCGGCATGGAATGAAGCGTGAAGTAGCCAGAAGCGTCGCAAAATACTTGGTGTGTCAGCAAGTAAAGGCTGAATATCACAGGACTGCTGGATTATTTTAACCGTTACCAATCCCAGAATGGAAGTGGCAATACATCATGATGGATTTTATGATTGCTCTTCCTCGCAGCACAAAGGGTAACGATACCGTATGGGTCATTGTGGATCAACTCATAAAGTCAGCTCACTTCATCCTATTTTGAGTTGGCCAATCAACTGAGACACTAGCAAAGAAGTACATGAAGGTAATAATCTACTTAAGATTTAAACTCTTCATAATGCACTATCTCTGATACCCATGAACTCATACAGGAAATTGTGAGACTTCATGGAGTACCAGTCTGCATTTTCTCCGATCGTGACACGAGATTCCGATCGCAATTTTAGCAGAGTCTGCAAGCAAGTTTGGGAACAAGTCTGAACTTCAGCTTGGCTTATCATCCACAAACAGATGGTCAGTCTGAGTGAACTATTCAGATCTTGGAGGATATGCTCAGAGCATGTATGTTAGACTTTAAAGGATCGTGGGAAGATCACCTACACCTTGTGGAGTTTTCGTACAACAACAGCTACCAAGCAAGCATAGGAATGGCACCTTTTGCAGCACTGTATGGAAGGAGGTGTCGATCGCCATTAAGTTGGGACGATATCGAAGATAGGGAACTTCTTGGACCAAAGATAATAGTAGAGACTGTTGGTGTGGTCCGTACTATCAGGGAAAAGATGCGCATAGCCCAAGATCGACAGAAGCACTGGGCTGATGCAAAGAGACGTCACTTGGAGTTCCAGCCAGGAGATAACGTATTCTTGAAGATATCTCCGAACCGCGGAGTGATCCGATTTGGAAGACGGGGTAAGCTAAGTCCGAGATACATTGGACCGTTCGACATACTCGAACGAGTCAGTGAAGTGGCATACCGCTTAGCACTTCCACCTTCATTGGAAGGAGTGCATAATGTGTTCAATATATCCCAACTCAGAAGGTATGTGAGTGACCCCAACCATGTTCTTGATCATTCCGAGCTCACTATACAGCCCGACTTATCTTGTGAGCAACAACCTGTGAAGATCCTGGACAGGAAAGTGAAGACACTTCGGAACAAGGAAGTTAAGTTGGTCCGAGTGATGTGGAGAAAAGACACTCCAGGAGAGTCCCCTTGGGAAAGGGAAGAAGAAATGCGTGCAAGATATCCTCACCTCTTTGTAAACTAGTCCTCAAATAAAAGTTGTAAATTTCGAGGACGAAATTTTTGTAAGGAGGGTAGACTGTGACAACTCCATTTTTAGTGTACAAAAAATTTGCTTAAAAATTAATGTATACTTGGGGTATTTACTTTTGCTATGATTACTTTAATTAATTAATTAGCTCTTTAATTACAAGAAGGAGCTTGTAGCTCATTGGTAATACCTTGCACTGCTGAACTAAGCCACCAGAGTTCAAATCCCATACCCCACATTATTTTTATTATTATTTTATTTTGGATTTTTAGAATACCAACAGTTTAAACGTGCATATCTCACAAAAACCCCACTACACTAGAAAAAGTAACCATGCAAGAGGGATCACCAACCGACGGCATGGATTCCGGCTGCCTGACTCGGCCGGAATCGGAGGACTCGGCCGAAATCAGGGGACTCGGCCGAATCGGCAACTCCGGCTGCCGCCGCCGGCCGGAGTTGCCGATTCGGCCAAGTCCCCAACATAGAAAGTATGCCTCTTGGCCTTCCCTGCACACCTGTATGGTTTAAATACATAGACCAATAACAGAGCCCTTTAAAATCACATTAAATCTAATTTTTATTACATTTATCACATTTTTTTCCAATTAAACCTTTCATCTACCCTACCCCTAGCCTAACCCTATAAATACAACCCCTAAACACTACTCCCTCACCCCAAAATTCTGAGAAAACTCTCAAGAAATTCCTAGAAACCCTAGTGTGCATTTGAAGTGAGCAAAGAGGCGAAGCTCCGGCGAATTTTCCGGCGACAACCCTAGGAGTTCCCGGCGACGAAATGGCGCACCGGAAACTACGTCCACTCCTTCTCCCTCTTCTCTTTAAGCTAAACCCGTAAGTCCCACCTCCCCCCTTCTCTACTCTTTCTGAAAATACGAAATTCTAAAACCCGACGGAATCGGAACAAATCCGATTTTCGATTCGGTTCTTCCTAAAATCTCACTTTTCCTTTAATACAATCTTGTTAAACCATTACATGTTGACTATTAAACACTAACTAATTATATTGAACAAGTTCTATATCAAAAGAAATTGTTATTTCCATTTTACCGTACTTTTTCATTAAAACACCATATAGTTTCATTTTCGCCATTTAAACATCACAAACTTGCTATACGTTTAAATAGATCACGAGATAATGACCTACCTCCTCACAACACTCATATGCAATATAGCACAATACCTTTCGGGAACATAGAATACGGGAAAACGAAACATTTCAAATAAATACCATTACTATTAAAACCGTTTTCTAAAAGATTAGTATTTTACACAAATCTTTGCAAAGCGCCGCTACAACCCATTTTGGGGAACCTGACTGGGATATTGCGGATTATCGCACATCCCTGGGCTTAGTAGTACGAGATGCAGACCTCCGTAAGGAGCATTCGGTCTCGAGAGATTTAAAATACGACCTCTTAAGAAAATGAGATTTTTAGAAATATAAAATATATATTAAAATTATTTTTATATAATTATGTATATATGTAACATTAAAATATCTATTTTGAAATAATATAAATATTCCAACTCTTTTCAAAAATCACAAGAATCACTTTACATTAATATACCATAAATTCCATACAAGTCGATATTACAAATAAATATCCTTTATTATGAATTTAGGATATTTTCATTAGAAATATCACAATTATAAAATCTACATTCATAATAACTCTAAAGACGATAACTAAATACTTGGGGAGTATTTTGAAAAGTATATAAAAATATTTTTACATAAAACCCCCTCAAGTTCTATAAATTACTCTAAGGACCCTAGTAAACATAGGTTTAAGCGGGACCAATCTCTTAAGCCTCAGGGAGCCGGAGAAGTGGGTGCTTGCCTATCTAAGGTAGACAACTTAACAATGGTGTTATCAATACGGTAATCGTCTTTGGAAAAGACACAAATCCTGCCGCCCATGAGTAGCGGTTACCGATAACATCAAAACCATCAGGACTTCAATTTACTTTCTAATTGTCTGACTCAGACTGAGTCTCATTAATAAACTGACTTGAATATGATTCAAGTACAATCTATAATCTACAATCTGCAATCTACAATTTACAATATTACAATTCAACATGAATCCATTCAATCTATATTGACTGAACCGAACCATGGATATACATCCATTTACATGATTCTCCGGTTACATCCATGATTCTACAGTTATATCCATTTACTGATATCATGGTTTCGGTAAGTCATCCAATTATATAATCTATACAGTTTAAATACAAGACAATACAATACAACTATACAAACAAGACATCTCGGGGTTTAAGGGTTAGATTGGTACGGAAGGTGTTAGAAATGACATGAGACAGTAAGATTAAGACACCTAACCTATATTCCGTTGCTGTTGTACCGTGGCCCAACGGTTCCTTGTACATTCCGTTTGCCCTAGTCTCTACCATGTAGAGACTCCTCTTGTATACACTGACATCCTTCTGTACCAAGGTACAAACAACAGCGTTAATACCACATTATAACAACATAATACAACTTTAAAAGCTACTTTCTTATTCTGTCTATTCTATTTCTCCCTTATCTTTGGGACTTACCGAGCGATCTGTTCGCTGACGACATTCTCTTCTTTCTTCTTTGAATGTCGTCGGGTGATCTGGACACGTCAGAGATCGAGCCCAGCACTGAAGACTTGGAACATTTCGTTGAAGACCCAGAGTTTTAGTTCATTGTACACTTTTATTTCAGTACCTTTCCTTTTCTGTTATGCCATTGTTTAGGCATTGCTTTATTTCAGTTGTATTTACATTTCCATGCATTGTACAGAAAGAATGTGAATAAATAAAGTTGTTGTTTTATTATATCTTGTCATCTTGTGCATTTACTTTTATATTGTTTTGATACGCTTAGCGTATTTACTTCACAGTAAATACGTAGCGCCCTCGTCGCGTCCTCTGCCCGTATACTGGGAAGCGGGGCGTGACAATCTCTCCACACCTATGATACATGTCGCTGTAATTCTTCAACGTCTTCAGAGAGGTGGTGGGTCCCGATAACCAACAACTTTTTGGTGCACTCCCAAATCAATAAGTACATCCCAATACGGACCGCAACGTCCTTAAACTGGCTACGGAACGCAACGTCCTTAAACTAACACAATAGAGCCCAAATGCTCTATTGTTGGATCTGAATGATCCCAAAATCCTATTGAGTAGATCTTAGTCTAAAATTAGACTAATGTATCCTCAACAAACATTTAAGTTGATCTTAATCTCAAACGAGATTAACGATCCTTAAAATCAACCCAAACCCAAATATAAGAATTTACGGATTTGGACTAATCGCGCCCTATGAGTGACGACATAAAATAGTCTCCATATACAATCCACGGGAAACTAAAAATAAAACAAACACACATGACCGAAGTGAACTTCCGGAGCAAGAGAAAGTGGTTATCGCTACGCGGTAACGTAATTAACTGCAGGGGCTTGCGCCTGCTGGAAGAGCGTCCCCACAATCATAAACCCCTCAGAAATGAGGGGGAATTTGACGAAGTCTGCTACAACGGCCGCATCCATACAAATCTCTGATACATGGTGCCATAAATCAACTTAGCATCTTCGGAGAGGTAGACGGATAAACCCAAATGGTATCTGCCCCCAAATTCAGGCAAGACGACCTACGCGGTCCGTCTCCATTTTCGGCGGTAAACAGATTCTGGCACGCCCGATGGGACCTTCTCCTCTTTCCAATCCACACTTCATGTGTCGTGTTCGCGAACAAATTGCGGTTTAATATGGTTACCCCTGGATTCGAGGTATTAAGATTTGGTGTCTTGCTCCTGTGCAGAGAAAAGAAGATCGATGGCTTCCAACTGCACCTGCAATAGCAACTCCCACTCTATCCCCGCCAGAGGAGTGATTTACGGGCCGCAAGCGGCCTCCATCTTTGCAATGCCAGTGGAACAGGTGACTCAAGCCACCACTGGACTGTTCTTTAGGACTATGATCCCACCAGCAAGCCTCAGTGCCCCAGTGCCATCAAAGGAAGCTCCGAAGGAGTCGGTCTTTGATCGACTTGCAACCACCACGACCCCTCTCAATGGGTCGTCCAAGTTTGCCACCTCGGTCTTTGAAAGAATGAGCCAAAGCTCCAGTGGGCTCACAAAGAGGCTCACGATACCTGAAGGGGTTATCCCGAAGCAGATAGCCATTCCAGTTTCGGCAGATAAAGTCGTCGAAGGGGCTTTTCCTACTAAAGGATCGGTCTTCGCAAGACTGGCCGTTCCAACTCCTGCTTCAGGCGAAGTCATCAAGACTGCTCCCCTTATAAAAAGACCGGCCTTCGAAAGATTGACCGCCCCCTCTCAACGGACGTCAGTCTTCAATAGGCCGGCACCAGCAGTAGCCCTTCATCAGAGCAGGGGGCATGACGAAGCCATTCCCATAACTGAGGCAATCCCATCTGCAAGGCATGCGCGACATCGCCACTGGCGCCAGGTGAGAAGAGCTGGGGGCAACTCCCCCTCTGGACTTACTCCACCAGCTCCAATGGTGGAAATTGACATTGTTGTTCGAACTGGGAACTGCTTTGATCCGCTCAGGAGGGTGCGAAATAACTCTCCAACCGTTGTACTGAAGAAGTCGCCTCCACATGTTGAAAACATGGTACAGGCAAAACCGGAACAGCCCCCTCAGCGGCTGTCCTCCCGAATCCATAGAATCTGGCGGAAAGTTCAGGATTCTGTGATCAATAAGAACTATTCTCGTTGACCGGAGAAAATGAAGGTTCGGCAAGAGGGAAGTCATTCCTCCAACAGGCAGCAAGGGACTTCTCGGGCGCCTGTCACAATAGCTCCTTTGACTTCAACTTCTCACAAAAAGGGAAGGCCAGAGAATCCACCACCACCGGCGACAAATCCCAAGGGTGATGGATCCAAACGCCCTAAGTCTGGGGGCATGATCGTGCACACGGTGTACATGGCTTCCGGGAAAGAGGAAAGCCATGCTTCTGTAGGCCATCGACCACTCATTCGGTCGTTGACAAAAGCTCAGGAGCAGCAACAAATGCTCCAAGAAATGCTGATGAAAATGTCAGCACTTGACCTTGTGAGGAGAAAAAACCTGCGTGAGATCTTTACAACTCACAAAGGAGCAACACAATTAGAGATCCCTACGATTCCTAAGGATAAATTACACTTATAAGATCCTCACGACTTGTAAGGAGAATTTCCCCCTATGAGATCCTCAATGCTAATAGGATTCAAAAACCTTAAGATACAGGGACTTGAACCTGTTCTTAAGCCATCACACTCCCCAAGTCGCCTTACAAGCGGTCCAATATTGATCCCTGTATACAATCCACGGGCATAAATAAACGTTCCATCACCAGGTCCTCATGTGGTAAACGACACTTGTAAGTCCTCTCGACTTATAAGGAAAAAATTCTTTTATGAGATCCTTACGACTTATAAGAGAACACACACTTAGGAATCCCCACAATTCCCAAGGAGAAAATACACCTATGGGATCCTCTCGACTCGTAGGGAGAAATACCTTTATGAGACCCTTACGGCTCATAAAGTCAAAAAGCCTTAGTCAACGGAACTCTAACCCTGTTTGCTAAGACACCTTTGTTCAAATCGACAAAGGCAAATGATGATTCTCTCCTGGTAATATTCCAGTTGCAGCGATGCTGATGCTTGAACGGGTGTCAATCCCAAGTCCTTTCACGACAAATGATGATTCGCTCCTGGCAATATTCCAGTCGCAGCGGTGTTGATGCCAAGATTGGTATCAGATCTCAAGTCCCATACTCGCAACAAAAATCAGCAAGCAAAAAATGCATATGAAATAGCCGAAATGATGGGGCAACTCGCAATAAAAATCAGCGAGCAAAATATGTGCATATAAAAACAGCCGAAATATTTGGGCAACTCGCAATAAAAAGCAGCGAGTAAAAAGAAAAAAACAGTCGAAATGATTGAGCACCGCGATTAAATAGCCGAAATGATTGGCCAATCGTGACTTTCGCGATATAAAAAGCTAAAATGACAGAGCATCGCGGAAACAAAGAAAAAAATGAAACTTCTGCCGTGCAGGTGAGTCCACATCGACCTCTGTATACAATCCATGGGCACAAATGGAAAAGGAACCACATTTTCCCATCAGGCTCCATCAGAAAGAGAGCCAGGGTCAAAACAAACCTGAGCCATGGCAAAGTCCCTAGTTCCAAATCTCGACGGTTCACCGACAACCTAGAGACTACCTCGGAGCCATGGCAAAGTCCCTAGTTCCAGGTCTCGACGGTTCGCAGATAAGCTAGAGATCAACAACGGCGTTCCTCCTCACTCCAGTAGGATGCAGATGCAACGTCAACAACTGACCCCAGGGTCAAAACAGCAGGATGCAAAATGAAGAAGTTGCGGCGAGGAAGAGTCATAAAGTACTCCAACCAGAGCGAAGCACACCCACGGCAGATAAAAGCAGGTTTAAGATGGGGAAACGGTTCGCCAAAGCCCTGCCTCTGGGAATGAAGCTGCCACCTTTCAAAGGAAATACTCCTGGGAGTATGTGCCTCGACGAATCGAATGTACATCCCAACTACTGCTTATACCATCGGAGGGTCACACACCCCACCGAAGAGTGCAGTGTCTTCAAGAAGTGGTGGCAGGGATACGTTGTCCATCGACAACACTTCAAACGAATGAAGCGCGAAGCCCATCGACAACAAAGAAGCATGACAGATGAGCGTGAAGGAACAGCTGGTAACTGTCATATGGTTGATACCATTTCGACAAAAGGAAAATCTCAAGTTCTTACATTTGGGAGTGATTCTGAAGAAGAAATAACCCTCGGCCCCCTCTTCAAAGAATCCACTTATGGAAAAGAAGAAGATGAGAAGAACTGCGAGAACATTCAGCTGCGTAACCACACGCTGCCTGAGAAGAACCCCGGGCTAACAAACAAAGGTTCGAGCAAAAGAGACAAGTGGAAGGAAAAAGTCCCTGAGGAAATTGCCCTCGATGATAGAGTCGTCAAAGAGCTCGCAGCCAAGGAACCGCCTAAGAAAAACAAGGTGGATTACAATGTTCTGGCACATCTGAGAAAGAAACCCTCATAATTGAGCATTTTAGATGCCCTTCTCCTGTCTAAAGAGGCATGAGATTCTCTGATCAGGGGGTTGCAAGATCCCGATCAGTTTCAAGCCTTCCTTGCAGAAGAAAAGATGAAAGACGCGCTGGAAGAAGTTCACACAGCTGACATCACCTTCAGCGATGAAGACCTCTTCCTTGGAACGTGTGAGCACAACCGTCCATTATATATGACCAGGTACTGCCATGATATCAAGATAGGGAAGATCCTGGTTGACAACGGGTCCTCCGTCAACCTTCTTAATGTGAGGGTGCTAAAGGAGATCTGCATGAACGTTCAACACCTGGCTCGGGACAAAATCACCATCTCCGGGTTCGACTCACAGTCATCACGGACGCTTGGGTCTCTGATACTGGCATTACACTTTGGGATGCTCATCACTGACATCAAATTTCATGTCATTGACGCCAAGACTTGCTGTAACGCTCTGCTCGGCCGTCCTTGGTTACACGAATACAACATCATCCCTTCTACACAACATCAGTGTATGAAGTACTTCAAAGACGGCCTTGAGTACATAGCTATAGGGGAGCTAAACCCATTCTCCGTAAATGAAGTCCACAAATATGAAGACGCCAAGTACTTCTTACCAGACTTCGAAGACATGGAAAGATGTCGTAAACCGGAGAATAAACAAAAAGCCGTTGCCACTATCCCGATCTTTGGGAGCGATACTGAAGAGGAGGAAGAGATAGTCTTCTCGGGGCAACCCTAAGGCAGCAGGCCAGGGCCAGTTACTCCTATATTGGTCTTTGGTAGTGACTCCGAAGACGAGGTTAACGCCGTATTCTCCACTCGCCGATTAGCACAAACCTTCGCTGGAACTGATCAGAGTTTACAAATTACCATGGTTCTACAACAGCATTACAGGGAACTCGATGCGCTTGATACATATAGCGTACAATAGCTGCAGACCTTCTACGTTCCTCCTAGGTGAAGAGGTGAAAATGCGATCCTCTTCTACCAATCTACGGAGACTAAAGTAGAAAAAGAAGTATGGCATGGTGCCGAACTTAGGCTTAACAAGCTTCAACCAATCCTTATGGCCAGGTATTGCGCAGAGGGATTGAAAAGGCTATTAAGGTGCCAAGGCGTACCCTTCAAACAAACCGCTCGACAAGCCCAGTTCTACAACAAGATTTGGGACGTTCCCGGGACTTAGCGAAAAATGCCCAATGGGAGGATGGAGACGACTGAGCTTGGATACGTTTGGTCCAAGAAACGGGAGCGATTCTATGGTTGCCATGTCATAAATAACTCTGGTGGAGAAGCGAATGCATTTCCGGATAGCGCTGATATCGAAACAGAGCAAAATCCCTCCGTACGAATACCAAGTCCGTCATTCGAAGAATAGATTGACAAGCTAATAAGGGAAGCGGGTCAAAAGGTTCGGAATGACTACAGCCGTGAAATGGACATTTACGAGAAAGCCAGGACGCAACGTCTCATTCAGCAGTCCACGGAAAGAGAAGACTACGAGGCCCTTCATCCTCAGCCTGTTGTGCGCTCTCGTGGCAAGGAGAAATTCCTACGCAGAGGCAACAACAAGATCAAGAACGGGAATGGCATTAAAAAACAGTGAAGCGGATCCGAGAAGCCACGCGATCGAGAAAAAGCCAGCTGGAATCCGTCTTTTATGAAGAAGATGGGTCGGGAATACTCTTTCCCCCGAGTCAAGACGAGGAAAATATTCAAACTTGTCATGAAGCATCAAATGATGACACTCCCGGAGGCCAGGCACCCCGAACAGATAAACGAGGTCCATCATCCGGATTATTGCTCCTACCACCGAGTAATAAGACATCCTCTTGAAGACTGCTTCACCTTCAAAGACTGGGTTGAAGACCAATATCAGTAAGGCAGGTTTGCTCTATCCAACAGTTGAAGGGTAACCCCACTATGAAAGTATGATCTAAAAGCAACCTATATTGCGAGGGTAAGTCCAGATCAACATCGAGCTTGGAAACGAAATCGTACCTGTCACGTGATAACATTCTCAAAGGAGGAGGAGCATGAGAATATGGACGACCTCTCCCACTGCTTTGCAAATGAGGATGAGGACTAGGTGATCTCAGAATTTCCACCGGCGCCAAAAGAGCTGGAGGATGGGATACACACCACGGCGGACAACCTGAGAAAAATCGACTTGGTGACGGAAAACGATCCAAGGCCAAAGTTCGTCAGTGAGCTGTTGTCTGAAACACAGGTGGCCAAACTAAAGGACGTGCATATGCAGTATAAAGATTGCTTCGCGTGGAACTATTCTGAGATGCCGGGACTAGATCCGGAAATAGCTATGCATAAACCGGCGATATCACCGAACGTTAAACCAGTCAAACAGGCGCCAAGAAGAATGCGGCTCGAACTCGAGATGAGCATCAATGTCGAAGTCAAGAAACTAATCGACTCTTGATTCATCCAAGAAGTTCAATATCCTGACTGGATCGCCAATATTGTCCCAATAATGAAGAAAAATAGGACAGTACGCATCTGCGTAGACTTTAGAGACCTCAATAAAGCTTGTCCAAAGGATAACTTCCCCATACCGGTTACCGAGCTAATGATAAATAACACGTCCACTCATGAGGTCTTCTCCTTCATGGACGGATCTTCAGGCTATAATCAAATAAAAATACATCCCGAAGACCAAAAACACACCGCCTTCTGGACTCCGCTAGGCATATTCTGCTATAAGTTGATGCCCTTTGGCTTGAAGAACGCAGGCACTATATATTAGAGGGCTATGACAAAGATCTTTGATGACCTCATCCATGAAATCGTTGAATGCTACATTGACGACCTTGTGGTGAAAAGCAAATCATACGAGGAGCATTGGGAGCATTTGAAAATAGTGTTCCAGCGTCTTCGGAAATATAATCTGAAGATGAACCCTCTGAAATTTGCATTTGGAGTCTCCTCAGGCAAATTCTTAGGCTTCATCATACGACAACGAGGAATCGAAATAGACCCATCAAAGATCAAGGAGATTATGGAACTGCCCTCGCCAAGAACTTTCAAACAATTGCGGTCTCTCCAAGAAAAGCTCGCATATATCCGACGGTTCATAGCCAATCTCTCCGGAAAATACCGCCCCTACAATCATCTAATGATGAAGGGGACCCCGTTCGTTTGGGATCGTAAATGCCAAGGTGCATTGGATGAAATCAAGCAATATCTGCAGAACCCGCCGGTGCTGACCGCTCCGGTCAAGGGAAAGCCCCTCATCCTGTACACAACAGCCCTTGAAGGTTCTCTAGGCGCGCTATGGGCACAATAGAACGATCAGGGAAAGGAGAGAGCTCTCTCCTATTTGAGTCGAGTTCTCCTAGGAGCAGAAAACAACTACCCTTCATCGAAAAGCATTACCTGGCATTGATCTTCGCAATAATGAAGATTCGACATTATGCTTTGGCGCATGAGGTCCATCTCATTTCAAAGGTGGATCCTTTCAAATATTTGATGTTAAGAGACATACTAACGGGAAGGCTTGCCAAATGGGTCCTCCTCTTGATGGAGTTCTCGATAATCTATCGACCCCTCAAGGCAGTAAAAGGCCAGGTCATCGCTGACTTTCTTGCTAAACATCCAATACCAGCCGACTCTCCCTTAAATTGCAAATTGCTAGATGAACACGCGTTCGACGCAATCGACAGGGAGGCGGAAGGAAATAATGCCCGATGTGAACTTTACTTCGATGGAGCATTTTCTATGAAGAAGCGAAAGCACAACACCCCCATGATTAAAGCCGGGATAGGCCTTATCTTCGTGACCCCGCAAGGAGTGATAATGCGTTTCGCCCTTTCATTGACAGAGCCAAGAACAAACAACAAGGCTGAGTACGAAGATTTGATAGCAGGTATTGAGATTGCTGTCGACATGGGAATCTAAAACATCCTCATATATGGAGACTCCAGCTGATCATTAGCCAAGTAAATGGGGACTATCAGACGTGCAAGCCAGAACTGATCAGGTATGGTGACAGAGTGTAGCAACCGCTGACGCAAATCTCTTCGTACATCCTAAAAAGCAAACCGCGTGTGGAAAATAGCAAGGCGGATGCGTTAGCCAAGCTCGCTAAAGAACTGGCCGACGAAAACCTCGATGACGTAAAGATCATTGTGCAGAGCTGCCGGATTCTCACGCCAGCAGAAATATCTCCGAAGTCGTCTGAAAGAAAAGAAGCGACCAGACAAGCGGTCCTCTAAATAGAAGACGAAGAAAGGGTCAAGGACTGGAGAGAAGTCTTCATAGACTACTTCAAATCCCATCGAACACCCGAAGACGCGTCGTCAAGACATCAGCTCATGAAGCGAGCCATTTCTTCGCCTTCGTCGATGATACTCTTTATAAGAGATCATTCAACTATCTATGGCTGAGATGACTGGGACCAGAAGAAGCAAAAAGGGTCGTCCAAGAAACTCACGACGGACTCTGCGGTTCTCATCAGGCCGGACTGAAGATGAAGCTGAAGATCAAGAGAATGGGTTACTATTGGCCCACGATGATTCAGGACTGTTTCGAATATGCGAAGCAGTGTCACTCATGCCAAATTCACGGGGACTTCATCCACCAGCATCCGAATCCGTTGCACCCAACACTGGTCAGCTGGACGTTCGAAATGTGGGGAACCGATATAATCGGGCCTATCGAACCAACATCATCCAAAGGACATCGGTTCATATTGGAAACAACCGATTACTTCTCTAAATGGGAAGAGGCAGTACCCCCGAGGGAGGTGAAGACGGAGAACATCCTCCATTTTTTCAGGACACATGTCATCTACCGGTTCGTCACTCCGCGACGAATCATCTTGGATAATGGGCCGGCCTACAGGAGCCATAAGATCAGCCGCTTTGCACAGCAACATAATATAGATTGGAGATACTCTTCAGTCTATAATCCCTGAGCTAATGGTCTAGCTGAGGGTTTAAACAAGACCTTGACAAAGATCATAAAGAAAACAGTGTCCAAAAATAAAAGGGATTGGCACGAGAGACTGCATGAAGCTCTCTGAGCGTATCGAACCATGTTCAAAACGGCCACGAATATAACGCCATTCGCGTTGGTATTCGGCACGGAGGCGGTACTTCCCTTGGAGATAGAGCTACCATCTCTATGAGTGGCAGTTCGATATGAGATGACAGATGAAGAAAATGCCCATCTTCGGCTCGAGGAGCTCGATGCCCTCGATGAAACTTGCCTCATGGCGCAGCAAAACCTGGAAGCTTACAAAGCAAGGATGACGCGCTCATTCGAAAGACTAACCAGCCCAAGAACATTCCGCCAAGGCGAAATCGTGCTAGTTGTCAAAAGACCAATGATCCCTAACCGTGCAAAGCGGGAAAAATTCGAGCCAAACAATGAGGGCCCGTACATCATAGAAAAGGTCTACCAAGGTGGGGCCTACTTGCTCATGGACATGCATGGCGAAAAACCATTCCGGCCAATAAACGGCCGGTTCCTAAAGAAATACTAGGCCTAACAAGTCACAACTCAGGTTAATGATAGATGACGACGCTTGTGTCCGCTCGCTGTCTTCCTGAGTCAAGACTCTATAAATAGTATCCGGCAAAACTTCGCCTTGAAGCTGTGCATGGACCGAGATTTTCCTAAACTAACACCGGACCGAGATATCCCTAAACTAACACCGGACCGAGATGTCCCTAAACTAACGATGGACCGTAATGTTCTTAAACTAATACGTCGCCTCAAGCACGGCGATAATGGAATTCAAGTCCACAAGTCCCAACGGAAAGAGCTGCCACTCAAATCCCGCAGGCTACGTAGCTACCCGGGCAGCGAAATCCCCTCTAAGTGCCATTGGAGAACAAAGGGGTAAAAAAAAGGTATGCCCACAAGCGAAATGGGTACGAATGAAAACACGAAAGGGCTCCGTGAGTAAAAAAACAGCAGGGCTGCTGGCGAGCTTGTGAAAACCCGAAAGGGCACGATCTCATTAAAATAAAAACACCTACAAGGTCCTCTCAACCTTGTGAGGAGAAAAAACCTGCGTGAAATCCTTACGAATCACAAAGGAGCAACACACTTAGGAATCCCCACGATTCCTAAGGAGAAATTACACTTACGAGATCCGCACGACTTGTAAGGAGAATTTCCCCCTATGAGATCCTCAATGCTCATAGGATTCAAAAGCCTTAAGATACAGGGACCTGAACCTGTTCTTAAGCCATCACGCTCTCCAAGTCTCCCTACAAGCGGTCCAATATTGACCCCTGTATACAATCCACGGGCACAAATAAACGTTCCATCACCAAGTCCTCATGTGGTAAACGACACTTGTAAGTCTTCTCGACTTATAAGGAAAAAATTCTCTTATGAGATCCTTACGACTTATAAGAGAACACACACTTAGGAATCCCCATGATTCCCAAGGAGAAAATACACCTACGGGATCCTCTTGACTCATAGGGAGAAATACCTTTATGAGACCCTTACGGCTCGTAATGTCAAAAAGCCTTAGTCAACGGAACACTAACCCTGTTTGCTAAGCCACCTTTGTTCAAATCGACAAAGGCAAATGATGATTCGTTCCTGGCAATATTCCAGTTGCAGCGATACTGATGCCTGAATGGGTGTCAATCCTAAGTCCTTTCAGTGGTGCTGATGCCAGGATTGGTATCAGATCTCAAGTCCCATACTCGCAACAAAAATCAGCGAGCAAAAAATGCATATGAAATAGCCAAAATGATGAGACAACTCGCAATAAAAATCAGCGAGCAAAATATGTGCATATAAAAACAGCGAAATGTTTGGGCAACTTGCAATAAAAAGCAGTAGGTAAAAAGAAAAAACTGCCGAAATGATTGGGCACGGTGATTAAACAGCCGAAATGATTGGGAAATCGTGAATTTCGCGATATAAAAAGCTGAAATGATAGAGCATCGCGGAAACAAAGGAAAAAAATGAAACTTCTGCCGTGCAGGTGAGTCCACATCGACCTCTGTATACAATCCATGGGCACAAACGAAAAGGGAACCACCTTTTCCCATCAAGCTCCATCAGAAGGAGAGCCAGGGTCAAAACAAATCGGAGCCATGGAAAAGTCCCTAGTTCCAAATCTCAACGGTTCACCGACAACCTAGAGTCTACCTCGGAGCCATAGTAAAGTCCCTAGTTCCAGGTCTCGACGGTTCACAGACAACCTAGAGATCAACAACAGCGTTCCTCCTCACTCCTGCAGGATGCAGATGCAATGTCAACAACCGACCCCAGGGTCAAAACAACGGAGCTATGGCAAAGTCTCTAGTTCCGAGGCTCGACGGTTCATAGACAACCCAGAGACAACCTCAACATTCGTCACAATATAACAGACACAATGTCAACAAAAGATGCAAAGGAAGATCCCTAACTTCAGGGTCTTGACGGCAACTCAAATAAAACCTGAAAGACTATCGGAGATCATCCCACACCAGCGCGGAGTGGTCATGACTCATTGGGGCTCCCAAATTGAGCCTAACCTCAAGTAAAAAGCGACATGGAAATCCCTAACGCTTGCTCTTCCGACGGTAATATGACCTGGGAGATTACTTGAAGACGTCTTGTCCAGCCCCCGAAAGGATCAGAGACACGACAATCGCAAGGCTACTCAAACAGCAAGATTGCGTATCGGGGAATGCATCAGCCAACGCGACGGTACGATGGACCAAAACCCTCGTACCACAGACCGTAACGGGCCTCTGTCGTAAAGATCAGAGGTTAACTGTGACGTTAGGAAATTCTTGCGAGAACTTCTCAATTCGTCTTGACTCGTAGGGAAAACAATGTTCCTGCGAGAACTTCTGGACTCGTCTCGACTCGTAGGGAAAAACATCTTCATGAAACCCTCACAGATTATGAAGGTGGAAAGCCTTAGGCAACGGGGATATCAACCTATTTCCTAAAGCACTGTGGCCCTGCAAGTAGGTCCAAGATGGACTATTGTATACTATCCACGGGCCATATTCTCCAAAGTCGAATATTGACAAAGAAAAAAAACTACTTACGAGTCCTCTCGACTTGTAAGGGGGAAAATTCTCTTGTGAGATCTTTACGACTCTCAAGATAAAACGCACTTAGGAGTCCTCACGACTCCTAAGGAGAAAATACGCCTACGGGATCCTCTCAACTCGTAGGGAGAAAAGTTTTTATGAGACCCTCACGGCTCATAAAGTTGAAAAGTCTTAGGCGGTAGATCCAAACCTGTTTCCTAAGCCATCGCTGCCCTGCAAGGAGGTCGAGATGGACTATCTACGGGCTACATTTGCCAAAGTTACATGCCAATATGAAATAAAATATGTCTTTTATTCATAAATTCAAGTGAATACAAGATACATTTCATAAAAGAATCAGAATGAATACACGTTATTCATGAATCACAACTTTACAGTTGGTACAAGAAAAAAGGTACAATGACAATTATTAAGGTGGAGGCATCTTCAACAAATTGACAAGTCGCTCGCACGCTCCTCTCAATCCTTTCTCATGGTTAGCTACTGTGGCCAACTCCGCTTCAATTTGAGTCCGTTGCCGCAAACAGGATGAAAGCTTTTCATTAGTTTCTAGTATGGCAGCTTCACAGTCCTGCGTAACCCGCTCGGTGAAGTCGAGCGTCCTCCTTAACGTCAACCCGTCCGAAATACATCATTGGAGGTTGTCGAAAATAGATTTTAACTATGCAGCATTCGCTTCAACCTGGGCACGCAACCGGACGGATTCGCTGGAGGCCGCTTCATGTTCTTTTCGTCTCAGGGCTGCCTCCTGTTCAAAATGGCGAATGAAAGGAACACTACGCTCGAACCACGCAGCCCGCTGGGAGTTCGAGGCCAACACCTCAGGAGCGAGACGCTTGAGCTCAATCTCGTGCAGGTAAGCCTCGATATTTCTGCAATAATCAACCCAAGAGCCGACGAGATCTTCATCATGGAAGTTCACGAGTGTCGCCAGCATTGGATTGACTTCAACGGAAAAATCCGTAGCAAAAGTAAGGGCCTCAGCATTGAGATCTTCGATAAACTCACTTAACATTCGCCGGCTATTTGCGGCGCCCCTGGAAGATATGCGTTTGGCGAATGGCCCTGCGGACATTGGAATGTGAGACTCAAAAGGAGCTGGAGCCGGTGCAATTGCTGCAAAATGAATTACAGTCAAATTTCGACTCGGGAGATAAAGAAAACACGTAAGGGATGGGGTCTATTATACCGGCTGTGGCAGGCAGCAGAATGGGGAGTACCGGAGGCGCAGCTATTCTCTCATCTCCTCCTCCGACCCGTGATGCTGTGATCAATATAAAGAAGACTTAGCAACAATAAGTCTATTTATAAGAGAAGGGAGAACATTAGCTGAAGAATATACTAACCAATACCAGAAGGCGGAACGATTTCCGACAGAAAGGAAAAATGCGGGTTCAACACCTGGTATAAATGGTCGAAAAGGACTTCTGTAGAGTTGCGACAATATACAGTCAATACAAGGAGGATTGTATCCACAGCGAAACAAATAAGTGAGAAACCCATACCTTCCAAGATTTGAGGGGGCACAGAAGAAGGTGAGGGGACAGCGACCGTCAGAGCAGGGACCAGCGACACTTTACCACGCCTATGCTCAAGACAAATGAATTATCATCAGAAGGGCTGAACAGGATTGAAAAAACTCGAGAACAACAACCTAAGGACCACCTGATAGATCATGGACCAAAGCCGCGACAGAGGCGTCACCAGGTGTAACGGCTTCTTCACACACTCTCGGGGGAATAAATTCCGTGCCCATAGCTTCATCCCCTGACTCGATGAGGGCCGTCGTAATACTTGCGACGCCCGCCGATACCAAGGAGCCACAGGGAGAAAGAACAGCGATCTGGACTGTCCCAGATTCTCGAGAAAGAGTAGCCGCTTCGGGCTCTGTAATCGTTAACGTTTCACCTGCCATACCATCGCCAGGATTCAGCCCTGCGTGAAAGAAAATGCGTATGTCAGAATTCGAGGACCGAGTTCTAATAAAAGACTGGACGTTATGTTATCTTGGATTAGCTTTTCAGTTCCTTCTCGAGCCGCGCGTGCAACTTGTCTATAGGCGGTGGACAAACGGAGGGAACATCCGCCGAAGGAGTGTCAGTGGGCGGGATACTGCTTGAGCCTGCACCTGTGGACAAAACAGCATCGCGTTCACTTGCAGCGTGCTTCCTGTCAGTCTGAGCAGTGAAAACCGACCTCCTTAAGACTTCCGACATGGGAACATTGTCGTCCGAACCGAGCTCTGCCTCCGGAGCCGCTATGGCGTCCATCATCGGCTGCTTCAGCAAAGCCTCATGCGGTGACTTTGGGATGGCCATGGCCGTAGTAGCTGGCTCTAGAAATTATGCTGCATCGCCACTTGGGATCGGCACTGCACTTGGAATAACCTGAGTTGAGGTCGTCCCTGTAATAAGGTGAAAGAGATGGTCAGACCACGAATAAAAAGGATAAAGGGGTAATGAAGCAACTTATACCAAGACCCAAAGAAGCGCGGAGCCTCTCTTCCTCCTCGAACGTCTTATACCAAGACCCAAAGAAGCGCGGAGCCTCTATTCCTCCTCGAATGTCATGAGGGAAGCCGTGAGAGCCTCTTCGGCAGAAATACCAGTTGAAGAAGAGAGTGTTAGTAAAAGAATAATAACGAGAAGGGATAGACGCAGAAGAATATAACTGAAGTATACCTGACTTCGCGATAGTGATCAACGCAGCTTCCTCGCGAGCCAGTCGCTCGAAAGCTGCGAGGGCAGCCTGAAGATCAGTATCGGTCACAGGCATGTCGAATAAACTCTCGTTGGTACCGTATTCGGAAAAACCCTCACTATAGGGAGCATGTGGCTCCTGGCCAAATATGACATCAGAAGAAAACAGAGACTTCTTCTTTTTCTGTGAGCGGACACCAGCGGCCGATGACAAGAGCTTGTGCTTGACAGGCATTTTCGGGTGGCGGGTCCCGATTTCCGTACCAGCGCTAGATTCTGGGGATGCCACGGCTACCGCAGTTATGGGAACATCATATTAAGGCCTCTCATGGAAGACTCGAGGGACTACGCCTGTAGTAATTTCCCTCAAGGAAGGACAAACGGTAGTCCGTCGATTTAAGGGGACAGATGGATTACCGGCGGGAACTATATCCTTATGATCGAGCAATAATCGCCTTTCTTCCCTGATAACAGCACCCATCGCATGATGGTACCACGCCACATAAGCATTCGAAGCTTTCGGCACATAGCTTGGCTCGCTGATGAGGAAATTGGACCCCGTATTTAGTCGCATAAAGTGGTGCAGCGCGCTGCAAATACCTTCTTCCGTAGCGACCGGCTCGGCTAAGAATGCCTCGAGAGGAACACCCTGATTATAACCTGACTGTTGAGCGAAGCGGTGTGGGTTGTACCTCATGAACAGTGCCAAGGCATTTTTCCTGAACACTAAAAAGCACGGCCTAATAGAATACAGGTGCAGAATTTCCCGAGCCTTCAACGTGGGAGCCCCGTCTTTGAAAGTATCACGCAGCGGTCGCACTACCTTGGTAGATTACTTGCCGATAGTCAAGACTCTATCGACAAAGGTCATGCTGTCCCCAAACATGCGCGGGCGGAAGACCAGTCGTTGAGCCTCTCGCTGCGACGGGTCTGACGCAGAAGCGTCAACCAGATACATGACCCGAGGAAAGTTGTAGCTATCGTAGAAGCGGGGTCGTTTGTGGACACCGAAAGCACCTAGCACGTGCATCTCGATCCACGACATGAAGTAGTGCAATAGAAGATGTACGGGATTTACCCCCGGCTGAGTAGTGTCTGCTGCTAAGCTCAGGCCATGATATAGACGAGCTAGCCCTGCAATCCCAATAGCCACACGCGTCCCTATGACAATGCGGTGGTCCGGATAAAAAATGGACGGCCTCATGTAGTGAGGGTGCATAGGAAGTACAAACCAGCTCAACCACAGGCCGATGAACCCCAGAAAGAACGTCTCGGCATCGACGTCTGAAGTAGCAAGTTCTGCAAAAGGGACGACCGGAGTGTCTGGAATAAAGAAATTTTTTAGATCCGCTTCCGCCGTCGGCTAATTATCCAACCCGAAACCAAATGGATCGTCAAGCTTGGCGAATTTTGCAGCTTGTTTTGACAAGACTTCTGGGGAAAGAAAGCGGGCGATGAAATCTGCGAAGCCGACTCCGTGCCCTCCAGACTCTAAAAACAGACTCTCATAAATGTTCAATACCTTGATTAGGCTCGGGAAACGATGTTGAATGGCATTCTCCAGAGTGAGACCCATTACCACTAATTTGGTGGCAAAGATGTACTCATCAGGGGGAAATATCTCCTCGTAATGTTCCCCTCTGACGGGTAGGCCTGAAATTTCCGCAAACTCCTCAAAGGAAATTGAGACTTCCCGGTCCGATAGAAGAAATATATGGGTTGGGATGTTCCACTCTTCCAGAAAAGCCTTAACCCACCACACATAAGGCGCGGGATATTGGAAGAGGGAAGCATATATGGCAGGATATAGCCCAAGCTTCAGCAGTAGTGACTTGGCCGACAAGATATACCGGGCCCACTGCAGGTAGCCGGCTGATTGGCAAGGAGTAAACCCTATCATGCAGACTTGTCCCCAAGGGCGCGACTCACCTTGACATATGCGCCGCCCTAAAATATCCAAAGCCATCGGCGGATGTATGGGTATTGATGCCATAGAAGGCTGAAGGCGACCCTCCGAAGTCCAGTTGACCTCTTCTACAGCATAATTCACTTGAGGCGAATCGTCGTAATGAATTGCTGAAATGGGCTCTGAGAGCGCTGCACAAGAGAAACTGTGCCGACCCTGGATAATCTGATTGTACCACGACCCCTATAGATGAAGAGATTTCTTCTCCGGGTCATGATCTTTAATAAGCGCGAAGACTTCCCGATCCACGGGCGCGTTGGCGAAGGCGCTCTCTGAACGTACAAAAGGGAAAGAAGAGTTGGAAGCCATAGTACCTACATAAAGAGAGACGAGGGTTAGTTATCAACGCTATATTCTGAACTCTGACATTTGGTACTTAAAAAATTGTACCGCACTGCAATACAGAAGAAAGGGGAAAAGAGGGCCCCATAAAATCAAGGTGATGTCCCATCATTGATGGGGCAGTCACTCATTAAAGATGGAATCCTAAGAGAATTCTCATTTAATGAGAAACCTTATTGGGCTAAGGAGTTAAACTCCCTCAAGAGCTGTGCTTTTCCAACAGAATTCACATCTGTCAACTTTAATTAAAAGGGGAATAAAATTACCCAAAGATTTCTAAGAGCCATGCTCTGTAAAAATAATGGGATAATCTACAAGAACCCTCAAAAGCAAAGTTTTTTTAACAGGGCAAAACCCCAAGATCTTTAAGATCTGAAAGAAGAATCCTAGAAACTCTAAGAGTTCTTCATGTAGGATGAGCGATACTCTGATTAATGGGTTAAGTAACCCCCTAGAATACATTTTAAGATCTACGATCTAAGAAGAGAAAAACTCTATTCATAGGTTCGATTATAATTCTTACCAAATTTTGGGGCAGAGTTCTTTAACTCTAGAAAGGATTTCTTTGGGCGGAGATCTAATCTCTGAAAGGAGAATTAAATTCTCAAAGAATAACAAGAGAAGATGAACAACAGTCATCTCAAGGGCCAAAGGCCCTACTTATAGGCATAAGAAGTCGATTCAACTTCTAAGAAAATCCAACGGTGGAAAAGCTGCCACCGCTGCACTCACGTGTGAGCTACATAAGCGCAACGGTGGGGGGGCATTTGTTTCCCCCAATAAAAGAGCAAAGATCTGTTCAAAATTTGAAAGGTAGCGCCAAGAGTTACAAACTCTGAGGCAGCACCTTACATGCCTGCATGAGGGCGCTAGCGCCAAGAGTTAAAAACTCTGAGGCAGCGCCTCACGTACCTTGCACGAGGGCGCCAGCGCTAAGAGTTAAAAATTCTTAGACAGCGCCTCACGTGCCTCGTACGAGGGCGCCAACTCTAGAACTAAAAGCTCTCTGTTAGACAGAGCCGTTGGATCAAAGATCTAACGGAGATGATAAATCATCAAAGTGCAGAATTAAATTTTGCTGAGAAAATATCCCTCAAATCTTTTTAAACAAGACAGATTACTCTCTGTAAAACAGACCACCGTTGGATTAAAAATCTAATGGTGATTAAAAATCACTTATCTGCAGAATAAATTCTGTATGGGAAAATATTTCCCTAATCTTGTTAAAAACAAGAAAGTTATCTTCTGTAAAACAGAAGTCCTTGAATCAAAAATCCAACGGTGAATAAAATCCCTAAATCAATTAAAAATCTCTCAAGGAGAGATTTCTTTAACTAAATCAACAAACTTGCCTCTACTATATAAAGGACCCAAGACTTCAAGTCTTATACAGAAGAACCCCCCCCCCCCCCCCCCGCATAAACTTCAAAAAAAAAGGAGAGTGCAAGCAAAAAGAAAGTTTTAAGAGGGAAGAAAGAAGAACACCTCTCTTCGAGGTAAATAAAAATAATAGAGATCAGAGCATCTCATCTGCATATCCAAGGGTTTAACCCTTATAAAAGAACTTAGTTCTTCCTCTGAATCTGAGATTCATGAGATAAGTCTACCACAAATGAGAATTTAATTCTAATAGGGATGAACTTGTTCTTGGGGATCAAAGATCTAGAAAAGAACAGAGAATTGAACTCTTCAGAACAGAATATGCGAAGAAACCCTAGTGTCCAAGGGCCTCATGCGTCCCTCACGTGGGTATTGCTCAATAAAGAGTGCTTGGCACACAATGGTTGGCACTCAGCGCCAAGCGCCTCACATGGACGTTGCTCAATAAAGAGTGCTGAGCACTCAATGTTTGGCGCTCAGCGTCAGGCGCTCCACGTGCCCCTCGCGTGGGCACTATTCAACATAAAGTGCTTGGTACTCATCAGCCAGGGCCCAGCGCTTAGCGCCTCATGTGCTCCGCACGTGGGCGCCATAAAGAGTGTTTAACACTCCACAAAAAAACAAAAAAAAGAGGGGGAAAGTAAAATAAAGCATGACTGTCAGAACCCATATAAATGCTCGGCATTGTTTGCACAGAAAAGGGACTAAGCCCAAGCAAGTGCTTGGCACTTTATTTAAATGACAAAAACTGAGGGGGCTGAGCCCAAGTTGACCAAATCCCTAATTCAGATCAACCGAGCCCATATGCTCATTATTTTCCAAGTTGGTATTAGTCCCAAACGCGACTACTGACCCTCCGACAGGATATTCATCTCACACCTTCCCTCAATCCGGAAATCGGTTCAATGGTACATCTCTCCACACCTATGATACATGTCGTTGTAATTTTCAACGTTTTCAGAGAAGTGGTGGGTCCCGGTAACCAACAACTTTTTGGTGCACTCCTAAATCAATGAGTACATCCCAATACGGACCGCAACATTCTTAAACTAGTTACGGACCGCAAAGTCCTTAAACGAACACAATAGAACCCAAATGCTCTATTGTTGGATCTGAATGATCCCAAAATCCTGTTGAATAGATCTTAGTCTTTTATTAGACAAACATATCCTCAACAAACATTTAAGTTGATTTTAATTTCAAACGAGATTAACGATCCTTAAAATCAACCCAAACCCAAATCTAAGAATATATGGATTTGGACTAATCGCGCCTTACGGGCGACGACATAAATTAGTCTCCGTATACAATCTATGGGCAACCAAAAATAAAACAAACACACACGACACAAAGTGAACTTCCAGAGCAGGAGAAAACGGTTATCGCTACGCGGTAACGTAATTAACTGTAGGGGCTTGCGCCTGCAGGGAAGAGCGTCCCCGTAATCAAAACCCCCTCAGAAATGAGGAGGAATCTTACGAAGTCTGCTACAACGGCCGCATCCGTCCAAACCTCCGATACATGGTACCATAAATCAACTTGGCATCTTCGGAGAGGTGGACGGATAAACCCAAATGGCATCTGCCCCCAAATTCAGGCAAGACGGCCTACGCGGTCCGTCTCCGTTTTCGGCGGTAAACATACTACTTTTGGAAACTTGATGGTATTTTATTAACATTTTTTAATCTTTCATTTTAAAAAAATAGTTTCTTAATTTGTTTATATTGAAAATACGGATTTCATAATTTTATATAACTTTTCCAAAAATTAGTTTTTTTATTAGAAAAAGTCGCGTTTCTTAAAAACCGTATTTTTTATTCCTTTTGAGACCGAATACTCCATGAGAAGTTCTGCATCTCGCTCTACTATCCCAAGAATGTGTGATAATCTACACCATCCATTAGTGGGTTCCCTGGCGAGAGTTGTAGAGACGTAATTTCCAATGATTCGAAATACCGATTTAAAGAAACCCGTTTTGAAACGGTGTGGTATTTTAATGAAAAGCTTATTTCGTTAACTTAGCCATAGATATATAATACCGTGCTATTGAACCATGGTGTGTGTGTAGGGTAGGTCGTTATCCCGTGAAGTTTTTCTAAAGGTTTTAAAACTAATTATCGATGAGAGAGTGATACTAAAGTTCATGGTATTTTAATGACAAAGTTTGTTATATATTCGTTACATATGAAAATTTTGTTAAAACTAAAGCCTAAAAGATGTAAAATAGGGTTATGATTATTGTAGCATGCTAATTCGATCTTGTTTACTTATTACATAGCTTGCAAAAGTTTAAAAGAAAGCGATATCGGAGATAACTCATCTTTCGTCGGTTTGTTTTAAAAAGTGGTTTGAGATAGAAAGAGAGGGATGAAGAGACATACGGTTTTTATTTGACTAAGAAGAGGTTGAAGAAACTCTCGGGGGTCGTGGTTTTGTCGGAGGTGCTCTGGTCATCGAGTTTGGATCGCTACTCCACTTGAGGGGCTTAACTCCACTTGGCACTTAGAAGTTTTTTGGAGAATTTTTGCTAGAATTTCAGAATGGGGGAGAGCTATGGCATGGGGTGGTATTTATAGTGGAGAGTTAGGGTTTGAGAATTAAAATTGTGGATTAAAATGCATTAAAAAGATATTAAATGATGAATTGAAGGTCTCTGTTTGATTGCAGGAAAATCAAACGGTGCAGAGGAGTTAAGGGGAGCTGAAGAGACAAGTGTACAAAGCACGGAGCCCATTGGAGCTCATCTGACCGTCGGCGCCGGCCCATAGAGCAATTTGGCCGGTCGGACTAGAGATTCTGCCCTGAGATTCGTGCCACATGGGTTTTTCTGTGTTTATTCCATTTTGCGCATGTTTGATTTTTTGAAACTTTTCATTTCCCCGTGTATTGCACGGGCAACCCTTGGGCTTCCAAAAAGAAAAAGAAAAATCAGAAAAAAATAATTGTGTCTGATGGGAATCGAACAGACAGGCCACATCACAGCAGTGCAAAGGTTTTACCAATGAGCTATAAGTTGTTTCTTATTTTTATTTAACAAAAGTAACTTTTAACTCTTACATAGGCTGTAATATTCTTTTCTGTACAATAACAAGAATTTTCGGTACAGCGATTTCAAAGTCTTTACAGGGACTCTAAAGACTCGTCAATACGCTAACAATAGGTAATGATCACATCAAAGACCTACAAGCCGTCGGCGGTACTAGCTGGACGTAACGGCTACCCAGGTATTGAACGAATAGAAGATCAACAAGCAAACTTGTCCAAACTATCGTAGAGCCTATAAGCAACACTTATAGTACAGTCTGGTCTCTTCGTCTGATATGTCGCATATCGAGTCTGGGAGGTGGAATCGTCAGACCCCAATAACTCGATAAGTCATGCCGACGTGTGGCCTATAACCTTTCGAGAAACTACTGATAACACTTATCAGTAAATCTCATCAACTCTGGACAGGGACTTGTTGTTATAGCTAATCGAGCATAGCGCAACATCAACTCCCAATACCGGGAGAGAAGAAACCCCTTCTATCGCTCATTGCCTCTATGTGACTTGGGACTGTACCCAAAAACCACATGTTTGCATGACTCATTTGAGCCGTGGTAGGGAGGAAATCAAAGCACAGTGGGAACCATACAAGACACTATGACGATCTCGGGTCTACAGACTAGCCTGTACAAGTGTCATCAGAGAACTGCTATCTGGCGATAGGTATGATACCATTTAGGAGTTCTCGGCGAGTCCTGTTCGGTATACTCATTCTCCAATGAGCACCTGTGTGCAATCTTTGATGTCCGACACCAATGGTTGTGGGATCAACCATCGCCCCATACAGGATCGAGAAATGTACACACTAGTCTACTCTGGAATATCGATGCCATGTCTTGATACTCTCTCAACTAGGAACAGTCAAGGATGTGCTTGTAGACTACACAAGCCCCACTAGTATGATCTGCATCATATTCCTGGTAGTCAAGCCAACAACCTAAGGGCTTTATCAACATATATCAATGAGATAGTAAACTAAAACAAATGCACATGTTAAGATAAAGAGCAACCAGATAGTATACTATCATGTCGAGCAAGAAAGTCCTCTATATATATGTGCAAGCATCCACTATAATATACAATAATGGCCTCTAGAGCATACATATTTCTAACAATCTCCCACTTGCACTAAGGCTAGTTGTTGTAGTATCGCATACCTTATATCCTAAAAAGTCTCTCGATCCGTGTCTCGGGGAGGGCTTTCGTGAGTGGATCCGCCATTGTCCTTCATGTCTACTCTCCTGACCTCGATCTCGCGGCGATCAATTATCCCCTGGATCAGGTGATACCGCCTCAGAATATGTCTGGATTGCTGATGGGACCGGGGTTCCTTGGCCAAAGCCACAGCTCCATTGTTATCACAATACAAAGGTATTGGATCCATAATGGATGGAACCACACCAAGTTCAATAATGAACTTCTTCATCTAGACAGCCTCTTTGGCAGAATCGTTGGCAGCGATATATTCAGCCTCCACCGTCGAGTCTACAATGGTATCTTGCTTGGAACTCTTCCAACATACCGCCCCTCTATTAAGGGTGAAGACAAAGCCCGAGACAGACTTGTTGCCGTCCTTATCACTCTGAAAGCTCGAATCGGTAAAGGACTCTACTTGGAGTTCTCTGTTACCATACACCAAGAGCATCTCTTTAGACCTTCGTAAGTACTTAAGAATGTTCTTCACAGCTATCCAGTTCTTCTCCCTTGGGTCTGATTGATACCTACTTACCACACTAAGTGTGTAAGCTATATTCGGTCTGGTGCATAACATCGCGTAAATGATAGACCCAACTGCAGAAGTATAAGGTAACACGTTCATGCGAGCCCTTTCCAAATCAGTCTTGGAAGACATCTCTTTGGAGAGAGTGATTCCTGAACAAGCGGGTAGATTACCACGCTTAGAATCTTCCATACTAAACCACTTTAGTATGGTGTCTATGTGCCTGGATTGGGAAAATCCCAACATCTTTTTAGATCTATCTCTATAGATCTTTATTCTCATGATGTAGGAGGTATCATCCAGATTTTTCATGGAGAACTTTTGTGATAGGAAGATATCATCCACGTACAATACGAGGAATACAAACTTACTCTCTACTACCTTATTATGTATACATGGTTCATCTACGCTTTTGATGAAGTCAAACTCTTTAACGGCTACATCAAAACAGATGTTCCAGCTCCGCGATGCCTGCTTTAATATGTAGATTGGTTTAAGCAGCTTGCATACCTTTTTGCTGCTCCCACTGTCTACGAAGCCCTCTGGCTGCGTCATATACACGCTCTCTTCTAAATCACCATTTAGAAATGCAGTCTTGAAGTCCATCTGCCAGATTTCATAATCATGGTATGCAGCAATGGCAAGTAGGATCCTAATGGACTTAAGCATAACCACTGGAGAAAAGGTCTCTACATAGTTGACACCTGATCGTTGACGAAAACCTTTTGCAACAAGTCTAGCTTTGAAGGTTTCAACCTTTCCATCTACACAAATTTTCTTCTTGAAGATCCACTTGCTCCCAATGGGTTTTACCCTTTCAGGAGCAACTTCCAAAGTCCATGCTTTGTTGGTGTACATGGATTCTATCTCAGATCGCATAGCATCCAGCCATTTCACAAAGTCCCTACTTGTGATGGCCTGCTTGAAACTAGTAGGATCATCATCTTCCATAATGCAATTCTCGCTCCCACCATCTACGAGAAAACCGTAGTATCTCTCAGGTGGGTGAGAAACCTTACTAGATCTGCATAGTGGTTGAGGTTCGTCAGGGACTATTGAATCCTCCGGTTATACCAAATCTTCAATTGTAGTTTGTGTATTTGAAATTTCTTCCAGCTCTACCTCATTACCACTAATTTCTTTTACAAGAAATTCCTTTTCTAAAAAGGTGGCGTGTTGAGCAACAAACACCTTTTGTTTCTCAATGTGGTAGAAGATATGCCCTCGCGAATGTTTGGGATATCCAACAAACTTACAAACAGACATTGCCTCGAGTTTGTCTGGATTTTGTTTTTTAACATAAGCCGAACAACCCCATATCTTAATGAAATTAAGACATGGTCTCTTCCCCTCCCATATCTCATATAGAGTGGTAGGCGTAGACTTGGTAGGAACTCTATTCAATATATAAGCAGCTGTTTCAAGCACAAATCCCCAGAAGGAAATAGGTAACCCAGCAACACTTATCATAGAGCGCGCCATATCTAATAGGGTGCGATTTCTCTGCTCTAATACACCATTGTGTTGTGGTGTGTATGGAGGAGTAAGCTGAGAGAGTATCCTATTCCCTTTTAGATAATCTCGAAATTCCGTGCTTAAGCATTCACCTTCTCGATCAGATCGAAGGATTTTAATACTTTTACCCGTCTGGTTCTCTACTTCGCTCTTATATTTCTTGAATTTCTCAAAAGCTTCATATTTGTGTTTCAACAGGAACACATGTCCGAATCTTGAGAGATCATTGGTGAATGTAATGAAGTACAAGAAACCATTCCTGGCATGTGTAGACATAGGACCGCATACATCACTATGTATCAGTCCTAAGAGTTCAGTAGCTCTTGTTCCGTGTCCCGTAAACGGAGTTTTGGTCATCTTACTTTTGAGACATGACTAACAAGTTTCATAAGATGTAAATTCAAATGGATTCAAATATCCATCTTTATACAACTTAGCTAGTATGGTCGTATTGATATGACCAAGTCTACAGCGCCACAAGAAGGCTTCGTTCATTTCTGAATATTTTCTCTTGTGTGTGTTCTGTATGTTTAAAGTTATATTTTGATTTAGAACATATAAACCATTACACAACGTACCAAATCCAATCTTCATTTGATTTAGGAAAATATTCATAATATTTTTCTCTAATGCAAAATTATATCCTTCTTTATCTAATGGATATTATATTGCACATCATCGGCGATACGAAATAACAGTCGTTCAAAATCAATGTATTACCATTTTGCAATACTGGGTGATATTCACCGACAGCTTCGGCAGCAATAATTGCTCCATTCCTTACTCTGAGAGACATATCATCCTTTCCCAGATCTCTACTTTTCTTTAACCCTTATAACAGATTATAAATGTGGGATCCTAATCCAGTATCCAATACTCAGGACGTACAGCAGACTGAGAAACAGTTCTCAATAACTAACACACCCGAAGATGATGTATCAGAATACTCTTTCTTCATTCGGGTTGCATGGAAATCCTTGCATTCCCCTATCTCTTGCCCAGAATTATGACAGTTGTCATAAGATAGAGCGGAACTAACGTTCCCCAACACAGTATAATAAGCGGGTTCAGTCAATACATCCATGTTATTATCTTGATTAAGGCGTGACATGATCTCTATCTGGAGAGAGAGAAGAAAACACTTTAGCGTGTGCTCTTGCAAAATTAGATTAGTTATTATCTTATCTAATTATGATGGCTCCTACTGCTTTTTATCAAATCTTCCTTCAAACCCTAAAAGGTAAGATTAGTCGGAATTAATTGCACACTACAAGTTCGCTAATCGGTCAGCCAGGCTGGTGTTGGTACTCCGAGAGAATCACCTCGTGGTTTCGTATGGAACTAATTAAATAAGCTCGTTTCCGAAGAGGCATAACTCCATTAACACCTTTCTTAGACACCTACCGGATTAGCTAATTGTAATGCGGAAAACTCTCCCAGGAGTAACACTTACTCGCGGTGTGTATCGAGATCCAACTATCACATAGAAGATATGCAATCTCATTGCAAATTTCAACACTTGAAATTCCCGATAATTGTTTTTACCCCTAACGACCTATGACCTTGACAGAGGTCAACAAACCATAGGCTGCCAGTCAAGTTTAATTCATCATTTCTTGATCGATTCAAATCCACCTACACAAACTCTTGACGGATGTCAACAAGGCCGTGTGATTGTTGATTAGTCAAAAATATTGCATATTTGTATGAACATTTTCCCTATTATTATTATTAATAACTAAAAGGTATTAATTGTAAATAAAGAACATATGTGGGTTTATTTGTAAAATGATTATTATCATATGTTTCTTAATTTATATATAATTAGGGAAAATATATGCATATAATATTTAAATAAAATATTCATATTAAAATATGCATATCATACCAAATATTCCTAATCAATATTCTTAAGATGTCATATTATATTAATTGGTAGAATAATATCTCAAATAAAACAAATGCTATTAACAATTTGATTTGAGATATTGTGCAGATATTATAATAAGATTGGCTCAAGTCTGAAATCTAAGTAGGAGATCCACATCAAATCGGATTACAAAACCGAATCTGCCGAATATTAGGAGCAAATCGAAGAATCTAACAACGACAAAGACTAAGAGTAATATTTTCAGAATCTTTGTATCAAGAGGATCTCCAAATATCGAGAGAAAATCCACGAAAAATTTGGAAGCCCAAATCCACCAAACGGCGGCGAAAGCGCGGTCAAATAAGGTTTTTGGCGGCGGTTCAGTGGTCATTTAGCGGCCGCAGGATCTGAAACTTCAGCTTCATGATCGTAATTGCACACACTTCAATGTGTCATCTATGGTTTCATATTCCAGAGTCTATAAAAGGACCGGGAGCTATCTAATTCATCGATTCATCTATCCCTCGATCAAGAGAAAGATCTACGAGCAAAACTAGGGATCTTGAAATCTACCTTTTTAAGGGGAAATTTTGTAATGCAATAGTTGATAAATAAAGGTAGTATTTTGTTTTAATTCTTTTCACATTTATTTTCCGCATTACTTTCTGCATTATTTTTCTGTATTACATTCAGCATTACTTTCTGCACTTTTAAATTTTAAATATAGTTTCATTTATCTTCCATATCTCTTTTACTACGCTAATATCCATGAGCGAGTAAATTCTTGCTTGCTAGGGTTTGTAGGATATGGTAGAATAATGGATGAAAAATCCCTTAACTTCTTTTGACGTTTTAATTTTTATAAATTTTAGCAAAATAAATGTTAACTCTCTTATCGGGCGCACTATCAATTAATGATAGTCACGACCACGATTTGAGATTCGTTAATACTTGTTTTGTTAAGGGCGTGAGATAAATAAAGATCAATGGAAGGACAAGGGGAAGTAGTGGGAAACCCTAATCCACATTCATCGCTATCTCTCTAGTATTAAATAATTAAAAGATAAAAAAAAATTATATTTTTACTTCATCCATTAACTACTAAGTCCTATAAACCCTACAAGCCTTTTTACTATAAGCTTTTCATCCCTCCTTAATAGAAACGATAAAAATTCCTTATCTCTTTTATCAACTCGTCTAAAATAAGATAATAAATTCACGTTTCCCTGCGGACGACCCGTACTCATCACTGCTAGCTATTTGCGACACTGTCCTGATTGCGGTTATTTACAACACATATATACACAGCTTTTCGAAACCAATCAACTGTCCCTACCGATCACATCACCATGCTACAGATAAGTATTACCCAGCTATCGTACACTATGCCTTGACGGAGGTCAACAAACACAGCACAAATACTAAACACTACATATCTGAAATGACGGAGGGTTACGGCTGGTTTTGAAGAAAACTTTTAACGTAATGAACTTGATATCATAGTAGAATCTAGTGATTTGAAAAGGAGCGGTTTATACTCCGCTTTAAAAATCAAGTAGTTTTCAAAACAAACTGAGTGGGTTGTAGCATATACTAGTTTTGCTAAAGAGGTCATTCCTGGCGAAGGGATCTAGCCTCTTTCCTCATCGAATGAGGTGCTGAATATTCATAATAGAATACTGCTATGTAAAGTAAGAACTAAAGCTACCTTTTTGAAAAATTTGATTCTACAATATCTTTTAGTTTTATTTTCTTTTCATTAATCTTATCAAAGATGTCCCATCAATTATGTTTCCTAAACATCACAGAAGAAACGAAAATAAAACACACATATATACCATCCGCATTCGCCACAGGGACCCGGGTCTTCACCGTAAGGTTACTTAATTTACGGCAGGGCGGGGTCAGGACTAGCGCGGATGCAAAACATATATAGTGTCTACTAATATATCATATAAATAAGTAGCATTCGTCTCACGCAGTTATATGATCACATCACATCACAGAACAACAAAAGAAGATATATGAAATATAGGATATACCAAGAGGTCCATGTTTTAGATTAAGCCAGTAACGAAAAACATGGATTCTACGGTCGTGATGAATAGCCAAGCCCACACCCCTAGACCCCTATGAGAGCGGCAAGAAACTCTGCCAATTCTAGAGTTAGGCGACCGGTCTCGACTCCTTAAGATGGCATCCCACTGGACTCCAGAACCCAGTTACTTGTGCTCTCCGTCTTGGGTCTATCCTAAAGCGGTAAAGTAAATAATATATATCGAATGGAGACAACAACCTCAACCCGGAAGTGTCCCAATAAAAGAATAATACATACAATTATTTACATGAATGAAAATTGATAAACTCCCATCTCACGTAAAACCCCCGGCTATTCAATCACGACGATCCGATATAACATATCGATAGCAAAACAATAACATCATTTGTCATCAACGTAAGTAAATATGCGTATCCCTAATGTCGTTGTCGTATGGCAACGAGTCGGGGATACTGCCATATATTATACTTACGGTCGCAAAAAAGAAATGAAAACTACAATAATTAGAATCTACATGTATAGACATCATAAACCCGGATTATCACATATTCCGAATTTCATATCTAACCCTTTAAACCTTACATTTAAGTTTTGAATTGAAAACATTTTTCAAAGATTACGCTGGGCAATTCAACAAGATTTCCGAATGATGATTCGAAGGCTCATCGGGAACTTTAGTGAATGGCCGCACCCCAGAGGCCATCAACGAAGTGGACTTGGACGGAACACCGTGGCCGCGAGCACCCGAGTGGATGCTCTTGGCCAGGAGGTTCTCCTATATTCAATTGGTCGGGGCAAAGAGGCATGGATGTCTACTAGTGTCTCCCGGCAAGTATTTGCGTACGATACGAGATTACAACGGAGTTTCGATCCAAATCTAAACTCCGTGGTAATCCATCATTTGAGACTAAAATACAAGATTTACAAATCGTTAATCAGTTTTCGCAAAACTAATCAATGTGGATTCCAAAAATTGTATCACATAACCAAAACAATATAGATGGTGTTAACATTTCGATCGATATTTCAAACAACAACAATACATAGAGACCTCAACAACTTGAGCCACATTAAAAATATCCAGAAAATCCAAAATGTCAAAATGAAGCAACACAAGAAAAATGAGTTCCTAACCCCACAATTGCACGGCGAAACCGCGGCCAATACATGGTATAGGCGGCAGTTCCGCGGCCAAGTGTTGGAGTTACGTGCTTATATTTCTCGAGCCTTCATAATTTTACCTGCACGATTTTCTAAGCGTTTTTAATCTCAAAAAACTCAAAGTTTCAAAAATTGGATAGAAACCTTGCAAAGTAGATTTTTAAAACGCCGATCGAACACTTTAACTTCATCTAAGCTACTCATAAGCCTCTAGCTTGGCTCTGATACCATGAAAGTACATCTTAGCACCTCTACTAAGGTTCTATGAGCATCAAATATGAAATTTTAAAAATTTAGAGGGCTAAGTATACTAAACAAGAATCAAACTAGAGAATTAGGGTTTCAAAGTTAAGCAAATAAGTTCTAAATTAAGTGAAGAGAGTCTACAACCTTTATAGTGCAGCCCTTCACTTCTAAAGCTCCAAGTAGTAGTCTCTAGAACTCTTTTTTGACTCTACTTGAAGGATAGAATAAGCTTGCTTGTTGTCTTCGTCGTCGAAGATGGTCCCCCTTGAGGCAACTCACACTCAAGCTCACACTTCACCAATCAAGGTATTAGTGAAGATAACAACCTATACTAATTTGCTAGAGTAGTATAGATTGATGATGTAGGAATTTTGCTCATTAAAAATATTTCTTTTCTTTTTCTCACCCTAGAAAAACTAGTGAGAAGATGAAGAAGAAGATGAACTTGGAAGTGAGAGTGTATGAACCATGAAGATAAGATGAGAATTACAAATATCTATGAATAAAACAAAGAAAAAGAGGTGATTCATGGCTTTTCAAGGCTTCTCCAAGAAACCCAAGAAAAATGACTCACTCTCTTTTTCTTTAATTTATAAATGTAAACCATTATCTTCTCATATTTATTTCTAATGTGATTCTCACAGATCCATGTTCCATGTATCATCAACCATGATACAATATATATATATATATATATATATATATATAGAGAGAGAGAGAGAGAGAGAGAGAGAGCGGGGGGGGTTAATGGAGGAAAGGTGTCATAGGAAGGAATTTCCTTCTATGGCGTCGGAAAAATGCACCCTCCATGATTTTTTTCGAAGATCGGCATACATCACCTCTATCTTTATTATCTAAGATGTGGATACACCAAATTTCATGTGATTATACCTTTTTTTCACCGTTGATTTAGTTGGTGCAAAATTAATGGTTTACCGACAATAGAACTTTTTATATTGCTAATTCAATGGTGAAAAAGTGGTGGAATTACATGAAATTTGGTGTATTCACATCTTAGATGATAACGATGATGATGATGGATGCCGATCGTCGGAAAAAATAGTGGAGGTTGTATTTTTTTGACGCCATAGGAGAAAATCCCCTCTTATGGCTTCTTTCCTCCATTATTCTCATATATATTTATATATGTATCATATATATAAATATATATAAAGAGAAGAAAATCTTAATATAAAGAGAAGAAAATCTTAAGTGTGCTTAATATTAGTTTATATATATATATATATATATATATATATATATATATATATATATATATATCAAATTACTAAATCAACACTTGATTCAATAATCTGGTTATATCATATATAACCCGGCTAATATCAAATATGTGTGTGTGTGTGTGTCAAATCATTAAATCAATACTTGATTCAATAATCCGGTTATATCACATATAACCGGCTAATATTTAATATTAATATATATATCATATATATATATATCAAATTATTAAATCTACACTTGATTCAATAATCCGGTTATATCATATATCGCTGGATTAGAATACGGTATCATATACCCGCATTTAATCAAGCTCCCACACATATCTCCATACGTGCCCTACTTCGCTTGAGCTAGAAAACCTCTATGTGGGACTCTAAAGACTTGCCAATACGCTAGCAGTAGGTAATGATCACATCAAAGACCTACAAGCCGTCAGCGGTACTAGCTGGATGTAACGGCTACCCAGGTATTGAACGAATAGAAGATCAATAAGCAAACTTGTCCAAACCCCCTTAGAGCCTATAAGCAACACTTACCGTACAGTCCGGTCTCTTCGTCTGATATGTCGCATATCGAGTCTGGGGATGGAATCGTCAGACCCAAACAACTCAATAAGTCATGTCGATGTGTGGCCTATAACCTTTCTAGAAACTACTGATAACACTTATCAGTAAATCTCATCAGCCCTGGCCAGGAACTTGCTGTTATATCTAATCGAGTATAGCGCAACATCAACTCCTAATACCGGGAGAGACGAAACCCCTCCTATCGCTCACTGCCTCCATGTGACTCGGGACTATACCCAAAACCCACCTGTTTGCACGACTCATTTGAACCGTGGTAGGGAGGAAATCAAAGCACAATGGGAACCACACAAGAAACCATGACGATTTCGGGTCTACAGACTAACATATACAAGTGTCACCAGAAAACTGCTATCTGAAAATAGGTATGATACCATCTAGGAGTTCTCGGCGAGTCATGTTCGGTGTACTCATTCTCCAATGAGCACCTGTGTACAATATTTGATGTCCGACACCAATGGCTGTGGGATCAACCATCGCCCCATACAGGATCAAGAAACATATACACTAGTCTACTCTGGAATATCGATGCCCTGTCTCGATACTCCCTCGACTAAGAACTGTTAAGGATGTGCTTATGGACTACACAAGCCCCACTAGTATGATCTGCATCATAGTCCTGGTAGTCAAGACAACATCCTAAGGGCTTTATCAACATGTATCAATGAGATAGTAAACTAAAACAAGTGCACGTGTTAAGATAAAGAGCAACCAGATAACATACTATCATGTCGAGCAAGAAAGTCCTCTATATATATGTCCAAGCATCGACTATAATATACAATAATGGCCTCTAGGGCATATATATTCCTAACAATAACACACGACCCGAAGTGACCTACTGGAGAAGGAGAAAGTGGTTATCGCAACGTAGTAACGTAATTAACTGCAGGGGCTTGCGCCTGCAGGGAAAAGCGTCCCCATAATCAAAAACCCCTCACAAATGAGGGGGGATCTGATAAATTTTGTTACAACGGTCGCATCTATCCAAACCTTCGATATACGGTATCATAAATCAACTTGGTATTTTCGAAGAGGTGGATGGATATGTCCAAATAGCATCTGCCCCCAAATTCAGGCAAGACGTTCAATTCTAGTTCGTCTCTATTTTCGGTGGTAAACAATGAGTAATGTTGTATGGCCTTTTTCCATTTAGGTGATATGCACTGGATACGGTTGCATATCATTTGAATCTGGTTCTATCTAAATTAGTGCCTTTAATTCTATATGGACATAGAATGATAGCATATCTTATGGCTGTTAAGATATGAAGTTATCCGGTTTTTGTTTAAAACCATGATCCGGGCATACTTAAGGCACGATTCAGTGATGGCAGTTTGTGGGTTATCCCAAGTTTTAATAAGGGTTAACTTTTACCATTTTCAAGATCAAAAATTGGTTTGTTTTTGACTCGCCACCTTTTTATGAAAATGACTTCTTCGTAAAAGAAATTAGCAGAAGTATGGTAAAACTGGAAGTGATTCCAGAACTATAAACGGTTACTGAAAATTTAGTAGGACCTAGAGATTCGATTGGACAGACAAACCATTAGCCGCTCCACAGATTTAGTGGGCGACCTCAGCCACCCGAGAGGTACTTCGGTTTCCTTGTAGACGGTGACAGAGAGGTTTGCATCATGATGATGATGACCCTACTTGCCACTGCTGCTATTCATGACTAAAAGATCTTGGCAGGTGGATGACTATAACGTCTTTCTAGATGGGAATTTAGAAGTGCACGTGTATATGACTCTGTCAAATGGTTGTCGTTTTTAGTGGGAGCAGTGGAAGGCTTGCTTATATCTATTTATAGACTAAAGCTAGCATTATGGAGACGGGTCATCTGTTTTAATATGAAAGTCAAGGCGTTTGAATTTTTCAAAATAACAAATGAACATGGTAAGAAGGATGTAGGGAGTAGTATCATATGGATGACATACTCACGACAGGAAGTGATATTGCTATACTACAATCAGTCAAAGTATAGTTGTCATAGGTGTTTCTCCATATAGAATATGGATAATATATCAAGGATTCTGATAACTAGATTTATGGGACTAGATCTAGATTTAGGAAGTGTCACAATCCGGGTACTTGGACACCATTCTAAAGGGGTTTAGAATGGACGACTCTTAGCGTGGCGGTGTACCCGCATGTGATGGAGTCACCCTCTCTACAAAGATGTCTTCTAGACTGATGAAGAGAGGGACTTGCGTGAATGGCATTTCAATTGTTTTGGCAATTAGGTCAATCATGCGATATCATATACCAAACCAGATGTTGCTTTTGCACCGATATAGTAAGTGAATATTAATCTAATTCTGCAAAAACAAAGAGAAGCAGTGAAGAACATATTAGAATGTTCTTGGGATAGGATAACGGCAGCCTCCTATATGAGGCGGTTATCAGTTCTAGCTTTCGAGGTGACTTGGATGACAGAGTGTCTGTCATACTTATAAGTTTACCCTCTTCTGAGGGGCAGTATGTTGAACAGGGTTCCAAGCGGAATACTTAGGTAGAAATGGTGCAGTATGCTGATCACTCAGCGTGCACTCTATCAAAATTAAATTGGTTTATTAATATATCTAATCAGGATGGCTCCCACTGTTTCCTCGAATTCTCCTTTAAACCCTAAAAGGAGAACTAGTCAGGATCATATACACTTTACAAGTTCGTTAACCGTTTAGCCAGGCTAGTGTTGGTACTCCGAGGGAGGCTCCCCATGTTTTCCTATGGATCTAATTAAATAACCCCGTTTCCGCAGAGGCATAATCTCGTTAACACCTTTCTAGACACCTAGTAGGTTAGCTAGCTGTGAAGTGAAAATCTTCCGGGAGCAATACTTACTCATCAGTGGGAATCGAGACCCAACTATCATCGCGTGATAACCCTGATGGAAGCCAACCAAAGTCACCACACTCTAGAAGGTATGCACATACTTGGCAAGTTTCCCTTATATTTGAAACTCCCGATATTATTTTTACCCCTAACGACCTATAACCTTGACGCTTGCTAAAAAATCATAGGTCGCTAGTCAAGTTTAGCCCGTCATTATTTAATTAACTCGAACTCGCCCGCACTAGCCCTTGATGCTTGCCAACAAAGCTGTGTGTCTTTCTCGATCAATAGCATCTCTATGCAACAGATAAGTATCACTCAACTAATGTATACTATGTCTTGACACTTGCCAACAAACATAGCACGAATACTAGACGCTATCTATCTGAAATGACGGAGGGCTACGACCAGTTTTTGGTAAAAAACCTTCGTAATGAACTTGATATTGTTGAAGGAACTCGAGTGGCTTTGAAGAAACCCGGGTAGTTTTAAAATTTGGTTCTGACTTCATTTAAGTTTATTTTTCTTGCATTAAATATATAATGCGGCCCTATCATTTAAGTTTCTAGACACAACAAAAACAAAAAAAATAGCATGCTTTTGCTATCCGCATTCGCTGCGGGGTTTCGGGTCTTCACCGTAAGGCTACTAAACTTACGGGAGGGCGGAGGCAGGGCTAAAGCGGATGCAAAACATATAGACATCTAATATGTGTGTGTGTGTGTGTGTGTGTGCGTGCGTGCGTGTGTATCATCACAGGCAAGTAATAATCATCACATGCATGCGATAAACAACAAATAAGATAGAATAGCGGATAAGCTAGGAGCCCCGTGTTTCGTTTGAACCGCAAACGAAAACCAACGTTCTCCGGTTGTGTGGATAGCTCGTACAATCTCGAACCAAGACACTTACGAGTGCAGCAAGTTACCCGCCAATCCTAGAAGTGAGGAAACCCGCACTCAATGCCATGAGTGGGCTACACGGCGCTTTCTAGAACCCGGTAAGTTGAGCACTCCTCCGTGGGTCAACCCTAAAACCCCTACAAGTGCGTTCAGCAACCTACCAATTCTAGAGTGAGGCGGATCGAACTTATCACTATGAAACGACCACCTAACGCACTCTAGAACCCGGTGACTCGAGCACTTCTCCACGGGTTTACTAGAGAAAATTTCTCAATATGAGAGAGCCATTCCCTAATACATGTAATGAAATATATACAACGACAACAGCGCCCGCATACTGGACGTGTCCCAATAAAAGAATATTCAAACGCCGGCAACGATGGCCACAAACCGGTCGCTCGTCCCGAATAAGCGAATATACATTCAAATCAACCGATACATACAACACACGAAGGGTTATCCGTCACGATAATCCAGCTAAACCATCACAAAGATATACATCCACGAACAACACAAGCAACATATGTGCAACCCTGTCTAATCGAACATGTAGCAATTAGACGACGTTTATCAGCATATAACAAGAAAGATACAAATCATAAACGATGCTAAAGTTTCGACCGAAAGTTTTCGTGATACCCGAAAACAAAGATAACACCAAGTGAAATCTGGGGCAAAAATAACTACCGACAAATCAAATTTTAACAACGTCAAGTTTCTATGAGAAGATGGACCAAAACAACCATGGTCTGGCCGACCTGGTCGGCTAAAGTGAATTTTTGGTCATCCAGAACAAGGCCATTTGGCCTCGTCTTCTCAATTTAACACCCTCATAGCAAGAATAGTCCACTGAGATACTTCAAAAAAATTTCAGGTGATTTTTTAAAAACGAACAGTAACTTGAAATTCAAAACTTGATCCAGTTAAATTTTGGTTTCGAAACTTTGACATTGTCTACAACTAGTAAAGTTATCTGGTATGGCTCTGATACCGTTGTTAGGTTCCTTGTGCTCACACCACAAAACTTGCAGCGAAGGCAGAAACAAAAACAAAAAGTTTTATGCAAGCACAAGTAACCAAAACCCTATAATCGATTCTAAACACTTAACTAGCAAACACTAGAGAGCTAAATAGAAGGTTATGGGACTAGGTACCTTTATAGCATGTCCACCTCCTGTGGAAAACCCTCTACGAAGCTCCATGGACTTTAGCTAGGCTCCAAGTCATGGGGAACAAGCTTGCAAGCCGATCGACCTTGCCGAAGATGATCCATTTGAGGGAGTTCGATATCAAGCTCTAGCTTCACACTAAATATCAAGTGAAGCAACTTACAAGCTAAGCTTTCTAAGAATAGTTAGTAAGTGATGTATTGGTGGTTTATCTCTTTGTTTCTCCCTTATTGGATTTCTTTTCTCTTGGAAGCAAAACAAAAGAGAAGAAGGAAGAGAGGAGTAAGTGCAGAATCAATTCTTAGGAAAATCCTCTCTCTCCTTCTTACTCTTATCCCTTTGTGAAATGGTGGGTGGAATTGTAAGTCACATGTGTGAGTCACAAGCCACACACTGCACAAAGTTGCCAAGCTAGAATAGAAAAGAATGTGTATAAACACAAAAACGCACACACATATACATATACATACACTCGTATATGCTATAAATACATATACCCGTATTCGTATCAAAATATAAATACCGTATTCATACAAATTCTCGTATTTGTATAAATACCATATTTGTATCAAAATACTAATACCTGTATTCATATCAAGATACAAATACATGTATTCATACAAATACTTGTATTCGTATAAATACTGTATTCATATCAAAATACAAATACTCAAAAGAGAGAAAATGAGAGATATAATACTAGCTCACATATCACATATGTGATCAACCTAGCTGTCTTTCAAACCTGCTAGGATTATAAAAATATCCTATTAAAGTACGTGCATCAAGTACATGTATTTAATCGAACCCCCGTACGTATCAAAATACACACACTACATCGTTTCGTCTGAACCGAGAAATGCTCTGTGTGGGACTCTAAAGGCTTGACAATGCGCTGTCAGTAGTTACTGGATATGTAACGACTCTATTTTTAATGTACAAAAATTTGTTTAAAATTAAAGTACTAAATGGAGTATTTGCAACCTTAAGTATGCTATAAGTATTTAATTTATTTTAGAACAGCAAGAAAGCACTTATACCTCATTGGTAAAGTCTTGCACTGCTGTGACATAGCTCCTGTGTTCGAATCCCCTCAGCTACATATTATTTTTAATGATTTTTCTTTTAAACTTTTTGGAAGCCCAAAAGTTTACACGTGCAACACACGTAAAAATAAAAAGTCACTAAAATCAAACACATGTAAAATATTATACACACAGCCGAGAACACGTGGCCCCAATCTAAGCACCCCACCCCCACCAACGACCGGCGAGATGTGCTCTGGGGCCAGCGCCGCCGGGCCCTCCCGTACCAAATGCTCCAAATTTTTACCCTAAACACCCTTTGGACCCACCCCCCACCCCACTACTCCTCTACTGTTTGATTTCTCTATAAAGTTACAGAAAGATTAAATTCACATTTTTAATCTATTTTAATGCATTTTAATTCTCATTTTTAATTTCCTAAACCCTAGTTCTATCCTATAAATACCACACCATACCCAGCCCTCTCTATTCTGAAATGCATTGTCAAAACTCTCAAAATTTTCTAAGTCAGATTAGTTGTACAAGTAGAGTTAGCCCAAGGTCATCTTCCGGCGACGACTCGGGACAAATCCAGTGACACCGTGATGCTCTCAAACCCTTCCTCTACTTCCCCTCTCTCATCTAATCCGGTAAGTTCCCTCTCCTCTTTTCTCTTCCTATTCTAAAAAGATCTCTTTTCAAAACCCGTCGGAAGTGGAGTTATTCCGACTTCTGATTCTAAAATTGTTTAAAATCTAACTTTTCTTAATAACAAATTAACCATTTCTTTATATACTATTTAGTAACCATAAAAAAATATTTAGAACAAGTTTCAATTAAAAATACAATATTATACAACTTTTATTTCACTTTTTCGTTTAAATACCATAAAGTTTACCTACGACATTATTTTATTATATTTGCTCATATTACCTTTAGAAAACTCACAAGGTAATGACATACCTCATCACAACACTCATCATGACATAGCACAATTGCCTGTTTATAATATTTTGGGATAAATACAATTTTACAATAAAATATCTTAAACTAATAAAAATGTATTCTTTAAGATTGTTTTAATCAAATTTCTTACAAGTATGTCCTTACAACCCACTTTTGGGGAATCCGATTTGGTTGGTGCAGATTATCGCACATCTATCGGACTAATAAGGCGAGATGCAGTCCTCCTCACGGAGCGTACAATCTCGATGGAATTTTTATTACAATTTTTAAGAAAACGTGATTTCTATTTAATAAATAAATTTATTTTCTAATAATTATATATAATATTATCAAAATATCTATTTTAAATACATGTAATAAATTCCATGTTTTCTAAACAAAGGAATCCCAAATTTCATGAATATACCATCACAAATCAATACCATTACAATTTACATTAAAATACCATATACTATTCAATATAGGTTTATAATCATTAGAATACTTCACTTTAAAAAAATTACATCCATGAAAACCTTAAATATGACTAATAAATACTTGAGGTTTATTTTGAAATTATATCAAAACTATTTGTAATAAAACCCCCTTAAGTTTATTAATTTACAATAAGAACCCTAGTAAATATAGGTTTAAGCGGGACCAATTCTCTTGAGCCTCAAGAAGCCGGAGAAAGTGAGTGTTTGCCTATTTAAGCTAGAAAACTAGAACGGGGTTATCAATGGTAATTGGCCTGGAAAAAGTCACAAATCCTGTCGTTCATGTGCAGCAGTTACCGATAACTCCAAAACCTAACTCAGGAATCCAATTCTGTTTAAGCTTCTGACTCAGACAGAGTCTCAGTCTAATAAGATTACAATCCATACATGAATATAATCCAAATATAACTCCAATACAACATGAATCCATATATACTGAATACTATCAAATATCAACATGACTTGAACTGACCGAACCATGGATATACATTGACTTGATTATATGACTATCCGTTTACATCCTTATCCGTTCACATGAGCAATTGATATCATGGTTTTGGCAAGTCTTATATCTGCAAATCATTTATAAACAACACAATATGTATTACAGGGTTTTTAAGGGATAGACTGGTACGAAATGTGTTAAAAGTGACACGATAATGTTCACTATAATACATCTAACCTGAATACCCGTTGCCGTTGTCCCATGGGTTTTGACGGGGCCTTATACTCCATATACCTTAGTCCACGGAGTAAGTTGGACTCCTCTCGTACACACTGGCACATTCTGTACCAAGCTACAAACAACTGCGTTAACATAATAATCATACATTATACCAGATATATTCTCTTTACCTGTTCAGTCTATTTCTATCTCTCTTTGGGACTTACCGAGCGATTGTTCGCTGACGACATTCATTTTCTATTCTTTCTTTGGAATGTTGTCAGGAGGACCCGATTCTCTAGAGATTGAGCCCAGCTCAGAAGACTTGGAGTAGTTCGCAGAAGACCCAGAGCTTTAGTCACTTGTATATACCTTTACTTTTAGTTCATGCCTTTGTTTAGGAATTGCTTTCCGCATTGTATTTACTTTCCACTTGCATTGTAAAGAATGTTTAATAAATAAAAAGTTGTTGTTCATTTACATCTCATGTCATTCTTGTGTACATTTATATTATATTTCTTATTTACGCTTAACATGTTTACTTCTGAGTAAATAAGTCGCGGGCATAGTCACGTCTCCTTACAGTACACCGGGAAGCGGAGCGTGACAGGTTTTGTTGGTGACCCATGCAGGTCAGTTCTGCATGAAGTCAAACCATGCATGGTCAGTTCTGCATGGAAACCTTATAAGAATCAGCAACTAAACGTTCTTTATATTTCATATCCTTGAATCTATCCTAACCCTATTTTTCTTTCAAGGTTATGGATTCTCCGAACAATACTTGCACCAACGTGAATTACAACACCCCACCACTACCACCACTGTAAATTCCCAGTTCCGTAAATACAAAATTTCCCCTTGAATGTTTCCAAAATTTTCTTTACAATTTTGTGTATGAATTTAGAATGCTTGTGTTTATTTTAATTCTCAAAATTTAATTTTTCCTAAACAAATAAACCCTTTACCCCAAGCCCAACCCATACCTAACCCTTACCCATGCCCGACCCGGCCCCGTGCCCAAACCCGACCCGCCTCCCTTCTTCCTCACTCCCTCATATTTTCCCGCTCCTTTTTCACTGCGCCCCCACGTCGTCGCCGCTCCCCAACGCGACCGCGACCACGATCTTGCGCGCGTGCTCGCGAACCCCTCCCTCGACCTCGTCTCCCTCTCTCCTTCCCCATATCCTTCCCGCTCCCCTCTCTCAAACCGACACCCACGTCCACACCCACGCCCGCGATCTCCCCTCTCTTTCCACCCTTTCTCCTCTCCTCTCTCCAAACACCCAACACCAACCCTACTCAACCCATCCCCTTACCGAGCTCCCCTCCTCAGAGACATCGAGCTCCTCACACACACACCCTACAACCCCAGAGCACCATCACCGAATCCATCTCCCCACTGCCACAACCCACATCACCGGCCACCACTGCTACAACCCACTTTCTCATCTCCATAGCCAACGACCTTGAGCTCCACTTCACGGTCGCCTTGCCGGAGCTCCTTCACCGCCGCCATTCATTGCCACCCTCCTCTTCTTACCTCTGCAACCTCGCTACCGTCACTAACTCCCAACCTCGTCAGCGCATCTCTTCTCACTATAACCTCCACCGGAGCTTGACGCCGTCGGCCTCTGCTCTGCATCTCCGCCACCCTAATCGTCTCTAAAAATCAAGAGCCAAGCCCCACCTTCCTCTCTTACAAACCCAACCCATCACCATCGCCTGAGCTGCAGCCCCGGCCACCACCACAACCCCCTTACACCATCTCCCTTGCTGTCGCCGATGACAAACCACCACCACTCTCGCCGTTAAGACCCCAGCAACCAAGCCTCCGCTGCCAAGAACCCAAGCTCGAGCCGAGGCTGCGAACCCTAGCCGCGTGTGTGTCGCGTTCGCGCCGCTGCCGTACTGTCGTCAACCCGTCATCAGGCAAGTGTATTACTTGCTTTATGCTAAAGTTTATCTATTATAATTCTTAATACCAATGAATTCCGTAAATATTTTCGTGTGAATCAATAATGTGTAAGTGTTCGATGCCAAACCCGAGGGGAAAAACCCCGTTAAATTGATGGAAACTGATCACATAGGTTGGTCCGTATAGTAATGAATATCGTGTTATAATTTGGCTGAAAAATACAGTCGTTACTGACGTGATCGGTCATTCCCATTTAAGCCCGTTAAAACTGAAATTTTCCGCGTCTAAAACTTGTAAAAATCACAGTTAATTGATTATAAATTGGAATGTTGCGTTCAAGGGCTCAAATCGAATCTTACTTGACGACCTAGAACCCCATAAGAGTGTTAGTCTAATCCTATGCTAAAAAGATAACGGAAACTGGTTCGGAGTGCGGCTCTGGACTGCAGTCCAGAGAAGCACTGGCTGTTGATTCTCATTTTGTAATGCTTACACTCTGTTGTATGAACATGTTATAATGCGGAAACCTATACCATAGCTAAGATGAAACAGTTAGATAACTAATAAAAGTGATTTCATCCCTTTCTACTGTCGTTTACAATTTAAAATGTATTTTAGATTAACAGAACGTATAGCAGTCCCAAACAGGGACAGAACTTATACCCCATTGTTGTACAGTACATAACTTCTGACGTAGAGGTACGATTGAAAATCCGTCTGATGCTTTGGAAACCTAATTGATAAACCTAAATTTTTTTCAACTATAGTGTTGCCTAATTTTGATCCCAACAAAGTGAAAATTGTGTTGCGAAATGGACATTCAGTTCAGGAACTGAATTTCCAGCAGCGAACACTTAAAATGAAACGACTGTAACTTGTGAACCCGAAACCCGTTTGGCTTGAAATTAATTTCATTGTATTTCCGACTGAGTTTACTTGCTACCTCCTTTATATCATTTTACTGAATTTTGAATGTATGATTTAAGACAATTTATATAAGTTCATAAGATGCATGATAGCTCGTATTACACATGATTTGTTTAACTGCATAAATGCACATATTCTACCCGACTACAAGACCTCTAGGGTTAGTGAATTCGTGTTAATTCTCAGTGTATATTGCATTTTCGAACGTGTGTTGTATTGGTGTGGTTGTGACAAGTACGCCAATGAATAGTGAGTGACAGTGAACAATACAGTGAACAGTGAATAAAATCGTGTTATTGATGCGTACTTATACACAACTAACATATACTCATGAATAGTGAAACCTGGGTAAAAAGGGGGGAAATCGAAGTGGAAAGGGAATTGTATTTAGCAAGGACAGTGATTTAGAGGATGATCATTCGAACAGCGACTCTTATATATATTAGGTTGGGCCTAGCGGTCCGGCTGACAGGGTTATGTCCCGGACGATAACAGGCCGTAGTCTCGGGTATGTACGAGACTCTCGTTAAACATGATCCTCCTTTCCACAACTCGATTTCAAAAGTGACTTAGAGACTGATAGGAACATGGATCATACATTGCATCAGTTAGTGATATATTGCTTACCTGCATTTTATCTTCACCGTCATTACTTTCATTTTCTTATCTTTTGTTATTATTATAATGTTGCTATTATGTCGCTCTGACAACCTGAGTATGCATGCCCAGCAATAGAGGTGGATTCGCCTGATCTCGAGGAGACTGTGAAGATCCAGACTAGTGAACCAGTTACATTTCTCCATTGATATTCCTGGTTAGTTGCCTTTTTGCTTACTTCTATTGAGCTCGGATTTTTTTTATATCCGATAGTTTTAGTGACTGCATTCTCTTTACCCGTACTGCATTCGAATGATTACCATATAATTCTAGAAGCCGGAATGTGACTACGACAGGATCTTTCCTTAATCGTAGGAGCATGGCTGGCCTTGTCACCCTTGCATTCTGTATTTTGGGAAGCGGGGCGTGACATGGTTTTGTTGGTATCAGAGCCTTGGATTTAGAATAAGATTGCAGTTCAATTTAGGGGTCTCTTGAATCATAATTTGTTTCCTTGCTTCCACTTCCATAAACTACTTGTGCATCACCACTCAAGTTCATGTTCTGAATCTTATCTACTTTATCTTTTCCTCGTGTTCCGCATCATTAATCGTTACTTTCACTCATGTTCCTCTATCTGATCGTGACCCTTACTTTTCAGGTCATGGCCAACCCTGGGGCAGCATCGCTTCTTGATGAGGACACTCAGTCCTGTGTTTCTTTCGACTGTATATTAGTTAGTTCAGATGACGGGGTTGATGGACCACAGTTAATATTCGTCGACTGCGGATCCGAGGACGAGGGAGTCGATGTCGCAATTCCAGAGATCAACATAATTAATGATTTGGACGATGAAGAGGAAGAACCAGAAGAGGAACCTGAAGAAAAGGATCCTGAGGAAGACCCTATAGAAGAGGATCCAGAAAAGAACCCGGAAGAGGCAGAACATATGGAGGAGGATTTTGATGAGGAAGCTCCTGCCGAAGAGAAAGGGTTAGGAGAAGAAAACCCTATAGGGAAGAATCCGAAGACGAAGCTCCAGTCTAGGAGGAGTGGGAGGATGAAATCTCGAGTGAAGAGGAACTCGAGGCTGAAAAACCTCAAGCAGATGTCGAGGCAAGACACTATGGGAATGGACGCCTCCATCTTAGCGTGAGAACTTATCGCAACTGGTTGAACTTCCACAATCGCGACTGACGCAACTTATTTTCTCTTCTTAGGGCCAAATAATAACGATGTATAGTTTAGGGCCACGTTTATCTCTCAGTTGTACTCTGTCAAATTTTGATTAATAAAGTTTCGGTTAGACCAAATTTTCCAAGAGTATTGTACCTTTAAAATCCATTTGATGCATTAATTGATCTTTCTTACAAATTCCTTTCCCTTCTTGCAGAGACATTACTTTTATCCCATCATTGAACCTCGTAATCACCTGACCCCCAATTTAGCTGACATGGAAGGAAGTGCCTTACGTATGGACAGAGGAATGTACTCAGGCTTTTGAGATACTGAAACAGATGATGACCACGGCACCTATTCTTACAGAGCCAGACGATTCAGATGGTGTGGTGATACACAACGATGATTTATGGAAGGGTTTAAGCCGCGTTCTGATGCAACACGGTCGGGTAGTTACTCATGCCTCACAGCAGCTGAAGAATCACGAGGGGAACTACCCAACACGCGAATTGGAGTTAGCCGCAGTGGTTTTCGCATTTGGAAATCTGGAGACATTACTTAATGAGCAAAAAAAAAGGGGTGGAAGTGTATACGGATCACAAGAGTCTGAAATACATGTTCACTCATGGAGAATTGAATATGAGACAACGCCAATGGCTATAGCAAGGGACGGATTACGACTCGGGATTTCAGTACCATCCGGGAAAACTAAATGTCGTACCGATGCCTTCAGCCGCAAACCAGCGGTCATGATATAGACCAGGCAGGGGAACATCATTGAGGATTTTCAGAGGCTCGAACTAGGGATTGTTACACCAAGTGCAATCAGACAGTTTTGGCGGTTACAGGTGCAGTCTTCACTTGTAGATCGCATTAAGGTTGTATAAGCTAATGATCTTTGATTGCAAAAGTTCAGAGAGCAGGTGGAAGCCGGGCTGAGAACAGACTTACTCATACATCAAGACGATTCTCTGAGATTCGGTAGCAGACTCTGCGTACTTAAAGGGGATGTTCGAGAAGAGGTACTAACTGAGGCTCATAGTTCAGCCTATTCTGTGCATCCAGGAGGTATGAAAATGTATCGAGATCTGAAGCAACAATTTTGGTGGAATGGGATGAAGCGAGAAATTGCACGGTTTGTATCCAGGTGTTTGGTATGTCAGCAAGTGAAGGCGAAGCGCCAGAGAACAGCGGGACTGTTACAACCGCTTCCGATACCAGAATGAAAGTGGGAGCACATTATTATGGATTTTGTGACTGCCTTACCACGGAGTCCGCGAGGCAACAACGCCGTTTGGGTTATCGTCGACCGCCTTACGAAAGCTGCACACTTTATACCCTTCCGGGCGGGACAGTCGACAGAGTCACTTGCGGAGAAATAAATGCAGGAGATAGTGCGACTCCACAGAGTTCCGGTCAGCATTGTGTCAGATCGGGACACCAGATTTGTTTCGCACTTTTGGAAGAGCTTACAGGAGAGTCTAGATACCCGCCACAAGTTCAGCACAGCATATCATCCACAGACGGACGGACAATCCGAGCGTACGATTCAGACGCTCGAGGACATGTTGAGGGCTTGCATGTTGGACTTCCAAGGTTCTTGGGAGGATCATCTGCATCTGGTCAAGTTTTCTTATAACAACAGTTACCAGGCTAGCATCCAGATAGCTCCTTTCGAAGCACTTTACGGGCGTAAATGTCGATCCCCTGTTTATTGGGATGACGTGGGCGAACGAAGATTACTAGGCCCTGAACTCATAATTCAGACGGTAGACAAAGTCCAAATGATCAGGCAGCGCATTAAGACGGCTCAGGACCGACAGAAGAGTTGGGCGGATGTCAGCAGGAGGGCACTAGAATTTGAGGTCGGAGATCACGTTTTCCTGAAGATTTCCCCTAACCGCGGAGTTATCAGGTTTGGAGGTCATGGGAAACTCGGTCCACGTTTCATTAGACCTTTTGAGGTGTTAGAGCAAGTAGGAGAGGTGGCCTATCGACTTGCCTTGCCTCCGTCGCTAGCGGGTGTGCACAATACTTTCCACGTATCTCAGTTGCTGCGTTATGTTCTGGATGACATCCATGTTCTGGACCATTCGGAGTTAGCTTTGGGCACTGACCTGTCCTACGAGGAGCGGCCCACCACCATCCTCGACCGCAGAGAGAAAGTGCTAAAGATTAAAGTCATTCCGTTAGTCCGAGTGTCTCGGGACGGCCGTTCCCCAGGAGAATCTACCTGGGAGCGTGAGAAAGATATCCATACACGTTTTCCACATCTATTTGTGTAGTGCTGTTGCTTCGTTGTCTCTTTTAAAATTTCGAGGACGAAATTTTGTAAGGAGGGTATGATATAAATTCCCAGTTCCGTAAATACAAAATTTCCCCTTGAACGTTTCCAAAATTTTCTTTACAATTTTGTGTATGAATTTAGAATGCTTGTGTTTATTTTAATTCTCAAAATTTAATTTTTCCTAAACAAATAAACCCCTTACCCCAGCCCAGCCCATACCTAACCCTTACCCATGCCCGACCCGGCCCCGTACCTAAACCCGACCCACCTCCCTTCTTCCCCACTCCCTCATATTTTCCCGCTCCTTTTTCACTGCGCCCCCACGTCGTCGCCGCTCCCCAACGCGACCGCGACCACGATCTTGCGCGCAGCGCTCGCGAACCCCTCCCTCGACCTCGTCTCCCTCTCTCCTTCCCCATATCCTTCCCGCTCCCCTCTCTCAAACCGACACCCACGTCCACACCCATGCCCGCGATCTCCCCTCGCCTTCCTCCCTTTCTCCTCTCCTCTCTCCAAACACCTAACACCAACCCTACTCAACCCATCCCCTCACCGAGCTCCCCTCCTCAGAGACACCGAGCTCCTCACACCCCCCACAACCCCAGAGCACCATCACCGAATCCATCTCCCCACTGCCACAACCTACATCGCCGGCCACCGCTGCTACACAACCCACTTTCTCATCTCCATAGCCAATGACCTTGAGCTCCACTTCGCGATCGCCTTGCCGGAGCTCCTTCACCGCCGCCATTCATTGCCACCCTCCTCTTCTTACCTCTGCAACCTCGCCACCGTCACCAAATCCCAACCTCGTCAGCGCATCTCACCTCACTATAACCTCCACCGGAGCTTGACGCCGCCGGCCTCTGCTCTGCATCTCCGCCACCCTAATCGTCTTTAAAAATCAAGAGCCAAGCCCCACCTTCCTCTCTTACAAACCCAACCCATCACCATCGCCTGAGCTGCAGCCCCGGCCACCACCATAACCCCCTTACACCATCTCCCTTGCTGTCGCTGATGACAGACCACCACCACTCTCGCCGTTAGGACCCCAGCAACCAAGCCTCTGCTGTCAAGGACCCAAGCTCGAGCCGAGGCTGCGAACCCTAGCCGCGCATGTGTCGCGATCGCGTTGCTGCTGTACCGTCATCAATCCGTCGTCAGGCAAGTGTACTACTTGCTTCATGCTAAAGTTTATCTATTATAATTCTTAATACCAATGAATTCCGTAAATATTTTCATGTGAATCAATAATGTGTAAGTGTTCGATGCCAAACCCGAGGGGAAAACCCCCGTTAAATTGACGGAAACTGATCACATAGGTTGGCCCGTATAGTAATGAACATCGTGTTATAATTTGGCTGAAAAATACAGTCGTTACTGACGTGATCGGTCATTCCCATTTAAGCCCGTTAAAACTGAAATTTTCCGCGTCTGAAACTTGTAAAAATCACAGTTAATTGATTATAAATTAGAATGTTTCGTTCGAGGGCTCAAATCGAATCTGACTTGACGACCTAGAATCCCATAAGAGTGTTAATCTAATCCAATCCTAAAAAGTTAACGGAAACTGGTTCGGAGTACGGCTCTGGACTGCAGCCCAGAGCAGCACTTGCTGTTGATTCTCATTTTGTAATGCTTACACTCTGCTGTATGAACATGTTATAATTTTGAACCCTATACCATAGTGAATATGAAATAGTTATCTAACTAATGAAAGTGATTTCATCCCTTTCTACTGTCGTTTACTATTTAAAATGTATTTTAGATTAACAGAACGTATAGCAGTCCCAAATAGGAACAGAACTTATACCCCATTGTTGTACAGTACATAACTTCTGACGTAGAGGTGAGATTGAAAATCCATCTGGTGCCTTAGAAACCTAATTGATAAACCTAAATTTTTTTCAACTATAGCGTCGCCTAATTTTGATCCCAACAGGGTGAAAATTGTATTGCGAAATGGACATTCAGTTCAGGAACTGAATTTCCAGCAGCGAACACTTAAAATGAAACGACTGTAACTTGTGATCCCGAAACCCGTTTGGCTTGAAATTAATTTCATTGTATTGCCGATTGAGTTTACTTGCTAGACCTTGTATCATTTTACTGAATTTTTAATGTATGATTTAAGGAAATTTATATAAGTTCATAAGATGCATGATAGCTCGTATTACACATGATTTGTTTAACTGCATAAATGCACATATTCTACCCGACTACAAGACCTCTAGGGTTAGTGAATTCGTGTTAATTCTCAGTGTATATTGCATTGTCGAACGTGTGTAATATTGGAGTGGTTGTGACAAGTACGCCAATGAATAGTGAGTGATTCGTGACATTGAACAATACAGTAAATAGTGAATAAAATCGTGTTATTGATGCGTACTTGTACACAACTAGTCTATACTCATGAATAGTGAAACCTGGATAAAAAGGGGGAAATCGAAGTGGAAAGGGAATTGTATTTAGCAAGGACAGTGATTTAGAGGATGATCATTCGAACAGCGACTCTTATATATATTAGGTTGGGCCTAGCGGTCCGGTTGACAGGGTTATGTCCCGGGCGATAGTGGGCCGTAGTCTCGGGTATGTACGAGATCCTCGTTAAATATGATCCTCCTTTTCATAACTCGATTTCAAAAGTGACTTAGAGACTGATAGGAACATGGATCATTCATTGCATCAGTTAGTGATATATTGCTTATCTGCATTTTATCTTCACCGTCATTACTTTCATTTTCTTGTCTTTTGTTATTATTATAATGTTGCTATTATGTCGCTCTGACGACTTGAGTATGCATGCTCAGCAATAGAGGTGGATTCGCCTGATCTTGAGGAGACTGTGAAGATCCAAACTAGTGAACCAGTTACATTTCTCCATTGATATTCCTGGTTAGTTGCCATTTTGCTTACTTCCATTGAGCTCAGATTTCTTTATATCCGATAGTTTTAGTGACTGCATTCTCTTTACTTGTACTGCATTCGACTGATTACCATATAATGCTAGAAGCCGGAATATGGCTACGACAGAATCTTTCCTTAATCGTAGGAGCATGGTTGGACTTGTCACCCTTGCATTTCGTATTTTAGGAAGCGGGGCGTGACAGGTTTTCCACTTATTCCTACCATTGTAGCTCTGATCAACGAGCAGATGGTACTGCTCGAGGCAATCAAGAGCCTCCTGGAAGGACAGCAGCAGCAGACTGCTATTTAATGAACTTCTCAGAAGCTGAGACGCCTGGAGTAAAACAATTTCGGGTACTGCATCCTAAGCAATTTTCTGGGAAAGAGAGCCATTTGGAAGCTAAAGAATGGGCTCAATCCATCGAAGATCAGCAGCACAAGTGTCAAACATTACTTGGGTAAGGGTTGCGAAGCTGCAACTTACTGACAACGCTAGAGTATGGTGGAAGGAGGAAGAAAGCCGTCTTACCCAGCCGATCGAATGGAAGACTTTTCACGACATGTTTGACGCGAAGTATTTTCCTGAGACTGCCCGATTTGACATGGAACAGCAATTCATCCACTTACAACAAGGCTATATGTAGATCAAATTCGTGGATGAATATGATGCTGAGTTCACTATGTTGAGTAGGTAAAATATGTCTCAAATATTTGAATTTTCTAATATCACATACTACACAGCTAACACATGACCGTAACAGGTTCACGGCACACCTCATACCGGCTGCTGAGATTAGGGCCAGACGATTTCAGCAGGGTTGGAACAGGAAATCCAAGCTGTTTTAGCTACAGGGGATTTCCCAACCCACGACTTAGCTCTGAAGGCTGCCCGTCGATACGAGGCAGCAGTGATGAAGAAGGGCAGATCTCAATCTGCCGGTGTGAAGCGCCCTACTACTCAAATAGCATGAGGAGCCTCTTCCAGGCCACCGTTTGTACCCAGGAGACCGGGAGTACCATTCAACTGGCCCGGTCTAAATTTCTGCTTTTATTGCAAAAGGAATGGACACCTGGCGAAAGATTGTAAGCGTGCTAATCTCCTCTGCTTAGTCTGTGGCTCATCCATACATGATATTATGTCTTGTCCTCACAAACTCAATCAGAATTTTGCACCCAGACCAGCAATCACTTATCCGCAGCGGCCAGCTATCCAGGCATCTGCACCACGTCTTGCTCTCCTAGCTCCACCTCCTCATGGACCTACTGCACCTCCTCCTCGCCAGTTCCACCAAGCACAAAGGAACCTACCTCAAGGACAGAGGAACGGACAGAGGAATGCTCCTACAGTAAGGAGGAATGTACCGAGGCGACAGGCTTTCACAATGACTGTGGAAGAAGCTGAAGCCACTGGCCAATTCATCACTGGTAACTCTTTTCTTTCAAGCTTTCTTTCAATCCTTATACATATCAAATTATCTTTTTCTATACCTAAAACATATCCCACATAACTTAGGTACAATCTTAGTAGCCTCACTTCCTGCACTAGCACTCTTCGATACTGGAGTATCTCATTGCTTTATGTCGCAACGATTCGTTCGAACTCATACGATTCCAGTCACACCGCTCGTATCCAGCTGGAACGTCAGTTCAGGGAACGGCGTCCTAAAGGCAACAATGGGATACGACCTGTGTCCAGTGGTCATCTGCAGCAGAGAATTCTATGCTGACTTTAAGGTGCTGGACATACCAAACTTCGATATAGTTTTGGGTATGGATTGGCTAGGAACTTTTTATGCTACCATCGACTGTCATCAAAGGAGGATAGTGTTCGAGATTCCAGAGCATCCGATCTTTTATTTCAAAAGTGGAGACCGTACCCTGGAGCTTAGCACATACAAAGCAAAATCGAAGAAGGCAGTGATTGCAACTCTACAGGCGGAAAAAGACAAGCCAGAGGTAGTTCGAGAGTTCGATGATGTATTTTCTGAAGACATATCAGGTTTACCTCCTGATTGAGCTCTTGAATTTGGAATTGATTTAGTATCTGGAGCACAACCGGTGATCAAAGCACCGTGTCGATTAAGTCCAGAAGGTTTGAAGGAGATCTGTACTCAGCTGGACGAACTTCTGCAGAAAAGATGGATTCGTCCCAGTACTTCAAGTTGGGGATCTCCAGTGTTGCTTGCGAAGAAGAAGGAAGGTTCATACCGAATGTGCATTGATTATAAAGTTTTGAACGATGTCACGATAAAGAACAAGTATCCACTATCGTGAATCGACGATCTGTTCGATCAGCTAAGTGGGTCTTTCATTTTCTCAAAGTTAGATCTTCGTTCAGGTTATCATCAGGTGAAGGTCAAAGAATCTGATATTCCGAAAATGGCATTCAGGACTCGCTATGGTCATTATAAGTTTCTCGTGATGCTATTTGGAGTGACCGATACACCAGCCATATTTATGAACCTGATGAATCAAGTTTTCCGAGAGTACCCAGACAGGTTCATTGTCATATTCATCGACAACATCCTGGTGTATTCTAAGAACCAGAAAGAGCACGCTGAACATTTACGAATTGTTCTGGAGACTTTGCGACAGCATCAACTCTATGCCAAGTACAGCAAGTATGAGTTTTGGCTAGATCAGGTCGGATTTCTCGGACATATCGTTGCAGGCGAAGGAATCTCTGTAGATCCAGCTAAAGTATCAACAGTAAGCGAATGGCCGACACCGAAGACAGTGAAGGACATTCAAAATTTCTTGGGTTTAGCAGGATACTACCGAAAATTTATTGAAGGATTTTCGAAGATTGCAACACCCCTGACCAAGCTCACACGTAAAGATGAAGAATTCGTGTGGTTAGAAGCATGCGAACAAGTTTTCATAGAACTCAAGTCAAGATTGACAACTGTTCCTATTTTCGTAATACTGGACCAATCTGGAGGTTTTGTAGCGCATTGCGATGCATCCAGTAAGGGATTAGGATATGCTCTACACCAGCACGGTAAAGTTGTAGCTTATGCATCATTGCAGCTGAAATTTCATGAGCGCAACTATCCGACACATGATCTGGAGTTGGCAGCCGTTATCTTTGCACTCAAGATTTGGCGCCATTATCTTCTTGGAGAATGGGTAGATATGTACACAGACCACAAAAGTCTGAAGTATGTGTTTACTCAGAAAGAGTTGAATATGCGGCAGAAAAGATGGTTAAAACTTATGGAGGACTTTGACATCAACCTACAATATCATCCAGGGAAGGTGAATGTAGTTCCTGATACATTTAGTCACCAGCCACTATCAATGAATCTTACCGCACAATGGATGCTACAACAAGATTTGCATCAGATGGAGATAGAATTGGACTTAAAACCGACTTCATCGTCTATGAAGACGGATCTTTAAGATACGGTAGTAGATTGTGCGTACCACAAGATTCTGTTCGGGAAGAGTTGATGAAAGAAGCTCACAGCTCTCCATACTCAGTACACCCTGGTGGTGCAAAGATATACAAATATCTGCGGCAACATTACTAGTGGCATGGAATGAAGCGTGAAGTAGCCAGAAGCGTGGCCAAATGCTTGGTGTGTCAGCAAGTAAAAGCTGAACATCACAAGATTGCTGGTTTACTCCAACCGTTACCTATCCCAGAATGGAAGTAGCAACACATTACCATGGATTTTGTGATTGCTCTTCCTCGCGGCACAAAAGGTAACGATGTTGTATGGGTTATTGTGGATCGACTCACAAAGTCGGCTCATTTCATCCCATTTCGAGTTGGCCAATCTACCGAGACACTAGCAAAGAAGTACCTGGAGGTAACTTCGAATATAAGTAAGATTTAACCCTTCAATGTGTACTATCTCTGATACCCATGAACTCATGCAGGAGATCGTGAGATTACATGGAGTACCGGTTTGCATTGTCTCTGATCGTCACACCATATTCCGATCGCAGTTTTGGCAGAGTCTGCAAGCTAGCTTGGGAACGAGTCTGAATTTTAGCACAGCTTACCATCCACAAACAGATGATCGGTCTGAGCGAACAATTCAGATCCTTAAAGATATGCTAAGAGCTTGTATACTAGACTTCGAAGAATCGTGGGAAGATCACCTACATCTTGTGGAATTTTCATACAACAACAACTACTATAACAACCTAGTTCATTTATACCAATTCCACTTCTCGTATTTTCTTATTTGTGGTATTTCTTGATTTATCACGATTTGGGCGCGAATGGTATTTTACATTTTACTATGCATTCGACCCGACCCGCTTGCTTGAACCTGTTTGATTCATATTTATAAATTACCTTGACTTGTTACGTAAACTGTGCATTTTTATGTTTAGTGCATACTGGCATTTTATCTGACATTGTATCTTTTACCATATAACATTTTAAGTCATGTAAAATATTTTAAAAATACATTTCATAGCCTGCATGATACCCCTAACCCCGTGGTAGCATCCGCGTATCTTGTTCTCGTCCCGTTCAGTGAAACGGACGTGTTTGGATGGCTACGCGCACGTACGTGTATCCTTTCTTGGGGGTATGCATTTTCGTTACCCGAGCATTCGTTTTGAAATTTGGACGTCGCATATAATTTTCATATTTTAAATCTGAATTTTTAGACCCGACCCGGGCGTATTTTGGACTAAATTTGTATTTACCAGAAAATCCAATTTTAATTAATATAATATCTTTATTTTAAAATCGACAACCTTAAAATTTATTTAACAAACTAAAATCTTTAGAAATTTAAAATCAAAACAAACTCAAACAACCCAGCACACTTCTCTCTCTTTCTCTCTCCTCTGGCCCACCACTCATCTCTCCTCTCTCTTCTTTTTTCTTCTCTCCTTCTCTCTCTCCACCGCTACACTCCAATTTTCTATCTCCTCACCGTTTCTCTCTCTCTCCTCTCGATCTCTCTCTTCTCTCTATCTCTCTCCTCTCGCAACCCTCTCTCTCTCATCTCGATCTCTCCTCTCGCAACCCTCTCTCTCTCATCCCGATCTCATTCTCTCTCTTCTCTCTTCTCACTTCTCTCTCTCTCTCCCTATCTCTCTCTCTCTCCCCTATATATATAATACACGTCTCTCTCTCTCCTCACATTTTCTTTCCCCGCGAGAACCCAGCGAACCCTAACCTTATCTCCCGCCCGCGCCTCGTCGTGGACCTCAACACCCTCGCCTCTCCTCTGTTCATCTCCCCGACCACCTCCTTACCTCACCTTCCCTCTCTCGCCTCTCCTCTGCTCATCTCCTCGAGCCCTGCACCCTTCATCGCCATCCTCACCTCTCATCGCCGTCGCCCTCACGCTGGCAAACCCTCGTCTTCACCCTCGCCTCCACCATCTCATCGCCATTCCCAACATCACATCCTTCTTCCCCACAACCCATCGCGACCCCAAGCCAAACTCCCGCAACCCATCACCACGACACCCATCACCTCCCGTTGCCGGCGACCCCATGTTTTCCCCAATCAGAGCAAAGCTCTGTTCAAATTTCAAGGCGGGAAATAAAGTAACGCTTCTGTTTCCCCCAATCAGAGAAAGGATCTGTTTTAAAAAAAAATCAAATAATAAAGGAAGCAGCGCTACAGATAACTTGCGCTCTGCGCTGCGCGACACGTGTCAGCGCAGTTGCGCTGCGCTCTACGCTGTGCGACACATGTCAGCGCAGGTGCGCTAGCGCAGTTGCGCTGCGGTCAGCGCAGTTGCGCTGCGCGACACGTGTCAAGCGCAGGTGCACTTGCGCCAACTGTGCCAGCACTAAAACTTAAATAATGAATTATTTAATCAGAATTAAAATTCTAGAAAGATCTTGTTAAAACAAGAAGATTATCTTCTGTAAAACAGAGGCCCTAAGATCAAAGATCCAACGGTGGGGAAATATCCCCAGATCAATCAGAGAAAGATCTCTGTAACCAACCTAACAAACTAATTGGCCCTATATAAAGGCCCCTAGACCCCAAGTTTCAGATATATAGAGAACTCCTCTAAAAAAAACTTTGAGAAAAACTCAAAGAGAAAAAAAGGTAAACCTTTGAAAAAAGAAGAATTTCTTCTAAAAAAAATCAAAGATCTAAGAACAAGATCAAGATCTTCAATATAAAAGAGAAAAACATCATAAAGATCCAATCATAAAAAAAAAAAAAAGTAATTTACTTCATCCCTAGATCTTTTGATCTACATAAAGGCACAGCATTTTGATGAACCATTGGTTCTTGAAACTTAAGGTAGAACCTCTTTAGAACTGAAAAAGATTCTTTTCTTTGATCTAAATTTGATCAAGATACGCTCTGCGTTATTGAACAGTGCTCTGCACTCTTAATTTGCATTGTTGCGCTCCTTGGACTAGCGCAAGTCACCAGAGAGCGCCACGTGTCAATCTGCGCCTTGCGCTCCTAAAAACAGAGCGCTGCGCTCTTAGATTGGCGCACTGCACCAGAGCGCGCCACGTGTCAGCAGCGCACTAGCGCAGCGCACTGCGCTAACAGACTTGCGCTCACCAGAGCGTGACACGTGTCACCTCCACATGCGCTGGCGCCTTACGCTCTTTAATTGGCGCAGAGCGTCTGACAGGCCACGTGGCGCACTGTCAAACCATTAAATGCTCCGCATTATTAAAAAGGAGCAAAGCCCAATTAAAAGGCCTAACAGGCCTAATCTAAATGCCATGCATTTAAATAAAGAGCCCAATGCCATGCATTATAAAAGGGCTGAGCCCTAAATAAAGGCTCAAACAGCCAGAACAACAAAATGTTCAACTCATATCAACCGAGCCCATATGCTCACAAACCTTCAAACAAACTTCAGTCCCAAATTGGACTATAGATCTCCCAACCAACTTTGGTTCAAGGGTACATCTCTGAACTCCTCTGATATCTGTCGTTGTAATCCTTTAACGTCGTCAGAGAGGTGACAGGTCCCGACGGCCATACATTCAATGGACCACCATGTCCCTAAACTGGCAATGGACCACTATGTTCCTAAACTAGAACAATAGAGCCCGCAAATGCTCTTTTGTTGGATCTAAACGATCCCGTTAAGTTGATCTTAGTCTAAAATTAGACTAACGTATCCTTAACAAACGTTTAAGTTGATCTTAGCCTCAAATATGGCTAACGTATCCTTAAACCAAAACCCCAAACCCAAATCTAAGAAAATACAGATTTGGACTAATCCACGTCCTACGGGCGACAACATAAATTAGTCTCCGTATACAATCCACGGGCAACCATAAACAAAACAAACACCCACGACACGAAGTGAACATCTGGAGAAGGAGAAAGTTGTTACCGCGATGCGGTAGCGTAATTAACTGCAGGGGCTTGCGCCTGTAGGGAAGAGCGTCCCCACAATCAAAAACCCCTCAAACGAGGGGGAATCTGACGAAGTCTGCTATATCGGCCGCATCCGTCTAAACCTCCGATACACGGTGCCATAAATCAAATTGGTATCTTCGGAGAGTTGGACGGATAAAACCAAATAGTATCTGCCCCGAATCTCAGGCAAGACGTCCCTGTCGTGCCGTCCTTCGGAGGGGAACACCCTTCTCTGTCGCCACCATCTCCGTCGCTACCATCACCTCGACCTCCTCCCATCCTCCCTGCAGTCCAGACCACCCTACACCGAGCCTCCCCTACACACTACAACCCTCACCCTAGCAGCCACTTGCCTCACCTGCACCTCGCCGGAGTTCCGACCATCTCGCCATCGCCTCACCTTCGAACCCTCATCGCTCACCCCATCTCCACCTTCCTCTTCTCCGCTTCTCCCCTCTTTCCCCGACCCAAGAAAACCCTAGCAATCAAGAACCCAAGAAACCCCACTACATCGCCGGAAAACCCTGCCTGCACCTTGCCGTCGATGGCCCATCGTCGACGACACCCCCTCGCCTTCTTCTCTGCCCCAGAGAACCCGGAGAACCCCAACCTTCTTCTCTTTCTTCTTCTCCTTCTTTCCTTCTCTTTTCTTTTCTTGATTCGCGTTTTCCGGTGATCGCCGGAGCCGTGCTCGCCGCCGCTGATCCGGGCGACCCAGTGGACATCCTTATCCAGCGTGGTCCGTTCCTGCATTGGTTGATTCAGTCCCGGGTGAGCCATGTGTGCATTGCGACTTTTACCGACATCGGACGTGCCGTGCGTATCCGTATCGTGATCCATCGTGGCAAGTTAATCTTGCTACATGCTATATAACTCATTATATACCTATTTAAATAAATATCACACCTGTATTTTAAATCAAGCATCACATGTTTCATATTACAGCTTTTCGATGTTCTGTTTGCATCCATTCAGATCATTTTAGATCTAGGTCATGAAAACTTATCTTGTTACATACCATATTACAATAGACTGCACCCAATGCAATATTTATATCACATATTGCTTAGTTATACATCCCACATTACCATTTTACAGCTTTACTGTTTTTCGGATACCCGTTTGCATCCATCTCATTTAAAATATATAAAACTACATCCATAGATCACATTAATACATAATACTGTGATTTTAACACCCCGTGTTTAATAAAGAGCATCCTAATTAGTATTGGAACTATAAATGTAACTCTAATCGATGATTGTGCATCCATATCTTTGAATTTATATCTATTTGCATACCATATCACATTATTCCATTTTATTGTTACATTAGTACTCCATACTTGATTTGTGTACCCATACTTATTACAGTTTGATTATGAGCACCCACTCGACACTTGTGCACTGCTTGACATGACTTGAGACACTACTACTTGACACGACTTATACATGTGCACTACTTGACATGATTTGATCCATGTACACTACCTGACATGACCTGATGTACCACAGCTTAACTTGTTACCTGATTTTGTTACTAATGCCGACAATCTTGACCTGTTGTCCTTACGGACATTTCCTGTTGTCTATATAGACAAACCTGTACCTGCTTGATCATGTGTTGGTATTAGCTTCAGATTTATCAATACCTGACTTACACACATAATCTTGGGGGTATGGGGAAATCAAGAATGTATCCGAACGTAACTCAAAGGGCTATTACATCTTGTTACCGTGGTCCCGTGGGGTTGAACAGGACATAGACTCACAGTCTATTACATCGTGTTACCGTAGTCCGGTGGGGTTGAACGGGACATAGACTTATAGTCTATCATATCTTGTTACCGTGGTCCCGTGGGGTTGAACGGGGCATAGACCGATGGGTTACGATGATGATTACATTAATTGATTCCGAATAAGTTTAGAGTAGACAACCCTATAGCACTGTTTAGACTACTCACTGCACTTCACATGTTTATATCCTGTTCACTGATTTATATTCATGTTACGTTTTACTTGTTACTGAGGACTTGTTACTGTTCATACTTCGTGCCTGCATATTTCATTATATCCTGCTTGCCTTGAATTATTGATATTATGACGCACTGACGTCTGGGTTTTGCATGGCCCAGATCCTTTATCCTTGTCGCAGGCTGATCAGGAGTACTTCCGCCGTCAGGCCGAGCAGTGAGGATCCTGTTAGTATCCAGATTTAGTTATGTTACTTTCCAGATGTTGTTGTTTATTGGATCTATTGCTTCCGCATATTATTTCTTGACTCGTTTATTCTGGCTTATGGACATGTACTAGATAGTTTATTTTATTTCTTCTGTTCTTGATATCTTCTAGACAGCCGTAATGTGACTGTGGAGGGATGTTTTCTAGCCACAGGTAGCATGGTTGGCTCTGTCACGTGCCGATCTTAGCGCACTTTGGGAAGCGGGGCGTGACAGGGTTTGTTTGGTATCAGAGCCATAGGATTTAGGTTAATCGGGTTTGATTCTTTTGTAGTTGAGTATTGTACCCAATACACGAATCAGAATACTCGTGATTAGGAACATGTCCTGCCACATTGTTATCGTGGTTCTTGAATCATATCTTTCTCTCAATCTTGCCTTGACGATATGCAAACCATTTTACATCTCGGCTTGGAACCTTTGGTTCCCTATTGTTTCTCCTTGTTCCTTTGATTCTGATACTAGGATTTGGGCGACTTGAACGGAGTTATGTGATTATAACTATGAACTGCAGTATGGTTACAATGCGGTACTCTATTTAAGTAACTTGGAGTCCTAGCCTTGATTTATTTCCTTATTCCATAGTCGTTTTATTACCTTGGTTCTCTCAAGTTTCATTGCTTACCAGTTCATGTTTTGCAAATTTCTTGGTGATCGATACCGGCAGTTATGAAGTTGTCTTGAGAATGGATTTTCTTGGCACTTTCCACGCTCACATTGATTGTAGGGCAAAGAAAGTGATTTTCCAGATTTCCGGACATCCGGAGTTTGTTTTTGCTGAAGATAGCAGTTCTGTCGGGCCAGTCGAGTTTAGGACTAGGCCGACAAGCACCGTTCTTTCGTCGATAGAAGTTAATAAGGAGAAAGCGCCAGCTGTAGTTCGAGAGTTCATGGACGTGTTCGATGACATCTCGGGTTTACCACCAAAACGAGATGTGGAGTTCGCGATCGATCTTGTTCCTGGTGCAGCGCCAATCTCAAAGGCGTACTATCCAATGGCACCAGTGGAATTGGAAGAGGTCAAGAAGCAGGTTACCGAATTACTTGAGAAATGTTGGATTCATAGCAGTAATTCACCTTGAGGAGCTCCAGTTCTTCAAGTAAAGAAGAAAAATGGTACAAGGAGGATGCGCATCGATTATCGAGAATTAAATCAGGTGACTATTAAGAACTAGTACCCGATCCCTCGCATTGGCGAATGGTTCGAGCAACTCAGTGGCGCGAGGGTATTCTCGAAGCTGGATTTGCGATCCGGATATCATCAGGTCCGAGTTAAATCAGAGGATATTTGCAAGACTGCGTTCCGAACTAAGTATGGACATTATGAGTATTTAGTGATGCCATTCAGAGTCACGAATGCACCAGCGATATTTATGGACTTGATGAACCGAATCTTTTCACCGTTCTTGGACCAGTTTATACTGGTGTTTATCGATGATATTCTGGTCTACTCGAGGAGCCTTGAAAAGCATGCAGAACGCTTGAAGATCGCACTGCAGACATTGAGGCACGAAAGGTTGTATGCAAAGATGAACAAGTGCGAGTTTTGGCTTGAAGAAGTGAAGTTTTTGGGGCATGTCGTGTCCGGAGATGGAATCGCCGTTGATCACGAAAAGATTGCAGCAGTTCGAGATTGGCCGATTCCGAAGAACGTAGCATAGATCAGAAACTTTCTTGGACTTGCCGGGTATTACAGAAGGTTCGTGGAGAATTTTGCTCGTTTGGCTGAGCCTTTGACCAAGCTTACGCGAAAGTAAGTACCGTTCGTAGGGACGGAAAGTGTGTGTCAGCTTTTAAGGCATTGAAGCAAAGGTTGATAACCGCTCCTATTTTTGACCGTACCAGACGGTTCCGGAGGATTGGTGATTCACAGTGACGCATCTGGGAATGGTTTGGGATGTGTTTTGATGCAGCATGGGAAGGTTATAGCCTACGCATCGAGACAGTTGAAGACCCATGAGAAGAATTACCCAACTCATGATTTAGAGTTAGCAGCTGCAATTTTTGCATTAAAGATTTGGAGACACTACTTATTAGGCGAAAGGATCGAAGTATTCACCGATCACAAAAGCCTAAAATATGTGTTCACACAGAAAGAGCTTAACATGAGGCAGCGTGGATGGTTGAAGCTGATGGCTGACTGCGATCTTGATCTTAAGTACCATCCGGGGAAAGTTAGTGTAGTGCCAGATGCGCTTAGTCGTTTACCAGCAATTTGGATGTTGGCTGCACAGAAGGAACTTATCGAAGATTTTCGGAGATTCGAGTTGGAGATCGTGCTACCGCATTCTTCGGGACAGTTGATGCAGCTGCAAGTATAGTCGTCATTGATCGAGAATATTAAAACATCGCAGCCGCAGGACCCAAGATTGCAGAAGTTTCGAGAACAGGTTGAAGCTGGACTTCGAACGGACTTGTTAATTCATGAAGATGGTTCATTGCGATATGGTAGCCGTTTGTGTGTGCCAAAAGGAGACATTCGCGAAGAAGTTATGAAGGAGGCGCACAGTTCCGCGTATTCCGTATATTCAGGAGGCACGAAGATGTACCGCGATCTAAGACAGTATTTCTGTTGGGAAGGCATGAAAAGGGAGATTGCTTGCTTTGTAGCGAAGTGCTTAGTGTGTCAGCAAGTTAAAGCTGGACATCAAAGGGTTGTTGGTTTATTGCAACCACTTCCGATTCCTCAATGGAAGTGGGAACATATAACCATGGATTTCGTAACAGTTTTACCGTGGAGTCCAAAGGGCAACAATGCAGTTTGGGTGATTGTTGATCGTTTGACCAAGGCAGCTCATTTCATACCATTTCGAGTTGGTCAATCAATGGAATCGTTGGCAGAACGGTACATGCAGGAGATTGTAAGATTGCATGGAGTGCCTGTGAGCATCGTGTCCGATCGTGACACCCGATTCTTATCGCACTTCTGGAGGAGTTTACAGGAAATTTTGGGGACGTGATTGAAGTTTAGCACAGCTTATCATCCCCAGACAGATGGCCAGTCGGAAAGAACAATCCAAACTCTTGAAGACATGTTGAGAGCTTGCATGTTAGACTTCAAGAGTTCATGGGAGGATCATCTACACTTGGTGGAGTTTTCTTACAATAACAGTTTTCAGGCGACTATTCAGATGGCTCCATTCGAAGCATTGTATGATCGCAAGTGTCTTTCACCTGTTTGTTGGGACGATGTTGGAGAACGAAGATTGTTGGGACCGGATTTGATCTTGCAAACAGTGGAGAAAGTTAATACTATCCGGAATCATATGAAGGCAGCACAAGATTGGCAGAAGAGTTGGGACGATACATCGAGAAGACCTCTAGAGTTCGCTGTTGATGATCTGGTATTCTTGAAGATATCACCGACTAGAGGAGTTATTCGTTTTGGGAGTCGAGGAAAGCTCAGTCCTCGATTCGTAGGGCCTTTCGAAATTTTGGAACGTGTTGGAGAAGTAGCGTATCGCTTGGCTTTACCCCAATCTTTGGCGAATGTTCATGACGTGTTTCACGTATCTCAACTCCGTAAGTATGTTCGAGATGAAACACACGTGCTGGATCATTCGGAGCTGACTGTAAGAGAAGATTTAACCTTTGAGGAACGATCGATGTCGATTGTGGATCGAAGGGAACAGGTCCTTAAGAACAAGGTTATCCCTCTCGTACTTGTTTCTTGGGGGAATCGCTCGCACGGAGAATCGACTTAGGAACGAGAAGATGAAATCCGACAGAAGTTTCCACATCTATTCTTGTAGTTTCTTCATTATTTATCCTTTCTTGTTCTTGGAATTTCGAGGACAAAATTCTTTTTGTAGTTGGGTATAATATAACAACCTAGTTCATTTATACCAATTCCAGTTCTCGTATTTTCTTATTTGTGGTATTTCTTGATTTATCGCGATTTGGGTGCGAATGGTATTTTACATTTTACTTTGCATTTGACCCGACCTGCTTGCTTGAACCTGTTTGATTCATATTTATAAATTACCCTGACTTGTTATGTAGACTGTGCATTTTCATGTTTAGTGCATACTGGTATTTTATCTGACATTGCATCTTTTAACATATAACATTTTATGTTATGTAAAATATTTTAAAAATACATTTCATAGTCTGCATGATACCCCTAACCCCGTGGTAGCATCCGCGCATCTTGTTCTCATCCCGTTCAGTGAAACGGACGTGTTTGGATGGCTACGTGCACGTACGTGCATCCGTTCTTGGGGGTATGCATTTTCGTTACCCGAGCATTCATTTTGAAATTTGGACGCCGCATATATTTTTCATATTTTAAATCTGAATTTTTAGACCTGACCCGGGCGTATTTTGGACTAAATTTGTATTTACCTGAAAATCCAATTTTAATTAATATAATATCTTTATTTTAAAATCGACAGCCTTAAAATTTATTTAACAAACTAAAATCTTTAGAATTTTAAAATCAAAACAAACTCAAACAACCCAGCTCACTTCTCTCTCTTTCTCTTTCCTCTGGCCCACCACTCATCTCTCCTCTCTCTTCTCTTTCCTTCTCTCCTTCACTCTCTCCCCCGCTACACTCCAATTTTCTATCTCCTCACTGTTTCTCTCTCTCTCCTCTCGATCTCTCTCTTCTCTCTATCTCTCTCCTCTCGCAACCTTCTCTCTCTCATCTCGATCTCATTCTCTCTCTCTTCTCTCTTCTCATTTCTCTCTCTCTCCCTATCTCTCTCTCTCCCCTATATATATAATACACGTCTCTCTCTCCTAACATTTTCTTTCCCCGCGAGAACCCAGCGAACCCTAACCTTAGCTCCCGCTCGCGCCTCACCGTCGACCTCAACACCCTCGCCTCTCCTCTGCTCATCTCCCCGACCACCTCCTTACCTCACCTTCCCTCTCTCGCTTCTCCTCTGTTCATCTCCCCGAGCCCTGCACCCTTCACCACCATCCTCACCTCTCATTGCCGTCGCCCTCACGCCGGCAAACCTTCGTCTTCACCCTCGTCTCTACCATCTCATCGCCATCCCCAACATCACCTCCTTCTTCCCCACAACCCATCGCAACCCCAAGCCAAACCCCCGCAACCCATCACCACGACACCCATCACCTCCCGTTGCCGGCGTCCCCTCGCTGTCGCCACTATCCCCGTCGCTACCATCACCTCGACCTCCTCTCATCCTCCCTGCAGTCTAGACCACCCTACACCGAGCCTCCCCTACACACTACAACCCTCACCCTAGCAGCCACTTGCCTCACCTGCACCTCGCCGGAGTTCTGACTACCTCGCCACCGCCTCACCTTCGAACCCTCATCGCTCACCTCATCTCCACCTTCCTCTTCTCCGCTTCTCCCCTCTTTCCCCGACCCAAGAAAACCCCAGCAATCAAGAACCCAAGAAACCCCACTACATCGCCGGAAAACCCCGCCTGCACCTTGCCGTCGACAACCCATCGTCGACGACACCCCCTCGCCTTCTTCTCTGCGCCAGAGAACCCGGAGAACCCCAACCTTCTTCTCTTTCTTCTTCTTCTTCTTCTTTCCTTCTCTTTTCTTTTCTTGATTCGCGTTTTCCGGTGATCGCCGGAGCCGTGCTCGCCGCCGCTGATCCGGGCGACCCAGTGGACATCCTTATCCAGCGTGGTCCGTTCCTGCATTGGTTGATTCAGTCCCGGGTGAGCCATGTGTGCATTGCGACTTTTACCGACATCGGACGTGCCATGAGTATCTGTTTCATGATCCATCGAGGCAAGTTAATCTTGCTACATACTATATAACTCATCATATACCTATTTAAATAAATATCACACCTGTATTTTAAATCAAGAATCCCATGTTTCATATTACAGCTTTTCGATGTTCCGTTTGCATCCATTCATATCATTTCAGATCTAAGTCATGAAAACTTATCTTGTTACATACTATATTACAATAGACTGCACCCAATGCAATATTTATATCACCTATTGCTTAGTTGTACATCCCACATTACCATTTTACAGCTTTACTGTTTTTCGGATACCCGTTTGCATCCATCTCATTTAAAATATATATAACTGCATCCATAAATCACATTAATACATAATACTGTGATTTTAACACCCCATATGTAATAAAGAGCATCCTAATTAGTATTGGAACTATAAATGTAATCCTAATCGATGATTGTGCATCCATATCTTTGAATTTATATCTATTTGCATACCATATCATATTATTCCATTTTATTGTTACATTAGTACTCCATACTTGATTTTGTGTACCCATACTTATTACAGTTTGATTATGAGCACCCACTCGACACTTGTGCACTGCTTGACATGACTTGAGACACTACTACTTGACACGACTTATACATGTGCACTACTTGACATGATTTGATCCATGTACACTACCTGACATGACCTGATGTACCACAGCTTGACTTGTTACCTGATCTTGTTACTAATGCCGACAATCTTGACATGTTGTCCCTACGGACATTTCCTGTTGTCTATATAGACAAACCTGTACCTACTTGATCCTGTGTTGGCATTAACTTCAAATTTATCAATACCTGACTTACACACATAACCTTGGAGGTATGGGGAAATCAAGAACATATCCGAACGTAACTCAAAGGGATATTACATCTTGTTACCATGGTCCCGTGGGGTTGAACGGGACATAGACTCACAGTCTATTACATCGTGTTACCATGGTCCTGTGGGGTTGAACAGGACATAGACTTATAGTCTATCATATCTTGTTACCGTGGTCCCGTGGGGTTGAATGGGGCATAGACCGATAGGTTATGATGAGGATTACATTAATTGATTTCGAATAAGTTTAGAGTAGACAACCCTATAGCACAGTTTAGACTACTCACTGCACTTCACCTGTTTATATCTTGTTCATTGATCTATATTCATGTTACGTTTTACTTGTTACTGAGGACTTGTTACTGTTCATATTTCGTGCCTGCATATTTCATTATATCCTGCTTGCCTTGAATTATTGATATTATGACGCACTGACGTCTGGGTTTTGCATGGCCCAGATCCCTTATCCTTATCGCGGGCTGATCAGGAGTACTTCCACCGTCAGACCGAGCAGTGAGGATCCTGTTAGTATCCATTTTAGTTATGTTATATTCCAGATGTTGTTGTTTATTGGATCTATTGCTTCCGCATATTATTTCTTAACTCGTATATTCTGGCTTATGGACATGTACTAGATAGTTTATTTTATTTCTACTATTCTTGATATCTTCTAGACAACTGTAATATGACTGTGGAGGGATGTTTCCTAGCCACAGGTAGCATGGTTGGCTCTGTCACGTGCCGATCTTAGCGCACTCTGGGAAGCGGGGCGTGACAGCTACCAAGCGAGTATTGGAATGGCACCGTTTGCAGCGCTCTATGGAAGGAAGTGTCGTTCACCATTAAGTTGGAATGACATCGGAGATAGGGAACTCCTTGGACCTGAGATGATAGTGGTGACTGTAGATGTAGTTCGCACTATCAGGAAACGAATGCGCATAGCCCAAGACCGACATAAGTATTGGGCTGATGCAAAGCGCCGACACTTGGAGTTCCAATCGGGCGATCATGTCTTTCTAAAGATCTCTCCAAACCGTGGAGTGATTTATTTTGGAAAGAAGAGTAAGCTAAGTCCGAGGTATATTGGACCGTTCGACATACTCGAACGAGTCGGAGAAGTGGCATATCGCTTGGCACTTCCACCCTCGTTGGAAGGAGTGCACAACGTATTCCACATATCCCAACTCCGAAAATATGTGAGCGACCCCAGCCATATCCTTGATCACTCCGAGCTCACTGTACAGACGGATCTATTTTGTGAGCAACAACCCATTGAAATCCTGGACAGAAAGGTAAAGTTACTTAGGAACAATGAAGTAAACTTGGTTCGAGTAATGTGGAGGAAAGACTCACCAGGAGAATCAACGTGGGAAAGAGAAGACGACATGCATGCAAGATACCCTTTCTTATTTGTAAATTAGTCCTTAAATAATTGTAAATTTTGAGGACGAAATTTTTGTAAGGAGGGTAGAATGTAACGACTCTGTTTTTAATGTACAAAAATTTGTTTAAAGTTAAAGTACTAAATGGAATATTTGCAACCTTGAGTATGCTATAAGTATTTAATTTGTTTTAAAATAGCAAGAAAGCACTTATATCTCATTGGTAAAGCCTTGCACTGCTGTAATATAGCCCATGTGTTCGAATCCTCTCAGCCGCATATTATTTTTAATGATTTTTCTTTTAAACTTTTCGAAGCCCAAAAGTTTACACGTGCAACACACATAAAAATGAAAAGTCACTAAAATCAAACACATGTAAAATATTGTACACATAGCCGAGGATACGTGGCTGCAATCTAAGCACCCTACCCCCACCAACGACCGACGAGATGTGCTTTGGGGCCGGCGCCGCCGGGCCTCCCCGTACCAAATGCTCCAAATTTTACCCTAACACTTTTTAGACTCCCCATACTACTCCTCTGTTGTTTGATTTCTCTGTAAAGTTACAGAGAGATTAAATTCACCTCTTTATTCTATTTTAATGCATTTTAATTCTTATTTTTAATTCCTTAAACCCTAATTCTATCCTATAAATACTACACCATATCTAGCCCTCTCTATTCTGAAATGCATTATCAAAACTCTCAAAAAATTTTAAGTCAAATTAGTTGTACAAGTGGAGTTAGCCCAAGGTCATCTTCCGGCGATGACGCGGGACAAATCCGACGACACCGCAACTCCACGACGCTCTCAAACCCTTTCTCTACCTCCCCTCTCTCATCTAATCCGGTAAGTTCCCTCTCCTATTTTCTCTTCCTATTCTAAAAAGATCTCTTTTCAAAACTCGTCGGAAGTGGAGTTATTCCGACTTCCGATTCTAAAAATGTTTAAAACCCAACTTTTCATAATAACAAATTAACCATTTCTTTATATACTGTTTAGCAACCATAAAACAATATTTAGATCAAGTTTTAACAAAATACAATGTTATACAACTTTTATTTCACTTTTTCGTTTAAATACCACAAAGTTTACCTACGAAATTATTTCATTATATTTGCTCATATTACCTTTAGAAAACCCACAAGGTAATGACCTACCTCATCACAACACTCATCATGACATAGAATGATTGCCTCTTTACAATATTTTGGGATAAATACAATTTTACAATAAAATACCTTAAACTAATAAAACTGTATTCTTTAAAATCGTTTTAATCAAATTCCTTACAATTATGTCCTCACAACCTACTTTTGGGAAATTTGATTTGGTTGGTATGGATTATCGCACATCCATCGTACTAGTAGGGCGAGATGCAGTCATCCTCACGGAGCATACGATCTCGATGGAATTTTTATTATAATTTTTAAGAAAACGTGATTTCTATTTAATAAATAAATTTATTTTCTAATAATTATATATAATATTATCCAAATATCTATTTTAAATACATGTAATAAATTCCATGTTTTCTAAATAAAGGAATCCCAAATTTCATGAATATACCATCACAAATCAATACTATTACAATTTATACTAAAATACCATATACTATTCAATCTAGGTTTATAATCATTAGAATACTTCACTTTAAAAAAATTACATCCAAGAAAACCCTAAATATTACTAATAAATACTTGAGGTTTATTTTAAAATTATATCAAAACTATTTTTTATAAAACCTCCTCAAGTTTATTAATTTAAAAGAAGGACCCTAGTAAATATAAGTTTAAGCGGGATCAATTCTCTTGAGCCTCAAAGAGCCGGAGAAGGTGGGTGATTGCCTATTTAAGGTAGAAAACTAAAACGGGGTTATCAATGGTAATTAGCTTGGAAAAAGTCACAAATCCTGCCGTCCATGTGCAGTAGTTACCAATAACTCCAAAACCTAATTCAGGAATCCAATTCTGTTTAAGTTTCTGACTCAGACAGATTCTCAGTCTAATAGGAATACAATCCATACATGAATACAATCCAAATATAACTCCAATATGAATTCATATATACTGAATACTATCAAATATCAACATAACTTGAACTGACCGAACCATGGATATAGATTGACTTGATTACATGACTATTTGTTTGCCATGGTTCAATTATCATTTGTAAAAACAATAATCCATTTCCTCCACCTCATAATTATTTTAATAAAATAAATGATCAAAACCCTAATGAGGTGTCTCCTTCTAAAAGCAATCTTGAGTAATTACAAGAATGCCCCTCTCATCCGTATATACATACCCGTATCCGTATTCCGAGAAATACGAATACAATGAGACGAAACCAATCCATCATCTTTCTCTACAACACCTAGGTCATCTAGTTTAGCGAACTAGGTGCCCTAATTATCTCGGATTTAAGGTAGGAGCTCGGACTATAGACTCTCGGGTGGATCATCTTCGATTCGAGAAGGTCGACAAGGAGGCGCTATCCGTACTACTCCAAGGAGCTCGTGCAGAAGAGGAGGACAGCAAGCACAAGAAGAACCGGTTACTTGAGTTATAACTTTTTCACTTGTAATTAAAACCTCATAGTCTTGTAGTTAGTTAAAGGTTTAGTTTTGATCTTGGTGTTTAGTCGATATTACGAAGCAAATTATTATCGTTTTTTACACATTCCGCCTCCCCGCGAACTCGCGGGGTGCGTGGCATCGACGTGGTATCCTTATCCGTTTACATGAGCAATTGATATTATGGTTTCGGCAAGTCTTATATCTGCAAATCATCTATATGTTGGTTATAGTGCCCTCAAGTCAATTATTGAATCGCAGGCATGCGATTGTGATGATCGAGGAAGGACCTATACCGGTAGAACAATCTTACTCGAGATGATAGTATGCTATCTGGTTTGTCTTTATCATCATGTACAGCATTAGGTGGCATTACAGATCACTATTACATATTGATAAAGCCCATAGGATTCCTGCTTGACTACCAGCATTATGATGGCGATCATATAAGTGGGAGCTGGGTGGTCTATAAGCACATCCTTAAATGTCCCTAGTCGTGGGAGTATCGAGACTGGGCATCGATACTCCGGAGTAGACTAGTGTATACTTATCGAGACCCCAACGAGAGGCGGTGGCCGGTCTTACAAGCCATTGGTGTCAGTTAGTCACCTAAGATAGTATACAGGTGCTCATTGGATTATGAGTACACTAGATAGACTCGTCGGGAACATGCTAGTTGGTATTATACCTATTATCATATAGCAATTCCCAGGTGACATGAGTACAGGTTAGTCTGTCAATCTGAGATCGTCATTTGTCTCGTGTGAGTTCCCACTGTGCTTTGATTACTACCCTACCACGGCTCAAAGGAGTCGTGCAAACAGGTTTTAGTTGGGTACAGTCCCGAGCCATATGGAGACAGTAAGCGGATTGTCGGGGATTCGTCTCTCCCGGTATTGGGGGCTGATGTCGCGTTGTGCACGGGTGTCCATCACTAGAAATTCTCGATCGAGGTGGACGAGAATTACTGATTTGGATCGGTAGATTCTTAGTGGGTGATGGGCTTCATACCGACACGAAATATCGCGTTATTATGGGTCTGGCTTTATCCACCCCCTAGACCCGATATACGATACTCTTAGACGGACAGACCGGACTGTATGGAGATTGGCACGGACAGGCTCAGTAGGGGTTTGGATGAGCTTGCTCGTTGGCTTTCCTTTCACTCAATACCTGGGTAGGCGTTACGTACAGCTAGTGCCGCTGACGTGCTTGTGGTTAAACCCACTGCCAGCATATTGACGAGTCTTTAGATTCCCACACAGATGGTTTCCCTGGTTCTGGCGAAACGATGTAGTGGCCGTATTGGATACGTGTAGCGTTCCGATTGAATGATTGTACTATGTACCCGGACTTTCGATTAGACAGTTGATAATACTAGTCAGCTCGGGTTTGAGCCGAATTATTAAATCAGGTATTGATTTAATAATCTATGTATATGTATTTCGATATGTACATTCTAGTATTATGTTCTTTGTGTTATTCTATCTCTTCGGGTATGTTTCCCCCAATCAGAGCAAAGCTCTGTTCAAATTTCAAGGTGGGAAATGAAGCAACGCTTCTGTTTCCCCCAATCAGAGCAAGACTCTGTTTTAAAAAAAATTCAAATAATAAAGGAAGCAACGCTTCAGATAACTTGCGCTCTGCGCTGCGCGACACGTGTCAGCGCAGTTGCGCTGCGCTCTGCGCTGCGCGACACGTGTCAGCGCAGGTGCGCTGCGGTCAGCGCAGTTGCGCTGCGTTCTGCGCTGCGCGACACGTGTCAAGCGCAGGTGCGTTGCGCCAACTGTGCCAGCACTAAAACTTAAATAATGAATTATTTAATCAGAATTAAAATTCTAGAAAGATCTTGTTAAAACGAGAAGATTATCTTCTGTAAAACAGAGGCCCTAGAATCAAAGATCCAACGGTGGGGAAATATCCCCAGATCAATCAGAGAAAGATCTCTGTAACCAACCTAACAAACTAATTGGCCCAATATAAAGGCCCCTAGACCCCAAGTTTCAGATATACAGAGAACTCCTCTAAAAAAACTTTGAGAAAAACTCAAAGAGAAAAAAAGGTAAATCTTTGAAAAAAGAAGAATTTCTTCTAAAAAATATCAAAGATCTAAGAACAAGATCAAGATCTTCAATATAAAAGAGAAAAGATCATAAAGATCCAATCATAAAAAAAAGAAGTAATTTACTTCATCCCTAGATCTTTTGATCTACATAAAGGCACAGCCTTTTGATGAACCATTGGTTCTTGAAACTTGAGGTAGAACCTCTTTAGAACTGAAAAAGATTCTTTTCTTTGATCTAAATTTGATCAAGATGCGCTCTGCGCTATTGAACAGTGCCCTGCACTCTTAATTTGCGCTATTGCGCTCCTTGGACTGGCGCAAGTCACCAGAGAGCGCCACGTGTCAATCTGCGCCTTGCGCTCCTAAAAACAGAGCGCTGCGCTCTTAGATTGGCGCACTGCACCAGAGCGCGCCACGTGTCAGCAGCACACTAGCGCAGCGTACTGGCGCAGCGCACTGCGCTAACAGACTTGCGCTTACCAGAGCGTGACACGTGTCACCTCCACATGCGCTGGCACCTTGCTCTCTTTAATTGGAACAGAGCGTCTGACAGGCCACGTGGCGTACTGTCAGACCATTAAATGCTCTGTATTATTAAAAAGGGGCAGAGCCCAATTAAAAGGCCTAACATGCCTAATCTAAATGCCATGCATTTAAATAAAGAGCCCAATGCCATGTATTATAAAAGGGCTGAACCCCAAATAAAGGCTCAAACAGCCAGAACAACAAAATGTTCAACTCATATCAACCGAGCCCATATGCTCACAAACCTTCAAACAGACTTTAGTCCCAAATTGGACTATAGATCTCCCAACCAACTTTGGTTCAAGGGTACATCTCTGAACTCCTCTGATATCTTTCGTTGTAATCCTTCAACGTCGTCAGAGAGGTGACGGGTCCCGACGACCATACATTCAATGGACCACCATGTCCCTAAACTGGCAATGGACCACTATGTCCCTAAACTAGAACAATAGAACCCCCAAATGCTCTTTTGTTGGATCTAAACGATCCCGTTAAGTTGATCTTAGTCTAAAATTAGACTAACGTATCCTTAACAAACGTTTAAGTTGATCTTAGCCTCAAATATGGCTAACGTATCCTTAAACCAAAACCCCAAATCCAAATCTAAGAAAATACGGATTTGGAATAATCCACGTCCTACGGGCGACAACATAAATTAGTCTCCGTATACAATCCACGGGAAACCACAAACAAAACAAACACCCACGACACGAAGTGAACATCTGGAGAAGGAGAAAGTTGTTACCGCGATGCGGTGGCGTAATTAACTGCAGGGGCTTGCGCCTGCAGGGAAGAGCGTCCCCACAATCAAAAACCCCTCAAACGAGGGGGAATCTGATGAAGTCTGCTACATCGGCCGCATCCGTCTAAACCACCGATACACGGTGCCATAAATCAACTTGGCATCTTCGGAGAGGTGGACGGATAAAACCAAATAGCATCTGCCCCGAATCTCAGGCAAGACGTCCCTGTCGCGCCGTCCTTCGGAGGGGAACAGATTCTGGCACGCCCGGTGGGACCTTTTCCTCTTTCCACTCCACACTTCGTGTGTCGTGTTCACGAACAAATCGCGGTTTGCTGTGGTTGCCTATGGATTCGAGGTACTTAGATTTGGTGTCTTGCTCCGTGCAGAAAACAGAAGATCAATGGCTTCAAACTGCACTAACTGCACTAACTGCAACTGCAACTCTTGCTCCGTCCTTGTTGGTGGAGTGACTTCTGGGCCCCAAGCGGCCTCTCTTTTCAAGATGCCAGTGAAGCAGGTAACTCAAGCCACCACTGGACTATTCTTCGGGACCATGCCCCCACCGATGAGCTTCAATGCCCCAATGACGTCGCAAGAAGCTACAAAGAAGTCGGTCTTTGATCGGCTTACAACTACCACGGGCCCTCTCAACGGGTCGTTCAAGTCCAATGCCTCAGTTTTCAGCAAACTGGGCCAAAGCTCAAGTGGGCCCATGATGAAGCCTGCAATCCCAGAAAAGGTTGTTCCGAAGAGGATAGCCATCCCTACTCCTGAAGTCACCAAGGTGGCTTCTCCGACTAGGGGGTCGATCTTCACAAGACTTTCCGTGTCAGCTCCCACTCCGCGTGAAGTAACCAAGGCCGTTTCCCCTGCACGAAAATTGGCCTTCTCAAGATTGGCTGTTCCCTCTCAGCGAGCATCTATCTCTGACAGACTGACGCCAACAACAGACTCTCATCAGAACAGGGGGCATGGAAAGTTGATCCAACGGCAGAGGTAATCCCGGCCACACGACATGCTCGCCGTCGTCACTGGCGCCGGATAAGGAAGGCTGGGGGCAACTCCCCCTCTGGGCTAACTCTGCCATCTCCAATGATGGAAATCAATGCTGCTGTTCCGACCGGGAATAGCTTTGAACCGCTAAGAAGGATGCGCAAAAACTCGCCAACTGCCGTATTGAAAAAATCTCCTACACCTGTGGATAATGCCCTAAAGGTGAAGCTGGAGCAGCCCCCTCAACGGCTATCCTCTGAAATTTACAAGGTCTGGCGTCAAGTCCAAGACTCCGTAATGGATCAAGACTATCTCCGCCGACAAAAAAAAGATGAAGGTTCGACAGGAGAAGGACTACTCTGTCAAGCCAGAAAAAGCAATAGCTGGATGGGTGCCTACTGTAACGGCTCCTTCAACGTCAATCACTCAAAAGAAAAGGAGGCCGCAAAAAGCCCCTGTGAACATGGCAAACCGTAAAAGCGCTGAGCACAAACGCCCCAAGTCTGGGGGTATAGTGGTGCATATTGTTTATATGGCTTCCAGAAAGGAGGAAAGCCGTGCTTCGGCAGGTCACCGACCGCTCACCCGATCCGTGACAAAAGCCCAGGAGCAGCAATAGAAGCTTCAGGAAATGCTGACGCAAATGGCCGCACTTACCGGGCCAAAAGAAAGCCCGGAGGCATCATCAAAACAGTGTCACGAACAAGAAACTGACGCTAACCTCTTACGCAGAGTCCTCGAAAAGAAGGACAAAGAAGCCGCAGAGCAATCGGCTAACATAAAACAAATGGCGCTCCTCTTCCAAGATATGGTAGGGATGATGTTACAGCCGGACCCTCCAGCTGAAGACCCTCCAATCATTGTTGGAGACGACGGAGGGGAGACATCAAATCCACCTCCGGCCCTTTGAGCAGCCAAGGAGGAAACCATTTCCAAAGCTGCACTAGACGACTATATAGCTCAGCAAATACGATCTCACCAGGCGAACGAAGCGGCTGGGCAAATTGTTAGAACCGGACGACCCTATCCGAGCTGGTATGACCAAATCAGTTACCCGCCGGGATATACTATCCTTAAGTTCCACGTATATAAAGGGACAGGGAATCCACATCAGCATGTCGCTCAATTCAGGGCCTTATGCGGCAACACTGGAGGCGATGACAAACTGTTGCTTTGCCAATTCGTCGGCAGCTTAGCAGAAACGGCCTTTGAATGGTATTCGGAGCTACCTAACGACTCTGTCAAAACATTTGCGGAGATGGAGCTACTGTTTACACAAAGATTCGCGAGTGCTAGTGAACGCACCCCGATAACAGCTCTGATTAATGCCAAGGTGAGGCCAGGCAAGACATGGGTTCAATACACAACACGATGGCGGAATCTGTGGTCGAAATGCGAACAGCGGATCGAAGAAGCACCTGCGGTAGGCATGTTCGTGGGCACTCTAGACCCTCATGCAACTATTTCACAGTTCATGATGTTCTTCAAGCCGACCACGTTCCAAGCTTTAATCGACAAGCTGGCCCAAATGGACCAGATGGGCCATAGGCCTTCCTCTTCAAGGACGGAGCCTTGGAATGAAAAGGGCAAAGGGAAAGAAACCTTCGTCACCAGTACTCAACAACAACCGAGCAACTCAAAGCCGGTTGTTCGCCAAAACAACGTGTGTCCACGCCCATCCTTTAAGGAGAGACTGGGACGTCCTTACTCGTTTCCACAGAATAAAACAAGGAGACTGTTCGAGCTGGCAGTGCACAACAGACTCATCAATCTGCCGAATCCAAAACGTCCGCTGCAGCCAGGCGATGTCAACGATCTTAATTTCTGCCCTTACCACCAAGCGGTAAGCCATCCAATCGAAGATTGCTTCGTTTTCAAAGGCTGGATTGAGGACCAATACCAACAAGGTAAGTTCGCATTATCCGAAAACTGGAAGGTGAACCCGCCACAACCTCATGCCCCTAAAAGAGTGAACATGCCGGGGGCAACGTGCTCTTTTGTTGAAGAAGCCCCATGGGAGGTGGCCTTTTCGGCCAAAACCAAAAAAATGTTGAATGATCTCCAAACGTGCCCGGCAATCAGGTGGAAAAATCCACTGGAACCCGAGATCGTAGAAGAGATGCTAAAGCCGCACCCAACTCCAAAGATCAGTGGTGATAGCCAAAGCTCGCACACCCAGCCGTCGAAATCTTCGAAAAAGAAGAAGAAATCCAAAAAGCCCGTGAAGCCTGGCGACAAGCGCACAGACCTGCAGAAACAAATCGACGCACTGGAAGAATATAACCAGAAGACGCGGACTCTAATCACACTCCAAGAATTCCTTGGCCACGTCCTTGAAGATGGAGATGACGGAAAAGAATCGTCAGAAGAATCTGAGGATTACGTAGCAAGTTACCATGTGATCTCTCATTCGTCGATGGACAGTGAAGAAACTCCTGACGCAGGGAAACCGGGGGCAAATCCTGAGCCTGAACTTCTAGAACCATCAGATGAAATGATTGATGCATTCCTAAACGAGGCCCGTCAGAAAAGCAAAACCAATCGAGAGCGTGAACTGGCTATATTCGAAAAAGCCAAATGCCGACGACTGGAGGAAAAGGTCGAGACATCCCAAATGGAGCAAAGCATCCCTATCACCAGCAAAAGCAAGCTTAAAGTAAGGAAACGATTCGCTCGGGCCCTGGCAATAGGAATGAAGTTGCCCTCTTTCAAAGAAAATTCCCCTGTCAATATACGTCTTGATGAAGTGGACACGCATCTTAACTTCTGCCTATACCATCAGAAGGTTGCACACCCCACCGAGGAGTGCATAGCCTTTAAAAACTGGTGGCAGGGATATGTTGCCCATTGACGATACGTTCAACGAGTGAAACGCAAGGCTCATCAGGAACAGAAAAGCACGGCAGATGAGCACGAAAGAGCTATTGGAAACTGTCACATAGCCGACACCAAGGGATCGCAAGTTATCACCTTTGGAAGCGACTCTGATGAAGAAGTCGCCCTCAACCCTCTCTTCAAGGAATCCACTACCGGCACAGAACATGCGAAGATTTGCGGCAAAATCTAGCTGCGTAATCGTACGTTGACCTATGACCGAAACGTCGTTAAACTACTACCAACCCGCGGCATCCCCAGGCTGACATGGTAAAAAAAAAGAATAAAAAATAAATAAATAAAAACGGTATGTCCATAAGCAAAATAGGCACGGATGAAAACCTGAAAGGGCTCCGTGAGTAAAAACAGCAGGGCTACCGGCGAGTGTTTGTGAAAACCCGAAAGGGCGCAACCTCGTTAAAAAAAAGAATAAAAAGAATAAAAAAAAAGAAGACGACGGTATGTCCATAAGCAAAATGGGCACGGATGAAAACCCGAAAGGGCTCCGTGAGTAAAAACAGCAGGGCTACCGGCGAGTGTTTGTGAAAACCCGAAAGGCAATCTCGTTAAAAGACACTTACAGGGTCCTCTCGACCTTGCAAGGAGAAACCACCCGCGTGAGATCCTTACGACTCACAAAGGAGCAACACACTTAGGGATCCTCACGATTCCTAAGGAGAAATTACACTTGCGAGATCCTCATGACTCGTAAGGAGAACTCTCTTATGGGACCCTCACGGCTCATAAGATTTGAAAGTCTTAAGTTACAGAGACCTGAACCTGTTCTTAAGCAACCCCCACAACCTCTAACTTTTGCCCTACAATTGGCTCAATACTGACCCTTGTATACAATCCACGAGCGCGAATAAACATTTTCCTAACCAAATCCCACCCGTGACTAGAGATATGTCCATATGGTGAACGACCCTTGTAAGTCCTCTCGACTTATAAGGAGGAAACCCTTTAGTAAGATCCTTACGACTTACAGGGGAATATACATTTAGGAATCCTCACGATTCCTAAGGAGAAAACACACCTACGAGATCCTCACGACTCGCAGGGAGAAATACCTTTGTGAGACCCTTACGGCTCATGAAGTCGAAAGCCTTAGTCGACGGGATCCTAACCTTGTTTGCTAAGCCACCTTTGTTCAACATCGACAGAGGCAAATGATGATTCACTCCTGGCAATATTCCAGTTGTAGCGATGCTGATGCCTAAACCGGTATCAAATTCCAAGTCCTTTCATGGCAAATGATGATTCGCTCCTGGCAATATTCCAGTTGTAGCGATGCTGATGCTGAGATTGGCACCAGATTCCAAGTTCCACACTCGCGATAAAAAAATCAGCGAGTTAAAAATGCATATGAAATAGCCGAAATGATGGGGCAACTTACAACAAAATCAGCAAGTAAAAATGTATGCATGCAAAATAGCCGAAATGATTGAGCAACTCGCAATAAAAAGCAGCGAGTGAAAATAAAATAAATAGCCGAAATGATGGGGCACCGCGAAAAAACAGCCGAAATGATTGGGCAATCGCGACCTTCGCGATATAAAAGCTGAAATGATAGAGCATCGCGGAAAGAAATAAAAAATATATATATAATGAAATTTATGCCCTACAGGCGATATCACAGCAATCCCTGTATACAATCCAAGGGCACAAACACAGAAGGAAACACATCTTCCCTCCCTATGCTCCATCAGAAAACGGAGCCAAGTCTTGACGGCAACTCATATAAAACCTGAAAGACAATCGGAGGTCATCTCGCACCAGCGCGGAGTGGTCACCACCTCGACGTTCGTCTCAATACAACAGACGAGATGTCACGACAGCGTTCTTCCTCTAGCAGGATTCAGACGCGACAATCAAACAACGGAGCCACGGCAAAATCCCTAGTTCCAAACCTCGACGGTTCACCAACAACCTAGAGACAACCGCGACATTCGCCTCGATATAGCGGACGCAATGCCAGCAAACGAAGCGAAGGCCAAATTCCTAACTTCAGGGTCTTGACGGTAACTCATATAAAACCTGAAAGACCATCGGAGATCATTTCACACCAGCGCGGAGTGGTCACCACCTCGACGTTCGTCTCGATACAGCAGACGAGATGTCACCCCAGCGTTCTTCCTCCAGCAGGATTCAGACGTGACAATCAAACAACGGAGCTACGGCAAAATCCCTAGTTCCAAACCTCGACGGTTCACCAACAACCTAGAGAGAACCGCGACATTCGTCTCGATATAGCGGACGCAATGCCAGCAAACAAAGCGAAGGCCAAATTCCTAGCTTCAGGGTCTTGACGGTAACTCATATAAAACCTGAAAGACCATCGGAGATCATTTCACACCAGCGCGGAGTGGTCACCACCTCGACGTTCGTCTCGATACAGCAGACGAGATGTCACCCCAGCGTTCTTCCTCTAGCAAGATTCAGATGCGACAATCAAACAACGGAGCCACGGCAAAATCCCTAGTTCTAAACCTCGACGGTTCGCCAACAACCTAGAGACAACCACGACATTCGTCTCGATATAGCGGACGCAATGCCAGCAAACGAAGCGAAGGCAAAATTCCTAGCTTCAGGGTCTTGACGGCAACTCATATAAAACCTGAAAGACTATCAGAGATCATCCCACACCAGCGCGGAGTGGTTATGACTCATCGGGGCTCTCCAAAATAAGCCTAACCTCAAGTAAAAAGCGTCATGGCAAAATTCCTAACACTTGCTCTTCCGACGGTCAAACTGCCTAGGAGGATTGCTTGAAAACGTCTTGTCCAGCCCCCAAAGGGATCAGAGACACGACATGTCGCAAGGCTACTTGAACAGCAAAATTGCCTATCGAGGAATACATCAGCCAACGCGACGGTACGACGGACGAAACCCTAAGTACCACAGACCCTAACGGACCCCTGTCGTAAAGAGCAGAGGTTAACTGTGACGCTAGGATATTCTTGCGAGAAATGCTCGATTCATCTCGACTCGTGAGAAAAAGTCTTAGGCAGCGGGGATTAAAAAACCTGTTTCCTAAGCACTGGGGCCCTACAAGTCGGTTCAAAACGGACTCTTGTATACTATTCACGGACCACACTCTCCAAAGTCGAATCTCGACAAGGAGGGAAACAACCACTTACGAGTCCTCTCGACTTGTAAGAGGGAAAATTCTCTGGTAAAGTCCTTACGACTCTCAAGAGAAAACACACTTAGGAGTCCTCACGATTCCTAAGTGTAATTGCGAGATCCTCACGACTCGTAAGGAGAAAAGTCTTTATGAGACCCTCACGGCTCATAAAATTGAAAAGCCTTAGGTAGCAGATCTGAACCTGCTTCCTAAGCCATCACAACTCCCCAAAGTATTTAAGACGGAATGTTCTATATCACCTACAGGCTATGCTTACTTAAGGAATATGCCAATAACAAAGCACAAAATGAAAGGAAAGAGGCAAAAGATTTGTCATTCATACTTGGAAAATTCTTACATCAATAAAGACAATAAACAAAAACAGCATTGTTGAAATGCTATTACAATAGCAAAACCTCAAATCCAGGATATGAATTGAGGAACTCGAAAGTGACCTTGTCCAAGACTTTCCAAGCCTAGCGAACCATCCTAGTGTGCTTCCTTTCGCGAGCATGAGCATCGGGATCCCCACTGATGTCCTCCACCCTCCGATAAGCGGCAAGTATGGCGGACTGTTGAAAGGCCTGGTGCAGGAGATCGACAAGATTGTCTCGCCGTCTCTTCGAGATTAGGTTCATCAGGTACACCGAGTGCACCTTATCCTCGGCGGCATCTAACGCCCTGAGCAGCACGCCGGTAAAGAATAGGGGAAGCGCTTCCCAAATTGCTCCCACAATAAGTTTCAGGAGTGGGGAGCGTCGAGGAAGCAGTTGACCATTGTATGCATCGAAGCGACTCATAATTTCGGCACACTCGGCGTTTATGAGTTCTCGGTTTTGAGAACGGCCGAGTCGGCGAATGTCTCCATAAGAGATGATCTCATCAAGGTCATACATGTGGGCGTCCATTACTCCTGTAAAAGAAAATCAATAAAATCAGCAGACGGATTGATTAAGCAATTTTTGATTCAAAACAGGCGCAGGAAATTAAACTCCCCGAGAGCAATGCTCTACAGACAGGAGTGACACCCGTCAATATCAGTTATGAAAGGAGTTGAAAGAAATCCCCCGAGAACATTGAGAGCTTTGCTCTGAAGAAATGATATAATTCATCAAAAAATAAAATCCCGTTTTTAATCTTCAAAGATCCATGAAAAATTCTTCAGAGTTCTGCTATATGATTTACAAGGAGCAAAGCTCCATTAATGAATCAAGAAATTATAAATAAAATCCTTTTAGAGAGTAAAGGCTCTATTATTGGAACCCTAAAATGGTTCTCTATAGATTAAAGATCTATAAAGAGCAAAGCTTTGTTAATGGGCAAAACCCTGGTTTCTTAAAAGTTTTAAACTATATCTAAGTTTTAACAGAGTCTTACTCTTGAAAAGTTCTTAAAGCCTAAGAGCAATGCTCTGAATAAAAATTCTTGTGAAGAGATGAAAATCATCTAAGGGACCAAAGGTCCTATTTATAGGCATTGAGAGCCGTTTCAACTTCCAAAAGATGGCGCAACGGTTGGAATTCTGTCATCGCTGCGCTCACGTCTGGGGCCACGTAAGCGCAACGGTGGGAGGGCATTTGTTTCCCCCAATCAGAGCAAAGCTCTGTTCAAATTTCAAGGCGGGAAATGAAGCAACGCTTCTGTTTCCCCCAATCAGAGCAAGGCTCTTTTTTTAAAAAAAATCAAATAATAAAAGAAGCAACGCTTTAGATAACTTACGCTCTGTGCTGCGCGACACGTGTCAGCGCTGCGCTCTGCGCTGCGCGACACGTGTCAAGCTCAGGTGCACTTGCGCCAACTGTGCCAGCACTAAAACTTAAATAATGAATTATTTAATCAGAATTAAAATTCTAGAAAGATCTTGTTAAAACAAGAAGATTATCTTCTGTAAAACAGAGGCCCTAGGATCAAAGATCCAACGGTGGGGAAATATCCCCAGATCAATCAGAGAAAGATCTCTGTAACCAACCTAACAAACTAATTGGCCCTATATAAAGGCCCCTAGACCCCAAGTTTCAGATATACAGAGAACTCCTCTAAAAAAAACTTTGAGAAAAACTCAAAGAGAAAAAAGGTAAACCTTTAAAAAAAGAAGAATTTCTTCTAAAAAAAATCAAAGATCTAAGAACAAGATCAAGATCTTCAATATAAAAGAGAAAAGGATCATAAAGATCCAATCATAAAAAAAAAAAAAAATAATTTACTTCATCCCTAGATCTTTTGATCTACATAAAGACACAGCCTTTTGATGAACCATTGGTTCTTGAAACTTAAGGTAAAACCTCTTTAGAACTGAAAAAGATTCTTTTCTTTGATCTAAATTTGATCAAAATGCGCTCTGCGCTATTGAACAGTGCCCTGCACTCTTAATTTGCGCTGTTGCGCTCCTTGGATTGGCGCAAGTCACCAGAGAGCGCCACGTGTCAATCTGCGCCTTGCGCTCCTAAAAACAGAGCGCTGTGCTCTTAGATTGGCGCACTGCACTAGAGCACGCCACGTGTCAGCAGCGCACTGCGCTAACAAACTTGCGCTCACCAGAGCGTGACACGTGTCACCTCCACATGCGCTGGCGCCTTGCGCTCTTTAATTGGCGCAGAGCGTCTGACAGGCCACGTGGCGCACTGTCAGACCATTAAATGCTCTGCATTATTAAAAAGGGGCAGAGCCCAATTAAAAAGCCTTACAGGCCTAATCTAAATGCCATGCATTTAAATAAAGAGCCCAATGCCATGCATTATAAAAGGGCTGAGCCCCAAATAAAGGCTCAAACAGCCAGAACAACAAAATGTTCAACTCATATCAACCGAGCCCATATGTTCACAAACCTTCAAACAGACTTTAGTCCCAAATTGGACTATAGATCTCCCAACCAACTTTGGTTCAAGGGTACATCTCTGAACTCCTCTGATATCTGTCGTTGTAATCCTTCAACGTCGTCAGAGAGGTGACGGGTCTCGACGGCCATACATTCAATGGACCACCATGTCCCTAAACTGGCAATGGACCACTATGTCCCTAAACTAGAACAATAGAGCCCCCAAATGCTCTTTTGTTGGATCTAAACGATCCCGTTAAGTTGATCTTAGTCTAAAATTAGACTAACGTATCCTTAACAAACATTTAAGTTGATCTTAGCCTCAAATATGGCTAACGTATCCTTAAACCAAAACCCCAAACCCAAATCTAAGAAAATACGGATTTGGACTAATCCACGTCCTACGGGCGACAACATAAATTAGTCTCCGTATACAATTCACGGGCAACCACAAATAAAACAAACACCCACGACACGAAGTGAACATCTGGAGAAGGAGAAAGTTGTTACCGCGATGCGGTAGCGTAATTAACTGCAGGGGCTTGCGCCTGCAGGGAAGAGCGTCCCCACAATCAAAAACCCCTCAAACAAGGGGGAATCTGACGAAGTCTGCTACATCGGCCGCATCCGTCTAAACCTCTGATACACGTTGCCATAAATCAACTTGGCATCTTCGGAAAGGTGGACGGATAAAACCAAATAGCATCTGCCCCGAATCTTAGGCAAGACGTCCCTGTCGCGCCGTCCTTCGGAGGGGAACAGGGTATTCGTGTTTCGGTATGAATACAGGTATGTATATACGGTAGAATGTAATCCGTATTTTTTCTGGAAAACATTCTAGAAAGTGGACACCTCATTTTAGGGTTTGACCATTTATTTAAATGGATAAATGAGGTGGTAAAAACTTGATAGGAGTATGGTGAGGACCATGCTTACATAGTGTGCACAAATGAATTCTTAATTCATCTGTGCATACTATTCAAGTATGGGCCCTTTTTTTAAAATGGAAAATATCTTTTGTAAAACCAATTCTAGTGTGAGATTTTTTCACACTTGATCATTTGTCACTTGAAAAATATGAGATGGTTCATTCTTGAGCTCTTATCTCTCCTCACCATTAGCTTCACTCTCTTGAGTTTCTTTAGTTCCCTCCACTGTCATCTTCCACCTCCCCTCAACCTTCTCATGTGTTGAGAGTCATGAGAGGAGGTGAGATGAGATAGCTAAACACTTAGTTCACTCACTACATCCTAGGCTTTCTAGATTAGCAACCTAGAAACCCTAGTTGCTTCACTTGTATTCATTATGTGGAGCAAGAACCATGACTACATCCCTCGGGTGGATCATCTTCGACGGAGGAAGAACGGTGGCCATGTTCGTTCGAGCACGCCTCAAGGAACTAAGGAGGATGGCGGAAGACCGAAGGACTTGGTTTTTTTGGTATAACACTTCTAATCCTTTAGTTTAGCTTCTTTAGTTTGCTAGTATAGGTTTATGGTTTTGATCTTGGACGGGGTTTTGTTTGCGCCAAAAATTTTAAACGCCAGTTTTTGTTCCGCACCGGCCACGGTTGATGGTCAGGGCGCAGGCGAAACCCAGCACTATAAAAAACACAATATGCATTACGGGGTTTTAAGGGGTAGACTGGTACATAATGTGTTAAAAGCGGCATAATGATGGTCACTATAATACACCTAATCTGAACATCCGTTGCCGTTGTCCCGTGGGTTTTGACGGGGCCTTATACTCCATATACCTTAGTCCACGGAGCAAGTTGGACTCCTCTCGTATACACTGGCACATTCTGTACTAAGCTACAAACAAGCGCGTTAATATAATAATTATACATTATACCGGATATATTCTTTTTACCTGTTCGGTCTATTTCTATCTCTTTTTGGGACTTGCTGAGCGATTGTTCGCTGATGACATTCTTTTTCTATTATTTCTTTGGAATGTTGTCAGCAGGTCCTGATTCTCTGGAGATTGAGCCCGGCTCAGAAGACTTGGAGCAGTTCGTAGAAGACCCAGAGCTTTAGTCATTTGTATATACCTTTACTTTCAGTTCATGCCATTGTTTAGGCATTGCTTTCCGCAGTTGCATTTACGTTCCAGTTGCATTGAAAGAATATTTAATAAATAAAAAGTTATTGTTCATTTACATCTCATGTCATTCTTGTGTACATTTATATTATATTGCTTATTTACGCTTAACGTGTTTACTTCTGAGTAAATACGTCGCGGGCCTAGTTATGTCTTCTTACCGTACACCGGGAAGCGGGGCATGACATGATATAATCCATAACCACAAGCACGTCAGTGGCACTAGCTGTACGTAACAGTTATCCAGGTATTGAACGAAAGGAAGGTTGATAAGCAAGTTCATCCGTACTCCTACAGATCCTGTAAGTGACACTCTTCGTACAGTCCGATCTTTTCGTATAAGAGCATCGCATACCGGGTTTAGGGGTGGATAATGTCAGACCCATAATAACCCGAGTGACGGTGTCTAGCTCATCACCTACCGATAAACTACCGATCTCCTATCAGTAAATCTCATCCATCCTGATCAGGGATTTATGGTGATAGCCAACCGAACACAGCGCGGCATCGACTCCCTATACCAGAAGAGACGAATCCCTTCTGATCGCTCACTATCTCCATGTGGCTTAGAACTGTACCCAACTAAAATATATTTGCACGCCTCGGTAGAGCCGTGGTAGGGTAGTAATCTAAGTATAGTGGGAACTCACATGAGACAAATGACCATATCAGGTCAACGGACTACCTGTACTCATGTTACCAGAGAACCGCTATCCGGCGATAGGTATATTACCATCCAGAAGTTCTCGGCGAGTCCGTCCGGTGTACTCACCTCTTGTGAGTATCTGTATACAATTTTAGGTGCTACACACCAATGGCTATGAGACCTGCCGCCGCCCCTCATCGAGGTCTAGAAATGTATACACTAGTCTGCTCTGGAATATCGATGCTTAGTCTCGATACTACCGTGAATAGAGATATTTATGGATGTACTTGGACTACCCAGCTCTCACAAGTAAAATCGCTATCATAACTCTGGTGGTCAAGCAAAAATCCTACGGGCTTTATCATTATGTATTAGCGATACGTAATAACAAGTAAAATATATACACATAAATGATAAAGACAAACCAGATAGCATACTATCATTTCGAGAAAGACTGTTCTGACCGTATAGGTCCTCCTTCAATCACCATAATTACCTGCCTGTAATTACAATAATTGTCTTGAGGGTACTATATCCAACAAATACATGGCAGTCACTGTACAAACGTCTTTAATGTTGTATCTGAAGACTTGCTTGTAATATTTAGATACTTGCCTGTAATGTCTATTTTGTTTCATTTTCCCTCCAAATAGACTTCTTTCCCGCCAAATACCCTTCTTTCCCATCAAAAACCTCTAGAATACCTTTCTACTTTCATGTAATATCTGACTAGTTTCCCGTAATATCTAAGCATCCGCCTGTCGTATCTAAGTACTGCATGTAATATCTAAATAGTCGCATGCATCCAAGTAGTTGCATTTAATATCTAAACAGTTGCATATATCCAATTGCATGTAACATATAAGCAGTTGCATGTAATATCTAACCACAACTACCTCCTTCTCCATCTAAACCACCTTGGAAAGTCGGAAGAAGAAAAGGAGGGAGGAGTAGCGGCGAAGTAGCGACGGATGAGCGGAGGAGAAAGGAGAATCAATGGAGTAATGATGGATGAGAGGATGAGGGAAAAGAAGCAGAGGGGGGAAGAGGGGCAGAGCAACGATGAATGAGCGGAGGAGAGGAGGAAGGAGGAGCGGAGGAGCGGAGGAGAGGAGCGTCGGATGAAGAAGAAGGACCGCCTTCGACCAGTTTGTCATGAGAGTTCGAACATCTGTCTACTATAACAAAAGTCAAGCGGTTTTAATACATTACTCACAACAATCAAATTTAGCCGGGGCAGTATGGCAGGCAAGAAGGAGAGAGGTCCATTGAGACAAAGGCAGGAGAGAGTGAAAGCATGAGAGGTTTTGGAAGGAGAGAGAAGGAAGACGAAAAGTGGGATGGATGGATATTTTGTAATTGCGTTTAAAATAGAGTACAAGGCCTAAATGACATATCACCCAGGGGGTTTTCACAAGGATTTTGAACGGTATCTCCTTCCCAGCCATTTTGAAAATACCAAGGGATTTTAGATAGCTCTCAAGAAGGCCAAGGGCTTTTTAGCAATTTACCCTATATTTTATAGGCTGACAGATGATACAGATTACAATAAGGGTAAATTGTCAAAAAACCCTGATCGAATTTCCCCGTCAAAAAACCCTGGGCCTTTTGCCGTTGTTAAAAAACCCTGGGCCCAATCAAAACTCTCTTATACCAGTTGCTTGTAATATCTAAGTAGTTGTCTATATATCTGAACGGTTGCCTTTAATATCTAAGCGGATGTATGTAATATCCAAACGGTTTCTTACAATATCTAAGCAGTTGTAGTTGCCTGTAATATCTAAACAGTTGCCTGTAAATATCCAGGTAGTTTGAGGGAAACAAGGCCTAAATTAAATACACACTTGAGGTTTTTTCACTTAGATTTTGAACAGGGGTTTTTAAACAATCCCAAGCGGGTTGAGGGCTTTTGACAGTTTATTACTTCAACTACAAGGAAAGGGATGGGGAAAAGAATAAATACTGGAATAAAACCGATAGGATATCAACTTCCTTTGTGGTAATTAGCTCATCCTTTTAGCCCATCACAATAATAATGCAAACCCCCTATAAATAATCAAAATCAATCCTAAAATTATTAAACAAAGAAAATACTGTATCCATCACCAATATAAGAACATCAAAAACCCTTTACGGTTCCTCTGTTAGATATTACGAAAATAAAGTTTTGGTAAGCAGTCGAGCGTCCTCCATGTTTTAAAGTCAGATCGCTCGACCATTCTGGGTAAGCCGCTCTACAATCTTGAAAATCAAATTGTTGTGCTGCTATAAGCTGAGCTAACTCCATAACTGGGTTAACGAGAGTATTAGAAAATCCAATGGGAAACAATTGGGCCCGGCCCAAGAACAACTAATCCCATATGACTCCATTAATAAGAAGAACCAGCGGCAACAAAAACCAACGGTAACGACACCCCACCTCCGAGATAAAATCCCCACCTCTGAGTCTGTTGCGATCTCCCCTCATTACAACGACCCTTCCCTCTCTCTCTCTCTCACACACATCTCTCTCTCTCTCTCAAACATCAAACCCTAACTCCATCCAATCACAGATCGAGGTAGAGGAAGCAGAAGAAGGAGAAGATGAGAGAGATCCTCCACATCCAAGGCGGGCAATGCGGGAACCAGATCGGGGCCAAGTTCTGGGAGGTGATCTGCGACGAGCACGGCATCGACCACAGCGGAAAGTACAACGGCGACTCTGAGCTGCAGCTGGAGCGCATCAACGTTTACTACAACGAGGCCAGCGGCGGCCGCTACGTCCCCAGGGCGGTGCTCATGGATCTCGAGCCCGGCACCATGGATTCTCTCAGATCCGGCCCCTTCGGCCAGATCTTCAGGCCCGACAACTTCGTCTTCGGCCAGAGCGGCGCCGGCAACAACTGGGCCAAGGGCCATTACACCGAGGGCGCCGAGCTCATCGATTCCGTGCTCGACGTTGTGAGGAAGGAGGCCGAGAACTGCGACTGCTTGCAAGGTGAGATCCATTTCCTTCTGTTCCTTCTGTTCATCTTTTAGATCTGTGATTTTTATTTTATTTTAATTCAAGCACGAAGATATAGGGATCTAGATTTTTGATCAGGATCTTGTGGTTTTTGAGCTATATACATGATCTCTCAGTATGTTATCAATAACCATTAGAAGAATACATTAGGCAATAAGCCTAATGCTTTCCGCGCATTAGAAAAACCCAATTTTGTTTTATTGTGATATGGTTCCATGGATTCAACTTTAATAGGATACGATGACGATGATACTCTGTCTCCGATGCCGGCCTCATGTAGCATTTCTATAAATAACATGAAATCATGTTTTCCTTTCTGACCTGTGATTCAAACCTACAGCCTAGGCAATTTTGCTATTGCTGGTTACCTATGAATACATAATAAGTCGGTTAAATCTTAAATATTACAAGAAATGAAAAATATTATAAAACAGTATAGCAAATTTGCATGACATGGAGCGCACATATTAACATTCTTAGTTAACATTCATGACATTGGTTGAATAATGGTAAATTCATACTTTCTCCGGTTAAAGAGAGGAATGGAGAAGTAGAATAATTATTTTTTCCCTCCAGTCTTGCTTAATTTTCGCTTATTTCAGTGCCTAACCCAAGTCTAGGCAGCGTGAGGTTGCATCCACCTGAGCAGCCGCCCTCCTAGATCAAAAACAGTGTCATGTGAATTTCGTTAATAGAAGTAGAATTATAGTCCCATGAATTAGCATACGACAGTTTTGAAGAATAGGTCTAACTATATATATGTGGTTTTAATGCTGGTTGTTCCAGGTTTAATTATTCATGCTTAATCTTTATAGACTTGTAGTTATACACTCCTCATGCTACATTGTAAATCAGATATTAGGCCGTTAAAAAAGTTTAAATGCTCAAAGCTTGGTTCAGTAACTGCTCGCTCAGCAACCCAAACAAACATTAATATAAGCTCGATAAATAAATTAAAAAAACATGAGCACGTCTGGTTCGAGTTCAGCTAGTTTAGGGATTGTGTAGTCTCGTACTGAACATGAATCGCAGTGAACATGAAATGGGTGGACCGTGCACTTAACTATTTCTTTCCGAAATATAAAAGTGGCATGTTGAAACATAGAAAGCATCTCAAGTTTTGCTTTACCTAACAAATAGCTGTTGGTGAGACTAATATCATATGAATTCCGCCGCACCATTGTGGTACTAGGAGCTCTCTCTCTGTGTGTTAATCAATTGATTTATTATTCTTTTAAACTTGCTTCAACATTTTCTTGTTGCCCTTATGATAAATCCACCGCATCTGTGAAGTTATATTCTTCCTGTGTTCTTGTGTTGTTTTCTACTGCAGGATTCCAAGTATGCCATTCGTTGGGAGGAGGCACTGGATCTGGCATGGGAACTCTTCTCATCTCGAAGATCAGAGAGGAGTACCCTGATCGTATGATGTTGACATTTTCTGTTTTCCCATCGCCAAAGGTCTCTGACACTGTTGTGGAGCCATACAATGCTACTCTTTCAGTACATCAGCTTGTTGAGAATGCCGATGAATGTATGGTCTTGGACAATGAAGCTCTCTATGATATCTGCTTCCGTACACTCAAGCTGGCGACCCCTACCTGTAAGTCAAGTTTCCTGTTCTTTGATTCAAATTAGCCGGTCTTATATTGTCGTTTCAAATTTGCGCTTTTACTTCAGACCTGTATAATAGACAGGGAAAGGAATTGATTGGTGGTAGAAGTCGAGATTTTCTTCCTTTTTTTTGTATATATATAGTATGCCGTATAACCTTTCCTCTCCTTATTTATCCAGAACTTAATTTGTAGTCGGGGGCTTTCTGGGTAAGGTGCAAGTTGTTTTCTTCAATTTTTATTTGGATCCTTGGACAATCTATTAGCTCTGCTTTCAACCATAACCATTGTGAACAATTGGTATATTAAAGTTGAAAATGCAAAGCTATAGCAAACTATTAGCTCTTCTTTCTTCCATAACTATCTCATTGAAGACCATTGGTAAAACTGTAAATAACTTACCAAATGTCCACCCTGGTTTCATCTTGCATATTCTCTTTGATGATACTTCGGCAGTGGATTACTACATTTGTAGCAACTTTTGTCACCCCACCCCACCCCCACCCCACCCCACCCACCCCACCCCACCCCACCCCCAAAAAAAGAAAGGAAAAAAAAAAACCAACCCAGAAAAAAAAGGTTTCTCTAATCCTATCCTGCCAAGGACAGGCATGGGAAGTTTCATCTCTGGTCTCCCATCCTGCTGGATTATTTAAACTATTTAAATTTGTCCTTTCATTTCATATATGCACCCGTGTAACAGAAAATGGAATAACCAAACTTATAAGTTTTGGTTTTAGTATGTTTAGGTCTGATCAATGGTCCGCCCTCTACTTATATTTATATAGCACTTAATTTTAGTTAATGAATGCTTTCTGGTATATTTCGTCACAAAGTCATGCAAATTTACACATCATTAGTTTTCCTTGAGATCCTTGTTTCCACCGTAAATACCTTATTGGAAACACTTCAGAAAAAAAAGAATCCAAATTATCACCCTTGGTATATAATATTTTAAACTGGGAAAAAAGAATCCAAATTATCACACCCTTGGTATGTAATATTTTAAACTGGGAAAACAATAGCAATCAGTAACATTATGCTGCACTTGAGTTTGCCAAGTTTTCTCCTATATGCTAAGTTCAAATTTCAAAGTTGCTGCTAGTTGCAACATTATGCTTCTATGTTAACATTCGCTGGGATGCCCAAGTAAAAAGTTTAGCTCTGGCATTATGACAGTTGAAATATATTTTCCAGCATACATCACATCATGTTTTCAATTGAAATTTAGCTTGTGCCATTGTAACAATTGACGGTTGTTTTCTCATCTTGGCTCAGTCGGGGACCTTAACCACTTGATCTCGGCCACCATGTCTGGCGTCACCTGCTGCCTCCGCTTCCCTGGCCAGCTCAACTCTGACCTCCGAAAGCTTGCCGTGAATCTCATACCCTTCCCCCGCCTCCACTTCTTCATGGTCGGCTTTGCCCCCTTGACCTCCCGTGGCTCCCAACAATACCGCGCCCTCACCGTCCCCGAGCTCACCCAACAAATGTGGGACTCCAAGAACATGATGTGTGCAGCTGACCCCCGCCACGGCCGCTACCTCACAGCCTCCGCCATGTTCCGTGGCAAGATGAGCACCAAGGAAGTCGACGAACAGATGATCAACGTCCAGAACAAAAGCTCTTCTTACTTCGTCGAGTGGATCCCAAATAATGTCAAGTCGAGCGTATGTGATATTCCGCCAAAGGGGTTGAAGATGTCATCGACTTTTGTTGGGAACTCGACGGCAATTCAGGAGATGTTTAGGAGGGTGAGCGAGCAGTTTACTGCTATGTTTAGGAGGAAGGCCTTCTTGCATTGGTATACTGGGGAGGGGATGGATGAGATGGAGTTTACGGAGGCGGAGAGCAACATGAATGATCTAGTGTCAGAGTATCAGCAGTACCAGGACGCAACGGCCGATGAAGAGGCGTATGAGGATCAAGAGGAGGAGGTCGAGGCCTGAGGTCTATAATCTGTATGTTTCGATTTTGAAGACTCGTCTACAGAATATATGTTTGTATTCATTGTATGGCATGTATTAATTGTGATGTCAGGGGCATCACTGTATGGTGCCACTCATATGATCTGTGTGACCGTCTTCATTTGTGATGCCTGATTGTTTGTTCATTCCATTTGTGATGCCTCCTGCTACGTTGCAATTTGGTTGGGTATGTGAGATCGTTCATTTTTATAGTCCTAAATGCAGATGAATTTTCAAAAGAAAATGCAGTGCCTGAAGCTCTAGATAAATAATGGAACCGGACCTTTAAGATTCATTACAGGCTGCAGCAAATTTACTTTTCTATTAGGCATTGTTTTTGTATTCCCCTGGCTTTCTTTGCTACAAGATCTAAACCCTTACATTTGTACAGATCTGAATGAAGAAAATTAGGACCGATTGGGTCCTTAAAATTTACAAGTAACAAAAATTTAAAAATAAAAAATGGCCGGCTTTTGAATACCAAAGTAATATGCATGCTTTCCATGTGCGCAGAAGCCTTTGAAAATGCATGGATCAACTTTACGCTTAGCTTAGTTGGCGCTGATTTTCTCTTCAATGTGAAAGGTCGTAAGTTCGAGCCCCGAAAGGGGTTGACTTCCCCAAAAAAACATTAAGGCCATGTTTGGGCATGGAGTTGCAATAAGAGTTCCTTTTTGTTAAAAGTGACCACTCTAAAGTTATCGGTTTCCTTCACAAATTTTTGAGTTTACAAAACTTTGGTCGGATTGGAGTTTAGCAAATTCCGGTTATCTCATATTTGGAGTTTAGATCAATCTACACCAATCATGAATTTGGAATTAAGTGTAGATAACTTTATCAAACTCCGGTTATACTGGTTATGTGCACGTGCCATGCACGTGAAAAAAGAAAGAATGACTGGTAAAATATCTTGTGAGACAACACAGAATAGTGATTTTAGCAAAAACGACTTGCATATTCCATAATACAATAACTTTTTAAGTAATTTAAATAATATGTAACATCTAAAGAATTCTAATAAAAATTAAATGTAACATCTCCAGCTTATATTGAAAACGTGGCATGATGGAAAAAGAGTTGTGTTTAAATGCCTAAATCTGCAGGTATAACTCCAGGATTACATGGAGAAACATCAACAGGTTTGAAATGTATAATTCTCTAGTAAAATGTGCACAATAAGAGCACCATAAAATGTATTAAAATCTAAGTTTGTATCTGGGTATCCATCATTATTTTCCCCATTTTTATTGAGAAAACAAGACACAACTTTTGCAATATGATCATTGAGAAAACAAAACACAACTCATACAAATATCTAGTAGATACTTGCATGTGTCAGATAATGGTAAAATTAAAAATATTCTTTAACAAATGCATTAACTGAGACAGTCTACTAAAAGTAAGAAACATATTAACATAGCTATCAAATTAAAAATGAAATAATTTTTTCTCAAATACGAGAGAACTAAGAGAATGATGCTATTTAAAATCTTTAGATATGAGAATCAACAACAAATATTCACAATAAATATCAAAATTTCAAGAATTTATAACATATCCAACATCATCAAATCGGAATTTCCTCATTCATAAACTTTTCAATGCTCGAATAAAAAAGGTTGAGAGACACTGCATCTCATGGATCCTCCTGCAGGCACTTCTCCATTCATACACAATTAAAGGTTGAGAGACAATTCACGTTAAATCGTGTCAATACAATATACAGATGAAATTTCAGTGCTGATGAAATAATTTTAAATAATGAAGAGGCTGCAACTTCAAATACAGATTGACCAATTCAATGAACATGAAGAGTGATTATCAATAAGAGATCAACAAAAGACAATTAGTAATTAGGTAATTCATTCCTTACTTTATAGCAATTCATTCTTAAGACTTGTAAATTTGGCATATTTCTACTTTTCTCATTTCAGTCTTGCGCTATTTTTTATAAGAAAAACCAATCTAACTTGTGTATCTCTTAATATGCAGCCGATATATGTTGATATGTATTTCTTTTCCTATATTGCCTTGCATTTCTTGCATTTCTTTCAATGAGGAAATTCTCTTATGTGAGTAACTGTTTTCTCTTTATTTATTATTTTGAATGGAAGCATTCCAGAGATATTGGTTACATAAATAGCTTGTATCCAACTGCTATAATACCATAAACATTTGAGAATACATTTTCTTATTTCATCGCTTTAGCCCTACCCTGGGATTGAGTAGACTCCTATAAAATCTATCTTCCCCCTTCTTCTAAACCACGACACCCATCCACTTAATTCATAATGCCCATGATATGAACCCGGCTTTCTAGTTACCACATCAGCTTGTCTCTTGTTTGTACCTTGTAGCAACTTTCTTCATATTGATTGTCATATGTGAGCTCTGAGAAAATGAGTGATACGAATCGGCTCTCCTATGATCTCCCTTAAGGCTTTGACCGATGACAATTAGCTCAAAGTAAGAACAAGCAAATACCCTTGTGTGTTTAATAAATAGAATAACAACAGTCCTAAGAAGAAACAACTATAACATGAAATTTGGTTCAAGTGTTATACGCAGCCAAGTATGCAATAATGGTAAAATGGATTACCTACGTCTCTTGGTGGTTTGTCAGAGAACCTACTCCCAACATATTTCCTATACGCATAGACACTTTTTATAAACTCCCTAATTTTGTTTGTCGTTGCTGTAACTATAATAATATATTCATAAAACATAATTTTTACCAAGTAATCAACATCTCAATAAATAAATAAATTATAGCATGAGTCCATGCCTCACCTGTTCTCAGGTAACCTCATCCTTTGTGTGTCCCGATCCATCAAAAACAATTCTCTCGCACAGTTGAATCGGTTGCATCATGAAGGTGAATGAGTACAACTATGTAATCTTGCAGGCATGGAAAGCAATATTCCCTGATTACCACCCCGATGAAGATCAACTTCTTGTTTTGGGAACTTGGCTATGGACACATATTTAACCTGATGGGTAAATTCACAACTGGTCAATTGTTGGGGGGGGGGGATTATAAATAACTTAGAAGGTTTAGGCTGTCCGAGAATTCCAAGGCTGCAGATCAGTACAAGAATGTTTAGGTAATGCAATTAAATACTATAAATGGGTGTTAAGGGAAATCTAGCATAAATTAATAAATGGGAATTCCGGCAACCAAAACACGTATAGTGTATGGTGATGTCTGCCTACATTGGACTAAGCAGAATTCATAATTTCATGATGAATAAAAGAAAATTCAAAGACGATCCTCTCATTAAATTACTAACCTTGATCTGGATCATGACTTATGCACCCTATTGGATGCAAAACTATGGCATAAGTACTGAAGCCAAGTTAGATAGAACCTAACTTGTTATAAGTAGTATGATACATTTTTGGATGAGCCAAGCACAATTAACTTGAGTACACGCCTATGAATTCAGAAAGCGGTATGATACATGATATAATTCAACTCATCGAATAAACAAAATCGGATAAGTAAATTAATAATACTCATATATATATGTATATTAAAAACAATAAACATTAAACTATATTTGTTTTAGGATAACCTCATAATGCCTCTTTAAATAATTTTTGCTAACTTATAATGATATTTTCTGAAGTTTTGTATAGACATAAAAGAAAAACGAATAAAATCAGCAAGAGAGCGGGGACAAGATGAAAAGGCACCTTATTTGTCTTCACCAATAAACTATCATCTATTGTGAGCTTCTCTTTTGTAATAGGGCATTTCCCAAATTCCTAGTAACTGAAAGATTAGAAAACCTAACGTTCCCTCGAACCAAAGAGAAAACTTACCGCAACATGGTGCTCGATCAAATACCATTCAAGAGAAGCCTAAGTTTCTTCGAGACTTTCGCCAATTTTGTAAACACCAAACACATACTAAAAACTGTTGTATTAAGGAAAAAAGTAAAATAGAAATAAACTAAATTATCTATAGAAAAGAAATCTTTAAAATACAAATGATTTATTTTAGAACTATATTGTCATAGATATAATACATAAATTGAGATGGTTACTTATATTGAAACCCTAATTTTTTCCTAGAACCATACTTTCAAAGATCATATTACTTAGATTGAGATGGTTATAAATAAAACCGATCAAACATCTTGATAACCAAAATTAACTCTCAACAACTCTAGATATATCCTAAATATCACATTATCAAATTATAATTGAGATGAGGAGGAAGAGGATAGTGAATTACCTTACGGATCCCAAAATATCCCAGGTTGTTGTGCAAAGAAATTAGCCTCCTTATCCAACTTATAAAGATTCTTGAGAAAGATGATGGGAAGTGTAACATTTTCAAAAATATAAAATATTAATTTTGGGAATTTTTATAATTTAATATTATTTTATTGATTATTTTAATATTAAATGCAAATAAATAGGAAAAATGTTAAAAAAAATTATGAAAAATTATGGAAAATTCTAAAATAGGGTAAATTAGTGGATTATGGCATTTTTAAGTTTTTATGATTAGTTTGACAATAATTTAGTGCTAATCGCGATTAAAATCGCTAATCGGGTTTTTTGGCAATTTTGTGCAAAACTTGCACATATCACTTTTTCTACACTTGTGCATTTTTCTAGCCATGGTTTTCTTTTGGGATTACTATTGATGTGAGAAGGTTTGGATTTTAAAAGAAAAGGAAAAGAAAGGAAAATATAATGATGAGGGTAGGTGAGAGAGAGAGGGTGGACTTTGACTTAGCATACTTAGCCATTCTCCTCGTTTTCTGTGCACAGCCCCTGTTCCTCTAGTGTTGACCCAGGGTACTTCTAGTTTTGACAGATTCTATCTAGGGTGAAATCTGGGACATATATCCTAAGTTGCTATTTTGGATTCGTGTTTCCGTATTCCGTATTTTTGATTCTGAAATGGTGGAATGTGTTTTGCCTCAACTAATTGTCGTTTATACGACGATGTAGAGGATTTATTGATGGTTTTGAAGGCGTGCCATAGGTTCTCACCTATAGGCCCCCTTATCGTATCGTTTTGGATTTCATGCGCCGTTTTAGATTGGATTTGGTTTTAATGCGCATATACGATATTTTGATGTGTAGGTACCCATGAAGACTTCGGGACGACAAGCAAATACGTGGTGACGTCCGCAATTGGTGATGCAAGGTGAGTAGATTATATCTACAGGGGGAAGTCGGGTGGATGGCGTATAGCACCCCCGCAGTCCGTAGATAGATTACTATGTAGTTTATTGTGATATTAGGTGTATTGTGGATAATGTAGGGTTAGAAGTGACTAGTGTAGTTCATAGTCGCGAACCCTAGGGTAGAATTACACCTACACACACACCCTTGCTTATCACTTGTACTTGCACTGTGATTGATGATATGTGATGACTTTGGAGATGAGTCGATGATGTGGGCTGGGTGCCCTGGGATCGGTGATTTTATACGATTCATATGTGGGATATGACTTGTGATTCTTGCGGGCTTGGGATATGTGTTTACCCCCGCATGCATACTTACTGAGGTTACCGTTTTGTACTAGACATAGAGTAGTACTCCAGACTATATGATCTGACGATGGTGATATCTGTTATGTGATGAGACAGTGAGATACTGACCCCTACCCAGCTATGGGGATGCCGTACGATGATTTACCGTACGAGCCGATATTGATGATAGATCCGCACTCATAACTCGAGGATATCTTATGATATGACATTGAGGCGAGATCACCGACTATATACTTTTATACATGTATCGACTCAGATTTAGGTGGTTTCCACACCTACCCCTCCTGATTGACCGGATACTTAGATGTAGTTTGCATAGTAGATACTTCACTGTGGTGTTGACTACTAGATATCTGCATTTTCCTGCTATTCGCATTGCTGGCATATGTTCATTGTTATATTATTATCATGCTGTTAGGACACCAGCACCATTATCGATGATGCGTATGTTTCACGTACACTATTTGCCGGCTCACACACTTCATCATCGATAATTGCCATGCCACTACACTGTAGTACTGTTGCATTCATGATATGATTACTGCTTGGCATATTGTACACATGTACCTGTACACAAACATAGATGATTCTGACTTGATTGAGATTGAGGACCGCAAGATATTCTTTAAACTGATTCATTCTAAAGGAGCGGTTCCTCCCGACATATGTACATTACTATTCCATGTTGCATGATTTCCGATATGATTATCTCTCTTTACATGTCGCATACATCATGGATTGATTGCATAGCACATTGCATTGGATTTACTTCTTGATGTGGATTTTCATGTGATTTCTGATTTTGAGGACCGTGGGATTATTTAAGAAAAGATGTTCTTTTATGAAAACCCGGTACCTCGTGATATGATATTTGGGTGCGTCCACCACGCGTTTTCTCGGTGCTGAGACGTGTGCTTGAAACCCGATTCGAGAAGTGATGATCCGTTTGCGGGTTCGTGGTGGGCCCGGTATGGTTCCCCTCGGCGAGATGATCGATGGGTTATGCCGATTGAGCCTGGAGGCGGGCGAGTACCTACCGGTGATTGTATTTGAGCTCGGCGGATATCCGGGGGATACCGCCTGGAGCCGAGAGATGGGCGTACTGCCGGGGGCCGACGGGCCGCTACCGCAGACGGAGCCCAGAGATGGACATGGGTTGACTCGTGCTGCCGGGGCCGAGGGCCGATACCGCAGACGGAGCCCCATATGGATGAGGATTTACGTGTCGATGCTTGGCACGGGTTTCATGATGTTTTCCATGATATTGTTTATATCCTCATACTTGCATACATGATGCTTACTGTCAGTGGGTGACAGGTGGACGGGTTCCACATATATACAGACATGGATCATATACAGACTGGATTTACACTTGTCATACTTCATTTGTATATATAACAGGGTATGAGGGCGCTGTTATATATACCCTTACACCAATATTAGTGGTATGGGACGCTAATATATGTGTATTGATATCATTGATATTTCATCATACTTACCTCATGCAGGCATACCTTACACTGATGACATGTTATTACCTGAGTACCTGGCACTACATACATGATTAGATGTTACCTTGCCACCTTATTACACTCAGATGCACTCTTGTGGATTGTATTACTGATCGTTGACTTAGGTTTATGTCTTGCATTCGGTTTCTGCTTGTAGATATTTCTATTCACGAGTTGGCAACTCACCCCCGTTGTGCCACAGTCCTTGCAGGTTCTGCCGTACAGGTTTCATTGCGGCATTTCTGGCACACTACCTTCTTGCGGGTGATTTGCTTTGGTAGGTGAATTCTTTCGCATCAAGAATCACCATTTTATTCATGTATTTCATTGTATCTAGAAATTGTCCATCAACCAAAAACTTGTATATTCTTTCAGACTTAGAGACAGTGTGGTATTATTCGACCTTAGAGTCGCGCTTAGTAGTATTGCGGTTTTCTTGCTGCTTTTTGAGCTTTCCTTGATTTTGATCCTCGCCACTTGGCGTTGTATATTATCATTTCATCGTGTGGTTGTGACCGTCGATTGACGAAGAGCTAGCTCCCGCTTGGGGATGCCTTTATCATTTTATATATTGTTATTCATGTTGTACCCCGTTCGGGGCCAGTTTTACAAGAGAAACTCTGCCGAAAATTTTAGAAAAGACTGTACGGTTTTCAAATGCACATTCGGCTTAGTTATTTAAAAACCTTGATTTCAAACATGTTTTTCTTCACTTCTTTAAACCAGTTTTCTTTACTTATTCTTAAAAATGGTTTTAGATTTCTGGGCTTTTGGCTTACTTGGATCAGATGGAGTCCTATAGACTTCATATGGTTCAAGGGCCAGTCACGTGCTCTTTCGGGTCGTGACAGGAAGGTGGTTCTAATAGATGATGCGAAGAGTAGTTGTGCAACCATAAATTTTTTTAATCAGAACCATGTCTTTCCCTCAAAATCAAAGGGATTAAAGAATGAAGAAACTTATACGATATTAACAAAAAATCCAAGTTTTTCGGAAAAGGAGAAATCTTTGAGGGTATTATAAAACCTTCAAGTATTTTTTTTTGACCGGATTGGCCATTTAATTAGAATAAAGTAATTACTAAAGGCCCAATATTTTTATCGAGTGAAAATATCATAAATGCTACCAATACTTCTGTCTCATTTTCTCTTAGTAGAGTGCTTTAGATTATTGTTATTTGTCCAATTTGAAAATGAAAAAAAGAAACGTACCTCGGTATGTAACCTATGTTAAGTAAGAAGATCGGTAAACCAAAGATTATTTGTAATGCGACTTCGAGTCTATTGTGACCATGAAATTGAGCATTTAACTCAATATAACAACCATGCCTTTAATTAAAAGGTCTACTATTTTACATAATACATGAAATCGATCCCGCTAAAAAGGGTTATCTCTCAGAAAAGTTGCCTCTATTTTTTATAAAATCAGATCCCCAATTTGATATTTATTTGATCAAATCACTAAATCAGTTACAAACAAAAATGAATCTAATTCCACGACCAGATCAGCAAAATCTGTTTGCGTGAAGAAATAAGAATTAACAACTATATAATCAAAGTATTGCCCAAAAATTAAAAAAAAAACAAAATCATCGAACAAAAGAGAGAAAAGAGAAGGATTACAGGTTTTAAGATGGAGAGAACAAAGACTAGCCTCACGGTGCCACTGCAATCTAGTCATTCATCGCCGATGATGAACCGCATGGGTCTGATGATGTGAGATTTTCGATTCCAAGATCAGGAGGGGTAGGGATTCCTTATTGCTGCATGCTCAACCTTAATTTATTGGAAAAGTCACTTATACAAATAATTATAAATAAATATAACCTGATTTAGTAATCAGCATTGTCGTTGTAGTATAGTGGTGAGTATTCCCGCCTGTCACGCGGGTGACCCGGGTTCGATCCCCGGCAACGGCGATGTTTTTTTTTTATATTCCCTAACATTTTTCCCTTCACTTTTCCCTTTTACATACTGCCCCTTTTCACTTGCAAAAAAGTCCAAACCTACAGTTATTTACACAAACACACCCACGATCCCTCCATCACTTATTTCAGTTATTTGTACCTCTTTCCCCTCCCAGGAAAAAAAAAACCCGACCCCCTCTTTCTTTCCATGATCTCCGACACCGTACCATGCAGAGCCCATCCACGCCGTCGAAGCGGGAGCGCCTGGCCCGGTTCATCTCCCGCCTCCGGTGCAACCAAACCTCCGGCTCAGGTGATGTGAGGATTAGGGTTTTTTGCTTGTAAAGGTCGCGGCTTTGGCGGTGGTGATGATTGGGGCGAGATGGGCTGTCGCTCGAATTACCATTCTCATGATCCCTTATTTTTGCATTATAATAATAGAGCTATACTGTAATTTATATTGCTGCAAGAATCATTTACCGACGATACATATTCTCTCTTTGCATTGCCACACCCACACCCGTTTAACATTATCCTAAACTTGTGTTTTTACACGTGCTATGCACGTATTTGATAAATTGGACTTTTTAAAAACTGAACGATAAAATGGCCATGGGAGAAGTTTGGATTCAATGTGATAGTGAGGTTAGATGCGGTTATGAAATTTGTTAGTTGCGGTTATGAAATTTTATTTGATTTTTTATAATTTTTTAGTTGATTTCTCTTGCGAATAAGAATGTCATAGATTTCAAAATTGTAGACCCTTTTCTTTTAGCATTATATTAATAGAGATATACTGTAATTTATGCTGTGGCAAAAATCATTTAAAGACTATACATATTCTCTGTTTGCGTTGCCACACAAGTGTTTCACAGTATCCTAAGTTAGTATTTTTACATGTAGTATGTGGTATGCATGGTATTTGATAAATTAGACTTTTTAAAAATAGAAAGAGAACATGGACATGGGAGAAGTTTGGATTCAATGTAATAGTGGGGTGGGGGGTGTTAAATGCGGTTATGAAATTTGCTAATTGCGGTTATGAAATTTGATTTGATTTTTAAGAATTTTTTAGTTGATTTCTCTTGTAAATAAGAATGCCACATCACTAAAGTGATTTCAAAATTGAAGACCCCCTCCTTTAGTATTATAACAGTAGAGATATACTGTAATTTTTGCTGTTGCAAAAATCATTTATCGATGATGCATATTCTCTCTTTGCATTGCCACGGCTGTTTAAAATTATCCTATACTGGTATTTTACCCATGCTATGCACGTATTTGATAAATTAGACTTGAAAAATAGAATGAGAAAGTGGTTACTGAAGATGTTTGGATTCAATGTTACAGTGGGGGTTAGATGCGGTTATGATAACGGGAAGAGTAAGCAACTTCGATCTCCAAGAAATAGCGCAAATGTCCATGATATCTAATACAATTATATTCAATATCTCATAATCTAACAGCCTACGTCAAACTCATGGTGGATAACCGAGAGTTTGGATAATATCTTGAACCAAAATATGTAATTTGTAGAACGAAAGAGAAGAACAACAGATTCAAAGTATTGAGTATGGCGGAATAATACTCTTTGGTCTCTTTCACGGATTGCAAGATGGACCGAATAACCTGCAGTCTCTTTCGCTGGAAATTCTTAAAAGAAGATCATGCTAAAACATAGCTGTTTGGACTTGGTATGATATTGATCCAATATCTTGCACAATAGACACTTGCTCGCTCCAGTCTAAAGCTGTTTTTTTCTTCTCTACTTCAATTTAATTGTTATCCCAACTTTAAATCTCAGCTAATTCTTCTTTTCTAAATATGGCTTACTGTTATTCTATAATTTGCTGTGATCTTGTCAATATAATTACCTTCCGGAATTTTGCAAGTTGATGCTCAACTTATCATCACTTCACATTTCTTTGTAGAAAATTTAAAATAAAAAAAAGGCATCAACTGAAGTTTTGTGCTGGAAAGATCAGGGAGTTGAACCTGGCAATTACACCTTAATTTTTCCCTTGATTACATGCAGTCCAAAGGGACGTATTGCGGTATGCCTTCTGATTTTTTAATTTTATTTTATATATATCTAAATCATTGGACCTCGGTATTTTTGTTTTTCGACAAGTTATTCGAAGTTTAGTACATGGAGGCTTAGGGATGAGGGACGATAGAAGCACTTATGTTGCACTCCTACCGAAACAAGAGAGCAAAATCATTTATTTTCCAGAAATTACCCGTGAAACTGGTCTTGTATCACGATGGAAGCCCAAGAAACAAGCAGAAGATGACCAACAGCTTGACGGCATGGCGAGCAATTTGGGCATTTTCCCCAGTACTGCAGGGAATACAGATTGGGTCATTGGGAACAAGAGGAGGGCCTTGTTTTGGTTCGATACATGGCTGCGAGATAAGCCTCTGTAATTGTATCCTGTCCCGTGAATGTCAAACTAATAGATGGCTGGAGCATTGAAAAGATGATGTAGTTATTTGTGACACAGGCCAAAAACAATTTGCGGAAGACGTTAGAAAGAGAAGCACCAGACGTCTGCCAGAAAACTGCCAAAACAACATAACAGAGGCAAGCGTCTTAAGAGGAAGAGTCAGACGTTTGCGAAAGAGACAGACGTTTGTGCATGATTCTTTGACAAATAAGAGAGAACACGCGGACGTCTGAAGGCTACTGGTCAGACGTCTGCCTACCACGAACACAGCTGTTGCGGTTCTAAATTTAGTAAATCAGATTTTATCAAATTGTGGTTATAGAAAGATTTTGTTTTGATTTTATTTTCCATCATATAATTGTACAAATATACTGCAAGTCTCAATAAAAAATCAATCAAGTTACAAACCTTACAAACTATTTTCTCCAAATCTTATAGTAGTTGCCTCACACCCACGAACTACCTTAAATGCTCCGAACTGAAATTTCGAGTATGAGGTGAGGACAACAGGATGAAGCGACGTGGTTCGGATGTACGCCTTGTAACTGTTGTTGTAAACAACGACGATAGTAGAAACAGTCGATATATGGAACAATACTACGACTAACAATCACGCAATAACAACGCGAAACTAACGAAATACAAATAAAATCACAAAAACCAAATACAAGCAATTTGTTAACGAGCTTCGCCCACCGTATGGCTAATACCCGGCAGAGCAGAATCTGCAATAGTCTACTAGAACTTAGAATCAAGTTACACCCACAAGCAACTTTTGAAGATTTCTCTCAAATCTCTCTAGATCTTAGCCGTCACCCTCTCTCTATACAATAGTCACTCTAATTGGCAGTACATTAATCATATGAGAGATCCCTATAAATAGACAAACTCTAATCCTATCCAAAATAAGAGATAAACCCAAATTACAATAATTCGGTTCGCACAGAAATACCAACGACAGACGTCTGAACCAGACTTTGTCAGACGTCTACCTCTTCTCTGATTCTCTTCAGCTTCTTTGGGCAGACGTCTGCCCCAGATGTCTGACTACGCTCTGTTTTTTAGCTAAGGCTCTCTGCTGCCGTTGTTCTGTTCCTTTGACATGTTCTTGGTGTACGTCCGGACGTCGTACTGCCAGAAGCTTCTCCACATTTCAACATTCTTCCACTTGGAGATATTTTCGCCTTGATTCCCATCTTAGTAGATGTTCTCCTCCGAATGACGGCCAAGACACGGGACGTCTTGCCTGAGATTCGGAGCAGATGCTAATTGGTGCTATCCGTCCACCTCTTCGAAGATGCCAAGTTGATTTATGGCACCATATATTGAAGGTTTAAACGGATGCGTCCGATGTAGCAGACTTCGTCAGATTCCCCCTCGCTTGAGGGGTTTTTGATTGTGGGGACGCTCTTCCCTGCAGGCGCAAGCCCCTGCAGTTAATTACGCTATCGCGTTGCGGTAACAACTTTCTCCTTCTCCATATGATCACTTCGTGTCGTGTGTGTTTATTTTGTTTGTGGTTGCCCGTAGATTGTATACGGAGACTGAGTTATGTCGTCGCCCATAGGGCGCGGACTAGTCCAAATCCGTATTATCTTAGATTTGGGTTTGGAGGTTTAGGTTTAAGCATACGTTAGTCTCGTTTGAGACTAAGATCAACTTAAACGTTTGTTAAGGATACGTTAGTCTAGTTTTAGACTAAGATCAACTTAACGGGATCGTTTAAATCCGATAAGAGAGCGATTAGGGGAGCCCTGTTGTTTAGTTTAGTGACATTGCGGTCAATAGGTAGTTTAAGGACATTGCGGTCCAGTGTTAGTTTTAAGACATTGCGTCAAGGTTAAGAACGTCGTAGTCCGTGGATTTAAGGACTCCACAGTCCGATGTTAGTTTTAAGACATCGCGGTCAAGGTTAAGGACGTCATAGTCCGTTGTTAGTTTTAAGACGTCACGGTCCAGATTAAGGACGTCATAGTCCGAGGGTTTAAGGACCCCACAGTCCGGCGTTAGTTTTAAGACATTACGGTCAAGGTTAAGGACCTCATAGTCCGTGAGTTTAAGGACCCCACAGTCCATATCAATGTGTGGTCATCGGGACCCGTCACCTCTTTGAAGACGTTGAGGAATTACAATGCCAAAAATCAAAGGAGTGAAGAGATGTACCCTTAAACCAAGGTAGATTAAATGATCTTTGGCCCAATTTGGAACCAAGACCAATTAATTATATTATGAGCCCATTGGCCCAGTTAAGTTTGAATTGAGGACTTATGGCCTTCTTGGGCTAAGTCCAATTATGTTTAATGTTGATCCTTTGTTGGTCTATTGAAGGAGAGGCTTTGCCTCTGGAAACTTAGCCAATTGGGCTAAAGCTAGTGTTAAACACTAGAGACCAACAGTGTTGAACACTGGGAATAAGATTAACAAGTTAGTGTTAAACACTAAAAGATAACCAATGTTGATCACTAGCAACAAGGCTTTCAAATTAGTGTTAAACACTAAGGCAAATCAGTGTTAAACACTGCAAACGGAGATTTCAAATTAGTGTTAAACACTGGAAACAGAGTTTTCAAATTAGTGTTAAACACTAAGCGAATCAGTGTTAACACTGCAAATAGAGTTTTCCAATTAGTGTTAAACACTGAGAAAATCAGTGTTAAACACTGGGGACAAAATCTCCAGATTAGTGTTAAAAATTAAGGAGAGAGGGGTCACGTGTGGACACGTGAGGGCGCCCTGATTCCTCTTGTTTTATTCAGTCAAAAGTATTGAATACTTTGAAGTATCACGTGCTGTCACGTGATGGGAATTTAGGTGTTTGTCTGTTAAAGCTTCAGCCAAGGGGTCACGTGGTAGCACATGAGAGCGCCCTAGAGCTCTTTTCTGTTCCTTCTGCCTTTTCTCTGTGTGCTTTAGGGGTCACGTGGGGCACGTGAGGCATTGCCTCAAAGTTCTTTTCTATGGATCTTTGCAGGGGTCACGTGGTAGCACGTGACTCTGACTCTTTGCATGTTTTAAAGATCTGTTCATTTTTTTAAGAATTAAATTCTTCATAGGGTCAAACCCTAGCAATAAACTTTAAAGGAATCACATTCCTGTTTTCTTCTGAAGAATTATATGCTTGAATAAGGTTAAACCTTAATTTCTTTTCTGTAAAGAATTAGATTCTGGTATAGGGTGAAACCTTAATTCTTTTTTTCTTTAAGGGGATTAAATTCCTGTGAGTTTGAGAGAATTAAGTTCTCAATTAGGGTTCAACCCTGGTTCTGTCCATTTTGAAGGAATTAAATTCCTATAACATAGGGTTAAACCCTAATTTTATCTCAAAGGAATTAAATTCCTATAATTCTGTGAGAATTAAATTCTCAAAACTCAGTTCCTCTTCTGTGTTTTAGATCTGCATGGCAGGATCTCAACCCAATGAGAATTAAATTCTCAATTCATGGGGAGATGTGCACTTTGCAGATCCTCCACCAGAGAAAGAACTAAGTTCTTTTCTTTATATATAAGAGTTAAACTTTTTTGAGAATTAAATTCTCTTCTGAAGCCTCCCTTTTCTTTTCTTACCTAAGGTTTTCCTTTTGCAGAGAATCAAATGCTCTATATCTCTCTTTCTCTGTGTATCAAAAGAAAAGGCCCAAAGTCCAAAAGTCCCCTCTCTTCTTTTCTTGGCTCCTATTTATAGGAGAAGGAAAAGAATCAATCTGTTTTAGTGAATCTTTCATTGAAAGATTTCATTTGTTTATTGTGAGATTTGATTTATCTTCATCATTAATCTGGGCCTTTAGATTATTGGGTGAATTTTATTCACCATTGGATTTTAAATCTAAAGATATCTCTTTGTTATTTCGGTTAGATTTAGGGGGAAATCTTTCCATGTCCAAGATTTTTCCATACATTGGTGATATTTAATCACCCTCGGATTTTTAATCCAACGGTTTCAAATAATTCTTCTCCATGTTGGAAAGATTTGAAGGATCTATCCTCAGAATTTAATTCTGTTAAAGAATGAGGCTTTTAAAGCCGGTCACGTGTGGCCACGTGACCATCGGTCACGTGTGAGCACGTGACCCCTTGTCACGTGTAAGCGCGTGACCCCTTGAGTGGACTTCTCTTCTTCTGCGCTCTGTTTTCTGGCCGCTGCTTAATCATCACGTGCCAACACGTGACTACTGGTCACGTGTGAGCACGTGATTCCTCTTCTGAAGCTCTTCCTGATTTTTAATTAGGGAACAAATGCTCCCACAGCGTTGTTCTCACGTGTCTGCACGTGAGTGGAACGCTGTCACTTTTGTGACCGTCGGATCTGTTTTGAGAGTAGGGTGGATGAAGCATTTTCCATCCCATCCTATAAATTCCCATGTCTTTTCAGAAGTGCCTCCACTTTGCTCATCTTCCTCCTTGCATACTTTTCATTCTGAGAATTTAATTCTCCTTTCCAGAGCTTAGTTCTCTGTTCCAAAATTTTTCCAGAGTTTAACTCTGTTGACCGATTTCTTTTCCTCAGGTAATCATCTTGAGCGAACGAAGAACTTTCATGCATAACATTCTCTGGATTTCAAATCCACATCAAGGGTTTCACCCTTTTAACATGAACCCATTTTTTCTTCAAGTTCTTCCACAAGAACAAAAAACTATCTAATCCTCAAACTGTAGATCTCTTAGGGCTTTTCTAATCTTTAAGGGAGACGATAATGTCGGTTGTTTTCCATATAATTTAATTCCATCCCAAGGAGCTCTGGCTCTGGAACAAAATTTTCTGGGGATTTAATTCCCCTTTTCAAAAGGAATTTAATTCCTACGAAGAACTAAGTTCTTCCCACGGAGGCTTCTTAGGGTTTTCTTGCCTTGAGCCGTCTTCCTCACAATCAAGAAGAAGTTTGTAATGAATCTTCATGATCGTTATTTCAGGTATTATGAATGCCCATTTGTATGATCTTGACGAAATCATTTCTTACGGAAATATTCTCGCACTGGGCCGCAGCCAGAACCAAGAGTTCACCAACGTTCAGTGTGCTGAGGTCATGAGCCGCTTCGACGAGTACAACGGTCAGTTACTTCCTCGTCGCTCTTCTCTTTTGAAACTCATTGTGCTGGCGATCTGGGAGGCGCTCCCTCTCTTTTGCACCGGCGTACCGCTCGGGGCATTGGATGCCGCCGAGGATAAAGTGCATTCGGTGTATCTGATGAGCCTAATCTCGAAGAAGAGGCGAGACAACCTCATTGATCTCTTGCACCAGGCTTTTCAGCAGTCGGCCATACTTGCTGCCTATCGGAGGGTAGAAGACATTCGTGAGGACCCCGACGGCTTGGAGGATCTTGGACAAAGCCAAGTTTGAGTTTCTCAATCCGTGCCCCGCGTCTGAGGTCCTGCCGTTGTAATCGTTTTTCCCCTTTTTTTTTATTTTGTATGAACTTTTTAAAGTATGAATGATAAGTTTTATGTGCCCTTCTGTGTTTGCATGCCCCCTTTTTTGTGGGATTTTGTCATTTTTGCTATCGTTGCTGCTGATGTGTTTAGCGTGTAAGGCACTATTTCACTTTTTAGTACACATCAAGCGTGGTGCTCACGTGCTCCACACGTGGGGCCCTCTTGATGGGGCTGTTTAATTTTTCATGCCATATTTTTTTGTGCACGGCATCTAGTGCTGAAAAGGAGCCTTGGAAATAGTCCCATCTCCTTGATTTCCAATGCTTTCCCTTTTTAGGCCTCGGAAATAGTCCCATCATGCAATATTCCCCGTGCGCTGCATTTAATGCCCCTCTTTATAACCTGAGGCCATGGCCTTCTTTTTCTCTTCACAGAGAAATTTATTCTCACTTTAGTGTGATTTATCTTGAGGAAACAACTGAGTGCCATGGCCTGCAACCGCCCCCATGCTCATCGACAGCCATGGGAAGTTCCTATTGAGGAGATGATCCCTCGCTTTGCCGCACGATTGGTGGATCCCCTCCTTACCGACGACGAGTGCGACTCAGCGGCATATGAACTCTCGATCCGCAGGGGGTCTCCCCTCCCAATGGGCTCCCTCTGGCTTCGGATGACTTTTGCTACCGTGCTTGCCGACATCCCTCCTCACCCGGCGGAGATGACCCTGGCAATGCTCGACGCGGCTGAAGAAAAGCTCGAGGGTTTTCACGAGGCGTGCCTGATTACTCAGGCTTTGAAAGATCGCTCAGTTCACCTTTTGAGCGAAATAAGAGCCTGGCGGGCTGTTATGTCTGCCTTTGCGGACGAACATGGCACCAATCGGCGGGGAGAGACTTCTCGTGAGAACCGTCGCTTTAATGTGTTGGAGAGAGCAGAGAGAGAGATGGAGAATTTCACTCTTTGTTTTGTTAACCCTTGTGCCACTGATCCTTTATTTGGTGACCATTTTCCACTAGCGTAGTATATTCAAATTAGTTTTCGCATGCTTTACGTTGAACTTTCATGTACGCTGAGCACTCGTATGTATGTTTCTGCTTGCATAAATGATCTTTGTATTCTTCCCATGAGAACTTTCTTTAATTACGAACCCTATCACCATGTTGCACGCACATCAGAGCTTCGAGTATTATTTCTTCTCGGATATTCATATGGTTGCAAATGCATGCTTAATAGGATATGCATCGGAAATTTTCTTGTTACTTCCCATACCCGCTGATGTGCGCATGTTTTAGATCGACTATTGCTACCAACCGAGGCTTGTTTATACAGTCCCGAGCGTACCTATCCTGTTTCAGAGGCTGCAGTCGTGACAGCGGGCTTGCGTGATTTGATAGAGCGATGTGTAGCGAACATGGTGTTGTGCGAGAAGAGGCTCGACCGCAAATTCTCGGAGAGGGAGCTGACCTCTAAGACATTGCACGAGCTTCAAACCAACCTTACAGCCAAAGCCAATAAAGCGTATGAACTCCGGCGAGTACTTCAAGAGTCTATCAGAGAGGTGGTGGCTCTTGATAAAGCTGTCGTGTTCACTCGGGAAAGGGTCGAGGCTCATAAGGCCACTGAGAAAGAGCTCGAAGGCCGGCTTGCCTCGTATCAGGCCCAGCAGGCTCAGGCGGAGGCTCGTCTTCTGGCGATCCTGAATCATGAAGCTGTGGCCCAGCAAAAGCAGGATGAGCTAGCAAAATTGCTAAATCGCCCGCCGGCTTGAAAACTTGTATCTTTTCCTTTCTTTTTGTACATACTCCCGAATGAGAGTATTTTCTTTTTGTTCTTTGATGAATTGTACTTTATACCCATTTTGGTTTATGAATAAAGACATATTTTTCTTCTCAATAGTGTGTCTTCTTTTTATTGAATGTGCTGTGCGGACAATTTATCTTGGCCTCTCTGCAGGGCAGCGATGGCTTAGGATTCAGGGTTAAGATCTGCCTCCTAAGACTTTTGAGCTTTATGAGCCGTGAGGGTCTCATAAAGAGTTTTTCTCTCTACAGGTCGAGAGGATCCCATAGGTGTAAGTTCTCCTTAAGAATCGTGAGGATTCTTAAGCGGGTTTTCCCTTGAGAGCCGTAAGGATCTCACAAGAGAGTTTTCTTCCTTACAGGTCGTGAGGACCCGCAAGTGCTGGGTGCGGTCACCCTTATCCGTATTTCACGGGGTCAGGGGTTGGTTTGGGATGGTTTCCAGGGTATCGTAGTTTAAAGACATTGCGGTCAAGGTTAAGGACCTCATAGTCCGTGGGTTTAATGACTCCACAGTCCAATGTTAGTTTTAAGACATCACGGTCAAGGTTAAGGACATCATAGTCCGTGGATTTAAGGACTCCACCGTCCACAAAATGTGTGGTTACTGGGACCCGTCACCTCTTCAAAGACGTTGAGGAATTACAACGCAAAATATCAAAGGAATGACGAGATGTACCCTTGAACCAAGGTAAAATCAGTCTAGAATCATCATGGTTGATTGTTAGTTTTAAGACATTACGGTTGAGGTTAAGGACATCATAGTCCATGGATTTTAAGGACTCCACAGTCCAATGTTTACTCTGGATGCTTCACACGGGTTCACCGCCGTGCTCTACGAGGACCAGGCTCCGCTCTGGACGTTTTCCGCGGGGTCAAAGAGTGACGTTATCCGCGTTCCACGTGACCAGGAATTTTGCACTAGATGCTTCACACGGGTTCACTGCCGTGTTTGGCGCGGACTAGGCTCCGCTCTGGATGCTTCACACGGGTTCACTGCCGTGCTCTGCGAGGACCAGGATCCGCTCTGGACGTTTTCCATGGGGTCAAAGAGTGACGTTATCCGCGTTCCACGTGACCAGGAATTTTGCTCTGGATGCTTCACACAGGTTCACTGCCGTGCTCTGCGAGGACTACGCTCCGCTTTGGATGCTTCACACGGGTTCACTGCCGTGCTCTGCGAGGACCAGGATCCGCTCTGGACGTTTTCCACGGGGTCAAAGAGTGACGTTATCCGCGTTCCACGTGACCAGGAATTTTGCTCTGGATGCTTCACACGGGTTCACAGCCGTGCTCTGCGAGGACCAGGCTCCGCTCTTGGCATTTTCCGCGGGGTCAAAGAGTAACGTTATCCGCGTTCCACGTGACCAAGAATTTTGCTCTGGATGCTTCACACGGGTTCACTGCCGTGCTCTGCGAGGACCAGGCTCCGCTCTGGATTCTTCACACGGGTTCACTGCCGTGCTCTGCGAGGACCAGGATCCGCTCTGGACGTTTTCCACGGGGTCAAAGAGTGACGTTATCCGCGTTCCACGTGACCAGGAATTTTGCTCTAGATACTTCACACGGGTTCATTGCCGTGTTCGGTGAGGACTAGGCTCCGCTCTGGACGTTTTCCATGGGGTCAAAGAGTGACGTTATCCGCGTTCCACGTGATCAGGAATTTTGCGCTAGATGCTTCGCACGGGTTCACTGCCATGTTCGGCGAGGACTAGGCTCCGCTCTGGATGCTTCACACGGGTTCACTGCCGTGCTCTGCGAGGACCAGCATCCGCTCTGGACGTTTTCCATGGGGTCAAAGAGTGACGTTATCCGTGTTCCACATGACCAGGAATTTTGCTCTGGATGCTTCTCACGGGTTCACTGACGTGTTCTGCGAGAACCAGGCTCCTCTCTGGACGTTTTCCACGGGGTCAAAGAGTGACGTTATCCGCGTTCCACGTGACCAGGAATTTTGTTGATTATATCCGCATTTCACGGAGTTGGGATTTGACTTTCGGTGATCTGTACAGCGCCGAGTCATAGAATTGGGAGTTGCCGCTGTTCCGCTTTGTTCGATGTTGTGTTCGTCATGACGAGACGAGTGTTGAGACGATCTCTAGGTCACTTGTGGCCCGTCGAAATTTGGCTTCCTCTTTTGATGAAACCTGGGGAGGAGTATGATCCTTTCTTTGTTTACGCCCTTGTATTGTATACAGGGATTGATGTAACATCACCTATAGGGCAGAAATTTAATTTTTATTTTCTCTCTTTTTCCGCGATGCTCTATCATTTCGGCTTTTATATCGCGAAGGTCGCGATTGCCCCATCATTTCGGCTATTTTTTGCGGTGCCTAATCATTTCGGCTATTTTTGTTTTACTCGCTGCTTTTTATTGCGAGTTGCCTAATCATTTCGGCTATTTATTATGCATACATTTTTACTTGCTGATTTTGTCGCAAGTTGCCCAATCATTTCGGCTATTTCGTATGCATGTGTGGCTTGTTGGCTTTTCGCTGCAAGTTTGGATTTAGACACCGAATTCGGCATCAGCACCGCTACAACTGGGATATTGCCAGGAGCGAATCATCATTTGCCTCTGTCGATGTTGAACAAAGGTGGCTTAGTAAACAGGGTTAAGGGTCCTGTGGACTAAGGCTTTTGACTTCATGAGCCGTAAGGGTCTCACAAAGGTATTTCTCCCTACAAGTCGTGGGGATCTTGTAGGTGTGTTTTCTCCTTGGGAATCGTGAGGATTCCTAAGTGTATGTTCTCTTGTAAGTCGTAAAGATCTTACAAAAGGGTTTTCTCCTTATAAGTCGAGAGGAATTACAAGGGTTGTTCACTATATGAACATATCCCTAGTAACGGATGGGACTTGGTTAGGAAAATGTTTATTCCCGCCCGTGGATTGTATACAAGGGTCAGTATTGAGCCACTTGTAGGGCAATATCGAAGGTTGTGGGGGGGTTTGCTTAAGAACAGGTTCAGGTTTCTGTAACTTAAGACTTTCAAATCTTATGAGCCGTGAGGGTCTCATAAGAGAGTTCTCCTTACGAGTCGTGAGGATCTCGCAAGTGTAATTTCTCCTTAGGAATCGTGAGGACTCCTAAGTGTGTTGCTCCCTTGTGAGTCGTAAGGATCTCACGCGGGTGGTTTCTCCTTACAAGGTCGTGAGGACCCTGCAAGTGTTCTTTAACGAGGTTGCGCCCTTTCGGGTTTTCACAAACACTCGCGGGTAGCCCTGCTGTTTTTACTCACGGAGCTCTTTCGGGTTTTCATCCGTGCCCATTTCGCTTATGGACATACCGTTTTTATTTTTATTATATTTTTTTTATTTTTTTTGTATCATCTTTGAGATGCTGCAATCCACCGTAGTTTATCGATATCTCGGTCAACAGCTAGTTTTAGGACATAGTGGTCCATTGTTAGTTTAAGGACATTTCGGTCCGTTATTAGTTTAAGGACGTTTCGGTCCATTGTTAGTTTAAGGACGTTTCGGTCCGTTGTTGAAGAAGGCCGGTTACTACTTATAGAGTTTGGGCTTAGGAAGATAGCGAGCGGACATAGTCGTCGTCATCTATCATTGACCTAGGCCTTAACCCGTCAAGCGTAGTATTTCTTCAGGAAGCGACCGTTTATTGGTCTAAAAGGTTTCTCACCGTGCATATCCATGAGCAGATACGCTCCGCCCTGGTAGACCTTGTCTATGGTATATGGGCCTTCATAGTTCGGCTCGAATTTTCCCCGCTTGGCGCGATTGGGGATCATAGGTCTTTTGACCACTAGCACGAGTTCACCTTGGCGGAATGTCCTCGGCCCGGTCAATCTTTCATATGAGCGCGTCATCTTTGCTTTATAAGCCTCCAGATTTTGTTGCGCTATGAGCCGGGTTTCATCAAGGGCATCAAGCTCCTCAAGCCGAAGGTGAGCATTTTCTTCGTCCGTCAGCTCGTAGTGGACTGCCACTCGTAGAGAGGGTAACTCTATCTTGAGGGGGAGTACTGCTTCTGTACCGAATACCAATGCGTACGGCGTCGTGTTTGTGTCCATTTCGAACGTAGTTCGATACGCCCAAAGAGCTTCTTGCAGTCTCTCGTGCCAGTCTTTCTTGTTTCGGGACACCGTCTTCTTCACGATCTTTGTTAAGGTTTTGTTGAAAGCCTTAGCTAGACCGTTAGCTCGGGGATTATAAACTGAGGAATATCTCCAGTCTATGTTGTGTTGCTGCGCGAAGCGACTAATCTTGTGGCTTCTGTAGGCTGGCCCGTTATCGGAGATGATCCATCTCGGCGTTCCAAACCGATAAATGACGTGTGTCTTGAAAAAATAGAGGATATTCTCCGTCTTCACTTCCCTCAACGGTACTGCTTCTGCCCATTTGGAGAAGTAATCAGTGGTCGCTAGGATGAAACGATGTCCCCTGGATGATATTGGTTTGATAGGGCCGACTATGTCAGCCCCCCACATTTCGAACGGCCAGCTAGCCACCGTTGGATGTAGAGGATTTGGGTGCTGGTGGATAAAGTCCCCATGGATCTGGCACGAGTGGCATTGCTTCGCATACTCGAGGCAGTCTTGGATCATTGTGGGCCAATAATAACCCATTCGTTTGATCTTCAGCTTCATTTTCGGGCCTGCTTGGTGAGACCCGCAGAGTCCGTCGTGAACTTCATGAACGACTCTTTTCGCTTCGTCAGGTCCCAGGCATCTCAACCACAAAGACTCAAATGACCTCTTGTACAGAGTATTATTAACGAAGGCGAAGGACAGAGCTCGTTTCATAAGCTGATATCTTGAGGACGCATCTTCAGGCGTTCGACGGGATTTGAAGTAGTCTATGAAGACTTCTCTCCAATCTTCAACCTTCTCTTGGCCATTTATTTGCAGGGCCGTTTGCTCAACTGCTTCCTTTTCCTCGGATGATTCCGGAGATATTTCTACCGGTGCGAGTACCCGACGGCTTTGCACCACGATTCTGACGTCATCGAGGTTCTCATCAGCCAATTCTTTAGCGAGCTTGGCTAAAGCATCCACCTTGCTATTTTCGGCACGCGGTATGCTTTCCAAGGTGTAGGAGGGGATTTGAGTTAGTAGTTGCTGTACTCTCTCACCATACTTCACCAACTCCGGTTTGCATGTTTGGTAGTCGCCATTTACTTGACTGACGACCAGCTGGGAATCTCTGTATATGAGGAGGTTCTCAATTCCCATGTTGATGGCGATCTCGAGACCTGCTATCAAAGCTTCGTATTCAGCTCTGTCAAGGAGAACGCAAAGCACATTATCCCCCCTTGTGGAGTTACGAAGATGAGACCTACCCCCGATTTGATTATAGGTGTGTTTTGTTTGCGCTTCTTCATGGAAGACGCTCCATCGAAATAAAGCTCCCATCGGGTATCACCACCGTCGTTCGCGTCAAACGCATGTTCGTCTGGCAGCTGCATTTCAAAGGAGAGTCGGCAGGTATTGGATGCTCAGCGAGGAAGTCGGCGATGGCTTGGCCTTTCACTGCCTTAAGAGGCTGATAGGCTATTGAAAACTCCATCAAGAGCAGGGCCCATTTAGCGAGTCTTCCTATCAATATGGCTTTTGACATCAGATATTTGAGGGGGTCCACCTTTGATATAAGACGGACTTCATGCGCCAATGCATAGTGCCGGAGTTTTGTTATCGCAAAGATTAACGCCAGGCAATGCTTCTCAGTGGGGGAATAGTTGCTTTCTGCCACCAGAAGAACTCAACTTAAATAGTAGAGCGCTCTCTCTTTCTCTTGGTCGTTCTCTTGTGCCCATAATGCGCCTAAGGAACCTTCAAGGGCTGTTGTATAAAGAATAAGAGGCTTTCCCTTGACCGGAGCAGCTAACACCGGCGGGTTCTGCAGGTATTGCTTGATCTCGTCCAGTGCGCCTTGGTATTTATGATCCCAGACAAACGGGGTTCCCTTCTTCATCAGGTGACTGTAAGGGCGGCACTTGCCTGAAAGATTGGCTATAAATCGCCGTATATACGCGAGCTTTCCCTGGAGAGACCGCAGCTGTTTGAGAGTTCTCGACGGAGGCATTTCCATGATCGCCTTAATCTTCGACGGATCTATCTCGATACCTCGGTGTCGGACGACTAATCCCAGGAATTTGCCCGAGGAAACTCCGAATGCGCACTTGAGAGGGTTCATCTTCAAGTTGTATTGTCGAAGGTGTTGAAATACGGTCTTCAGATGCTCTAAATGCTCTTCGTATGACATGCTCTTAACCACGAGGTCGTCGATATAGCATTCGACGATTTCATGTATGAGGTCATCGAAGATCTTCGTCATGGCCCTCTGATAGGTGGCACCGGCATTCTTTAAACATAAGGGCATAACTTTGTAGCAGAATATACCCAGAGGAGTCCGGAAATCGGTGTGCTTCTGGTCTTCGGGATGCATCTTTATCTGATTGTATCCTGATGAGCCGTCCATGAAAGAGAAAATTTCGTGAGTGGACGTATTATCTATCATCAGCTCGGTGACCGGCACTGGGAAATCGTTCTTCGGGCAAGCTTTATTGAGATCCCGGAAGTCCACGCATATGCGCACTGTCCCATTTTTCTTCATTACCGGGACGATGTTGGCGATCCAGTCAGGATATTGAACTTCTTGGATGAAGCCAGAGTCGATTAGCTTCCTAACCTCGGCGTCGATACTCATATCGAGCTTAAGCCGCATTCTTCTTGGCAAGGGTACCCCTTGGCGCTTCAATAGCTTTTTTAGTCCATTCGTATAATATCTGGGCAAACGGATGGGTTGGAGCCTGTCAAGTGTAGAATCCGCGCCGTGCCAGATTTCTTTCTCTCCTCTCGTTTCCGTGGACCGGTAGAACAGGATTGCCTTTTCACCCTTTCGCTTGGGAAGGACGTAAAATGTCTGCAGGTCCTGCACATTGTAAGCTTCAAGTGCATCAAGGTCTTTGTAGTGCTCCCGTGGAATCATGGTGATTTGCAAACTCTGATCATCACCAGAGAATTCTTGTATCGGCGGCCGACTGGAGAACACAGCATTAACCTCATCTTCCGAATCGCTTCCGAAGATCAATATGGGGGCGGACGGTCCCGGGTTGCTGCGTCGAGACGGCCCAGCGTAAACTATCTCTTCTTCTTCTTCGGTATCACTCCCGAAAACAGGAATGGCGGCGGCGGCTTTGTTCTCCGGTTTGCGACACCTCTCTGTATCCTCAAAATCTGGCAAAAAGTACTTTGCATCTTCGTATTTGTGGACTTCGTTCACGGAGAATGGGTTTAGCTCACCTGTTACGGTATACTCGAGACCATCCTTGAAATACTTCATACATTGATGTTGTGTAGAAAGGATGATGTTGTACTCGTGTAATCAGGGATGACCGAGCAAGGCGTTGTAGCAGGTCTTGGCGTCAATGACGTGAAACTTAATATTCGTAACGAGTAGCCCGAAGCGTAATGTCAGTATCACAGACCTAAGAGTTCGTGATGATTGAGAGTCGAAACCGGAGATGGTAATTTTGTCCCGAGCGAGGTGCTGAACGCTCATGCATATTTCCTTTAACACCCGCACGTTGAGGAGATTAACGGAAGACCCATTGTCAACCAAGATTTTGCCTATCTTTATATCATGGCAATATCCAGAGACGTATAGGGGACGGTTGTGGTCGCACGTCCCAAGGAGCAGGTCTTCGTCACCGAAAGTGATATCGGCCGTGTGCACTTCTTCCAGTTCATCCTTCATCTTTTCTTCGGCGAGGAAGGCTTGGAATTGTTCGGCTCTTGTAGCGCCTTGATTAATGAATCTCTCGGTTCTTGTGATAAGAGGGCGTCAAGAATGAGCTGCGAGGGTAGCTTTCTCAGGTGTGCTAAGATGTTGTAGTCCACCTTACTTTTCTTAGACGGGTTCTTGGCAGTCAGCTCTTTCGTAACTTAGTCATCTAAGGCGATATCCTCAGCGACCTTTTCCTTTCCCTTATCTTTTCTAGTTGCGGGTCCGAGATTCTTTTCGGGAAGCGTGCGATTGCGCAGCTGAATGTTTTCGCAGGCTTCCGGTTCTTCCTCTTTCCCTATGACGAATTCTTTAAAGAGAGGGCCCAGAGCCATTTCCTCGTCAGAATCGCTCCCGAATGTGAGCACTTGCGATCCCCCGACGTTGACCGTGTAACAGTTGCCGGTAGTTCTTTTATGCATGTCGGTTGTACTTCTCTGTTCCCGACGAGCTCTGCTTTTCATGCGCTTAAAATGTTGCCGGTGAGCAACATATCCCTGCCACCATGTCTTAAAAGCGTCGCACTCCTCAGTAGGGTGTGAAATCTTCTGATGATATGAGCAGTAATTAGGGTGCCTCTCCGTCCCATTGAGCGTGTTTTCCTCCGAGGGCGGTAGCTTCATTCCTATTGACATGGCTTTGGCAAACCTTTTCCTCGTCTTGAATATGTTTTTATCCACGTCGGGTGTCCTTCGATCTGGCGGGAGTGTTTCGACTCTTTCGTTTAGTCGCCTACGTTTGGCTCCTTCTGATGCAGCCATCTCACGCTCCCGATCGGCTTTACTTTTCAAACGAATCTCGTCTAGAAAGGCGTCGATCATTTCGTCTGTCGGCTACACAAGCTCCGGTTCAGGCTCTTCCCCCAGTTTCTTAGTGCCAAGAGTTCTTTCACCGTCCGTAAATGAGTGGGAGATCACATTACAACTCGCCACATATCCCTCGGATTCATCCGACGAGCTCTCCCCGTTATCTTCCTCCTGAAAGAAATGGTTGAGGAACTCTTGGAGTGTGATGGGAGTTCGCGCCTTCTGATTGTACTCCTCTAGCGCGTCAATCTGTTTCTGCAAGTCCGTACGCTTGTTGCCAGGCTTCACGGGCTTCTTAGATTTCTTCTTCTTTTTCTTTGAAGATTTCGATGGCTGGTCGTGAGTGCTCGGGTCGTCACCACCGATCTTTAGAGTTGGGCGCGGCTTCAGCATCCCTTCGATGATCTGGGGTTCCAGCGGGTTCTTCCATTCGACCGCCGGGCATGTATGAAGATCACTCAACCTCCTTTTGGTTTTTGCCGAAAGCACGATTTCCCATGGAGCTTCTTCAATGAAGGAACAAGTTGCCCCCGGTGTGTCCGTCTTCTTAGGAGTGTGAGGTTGTGGCGGGTTCACCTTCCACTTCTCGGACAACGCAAATTTGCCCTGTAGGTATTGATCTTCAATCCATCCTTTGAAGACGAAGCAATCCTCAATCGGATGGCTTACCGTTTGATGGTAAGGGCAGTAGTTGGGGTTATTCATCTCACTGGGTTGCGGCGATCGCCTTGGATTTGGCAAGTTGATAAGCCTGTTGCGTATCGCCAGCTCGAATAGCTTCTTCGTCTTATCCCGCGGGAATGAGTAGGGGCGCTTCATTTTCTCATTATAATACCGCCGTCTTTCTTCCAGTTGATCCGCCAGCTTTGGGGCACTGGGTTGCTGCTGAGCGTTCACAACGAAGGTTGCCTTCCCTTTACTCTTGTCATTTCGCGGTTCTGGCTTCAGGGGAGACGGTCTATGACCCATCTGGGCCAGCTTGTCGATCAAAGCCTGGAACGTGGTTGGCTTAAAGAACATCATGAACTGTGAGATAGTTTCATGAGGATCTAGGGTACCCACGAACATGCCCACCGCGGGTTCTTCCTCAATGCGTTCTTCGCATTTTGAACACAAGTTTCGCCAGCATATAGCGTACTGGACCCACATCTCACCTGGTTTTACCCTGGCATTAATCAATGCCGTTATCGGAGTGCGTTCGCTGGCGCTCGCGAATCGCTGCGTAAATAGCAGCTCCATCTTCATAAATGTTTTGATGGAGTCGTTCGGGAGCTCAGAGTACCATTCGAACGCCATTTCTGACAAGCTACCGACGAACTGGCGAAGCAGCAATTTATCATCACCGCCGGTGTTGCAGCAAAGCGCCCTGAACTGGGCAACATGTTGATAGGGATTGCCTGTCCCTTTGTAGACATGAAATTTCGGTATTGTGTAGCCCGGCGGGTATTTGATCTGATCATACCAGCTCGGATATGGTCGCCCCATTTTGACGACTTGGCCGGCTGCTTCAGTTGCTTGATGAACCCGTATCTGTTGAGCTATATATTCATCAAGGTCAGCTTTGGAGATTGTCTCCTCTTTGGCTGTCGACAGAGCCGGTGGAGGATTTGAAGTTTCTCCCCTGTCATCTTCAAGGACGATTGGAGGATCTTCAGCAGGAGGATCCGGCTGTATTATCATACCCACCATATCCTGGAACAGAAGGGCCATTCGTTGTATATTGGCTGCTTGTTCCGCAGCCTCTTTATCCTTTTTTTCCAGTATTCTCCGAAGGAATTCGGCGTCGGTTTCTTGCTCCTGACGTTGATTCGAGGATGCTTCGGGACTTTCTTTTGGCCCAGTGAGTGCGGCCATCGCGGTCATCATTTCTTGGAGCTTTTGCTGCTGCTCCTGAGCTTTGGTCACTGACCGTGTAAGCAGTCTATAACCCGTAAATGTGCGGCTGTCCTCTGTACCAGACGGCATGTAAACAGTGTGTACCATCATGCCCCCAGACTTTAGGCATTTAGGCTTACTGTCTTTGACATTAGCTGTAGGTGTGGGGGCCTTCTCCGGCCTTCCTCTCTTTTGAGTAGTCAACGTGGAGGGAGCCGTTGCAGCAGGCACCCAAGCGGTTGTCTTCCTTTGCTGTTTGATTGGACGGTTCTTTTTGTTCCTGCACTTTCGCCCTTTTCTGCTGACGAGAGTGACCTTGGTCAATCATGGAGTCTTGAACCCTTCGCCAAACTTTGTAAATTTTGGAGGATAGCCGCTGAGGGGGCTGCTCCAGCTTCGTTTCCGGAACCCTCTCCGCAGGTGGAGGAGATCTTTTTAGCGTAGCAGTTGGAGAGTTCTTGGGTACCCTCCTTAGCGGTTCAAAGCTGTTTCCAGTTGGAGCAGCAGCATTAACTTCCACAACTGGAGCAGGTGGAGTTAGCCCTGAGGGGGAGTTGCCCCCAGCCTTCCTTACTCGGCGCCAGTGGCGACGTCGAGCATGATGAGCCATTGGGACTGGCTCGGCGATAGGGACAGCTTCATCTTGCCCCCTGTCCGAATGAGGTGCTGCTGGTGTCAGCCTCTTAAAGACTGATGTTGTCCTTTGAGTGGCGATGTTCAATCTGTCAAAGACAGATCCTCGAGTAGGAGCAGGAGCCGGAATAGTCAGCCTTGAAAAGACTGACTCTTTAACAGGAGAAGCCGCCGTGACGACTTCAGGAGTAGGGGTGGCTGTCTTCCTCGGGACGACTATTTCAGGGTTCATGGGCTTCTTGGCGGGCCCATCAGGGTTCTGGCTCAGCCTGGCAAAGACAGAGTCTGACGGTTTGATATTGGACGACCCGTTGAAAGGGGCCGTTGTAGCAATGAGCCGATCGAAGACCGACTTCTTGTTTGCTTCCGGTGCGGGCATTGGTATGGTGAAGCTTGCATGTAGGAGCATGGTCCCAAAAAATAGACCCGTGGTGGCCTGGGTCACCTGTTCCACCGGCATGGCAAGGATGGAGCCGCTTGAGGCCCATAGGCTACACCTCCCGGTGAGGCGGAGCATTGGTTGCACTTGCATTTTGAGCAGCTCGAGCACTTGGATGCCATTGACGCTTGATTTCTGCAGCAAACGAAATGCCAAATCTTAGAACCTCGAAACCCAAGGGCAACCATTAGCGAACCGTGATTGGCTCGCGAATCATGACACACGAAGTGTGGAGTGGAAAGAGGAAAAGGTCCCACCGGGCGTGCCAGAATCTGTTCCCCTCCGAATGACGGCCAAGACTGACGTCTTGCCTGAGATTCGGGGCAGATGCTAATTGGTGCTATCCGTTTACCTGTTCGAAGATGCCAAGTTGATTTATGGCACCGTGTATCGAACGTTTAAACGGATGCGTCCGATGTAGCAGACTTTGTCAGATTCCCCCTCGCTAGAGGGGTTTTTGATTGTGGGGACGCTCTTCCCTGCAGACGCAAGCCCCTGCAGTTAATTACGCTACCGCGTTGCGGTAACAACTTTCTCCTTCTCCAGATGATCACTTCGTGTCGTGTGTGTTTATTTTATGTTTGGTTGCCCGTGGATTGTATACAGAGACTGAGTTATGTCGTCACCCGTAGGGCGCGGACTAGTACAAATCCGTATTATCTTAGATTTGGGTTTGGGGGTTTAGGTTTAAGGATACGTTAGTCTCGTTTGAGAATAAAATCAACTTAAACGTTTGTTAAGGATACATTAGTCTATTTTTAGACTATGATCAACTTAACGGGATCGTTTAGATCCGACAAGAGAGCGATTAGAGGAGCCCTGTTGTTTAGTTTAGTGACATTGCGGTCAATAGGTAGTTTAAGGACATTGCGGTCCAGTGTTAGTTTTAAGACATTGCGGTCAAGGTTAAGGACGTCGTAGTCCGTGGATTTAAGGACTGCACAGTCCGATGTTAATTTTAAGACATCACGGTCAAGGTTAAGGACGTCATAGTCCGTTGTTAGTTTTAAGACGTCACGGTCAAGGTTAAGGACGTCATAGTCCGAGGGTTTAAGGATCCCACAGTCCGGCGTTAGTTTTAACACATTACGGTCAAGGTTAAGGACGTCATAGTCCGTGGATTTAAGGACCCCACAGTCCGATGGTAGTTTTAAGACATCACGGTCAAGGTTAAGGACCTCATAGTCCGTGAGTTTAAGGACCCCACAGTCCATATCAATGTGTGGTCATCGGGACCCGTCACCTCTTTGAAGACGTTGAGGAATTACAACGCCAAAAATCAAAGGAGTGAAGAGATGTACCCATAAACCAAGGTAGATTAAATGATCTTTGGCCCAATTTGGAACCAAGACCAATTAATTATATTATGAGCCCATTGGCCCAGTTAAGTTTGAATTGAGGACTTATGGCCTTCTTGGGCTAAGTCCAATCATGTTTAATGTTGACCCTCTGTTGGTCTATTGAAGGAGAGGCTTTGCCTCTGGAAACTTAGCCAATTGGGTTAAAACTAGTGTTAAACACTAGAGACCAACAGTATTGAACACTGGGAATAAAATTAACAAGTTAGTGTTAAACACTAAAAGTTAACCAATGTTGATCACTAGCAACAGGGCTTTCAAATTAGTGTTAAACACTAAGGCAAATCAGTGTTAAACACTGCAAACGGAGATTTCAAATTAGTGTTAAACACTAAAGCAAATCAGTGTTAAACAATGGAAACAGAGTTTTCAAATTAGTGTTAAACACTAAGCGAATCAGTGTTAACACTGCAAATAGAGTTTTCCAATTAGTGTTAAACACTAAGAAAATCAGTGTTAAACACTGGGGACAAAATCTCCAGATTAGTGTTAAAAATTAAGGAGAGAGGGGTCACGTGTGGACACATGAAGGCGCCCTGATTTCTCTTGTTTTATTCAGTCAAAAGTATTGAATACTTTGAAATATCACGTGCTGTCACGTGATGGGAATTTATGTGTTTGTCTGTTAAAGCTTCAGCCAAGGGGTCACGTGGTAGCACGTGAGAGCGCCCTAGAGCTCTTTTCTGTTTCTTCTGCCTTTTCTCTGTATGCTTTAGGGGTCACGTGGGGCACGTGAGGTATTGCCTCAAAGTTCTTTTCTATGGATCTTTGCAGGGGTCACGTGGTAGCATGTGACTATGACTCTTTGCATGTTTTAAAGATCTGTTGATTTTTTTAAGAATTAAATTCTTCATAGGGTCAAACCCTAGCAATAAACTTTAAAGGAATCACATTCTTGTTTTCTTCTGAAGAATTATATGCTTGAATAAGGTTAAACCCTAATTTCTTTTCTGTAAAGAATTAGATTCTGGTATAGGGTGAAACCCTAATTCTTTTTTTCTTTAAAGGAATTAAATTCCTGTGAGTTTGAGAGAATTAAATTCTCAATTAGGGTTCAACCCTGGTTCTGTCCATTTTGAAGGAATTAAATTCCTATAATATAGGGTTAAACCCTAATTTTATCTCAAAGGAATTAAATTTCTATAATTCTGTGAGAATTAAATTCTCAAAACTCAGTTCCTCTTCTGTGTTTTAGATCTGCATGGCAGGATCTCAACCCAATGAGAATTAAATTCTCAATTCATGGGGAGATGTGCACTTTGCAGATCCTCCACCAGAGAAAGAACTAAGTTCTTTTCTTTTTATATAAGAGTTAAACTCTTTTGAGAATTAAATTCTCTTCTGAAGCCTCCCTTTTCTTTTCTTTTCTTTTCTTTTTTACCTAAGGTTTTCCTTTTGCAGAGAATCAAAGGCTCTATATCTCTCTCTCTCTCTGTGTGTATCAAAAGAGAAGGTCCAAAGTCCAGAAGTCCCCCTTCCTTCTTTTCTTGGCTCCTATTTATAGGAGAAGGAAAAGAATCAATCTGTTTTAGTGAATCTTTCATTGAAAGATTTCATTTGTTTATTGCGAGATTTGATTTATCTTCATCATTAATCTGGGCCTTTAGATTATTGGATGAATTTTATTCACCATTGGAATTTAAATCCAAAGATATCTCTTTGTTATTTCGGTTAGATTTAGGGGGAAATCTTTCCATGTCCAAAATTTTTCCATACATTGGTGATATTTAATCACCCTCGGATTTTTAATCCAACGGTTTCAAATAATTCTTCTCCATTTTGGAAAGATTTGAAGGATCTATCCTCAGAATTTAATTCTGTTAAAGAATGAGGCTCTTAAAGCCGGTCATGTGCGGCCACGTGACCGTTGGTCACGTGCTCACGTGTGAGCACGTGACCCCTGGTCACGTGTAAGCGCGTGACCCCTTGTCACGTGTAAGCGCGTGACCCCTTAAGTGGACTTCTCTTCTTCTGCGCTCTGTTTTCTGGCCGCTGCTTAACCATCACGTGACTACTGGTCACGTGTGAGCACGTGATGCCTCTTCTGAAGCTCTTCCTGATTTTTAATCAGGGAACAGTAGACTTCACAGATTCCGCTTCTTCTCTCTCCTCATCAAATTTTCGTAGAGAGGTTCATCAACTTGCATCAGAGATCCAACTTATCTATGTGTATGATCTTGGTGAACATATCTGCAAGATTCTTTTCTCCCGCGATTTTCTGCAGTGCCAACTGACCATCTTCCAACGTTATGCATATGAAGTGGTACCGCAGCTTGATGTGTTTCGTCCGAGAGTGATATGTCGTGTTCTTGGCCAAGTGTATCGCACTTTGGCTGTCGCTTCACAAAGCGTTTAAATCTTGTTTCTTACCCAACTCTTCGAGTAACCTTTGAAACCATATCATTGTTCACCGTCGGAGATGGGGACGAACCGGGATGGGTCGTCTTTCCTGAATTTAAGAACGGATAATATTTGGATTTATCTGTCCATCTCTCGAAGATACCAAGTTGATTTATGGAACCATATATCGGAGGTGTTCCCCTCCGAAAGACGGCGTGACAACTGAGAGACGTCTGGCCTGAGATTCGGGGCAGATGCTATTTGGTTTTATCCATCCACCTCTCCGAAGATGCCAAGTTGATTTATGGCACCGTGTATCGGAGGTTTTGATGGATGCGGCCGATGTAGCAGACTTCGTCAGATTCCCCCTCGCTTGAGGGGTTTTTGATTGTGGGGACGCTCTTCCCTGCAGGCGCAAGCCCCTGCAGTTAATTACGCCACTGCGTCGCGGTAACAACTTTCTCCTTCTCCAGAATTTCACTTCGTGTCGTGGGTGTTTGTTTTGTTTGTGGTTGCCCGTGGATCGTATACGGAGACTAATTTATGTCGTCGCCCGTAGGACGTGGATTAGTCCAAATCCGTATTTACTTAGATTTGGGTTTGGGGTTTTAGTTTAAGGATACGTTAGCCATATTTAAGGCTAAGATCAACTTAAACTTTTGTTAAGGATACGTTAGCCTAATCTCCAGATTAAGATCAACTTAACGGGATCATTTAGATCCGACAAGAGAGCAATTGGCTCTATCGTTCCAGTTTAGGGACATAGTGGTCCATTACATGTATGGCCGTCGGGACCCATCACCTCTCTGACGATGTTAAAGGATTACAACGACGGATGTCAGAGGAGTTCAGAGATGTATCCTTGAACCGAAGTTGATTGGGGGATCTATAGTCCAATTTGGGACTAAAGTCTGTTTGAAGGTTTAAGAATACGTTAGCCATATTTGAGGCTAATATCAACTTAAACGGGATCGTTTAGATCCGACAAAAGAGCATTTGGGCTCTGTTGTTCCAGTTTAAGGACATAGTGGTCCAACATTCACAATTGGGGACGAAGATTAGTTTAAGGACGCATTAGTCCAACATTCCCAATTGGGGACGGATGTTAGTTTAAGGGCACGTTAGCCATATTTGAGGCTAAGATCAACTTAAACGTTTATTAAGGATACGTTAGCCTAATTGCCAGACTAAGATCAACTTAACAGGATCGTTTAGATCCTACAAGAGAGCATTTGGGCTCTATTGTTCCAGTTTAGGGACATAGTAGTCCATGTACCAGTTTAGGGACATGGTGGTCCATTTAATGTATGGCCATCGGGACCCATCACCTCTCTGACGACGTTGAAGGATTACAACGACAGATGTCAGAGGAGTTCAGAGATGTACCCTTGAACCGGATATAAATTGATTTAAGCGAGCAGTCGTGCTCAATCAATTTAATTTGAGGACTTACGGCCAGAATTGGGTTAAGTCCAGTTGAAAATGTTCAACAATTTATTTGCATTTGGCCTGCTAGGCCTTTGATTGCGTCCTGCCCTTTTTAATAGTGCACAACACTTTTAAATTGGCCTTTTAGGCCTTTAGTTGGGCTCTGCCCCTTTTTTATAATGCATTGCATTTTTTTTATTCTGGCCTGTTAGGCCTTTTTGATTTGGGCTCTGTCCTTTTATTTATAATACAGAGCATTAGGCCTTTCAATTAAATGCATGGCATTTATCTTGGCCTGTTAGGCCTTTTAATTGGGCCCAGCCCTTTAATAAAGCCTAGCATTTCTTATTTTGGTCTGATAGACCTTTTATTGGGCTCTGCCTTTTTAATAATGCATTGCATTTAATGTTCTGACAGCGCCCCACGTGGCTTGTCAGGCTGTCACGACCCGAAAGTACGGAACGTGACCGACACTTAGATTACAAAGCGTCTAGAGGCGCAACGTAACCTAAGTAAGCCGAAGCCCAGAAATCTAAACCATAAAGAGAAGAAGAAGTAAAGGAAAACATATAGAAAAACAAGTTTTAAAACAAGATCAAATTTTCTCAAAAATTTCGGCAGAGTCTCCTTTGTAAAAACTGGCCCCAAACGGGTATAAACAAGAATAATATATATACAAACAATAAAAAGCATCCCCAAACGGGAGCTAGCTCTACGCCAAAAGGCGGAAATATTAATGCACAATAGTATACAACGCCAAAGGACGAGGTTCAAAACTCAAAAGAAAACAAAACCACCAGATATCATAATAATACAAGCGCGACTCTAAGGTCGAAATAAATAACTGGTCCAGTAACTAACAAGTAATACAAGTTTGGTTGATGGAGCTTTCTAGATACAAATGAAATAATAAAAGTGTAGGGTTCCTTGGCACTCTAGTGAGGTCTCACAAGGCATCGAACATGCCAATTTCAAAAAATCTAGGTGCCGAGAGACCCGACTACGGATCGTTTGCTAGAAAACTAGTCGAAAAAGCTAACTAGTTAACACTTAACTAAGAGATACGGAAATACAACCTTTGTAGATCCGGTCCTCCACCTCCACGGCTCCGAGATGAGGTCCTCTCCGCTGTCCAAATCAAATCCGGGCTCTAGCGTCGGCTTCATCGGAGAATGAACGGGCTAGGTCGTCGACGACGTGCCGAAGATGATCTACGTCGAAGCATCACTAGATCAAGCTCCAAACTTCACCAAGTCAAGAAACTTGTGAAGAAAACACACTCTACTACTTGGCAAGAGGTCGAGGATGAAGAAATAGGAAGTGGGTAGACTTTAGAATTGGATTTCTCACTTGTTTTCATCAATCACCATTGATGAAGTGAACTTTCTTCATGTGAAGAAGATGAAGAAGAAGAAGAAAGAAATATGATAAGATTTAGTTAATTATGAAAAGAATAATAATATCATTCTTATCATAACTTTAACCTAAGTTAAGTGTAGAGAATTGACCAAGGTTAAAGGAATGGTTAGGGTTTAGGAGATGAGACAAAAATGGTTGCATCATAAAAGCTTCATGAAGCTTCAAGTGCAAACAAAATAAGCCACCATTTTTCTCTCATTTCTTTTCCTTTTTCCAAAAATAAAAAGACTAATTAATGAATAAGTAAAACCCTTAACCATTTAAATAACTTTGGTTAAATTCTTTACACATAACCTAGCAATCATGCATCATCAAACATGATACAATAAAGTGCACAAAATCATATCGCATATGCAATGCGCACACCCGAGTGAGAAAATCCATTTTAAAGTGAACCGATACTAGTTGATGCAAAGTAATATATCAAATATATAATTATACATTAAATCATTAAATCAACACTTGATTTAACGATCCGGTCATATCGCATATAACCGACTAGTATCATTAGTAACAACTTATCGAATCAACACTTGATCCGATAACCCGGCTATATCGCATATAACCGATCAATGTCACATCGCGAGAATCGAATACAGTATCACATACTGGTATTATTCTCGGTCCCGCACATATCTCATATGCGCTCCTATTTCGTTTCGCTTGAGCCAGGAAACCTCTGTGTAGGACTCTAAAGACTCGTCAATACGCCGGCAGCGGATGATGATCATATCAAACATCCACAAGCTGCAAGCGGTCTGCTAAACGTAACGGCCACCCGGGTATTGAGCGATCTGAAGATCGACGAGCAAGCCCGCTCACACTCCAGTGAATCCAACCAGTAACACTACCGTACAGTCCGGTCTGATCGTCTGATATGTCGCATATCTCGCCTAGGGGTGGTAAACGTCAGACCCCAATAGTTCGATAAGTCGTGTCGATATGAGGCTCATAACGGGTCGAGAAACTACTGGTAACACTTACCAGCAATTCTCTGATCAGCCCTGGCCAGGGACTTCCTGTTATAGCCAATCGAATACAGCGCAACATCAACCCCCTATACCGGGAGAGACGAATCCCCTCCTATCGCTCATTGCCTCCATATGACTCGGGACTGTACCCAAAAACCACCGTTTTGCACGCCCTCTTGGACGTGGTAAGATGGAAATCAAAGCACAGTGGGAACCACACAAGACTCTATGACGATCTCGGGTCAACAGACTACTCTGTACCAGTGTCACCAGAGAACTGCCATCTGACGTGAGGTATAATACCATCTGGAAGTTCTCGGCGAGTCCGTCCAGTGTACCCAGTCTCCACTGAGCACCCGTATATCATCTTCGATGTCAAACACCAATGGATATGGGATCATCCATCGCCCATCTGTATGGGTCGAGAAGGTACACGCTAGTCTACTCTGGTATATCGATGCCCCGTCTCGATATACCCTCGATTAGGGACTTTGAAGGATGTACTTATGGACTACCATGTCCCCACTAGTATGATCCACATCATAGTCCAGGTAGTCAAGTTCACATCCTAAGGGCTTTACCAACATGTAACAGAGAGACAATCAGTGAACACGTTAAGGTAAAGATCAACCAGATAGCATACTATCATGTCGAGCAAGAAAGTCCTCCCTATATATGTCCCAGCATCCACTACAATATACATCCTATGTACAGTAATGGCCTCTAGGGCATACATATAACTAACAATCTCCTACTTGCACTAGGGCCATCTGTAGCAGTGGTTGTAGTATCTCATACTCAACCATTCCACATAAAAATCTCTCTCTGGGAACAGGCCTTTGTGAGTGGATCCGCTGTGTTGTCCTCTGAGTCTACTCTCCTAACCTCGATCTCCCTGGAGATCAACTATCTCCATGATCAGGTGATGCTGCCTCAGAATATGTCTGGATCACTGATGGGACCTGTGTTCCTTGGCATAAGCCACAACTCCATTGTCACACAATGGGAGGAACATAGTTCATCTCATGAACCAATATACACCCAAACAGCCTCTTTGGTAGCATCTTAAGTAGCGATATATCCAGCCTTTATCGTCTAGTATGTCACGGTATTATGCTTGGAACTCTTCCAACATTCCGTCCCTTTACTGAGGGTAAAGACAATGCCTGTGACTGACACTCAGTCGTCTTTATCACCCTGGAACCATTCCAGTGATTCTCCCCAGGGGCGATTGATACCTTCTCACTACATCTAGTGAGAATTCTAACATCCATTTAGATCTATCTCATAGATCCAAAACCCAGGATTTAGTAGGTATCATTTTGATCCTATTGGAGAATCCTTGTGATAAGCGGAGATCGACCGAGCGTAGCATAAGAAACTCCTTTCTTATCAAGAGTATGTCATCCACGTACTCTACGAGGATCACCACCATACTCCCTACTACCTTTTTGTTTATACTAGGTTCATCTACCATTTTGATGATGTCAACTTCCTTGACTAATTCATCAAAACAGATGTTCCAACTCCGCGATGCCTGCTATATCAAATAAAGCATCTTGCACACGTTTCCGCTGCTCCCACTGTTTACGAAGCCCTCTGGCTGTGTACTTATAGACGCACTCTTCTAAAACATCATTTAGAAAAGCAGTCATGACACCCAACCACCAGATATCGCAGTGATGGTATGTAGCCGTGGCAAGTAGGATCTGGATGGACTTAAGCATAGTTGCTTAGAAAAGGTTTCATCATCATCCATACCTGGTCAATGATGTAGACCTTTAACAAGTCTAGCTTTGAAAGTCTCAACTCTTCCATGTACACCAAGTAATCTTCTCAAGATATACTTGCTCCTGATGGGGATTTAACCCTTCAGATATAGCAACCAAAGTCCATACTTTGTTGGTGTATAAGAATTCCATCTCAGATCGATAAACATCCAGCCATTCTTACAGAGTCTCACTCCTGATGGCCAGCTCGAAACTAGTTGGGTCATCATCTCATGATGTAATTCTCGCTCCCACTGTCATAGAGAAACCGAAGTATCTCTCAGGTGGGTGAGGAACCCTACTAGATCGGCGGAGAGGCTGAGGTTCGTTGGAATCTACCGAATCCTTTGGTTCTTTCAAATCATCTGCTGTAGTTTGTATAGCTGGAACCTTTCCAGTTCTACATAACTTACATTGCCTTGAGCTTGTCCGGATTTTGCTTTTAGACATAGGCCGGACAACCCCAAATCTTAACTAGCTTAAGACATGGGCTCTTCCCATTCCATATCACATATGAAGTGGTAAGCAACTGATTTGATTTGAACCTTATTCAATAGGTATGCAGCTTCTCAAGTGCATAACTCCCAAAAGGAAATAGGTAACTCAGTAATACTCATCATAGAGCATACCATATCATATAGGGTGTGATTGCTCCGCCCCGATATACCATCGTGCTATGGTGTATTCGGAGGAGTAATGCTGAGAGAGAATCTCATTCTCCTTTAGAATAGTCCAGGATTTCTGTGCACAAGTATTCTCCTCCCTGATCTCATCATAGGACATAATACTTATACCCGTATATCTGGTTCTCTACTTCTAACTTATATTCTGTGAATATCTCAAAAGGTTCGGACTTGTGTTTCAACAGGAACATAGGTCTGAAACTCGAAAGATTATCAGAGAACGTAATGAAGTATAAAGAACCAGTCCTGGCATGTGTAGACAGGGGACCTACATACATCAACATGTATTATCCCAAGAGTTTACTAACTCTTTCTCTGTTTCCAGTAAACGGAGCTATGGTCATCTTATCTTTGTGACATGACTGGCAAGTTTCACAAGATGTAAATTCAAACTAATTTAAATATGCATCTTTATGAAACTCTAGCTAGTCGGGTCACATTGATCTGACCTAGTCTACAATACCTTAAGAAGGATCCGTTCATTTCTGAACTCTTCCTCTTATGTGTGTTCCATATACTAAGAACTGTAGTTTGATTTAGAACATCAATGCTTTTAGATAACGCGCCTGAACCGATTAACTTTTGATATAGGAAATGTTCAAAACATTATCCAACAATACAAAATTTTACCGTTTCTTTACTGATAAAGAGACAGATATGATTTTGCATATCAGGTTCGGTATCTAATAACATTCGTTCAGAATCAATGTATTGTAATACAGGGTGACAGTGACCAACAGACTTGGCTGCAACTCTTGCCCCGTTTTCTGCCTCATGAAACTTATCACCCGTTCTCAGTTCTCTACCTATCTGTAGCCCTATGTAACAGATTACATATCTGGGATCCTGATACGGTATCATATACTCAGGACGTAAAGGATACTGAGAAACAGTTCTGTATAATGAACACACCCGAAGATGATGCATCAGCATGCAACTCTCTTCGTTTGGGCGGCACGGGAAATCTGGTATTCCCCAATTTCCTGCTCTGTCTTATAACAATTATAAGTTGGAGCGGGACCAACGTTCCCCAGCTCAGTATAACAAGCGGGTTCGGTCAATAATCCGTTTTATTATCTTGATTAAGGCGTGATATGGTCGCTACCTGGAGAGAGAGAGAAGAAAACACTCAGCGTGCGCTCTTTCAAGAATAGATTGGTTATTATTTTATCTAATCAGGATGGCTCCCACTGCTTTTTATCAAATCTTCCTTCAAACCCTAAAAGGAAAGACTAGCCGGGATTAATTACACACTACAAGTTCGCCAATCTTTCAGCCAGGCCAGTGTCGGTACTTTGAGGGAGGTCCCCCGTGCTTTCGCACGAACCTAATTAATGTAAACCTCGTTTTCCCAGAGGCGTAACCCCGTTGACACCTTTCTAGACACCTACTTGATCGGCTAATTGTAATGTATAAAACTCTCCCAGGAGTAACTCTTACTCGCAGCGGGTATCGGGATCCAACTATCTCATAGAAGGTATGCAATCTCATTGCAAATTTCAACACTTGAAATTCCCGATAATATTTTGCCCCTAGCAGCTATATGACCTTAACATAGTCAACAAATCATAAGTGCTAGTCAAGTTCAACCCGTCATTTCCCGATTGAATTAAACCTACCAGCACGACCCTTAACATAGTCAACAAAGTCGCACGACTACCCTAATCCAATCACATCATATGCTTATGCAGATAAGCACTAATTAGCTACCGCACACTACGCCTTAACATAGTCAACAAACGTAGCACGAATACTAACTAGTACTTATCTGAAATGACGGAGGGCTATGACAGGTTTTTCTGAAAACCTATTGCGTAATGAACTTGATATCGTTGTAGGATCGAATGATTTTAAAATGGAGTGCTTTTGAGGCTTTTCCAGTTTTGCTAAAGGAGTCACTCCCGGTGAAGGGATCGTCGGTCCTTTCCTCGTCGAATGAGGTGCGGGATATATCATATATATCACTGTGCAAAGCAAAAACACTTAAAAGCAATCAAAAGACAAACCGAGTGTGTAGCATCTGCCAGTTATTGCTAAAGGAGTCACTCCCGGTGAAGGGATCTCGGTCCTTTCCTCATCGAATAAGGTGTAGGATATATCACATATACCGCTGTGCAAAGCAAGAACTGTAGCTACCTGTTTTATTTTGAAATTCGATTCTACAACATCTTAGGTTTCTTTTATTTCATTAATCATATTAATGAAGTCCCATCATTTAAGTACCTAAACGTCACAGATAAATACGACGTACACTTATGCCATCCGCATTCGCCTCGATGTCCCCTCGTGCACCGTTAGGTTAGGTAACTAACGGCAGAGCGGGGCAGGGCTAGCGCGGGTGTAAAACATAAGTGACGCCTATATAATATATCATATATACTATATACTGTATCTATCACAGAACATCACATGATCTCATCACAGATATCGCAGCAGAAGAAACATATGAAATATTGGGTATACTAGGACGTCCGTGTTTTCAATACGAGCCAGTATAAAACACGGATTCCACGGTCGTGATGAATAGCCAAACCCACACCCCTAGACCCCTACGAGAGCGGCAAGCAACCCTACCAATTCTAGAGTTAGGAGACCCGGACTCGACTCCTCGAGTTGGTCTCCCACTGGACTCCAGAACCCGGTTACTTGTGCCCTCCTCCTTGGGTCTATCCTAGTGCGGAAAAGTAAATAATATACAAACGGTGACAACTTCCGCAACCTGGAAGCGTCCCAATAAAAGAATATTACATACAAGTTTTTACATGAATGAAAATGAAAAACACTCATCTCACATAAAACCCCCCGGCTATTCAAACACGACGATCCAATATAACATATCCAGTAACACATAACATCACATGTCATCAACGTAAGTAAATATGCGCATCCCAATTGTCGTTGACATATAGCAACGAAACCGGCGATATCACATATTACACTTACGGTCACAGAAAAGAAAGTGTAAAACTACAACAGTTGGAATCCGCAACCACCTCAGACATCGCATGCCTGACCAAATGAATTACTTAGACATCACATGCCTAACAATTATAAACCCCGCATTTCAGTCTCATTATCGAAAACACTTTTCAATATCGAGTCGGGCAATTCAACAAGATTCCCGACAGTCTGATCGAATACTCGTCGCAAACTTTAGTAGACGGCCGCACCCCCGATACCGTCGACGAAGTGCACCAAGGCGGAACACCGCTACCGCGACGGATGCTTTCGGCGACGGGGTTCTCCTACAGTCACTTGGTCGGGGCTATGGGGCGAGGCTGTCTATTAAGTTTACCCGGCGAGTATCCGCGTACGCTACGTGATTGCGACGGACTTTTGATCACATCAAAATTCCGTGGCAACCGATCAAGTGAGACTAAACTGCTATGTTTATAACATTCATTTAGTTATCTCATAACTATTTGTGAATTCCAATTATTGTATCCCATTCCAGATAAATAGAAAATGTTAAACTTTCCGATCGAACAATCGAACACCCAAGTTTTCCCGATACAGATCAACACATGAAATAAGTCTAACAACATTCAGTTCGTGCCTCAGTACTAACGGTCCAGCCGTAGAAGGGTCAAGCCAACGCCTCACATGTGGCACGCCGTACTGCCCCAAACCCGAAGGTTCAAAGGGCAGTTCAAGACGGTCACATAATCGAGTTAAGGTTTGTTGTCTTCTAGAGGGACCATCGCGTTACTTGCACTACTTAGAACGTCTTTAAACTACGGAAAAATCCAACACTTGGAAATTTCCCGACAGGGGAAAAATTGGGTATTTATATCCGGTCGAACTTTTTAACATATTCTAAAATTTATCCGGAAAGCCAAACAGACAAAATTTGATAAACCCGATTGAATCATCGAAGCTCCAAAACATCCCAGATTATTCAACACTTGAATAAATATTAAAAATACCCAGGAAAACCAGCACTGTTAAATAGGAGTTACTGTGCAAACATCACCTCACAAAACGACAAACAGGCCGCGGTTCCGCCGCACGAGCCGAGCTCGTGCCGCGGAAGCGCGGCGCTTTAATGGAATTAGGGTTACGAATTGCACAGTTACTCTTATATTTTCCTGCTGATATTTCTACATATTTTTAATACTGAAAAATCCCTGTTTTTAGAAAAAGTACATAGAGCACATTTGAGTTGGGGTTTCGGGTTCGTTCGGGTTTCAAACTTCGTCTGGACTTCGCCTAAGGCTCTAGCTAGGCTCTGATACCACTGTAGGGTTCCTCGGCACTCTAGTGAGGTCTCACAAGGCATCGAACATGCCAATTTCAAAAAATCTAGGTGCCGAGAGACCCGATTACGGATCGTTTGCTAGAAAACTAGGCGAAAAAGCTAACTAGTTAACACTTAACTAAGAGATACGGAAATACAACCTTTGTAGATCCGGTCCTCCACCTTCACGGCTCCGAGATGAGGTCCTCTCCGCTGTCCAAATCAAATCCAGGCTCTAGCGTCGGCTTCATCGGAGAATGAACGGGCTAGGTCGTCGACGACGTGCCGAAGATGATCTACGTCGAAGCATCACTAGATCAAGCTCCAAACTTCACCAAGTCAAGAAACTTGTGAAGAAAACACACTCTACTACTTGGCAAGAGGTAGAGGATGAAGAAATAGGAAGTGGGTAGACTTTAGAATTGGATTTCTCACTTGTTTTCATCAATCACCATTGATGAAGTGAACTTTCTTCATGTGAAGAAGATGAAGAAGAAGAAGAAGAAAGAAATATGATAAGATTTAGTTAATTATGAAAAGAATAATAATATCATTCTTATCATAACTTTAACCTAAGTTAAGTGTAGAGAATTGACCAAGGTTAAAGGAATGGCTAGGGTTTAGGAGATGAGACAAAAATGGTTGCATCATAAAAGCTTCATGAAGCTTCAAGTGCAAACAAAATAAGCCACCATTTTTCTCTCATTTCTTTTCCTTTTTCCAAAAATAAAAAGACTAATTAATGAATAAGTAAAACCCTTAACCATTTAAATAACTTTGGTTAAATTCTTTACACATAACCTAGCAATCATGCATCATCAAACATGATACAATAAAGTGCACAAAATCATATCGCATATGCAATGCGCACACCCGAGTGAGAAAATCCATTTTAAAGTGAACCGATACTAGTTGATGCAAAGTAATATATCAAATATATAATTATACATTAAATCATTAAATCAACACTTGATTTAACGATCCGGTCATATCGCATATAACCGACTAGTATCATTAGTAACAACTTATCGAATCAACACTTGATCCGATAACCCGGCTATATCGCATATAACCGATCAATGTCACATCGCGAGAATCGAATACAGTATCACATACTGGTATTATTCTCGGTCCCGCACATATCTCATATGCGCTCCTATTTCGTTTCGCTTGAGCCAGGAAACCTCTGTGTAGGACTCTAAAGACTCATCAATACGCCGGCAGCGGATGATGATCATATCAAACATCCACAAGCCGCAAGCGGTCTGCTAAACGTAACGGCCACCCGGGTATTGAGCGATCTGAAGATCGACGAGCAAGCCCGCTCACACTCCAGTGAATCCAACCAGTAATACTACCGTACAGTCCGGTCTGATCGTCTGATATGTCGCATATCTCGTCTAGGGGTGGTAAACGTCAGACCCCAATAGTTCGATAAGTCGTGTCGATATGAGGCTCATAACGGGTCGAGAAACTACTGGTAACACTTACCAGCAATTCTCTGATCAGCCCTGGCCAGGGACTTCCTGTTATAGCCAATCGAACACAGCGCAACATCAACCCCCTATACCGGGAGAGACGAATCCCCTCCTATCGCTCATTGCCTCCATGTGACTCGGGACTGTACCCAAAAACCACCGTTTTGCATGCCCTCTTGGACGTGGTAAGATGGAAATCAAAGCACAGTGGGAACCACACAAGACTCTATGACGATCTCGGGTCAACAGATTACTCTGTACCAGTGTCACCAGAGAACTGCCATCTGACGTGAGGTATAATACCATCTGGGAGTTCTCGGCGAGTCCGTCCAGTGTACCCAGTCTCCACTGAGCACCCGTATATCATCTTCGATGTCAAACACCAATGGATATGGGATCATCCATCGCCCATCTGTATGGGTCGAGAAGGTACACGCTAGTCTACTCTGGTATATCGATGCTCCGTCTCGATATACCCTCGACTAGGGACTTTGAAGGATGTACTTATGGACTACCATGTCCCCACTAGTATGATCTGCATCATAGTCCAGGTAGTCAAGTTCACATCCTAAGGGCTTTACCAACATGTAACAGAGAGACAATCAGTGAACACGTTAAGGTAAAGTTCAACCAGATAGCATACTATCATGTCGAGCAAGAAAGTCCTCCCTATATATGTCCCAGCATCCACTACAATATACATCCTATGTACAGTAATGGCCTCTAGGGCATACATATAACTAACAAAAAGTACAATGGCGGTCCAGATACAAGTGAACCAACCTACCATGCAAATCACCCTGAATGAAAAGATGTGCCAGCAAGCTGTCAGGAAAACCTATACATCGAACCTGTAATAAAATTTGGCATAACGGGGGTGAGTTGCCAACTCGTGAGTAGAGGATATCTGCGAAAAGAAATCGAAATGCACGACGCTATCCTAGCTCATAATAATATACTAATATACTACTAGTCATCAAGTAAAGACAGGATAATAAGCTACGTGTAAGAGCAAATGCTCCGTGCTCGTGTCAGTGCCTCATATAGTACTAAGCCATGTGAATGAGTATGCATGCACCATGAATGTAAAATAATCAATCCTGAAATCTAGATATATCTGTATAAGAAATCTTTAGTTTTTATCATAGTAAAATGTGTATAGAAATCTGAAATATCAACGATGAAATCCATGGATATCCGTGTCAAGTATCGACACAAAACATGTAAATCTCAAGTCTCAATACCTCATAATCTCAAAGTCTCATAGTCTCAAAATCTCGGGCTCCGTCAGTCCGGATCGGCCCATATCATCAAATCTCACGACAACGGTCGGTATCCTCCGGATATCCGCCGCGCCAGACATCACCGGTAGGTAGTCTTCCCCTGCCAGGCTCATCGTCTACAACTCGATCTTCTTGCCCCGGGGTACCATACCGGGCCCACCATGTACCCGAGACGGTTCATCCACTCCTCGAATCGGGTCTCGAAATCCAACAGAAAACATGAAATCTCATGGTGGACGACACATACATCACGAGAAAACCGCATCTTATGTTTTAAAAAGAGAGGAGGAGAGAGAGAGAAGTTTTTTTTATATATTCTTGCGGTTTTCCCCAAAAATCCAGAAATCTCATAGAAATCCAAAATCCCAAAATCATGAGTAAGTATATGATAAGTGTCGGCATATGCCCCATAATACTGCATGATAACATGAAAATGCGAATGCATGAAATGTCTAAATAATAAATACCATGTCTATACTAACACCAGAGAGTAATCATAATATTATATCGATCTAGCTGTTAGCTGATTGTATCAATAAAAGATAATATGATCTAAAGTGTACGTGACATAGCAATTACCGATGATGATGTGTGTGAGCCGGCAAATAAGTGTGCGTGGAATATGCGCATCATCGGTAATGGTGCTGGTGTCCTAACAGGCAAAGTTTTATTCTGATTATAGAAACATATGAATGAACACGCACCATTATGATTACGGTATGAATGTAAAGACGGATGTGTAATAACCACTCATCTGTGATATACAAGTATAACTATAACTATATGACTCGAGCCTAAACTAGTGTCCATCTAACCTCCTAAGGAACTAAACCTAAGAAACTAGTCAATAAGAAATAAGAGTCCACCTAAGATCTGAATCCATATCTCTAATAGGCGGCGATCCAGCCTCAATAGCGTCACGTAAGTAGTACGGCTTCCTCGAATCAAGAGTGCGGATCAATCATCATATCTATGTCTCGTACGGTAAAATCCATCGTACGGCATCCCAATATCGGGGTACGGGTCAAGTATCACCTACGTGTCTCATCATTCGTATAATATCATCATCAACACATGTCAAGATCAAGATGCTATACTGTAATCGCATACATCAATCATATATCATTGTCAGCATAAATATACATCGTTAATTTATCCTCAGAAATATCATGTCATATGTATCATATTGTGATTAAGTCACACTTAGATCATATCGTAATCAAGTCACACCTATATGATATCGTAATCAAGTCACACATATATGATATCGAAATCAAGTCACACCTATATGATGTCGTAATCAAGTCACACCTATATGATATCATATCAGAATTTCAGGCACAGGTTACGGTCCGGGTTCTATTTTAGAGTCCCATATACTTCAATATCATCACCACCCTTTATTATTGTTCAAATATATAAATCCATTATCTCATTTTCTAATGATCCGCTAACATCATAATACGACTGTATAGCCAAGAATCACGGCATCAGCCCAGTTATATTGTTTCATCCCCATGTATCATATCACATCCTTGTATCACATATACGTATTGTGTGTGTGTGTGTGTGTGTGTGTGTGTGTGTATCTACACCTAGTCCTATATATATATACACATACACGTATACACCACGTCGAGTCTCAGTGTGTGCGTGTGCGTGTATCTACCTGAAACCTACGAATCATTTCCAAGGTATTCATCCTCTGGTATGGTCTTTCTAAATCAGTCTAGTCCAACCTAGGGTCATTAATAGGGTCCTACTCATCAATAATCTAAGGTCACGTCTGGCTTCCTAATGACAATAAGTACTATCCCTATTCTACGTTTGCGGGGGTGCTAAACGCCATCCACCCGACTTCCCCTCGTAGATATACATCTACTCACCTGGTCCTTGTCTGCCGAAGACGGTGTCGCCATCCTCTTCTTCATCGTCCGCAGTCCACGTGAGGGGTACCTATACGCAAACATATATAGTATCGTAAATTGAATTACGGACAAAAATCAAAACGACGCACGGAACGCGCATAGGTTAAAACCTATGTCCCGTTCATGCAAAAGAACCAAATATCGCTCGATATCGGCGTACAAACGCCGATTGATCGAGATAAACATCAACAAAAAACTCATAGTTATAAAACTCATTACTTATAATATAAAACATGATTTAATTCATCGAAACCCTAAAAATCGATCAAATCGTCCGATTCCGTAAAACCGGAAAACACCAATTTACCGTTTTACTTAAAAACTTAATATTTAAAAGAAACTAATGGTCATAGTATTCATTAATTAGCATAACTAGACTATATAAACCATTACTATATTTTTAACACCCTAATTTATATTAGTTTGAAAATTCTAGTTTGCAAACTTACCCGATTTCGATACTTTTAAGCAAAATTTCACAATATCACAACTAAACATGATTTTACATGAATTAACTTACTAAACTACAATTTATGATGATAATAATATAATGAAATCATAATTTAGATTTTAAACCTCATTTATTTAAGAATTTCCAAAATCTAGTTAGCAAAAATAGCATTTTTATTAGTATTTTTCAATTATCAATAGAAACTAGTAACCAATTTAAGTTTTTCATTACACTAACAGGTTAATATCCTCATTAAAACCACAATCTAGTGTTACAAATATTAATTGGAATTTTATCTCACCAATATATACAATATATAGAAATCTAGTTTGCAAAATGGATTAATTTAAACAATTTTGGATAAACAATTTACAATATATCATCCATAGAAGATTTTCCACTTCTAAAAATGTTAAACTAGTTATTATAACCCTACTTAATTAATAAAAAGCATAACTTAATTTTATAAACCCTAACTTTAATTTTAAAACTTATAGATAGAAATTATTTATTAAATCTAATTATGCTTAAACGAAACATCTAATAACAATAAATTAAAAGAAAAAGATTTATACCTCCACAACATGAAATCCAAACATGAAAATAAGCCTCCAAAATGAATGCTTTCCATCTCCAAAATCCATGTAAAGATAAGCAAAGAATAGAGGGTAGGAATTAATTAGGATTTTGTGGTTTTTTTTTTTTGAATTTTTAATGAATTTTGATGATTTTTAATACAAAAATGATGGGGGGAAAATTTTGGGGCTGCCCATGGTGGTGAGGCCGGCCATGAAGTGAGGAAAAGAGAGGAGAGTGAGAAAAGATGAAGAAAAGTGTAGAAGGTTTCACAAAAATATCACACAATTAAGTCTTTTCATGAATTTATTTAAAAATTCTTTATTTTCTTCACTCCATTTGATCTAGAATGGTCTAGAACCATTGTAAAATTTTGAAAATAAATTTTGCATGAAACACACTTTATTCTAATATGTAATGGTTCACTTTTGCTAATTAAACCCATTCAAATTTATAATTTACACTAATTTAGTGTAAAAATAAAGGTTGTGTTAATATTTAAAATAATTAATTTAAGAAAAGTATTTAATTAAACTAAAAATTTATAAGTGGCTAAAAAAACACCATTTACTAGTAATAACATAATTAAAATAGTTATTTTTAAATTTATAGTGAAAAATAATTACGGTTTAATTTTATGAAAACTACGTTTTACTTTACCGAAAATTATAAAATTCACTTAAACGATTTTATTTATTTAATTATTTTTAAAATGTTACAATCTTCCCCCCTTTAAGAAATTCGGTCCCCCAATTTAAATTAAAAGGCCCCCCCCCAAATACTAAAATATTCAGCCAAAACACTCAAATCGTCGGGGCTCCGAAATCATCAATACATAACTAAAATCAATTCCGTCAAGCATAACACAATCATCGGAGTTATAGCGAAAATAAAATACCAAAACCCAATACGAAAACCAACATAATATACATCAAAACTATAACTTATATATTGTGCGCATCATAGTAAAATCGTCCAAACATCTGAATAAAGAAGCATGCAAGAACCCCTTTTGAAAATCGCCTTGTGATGCACGTACCACGGCATAAGTAGCGGACGTTTATTTTAAAAAAAATAGCTATATATATATCTTTTATTTAACATACACGTCCTGCCTGGTTACCAAATCAACAGTAATGATTATAAAAACATATTGATCAAACTGAAATTAATCCCAATCATATCATAAAAATATCATGTGCGTCCAGTGCGCACTAAAATCGAAACCAAATACAGATGCCACGAATACACACAAAAAAAAACTGAGTGCAACAGGTGTGCACCAAAAACATCTGTCAAGTGCAACGGGCGTGCACGACTCCGATATCAGGTGCATCTAATCTGCACAAAACCCCGATTTAGTGCATCTGGTGTGCACAAAATCGCATCAAGTGCGCCAAGTGTGCGCAAGAATCTCAATCAGGTGCACATGGTGCACGAAAACATACACCGAATATCAAAATTGAAATCACAGTACGAAAATGCATGAAAACTAGGTCGAAGCATATGTCAAAATCATGTATAACCATATGCACGAAATCAAGTCAAAATCTCAAAATGTATTAAAACCAAATCAAGTGCACTGGGTATGTACTAAACAACATCAATACAACTGATATATGAAACACAGATAGAATGTAATGAAGGTACACATAAGAAATACCAATCGTAGAACAAAGTTCTCAAAATACCAAAATCCAATCAACGGAAATATGAAATTCAAATCACCAAATCACAATCGTAAACACTATCGTCAATGTGCGCCTCTTTCCCCCTTTCCTCTGGCGTCGACTGCTTCGAACTTGTCTCTTCATAGATGTGCTGACTGCGCTACCAACGGCAATACTCATATCTAAAGTCTCCCACGTAGTCGATCCCTTCACCTGATATCCGGACTACATTAAACTTTTCGATCGATCCATCAAAATCCCATAATTCCCCGAGAGCTCAACACTCAAGTACAGTTTAAAAATATCCGGTATATACCCCAGCATCGATGGTCCAGCCATAGAAGAGCAAACCCAAGCCTTACTAATGGCACCGCGGAATTGCCGTAAACCCTAAGGTTCAAGGGCGTTCTCGTGGTCATTATGTCGAGTTAGGGTTTCATTCTTCTAGAGGGTCCATAGAAATACCTGCATGTTCTTCCGAATACTTTAAACTTAGGAAAATGGGTTTCTGACAATCGTTCGAATCCTTTAACTTCGTCTGGACGGCATGTGAATACCCTTCGTCCGCACGCTAAACAATGCTTCACTCCTCAAGAATAAACGATACCCTAATGGTTATCGCATTCGAGCCGCAGCTCCCTTTGCCAGCGCGCCCGTGGTAATAGAAACCACCCTCCGATATCGACGAAGATAGATCAAAGGAACGAATGAAATGCGGTGCAAACAAATGTACATCCTAAGGCGACTTAAGAAGAGTAGCGTATCGTAAGTATGCCGCGGATCATACCTACGGTACGTCACTCTACCTGAGTCGCCTACTCCATCAACCAAGGGTCACCCTAGACATATACAAAGTTAAACCTAGCGCTCTGATACCAACTTTGTCACGAACCGAAAGTACGGAACGTGACCGGCACTTAGATTACGAAGCGTTTAGAGGCGCAACGTAACCTAAGTAAGCCAAAGCCAAGAAATCTAAACCATAAAGAGAAGAAGAAGTAAAGGAAAACATATAGAAAAACAAGTTTAAAAACAAGATTAAATTTTCTCAAAAATTTCGGCAGAATCTCCTTTATAAAAACTGGCCCCAAACGGGTATAAACAAGAATAATATATATACAAACAATAAAAAACATCCCCAAACGGGAGCTAGCTCTACGCCAAAAGGCGGAAACAACCACATCAATGCACAATAGTATACAACGCCAAAGGACGAGACTCAAAACTTAAAAGAAAACAAAACCACCAGATATCATAATAATACAAGCGCGACTCTAAGGTCGAAATAAATAACTGGTCCAGTAACTAACAAGTAATACAAGTTTGGTTGATGGAGCTTTCTAGATACAAATGAAATAATAAAAGTACAATGGCGGTCCAGATACAAGTGAACCAACCTACCGTGCAAATCACCCTGAATGAAAAGATGTGCCAGCAAGCAGCCAGGAAAACCTATACATCGAACCTGTAATAAAATTTGGCACAACGGGGGTGAGTTGCCAACTCGTGAGTAGAGGATATCTGCGAAAAGAAATCGAAATGCACGACGCTATCCTAGATCATAATAATATACTAATATACTACTAGTCATCAAGTAAAGACAGGATAAAAAGCTACGTGTAAGTGCAAATGCTCCGTGCTCGTGTCAGTGCCTCATATAGTACTAAGCCATGTGAATGAGTATGCATGCACCATGAATGTAAAATAATCAATCCTGAAATCTAGATATATCTGTATAAGAAATTTTTAGTTTTTATCATAGTAAAATGTGTATAGAAATCTGAAATATCAACGATGAAATCCATGGAAATCCGTGTCAAGTATCGACACAAAACATGTAAATCTCAAGTCTCAATACCTCATAATCTCAAAGTCTCATAGTCTCAATATCTCGGGCTCCGTCAGTTCGGATCGGCCCATATCATCAAATCTCACGACAACGGTCGGTATCCTCCGGATATCCGCCGCGCAAGACATCACCGGTAGGTAGTCTTCCCCTGCCAGGCTCATCGTCTACAACTCGATTTTCTTGCCCCGGGGTACCATACCGGGCCCACCATGTATCCGAGACGGTTCATCCACTCCTCGAATCAGGTCTCGAAATCCAACAGAAAACATGAAATCTCATAGTGGACGACACATACATCACGAGAAAACCGCATCTTATGTTTTAAAAAGAGAGGAGGAGAGAGAGAGAAGTTTTTTTTATATATATTCTTGCGGTTTTCCCCAAAAATCCAGAAATCTCATAGAAATCCAAAATCCCAAAATCATGAGTAAGTATATGATAAGTGTCAGCATATGCCCCATAATACTGCATGATAACATGAAAATGCGAATGCACGAAATGTCTAAGTAATAAATACTATGTCTATACTAACACCAGAGAGTAATCATAATATTATATCGATTTAGCTGTTAGCTGATTGTATCAATAAAAGATAATATGATCTAAAGTGTACGTGACATAGCAATTATCGATGATGATGTGTGTGAGCCGGCAAATAAGTGTGCGTGGAATATGCGCATCATCGGTAATGGTGCTGGTGTCCTAACAGGCAAAGTTTTATTCTGATTATAGAAACATATGAATGAACATGCACCATTATGATTACGGTATGAATGTAAAGACGGATGTGTAATAACCACTCATCTGTGATATACAAGTATAACTACAACTATATGACTCGAGTCTAAACTAGTGTCCATCTAACCTACTAAGGAACTAAACCTAAGAAACTAGTCAATAAGAAATAAGAGTCCACCTAAGGTCTGAATCCATATCTCTAATAGGCGGCGATCCAGCCTCAATAGCGTCACGTACGTAGTACGGCTTCCTCGAATCAAGAGTGCGGATCAATCATCATATCTATGCCTCGTACGGTAAAATCCATCGTACGGCATCCCAATATCGGGGTACGGGTCAAGTATCACCTACGTGTCTCATCATTCGTATAATATCATCATCAATACATGTCAAGATCAAGGTGCTATACTGTAATCGCATACATCAATCATATATCATTGTCAGCATAAATATACATCGTTAATTTATCCTCAGAAATATCATGTCATATGTATCATATTGTGATTAAGTCACACTTAGATCATATCGTAATCAAGTCACACCTATATGATATCGTAATCAAGTCACACATATATGATATCGAAATCAAGTCACACCTATATGATGTCGTAATCAAGTCACACCTATATGATATCATATCAGAATTTCAGGCACAGGTTACGGTCCGGGTTCTATTTTAGAGTCCCATATACTTCAATATCATCACCACCCTTTATTATTGTTCAAGTATACAAATCCATTATCTCATTTTCTAATGATCCGCTAACATCATAACACGACTGTATAGCCAAGAATCACGGCATCAGCCCAGTTATATTGTTTCATCCCCGTGTATCATATCACATCCTTGTATCACATATACGTATTGTGTATATATATATATATATATCTATACCTAGTCCTATATATATATACACATACACGTATACACCACGTCGAGTCTCAGTGTGTGCGTGTGCGTGTATCTACCTGAAACCTACGAATCATTTCCAAGGTATTCATCCTCTGGTATGGTCTTTCTAAATCAGTCTAGTCCAACCTAGGGTCATTACTAGGGTCCTACTCATCAAGAATCTAAGGTCACGTCTGGCTTCCTAATGACAATAAGTACTATCCCTATTCTACGTTTGCGGGGGTGCTAAACGCCATCCACCCGACTTCCCCTCGTAGATATACATCTACTCACCTGGTCCTTATCTGCCGAAAACGGTGTCGCCATCCTCTTCTTCATCGCCCGCAGTCCACGTGAGGGGTACCTATACGCAAACATATATAGTATCGTAAATTGAATTACGGACAAAAATCAAAACGACGCACGGAACGCGCATAGGTTAAAACCTATGTCCCGTTCATGCAAAAGAACCAAATACGCTCGATATCGGCATACAAACGCCGATTGATCGAGATAAATATCAACAAACAACTCATAGTTATAAAACTCATTACTAATAATATAAAACATGATTTAATTTATCGAAACCCTAAAAATCGATCAAATCGTCCGATTCCGTAAAACCTGAAAACACCAATTTACCGTTTTACTTAAAAACTTAATATTTAAAAGAAACTAATGGTCATAGTATTCATTAATTAGTATAACTAGACTATATAAACTATCACTATATTTTTAACACCCTAATTTATATTAGTTTGAAAATTCTAGTTTGCAAACTTGCCCGATTTCGATACTTTTAAGCAAAATTTCACAATATCACAACTAAACATGATTTTACATGAATTAACTTACTAAACTAAAATTCATGATGATAATAATATATTGAAATCATAATTTATATTTTAAACCTCATTTATTTAAGAATTTCCAAAATCTAGTTAGCAAAAATAGCATTTTTATTAGTATTTTTCAATTATCAATAGAAACCAGTAACCAATTTAAGTTTTTCATTACACTAACAAGTTAATATCCTCATTAAAATCACAATCTAGTGTTACAAACATTAATTGAAATTTTATCTCACCAATATATACAATATATAGAAATCTAGTTTGCAAAATGGATTAATTTAAACAATTTTGGATAAACAATTTACAATATATCATCCATAGAAGATTTTCCACTTATAAAAATGTTAAACTAGTTATTATAACCCTACTTAATTAATAAAAAGCATAACTTAATTTTATAAACCCTAACTTTAATTTTAAAACTTGTAGATTGAAATTATTTATTAAATCTAATTATGCTTAAATGAAACATCTAATAACAATAAATCAAAAGAAAAAGATTTATACCTCCACAACATGAAATCCAAACATGAAAATAAGCCTCCAAAATGAATGCTTTCCATCTCCAAAATCCATGTAAAGATGAGCAAAGAATAGAGGGTAGGAATTAATTAGGATTTTGTGGTTTTTTTTTTTGAATTTTTAATGAATTTTGATGATTTTTAATACAAAAATGATGGGGGGAAAATTTTGGGGCTATCCATGGTGGTGAGACCGGCCATGAAGTTAGGAAAAGAGAGGAGAGTGAGAAAAGATGAAGAAAAGTGTAGAAGGTTTCACAAAAATATCACACAATTAAGTCTTTTCATGAATTTATTTAAAAATTCTTTATTTTCTTCACTCCATTTGACCTAGAATGGTCTATAACCATTGTTAAATTTTGAAAATAAATTTTGCATGAAACACACTTGATTCTAATATGTAATGGTTCACTTTTGCTAATTAAACCCATTCAAATTTGTAATTTACACTAATTTAGTGTAAAAATAAAGCTTATGTTAATATTTAAAATAATTAATTTAAGAAAAGTATTTAATTAAACTAAAATTTATAAGTGGATAAAAAAACACCATTTACTAGTAATAACATAATTAAAATAGTTATTTTTAAATTTATAGTGAAAAATAATTACAGTTTAATTTTATGAAAACTACGTTTTACTTTACCGAAAATTATAAAATTCACTTAAACGATTTTATTTATTTAATTAATTATTTAATTATTTTTAAAATGTTACACAGGCGCTTTGCGCCAATTAATGAGCGCAAGCACATGTGGAGGTGACACGTGTCATGCTCTGGTGAGCGCAAGCGCAGTGCGCTGCACTGTTGCGCTGCTGACATGTGGCGCGCTCTGGTGCAGTGCGCCAATTTAAGAGAGCAGTGCTCTGTTTTAGAAGTGCATAGCGCAGTTCGTTCTGGGGCTGACATGTGGCGCTTTCTGGTGGCTTGCGCCAACCCAGAAGCGCAACAGTGCCAATTTTGCAAGTGCAGGGCACTGTTTAATATCTTGATCAATTTTAGATCAAAGAAAACAAATTTTTCTTGTTTTCAAAGAACCAGTGGTTCATCAAAAGGCAATGCCTTTATTATTATTATATTTTTTTTATTGAAGATCTTTGATCTTGTTATTAGATCAATGATCTTTTTAGAAGAAACTCTTCTTTTTTCTCAAAGGTTTTTACCTTTTTTTTAATCTCTCTGAGTTTCTTCTCAAAGTTTTCTAGTGGAGTTCTGAATATTTCTCTGTGTGTTCCTCTCCCCTTTAGACTTGGAGTCTAGGAGCCTTTTTATAGTGCCAATGATTTGTTGAATTGGTTAGAGAGATCTTTCTCTAAGTGATTTGGGGATTTTTTCCCACCGTTGGATCTTTGATCCAAGGGCTTCTGTTTTACAGAAGGCAATCTTCTTGTTTTTAACAAGATTGAGAAAAATCTTTCCAGAATTTTTCTGTTTTGGTGCTGGCATTGGCGCAAATGCATCTACGTTTGACACGTGTCACGCAGCGAAACTGCGCTAGCGCAACTGCGCTGACACGTGTCGCGCAGCGCAGAGCGCAGCACAACTGCGCTGCCACGTGTCGCACAGTGCAGAGCGCAGGTCAGCTGAAGCGTTGCTTCCTTTATTATTATTTGAATTTTAAACAAAGTTTTGCTCTGATTGGGGGTAACAGAAGCGTTGCTTCGTTTCCTATTTTGGAATTTGAACAGAGCTTTGCTCTGAAAGGGAGATTTTTTCCTTTATTATTATTATTATTATTTATTCTTTTTATTGTTATTATTTTATAAGGAGCGGTTTTTGAGCCAAAATTTTGGCGGGAACAAATGCCCCCCACTACTTTGCCCACGTAAATATGTGCGTGGGTGAAGTAGTGCAAAGTTGGGAGTAGCCACGGAATTGAGGGTTTAGAAGACAAGTTTAGGGTCCTTGTAGCCTATGACTTTTCAACTTTATGAGCCATGATGGTCTCACAAAGACTTTTCTCCCTACGGATCGAGAGGATCTCATAGGTGTATTTTCTCCTTAGGAATCGTGAGAATTCCTAAGTGCGTTTTCTCTTATAAGTCGTAAGGATCCTATAAAAGAATTTTCCCTCTTACGAGTCGAGAGGACCCGTAACCGGTTGTTTCCCTTCTTGTCGAGATTCGACTTTGGAGAGTGAGACCCATGGATAGTATGCAAGAGACCGTTTTGGGCCGACTTGCAGGGTCCCAGTGCTTAGGAAACAGGTTTCTTAATCCCTACTGCCTAAGGCTTTATCTCACGAGTCGAAACGAATCGAGAAGTTCTCGCAAAGATATCAATTTCCTCACGAGTCGAGACAAATTGAGCAGTTCTCGCAAGCATATCCTAACGTCACAGTTAACCTCTGCTCTTTACGACAGAGGTCCGTTAGGGTCTGTGGTACTTAGGGTTTTGTCCGTCGTACCGTCGCATCAGCTGATATATTCCTCGATTGGCAATCGTGCTGTTCGAGTAGCCCTGCGACTGCTGTGTCTCTGATCCCTTCGGGGGCTGGACAAGATATCTTCAAGAAATCCTCCTAGGCAGTTTGACCGTCGGAAGAGCAAGCGTTGGGAATTTTTCCATGCCGCTTTTTACTTGAGGTTAGGCTCATTTTGGAGAGCCCCGATGAGTCATAACCACTCCGCGCTGGTGTGGGATGATCTCCGATAGTCTTTCAGGCTTTATATGACTTGCCGTCAAGAACCTGAAGTTAGGAATTTGGCCTTTGCTTTGTTTGCTGGCATTGCGTCTGCTGTATCAAGACGAATGTCGCGGTTGTCTCTGGGTTGCTGGTGAACCGTCGAGGTTTGGAACTAGGGATTTTGCCGTGGCTCCTTTTAGTGATATTGCGTCTGCTGTATCGAGACGAACGTAGAGGTGGTGACAACTCCGCGCTTGTGCGAGAAGATCTCCAATTGTCTTTCGGGCTTTATATGACTTGCCGTTAAGACCTTAAAGCTAGGAATTTGGCCTTCGCTTCGTTTGCTGGCATCGCGTCTGCTGTATCGAGACGAATGTCGCGGATGTCTCTAGGTTGCTGGTGAACCGTCGAGGTTTGGAACTGGGGATTTCGCCGTGGCTTTTTTTGGTGGTGTTGCGTCTGCTGTATCGAGACGAACATAGAGGTGGTGACCACTCCGCACTAGTGCGAGATGATCTCCAATTGTCTTTCGGACTTTATATGACTTGCCGTTAAGACCCTGAAGCTAGGAATTTGGCCTTCGCTTCGTTTGCTTTGTCACGTCCAAATCCTGTTGGAAGAAGAACGCTGTCGTGACATCTTGTCTGTTGTATTGAGACGGACGTCGAGGTGGTGACCACTCCGCGCTGGGGTGAGATGATCTCCGATTGTCTTTCAGGCTTTATATGACTTGCCGTTAAGACCCTGAAACTAGGAATTTGGCCTTCGCTTCATTTGTTAGTATTGCGTCTGCTGTATCGAGACGAATGTCGCGGTTGTCTCTAAGTTGCTGGTGAACCGTCGAGGCTTGGAACTGGGAATTTTGCCGTGGCTCCGTTTGCTTGATTGTCGCGTCTGAACCCTGCGGGAGGAAGAACGTTGGGGTAACATCTCGTCTGCTGTATCGAGACGGACGTCGAGGTGGTGACCACTCCGCACTGGTGTGAGATGATCTCCGATTGTCTTTCAGGCTTTATGTGGGTTGCCGTCAAGACCCTGAAGCTAGGAATTTGTCCTTTGCTTCATTTGCTTTGGCGTGTCCGAATCCTGTTGGAGGGAGAACGCTGGGGTGACATCTCGTCTGCTGTATCGAGACGAACGTCAAGGTGGTGACCACTCCGCACTGGTGCAAGATGATCTCCGATTGTCTTTCAGGCTTTATATGACTTGCCGTTAAGACCCTGAAGGTAGGAATTTGGCATTCGCTTCGTTTGCTTTGGCGTGTCCGAATCCTGTTGGGGGAAGGATGTTGTAGTGACATCTCATTTGCTGTATCGAGACGAATGCCGAGGTGGAGCTGGGATTTTGCCGTTACTCCGCTTGTTTAACCATGGGGTCTTTCGTTGACGTTGCATCTGCATCCCGCTGGACTGCAAAGTAATGCCGTTGTTGACATTGCGTCTGCTGTAACGAGACGGATGTCGAGGTGGTCCCTAGGTTGTCGATGAACCGTCGAGGCTTGGAACCAGGGACTTTGCCATGGCTCCGTTGTTGGTGTTGCGTCCGTGCCCTGCTGGCATAAGGAGGAACGCAGTTGTTGGTCTTCTGGGATGCAGATGTGACCGTCGAGACTTGGCTCTCTTTCTGATGGAGCCTGGTGGGATGACATGGTTCCCTCTTTGTTTGTGCCCCTGGATTGTATACAGGGATTGCTGTGATATCGCCTGTAGGGCATGAATTTTGTTATATATATTTTTCATTTTATTTCTTTACGCGACGCTCTATCATTTCAGCTTTTATATCGTGAAGGTCGCGATTGCCCAATCATTTCGGCTATTTTTCGCGGTGCCCAATCATTTCGGCTATTTATTTTATTTTCACTCGCTGCTTTTTATTGCGAGTTGCCCAATCATTTCGGCTATTTTGCATGCATACATTTTCACTTGCTGATTTTCATTGCAAGTTGCCCCATCATTTCGGCTATTTCGTATGCATACATTTTTACTTGCTGATTTTCATTGCAAGTTGCCCCAATATTTCGGCTATTTCGTATGCATACATTTTACCTGTTGATTTTCATTGCAAGTTGCCCCATCATTTCGGCTATTTCGTATGCATACATTTTTACTTGCTGATTTTCATTGCAAGTTGCCCCATCATTTCGGCTATTTCGTATGCATACATTTTACTTGCTGATTTTCATTGCAAGTTGCCCCATCATTTCGGCTATTTCGTATGCATACATTTTTACTTGCTGATTTTCATTGCAAGTTTCCCCATAATTTCGGCTATTTCGTATGCATTTTTAACTCACTGATTTTTATTGCGGGTGTAGAACTTGGAATCTGGTGCCAATCTCAGTATCAGCATCGCTACAACTGAAATATTGCCAGGAGCGAATCATCATTTGCCATGAAAGAACTTAGAATTTGGTACCAGTTTAGGCATCAGCATCGCTACAACTGGGATATTGTCAGGAGCGAATCATCATCTGCCTCTGTCGACGTTGAACAAAGGTGGCTTAGCTAACAGGGTTAGGATCCTGTCGACTAAGGCTTTTGACTTCATGAGCCGTAAGGGTCCCACAAAGGCATTTCTCCCTACAAGTCGTGAGGATCTCGTAGGTGTGATTTCTCCTTAGGAATCGTGAGGATCCCTAAGTGTGTTACTCCCTTGTGAGTCGTAAGGATCTCACGCGGGTGATTTCTCCTTACAAGGTCGAGAGGACCCTGCAAGTGTCTTTTAACGAGGTTGCGCCCTTTCGGGTTTTCACAAACACTCGCCGGTAGCCCTGCTGTTTTTACTCACGGAGTCCTTTCGGGTTTTCATCCGTGCCCATTTTGCTTATGGACACACCGTCTTTTTTTTTATTCTTTTTATTCCTTTTTTTAAAACGAAGTCGGGCCCTTTCGGGTTTTCATGAACACTCGCCGGTAGCCCTGCTGTTTTTACTCACGGAGCCCTTTCGGGTTTTCATCCGTGCCCATTTTGCTTATGGACATACCATTTTTATATATTTTTTAAATTTTTTTAAATTTTTTTTCTTCTTTTTTTCTCTTTTTTTTTATCTCGTCAGCCTGAGGATGCTGCGGTAGTAGTTTAAAGACGTTTCGGTCATTTGCAAGTTTTAGGACATTGCGGTCCACCGTCACCGTATTTGAGACGAATCTCTAGTTTACTGACTTTTCGGTCTATGGGGCTTTCTCTATGAGTGAGCATGATGCCCCCGGCGTGTCCACCTTTCTCGGAGCATGTGGTTGTGGCGGGCTCACCTTCCAGTTTTCGGACAACGTGAACTTGCCCTGTTGGTATTGATCTTCGATCCATCCTTTAAAAACGAAGCAATTCTCGATCGGGTAACTTACCGTTTGGTGGTAAGGACAATAATTGGGATCGTTGACATCGCCTGGCTGCAACGGACGTTTTGGACTCAGCAGATTGATGAGCCTGTTGCGTACTGCCAGCTCGAACAGTCTCCTTGTTTTATTCTGAGGAAATGAGTAAGAGCGTCCTAGTCTTTTCTCAAGGGATGGGCATGAACGCATATTGTTTCGAAGGACAACTGGCTTTAAGTTTCTCGGCTGTTGTTGAGCATTGGCAACAACGATCGCTTTCCCTTTCTCAGTTCAAGAGTCTGGCTTTGGAGGAGACGGTTTATGTCTCATCTGATCCATTTGGGCCAACTTGTCGATCAAGGCCTGGAAAGTAGTTGGCTTGAAGAACATCATGAATTGCGAGATGGTTGCTTGCGGATCAAGAGTGCCCACGAACATGCCCACCGCTGGCGCTTCTTCGATGCGTTGTTCGCATTTCGATCACAGATTCCGCCATCGTGTTGCGTATTGAACCCACGTTTCGCCTGGCCTTAACCTGGCGTTGATCAATACGGTGATCGAGGTGCGCTCACTAGCGCTCGCGAATCGCTGAGTAAACAACAACTCCATTTCAGCGAAGGTCTTGACGGAGTCATTTGGGAGTTCGGAGTACCACTCAAATGCCGTCTCCGATAAGCTACCGACGAACTGGCGAAGCAACAATTTATCATCACCGCCGGTATTGCCACAAAAAGCCCTGAACTGGGCAACATGTTGATGGGAATTGCCAGTCCCCTTATAGACATAGAATTTCGGTATAGTATAGCCCGGCGGGTACTTGATCTGATCATACCAGCTCGGATATGGTCTCCCCGTTCTGACAACTTGACCGGCTGCCTCAGTTGCCTGGTGAACCCGTATCTGCAGAGCTATATATTCGTCCAGGTCAGCTTTGGAAATTGTCTCCTCCTTGGCTGCTGACAGAGCCGGTGGAGGATTCGACGTTTCTCCTCTATCATCTTCAAGGATGATCAGAAGATCTTCGGCAGGAGGATCCGACTGTAACATCATCCCTACCATATCTTGGAAGAGGAGCGCCATTTGTTTTATGTTAGCCGCTTGCTCTGCGGATTCTTTGTTCTTCTTTTCGAGGACTCTGCGTAAGAAGTCAGCGTCAGTTTCTTGTTCATGACGCTGCTCCGACGATACTTCCGGGCTTTCTTTTGGCCCGGTGAGTGCGGCCATTGCAGTCATCATCTCCTGAAGCTTCTGTTGCTGCTCTTGGGCTTTCGTCACGGATCGGGTGAGCGGTCGGTGACCCGTCAAAGCACGGCTTTCCTCCTTTCCAGAAGCCATATAAACAGTGTGCACCACCATGCCCCCAGACTTGGGGTGTTTGTGCTCAGCGCGTTTACGGTTCGCCATGTTCACAGGGCCTTTTTGCGGCCTCCTTTTCTTTGGAGTTGAGGGGGCCGTTGTAGTGGGCACCCAAGTAGCTGTTGCTTTTTGTGGCTTGACGGAGTAATCCTTCTCTTGCCGAACCTTCATCTTTTTCTGTCGGCGGAGATAGTTTTCATCAATCACCGACTCTTGGACCTGTCGCCAGACCTTGTAAATTTTAGAGGATAGCCGTTGAGGGGGCTGCTCTAGCTTCTTCTCTGGAATATTCTCCACAGGTGAAGGAGTTCGCTTCAGCACCGCAGTAGGAGAGTTTCTGCGCACCGTGTTCAGCAATTCAAAGCTGTTCCCGATTGGAACAGCAGCATCGATCCCCACCGTTGGAGTTGGCGGAGTTATCCCACAGGGGGAGTTGCCCCCAGCCTTCCTCACTCGGCGCCAGTTGCGACGTCGAGCATGTCTTGCGGATGGAGTTGTTTCAGCTATAAGGGTGACTTCGTCGTGCCCCCTGCTTTGAGGAGAGACTGTTATTGGTGCTAGCCTGTCGAAGACAGACACCCGTTAAGAAGCAATGTCTAATCTGTCAAAGACAGACCTCTGGGCAGGAGAAGCATCTTTGAGGACCTCGCCTGGAGCAGCAACCGGAATGGCCAGCCTTATAAAAACTGACTTCTTGGAAGGAGGAGCCTTTCCAATGATTTCGTCCGCTTGAGCCGGGATGGCTATCCGCTTTGGGACGGCAGCTTCGGGTATCGCGGGCTTGTAGGTGTTCTGGCCCGGTCTGTTGAAAACTGAAGTATTGAAGTTGGGCGACCCGTTGAGAGGGGCCCCGACAGTGGTAAGTCGATGAAAGACCGACTTCTTTGGGGCTTCTTGCAACGTCATTGGGGCTTTGAAGCTCATCAATGGGAGCATGGTCCCGAAGAATAGTCCAGTGGTGGCTTGAGTTACCTGCTCCATTGGCATTTTGAAAAGGGAGGCCGCTTGGGGCCCATAAGTCATTCCTCCAGCAAGGACGGAGTGAGAGTTGCAGTTGCAGGCAGTGCAGTTTGAAGCCATTGATCTTCTGTTTTCTGCACGGAGTAAGATACCAAATCTTAGTACCTCGAATCCACAGGCAACCACAGTAAACCGCGATTCGTTCGCGAACACGACACATGAAGTGTGGAGTGGAAAAAGGAAAAGGTCCCACCGGGCGTGCCAGAATCTGTTCCCCTCCGAAAGACGGCGCGACGACTGAGAGAAGTCTGGCCTGAGATTCGAGGCAGATGGTATTTGGTTTTATCCGTCCACCTCTCCGAAGATACCAAGTTGATTTATGGCACCGTGTATCGGAGGTTTAGACGGATGCGGCCGATGTAGCAGACTTCGTCAGATTCCCCCTCGCTTGAGGGGTTTTTGATTGTGGGGACGCTCTTCCCTGCAGGTGCAAGCCCCTGCAGTTAATTACGCTACCGTGTCGCGGTAACAACTTTCTCCTTCTCCAGAATTTCACTTCATGTCGTGGGTGTTTGTTTTGTTTGTGGTTGCCCGTGGATCGTATACGGAGACTAATTTATGTTGTCGCCCGTAGGACGTGGATTAGTCCAAATCCGTATTTACTTAGATTTGGGTTTGGGGTTTTAGTTTAAGGATACGTTGATCCTATTTAATGCTATGATCAACTTAAACTTTTGTTAAGAATACGTTAGCCTAATCTCCAGACTAAGATCAACTTAACGGGATCATTTAGATCCGACAAGAGAGCAATTGGTTCTATCGTTCCAGTTTAGGGACATAGTGGTCCGTTACATGTATGGCCGTCGGGACCCATCACCTCTCTGACGACGTTGAAGGATTACAATGACGGATGTCAGAGGAGTTCAGAGATGTACCCTTGAACCGAAGTTGATTGGGGGATCTATAGTCCAATTTGGGACTAAAGTCTGTTTGAAGGTTTAAGGATACGTTAGCCATATTTAAGGCTAATATCAATTTAAACGGGATAGTTTAGATCCGACAAAAGAGCATTTGGGCTCTGTTGTTCCAGTTTAAGGACATAGTGGTCCAACATTCCCAATTGGGGACGAAGATTGGTTTAAGGACGCATTAGTCCAACATTCCCAATTGGGGACGGATGTTAGTTTAAGGGCACGTTAGCCATATTTGAGGCTAAGATCAAATTAAACGTTTGTTAAGGATACATTAGCCTAATTGCCAGACTAAGATCAACTTAACAGGATCGTTTAGATCCTACAAGAGAGCATTTGGGCTCTATTGTTCCAGTTTAGGGAAATAGTGGTCCATGTTCCAGTTTAGGGACGTGGTGGTCCATTTAATGTATGGTCGTCGGGACCCATCACCTCTCTGACGACGTTAAAGGATTACAACGACAGATGTCAGAGGAGTTCAGAAATGTACCCTTGAACCGGATGTAAATTGATTTAAGGAAGCAGTCGTGCTCAATCAATTTAATTTGAGGACTTACGGCCAGAATTGGGCTAAGTCCAGTTGAAAATGTTCAACAATTTATTTGCATTTGGCCTGCTAGGCCTTTGATTGGGTCCTGCCCTTTTTAATAGTGCACAACACTTTTAAATTGGCCTTTTAGACCTTTAGTTGGGCTCTGCCCCTTTTTTATAATGCATTGCATTTTTTTTATTCTGGCCTGTTAGGCGTTTTTTGATTTGGGCTCTGTCCCTTTATTTATAATACAGAGCATTAGGCCTTTCAATTAAATGCATGGCATTTATCTTGGCCTGTTAGGCCTTTTAATTGGGCTCAGCCCTTTAATAATGCCTAGCATTTCTTATTTTGGTCTGATAGACCTTTTATTGGGCTCTGCCCTTTCAATAATGTATTGCATTTAATGTTCTGACAGGGCCCCACGTGGCTTGTCAGGCGCTTTGCGCCAATTAATGAGCGCAAGCGCATGTGGAGGTGACACGCGTCATGCTCTGGTGAGCGCAAGCGCAGTGCGCTGCACTGTTGCGTTGCTGACACGTGGCGCGCTCTGGTGCAGTGCGCCAATTTAAGAGAGCAGTGCTCTGTTTTAGAAGCGCATAGCGCAGTTCGTTCTGGGGCTGACACGTGGCGCTTTCTGGTGGCTTGCGCCAACCCAGAAGCGCAACAGTGCCAATTTTGCAAGTGCAGGGCACTGTTTAATATCTTGATTAATTTTAGATCAAAGAAAACAAATTTTTCTTGTTTTCAAAGAACCAGTGGTTCATCAAAAGGCAATGCCTTTATTATTATTATATTTTTTTATTGAAGATCTTTGATCTTGTTCTTAGATCAATGATCTTTTTAGAAGAAACTCTTCTTTTTTCTCAAAGGTTTTTACCTTTTTTTTATATCTCTCTGAGTTTCTTCTCAAAGTTTTCTAGAGGAGTTCTGAATATTCCTCTGTGTGTTCCTCTCCCCTTTAGACTTGGAGTCTAGGGGCCTTTTTATAGTGCCAATGATTTGTTGAATTGGTTAGAGAGATCTTTCTCTGAGTGATTTGGGGATTTTTCCCCACCGTTGGATCTTTGATCCAAGGGCTTCTGTTTTACAGAAGACAGTCTTCTTGTTTTTAACAAGATTGAGAAAGATCTTTCCAGAATTTTTCTGTTTTGGTACTGGCATTGGCACAAATGCATCTGCGCTTGACACGTGTCGCGCAGCGCAGAGCGCAGCGCAACTGCGCTGCCACGTGTCGCGCAGCGCAGAGCGCAGGTCAGCTGAAGCGTTGCTTCCTTTATTATTATTTGAATTTTAAACAGAGCTTTGCTCTGATTGGGGGAACCAGAAGCGTTGCTTCGTTTCCTGCCTTGGAGAACAGAGCTTTGCTCTGAAAGGGAGATTTTCTCCTTTATTATTTATTTATTTATTTATTTATTTTCTTTTTATTGTTATTATTTTATAAGGAGCGGGTTTTGAGCCAAAATTTTGGCGGGAACAGGAGGTTTGGACAGACGCAACCGATGTAGTAGACTTTATCAGATTCCTCCTCATTTTATGAGGGGTTTTGATTGTGGGGACGATCTTCCCTGCAGGCGCAAGCCCCTGCAGTTAATTATGTTACCGCATTGCGATAACCACTTTCTCCTGCTCCGGCAGTTCACTTCGTATCGTGCGTGTTTTTGTTTGTTTAGGTTGCCCGTGGATTGTATACGGAGACTAAGTTATGTCGTCGCCCGTAGGGCGCGGATTAGTCCAAATCTGTATATTTTTAGATTTGGGCCTGGGTCAAGGATTTGCTTTACGGGGTTTTGAACTTAGGTTGTATATTCCTTTGGTTCAAAAATATTTTATTTAAGGTCCGTTAATCTAGTTTGAGATTAAGGTCAGCCTAAATAAATAAGTGAGCATTTGGACTCATTTTGTTTTGCTAAGGATACGTTAGTTTTATTTGAGACTAAGATCAACTTAATAATGTTTTTAGGGTCATTTTCGCTTAAGATCCAGAAAAAGAGCATTTGGGCTCAGCTGCAAGAAAACTGCATAGACTTAGCTAATTTGGGCTTAGTCTACTTATTCTTTTCCTTTTTCATTCAAAAGTGCTAAGCACTTATTTGGGCTCTGTTTGTTCAACCATTTTCTTTTTATGTAAAAATGCTAAGCACTTATTTGTGCTCTGATGCTCACATATATGTCATGTGAAGTATTCAGTCATGGGCGCTGCCCAATGAAGGTTGAACACTTTAGTCTTTTTGACTAAGTGTGAAGCGCTGAACACTTCCTATGGCGTCCACGTGAGGTGCACATGCGGCACTGGGCATTGCCCAATTAGTGGTAAACAATCAGCCGTTTTGGCTGTATATAGAGTGCTAAGCACTTTTTATGTGGCGCCCACATGAGGAGCACGTGAGGCGCTGGGCGCTGCCCAATCAGTGCTAAGCACTCAGACGTTTTAGCTGTATGTGGAGTGCTAAATACTTTATTCAGCGACCACGTGTATTTCACGTGAGGCGCTAGCCTCCTGTTTTGGGCGCCCGCATGTTTTTCACGTGAGCCGCTAGACGCTGTTAAAAGGGCGCCCACGTGGGAAGCACGTGAGGCGCTAGTTTTTTTTTATATGGAGATTTAATCTCTATTAATGTTTTCAGAGAGGTTAAATCTCTGTCAATGGCATTTTGACCATTAACGCTCATCAAAATCACTATTTTTGAGGATTTCGGGTTGAGTTTTTAGGGAACTAAGTTCTTGATTTGAAGAAACTGAGTTCTTGGAGTATTATGGACTCCATTTTTTTTCTTTTTGAATTTTTTCTTCCCTGAATGTTAGATTCTCAAGAACAAGATCTTCTCGATGAAAATTAAATTCTCAACTTATGGAGACTTGTCTTGTGAATCTCAGATCCAGAGAAACAACTGAATTCTTTTAAAATGGTTAAACCCTTAGATGTGATAGAGATATTTTAGTCTCTTTTCTTTACCTAGGGTTTCGAGAAGGAAGTTTTTTTCCTTTGAGAATTGAATTCTCTATTCTCTCGAGAGCTCCATGTGTTTTTGCAGAAGCTTATATGGGTTTTTTTCCTCCTTGACTGTGTCTGTGTGTGAGACTTGAAGTCTCGGGTCCTTTATATAGTGGAGCCAGATTGTTTATTAGTTTTGAGAAAATCTCTCATTGAGAGATTCCAATTGATTTAATTGGTCTCAAAATTGATTTGGAGAATTTTACCCACCGTTGGATTTTTGATCCAAAAACTTATGTTTTACATAATATGTTATTCTTGTTTTTAACAAGATTGAGGAAATATTTTCCCATATACAGAATTTATTCTGTCAAGTGGTAATTTTTAATCACCATTGGATTTTTAATCCAAGGGCTCTCTATTTTACAGAGAGCAATCTTTTTTTGTTTAGAAAGATTGAGGGAATATACTTCCAAAATAGAATTTTATTCTATTATTGGATCATTGATCCAACCGAGAGTATCTTTCTTATTTAGAAAGATTTGGAAGATATTTTCTCATAATAGAATGTGATTCTCTATTTTGATGATTTATCATCTCCGTTGGATTTTTGATCCAACAGCTCTGTTTAACAGAGAGTATCCTGAATTTTGTCAGGAAAACGTAGAATTTAATTCTACTGATATGAACTTGGGCGCTGGCGCTCACGTGTTATGCACGTGGGCGCCACTTAAGAATTTAATTCTTATAATATGTACTTATGTGCTTTGCATATTAACGCCTACGTGAGGAGCACGTGCAGCGCCATCTAAGAGTTTAACTCTTATGTACTAAATTCTTCTGTGCTTTGCACATTGGCATCCGCGTGAGGAGCACGTGAGGCGCCACCATAGGATTTAATCCTATAAGATTGGCTTTGGCGCTGGCGCCCTCGTGGAGAGCACGTGAGGCGCTGTCTCATTAAATCTAACAGAGCTTTGCTCTTTTATTAGGTTTAAATATTGGGGAAACAAATGCCCCCCACTGTTGTTCTCACGTGGCTCACACATAGGTGCAACGGTGCCACTTTTTCCACCGTTGGATTTTCTAAGGAGTTGAACCGTCCCTTCACAGCTTATAAATAGGGCCTTTTGGCCCTTGAGATGACTGCCGTTCCATCATCTTTTTTCTTCTTCCTTGAGAATTTAATTCTCTTTTTAGAGCTTAGATCTCTGCCCCAAAGAAACTTTTAGAATTGAACTCTTTCAAAAAACTTTGTAAGAATCATGACCAAATTTCAACCCGTAAAAAAAACCTTCCTTTTTTTTGGATTTTTACCCATTAACAGAGTTTTGCTCTTTTCATGGAATGATCTCTTAGAGATCTTAAAAAAACTTTATTTGGGTAGACCATGAGTCTTAGAGATCTTAGGGATTTACTCTGTTAGTGACTTTGATCTCTGAAGGTTTCTTTGGAATTTAATTTCAATATATTTCCCATGGGGATTTTTGGGATTTAATCCTACTATCAGAGGAATTCAATTCCGGTTTGTTCTACAGAGCTTAGCTATGAGAAAATTTCTTTTGAAAATTCTTTTGGGAATTTTATTTCCTTTTCTTATTTTCTTTTTAGGGTTCTTCTTGCAGATTTGAATCTGTTGTAGAACACGTTCTTCAAGCCTATTGGGATTCTTGAACTCCACTATTCAATGAAAATTTTCATTAAATGAGAATCCTTTTGGATTCTCATAAAGGGTGCATGTCCCATCATTGATGGGGCATTAGGGCCCATTGTCCTTTTCTTTTGGATTGCTGTGACTTTAATATGCCAGAATGTAGTACAAATTTGAATGTACTGAAAACGCTAAGGCCTTTAATTGTAGTTGATTACATTGTGTTGATAACTAACCCTCTATTATATATATATATATATATATATATATATATATATATATATATATTTAGGTACTATGGCTTTCGATTCCTCCTTCCCTTACGTTCGCTCGGAGAGCGCTTTCGCCGATGCACCTATAGATCGGGAAGTCTTTGCGCTAATTCGGGACTATGACCTAGAGCAGAAGTCTCTTCATTTTTGGGGGTCATGGTACAGTTACATTATCCAGGGTCGGCACAGTTTTACTTGTGCGGCGCCGTCAGAACCGATCCCGTTGATTCATTATGCCGACCTTCTGCAAGTCGCTTACGCGGTGGAGGAGGTCAACTGGACTTCGGAAGGTCGTCTCTAACCTTCCATAGCGTCGATACCAGTGCAGCCGCCGATGACCCTAGACATTCTGGGGCGTCGCATATTCCAAGGATCAGCGTCCTTGGGGCCAGGTTTATTCGATAGGAATGATCCCCCGTCATCCGGCTGACTATCTGCAGTTGGCCCGTTACATTCTGTCGGCCAAGAAATCGCCACTGCTGAAGACCGAGCTATATCCAGCGATCTATGCGTCCCTCTTTTATTACCACACTCTTCATATGTGGTGGGTTAAATCCTTTTTGGAGCAATGGAATATCCCATCCCACGCATTTCTCTTATCGGATCAGTAGGTCTCAATCTCGCTGGTGGAATTCGCGGAGATATCCGGGTTACCCGTCAGAGGAGAGCATTATGAGGAGATACTTCCTGCCGACGAGTATGTCTTCGCTACCGAATTAGTGATTATGGGTCTTATCCCAGAGAATGCCGTTCGACAAAAATTTCCGAGCTTGATCAAAGTGTTGAACATATATGAAAGCTTATTCTTGGTGTCTGGGGGGCACGGAGTTAGCTTTACGGACTTCGTTGCCCACTTCCTTTGTCTGGAGGCTTTATTGAAGAAAGCTGCGAAGTTCGCCAAGCTCGATGATCCATTCGGATTTGGATTGGACAAACTACCGACCGCGAAGGTGAATTTAAAGCATTTCTTTATTCCGGATACCCCAATCTCCCATTTCGCAGAGGTCGTCGCTCCGGACATTGATGAAGAGACGTTCTTCATGGGGTTCATCGGCTTGTGGTTGTGTAACGTTTTAGAAATCGTTATATGAATTTCTCCGTTTTTGGGTAAAATTGTCAGTATTTTCTGTTTTAAACCAACTGTGATCAAACGACCATATAGACTTGCCGGCACCCAGTTTAGCTAAAATAAAGCTAGTGCGCAAGTTTTGGGATTATATGGGACGTTTTGGTTCAATTAGAATTTTTCCCAATTTTTTAATATTATTTTAATGCGGGTTTACTGTAAAAAGTTTACCAATTCGGGTTTCTCACATTTTTTAATATTTAATTAATAATTTATTATTACTTGTTATAAGTATGCACGCACGTGTGCACGTAAATGCGAGGATTTGTTTTTGCTATTTTTGTTATTAGCAACCATGACTCTTAACCTTAATCTAATCTCTTTGCTTTATCTTATCCAACCCTTAACCATTCCGAAATATTTCCTTGTGAGAAGAGAGATATTTGTTTATGAGTGATGAGGTGGTGTGAAGGCATTAATGGAGATTAAATGCTATGATACACTCACTCTCATCTCACTCCCTACACCCACCTCCCTTTCTCTTCATCATTTCCTCTCTCTCTCTCTTTCTCTAACTCTTTTATTCTTACATCCCTCATTCTAAACTGAACTCTCTCTCTCTTTTCTTCACAAATCCACAATTCTTCACAAAAATCACATCTTTGAATCACTTTTACCTCTTGGATGCCTTGGAGCATACAAAGCTTGGATCTTTGTGTTCTTTTGGCAAGGTAATGATCTCTATCTTTTCTTTATTTAGTTTTTGTACTTTGTAGCTAGTTAGTTTCAGTTTAGATAGTGTAAAGTTTAGTTTGATGCATAGTATCGTATTTTAGTGTTGATATGTGACATATGTGATCTGCTGTGACCCGGAGAGTGTACGAGAAAACTAAACAATTTTGTTATGTTGTACCTGTGACCATAGGACCCTACCTGGAGCATGGACCCCATCAGCTCGGACTCGGCCGGCGACATTTGAAGGCAACTCCGGCGAGATCGGCCCTTGGTTTGAGTTAGGGTTTGGGTTTTTCTTGGTAGGTTTCTGCTTTGGTTTGGGTGTATTGGTTCTGTTTGTTTGTTTAGTTTTCTCTGTATGCAAAATCTGGGATCACTTAGGTAGGTTGTAGTGTTTTTTGTTCGCGCGATACGTTACACGACACGGATCGTGCACTTTGGGTGGTTTTGCTCTTAAGTTGTTTTCGTCGTGTCGCTATGTACGTTAGCCACAATACGAACACTTGAGAGTATGTTTTGTGTTGTTGCGTCGGTCTAATGTACTGTGTACGTGTTTTAGGGTTATTATTAATATACACTTGTTTTATTGTCTTACTGTCATAGGTTCGCAGGCAGGGACTACGGACACAGCTACAAAGGGAAAACAGGTGGTTGGCTATACTTAGCCAGGAGCGTTGGTGAGTAGATTTAACATCTACAAGGGAATCGCCCGTATGGCGTTATGCGTCTGGGCTAGAGATGTTAACTTTCTCGCATATTCTATGTCATATTTAGAATTGCGTATTTACCCTACTGCTTAGTTATTGTTGTGCTTGGACTAGTATCCTTAGGACACTGCACATATTATTGACGATTCATGTTGCACGAGCACTGATTGTATGCTACACACACCGTCAATAATTGCCATGTCACGCACAACCCACATATAGAAATGCTATTGTTTGGTTAGGAATATTGAGACAATGATTCATATTTCTTATCGCATATGACATTTAGCATACCTGTATATCCGCATGCTTACACATATGCCTTCACATACTTACGTGTTAGATACCTGTATACCTATAGAGTATCGTACCATTAGTGATAGGTACATACACACTTTATATCATAGCTACAGGTATACTTTGCACACATACTTCACTCATACATAGGGGGTACACTATATCATTACTTATAGGTAGATAAATATATCTTGCTATACCTTTATGTTACACATATATCTGGTTATAGATACATGTTTACCTTTACTTGATATTATTTTAGAATTGGAGAGATTAGGAACCGCATGATATTATATTAACTTGTTAAAGTTAATTGCGGCTTTTCCTTTATATGCCCGCATTTCAGATTTATGATGTGTATATTATTTTCATGGATTTTCGCATTGAGATATGGATTTTTCATGATGTTTTCTGGATTTGGGGACCATGGGAGTTCAAGAAATTATGCATTATTTGAAAAACCCGGTTTCCCTTGATATGATATTTCAGCATCCACCATGAGATTTATCGGTTCTGATTATATACTCCATACGAGGAGTGGTGCCGTATGAGGGTACATGGTGGGGCCCGGTACGGTTTCCCTCGGCAAGATGATCGACGTCCATGTCGATTGAGCCTGGAAGGTTGGCAAGTACCTACCGGTGACATTACCAATGACTCGGCGGTTATCATGGGGATACCGACGGGAGTCATGTACGTATAGATACGTCGAGAGGCGAGGGTCAGAGCTAGGCACTCGTGCTTTCGGGATAGCATATGATACGTACCTATCAGGGTGCCAGTCATGGTGACAGCACCTGATAGATCAGCATTTCTGTGTCGATGCTTGACACATTGGTTTCATGATATTTCTTTTTACTCCTTTGTATATATAACAGGGGATTAGGCCGCTGTTATATATGCCCTTACACCAATATTAGTAGAATGGGACGCTAATATATGTGTATTGACATTAAATTATATACATCATCATATTTATTCATGCAAATATACCTAGAATGTAAAGGACTCATTGACATTGGATTTAGGACATTTGAGAATTCATTTGATATTGATTACAGGATATATGTGAGATCTACTTGATGTTGTACATTCGGGGTATATGAGATATACTTGATATTGTACATACGGGATATGTGAGATCTACTTGATGTTGTACATTAAGGATTTGTGAGACTTGATATGATAGCCAACTTGGGGGCTGATTCGAGAAAATTGGGATTTTGATTGTCTTGATGGATTTTGATCCTACCACGATGTCAGGATTCCGTGGAAATGACATGTTTATTCCATACTCTACATTACCGTTTATGCACCGCTTCATGCATTAGTGTACCTGTTAGAGTACCTTCCATGACTGTTGCATTTACATATCTTTATTCATATCATTTCTTCATGTATTAGCAGTATCGATATAGTACCTTACATGATGCTGCATACATATTGTCATACTATTAGTGCTTCATGTATTAGTTGTACCTGCTAGCGTACCTTTCATGACTGATGCATTACATATGACTATTCATTGCTATCAAATGCTTATGTTAGATTCGCGCTATACGTGCATACTCGCGATTACCTGCATATGTTATTTGCTATTCACGAGTTGGCAACTCACCTCCGTTGTGCCACAGTGTTTGCAGGTGTTCCTCAGGATAGTCAGAGGCAGGGCTATTTTCATCCATCGTATCATCTTTTGCTGCGGATACCACTTCGCCTGACAGTGTGCAGTTTTGCCCAGGTGGGTTTTGTGGTTATCCGATGTTGTATTGTATATTCGTTGTATCCATGTACTCTCCATCTACCAGTATTATGTATGACTTAGAGACTTGGTGTGAGGACGATATTGTATATTATTTTGTGACTTGAAGGTTTTTATGCAGTTTTATTTATATCGTCTCTTTCTTCACTACGGCGTCGTATATCTGTTGTGGTGATTGTTTTCCGCCGTTGGGCGTGGATTTTGCTCCCATTTGGGATGCTTTTACTTACATATTATGTTGTACCCATTTTTAGGGTTTGTTTTTACAAAGGAGGTGCTGCCAAAATTTTAAGGAAATTTAATTGGACTTTTTTTTAAAGAATTTGGGTTGCGATTTCGGAAGTTTAAACAATGTTTCTTATTTTCTCTTGTCTTTTTAATGGTTTAGATTTCTGGGTTTTGGTTTTCTTTTACTTCGTTACACCTGTAGACGTTGCGTAGTATTAAGGCCGTCACGTGCCAATTTCGGGTCGTGACAAAGTTGGTATCAGAGCGCTAGATTTTACCTTTCGGAGTGTAGGATGACCTTGGTATGATGGAGTAGCTAGCTTAAGCAGAGTAACGTAGGGTGTGTATGTCTGCAACATACTCACGATGCGGTACTCCGCCTAAAGTGACCTAAGTACAATTGTTTGAAATTCCTTCCTTGATGATCCATATCCTTGTGATTCGATCCGTGTTCATATCGAATCCTATCCCTATTTATAGCCTTTGCCACCGACGACTATGGGGACTCAGAGAGGTGCAGCGAGGGCCGAGGTCAGAGTTGACTCGGGTGGGTCAAGGACTGACCAGGATAGCACGCTTATTGCATAAGTGCAGACAGATCCGCCTTCGACAGATAGTATCGCTAGGCTTGTGGCAGAGATGCAGGATATGCGCCAAACGATGAGTTCTTTGGTGGAGACCATTAGAGCGCAGCGACAGGAGGTTGTCACCCCTGCTACCCAGTTGTTCCTTACGATTAGCACACAGTATTCCGTCACCTACATAGCACCTATGGATGCGGCCCCATTTGACGAGACACGTATTCCAGAGACTTCGGGAGTTCCGGAACCGTGGAGGACTCGTACCGGTGTATCAGCTCAGAGACAGAGGCTTAGTCGTCGAGACAGCTTTCATGACCGTTGCGGGAGTAGCAGAGGTTTGGGACGAGGGGATTCGTGTTAGCTAGATCAGCCGTTTGTTGTGTTAACTTCTGTCAGCGATTCTTTTGTTGCGCGACACGTATTTCAGTCGTATGCCATTCGGTTAGGAGATTCATTCGTCACTTGATCCTTCTAGAGATGTTGGATTTGACGTTCTCCTGGGCACGGACTGGTTAACTACGTGCTATGCGTCTATGGACTACCGCGAGAAAACTGTCAGGTTTGTTTTCCCGGCAAGTCAGTTCTTGTTGTGCAGGGGGACAGTGGTGCCGCCTCTCACAGCTTGAATGCAGCCTTTTTCGCTAGTCGACTTTTGAGTTGAGGATGTCATGGATTCTTGGCGTTCATTCGAGATACCGGAGCCACAGTGGATTTGTTGGGCCGGGTTCCTATCGTACGAGAGTTTTCCGACATCGTTCTAGATGAGCCGGCGAAGCTTAGGGAGCTTAAGGATCAGCTGCAGAGTTGTTTGTGGGGGGGCTTGTGCGTCTGAGTGTTTCGTCTCGAGGAGCTCCTACTTCTGTTCGTCAAGGAGAAAGATGGCAGTTTGAGGTTGTGTATTGATGGATTGTCAATTGAACCGGCTTACGGTGCGGATAGGTATCCTTTACCTCGCATTAACGATTTCTTCGATCAGCTCTAGAGTGTGAGATATTTTCTAAGTTTGTTTAGGGATCAGGTCATCATCGCTGCGGGTTCGGAGTGATGGCATTCCGAAGTCTGCCTTGTGCGTGCTACTACGGCTTTGTGTGTTTTGGTGGTGTCGTTGGACTCACCAATGCCCTAGCAGCATTCGTAGATATGATGAACTAGATTTCTTCAGGCCGTTCCTCTACCAGTTATTGTTGTGTTATTGATGACATTCTGGTCTATTCTAATGTGTCTTGAGGAACAGGAGTAGCACTTAAGGATTTGTTTTGCAGACATTGGGAGAGCCCCAGCTGTTTGCTAGATTCTCGGAGTATTTCTTCAAGCTTGTTTGGGTTGACTCCTAGGTCTTGTAGTTACGGGAGACAGTTTTCGTATGGTTCCGAGGAAGATCGAGACCGTACAGCTTTGGCCCAGACTTGAGTACAGACGGAGGTCCGCTGATTTTTGGGCTTAGCAGGTTTTTACCGCCATTTCATGCAGGATTGCTAGTGTAGTGCTGCACCGTTGACTGGACTGACCTGAAGGGAGGTTCTTTTCTTTGGACTGAGGCATGCGTGCGGAGTTTTCCAGCAGTTGGAGTTTTGGTTGACAACTGCACCAGTTCTTTCTTGCTTTTTGGTTCGGGCGACTTTGTTGTTTAACTGTGAGATTTCACGAGTGAGGCTCGATTGTGTGCTGAGGTGACATTATAGAGTTATCGCTTTTGCTTCCCGACACTTGGAGGAAGTACTAGCAGGATATCCCACTCATGATCTAGAGATGGCCGCTGTGGTCGTGCGTTGGAGAATTGGGGACACTATTTGTTCAGAGAGTCATGTCAGATTTTAACGGACCACCAGAGCTTAATGTACATCTTCCTGCAGATGGTGTTGATTGTAGAGACAGTATTCTGCAGATTTACAGTTCTTGTTCGATCGTGGAGTACAGCTTAGGTTCTCCTCTTCTGAGGGGACAGCTTGCTCATGTCCGCGCCCGACCACTTTTCCTTAATCGCTTTCGCGAGGCACTGCCCGTCGATGCTCGTTCGTCAGAGATTCGGAGCATACTCGGCTAGTTAATGATTCGGAGTCCTTGATTTGTGACCAGGGTGTGCTACGTTTAGGGACGCGTTGTGTACCTGTTGCTGATGGGCAGAGACGCGAAATCCTAGCACAGGCACATCAGTCGGCTTCGGTGTTCATTCAAGTTCCACCAACATTTGGCGTGACTTGTGAGATAGTTACTAGTAGACCGGGATGAAGAGTGAAGTTTTGGATTTCGTTTCAAGGTGTCTGTCTTGTTGTGTGTTTTGGTTGAGCATCTGAGACCGGTTGGAGAGTTGCAACCTTTAACCGTTCCGAGGTGGGAATGGGAGCAGATCTCCACGAATTTCGTTGTGGTGTCTACCCAGGTTTAGTAAGGGTGTGACTCCATTCGGGTGTTTGTTGTCTGGTTTTGGTCAGTTTGCTCAGTTGTTCTTTGTTAAGTTTGTGCGTTGCACAGAGTTCCTTCATGAGTCGTATCCAATGAAGGCACCCTGTTTGCTTGCCGTTTTGGGCAGGAGCTTCAGGAAGGCTTGAGTACTGGTTGAGCTTTAGCTCCATCTTTCCATCCGCAGGATGATGGTTTTGTGAGAGCGGGCTATACCGACTCTGGAGGATATGTTTGTACGTACGTTTTAATTGTTGTCGACAGTTGGGATCGTCACTCGCCATTGTTTGGGTTCTTCTTCGATAGCTGTTATCAGGAGATACTCCAATTGGCAACCTTTTAGTTTTTTTTGTTAGGTGGTGTCGTTATCCAGTCTGTTTTTCTGACTCTGCTGGTAGGATTTTTGGACCCCAGCTAATCTAGAGACTTCGGAGATGATCCAGTTGGTTCAAGTTAGGATGATGACAGCCAGTGCAGACAAAGGTCTTATGCCGACCATGGTGGTCGCAGACTTGGGTTCGCAGTGGGAGATCATGTATTCCTACGGACTTTCCGATGAATGACGTGTTGAGTTTTGGGAAGCGTATCCCAGGATCATAGGTCCTTTTGGGATCCTTAAAGCGAGTTGGTTCCGTTGCCTATAACTTGGCACTTCCGCCCAGATTATTGACTATTCACCCCGTTTTCATTGTGTTGATACTTTGCAATTACCTTCATGACTTTCTCACATGATTTAGCACCAGACCATTTAGTTTGGACTCGATCTTTTCGTTCACCGGCAGCCATTTTTTTAGTGGCTCGGCAGGTGGAGAAACTTCGGTCAAGGGTCTTGCCATCTGTGAAGAGTTTCTTGGACGTAGTCGTATAGTGAGGTGATCACTTGGGAGGCTGCGAGCGAGATATGAGACTTTGTAATCTTCTCTTTGAAGGTACGCTTAGTGAGAATTTTAAATTCGGGGACGAATTTTTATAAGGGGGGAGATTGTAACGTTTTAGAAATCGTTATGTGCTCCGTTTTGGGTAAAATTGTCGGTATTTTCTGTTTTAAACCGACTGTGATCAAACGACCATATAAACTTGCCGGCACCTAGTTTAGCTAAAATAAAACTAGTGCGCAAGTTTTGGGGTTATATGGGACGTTTTGGTTCAATTAGAATTTTTCCCAATTTTTTAATATTATTTTAATGCGGGTTTACTGTAAAAAGTTTACCAATTCGGGTCGCTCACATTTTTTAACATTTAATCAATAATTTACTATTATTTTTTATAAGCATGCACGCATGTGTGCATGTAAATGCGAGGATTTGTTTGTGCTATTTTTGTTATTAGCAACCATGACTCTTAACCTTAACATAATCTCTTTGCTTTATCTTATCCAACCCTTAACCATTCCTAAATATTTCCTTGTGAGAAGAGAGAGATATTTGTTTATGAGTGATGAGGTGGTGTGAAGGCATTAATGGGGATTAAATGCTATGTACACTCACTCTCATCTCACTCCCTACACTCACCTCCCTTTCTCTTCATCATTTCCTCTCTCTCTTTTTCTCTAACTCTTTTATTCTTTCATCCCTCATTCTAAACTGGACACTCTCTCTCTTTTCTTCACAAAATCCTTCACAAATCCACAATTCTTCACAAAAATCACATCTTTGAATCACTTTTGCCTCTTGGATGCCTTGGAGCATACAAAGCATGGATCTTTGTGTTTTTTTGGCGAGGTAATGATCTCTATCTCTTCTTTATTTAGTTTTTGTGCTTGTAGCTAGTTAGTTTCAGTTTAGATAGTATAAAGTTTAGTTTGATGCATAGTATCGTATTTTTAGTGTCGATATGTGACTTATATGATCTGCTGTGACCCGGAGAGTGTACGAGAAAACTAAACAATTTTATTGTGTTGTACCTGTGACCATAGGACCCTACCTGGAGCACGGACCCCATCAGCTCGGACTCGGCCGGCGACGTTTGAAGGCAACTCCGGCAAGATCGGCCCTTGGTTTGAGTTAGGGTTTAGGTTTTTCTTGGTAGGTTTCTACTTTGGTTTGGGTGTATTGGTTCTGTTTGTTTGTTTAGTTTTCTCTGTATGCAAAATCTGGGATCACTTAGGTAGGTTGTAGTGTTTTGTGTTCGCGCGATACGTTACACAACACGGATCGTGCACTTTGGGTGGTTTTGCTCTTAAGTTGTTTTCGTCGTGTCGCTACGTACGTTAGCCACAATACGAACACTTGAGAGTATGTTTTGTGTTGTTGCGTCGGTCTAATGTACTGTGTACGTGTTTAAGGGTCATTATTAATATACACTTGTTTTATTGTCTTACTGTCGTAGGTTCGCAGGCGGGGACTACGGACACAGCTACAAAGGGAAAACAGGTGGTTGGCTATACTTAGCCAAGAGCGTTGGTGAGTAGATTTAACATCTACAGGGGAATCGCCCGCATGGCCTTATGCGTCTGGGCTAGAGATGTTAATTTTCTCGCATATTCTATGTCATATTTAGAATTGCGCATTCACCCTACTGCTTAGTTATTGTTGTGCTTGGACTAGTATCCTTAGGACACTGCACATATTATTGACGATTCATGTTGCATGAGCACTGATTGCATGATACACACACCGTCAATAATTGCCATGTCACGCACAACCCACATATAGAAATGCTATTGTTTGGTTAGGAACATTGAGACAATAATTCATATTTCTTATCGCATATGACATTTAGCATACATGTATATCCACATGCTTACACATATGCCTTCACATACTTACGTGTTAGATACCTGTATACCTATAGAGTATCGTACCATTAGTGATAGGTACATACACACTTTATGTCATAGCTACAGGTATACTTTGCACACATACTTCACTCATACCCAGGGGGTACACTATATCATTACTTATAGGTAGATACATATATCTTGCTATACCTTTATGTTGCACATATATCTGGTTATAGCTACATGTTTACCTTTACTTGATGTTATTTTAGAATTGGAGAGATTAGGAACCACATGATATTATATTAACTTGTTACAGTTAATTGCGGCTTTTCCTTTATATGCTCGCATTTCAGATTTATGATGCGTATATTATATTCATGGATTTTCGCATTGAGATATGGATTTCTCATGATGTTTTCTGGATTTGGGGACCGTGGGAGTTCAAGAAATTATGCATTATTTGAAAAACCCGGTTTCCCTTGATATGATATTTCAGCATCCACCATGAGATTTATCGGTTCTGATTATATACTCCATACGAGGAGTGGTGCCGTATGAGGATACATGGTGGGGCCCGGTACGGTTCCCCTCGGCAAGATGATCGACGGTCCATGCCGATTGAGCCTGGAAGGTGGGCAAGTACCTACCGGTGACATTACCAATGACTCGGCGGTTATCATGAGGATACCGACGGGAGTCATGTACGTATAGATACGTCGAGAGACGGGAGTCAAAGCTAGGCACCCGTGCTTTCGGGATAGCATATTATACGTACCTATCAGGGTGCCAGTCATGGTGACAGCACCTGATAGATCAGCATTTCTGTGTCGATACTTGACACATTGGTTTCATGATATTTCTTTTTACTCCTTTGTATATATAACAGGGGATTAGGCCACTGTTATATATGCCCTTACACCAATATTAGTAGAATGGGACGCTAATATATGTGTATTGATATTAAATTATATATATCATCATATTTATTCATGCAAATATACCTAGAATGTAAAGGACTCATTGACATTGGATTTAGGACATTTGAGAATTCATTTGATATTGATTACAGGATATATGTGAGATCTACTTGATGTTGTACATTCGGGGTATACGAGATATACTTGATATTGTATATACGGGATATATGAGATCTACTTGATATTGTACATTAAGGATATGTGAGACTTACTTGATATGATAGCCAACTTGGGGGCTGATTTGAGGAAATTGGGATTTAGATTGTCTTCATGGATTTTGATCCTACCACGATGTCAGGATTCCGTGGAAATGACATGTTTCATTATATACTCTACATTACCGTTTATGCACCGCTTCATGCATTAGTGTACCTGTTAGAGTACCTTCCATGACTGTTGCATTTACATACCTTTATTCATATCATTTCTTCATGTATTAGCAGTACCGATATAGTTCCTTACATGATGCTGCATACAGATTGTCATACAATTAGTGCTTCATTTATTAGTTGTACCTGCTAGCGTACTTTTCATGACCGATGCATTACATATGACTATCCATTGCTATCAAATACTTATGTTAGATTCGCGCTATACGTGCATACTCGCGATTACCTGCATATGTTATTTGCTATTCACGAGTTGGCAACTCACCCCCGTTGTGCCACAGTGTTTGCAGGTGTTCCTCAGGATAGTCAGAGGCAGGGCTATTTTCATCCATCGTATCATCTTTTGCTGCGGATACCGCTTCGCCTGATAGTGTGCAGTTTTGCCCAGGTAGGTTTTGTGGTTATCCGATATTGTATTGTATATTCGTTGTATCCATGTACTCTCCATTTACCAGTATTATGTATGACTTAGAGACTTGGTGTGAGGATGATATTGTATATTATTTTGTGACTTGGAGGTTTTTATGCAGTTTTATTTACATCGTCTCTTTCTTCGCTACGGTGTCGTATATCTGTTGTTGTGATTGTTTTCCACCGTTGGGCGTGGATTTTGCTCCCGTTTGGGATGCTTTTACTTACATATTATGTTGTACCCATTTTTGGGGTTGGTTTTGCAAAGTAGGTGCTGCCAAAATTTTAAGGAAATTTAATTGGACTTTTTAAAATGAATTTGGGTTGCGATTTCGGAAGTTTAAACAATGTTTCTTATCTTCTCTTGTCTTTTTAATGGTTTAGATTTCTGGGTTTTGGCTTTCTTTTAATGCGTTACGCCTGTAGACGTTGCGTAGTATCAGGGCCGTCACGTGCCAATTTCGGGTCGTGACAGGTTGAGCTAGTTTGCGCTTCCAATATACCCCCGTCATATGAGACCGTCCATCTTTTATCCAGCTCACCGTATTATGGCGGGGACACGCATGGTCTGAGTCTAGCGGCCGACACTACTCAGCCGAGCATGAGCCTGTAACAACCCTAAACTTTCCGTACAAAATTTTTCCAAAATACAGAAAGGAATACCTAAGCCTGAGAACAAGTTATAAATTTGATTTTCTTTGAACAGCAAGAAAGCACTTGTAACACATTGGTAAAGCCTTGCACTGCTGTGACGTAGCCCCTGTGATCGAATCCCCTCAGCCACAGATATTTTTAATTGATTTTTCTTTTAATTTTTTAGAAGCCCAAAGGTTTACATGTGCACTACACGTAAAATGAAAAGTCACAAATAAAACAAACACGTGGAAAATGTTGTACACACTGAACATGACGCATGGCAAGCATCCCAGCCCCCGACCCTACCAAATGTCCGGCGAGACTTTTCATTGGGTCGGCGCCGCCCCCCCCCCCCGTTGGAAAATGCTCCCAAAATTTTACCCCAGAACCCTTTCACCTACCCCACTACCCCTATTTTGTTTGTTTACTCTGAAAACATCTAGAGAGTGATAATTTCTCTCTTTAATTCATTTTTAATGCATATTTTAATTCTCAAATTCATTATCCTAAACCCTAATTTTCCCTATAAATACCACACTGCATTTCTCCCCTCCTCATTCAGAAATTCCATTACAAAAACTTTCTAAAATTTCCAAGTTCCAAAGTTATACAAGTGGAATTAGCAAGAGGCGAAGTTTCGGAAAGAATCCGGCGACGAAACGACTCCCCAACGGTTCCAATAGCTTCCCCTCTCTCTCCTCTTGTTTACAATCAGTAAGTCCCTACTCCCCTCCTCCATTTCTATTCTAAAACAAGCTATTTTCAAAACTCGTCGGAAGCGGAGTTATTCCGACTTTCGATTCGTTTTTCTTTAAAAAATCCATTTTTCTTAAACAATAAAATACCTTATTCACTCATAATGATCAACAAACATAAACAAACACATTAGAACAAGTTTCATGTCAAAAGAATCTATTATGCAACTTTTATCGCATTTTTACGGTTAAATACCATATACTTTAGTTTCGACACAATTCAACATATTCCCTTATATTACCTTTAGAAAACTCACGAGATAATGACATATCTCATCAAAACACACATTTTGACATAGCATGATAACTCTTAGGACATTAGTTAATGGGAAAATACGAATTTACATTTAAGTACCTTGAACATTCAAAAATCATTTTCTTTAAAAAGGGTGTTATTTAATTCCGTGCAATTGCGCCTCTACAACCCATTTTTGGGAACCCCGATTGGGATGATGCGGGTTATCGCATATCCTTGGGCCTAGTAGAGCGAGATGCAGACCTCCGCAAGGAGCATTCGATCTCAGTGGAATTTTTAATGCAATTTTTAAGAAAAATGTGATTTCTATTTAATAAATAAATTCTATTTTTTATAAATACTAGATATATATAAATATTATCAAAATATCTACTTTAAATATATTATATATATATTCTATGTTTTCTAAATCAAATGAATCACAAATTTCATGAAACTACCTTTACAATTTAATACCATTCCAAGATTACACTAAAGTACCATATATATGAAATCTAGGTTATATCTACTAGAATATTTCACTTTATAAAAATTACAATTATGAAAACCTTATAGACGATAATTAAATACTTGAGCAGTATTTTGAGAATATATCAAAACTATTTTTCATAAACCCCCCTCAAGTTATATTAATTTACAATAAGGACCCTAGTAAACATACGTTTAAGCGGGACCAGTTCTCTTGAGCCTCGGGGAGCCGGAGAATATGGGTGCTTGCCTATCTAAGCTAGACAACCTAACAACGGTGTTATTAACACGGTAATTATCTTGGAAAAAGACACAAATCCTGCCGTCCATATGCAGCAGTTACCGATAACTCCAAAACAATCAGGATTTCAATTCTGTTTAAATGTCCGACTCTTTTTGAGTCACGGTCAAATATGAAATCAATCTGACTTGAATTCAATTCAAGTATAACTCCATTTTCAATCTGAATCCATGAATACCATAATGCAATCCATATCAACATGAACATGACCAAACCGAACCATGGATATACTCTGATTACATGACTATCCGTTTATATCCATTCCGTTTACTGATATCATGGTTTCGGCAAGCCTTCCATTTACCACAAGACAATACAATGAAATTAGTACCATCAATACAATTAATACAAAAGATATTACGGGGTTTATAAAAGGGTAGACTGGTACGGAACATGTTAAAGGTGGCACGAGGTGGTCACTAAAAGACGTAATTACATCCATGCCGTTGTTCTGTGGTATTATCGATGAAGCCTTGTACTATGGGTTACCAAAGTCCACGGTGTAAGTTGGACTCCTCTCGTATACACTGGCATATTCTGTACCAAGTTACAACAATTACGTTAGTATAACAAATATAACATTATCTACTTCACCTGTTCTATTCTCTGTCTATTCTTCTCCTTCTTTCTTTGGGACTTACTTAGCGATTGTTCGCTAACGACATTCCTATTTCTCTTTTTCTTTGGAATGTTTTCAGGAGGACCCGACTCTGAGCAGTTCGAGACCAGTCAGGAGCACTTGGAGCAGTTCACAGAAGACCCGGAGCATTGACTTTACTTGTACTCATTTTATTTTCAGTTCATGCCATTGTTTAAGCATTGCAATTCAGACTTGTATTTACTTTCCAGTTGTACTTGTAAAGAAATATTGAATAAATAAAAGTTGTTGTTCTTTTACATCTCTTCTTGTGTACTTTATTATATTTCTTAGATACGCTTAGCGTGTTTACTTCTGAATAAATACGCCGCGTAGCCCGTCGCGTCTCCTTACTATACACCGGGAAGCGGGGCGTGACAAAGCCCGTAAATCTCCCATTGCACTACTTCACCTCGTGGATCGAGATGCACGTGCTGGGTGCTTTTGGTGTGCATAAACGGCCCCGATTTTATGAAGGATACAATTTTCCTCGAGTCATGCACTTAGTCGATGCTTCTTCTCCAGACCAAACCTAGCGAGAGGCTCGGCGATTGCATCTTCACCCAGGCATGGTTGGGGACATCATGACCTTTGTAGATAAAGTTTTGACCATCGGTAATGAGCCTTCCAAAGTGGTCCAGCCACTCCACGTTATCTTCAAGGATGGAGCTTCTGCATTGAGGGCCCGGGAGATCGTCCATTTGTACTCTATCAGGCCGGGTTTCTTGGTATTCAGACAGAACGCCTCAGTTTTGTTTATGAGATATAATCCGCACCGTTTAGCCCAGCAATCGGGTTACAACCAAGGCGTTCCCCTCGAGGCGTTCATCGTTGATCCAGTTACTACTGAGGAGGGTGTTCACAACGCGGTGCACCATTTCATGCGCCTGAATATTGGGTCCCATTTCCTGATCAGCGAGCCAAGTCATATTCCAAGGGCCTTGAATGCCTACGTTGCTTGGTATCAGCATGCAACGAGTGTAAGGAGGAAAGGAGAATGCTTCCTGACCACAAGGATTCTGTCCCAGCCAACAATCCCGCGGTCCCACTAAGGTGACGGGCAATTGATTGTCCTTCCTGGAAAGAGTGCAGTGCGGTTGTAATTCCGCAAGCTTTTCTGGATAAGCCTCGACCTGACGCTCCTGCGACTGTGGTAGCTGTGGCGTCTCCAGAGTCGGGCATTGGTTCGGAGATCGAGACCCGCCGTCCGAAGAAGCTCGTTAAGAGAAAACTCTTATCATCGGGTGTTGGTGCCAGCTCGCAGAAGAAGAAGAAATCCTTATTCTCAGCTGACGTTGTATTTGTTCAGGAGCCTCATGCTCCTTATAGCGCAGGCTTGTCCGAATACGGCACCAACGATGGTCTGTTCGAAGCTCCCGTCGCTACTGATCTTCAAGCTGCCATCGAAGCTTCGGAAAGGCTGGCCCATGAGCAAGCAGCGTTAGCTTCTCTTACAGCGTCCGGTATATTTCATTTACATTCTTTTGTATATACATTTTTTTTGAATTTAGCGCCTATTAGTTTATTTACTCATTTCGGAATTTGTAGTTTATTCACTCGTTTCGGAGTTTCTAGTTTATGTACTCATTTCGGAGTTTGTAGTTTATTCACTTGTTTCGGAGTTTCTACTTTATTCACTCATTTCGGAGTCTATAGTTTATTCACTCGTTTCGGAGTCTCTAGTTTATATACTCATTTTGGAGTGTTTTTAGTTTACCTCCGTTGGGTTTACAGGCAAATTTGTCCTAACGTTATATGCAGATAACCCCCATTCTTTACGACAGGGGTCCGTTAGGTTTGTGGTACTAGGGTTTTAGTCCGTGGTACCGTCGCGTTAGCTGATATATTCCTTAATATGCAGTCTTTAAGCCGCTATTCGAGTAGCCCCGTGACTGTCGTGTTTCTGATCCCTTCGGGGGCTGGACAAGCTGTCTTCAAGTAATTTCTTAGGTCATATTACCGTTGGAAAAGCAAACGTTAGGAATTTTCCACGACGCTTTTTACTTGAGGGTAGGCTCAATTTAGAGCCCCGATGAGTCATAACCACTTCGCTCTGGTATGGGATGATCTCCGATAGTCTTTTAGGCTTTATATGAGTTGCCGTCGAGAACCGAAGCTGAGAATATGCCATCATTTCATTTTTGTTTTAACGATATTGTACCGTTTCTTTGCTGAAGTAGGGTAGACATCTGTAGGACCTCTATGCTGTATATATTGCAATCGAAATCTGGAGCTAGGAATAGGTCATTGCTCGAAATTCATTTGATAGTTGCATCTGCATCCTGCTGAAATAAGGGGAACATCGAAATAGTCTCTGGGTTGTATATGAACTGTCAAGACTTGGAGCTAGGATTTTGCCGTGACTCCATTTCTATTTGACCCTTGGGTCTTTGTTGACGTTGTGTCTACACCCTGCTGGCATGAGAAGCACATCGAGTCGATCTTTAGGCTGTAGATGTTGCCATTAAGACCTGAAGCTTGGATTTTTCCATCACTCCACTTTTATTTGATTGTCGTGTCTGCCCCTGCTGGAATGAGGAGGGAGGGGACACAGGGATAATCTCTGAGAGCTAGGATTTTGCCGACACTCCCTTTTGATTGGCTGCTTGGAGCCTTTGTTGAAGTCACATCTACACCGAGAAGGCACGTCGAGCTGGAGCTGGGATTTTTCCATTACTCCGTTTTGATTTGGCTCCTTGGAGCATTGTTGATGTCATGTCTGCACCCTTTTAGAATGAGAAGAACGTCAAGTTGATCTCTAGGCTGCAGATGTTGCCGTCAAGATCTGGCTCTCCCTTTAACGGAGCCTGGTGGGAAAATATGGTTCCCTTTTCATTTGTGCCCATAGATTGTATACAGGGGTCAGTGTGGACTCACCTGCAGGGCAGAAGAATTTTTTTATTTTATTTTTTATTTCTGCAATGCTCTATCTTTTCAGCTTTTTATATCGCGAGAGTCGTGATTGCCCAATCATTTTGGCTATTTATCGCGATGCCAAATCATTTGGGCTCTTTTTGTTTTTACTCCCTGCTTTTTATCGCGAGTTGCCCAATCATTTCGGTTATATTTTTTTTTTATTTTTTACTCGCTGCTTTTTATTGCGAGTTGCCCAAACATTTCGGATTTTTCATACGTGTTTTTTTGCAACTCGCTGAGTTTTATTACGAGTTAGGAAATTGAGATCTGATCCCAATCTTGGCATCAGCATCGCTGCAACTGGAATGTCTCCAGGAGCGAATCATCATTTTCCTTTGTCGATTTGAATAACAAAGATGGCTTAGTAGACAGGGCTAGGATCCTGCCGACTAAGGTTTTTGACTTTATGAGCCCTAAGGATCTCATAAAGAAATTTCTCCCTACGAGTCGAGAGGATCCCGTAGGTGCATTTTCTCCTTAGGAGTCGTGAGGATTCATAAGTGTGTTTTCTCTTGTAAATCGTAAGGATCTTACAAGAGTGTTTTCTCCTTATAAGTCAAGAGGAATTACAAGTGTCGTTCACCATATGGGGACATTTCTCGCCATTGGTAGAACTTGGTAAATGAATATTTATTCGCGCCAGTGGATTGTATACAAGGGTCAATATGGACCGCCTGTAGGTCAACTTGGAGGATATGACGGCTTAAGAACAGGTTCAGATCCCTGTAGCTTAAGACGCCTGAATCCTATTGGTCGTGTGGGTCTCATAGAGAGGAATTCTCCTTACGAGCTGTGAGGATCTCGTAAGTGTATTTTTATTTTTATTTTTATTTATTTATTTAATTTTTTTAACAAGATTGCGCCCTTCCGGGTTTTCACAAGCTCGCCGGCAGTCCTGCTGTTTTTACTTACGGCGCCCTTTCGGGTTTTCATCCATGCCCATTTCGCTTGTGGACATACCATTTTTTTCTTGTTTGTTTTTCTTTTATATTTTTATTTTTAACGAGTTTGCGCCCTTCCGGGTTTCCACAAGCTCGCCGATAGCTCTGCTATTTTTACTCATGGTACCCTTTCGAGTTTTCATCCGTGCCTATTTCGCTTGTAGACGTACGTTTTTTTTTGAACGGTGAAACTCTCGAAAGTAGCTTCATTGCAGGTGATCCATCTGTTTGCCGGAGGGATTTGGGATGGCTTCATTGCTGGAGTAGTTGTATAGACAGTGGGACTTGAGTTGCAACCCTCGCTGTTAGGACTTCGATTGCAATATAGATCTCAATGGAGCATATCACCGTATTTGGGGGCGATGTGCTAGTTTAGGGACATTTCGATCCATTGCGCTATGTTTGAGGCAAAGTTTTAGTTTAGGGACATCTCGGTCCGTTGTTGCCATGTTTGAGGTGGATAGTTAGCTTAAGGACTTCTCGGTCTGATATTGCCATATTTGAGGTGGATTGTTAGTTTAAGGACTTCTCGGTTTTTTACCGCCATGTTTGAGGCGGATAATTAGTTTAAGGAATTCTCGGTCCGTCATCGCCATTTTTGAGGTGGATAATTAGTTTAAGGACTTCTCGGTCTGTTGTCGTCGTTTTTGGGCGACGGGGCTTTTTTGTATACTATTCTCAGAGTTTTGACTCAGGAAGATAGCAAGCGGACACGAGCGTCGTCATCTATCATTGACCTAAGTCGTGACTCGTCAAGCGTAGTATTTTTTGAGGAATCCGCCGTTTATTGGCCAGAAGGGTCTTTCGCCATGCATATCCATGAGCAGGTAGGCTCCACCTTAGTCGACTTTGTGTATGATATACGGGCCTTCATAGTTCGGCTCGAATTTCCCCCATTCTGCATGATTGGGGATCATGGGTCTTTTGACTGCTAGCACGAGCTCGCCTTGATGGAATGTTCTTGGCATGGTCAATTTTTCGTATGACCTCGTCATCCTTGCCTTATAAGCCGCCATATTTTGTTGTGCTATAAAGCGAGTTTCATCGAGGGCATCGAGCTCCTCAAGACGAAGATCAGTGTTTTCTTCATCTGTCAGCTCGTATCAAACCGCAACTCGTAGAGAAGGGAGTTCTATTTCCAGAGGAAGCACTGCTTTCGTGCTGAATACCAACCCGTATGGTGTTGTATTCGTGGCCGTTTTGAACGTTGTTCGGTACGCCGAGAGAGCTTCGTGCAGCCTTTCGTGCCAGTCTTTTTTTTGTGGATACCGTCTTTTTTATAATCTTTGTCAAAGTCTTATTTAAAGCTTCAGCTAGACCGTTGGCCTGAGGGTTATAGACTGAAGAGTATCTCCAATCTATTTTATGTTGTTGAGCGAAGCGACTGATTTTATGACTTCTATAAGCTGGCCTATTATCCGAGATAATTCATCGCGAAGTACCGAACCGATAGATGACATCTGTCCTAAAGAAATGGAGGATATTCTCCGTGTTCACCTCCTTTAGTGGTACTGCTTCTGCCCACTTGGAGAAGTAGTCGGTCGTTGCCAATATAAAACGGTGTCCTTTGGACGATGCCGGTTCAATGGGGCCAATTATTTTGGTTCCCCACATTTTGAATAGCCATCAAGCCATTGTTTGGTGTAGCGTGTTTGGATGTTGGTGGATGAACTCCCCGTGGATTTGGCACGAGTGACACTGCTTCGCATATTCGAGGCAGTCCTGAATCATCATGGGCCAATAGTAACCCATCCTTTTTATCTTCAGCTTCATCTTTCGCCCAGCTTGATGAGAACCGCAGAGTCCGTCGTGAGTTTCTTGGACGAATTTCTTTGCTTGATCCGGCCCCAGGAATCTTAGCCACATACCATCGAACGATCTCTTATATAGGATATCATTGACGAAAGCGAATGACAAAGCTCGTTTCATGAGCTGATGTCTAAACGACGCATTTTTGGGCGTTCGTTGGGATTTGAAGTAGTCTATAAAGACTTCCCTCCAATCCTTAAACTTTTCTTCATCCTCTATTTGAAGGGTTACTTGTTCGGTTGTTCCTTTTCCTTTGGATAGCTCTGTTAAGTCTTCTGAAGATATTTCTATTGGCGCGAGAATCTTACGGCTTTGCACAATGATCCTTATGGCGTCGAGGTCTTCGTCGGACAATTCCTTAGCCAATTTGGCCAATGCATCCACCTTACTGTTTTCTGCACGCGGTATACTCTCCAGGATGTAGGAGGGGATTTGTGTCAGCAGTTGCTGCACACTTTCGCCGTACTTTATCAGCTCTGGCTTGCACGTCCGATAGTCGCCATTTACTTGGCTAACGTTCAGCTGGGAGTCTCCATATATGAGGAAATCTTTGATTCCCATGTCGACAGCGATCTCGAGACCTGCTATCAAAGCTTCATATTCAGCTTCATTATTAGTCCATGGCTCCGTTAAAGAGAGGGCGTAACGCAATATCCCTCCTTGCGAAGTCACGAAGATAAGGCCCACCCGGCTTTGATTATGGGGGTGTTTTTCTTTTGCCTTTTAATGGAAGACGCTCCATCGAAGTAGAGTTCCCATTGGGAATTATTTTCTTCCTTCTCTTCTTCGATTACGTCGAACGCATGTTCATCCAGAAACTCGCAATTTAAGGGGGAGTCGGCTGGTATCGGATGCTCGGTAAGAAAGTCAGCAATGGCCTGGCCTTTCACTACTTTGAGGGGTCGATACGTTATCGAGAACTCCATCAGGAGGAGGGCCCATTTGGCAAGCCTTCCCGTTAGCATGACCCTTGACATTAGATATTTGAGAGGATCCACCTTTGATATAAAATGGACCCCATGTGCCAAGACGTAATGTCTGAGCTTAGTTATCGCAAAGATCAGTGCCATGCAATGCTTTTTGATGGGGGAGTAATTGTTTTCTACCTCCCGGAGAACTCGACTCAAATAGTACAGAGCTCTCTCTTTTCCCTGATCGTTCTCTTGTGCCCATAGAGCGTCTAGAGAACCCTCAAGGGCTATCGTATATAGAATAAGGGGTTTTCCTTTAATTAAAGGGATCAATGCCGGCGGATTTTGCAGGTATTGCTTGATTTCGCCTAGTGCATTTTGGCACTTTTGATCCCAAATGAACGGGATCCCCTTCTTCATTAAATGATTGTAGGGACGGCATTTTCCGGAGAGGTTGGTTATGAACCGTCGGATATATGCGAGCTTTCCTTAAAGAGATCGCAATTGTTTGAGAGTATTTGGCATGGGCATTTTCATAATCGCCTTGATCTTTGAAAGATTGATTTTAATACCCCGGTGTCATATGATGAATCCTAGGAATTTGCCTGAGGAGACTCCAAATGCGCATTTTAGAGGATCCATCTTCGGATTATACTTTCGAAGATGTCGGAACTCTATTTTTAGATGTTCCCACTGCTCCTCGTGAGATCTACTCTTTACCACAAGGTTGTCAATATAGCATTCGACGATCTCGTGTATGAGGTCATCGAAGATCTTTATCATGGCCCTTTGGCAGGTAGCGCCAGCATTCTTTAAACCGAAGGGTATCACCTTATAGCAGAATATGCCTAGCGTAGTCTGGAAGGCGATATGTTTTTAGTCTTCAGGATGCATTTTTATTTAATTGTATCCTGAAGATCTATCCATGAAGGAGAAGACCTCATAGGTAGACGTGTTATCGATCATTAGCTCGGTAACATGTACTGGGAAATCAACCTTTGGGAAAGCTTTGTTAAGGTCCCGAAAGTCCACGCAGATGCGCACCGTCCCATTTTTCTTCATCACCGGAACAATGTTAGCGATCCAGTCGAGATATTGAACCTGTTGGATGAAACCGGAGTCAATTAGTTTTTTAATTTCGGCGTTGATACTCATCTCAAGTTCGAGCCGCATTCTTTTTGGTACCTGTTTGACTGGCTTTATGTCCGGCGATATGGCCAGTTTATATACTGCTACCTTTGGATTTAGTCCCGGCATCTCGGAATAGTTCCATGCGAAGCAGTCTTTATATTGCATGATTGATTGTCTCGAAAGAGTGTGTTTGTAGTTAACCGCAATCAGAACGGTGTCGAGTGTTGCTAAACCGAGGTGAGTACGGGTCGTCCTCTGAGAAACGTGGAACCTTTTACTTTTACTTTAGATGTGTTGAGAAAGAGAGGAGGGATAAAGAATTTTATAGAATGGTTTCTAGATCTACGTTAAACAAGAATGTAAAATATAGATCTAGATTATTTTAAAGATGTAGTTAATATAATAAGAAGGCTTGTAGGGTTCGTTAGGATTTAGTAGTTATGGACGATTAATTAAAAGTTACCCTTTTTATCCATTAATAGATTTAAAACTAGAAAGACGGTGATGCGTGTAGATTAGGGTTTCTAGAGGGAAAAGGAATCCCACTCTTAACCCTTATCTCGACACGGAACTCCGTTCATATCTAACCTTTACCAAAACAATCATTAATCTAATCTCTAATCGCGGTCGGAACTAGCAAAGAATTGCTAGCGCGCCTGATTAGGATGTTAATGATTCTTTTGATAAAGTTCATAAACTTTATAGGACTTAAAAAGGGTTTAGGGATGTTCATCATCCATTAGCCTACCCTAATCCTACGAACCCTAACAAGCGGAGAATTACTCGGGCATGTTGGGAAAATAAGATGAAAAGACAGAGAGGGAAAACATAATGTAAAATGCAAAAGAATTAAATAAAACAACTACCTTTATTAATCAACTTGAACAATCTACACTTTATTCCTTAGAAAATGATTACAAAAACTTGGTTTGCTTATCGAACTCTTCCGAAGGAGGTAGATGAACAGTTGATGATCAGCCTGCATGCGTGAGCGTCTGGGGCTTCGTGATCGCGTCGGCTTGATAACTTTTCCAAGGGGCTCTCGGTGCCCTTTTATAGTGCAAAGGCAGAATCTTTAGGTTGAAAACTTGGTAAAATTCATCAGAGATTCATGCCAAAAAAATTTGGCAAATGATCCTTCTAGATTGCCGCGGATCCGCGGCCAACAGGGGGGGTTTGGCCGCGGTTCCGCGGCCAAAGGTAGAGATCTCTTGATGAGTTTTCTTGGGCTTTGTGATTATGACATGTGGCAATCCTAGGCACCTTCATAATTCAGAAATCTTCTCTCGGTTGCTTCCAGACTTGGTCTCCAAGTTTTGCTTCTTAATTTGGCAAGTTTTCTTCAACAATTTGATTTGCTTGATAAATTCTGCATAACAACTTGGAAAATTCTGCACAATAATCTCAAATAATATTTAGTAGACTTAGTTCTACTAGGATTTGGTCAATGAATTTATTTGCATACATTTTCCTACCAAATGATAATTAAAATATATTAACACATGGAAAATGGTGTCTTTACACATAAACCCCCATATGTATGATATATTATAATAAAATCCTTTTTTAATATGAAAATGGTAGGAAAAATGTAATACAAATGTGTAGTTTTATCAACTGAACAAATACCCCCAAACTTATTTTTGATCGTCCCGAGCAAACTAGTTTATTTAAGAGGAGAAAAAGAAAGGAGAAAACTAAGCACACTTTCGTAGGCAGACACGATTGCACTGAGCACGTGCAACAAGCCGTTAAACCTCTAGGTGTCCCTAGTAGGAGGAGTGTTGTCTCCTGAGGGTTTTCAGCGGATTACACCCACAAAATCCTATAACAAAAGAAAGATGGCGAAATTTACATATAAAGATAAGAACCATAAAAGAAAGACTTTGAAAATAAGAGTTTCCAATTATACTAGCTTTTCAGTTGTCATGAGCCCTATCTTAATAGTCATGAAAAAATGTTAGAAATCACATTATCTCTCAATAAAACATCGTCTTTATTCTTCATTCCTATCTTTCTTCCAAACATTGATCATATACCCCTACGTGTGTGTAATGGACATCCCTACACTCAGAGAATTCAATTCAAGCTATCATACTCTTGTCCATCTACCTCAGTACTTTTTAACTTAATGAATATTTAGATTTGCTCACACAGTTTCATGCGACCGTTAATACTTCTTGAGATACTAACCGACCGATTACTCATGTGCTTGCTGATTCGGTGATAATATTTTCCTCGTCTTGCACCACCTAAGGCTTAGCAGTGACTCCCAGACCAGTTGGCCTTAGGGCACTAGGTGAAGAGGCATCCTCGCTATATTTTTTTTATTGCTGCCTTGGCGATACAAAACCAGTGTTCATTTTTTTTTCTTTCACCATTTTTATATTTTCTTCATTTTTTTCATTTCCTTCATACTTAGACTTTTAGACAAGAGCATTTCAAGGTATCCTCTACTATCCCGAGTTTCAAGACGTGTGTAAGTGCGTATAGTAGGGTATCAACATTCAAATGTTTGGCTTCTAGAATAGAAACTATTTTTCAGACTTATTTTTATCCTCAGATTAGTGACTTCCTTCATCTTACTAACCCTTGGGACAACAGCTCATAACTACTTATTACTAGTTCGTTTAAGAAAACTTCTAATTTTCTTGGTTTTCTTAAACTATTCCTATCTTTTGGATGTAATTTTTCACTTTCTACTCTTTTGTTATCAAAAATTTTGTTTTGCTTATATATAGTATAATAAAAATATGTATGTGTAAATAAGCACAAACCTCCTCCAAACCTATTTTCAACAGTGTCCTCACTGTTGCTATCTGCTGGATCACAAAAACCTGTAAGCTTGGGAGGACATTATTAATGGGGGCAAGAATATATGAAAGTGAAAATGCTCCCCCAAATTTATTTTTGGCTCACAAATTTGAGGACAAAAGTTATGTCCAGGAGCCAAAAATATACCCCCCCTCAAACATGAGTTAGACAATACGAAGCATTTTAAGAGGGGGTGAGTCTTTTGATCAAAATAAAACTTTACAAAGAACAAAAGTTAACACCAACCATTCAAAAATTTTATCAGTATATCGTATAGGTTGGTAGAAGAATGTGTTGTATCGACTCAAGAAAAAGTAGGGAAGGGATAAGAGGTGGTCTGGAAAGGGTTTGAAATTAGAGAAAAGAAAGAATGAGGATGAATGTGAATGATTAGGAAGAAGGAATGGTGACGGTCCAACCTCTATAGGTGGAGATTGATTAATCACAAAATCCGTATTGTTTAAAAATTCAAGTTCGTCAGCAAAAAGTTCTTCCAAACTTTTATCAATGGTGTAATTGAACATTTTGCTGTCAAAGAGTTTTGGGCCAAAATTTATCCTACTTGATTCAAAAATTATTGAGGTAGAGGACTCGAAAAACTCATCTACCTCATTTTCAAAAATATCCAAATCAAGTTGAATTTCTGGTATTATTGAACTTGAATTAACGGATTGTGATTCATCAAAACTCACTGAAACTATAGGAACAGAAGAAGAACCGGAGAAAGTAGAAGGTGAAATGGGTAAACAAATTGGTGTGTCGAGTGTTGCTGGACCAGATGTGAAAGATGGAGGCTGTATTTCGGTCTGATCTTCGGGTATACCATTATCATCAATTTCAAGACATATTTGGGGTTCGGGAAGAATTAAAGGCTCAAGATTATGACCACAAGGAAGTGAAAGGATTTGATGAATTGGTGGGACAAAATCATCTAAAATTTCGGGTTCATCAATCAATATATCCCCCAACGTTAATCAGCTCATTCAAGTGAAGGTTAAAATTCTCAAACTCCTCATCAACAATATGGTTTTCAATCAGTTTTGATTCAAGAGTGGAGGTGTAGAGATCACAAGGGTTGGGTATGGTTTCACTTGAAATGGACCCTTCACAGTCGGGTAAATCAAACACTACAAAGTCACACAACTTATCAGTCATTCTATTTGGTGTACTTGATGAATTTATGAAACTGGAGTTGTGGATTTCAGTTTGGAAATGGAAGGTTTGATTAGGAAGGGTGTATAATTCTGTCTCTCTACCCAAATTCTCATTTTGTCCGATGCCCGTATTATATACTGAAAAATCTTGGGCTGGTTCGGAACTCGTTGCCCTTTCATATTTAGCCATGCTTTCCTTCCATTCCTCTCTAATGCGGTTCATCATCACTATACCTTCTTCTAATTTCCGCTCAAGACTAGACTTTGGTTGATAAGGGGTTTCAGTATAAAATTGAAATTCCTGTGGATAATTAAAACTCCCAAATGACTGATTAGAAGAACTGTCTAGAGAAGGTGGAAAAGTCGGATTGGATTGATAGGAGTAGAATGGTTGCGAAAATTGGGTAGGAGTAGGATCAATATTGTGATAAGAAGAATATTGATATGGGTTGGTCAGTTGGCTATCAAACTCTTCTTTGGAAAGTGGAGGTGATGGTTGATATTGGTCCGGGTTGAAACTTTGGCCTCTAGCCCTAGCTATATGCTCAGCAATGGACATTCGTCTAGGGGCTTCCTCACTCTGGGTATCAACTGAAACATGTGTAGGATTAGGATACGGTTGATAAGACCTAGACTGAGATGGCCAACTGTTTCTTCCTGCTTGTTCTATATGATCTCTTAAGGACATGGAAGAGCCGGACGGTATACCGAAGGGATTTCGAAAACAAGAGATATCTAGTTGTGGACAGCAAAGCTCGGCAAGTGTTCTTCTGTTTAGGTCACCCATTATAAGAAGAGAAGAAGGGGGAAGGGGAAAAAAGGGGAGAAAATAATTGGTTTGTTTTGAAAAAAGACGGATTTAGACAAATCACACAAAAATGCATAAACAACCCTAGAACTATGGTTACCTAGGTCCAGTCTCTAGACCACTCCTAGACTTCCAAAGGACAAGCCGCAGGATCAATCCTCCACCGCCTCCGTACTACCCTTGTAGCCAGGTAAGTTCCAGGTAAGTGGGAAGGAACCACGGTCGTGGGCCTAATTAAAAACCACTAGCCTTCGACACACTTGCCTAGGCACTACAAAAGTAATGCGGATAAACGATAGATTACCCACGACCTTCCTCTGTCTTTATTGAGCGCGACAGTCCTTAGAGTCTGGTCTAGATATTTTTTAAATTAATGAAGGGTTGATCTATATGCTCAAATTGTGATTTGTGGGGCTTAGGAAGGGTGATGAAATCCTCACCTAATCTTGATTTGGTCTTTGCCCCTTAAAGTCCGCATTAAATATGCAAAACAAAACCTTTCACAAAACTTTTGCAAAAAGATTTTTGAGCGGCGCTATTTTGCAAAGAATCCTGCAGAAAATAGATTTTATTGGATTTGAGAGGAGAGAGAAGGAGTTTAGAATCTTACCAGAGAAGTTTAAACCCTAGATCTCCTGTTTCCTCAAGTCTGTGACTCCAGATTCCCTCGCAAAATTCACACAATAATCGTTAAATATACAATTTGCGGGTTTATGTTAATAATGATATGAATCGTCTAAGAATTCAACAAAAATAGTAAGAATAAAAAATTACGCACGTATGCCCGGCAACGGCGCCATTTGATTGTCTCGAAAGAGTGTGTTTGTAGTTAACCGCAATCAGAACGGTGTCGCGTGTAGCTTGACCGAGGTGAGTACGGGTCGTCCTCTGAGAAACGTGGAACCTTTTACTTTTACTTTAGATGTGTTGAGAAAGAGAGGAGGGATAAAGAATTTTATAGAATGGTTTCTAGATCTACGTTAAATAAGAATGTAAAATATAGATCTAGATTATTTTAAAGATATAGTTAATATAATAAGAAGGCTTGTAGGGTTCGTTAGGATTTAGTAGTTATGGACGATTAATTAAAAGTTACCCTTTTTATCCATTAATAGATTTAAAACTAGAACGACGGTGATGCGTGTAGATTAGGGTTTCTGGAGGGAAAAGGAATCCCACTCTTAACCCTTATCTCGACACGGAACTCCGTTCATATCTAGCCTTTACCAAAACAATCATTAATCTAATCTCTAATCGCGGTCGGAACTAGCAAAGAATTGCTAGCGCGCCCGATTAGGATGTTAATGATTCTTTTGATAAAGTTCATAAACTTTATAGGACTTAAAAAGGGTTTAGGGATGTTCATCATCCATTAGCCTACCCTAATCCTACGAACCCTAACAAGCGGAGAATTACTCGGGTATGTTGGGAAAAGAAGATGAAAAGACAGAGAGGGAAAACATAATGTAAAATGCAAAAGAATTAAATAAAACAACTACCTTTATTAATCAACTTGAACAATCTACACTTTATTCCTTAGAAAATGATTACAAAAACTTGGTTTGCTTATCGAACTCTTCCGAAGGAGGTAGATGAACAGTTGATGATCAGCCTGGATGCGTGAGCGTCTGGGGCTTCGTGATCGCGTCGGCTTGATAACTTTTCCAAGAGGCTCTCGGTGCCCTTTTATAGTGCAAAGGCAGAATCTTTAGGTTGAAAACTTGGTAAAATTCATCAGAGATTCATGCCAAAAATTTTTGGCAAATGATCCTTCTAGATTGCCACGGATCCGCGGCCAACAGGGGGGTGCAATGTTCTGTGATGAGATCATATAACTGCGTGAGATGAATATTTTATATTATATATATGATATATAATAAACGTTGCTTATGTTTTGCACCCGCGCTAGTCTTGCCTCCGCTCTACCGTTAGTTAAGTAACCTAACGGTGCATGACGGGACCCCGTGGCGAATGCGGATGGCATAAGCATACATTCTATTTTCATTTCTTCTTTGATGTTTAGGAAACATAATTGATGGGACCTCATTAATGGGATTAATAAAAAAGAAAGAAACCTAATGATATTGTAGAATCAAATTTTCAAAAAGGTAGCTCTAGTCATTGCTTTGCATAGTGGTATTTCTTATAGAATATCCAGCACCTCATTCGATGAGGAAAGAGCCTAAGCGGAGCTTAAACCACTCATTTTCAAATCACTCGATTCTACAACGATATCAAGTTCATTACGCAAAAGGTTTTCTTAAAAACATGTCGTAGCCCTCCGTCATTTCAGATAAGGATTGTTTTAGTATTCGTGCTGCGTTTGTTGACCTTGTCAAGGCGTAGTGTATGGTAGCTGATTAGTGTTTATCTGCAACCATATGATACGATTGGATTAGGGTAGTCCTACGGCCTTGTTGACCTTGTCAGGGTCATGCGGGTGGGTTTAATGCGATCAAGAAATGAACGGGTTGAACTTGACTTGCGGTTTATGGTTTGTTGACTTTGTCAAGGTCATAAATCGCTTGGGGCAAAAACAAATATTGGGAATTTCAAGTGTTAATATTTGCAATGAGATTGCATACCTTCTATGAGATAGTTGGATCCCGATACCCACTGCGAGTAAAAGTTACTCCTGCGAGAGTTTTGCACTTTACAATTAGCTAATCCAGTAGGTGTCTACGAAAGGTGTTAACGGGGTTACGCCCCTGCGGAAACAAGGTTATTTAATTAGTTCCATGCGCAAGTATGGGGAGACTCCCTCGGAGTACCAATACATGCCTGGCTGAACGATTGGCGAACTTATAGGGTGTAATTAATCCCGGCTAGTTTTACCTTTTAGGTTTTGATGGAAGATTTGATAAAAACAGTAGGAGCCATCCTGATTAGATAAGATAATAACCAGTCTGATCTTGCAAGAGCATACACTAAAGTTTTTTCTTCTCTATCTTTCTTGGTAGCGACCATGACACGCCTTAATCAAGATAATAATATTGATGTATTGACCGAACCCGCTTGTTATACTGAGCTGGGGAACGTTGGTTCCGCTCTACCTTATAACTGTTATAAGTCTGAGCAGGAAATAGAGGAATACCTGGATTCCCATGCGACCCGAGCGAGGAATGAGCATGTTGATGCATCTTCTTCGGGTGTGTTCGTTACCGAGAATTGTTTCTCAGTTTGTTCTATATCCTGGGTATTAGATACCGGATCAGGATTCCATATCTGTAATATGTTACATGGGCTAAAGAAAGATAGAGAACTGGGAATAAGTGATCATTCTCTCATAGTAGGGAATGGTGCAATGGTTGCAGCCAAAGCAGTTGGCACATATCACCTAGTATTACCTAATGGTAATACAATGATTCTAAACGACTGTTATTACGTACCAGAAATGATGTGCAATATTATATCAGTATCCATATTACATAAAGAATGATATAATTTTGTATTGGAGGATAATATTATGAAAATTTTCCTAAATCAAGTATTGATTGGTTTTGACACATTATGTAACAGTATATACGTTCTGAATCAAAATACAGTTCTTAACATACAAAACACACACAAGAGGAAAAGTTTAGAAATGAACGAAGCCTTCTTGTGGCACTGTAGACTAGGTCATATCAATGCGACAAGACTAGCTAAGTTATATGAAGATGGATATTTGAATCTGTTCGAATATATATCTTATGAAACTTGTCAGTCATGTCTCAAAGGCAAATTGACCAAAACTCCGTTTACTGGACACGGAGAAAAATCTACTGAACTCTTGAGACTAATACATAATGATGTATGCGGTCCCATGTCTACACATGCCAGAAATGGTTCCGCGTACTTTATTACATTCACCGACGATCTCTCAAGATACGGACATATGTTCCTGTTGAAATATAAGTCTGAAACTTTTGAGAAATTCAAGAAATATAAGTGCGAAGTAGAGAACCAAACGGGTAAAGGTATTAAAATCCTTCGATCTGATCGGAGATGAGAATACTTAAGCACGGAGTTCCTGGATTATTTAAAAGAGAATGGGAATCTCTCTCAGCTTACTCCTCCGTATACACCTCAGCACAATGGTGTATCGGAGTGGAGGAATCGCACCATATTAGATATGGTGCGCTCTATGATGAATAATGCTGAGTTACCTATTTCCTTTTGGGGTTATGCGCTTGAGACAGCCACATACCTATTGAATCAAGTTCCATCGAAATCTGTGCCTAACACACCATATGAGATATGGAGTGGAAAGAGACCATATCTTAAACGAGTTAAGATATGGGGTTGTCCGGCCTATGTTAAAAAGCAAAATCCGGACAAGCTCGAGGCACGTTCAGTTCTTTGCAAGTTTGTGGGATATCCAAAGAATTCTCATGGATATCTATTCTACCACAGTGAGGAACAAAAAGTGTTTGTTGCTCATCATGCCACCATTTTAGAAAAGGAATTTCTTGTAAAAGAAATTAGTGGTCATGAGGTAGAACTGGAAGAAGTTCCAGCCACACAAACTATAACTGAAGATTTAGTGGAACCAGAGGATTCGATAGTCCCCAACGAATCTCAGCCTCTCCGCAGATCTAGTAGGGTTTCTCATCCACCTGAAAGATACAGCGGTTTTCTCATAAACGGTGGGAGCGGGGATTGCATCATGGAAGATGATGACCCAACTAGTTTCGAGCAGGCCATCACGAGTGGGGACTCTGTAAAATGGCTGGATGCTATACGATCTGAGATGGAATCCATGTACACCAACAAAGTATGGACTTTAGAAGTTGCTCCTGAATGGGTAAAACCCATTGGAAGCAAGTGGATCTTTAAGAAGAAACTTGGTGTAGATGGAAAAGTTGAGACGTTCAAAGCTAGACTTGTAGCAAAAGGTTTTCGTCAATGACCAGGTGTGGATTATGATAAAACCTTTTCTCCAGTGGCTATGCTTAAGTCCATCCGGATCCTACTTGTCATCGCTGCATACCATGATTACGAAATCTGGCAAATGGATATCAAGACCGCTTTTCTAAATGGTGATTTAGAAGAGAGCGTATACATGACACAGCCAGAGGTCTTCGTAGACAGTGGGAGCAGCGGAAAGTTGTGCAAGCTGCTTAAATCAATCTACAGATTAAATCAGGCATCGCGGAGTTGGAACATCTGTTTTGATATAGCAGTCAAAGAGTTTGATTTCATCAAAAACGTAGATGAACCTTGTATATACAAGAAAGTTGTAGAGAGTAAAATTGTCTTCCTCGTATTGTACGTTGATGACATACTCTTGATAGGAAACGATGTTCCTATGCTACAATCGGTCAAGCTCTTCTTATCACACAGGTTCTCCATAAAAGATCTAGGTGATGTTTCCTACATCCTGGGGATTAAGATCTATAGAGATAGATCTAAGCGGATATTGGGATTGTCCTGATCCAGGTACATTGACACCATACTAAAGAGGTTTAGTATGGAAGATTCTAAGCGTGGCAATTTACCCACTTGCTCAGGAATCACTCTCTCCAAAAAAATGTCTCTCAAGACTGATTTGGAGAGGGCTCATATGCTAGGGATACCCTATGCTTCTTCAGTCGGATCTATCATGTATGCGGTGTTATTTACCAGACCGGATGTGGCCTACGCACTTAGTGTAGTAAGCAGGTATCAATCGGATCGTGGGAGGAATCACTAGACAGCTGTGAAGAACATTCTTAAGTACTTAAGAAGGTCTAAAGAAATGTTCTTGGTGTATGGTAACGGAAAACTCCAAGTGGAGTCCTTTACCGATTCGGGCTTCCAGAGTGATAAGGATGACAGTAAGTCGGTCTCGGATTTTGTCTTTACCCTCAATGGAGTGGCGGTATGATGGAAGAGTTCCAAGCAAGATACCATAGCAGACTCGACGATGGAAGCTAAATACATCGCTGCCAACAATGCCGCCAAAGAGGCTGTCTAGATGAAGAAGTTCATAACTGAACTTGGTGTGGTTCCATCCATTGAGCATCTAATACCTTTGTATTCTGTTAACAATAGAGCTGTGGCTTTGGCCATGGAACCCCGGTCCCATTAGCGATCCAGACATATTCTTAAGCGGTATCACCTGATCCGGGAGATAGTAGATCGCCGGGAGATCGAGGTCAGGAGAGTTGACACGAAGAATAACACGGCAGATCCATTCACGAAGGCCATTCCCCAGACACAATTTAAAAGACTTTTTGGGATGCTGGGTATGCGATACTACACCAACTGGTCTTAGTGCAAGTGGGAGATTGTTAGTTATATGTATGCCCTAGAGGCCATTATTGTACATGATTGTGTATTATAGTGGATGCTTGGACATATATAAAGAGGAATTTCTTGCTCGACATGATAGTATGCTATCTGGTTACTCTTTATCTTAACATGTACACTTGTGTTATTATACTGTTTCTCTGTTACATGTTGATAAAGCCTTTAGGATGCTTACTTGACTACCAGGACTATGATGCAGATCATACCAGTAAGGCCAGTGTAGTCCATAAGTACATCTTTTAATAGTTCCTAGTCGAGAGAGTATCGAGACAGGGTATCGATATTCCAGAGTAGACTAGTGTATACGTTTCTTAACCCTGTATGGGGCGATGGTTGATCCCATAGCCATTGGTGTTTGACATCAGAGATTGTACACGGGTGTTCTCCGCCGAAAGACGCGACCGGGACGTTGGGACGTCCGGCCTGAACTTCGAGGGCAAATGCTATTTGGTGCTATCCATCCACCTCTCCGAAGATACCAAGTTGATTTATGACACCATGTATCGAAGGTTTAGACAGATGCAGCCGTTGTAGCAGATTTCGTCAGATTCCCCCTCGTTTATGAGGGGGTTTTGATTGTGGGGATGCTCTTCCCTGCAGACGCAAACCCCTGCAGTTAATTACGCTACCGCATCGCGGTAACCACTTTCTCCTTCTCCAGATGGTCACTTCGTGTCGTGTGTGATTGTTTTGTTTTTTGGTTTCCCGTGGATTGTATACGGAGACTAATTTATGTTGTCGCCCGTAGGGCGTGGATTGGTCCAAATCCATATCTTCTTAGATTTGGGTTTGGGGTTGGGTTTAAGGATACGTTAGTCTCATTTGAGATTAAGATCAACTTAAACGTTTGTTAAGGATACGTTAGTTTAATTTTTGACTAAGATCAACTTAACGGGATCATTTAGATCTAACAAGAGAGCATTTGGGCTCTATTGTTTAGTTTAGGGACATTGCGGTCGATTACCAGTTTAGGGACATGGTGGTCCAAGGTTAAGGACATCATAGTCCATGGGATTAAGGACCCCTGTAACACCCGAGCCCAATGCTACTAATTTCAGTTACCGTTTGAGCGTAGTGTGGCACTCATTTCATTTATCTTGCTTGATTGTTATTTACTGTAAAATTTTACCCGGCAAATTCATTTCTGCATATAACAAATTTTGGCATCTAAAATAAAATTAAAAATATCCATCTTGGCCTACTTGACACCCCTAACCCTGTTGTAGCGTCCGTGCATCGTGTTCTCGTCCCGTTCAATGAAACGGGCGAGTTTGGACGGCTACGCTTGCGTACGTGTGTCCGTTTTGGGGGTATACTTTTTGATCATAAAACACTCCATTTTAAAATTTGGATCCCGCTTAAAATCCTATTATTTCAATTTCAAATTTTTGGACCCAACCCGGGCGCAATTTGGAAATGTTTTATTTTGCGCCAAAACCCCAAATTTAATATTTTTATAACCATCGAATATTTCCTTAACCTTATATATTTTTTTTACTGTTCCCGCTAATCTTTAAAATCTTTTTATTTATATTATTTCTAAATCTTTCACAGATTTTCCATTCTTAGCCAATCGCATTCCTTTTAATTCCTTGGGCCCCACCTGCTTCTATCTCTTTCTCTATCTCTCTCTCTCTATCCCCGATCTCTCTCTCTCTCCCCTGAATCTCTCTCTCTCTCTCTTTAACTTTTATCTCTCTCTTCTCTATATAATTTCCCTCCTTCATTTCTTTTTTTAAAACCGTAGAACGTAACCCATCGCCGTGCCCTAGCTACCGCCGCCTCCCTCCTCGCCGCCGCAGCCCCGATGCCGACGCCTCTACCACCGACCTCCTCGCCTTCTCAGCCTCATCGCACCCACGTCCTCCTTCATCGATCACCGCGCGCCCTGCACCCTCATCGCGACCACCTGCACGACCCCTACACGCGTTCGACCGCCAGATCTATCGCCACCGACGGTCTCGCCTCCGTGCCCGGCCCTCGTACGACCCTCTGTAAGCTTACCTATCCGTCTCCTTCCTCTTTCCTTTCCTCTCTTTCCCTTTGCTGTAAAGTTTCATGGACTGCAGGATCTCGTCGCTGCCGTCGTAGGCCACTGCCGGAGCTCCGTCGACGAGGTCGACCGTCACCACCCGTCCAACGAATCATCGTGAGCACCTAATTCCTTTCTTCTCTGTTTTTCCTTACCCTCTTGTTTGCGTGGTCTTGACCGTTCACTGTTCTTTCATCGGCCGGAATCCGGCGATGCCGACGACGTGACCCGATGTTCCAGCGAGGTACCCCGACCCGCGTGGTTCCATTGTTCGTCGTTTGGGTTCATTCCGTGAACCGTGCGCCCGTCGCGAGTTTCCCCGCCGACGTTTTATGTTCCGTTTTTCCCGGTTCGCGACCCGTCGAGGCAAGTACCCCTTACAATATGCTATACAATATTTACAGATATATTATGACACCCTAAACCTGTAAATTTAACCTCGGTACGATAATTTCCCACTTTTTCATGTACAATATTGTTACATATCATTTACCTTTAAACTTGGAACCTACAGTTTGCAATTGAACCTAATAACCACATTTACCTGCTTAATCACATTTTTAATATTGACATAGCATATGGCATCTATCTCTATAAGTTTTGTTCCATTCGGACACTCGTATGCATTTTAACCTGTAATAGCTGTACTGAACCGTTATATAAATCATTGCACCTCTAAAAGTTCTTAAACTTGATAACATGACTAAACGACTATAATTGTCTTACTGCACTCTTGTAATCATCTCTGTGACACAATTGATAACTGTATTGCAAATCGAATGAATCTGCCTATTGCTTAATTCATTACTTATATCATGTTGTTGATAACCATGCTTGATTATATAACTGATTGTGAGCACACCTATGTATCGTTCACATCTTGACCTGACTTGCTACATGCATATTGATTGACCCAACATGGTACCGTATACTGCTTGACTTGACCTGATGTACTATGACTTGACTCGTTATCCGATCTTGTGTCTAATGCCAAACCTGACATGCAGTCCTTACGGACCGTTCCTGTTGTCTATCCAGACAAACCTGCTCTTGCCTGATCCTGTGTTGGCATTAGCTCACGATTACTGAATACCTGACTTGACATACATAACTTGGGGGTATGGGGAAATCAATGGTGAAACCTGATTTGTAACTCAACAGTTCGATACTTGTTCTGATCAGTCTTACGGGCTAGGCCAGCCCCAGAGTGATGATGCTGACATCACTCGTCTGTACCTGCTATCTTTTACTGCCTAGCGGCACGTCTCGGTTTTAGCCCGAGAGTCTGTAGACCGTGGTCCCGGGCATGCACGGGATACTATTGAGTTACATCGATGATTCATCAATTTGGTTTCAAAGACTTAGAACAGAAAACCTGATAGAACAGTTTAGTTTACCCACAGCACACTACCTTGCACTGCCCTGACTTATATTATTGTTACCCTTGTTTTATTCATGTTTATATTGCATTACCTGCTACACTGTTCATATTATGTTACTTGTTGACATGACGCGCTGACGTCTGGGTTTTGCATGGCCCAGATTCTGTACCGCTGTTGCAGTCCGAGCAGAAGTACTTCAGCCAGCAGGCTGAGCTGTGAGGTGTCAGTATTAGTTAGTTTTATTTCCTGCAGTTTATTCCTGATGTGAGCCCGCATTATGGGACATACATTTCAGTTATTTGTATTGGATCATTTGCTTCCGCATTTTATTATTCTTAACTCATGTTATATTGGATTATGGACATGTTAGATAGTTTTATTTTTTCTTGATATCTCTACAGCCGTAATGTGACTGTGGATGGATGCTTCCTACCCACAGGTAGCATGGTTGGCTATGTCACATGCCCATTTTAGCGTACTCTGGGAAGCGGGGCGTGACATGGTTCTTTTGGTATCAGAGCCATAGGATAGTCGGGTTGATTCTTTTGTAGTTGGGTATTGTACCCAATACACGAATCTGAATACCCGTGTTTAGGAAACATGTCCTGCCACCTTGCCGTTTACCATTCTTGAATCACATTCTTCCTGATTATATCTTTTACGATGTGCAAACTTCCTTTGCATATCGACTCAAAAACCTGATTCCTTGTTATCTCTAGGACTTAGGCGACTTGGGTGGAGTTAAGTAATTGTGGCTATGATACCGCGGCATAGTTACGATGCGGTACTCTATTTAAGTATCTTAGAGTTCTAGCCTTGATCTATATTCAGAATCTATCATCATGCTAATGTTGGGTGTTTTGATTTCAGGAATATGGAAGATAAAAATTTGAAGACATACCAAAGGCGTGTGGATGAAGCCGCCATGCTTGGACTGATAAGAGAAATGCTGGAAAATCAAAAGAGACAGACCGAGCTGATCCAGCAGCAAGCGGAATCATTCCAGGAAGGTTTGCGGACCGTTCAGCAGTCCGTAGACAAGGTTGAAGTTAAACCAGTTGATCGAGTTGGGACCGTAGCAGATTTCAGGCGTTTGGGTCCGTCTACATTTACTGGTTTGGAGGAGCCGTTGCCAGCAGAGTAGTGGCTAGTTGACACAGAGAATTTGCTTATTGCGGCACAGATTCCAGATGACAAAAGAGTTGATGTGGTACGCATTCAGTAAGTGGACTACGCCCGAGAATGGTGGCTTGTGGAGGAGACCCGCTTGACCAAGCCGATCAAGTGGGCGGATTTTTCTAAGAGTTTCCTGGAGAAGTTCTTCCCGCGGACTGCACGGGAGGAAATGGAAGAGAAGTTCATCGGGCTAAAGCAGAATGGAGCATCCGTGGATGTGCATGCAGCAAAATGGACGAGACTCAGCAGATTTGCTGGACCTTTAGTTTCCAACGATGCAGACAGGGCACGGAGGTTCATGCACAGCTTGGATGTGGACATCCAGAGGCAGATTGTCTCCCTGGGTTTGACCACTTTCTCACAGGTTCTTACGGCAGCTCGGGAACAGCGGAGTTTATCTGGGATGAAAGGGAGTTTGCAGCAGACAGCAGTTGTGGTAAGGAAGCCAGCATTTGTACCAAACCGAGCTCATGGTCGCAAGGGTATTCCAGTGGACCGTCATGGTGTAGTACCAATGAAGAAGCCTGTGATCGTTAATCGAAGAAGGAGCGTGATTTGTGACTACTGCCGTTTACCTGGGAACGTGCAGAGGGAGTGTCGAAGGAGACAGGGACTCTGTTTAGTTTGTGGAGCGGCATATCACAATGTCAGTGCTTGTCCGTCGAAGCTTCGTACGAGGGATGATATTCAGAAGCCTCCGCAGAAACCATTCCAAGGACAGAAGCAGCTGACTCAAGGACCTAATCAGGTTCGAGCTTTTACCTTGACAGCTGAAGAAGCTAAGGCGTCAGGAGAAGTTGTTTCAGGTACTCTACTCGTTCATGGTTTTCCCGCATTAGCGTTATTTGATTCTGATGCATCCCACTGTTTTATGTCATCCAAGTTTATAACTACACACTCGATTGCCTGCACGACCCTGTCTAGTTTCTGGGACATACACACTGGGAATGGAAAAATCATATCTAGTAGGGAATGTAAAGATTGTACAGTTGTTGTGTGCGGACGGGAGTTTTTGCAGATTTCTTGGTGATTGATACGGGCAGCTATGAAGTCATCTTGGGAATGGATTTTCTTGGCACTTTCCACGCTCACATTGACTGTAGGGTAAAGAAAGTAATTTTCCAGATTCCCGGACATCCTGAGTTTACCTTCACTGGAGGAAGCAGTTCTGTCGGGCCAGTTGAGTTTAGGGCTAGGCCGACAAATGATATTCTTGCAGCAATGAAAGTTGATTTAAGTGAAGAGCCGGCTGTTGTTCGTGATTTTATGGACGTATTTGAAGATATATCGGGTTTACCGCCGAAGCGAGACGTGGAGTTCGCAATTGATCTTATTCCTGGTGCAGCGCCAGTATCCAAAACGTATTATCCAATGGCACCAGTAGAGTTGGAAGAAGTCAAGAAACAGGTTGCTGAATTGCTTGAAAAGGGTTGGATTCGAATCAGTAACTCGCCTTGGGGAGCTCCAGTTCTTCTAGTAAAGAAGAAGGATGGCACAAGAAGGATGTGCATCGACTATCGAGAATTAAACCGGGTGACTATTAAGAACAAGCACCCTATCCCTCGCATTGGAGAACTTTTTGAGCAGCTTAGTGGCGCGAGGGTATTCTCGAAACTGGATTTGCGATCCGGATATCATCAGGTCCGAGTGAAAGCAGAAGATATTTGCAAGACGGCGTTCCGAACTCGGTATGGACATTACGAGTACTTAGTGATGCCCTTCGGAGTAACGAATTCGCCGGCAGTATTCATGGACTTGATGAACCGAATATTTTCACCTTTCTTGGACCAGTTTATTGTGGTGTTCATTGACGATATTCTGGTTTACTCGAAGAGTTTTGAAGAGCATGCTGAGCATTTGAAGATCGCACTGCAGACGTTGAGACAGGAGAAGCTTTATGCAAAGATGAGTAAGTGCGAGTTTTGGCTGGAAGAAGTGAAGTTTTTGGGGCATGTTGTGTCGGGCGATGGAATTGCCGTCGATCCCGAAAAGATTGCAGCAGTTCGTGATTGGCTAATTCCAAAGAATGTTGCTGAGATAAGAAGTTTCCTTGGATTGGCCGGATACTACAGAAGATTTGTGGAGAACTTTGCTCGTCTGGCAGAGCCGTTGACCAAGGTTAGGCGCAAGGAGGTACCTTTTGTATGGACGGATAAATGTGCGTTAGCTTTTGAGACGTTGAAGCAGAAGTTGATAACCGCCCCTATTCTGACCGTGCCAGACAATTCCGGAGGATTGGTGATTCACAGCGACGCATCTGGGAAAGGATTGGGATGTGTTTTGATGCAGCATGGGAAGGTTGTAGCGTACGCATCGAGACAGTTGAAGACTCATGAGAAGAATTACCCAACTCATGACTTGGAGCTTGCGGCTGTCATTTTCGCTTTGAAGATTTGGAGACACTACCTTTTGGGCGAAATGGTCGAAGTTTTTACTGATCATAAGAGCTTGAAGTATGTGTTCACACAGAAGGAGCTTAATATGAGGCAGCGTAGATGGTTGGAGCTGATGGCTGACTACGATCTTGATCTTAAGTACCATCCGGGGAAGGTTAACGTCGTGCCGGATGCGCTTAGTCGGTTACCAGCAATTCAGGTGTTAACTACGTAGAAGGAGCTTGTTCAAGATTTTCGAAGATTTGACTTGGAGGTTGTGATACCGCGTTCTCCAGGACAGTTGTTGCAGCTGCAAGTACATTCGTCATTGATCGAGAATATTAAAGCCGCACAATCGCAGGATCCTAGACTGCAAAAGTTTCGAGAGCAGATTGAAGTCGGACTACAAACAGATTTAGTGATCCACGAAGATGGTTCGTTGAGGTATGGTAGCCGTTTGTGTGTGCCAAAGGGAGATGCTCGTGAAGAACTTATGAAAGAGGCACACAGTTCAGCTTATTCTGTACATCCAGGAGGCACAAAGATGTACCGAGGTATTCGACAACATTTCTGGTGCGAAGGCATGAAGCGGGAGATTGCTCGGTTTGTGGCAAAGTGCTTGGTGTGTCAGCAAGTTAAGGCTGAACATCAAAGAGTTGCTGGTTTATTGCAACCACTTCCGATTCCTCAGTGGAAGTGGGAACATATAACCATGGATTTCGTGACGGCTTTACCGCGGAGTCCAAAGGGCAACAATGCAATATGGGTGATCGTTGATCGATTGACCAAGGCAGCTCACTTTATTCCTTTTCGGGTTGGTCAATCAACAGAGACTTTGGCGGAGCGGTACATGCAGGAGATTGTAAGATTGCATGGTGTACCGGTGAGCATTGTGTCCGATCGGGACACTCGGTTCTTATCACTTTTGGCAGAGTTTACAGGAAAGTTTGGGGACTCGATTGAAGTTTAGCACGGCTTATCATCCTCAAACTGATGGTCAGTCAGAAAGAGCAATCCAAACTCTTGAGGATATGTTGAGGGCATGCATGCTGGACTTCAAGGGCTCTTGGGAGGATCATCTATATTTGGTGGAGTTTTCTTACAACAACAGTTTTCAGGCAACTATCCAGATGGCTCTGTTTGAAGCTTTGTATGGTCGTAAGTGCTGTTCACCTATTTGTTGGGACGATGTCGGTGAACGAAGGTTGTTGGGACCAGATTTGGTTGTGCAGATAGTTGAGAAGGTTAACACTATCAGAAATCATATGAAGGCAGCTCAAGACAGACAGAAGAGTTGGGCAGATACGTCAAGAAGACCTCTAGAGTTCGCCGTGGGTGATTTGGTATTCTTGAAGATATCACCGACTAGAGGGGTGATTCGTTTTGGGAGTCGAGAAAAGCTTAGTCCTCGATTCGTTGGACCCTTTGAGATCTTGGAGCGTGTTGGTGAGGTAGCGTATCGTTTAGCGTTACCGCAGTCCTTGGCGAATGTGCACGATGTGTTTCACGTATCTCAACTCCGTAGGTATGTTCGAGATGAAACACATGTATTGGATCATTCGGAGCTAACGATACGGGAAGACTTGACTTTTGAGGAGCGACCGATTGAAATTGTGGATCGAAAGGAAAAGGTTCTTAAGAACAAGCTTATCCCTCTTGTACTGGTTTCTTGGGGTAATCGCTCGCATGGAGAGTCCACTTGGGAACGAGAAAATGAAATCCGACAGAAGTTTCCTCACATTTTCTTGTAGTTTTCTATCTTTGTATTCTTGGAATTTCGAGGACGAAATTCTTTTTGTAGTTGGGTATAATGTAACACCCGAGCCCAATACTACTAATTTCATTTACCGTTTGAGCGTAGTGTGGCACTCATTTCATTTATCTTGCTTGATTGTTACTTACTGTAAAATTTTACCCGGCAAATTCATTTATGCATATAACAAATTTTGGCATCTAAAATAAAATTAAAAATATTCATCTTGGCCTACTTGACACCCCTAACCATGTTGTAGCGTTCGTGCATCGTGTTCTCGTCCCGTTCAGTGAAACGGACGAGTTTGGACGGCTACGCGTGCGTACGTGTGTCCGTTTTGGGGGTATGCTTTTTGATCATAAAACACTCCGTTTTAAAATTTGGATCCCGCTTAAAATCCTATTATTTCAATTTCAAATTTTTGGACCCAACCCGGGCGCGATTTGGAAATGTTTTATTTTGCGCCAAAACCCCAAATTTAATATTTTTATAACCATCGAATATTTCCTTAACCTTATATATTTTTTTTACTGTTCCCGTTAATCTTTAAAATCTTTTTATTTATATTATTTCTAAATCTTTCACAGATTTTCCATTCTTAGCCAATCGCATTCCTTTTAATTCCTTGGGCCCCACCTGCTTCTATCTCTTTCTCTCTCTCTCTCTCTCTCTATCCCCGATCACTCTCTCTCCCTCCTGAATCTCTCTCTCTCTCTAACTTTTATCTCTCTCTTCTCTATATAATTTCCTTCCTTCATTTCTTTTTTTAAAACCACAGAACGTAACCCATCGCCGTGCCCTAGCTACCGCCGCCTCCCTCCTCGCCGCCGCAGCCCTGACGCCGACGCCTCTACCACCGACCTCCTCGCCTTCTCAGCCTCATCGCACCCACGTCCTCCTTCATCGATCACCGCGCGCCCTGCACCCTCACCGCGACCACCTGCACGACCCCTGCACGCGTTCGACCGCCAGATCTGTCGCCGCCGACGGTCTCGCCTCCGTGCCCGGCCCTCGTACGACCCTCTGTAAGCTTACCTATCCGTCTCCTTCCTCTTTCCTTTCCTCTCTTTCCCTTTGCTGTAAAGTTTCATGGACTGCAGGATCTCGTCGCTGCCGTCGTAGGCCACCACCGGAGCTCCGTCGACGAGGTCGACCGTCACCACCCGTCCCATGAATCATCGTGAGCACCTAATTCCTTTCTTCTCTGTTTTTCCTTATCCTCTTGTTTGCGTGGTCTTGACCGTTCACTGTTCTTTCATCGGCTGGAATCCGGCGATGCCGACGACGTGACCCGACGTTCCAGCGAGGTACCCCGACCCGCGTGGTTCCATTGTTCGTCGTTTGGGTTCATTCCGTGAACCGTGCGCCCGTCGCGAGTTTTCCCGCCGACGTTTTACGTTCCGTTTTTCCCGGTTCGCGACCCGTAGAGGCAAGTACCCCTTGCTACATGCTATACAATATTTACTGATATATTATGACACCCTAAACCTGTAAATTTAACCTCGGTACGATAATTTCTCACTTTTTCATGTACAATATTGTTATATATCATTTACCTTTAAACTTGGAACCTACAGTTTGCAATTGAACCTAATAACCACATTTACCTGCTTAATCACATTTTTAATATTGACATAACATATGGCATCTATCTCTATAAGTTTTGTTCCATTCGGACACTCGTATGCATTTTAACCTGTAATAACTGTACTGAACCGTTATATAAATCATTGCACCTCTAAAAGTTCTTAAACTTGATAACATGACTAAACGGCTATAATTGTCTTACTGCACTCTTGTAATCATCTCTGTGACACAATTGATAACTGTATTGCAAATCGAATGAATCTGCCTATTGCTTAATTCATTACTTATATCATGTTGTTGATAACCATGCTTAATTATATAACTGATTGTGAGCACACCTATGTATCGTTCACATCTTGACCTGACTTGCTACATGCATATTGATTGACCCGACATAGTACCGTATACTGCTTGACTTGACCTGATGTACCATGACTTGACCCGTTACCCGATCTTGTGTCTAATGCCAACAAACCTGACATGTAGTCCTTACGGACCGTTCCTGTTGTCTATCCAGACAAATCTGCTCTTGCCTGATCCTGTGTTGGTATTAGCTCACGATTACTGAATACCTGACTTGACATACATAACTTGGGGGTATGGGGAAATCAATGGTGAAACCTGACTTGTAACTCAACAGTTCGATACTTGTTCTGATCAGTCTTACGGGCTAGGCCAGCCCCGGAGTGATGATGCTAACATCACTCGTCTGTACCTGCTATCTTTTACTGCCTAGCGGCACGTCTCGGTTTCAATCCGAGAGTCTGTAGACCGTGGTCCCGGGCATGCACGGGATACTATTGAGTTACATCGATGATTCATCAATTTGGTTTCAAAGACTTAGAACAGAAAACCTGATAGAACAGTTTAGTTTACCCACAGCACACTACCTTGCACTGCCCTGACTTATATTATTGTTACCCTTGTTTTATTCATGTTTATATTGCATTGCCTGCTACACTGTTCATATTATGTTACTTGTTGACATGACGCGCTGACGTCTGGGTTTTGCATGGCCCAGATTCTGTACCGCTGTTGCAGTCCGAGCAGGAGTACTTCAGCCAGCAGGCTGAGCTGTGAGGTGTCAGTATTAGTTAGTTTTATTTCCTGCAGTTTATTCCTGATGTGAGCCCGCATTATGGGACATACATTTCAGTTATTTGTATTGGATCATTTGCTTCCGCATTTTATTATTCTTGACTCATGTTATATTGGATTATGGATATGTTAGATAGTTTTATTTTGTTCTTGATATCTCTACAGCCGTAATGTGACTGTGGATGGATACTTCCTACCCACAGGTAGCATGGTTGGCTATATCACGTGCTCATTTTAGCGTACTCTGGGAAGCGGGGCGTGACAACCCCACAGCCCGAGGTTAAGGACATCATAGTCCATGGATTTAAGGACCCCACAGTCCGAGGTTAAGGACATCATAGTCCATGGGCTTAAGGACCCCACAGTCCATGGTTAAGGACAGCATAGTCCATAGGCTTAAGGATCCCACAGTCCGTAGTTTAAAGACGTCATAGTCTATAAAATTTAAGGACGTCATAGTCCATGAGTTTAAGGACCCCACAGTCCATGGAATGATTGGTTATCGAGACCCGTCACCTCTCTGAAGACGTTGAAGGATTACAACGACAAATATCAAAGGAGTGAAGAGATGTACCCTTGAACCAATTTCGGTTGGGAGATCTGTAGTCCAATTTGGGACTAAGATCTGTTAAAAGATTTATGAGCATATGGGCTCAATTAATCTGAATGAGGGGTTTATGGCCAACTTGGGCTTGGCCCACTCAGTTAAAATGTTAAACATTTGACAAAGCTGACCGTTGATTTGAGTTCTGACAATGTTTTTGTCTTTTATTGAATGCTGAGCATTCACCATAGTTCTAGGGCTTTATTTATAGAACAATTTATGTTCTTTTAGCGCACACGTGAGGAGCACGTGGCGCGCTTGGCGCTTTGCGCCAGTCAAATAGCACAGAGCGCTTCTGCTGGGTAGCGAACACGTGAGGAGCACGTGGCGCGCTTGGCGCTAAGCATCAGATAATAGGCGCATTGCGCCAGTTTATGAGCGCAAAGCGCTATTTTATGAGCGCAAAGCGCTATTTGTTAAGTGGCGCACACGTGAGGAGCACGTGGTGCGCTTGACGCTGAGCGCCAGTCCAAGAGTGCAAAGTACTATTTGTTAAGTGGTGCACACGTGAGGAGCACGTGGTGCGCTTGGCGCTGAGCGCCAATCCCGGAGCGCAAAGCGCTAGTTGATCGGTTTTATGATCTGAGAAAATAAATTCTCGCTTATAAGAGACTTTATCTCAAGATTCTAAGAACAGAGTTCTTATTTTATAGGAGATATTTCAATCTCTTATTTGGGTGAAAGGCTTTGCCTTTATGGATCTGTGATCCTAAGAGAATTGAATTATTCTCCCCCCTTTTTATAATGAGACGTTCATGATCTCCTTTTGTAAAAGTCCTTGTTCCCTTCCGAAAGACGCGACGAAGACGCGATAGACGCCTTGCCTGAAATTCGGGGCAGATGCTAATGGGTGCTATCCGTCCACCTCTCTGACGATGCCAAGTTGATTTATGGCACCATGTATCGAAGGTTTAAATGGATGCGGCTGATATAGCAGACTTCTTCAGATTCCCCCTCGTTAGAGGGTTTTTTGATTGTGGTGACGCTCTTCCCTGCAGGCGCAAGCCCCTATAGTTAATTACGCTACCGCATCGCGGTAACAACTTTCTCTTTCTCCATATGGTCACTTCGTGTCGTAGGTGTTTGTTTCGTTTGTGGTTGCCCGTGGATTGTATACGGAGACTAATTTATGTTGTCGCCGTAGGACGTGGATTAGTCCAAATCTGTATTTTCTTAGATTTGGGTTTGGGGTTTTGGGTTTAAGGATACGTTAGTCTTATTTGGGACTAAGATCAACTTAAACGTTTGTTAAGGATACGTTAGTCTAATTTCCAGACTAAGATCAACTTAACAGGATCATTTAGATCCAACAAGAAAGCATTTGGGCTCTATTGTTTAGTTTACGGACATTTCGGTCGATTGCCAGTTTATGGACATGGTGGTCCATTGTTAGTTTAAAGACATCCCGGTCGAGGTTAAGGACATCGTAGTCCGTGGAATGTATGGTCGTCGGGACCCGTCACCTCTCTGAAGACGTTGAAGGATTACAACGAAAAATATCAGAGGAGTTCAGAGATGTACCCTTGAACCAATGTTGGTTGGGAGATCTATAGTCCAATTTGGGACTAAAGTCTGTTTGAAGGTTTATGAGCATATGGGCTCAGTTGATATGAGTTGAACATTTTATTGTTCTGGTTGTTGAACCTTTATTTGGGCTCGTCCCCTTTATTAATGCATAGCATTGGGCTCTGTAATTAAATGCATAGCATTTATCAGGAGCAAAATAATGGTCTGATAGTGCGCCACGTGGCTTGTCAGGCGCTTTGCACCAATCAAAAAGCGCATTGCGCTGGCGCATGCGAAGGTGATATGTGTCACGCTCAGCGCCAAGCGCAAGGCACTGCGTTTTATGAGTGCGTTGCGCCAGTGAGTGAGTGCGCCAGTGAGTGATTAATAATTTATTATTTAAATTCCAGTGCTGGCGCAATTGGCGCTAGCGCGCCTGCATTTGACACGTGGCGCGCAGCGCAGAGCACAGCGCAACTGCGCTAGCGCGCCTGTGTTTGACACGTGGCGCGCAGCGCAGAGCGCAGCGCAGCGCAGAGCGCAAGTGATCTGAAGCGTTGCTTCATTTTAAAATTTGAATTTTGAAACAGAGCTTTGCTCTGATTGGGGGTGCGCTGCCTTGGGCGCAGCGCTCCTGGCGCCGGTGTGTCTGCTTTTGACACGTGGCGCACAGCGCAAGGAATCTGAAGTGTTGCTTCAATTTTTGAATTTTGAAATTCAAACAGAGTTTTGCTCTGATTGGGGGAAACAGTCCTTAGTCTTATAGATCTATGATCTTAAAGAAAGAGGTGAATTCTTCTTTTTAATATGAGATGATTTCATCTTTCTGTTCTTTTTACCTTGAAGAAAATCTTCTTCTTCTACCGAGAGTTTGGCTCTTCTTTCTGAGATTTCTCAAAGTTTGTGGGGTGTTCCTCTGTATGAGACTTGAAGTCTTGGGGCCTTTATATAGGGCGAGCTGTTTTGTTCAATCAATTAAGAAGATCTTTTCTCCAATTGATTTGGGGATTTCCCCACCGTTGGATCTTTGATCCAAGGGCTTCTGATTTACAGAAGGCAATTTTCTTGTTTTTTTAACAAGACTGGGAAATCTTTTCCGTACAGAATTTATTCTGTATTTCGGTGATTTTTAATCACCTTTGGATCATTGATCCAACGGTGCTCTGATTTACAGAGCATAATCTTCTTGTTTGGAAAGATTTTAAGGAATCTTTCCTTAACAGAATTTTATTCTTATTAATTGATGATTTATCATCTTTATTCGATCTTTGATCTGACGGTAAGGAGCTTTTAGTTCCAGCGCTAGCGCACCCGTGGTGCGCTGCTTAGAGTGCAGCGCACTTGGCGTTAGCGCACCCGTGATTTGCACATGGTGCGCTGCTTAGAGTGCAGCGCTCTTAGCGCTAGCGCATACGTGCTTTGCACGTGGTGCGCTGCTTAGGGCACAACACACTTGGCGCTGCTATGAAGCATTGCTTCATTTCAAAATTTGAATTTTGAACAGAGCTTTGCTCTGATTTGGGGAAACAACAGGTGCTCATTAGAGAATGGGTACACCGAACAGGACTTGCCGAGAACTCCTAGTTGGTATTATACATATCGTCGGATAGCAGTTCTCTGGTGACACTGGTACAGGTTAATTTGTAGACCCGAGATCGTCATATAGTCTTGTGTGGTTCCCATTGTGCTTTGATTCCCTCCCTACCACGACTCAAAGGAGTCATGCAAACAGGTGGATTTTGGGTACAGTCCCGAATCACATGGAGGCAATGAGCGATGGGAGAGGTTTCGTCTCTCCCGGTTTTGGGAGTTGATGTTGCGCTTTTTCGATTGGCTATAATAGTAAGTCTCTGGCCAGGGCTGATGAGATTTACTGGTAAGTGTTATCAGTAGTTTCTCGAATCGTTATAAGCCTCACATCGGCATGACTTATCAAGTTACTGGGGTCTGACGTTTACCACCCCTAGACCCGATATGCGACATATCAGACGAAGAGACCGGAATGTACGGTAGTGTTACTTATAGGCTTTGCGGGAGTTTGGACAAGCTTGCTTGTTGATCTTCTTATCGCTCAATACCTGGGTAGCCGTTACGTCCAGCTAGTACCGCTGACGGCTTGTGGGTAACTGATGTGATCATTACCTACTGCTGGCGTATTGACGAGTCTTTAGAGTCCCACACAGAAGTTTTCTAGATCAAGCGAAATGAAGTAGGGCACATATGTGTTATGTGCGGGACCTTGATAAATACGTGTATGTGATACCGTATTTTGATCTCGCGATATAAGTTATATGTGATATAACCGGATTATTGAATCAAATATTGATTCAATGATTTGTTATATGTATATTTGATATACATATAAATGATCTTAGTCGGTTATATATGATATAACCGGATTATTAAATCAAGTGTTGATTTAATAATTTGATATATATTTATATATTTGATATATTAATATATGTTAACTAATATTCGCTCACTAAAGAATTTATTCTCTTGATGTATATATGTTGATATATATATTTATGTAATATATATATATATATATATATATATATTTGTGTATATATATTACATATACTATTGTGTCATGGTGGATGATACATAGGACATAGGTGTATGAGACTTACACCAAACTAAAGATAATAAAGGGTTTTAATTATTAAGAGTTAATTCAAAATTAAGTGGAAATTGACATGGTTTGGATGCTTGTGGAAGCATATAGAAGCCTTGACTAATTCCACTAATTTTTGTTTTACTCTAGATATTTTATAACCCAACCATTATCTTTAGCCATGGTTAACTCTCTACAAATATCTATGAGATATTTTCTTCACCCTAGTTCACACAAGTTCATCTTCTTCATCTCATTCATGCTCTCTAGCTTTGAGTGAGGTGAGAAAAGAAAAGGAGAAAGTGTTTTCTAAAGTGAGCAAAATTCTTACTTCATCAATCTATACCTAATGATGCTCAGTACTGAGAACTCCCCAGATCACAATACGTGGCAGATGACGTGTTCCGAGGATTACGGGAAAGGAGCAAGAACGGTACATTAAAGGCGTACCCCGGGCCTTCAACCCGAGGGTGTCCTCAACCTTCGATGACCTCCTAGAACACTCATATGCTCGTCTTACAAATAACCGTTGGCTCACCTATGAGCCCTCCTGCGCACCGGGCTTCCTCAGCCCTCCCAGCTCTCCCGCGAGCTATCACAGAGTCGAACTAGCTCGGCCTCCCGCCCTCTTTAGGCCGCTCGCCGAGCTAGGCCTCCTCGGTCTCACCGACCAACCCAGAGCACAGATCACAGGCGTCCCCGCCATGGCTTCGTGAATCTCGCCGCCCTACAATCCCACGTTCCACGCCATCGCGTTCTCCCGTCAACGGGCGTATCTCGTCATTAACGGAGGATCCCGCCATTTGCGCAGGCGTAGCTCCAAGGGTATAACGGCCGACGTAAATCTTGCACCCACCACCCCATGGCTGCCACTATATAAACCCCCTCTCAGACGACTCGGATAAGGCAATTCTATCTGAATAGGCCGCTACTCTGCCCAAATATCTCGACTAACTTAATCGTCGGAGGGTACACGGTGGTACAACCACCCCGGGACTTCTTTGGACGTAGATCGGCCTCATTCCAAACCAAGCCCACTGAGATCCAAACACTTCAGGAGGCAACCTTCAAACCTAATCTCAGCCATTCATCAACGCTCGTCAACAGATCAACGGAAGACAACATCTGAAGGAGATCCAGACCTCCATCAGTTGGCGTCGTCTGTGGGAAAGAGGATTCCACTCAACGAAAGTTGATCTTCCGATCTCGAATTCATGGCGAGTGATCACCGCAACGATCCAAGCACTAGCCACCGCCCTTCTCACAACGGAGGCGAGGACGGATCGTCTCCTCCCCCGAATGTCGTTCATGCCCTGTCAGCCCGAATCGATAGGCTCGCATCCATCGTGGATGTCCTTGTCCGTGTCCAAACGGCAGGACGAGCCCCCCAGGTCGCCGCTCCCCCACCTCAGGACCGGGACCTCCACATAGGGGGAGAAGACACTGCCCACGCTGGCACGACCGGGCAGCGCCTCGCTATTTCTGGCGGCCACAGATCTCCCGTGGCAACCAACTCAATGACCCGCTGGGCACCTCACTGCTCCACGCCGAGGTCTCGTGAAAAAGCACCCCGCCCTGAGGCCCATCGCGCTCATGTCCTTCCCGAGGAGGTGTTGGTCAGCTCGCTTGCCCCCAGGCATGGCCGGCACCCTCTCCCTTGACAGGGTCGGACGGACGGAACTCACCATGGTAGCTCGAGGATGACCTCGCCAGATGACCTGAGGAACCTCATAAAACGGAACCGGAACGGTAGCCAGGCGCAGGTCGCCAGCAAGAGGGGCCATCACTCCGAGTATGCCGAATCCTCGGGATACCACAACTGACTCGAAGCCCTCGAAAAGAAGATCAAGGGTATACATCGGGAGAGTCGCCCTTCAAGCGAGGGGCTAGATATGCCGCCGACTCGCTTACAAAGCCCTTCACCGAAGAGCTGCTCGCTATCCGCGTCTCCTCCAGGAACAAGCCTCCAAAGGTGTCCCTCTTCGACGGAAAGTCTGACCCGAAAGACCACTTGGACGTGTTCACGGTGGGGATGAGCTTCCAGGAAAACTCTGGCACCGCCCAATGCCGAGCGTTCCCTGCCACTCTCATCCGTGCTGGATAAGATTGGTTCCGAGGACTCACGCCACGCTCCATCTCTACCTTCGATGAGCTGGCCGCCCAATTCCTCGGCCATTTCGTCGGGAATATAAGGCAGAAGCGGACCGTCGACCACCTCTTCACTATAAAGAGCGGGGACAAGGAATCTTTCAATGGATACATCACCCGCTTCTACAACGCTCTTTTTAAAGTCCCTGAGCACCGGGAAGAGATGGTCATCACGGCCCTTAGGTCGGGTCTTAGGCACAAGGAGTGGCTCCGATCCTTTGCATTAGCGCAACCTAAGACCATGGCCGAGGTAAAAGCCTAGACCGAGCGAGAGATCTAGCACGAGTCCGGGGTGAACGCGAATCTACCCCAGACCGACCAGGCCGATCAAAAGAAGAGAGCCAGAGGAGAGAAAAAGAAGATTGACCGGCCGAAGCCATACTCCCCGAAGTTCCAGGAGTATACCCCACTCAACATCTCCCAGACAGAGCTGTTGGAGGAGGCGAAGGGTGAAAGATTCTTCAACTCCCCTCGGTCAACAATAGGGTGGCCAAACGGACACGGGGCCCCTACTGCGCCTTCCATGGGTCACAGGGACACCCCATCGAGAACTTCAAACAACTCCGAGACTACATCGAGGAGTTAATTCGCTCGGGGCACCTGGCAAAATACTTGCGGGAAAAGCGGCAAGCTGACCGGGAGCAAGAGAACCATCCCCCTCCCGGTGAGCTGACGATCGGCCAAATCATGGTCATATCAGCGGGGGTGCGCCTGGGTCCGGCGAGACACGACGCCCCCTGCCGGTCGAGGGGAATAGCAGCTAACTTAGGAAGAGGATCAAAGCAACCGAGCCCATCACCTTTACCGACGAGGATCTCCACGGGATATCCTTGCCTCACAAAGACCCCCTGGTGATTACAACACGGGTCAACCGCTACGAAGTTCAAAGGATACTGGTCAACTCGAAGAGCTCGGCAGACATCTTCTTCTACGACTGCTTTCTACATATGGGGCTTGCCCCGTCGCACCTGAGGCCGACCGCCCATATCCTGTCAGGGTTTACTAACCACTCCATCCCGGCAGAAAGAGTGGTCACCCTCCTACTTAACATCGGGGAGGGAGGTCGTACGCATACCGTGCCTGTGGAGTTCATCATAGCCAGAATTCCATCGGCCTACAATATCCTCATGGGACGCTCCATGCTAAACACCCTCCGGGCCCAGATATCGACCTACCACCTCGCGATCAAGTTTCTGCTCGACCAAGGCGGAATAGGCCGGGCCTATTGGAACCAGGAAGCCGCAAAGATTTACTTCACAGCGACATCTATGCCCGAGGAGCGATGCGATGACTTAGAAAGCACGGATGGTTTCAGGGGGTCCTTGGATACTCGAGACGAGCAAAAAGAAATCCGAAGAGCCCCGGTGGAGCCGCTAACGGAGGTCCCCCTTGTCGAAGGGGACAATGAACGAACCGTCCAAATCGGGTCACTCTTAACAGGGACTCGGCGCGACGACCTGGTCCACTTCCTCAGAGAGAACTCAGACGTGTTCGCCTGGGCGCCCGCCAACATGCCTGGGATCGACCCCAAGGTAATATCATATAAGCTCGGGGTCAACCCGGCGGTCCGACCCGTCAAGCAGAAGAAACGAAGCTTCGCTCCGATCAAGCAAAAAGCGATCAAGGACAAGGTTGACAGGTTGCTTGCAGCCAACTTCATTTAGAACGTGGAATACTCGGAATGGTTGGCGAATGTAGTCATGGTTAGAAAGGTAATCGGGAAATGGCACATGTGCGTCGACTTCACCGATCTCAACAAGGCCTGTCCGAAAGACAACTATCCCCTCCCTCGGATAGATCAGCTCGTCGCTTGCCATGAGCTACTCAGCTTTATGGATGCTTTCTCCGGCTACAACCAGATCCGTATGAACCCGGTAGATGAAGAGCTCACCGCATTCACAACGGACAGGGGGGTATACTGCTATAAGGTGATGCCCTTCGGCCTCAAAAACGCCGGGGCTACGTACCAACGCTTGGTCAACAAGATGTTCAAACCACAAATCAGGAGGAACATGGAGGTTTACGTCGACAACATGCTTGTTAAATCGACCTCGTCGGATGAGCACGCCAAAGATCTGAGCGAGACTTTCGACGTCCTCCGCAAGTACAAAATGAAACTGAATCCCGCCAAGTGCGCGTTCGGGGTCACTAGCAGAAAGTTTCTCGGATTCATGGTTACCCATCGAGGAATCAAGGCTAACCCGGAGAAAATCGGTGCAATCCTCAACATGGCCGCGCCAAAGACCAACATCGAAATCATGCGGCTTATGGGGAGGGTAGCCGCCCTGAGTCGTTTCATGTCAAGATCCGGGGAAAAGTGCCTCCTATTCTTCAAAGCCCTGAGGAAGATCCTAAGGTTTGAATGGTCGGAGGAGTGTCAGATCGCTTTCGAGCAATTGAAAATGCACCTAGCGACTCCCCCACTACTCACCCGTCCAGTTGAAGGAGATGGGCTATCGCTATATCTAGCGGTGTTCGATCAAGCTGCAGACTCGGTGCTCGTCCGAAAGATCGAAGGAGTCCAGAGGCCGGTCTACTATGTAAGCCACGTCTTTAAGGACGTGGAAACAAGGTACCTGGCCATAAAGAAGATTTTCTTGGCGCTTATAGTGGCCTCAAGGAAACTACGGCACTACTTCCAGGCACACACCATCCTCGTTCTCACCGAGCGCCCTTTAGGGGCCAGTCTCGCCTCCCTCGAGTCTTCTGGTCGTTTGGAGAAGTGGATGTAGGAGTTATCCCAATTCGACATCAAATACCGCCCGAGGCAGGCTATCAAGGCGCAAGCCCTGGCCGATTTTATCGTCGAATGCACTATCCCCAACAAAGAGGCGGTGGCCGTGTCGGCCCCCGGATCTCAACCCTCCATTGAAGAGAGGCCTGACTTTGTCCCTGATTGGGTCCTTTACGTCGACGGGTCATCAACCAAAGAGGGTTGTGGTGCAGGCTTCGTCATTCGAGGCCCGAACAAGGAAAAGATGGAGTATTCTTTGAAGCTCGGGTTCAAACCCTCAAACAACGCCGCGGAGTACGAGGCTTTGCTAGCTGGACTGTGAATCGCCTCCGGAGTAGGGCTGAAGACGATCCGAATCCGCAGTGACTCCACCCTAGTCGTTGGACAAGTGACCGACCATTTCGAGGCACGGGAACCTCTGATGGTGAAATACTTAGTCGAGGTAAGAAGACTACAAAAGGACTTCGACGAAGTTCAAGTAGAGAAGATCCCCCGGCACCTAAATGCCCAGGCCGACGCCCTGAGCAAGCTAACTTCCTCCTATACGACCAACGACAAGAGAAATATCCTCTTCGAGGTCTTGCCACGGCCCAGCGTAGAAGACAGAGAGACACCACTCCAAGTCTACACGGCCCGGGAAGAAGGTCGGGATTGGAAGAAGCCCCTTGTGGAATTCCTGAAGGAGGGTACGCTCTCAAACGATCGAGGGGAAGCCCGCTGCCTCCGAGCCAAAGCCAGCCGTTTTGTTTGGAGCAAAGGAAACCTCTACAAGAAATCCTTCATTCAACCCCTACTTCGGTGCGTCGATCCCCATGAAGCTGACTATGTCCTTCGTGAAGTTCACGAAAGGGTCGGCGGAGCACATCAAGGGGCCCGCACTTTAGCCCAGAAGACACTCCTCTAAGAGTACTATTGGGCGACCATCTATCAGGACGCTCAGAAGCTCATCAGAAGGTGCAAGAGCTGCCAACTCCATGGCAGCATACCCTGCCTTCCGGCTAACGAGCTAACAGCTCTAACTTCCCCCTGGCTATTTGCCCAGTGGGGAATGGACATGATAGGCCAATTCCCTACTGGTATGGGCGGGCACAAATACATCCTCATCACGGTGGACTACTTTACTAAGTGGATCGAGGCCATCCCCATCAGAAAATCGGACGCCACCACGACCATCAAGTTCATGCAGAACAACAAAATATTCCAGTTCGGGATCCCGAGGTGTATCATCACCGACCATGGGACGAATTTCGAAAACGAAAATGTTAAAGGGTTCTGCAGCGAATACCATATACTGACGAAGTTCGCCGCGGTCACGCACCCCCATTGCAACGGGCAGGTCGCAAACCGGGACGTCATTTGAAGTCTTCGAGCTCACCTGGAAGGACGACAGGGTAGTTGGGTCGACGAATTACCCCGGGTCTTATGGGCCTTGCGCAAATCGAAGAAGACCCCCACTGGAGAGACCCCCTTCAACCTCTGCTACGGCACCGAGGCGATGGTCCCAGCAGAGATCGGGCTGCCCAGTTACAGGGTCGAGCACTTCAATGACGAAGCAAACACCTCAGCCCTCCGAACTAACTTGGACATCTTGTTGGAGAAGCATGACCGGGCACAGATCAGAGCTTCCTCTTACCAACAACAGACTGCCCGCTACTACAACGCACGAGTCAAGCATCGCGCCTTCAAAACCGGAGATTTAGTCCTAAGGCGGAACGAGTTCGTTGATCAGGGCAAGTTGCTCAAGTTTTCTCCGAATTGGGACGGCCCGTTCCTCGTCTCTGAAGTCTTGCCCGGTGGGACCTATCGCCTACAAGACGCTGCAGGTCACAAATTTCCACGGCCTTACAACGCCAAGAAGCTCAAGTTGTACCTTTGAAAAGTATATCTATGAATACATATTTCTTCTTCAGCAAAGCGATGTAAATTTTTCTAAGTTTTTTAATAATGAGAAGGAACTTCCCCTATGTTTCCCTCTTCCTCGGTTCAAAGCTCACGGATTTCGTTTCGCAAAAATACTCAAATGCACCCAGAAGAAAAAAAGGAAACAATAGAACATCACAAAAAGGAGAGCTTTATTTATTTTTCAAAACGAATTGTGGGCGCCTCAGCCTTACATAAAAATTGAAGTTACAAAATAGGGGGAACGGGGTCAAGGAAGCATTGCTGGTGATACTCCGTGGAGATCTCCGCCAGACGAGCCCTTGCCTCTTCAGCCCGCTCCTGCTAATGCTACCCACGAACTCGGGACGCCACGGAAACGCCGGGCCCTCCATCTGCCGAGCCCTGGCTTGCGATCTGTCTCTGTTGGAAGCACTCCAAATAAAGGGCCAAAGATCAGTTGTGCTTGCTCTTCGAGATGAGGCCGAGCATATAGATCGTAAAAGGGCGCCCACGTAGGAAGCATGTGAGGCGCTAGTTTTTTTATATGGAGATTTAATCTCTATTGATGTTTTTTGAGAGGTTAAACCTCTGTCATTGGTGTTTTGACCATTAACGCTCACCAAAATCACTATTTTTGAGAATTTGGGGTTGTGTTTTTAGAGAACTAAGTTCTTGATTTGAAGGAACATAGTTCTTGGAGTATTATGGACTTCATTTTTTTCTTTTTGAATTTGTTCTTCCCTGAATGTTAGATTCTCAAGAACAAGATCTTTCCGATAAGAAAGAAATTCTCAACTTATGGGAGACTTATCTTGTGGATCTTAGATCCAGAGAAAAAACTAAGTTCTTTTAAAAGGGTTAAACTCTTAGATGTGATAGAGATATTTTGGTCTCTTTTCTTTTTCTAGGGTTTCGAGAAGGAAGGTTTTCTTCTTTGAGAATTGAATTCTCTATTCTCTCGAGAGCTCCCTGTATTTTTGCAAAACCTTATTTGGGGTTTTTTTTCTCCTTGACTATGTATGTGTGTGAGACTTGAAGTCTCGGGTCCTTTATATAGTGGAGGCAGATTATTAATTAGTTTTGAGAAAATCTCTCATCGAGAGATTCCAATTAATTTAATTGGTCTCAAAATTGATTTGAATAATTTTACCCACCGTTGGATCTTTGATCTAAGGACTTCTGTTTTACAGAATATGTGTTCTTATTTTTAACAAGATTGGGGAAATATTCTCCCATATACAGAATTTATTCTGTCAAGTGGTGATTATTAATCACCATTGGATTTTTAGTTCAAGGGTTCTCTATTTTACAGAGAGCAATCTTTTTTTTTGTTTAGAATGATTGAGAGAATATACTCCCAAAATAGAATTGTATTCTATTATTGGATCATTGATCCAACCAAGAGTATCTTTCTTATTTAGAAAGATTTGGGAGATATTTTCTCCTAATAGAATTTGATTCTTTATTTTGATAATTTATCATCTCCGTTGGATTTTTGATCCAACGGCTCTGTTTAACAGAGAGTATCCCAACTTTTGTTAGGGAAACGTAGAATTTAATTCTACTGATATGAACTTGGACGCTGGCGCTCACGTGTTATGCACATGAGCGCCACTTAAGAATTTAATTCTTATGATAGGTACTTATGTGCTTTGCACATTGGCACCTGTGTGAGGAGCACGTGCAGCGCCATCTAAGAGTTTAACTCTTATGTAATAAATTCTTCTGTGCTTTGCACATTGGCGCCCGCGTGAGGAGCACGTGAGGTGCCACCATAGGATTTAATCCTATAAAATTGGCTCTAGCGCTGGCGCCTTCATGGAGAGCACATGAGGCGCCGCCTCATTAAATCTAACAGAGCTTTGATATTTTATTAGGTTTAAATATTGTGGAATCAATCATCTCCTTGCTGGCTTCTGTGATGGCCACATATTCGGCCCGTCGTTGACAATGCCACAACTTTCTACAACTGAAAGAGCCAACTAACTGATGTTCCACCAACTTTGAATACGTGCCCCGTTGTGCTCTTCCCACTATCTTGATCTCCCGAGTAGTCCGCATCAACATAACCTTGCACCTTTAGAGAGTCATCCCCGAAACATAAACAATGACTGGACGTTCCTCTGAGATATCTCAATATCTACTTCACCGCATTCCAATGTTCATTTCCCGGATTTTGCATGTACCTGCTCACAACCCCCACACCATGTGCAATATCTAGTCTTGTACTCACCATCACATATATCAAACTCCCTACCGCAAACGCATAAGTCACTCTTGCCATCTCATCTTTCTTATCTTGAGTTGACGGGCACAACTTCTTACTGAGTTTGAAGTGTTTCGCTAAAGGCGTACTCACTGGTTTTGACTTGTCCGTGTTGAACCACTTCAAAACCTTTTCCACGTAGTTCTTTTGCCATAACCATAGCTTTCGCTACTTCCTATCTCTTATGATCTTCATACCCAGAATTTGCTTCGCTGCACTCAAATCCTTCATGGAGAATTTTTCAGCCATCATCTTCTTTAGATTTTGAATTTTCTCGAAATTCGGACCCGCTACCAACATGTCATCCACGTAAAGTGATAAAATAATGTAGTCTCCATCCTTGAAATTCTGATCGTTCACACAGTGATCTGAATCATAGCGCACAAATCATGTCTCTGACATGAACCGATCGAACTTGAGATACCACTGTCTTGGAGCTTGTTTGAGGCCATACAAGTTTTTTCGCAGTCTACGTATTATGTTTTCTTTCCCCTTCACCTCATATTCCGGTGGCTACATCATATAGATCTTCTCTTCCAAATCTCCATAAAGGAATGTCATTTTCACATCCAGCCGCTCTAAGTGCAAATCCTCCACCACCACGATACCGAGTATCATCCGAATTGAAGTCATCTTCACGACTGGGGAAAATATCTCTTGATAGTCTATATCATGCTGTTGCGCATAACCCTTGACTACCAAGTAAACCTTGTACCGCTTCATGCCATCAGTCGCATCCTTTATCCTGTACACCCACTTATTTAGCAACGCCTTTAGACTCTTGGGTAACTTCACGAGATCCTATGTACGGTTTTTCTTCAAAGAATCCATATCCTCGTTCATAACTTGTTCCCACTACTTACTAACACCTTCTTGTGTCGCCTCTGCAAGGGATTCAGGCTCTTCCAAATTTGTGTACAATATGAAGTCGGTAACAAATTTTTCAGGTAGCCAAATCTCTTGTGTAGATCTCCTTAGAACTGGTAAATATGGTTGTTGAACTTGGTCTTCAATATGTTCTTGAACCTGATCCTGCATTGCCGTGCTCGTCTCCTCCATATTCTGACTTCCACTTGTAGGCACCCAATTGCTCTCTTGAGTTCCATCTAGCTCGACGAACTTTGACACTGCACCAGCATTGGCTTACTTTTCTTCATTGTACAAGTGTTGCTCATCAAAGACAACATTCCGGTTTCGTATTACTTTCTTACTTGTGTAATCTCACAACCGATATCTGAACCCATCTCCTCCATACCCGATGAAAGTACACTTTCTGGACTTGGAGTCAAGCTTACTCTTTTCCGTCTTATCAATTAAAGAATATGCAATGCAACCAAATATTTTGAGGTGCGAAGAATTAACCGGTTTACCTGACCAAATTTCTTTCGGAATACCTCCATCGAGCGCACTTGTCGGGCTTCTGTTGATCAGACACACAGTAGCATCGACAGCTGCTACCCATATGAATTTCAGCACATCTGCATCCAAGGTCATGCTCCACACCTGTTCTAGGATTGTTGATTGTTCGTGATAAAAGAAGTGTTTTTTTTGTAAATAACCGCAATCAAGATGGTGTCGCTGGTAACTAACCGCGATGAGTACGGGTCGTCCGCCGGGAAACGTGAACTCTTTTCTTGCTTTAGACGAGTTGATAAAAGATAAGATAGTTTGATTGTCATTATATTTTAAAACGGATATAAAATTGAAAATGAAAAGGCTTGTAGGTTTCATAGGACTTAGTAGTAATGGATGAATAATTAAAAATGACTTTTTTTATTTTTTAATAGTTTAAAACTAGATCGATAGTGATTAATGTAGATTAGGGTTTTTAGAAGAAACTAGGGTTTCCCCACTACTAACCCTTGTCCTTTCATTGATCTCTATTCATGTCTGGCCCTTAACAAAACAAGTGTTAAACCAATATCAAATCGTGGTCGAGCCTATCAATAAATTGGTAGCGCGCCCGATAAGAAGGTTAATATTTATTTTGCTAAAGTTTATAAACTTTAAAATGTATAAAAGAAATTAAAAAATTTTCTCATCATTTATTCTATCATATCCTACAAACCCTAACAAGCTAGGAATTACTCGCTCATGGCTAACTTAGAAGAGAGGATGAAGGTGAATGAAAGTATAGTTAAGATGCAGAAAAGTAATGCGTAGAAGTAAGTGCAGAAATTAAGTGCAAAAAGAATTTAAAATAAAAACTATATTTATTAATCAACTATTGCATACAACTTTTCTCCTTAGAAAGTAGATTACAAGAACCCTAGTTTGCTCTAGATCTCTCTCTTGTTGAAGGTAGATGAACAGATGATGATTACTCGAATACGTGGATCTCTTGGATCTCTTGATCTCTTCGGTGATGATTTTCAATGTATAGCTCTCAGTCCCTTATATAGTCCTTGAAACCAGAAACCTTAGATTCCATATAGAAATAGATGAAGTTAATATCATGATCCCAAAATCCCACATCCAACGGCTCAGATTTGACCGCTGAACCGCCGCATAATACCACGTTTGGCCGCCCTTCCGCCGCGCTTTGGTGGAATCATGACTTGAGATTTTTTCTGGCTTTCTGTGTCGACATTTGGAGATCCTTTTGATGTATGGATTCTGAAAATATTGCTCTGAGTCTCTGCCGTTGCTAGATTCCTCGATTTGCTTCTAAAATTTGGCAAATTCGGTTTCGATATCCCGATTTGATTCGGATCTCTTACTTGGATTCCAGACCTGAGCTAATATCTACACAATATCTCAAATCAAAGTGTTAGTAGCATTTGGTATTTTTGAGATATTATCCTAACTATTTATATGATATAATATCTTAAGAATATTGATTAGAAATATTTGATATGATATACATATTTTAATTATTAATATTTCATTTAAATATTATATGCATCCCTCTTATATTAATTATAATGTAGAAACATATGATAATAAACTTTTACAAATAAACCCACATATGTTCTATATTTACAATTAACAACATTTAGCAGTTAATAATAGTAGAGAAAATGTTCATACAAATGTGCAATATTTTAGACTAAACAAATACCCCCAAATTTATCTTTGATCGTCCCGAGAAAACTAGTTATTAAAGAGAAAAAGAAAAAAGAAAAACCTAGCACACTTTCGTAGGCAACACAATTGCACTTAGCATGTGCAATAAGCCTTTAAACCTCTATGTGTCCCTAATAGGAGAAGTGTTGTCTCCTGAGAATTTTCAGCGGATTACACCCACAAAATCCCATAATAAAAGAAAGAAGATGAAAGTTATATACAAAGAGAAGAACATATATAAGAAAGAACTTGAAAATAAGTATTCCAAACTATTCTAGCTTTTTAGTCGCCATGAGCCCTATCTTAATAGTCATGAAAAATGTCAGAAATCATATCATCCCTTAATAAAACATCGTCTTTAGTCTTCCTCCCTACCTTTCTTCCAAATATCGATCATATACCCCTACGTATGTGTAAAATATATTACTACACTTAGAGAATTCAATTCAAGCTACCATACTCTTATCCATCTTCCTTAGTACTTTTTAGTCGGTAAATATTTCAGATGAAATTGCTCACACATTCTTCATACGACCGTTAATACTTCTTGAGGTACTAACCAAACGATTACCAAATGTGCTCACTTATTAAGGCGTAATTAGCAATATCCTAGTCTTGCAACACCTAAAACTTAGCAGTGGCTCCCAAACCAGTTGGTCTAAGGCACCAGGTGATAAGGCACCCTCGCTATTTTTTTTTCAACTGCCTTAAGTAATTGCAAAACCAGTGTTCATTTTTCTTCACCATTTATATTTTTTACGTCATTTATATTTTATTTATATATTTTTTTTCCATCATACTAAAGCTTTTAGATAAGAGCATTTCAAGGTATCCTCTACAATCCCAAGTTTTAAGATGTGTGCAAGTGCGTATAGTAGGGTATCAACGTTCAGATATTTGGACTCAAGAATAGAGACTATTTTTCAGACTTATTTCTATTCTCGGATTAGTGATTCCTTTCATCTTACTAACTCTTGGGACAACATCTCATGACTATCTATTACTAACTTCGTTTTAAAAATATCTAATTTTCTTGCATTTCTTAAATTTCTTCCTATCTTTCATATGTATTTTTCACTTTCTAACTTTTATTATCACAGAAAAATTTAGTGCTTTTTATAATGCAAAATGATGCGTGAATAAGCAAAAACCTCCCCCAAACGTATTTGCAGCAGTGTCCTCACTGATGTCACCTTTTAAGATCAAAACCTATAGATTTAGGAGGAAAAGTTCTCAATTATTAGCAAAATAGGACAAAAGTCAGTGACGGTGAAATCCTCCCCCAAATTTATTTTTGGCTCACAATTGCGTAAAAATTTATTTTTCTTTCAAGAGCAAAAATATTTTTCTCCCTCCCCCCCTAAACTTGAGTAAAACAGTTTTTCATTCATTATTAAGCATTTAAAATCATAAGAAGGGGAGGGGTAAAATTATTGGTCTATACAAAACTTTATAAAGACCAAAAGTTAACACCAATCATTCGAATATTTTATTAATGTAACACCATGGTTGGTAGAAGATTATGTTACAGAAGAAGTGGGGAGGAGATAAGAGGTGTAATTGAACGGGTTCATGTCTTGGTTGATAGAAACGAAACAGTGATGGTGGATGAAAACGAGAATTTGAAAGATAAGGAGTAGATGGAATATTCGCATTCTCGTACTTGATAAGAAGAAGGGGTATTGGTTCAACTTCTTTGGGTGGAGGTTGATTCATCACAACATCCATGCTTTTTAGGAATGCAAGTTCTTCGGCAAAAATGTCTTCAAAACTTCCATCGATATTCCGAATGATAATCTTATCGGAAAGAAAGGTATGATATTCGGATAGCTCGACTAAATCATTCGACAAGTCAAAGGATTCGAACTTGAGTGTGGACTTGTCGACAGAAAGATATTCACGTGTATAATAAATAGCAGGATCAAACAATGATACACTAGTGGCATCGAGATTAATATCGTGAAGCTCCTCAAATTCGCAATTGTCGGAAGCTATCTTGTTAACAGAACATACATCAACTATATGAGCATAACGTTCGGAGGGTTGACTTCCTAACTTGTAGATATTAAGCTCAATTGTCATCTTCCCAAATGACAAGTTCATTGAACCTGTAACAACCCCAAATTTTCGAATTTTTCAAAAAAAAATTTCAAAACACATAAAGGGTTATTTATTACCTGAAGCACAAGACTTAAGTAATTAAATAACTCCATTTTTTTAAGAACAAAGAATTGATTTAAATTCAAAGTATACTTAGAGTATTTAATATTGCTGATATCTCTTTAAATAATTATTTCACACAAATAATTACAAGAAGGAGCTTGTAGCTCATTGGTAATACATTGTACTATTGAACCAAGACACCAGAGTTCAAATCCCATACCCCACATTATTTTTGTATTTATTTTGTTTTAAATTCTTTGGAAGCCCAACAGTCCACACACCATAACTCCCAAAACTTGAACTGAACATCAAAATCTAAAAATACCAGAGCCTTCACCCGACGACCCCCCATCTTCCGGCGCCTTGACTCGGCCGGACCGCCGAGTCCCCTGAACGGAAAAGTTGCCTCTTCGCCTTCTCTAACTCTCTGCATACTCTAATTTATTGGATCGGTTCCCGAGACTTAATTATCTCCCATTTACTACAATTTTTAATGAATTTCTATATTTTTTTACAATTTTTTTAATTAAAAACCTTTCACCTACCCTACCCTAGCCTACCCTATAAAAGCATCTCTACCCTCTACCCTCTCATCCCAAAACCCTAAGCTCACTCTCTCAAAATGTTCTCAAGAGTTGTGTACTTTGAAAACAAGTTCGCGGCGAAGGTCCGACGAAATTCCGGTGGAAATTCCGGCGACGTTTTTAGGATCAACCGGCGACGAAGTAACGCCTCGGCAACCCCTCTAGTCCCCCCTTCACTCCTTTGCTTAATCAAAACCCGTAAGTCACATTCTATCACTCTTTCTTATTCTCTAAAATACGAAATTACAAAACCCGACGGAATCGGAACAAATCCGATTTCCGATTCGGTTTTCTATAAAATTTCACTTCTCACCAATACATTCACGCTTAAACATCTTTATGTTGACTATTAAATATTTAACAATCAATTTGAACAAGTTTCATCACATGAAATGATAGCCTTTCCAATTTATCGTATTTTTTACTTAAATACCACAATATTTCGATTTCACATTTAACCCTTTAACTTTGATATACATTTAAAGTAGAACACAAGGTAATGACCTACCTCCACACACACACATATACAACCTAAAACGATATCATCAAAACCTAGAATACGATAAAACAATACTTTCATTTAAATACCATATTCTTAATAAAATCATTTCTAAAAGTTCTAGTTTTGATACACTTTTAAATAAATATCTCTTATTAGGAAAACACGATAAGTTGTGGATATCGATCGTTTATCTAAACCTGACTGTGTGGTGTCTAGGCTAGGCAAGTGAGAAAAGGTAACTTTAAAAGGCATGTCTCACGATGATTCGTGAGCAGATCCCTCCTTTCCTCATTTGTACTTACCTGACCACAATTGGCGGTGAAGAGGCGATTTGAGGCTTCTAACGACTTGTCGTTTAGACCATTTAGAAATAGGCTAGTTGACTTAGGAAACCCTAGAATCTAAAATACGGAAAATTTACACTTTTGAAAATAAATATCTTTTACTTTATAAAACCGTTTTCTAAAGAATTAGTATTTTACAATCTTTGCAAAACGCCGCTACAACCCATTTTTGGGGAACCCGTTCGGGATGGTGCGGATTATCGCACATTCTCGGGCTTAGTAGTGCGAGATTCAGACCCCCGCAAGGAGCATTCGGACTCGAAAGGTTTAAAATACGACATCTTAAGAAAATGATCTTTTTGGAATATAAAATATTTATTAAAATTATTTTTGTATAAATATATGTATATTTATCATTTAAATAGCTATTTTATTATAATATAAATTTTCCACCTTTTTTCTAAAAAATCACAAGAATAAATTTTACACTAAAATACCATGAACTTCAAATAATCAATATTATAGATAAATACCTTTATTTATAAAAACTAGAATAGTTTCACTAGAAATGTCGCAATATAAAATCCACCCTCATTACAATTCTAAAGATGAATAATAAATAATTATGGTGTATTTTGAAAAGTATATAAAAGTATTTTTACATAAAAACCCCTCAAGTTTTATAAATTACCCTAAGGACCCTAGCAATTATAAGACTTCGATTCACATTTCTGATTATCTGACTCGGGTTTGAGTCTGATTGATCTGACTTGAATATGATTCAAGTCAATCTATAATCTACAAGATTCCACTTCAATATGAACACATGAATTCATGAATCCAATATCAATCTATACAGCTTGACTGAACCGAACCATGGATATACCTATTCCTTTTACATGATTCTCAGTTATTTCATTTACATGACTCTATGGTTACAACCGCTTACTGATATCATGGCTTCTGTCAGTCAATCAATCTTGCAATCAATACAATTTACAAGATAACAATACAAACAAGACATCGCGGGGTTTAAGGGGTAAACTGGTACGGAATATGTTAAAGGTGGTCACTTAAGACGTAATTACATCCATGCCTTTGTTCTGTGGTATTATCGACGGAGCCTTATACTACAGGTTACCAAGGTCCCCGGTGTAAGTGGGACTCCTCTCGTATACACTGGCATCTTCTGTACCAGGCTACAAACAACAGCGTTAATACAACATTACAATATTATAATACAACATTAAAAGTTACTCTCTCTCTCTTACTCTCTGTCTATTTCTCCCTTATCTTTGGGACTTACCGAGCAACCTGTTCGCTGACGACATTCTATTTCTTTCTTCTTTGAATGTCGTCAGGTGGTTTGGACCCGGCGGAGATCGATCCATCTGTAGAAGACTTGGAGCAGTTTGCCGAAGATCCAGCACTTTAGTTTCATTATACACTTTTCTTTTCAGTACTTTTCATTTCCTGTTATGTCACTGTTTAGGCATCTTTTTATTTCAGTTGTATTTCTTTTTCATGTATTGTACAAAAGAATATTAATAAATAAAAGTTGTTGTTCCTTTTATATCTTGTCTCTTGTGTATTTATTTTATATTGCTTAGATACGCTTAGCGTATGTATTTCTGAGTATATACGTAGCGGATCTCGTCGCGTCCCCTTCGTCGTACACTGGGAAGCGGGGCGTGACAGAACCGTTACGACAATTGATTATCGCGTTGGAAGTTGCTAGAAAAGGTCAACCTAGAATCACCAGAATTTGGTTTCGTGGGTTTGCTACAGGCTGTGTATCTATAACTATAAAGTCCAAAGAGAATATAAATTCCCCGACTTTGATTAACACGTCCTCTAGCTCACCCCTAAATTGGGTGATAGATCGATCGGCCATCTGGAGAATGCAGTGCGGAGGTTTCAACTCTCCTATGCCTAATTGCTCATAAACAGAATACGGAAGTAAGTTAACACTAACACCTAAATCGAGTAGAGCACGATTGATATTTTTACCCCCGATCGTTATAGATATTGTAAGACAACCGGGGTCCTTTCGTTTCGTGGGCACCAATTAGGTAAGAGAATTGCTCATATTACTCGCTAAAAAACTTTTTTAGGCACTTGAATTTTCCTTTTCCTGGTGCACAAGTCCTTTAGAAGAAGGATGTAACGACTCTGAAATCTTAGTACGGAAATTCTTCTGTTAAAATATAGTATAAAGTTTCACAACCTGAGTACAAGTTATAAGTTAATTTTGTTTAAGAACAGCAAGAAATAATTTGTACCTCACTGGTAAAGCCTTGCACTTCTGTGACGTAGCCCCTATATTCAAACCCCATCAGAGACATTATATTTTTCTGATTTTATTTTTTAAATTTTTTGGAAGCCCAAAAGTTTACATGTGCAATGCACAGAAAAATGAAAAGACAGAGAAAACAAGCATGTGCACAATGTTGTAAATACTGATATGAACACATGGCATCAATCCACCAGCCCCACTCCATCAAACGACCGGAGAGATTGCCTCTTTAGCAGGCACCGACGGGCCCCCCGAGCCCAATTAACCCCGTGGTTTGCACACAAAACCCTTTCCCTACCCCTAACTCCTCTGCACTGTTTGATTGCACTGCATCAAACAGAGACCTTCAATTCCCCATTTATTCTCATTTTAATGCATCTTAATTCACTCTTTTAATTCCAAAACCCTAATTCCACACTATAAATACCACCCCATACCCCAGCCCTTCATCATTCTGAAATCCCTAGCCAAAATTCTCAAAATTTTCTAAGTATAAGTGGAGTTAGCAAACGGTCAACTTCCGGCGAAAAATCGAAACAATTCCAACGACCCCGCGACGCCACGACAACAATAATCTATTCTCCTATCTGTTCTTAATATAACCAAGCGGTAAGTCCCTTCCAATCCCTCTCCTTCTTCTATGAAAGTCTCTTTTCATAAAGTATATTGGAAGTGGAGTTAACACCGACATCTTCTTTTAAACCTCTAAAATTCCATTTTTTCTTATATTTTCTTCATGCATATTCCTACACCATGCTTGTTAACATAAAACCAATGTTTAGAACCAAATTTTAATCAAGAATAACATGCAAAATAGCTTTAACTTAACTTTTACACTAAAATACCATGAACCCCACATATCTCTCTTTTAGTATTTTTTGTTAATTATACCTTTAGAAAACTTCACGGGGTAATGACCTACCCCTCACAAACACACATGGTTCCATAGTACGATAACTCTTTCATGTAGATTGGTGTTTCGAGAAAATATTTCATTAAAATACCATTTACTATAAAAAACGGTTTTCTTTAGGATTGTATTTTAAAATTCCTTTATAAATATGCCTCTACAACCCTTTTTAAGGGACCCGCTATTGGATGGTGCGGATTATCGTACATCCTTGGGCTAGTAGAGCGAGATGCAGACTTCCTCACGAAGCATTCGGTCTCGAAAGGTTTTAAATACAGTTTTTAAGAAAAAAGCATTTTCTACTTTAAATAAAATTTAATTTTTATAATTATATAAATATTACAAATCCATATATTTTCAAAATATAACAAACTTACATTTTTCTAAGATGAAAGTTTACAGGTTCACTAAAATACCATCAATATATCAATACAAGACAAGCTTACAGTAAAATACCATGAACTATTCAAGTTAATTATCACTAAAATACCTCAAACCCTTAAAATTCATATCCATGAAAACCCTAAATAAAATAAATAACTTCTCGAGATTATTTTGAAACTATATTAAAAATATTTTTCATAAAACCCTATTAAGTTATATAAAACTATCTTTAAGGACTGCAGTAAATATAGGTTTAAGCGGGATCAATTCTCTTAAGCCTCAGGGAGCCGGAGAAAGTGAGTGCTTGCCTATTTAAGATAGAAAACTTAACAGTGTTATCAATGGTAATTGTCTTGGAAAAACACACAAATCCTGCTGTTCATGTGCAGCAGTTACCGATAACTTCCGAACCTAATTCAGGATCTAAATCAGTTACAAGTGTCTGAATCAAATCTAAGTCTAAATACAAACCTGAATCCAAACTCAAATCAGAGTCCAATTCAAACATCAAAAGCAAACATGAATACTAGATCATGAATCGTAACACTTGAACTTGACTAAAGCGAAACATGAATATTTGAACACTATGACTTGACTCGAACCATGAATACAACTTGACATGAATACATGAATACTTGACAAGAATACTTGATATATACATGAACTCAATCTTGCAACTTGATGTATTCATGGATTCGAGCAAGACTGGTAATTTTAACTGTAACGTAGAATACACGGAGTGCTGGGGTAATTCATGCGTGAATCCAACGAAACCTTATGAGTCCCACTAGATCATGAATCCATATCTACTAACACAAGTAAGCTATCATGAGGGCCCGTGTTTACTTGCTCCTGGATTACAGCCTGTTGAGTTTGGAATACTTCAATACTTGGTTGAAATCTCGTTACTAATACTTGATTCGGGTCCGTGGTTCCTTACCCCTGAATTACAGCCTGTTGGGTTCGAGAATACTCTTGAGATTGGTTGGCATTCATCCTTGAACTTACGTTAAATTAGTGTAACAACTCCAATTTCAATGTACAGAAAATTGTTTAAAAGTTAATGTACAAATGGAGTATTTGCAATCCTGTGTACACTATAAGTATTTGTTTTACTTTTGAACAGCAAGAAAGTACTTGTAGCTCATTGGTAAAGCCTTGCACTGCTGTGACGTAGCCCCTGTGATCGAATCCCCCCAACCATATTATGTTTTTATTAAATTTCTTTTAAATATTTTAGAAGCCCAAGGGTTTGCACGTGCACTACACGTAAGATGATAAGTTACAAAATAAACAATCATATGCACGAGGGAATATGATACGACAGGGACACATGGCACCAATCTGGAGCTCCCTCACCGGTTTTAGACCGACGACTTTGGCCCTACGGCCGACACCGCCGGGGCCCCCGTAGGGGATGCTCCCCATTTTTTCACCCGAGCACCTCTTCACCTACCCCATTAACCTCATATTGTTTGTTTACTCTGCATTCATCCAGAGAATGTTAAATCACCTTTAATCCAATTTTTAAAGCATATTTTTAATGCATTCTTTAACCCTCAAAACCCTAATTTTTCCTATAAATACCACACTCCATTTCACCCCTCCTCTCTCAGAATTTCATTATAAAAATTCTCAAGTCCTTATAGTGTGCAAGTGGAGTTAGCAAAAGGTGAAGTTCCGGCGAAATTCCGAGGAGATTCCGGTGACGAAACGACACCCCGACACCTTCTCTATCTTCCTCCTTCTCCCCTCTAACCTTGTATCCTGTAAGTCCCCTCTCCCCTCTCATCTTCTATTATAAAAACTTTCATTTCTAAAACCCGACGGAAGCGGAGTTATCCGACTTCCGGTTCGGTTTTCCTTTTTAAAATTCTATTTTTTCTTAATCAATAAATACCATACTCTCATATAATGTTTAGCAAACATTAAAAAACACATTAAAACAATTTTCATCTCAAAAGAACCTTTTGTGCAAGTTTTATTGTATTTTTACGGTAAAATACCACATACTTTACATTTCGCCATAATTCACATAATACTTGTATTACCTTTAGATAACTCACGAGGTAATGACCAACCTCATCACAACACACATCTTTAAAATAGCACGATGAAATTTTAGGAATATAGTTATGGGATAATACGACATTACAAATAAATATCATCAAAATTGCAAAACCGTTTCTTTAAAAAGTGTATTAATCAATTCCTTACAATAGCACCACTACAACCCATTTTTGGGGACTCCGTTCAGGATGGTGCAGATTATCGCACATCCTCGGGCCTAGTAGAGCGAGATGTGGACCTCCGAAAGGAGCATTCGATCTCGATGGAATTTTAATGCATTTTTCTTTAGAAAATGAGATTTCTACAAAAATAAATAAAATTTATTTTTATTAAATATATATATATAACTATTATCAAAATATCTATTTTAATTATATTATATAAATATTCCAAGTTTTCTAAATCAAAGGAATCACCATTACATGAAAATACCATTACAGTTCAATGCAAAATACCGACATTTCAATAAAATACCATATACTATGAAAAATAGGTTCTACTCGCTAGAAATTTCACTTTTATAAAATATACATCTATAAAAACCCTAAATACGATAATTAAATGCTTGAGGTGTATTTTGAAAATTATATCAAAATTATTTTTACATAAAACCCCCTCAAGTTATACTAAATTACAATAAGGACCGTAGTAAATATAGGTTTAAGCGGGACCAATTCTCTTGAGCCTCAGGGAACCGGAGAATGTGGGTGCTTTCCTATCTAAGCTAGACAATCTAACAAACGGTGTTTTCAACACGGTAATTGTCTTGGAAAAGGACACAAATCCTGCCGTCCATGTGCAGCAGTTACCGATAACATCAAAACTAATTCAGGATTTCAAGTTCTTTTCAAAATGTCTGACTCAGACTGAGTCTCAATCTAATCAATCTGACTTGAGTATGATTCAAGTAGAAACTACAATACAACATGAATCCATGAATCCGTCTATTCAATCTATATTGACTGAACCGAACCATGGATATACTCCGTCTACATGACTCTCCATTTATATCCATTCCATTTACTGATATCATGGTTTCGGAAAGTCATCCATCTATATAACAAAACAATACAATCAATACAAAAGACATCGCGAGGTTTATAAAGAGGTAGATTGGTACGAAATGTGTTAGAAGTGGCACGAGACTGTAACCTTAATACATCTAACCTGAATATCCATTGCCGTTGTACCGTAGCTGAACGGTTACTTGTGCTCCGTATACCTTAGTCTCCAGAATAGTGGGACTCCTCTCGTATACACTGATATATTCTGTACCAGGTACAAACAACTGCGTTAATAATATAATCAAACATTATAAGTTATATTCTCTTTCTGTCTATTCTATCTCTACTCTTCTTTGGGACTTACCGAGCGATTGTTCGCTGACGACATTCCTTTTTTTCTTTCTTTGGAATGCTGTCAGGTGATTCGAACTCATTGGAAATCGAGCCCAGCACTGAAGATTTGGAGCAGTTAGCCTTTGACCCAGAGCTGTAAGCACTTGTACATACTTTTCATTTCAGTTATGCCATTGTTTAGGCATTGCTTTCTATTCATGTATTTACTATCCAGTTGTACCTGTAAAAGAATGTTTAATAAATAAAGTTGTTGTTCATTTACATTCCTGTCTCTTGTGTACTTTACTTTATATTGCTTAAATACGCTTAGCGTGTTTACTTCTGAGTAAATACGTAGCGGGCCTCGCCACGTCCCTTCCCCGTATATTAGGAAGTGGGGCGTGACAATTAGTGTACCCAAGTAGAGACCTGTTAAGACACTTACATTCACTACATGTTCACTATACTTACACCACACAGCCATGTTACATTTGTTTTCCATGCTCATGCTATGCTGTCATTCTTATCTACTTGTTATATATTACTATACTTATTCACATATATTACGATGACACTGCATACTAAATAAACTTGTCATTACATTAAACGATATGCTGACACAACATACTTCATATTCGCTTGTTTATATTATACTTTTACTTTATCTTTACACTTTATACTTCATTTCATTTCTTGGGGACTTACCGAGCGAAAGTTCGCTGATGGTCATTCCACCCACCTTTGTTTTCTTGGAATGTTCGTCAGAAACCGTGGATACTGAGGAGGTAGACATCTCAGAGGAGGGGCACGATCAGATCGCGGCCCAGGCCTAGACCATTTATCTTCTTCTCAGTTTATGTATGCCACTTGTTTAGGCATTTCCATTCTTGTATTTTTCCTTCAGTTGATATCATGTATTATAAATGAATCAAGTTGAATATAAATAAAGTTGTTGAAGTTTTAATCTCATGTTAATTTTCTTGTCATTTTATATTGCTTATTTTATGCTTAGCGTATTTATTCCGGGAAATGACCTTCTCGAAATAAATACATCATGGCCTCGTCACGTACCTGCTTCCGTCTATTGGGAAGCGGGGCATGATAAAGGAACTTGTTAGATAGCATCTAGGAAAGGAATATTTATGTTAACTTGCTTAAAAATTTCCACAATTTTCTTCATTTGGGTACTTAGTCTATTGGCCCTTAACCTGTTTGGAAAAGGAGCTTTATCAATTAGGGTTGGGTCTAACTTTTGAGGAGAAGTTCGTGGGGATAGAATGGATCCCAAAATTGGATTTGGGATGGTCGTAGATGGTAATTCCTTCAAGGAAATGGGCTGAAGGTTCGAGCCTAGTGGAAAACGGAGAATAGAATCGGAAGAAGATGTTGGATTAGAAGAAATAGGAGAAGTAGTAGCCGGGGTTTTGATTCGTATGTCAAAAATATATACCGCAATCAAGAACGGCGTCGCTTGGTAGCTAGCCGGTGAGTACGGGTCAGTCCACAGGGATGGTGTTAATTTCCTAAATGTTCTTACGAGCTAATTCCAAAAGATGTTGGATCTTTTATCACAAAAACTAAATTGAGTTATACTAGGATTAGGAAACTTGCTAGGATTAGGTTTAGGTAAAGTTTGGTAAAATAAAGATCTCCATCTCTTTCAATGCCCTAAATTAGATATCTTTTTAGGAGTTATGGTAATTATTAATAAAGGGGATTAGGATGATCGGGAAGAAACTATGTTTCTTCCTCTAGATCCTTGTCCGTCCTTTCTTAATCCTTACCCTAACCTCCATGGAAAACATTCATATCCGGTCTTTTATACTATGGTATCACCGTTATCTCGTGGGTAGAGTGCCGTAGGGAGCGGAATATGAAAGTATGCATGGAGTCCTAATTGTTCATAAGTGATTGGCAAAGAAATGGGTGAGAGGTCTTCATCTCTCAAACCCTTCCCTATTCCTAACCCTAACAAGCGAGGAAACTACTCGCTCATTAAGGGATCTACAAAAGACATAATTTTTATTTTGTTTTGATTTAAGAGATTAATGATCTACTGCAGGTTAATAAAAATTCTATTCTAGATTAAAGTAAGGCAAATAAGAATTTATCTATCTAGGGCAGAAAATAAACCTACTTACAAATTGATGCTCTCAAAACTTCAAAAGAAATCTGAATTTTATTGATGAAAAGAGGCATGAACTAATACAAGAATTTGGGTCTCTATTTATAGGGCATAGAAAACCCTAGGTTTACAATTGCCGCGTATATGCTTTTACAAAAATACCCCTAGGAAGACTAGTCAGCGCCGCCACGAATTTTGGTAAAATTTTTACCAACTCCGTGCATGACACGGCCGCGGAACCGCGGCCGCAGCCATAGTTTGGCCGCGGTTCCACGGCCAAAAGGGAAGCTTAGGTCTTCAACTTTCTACTGCTGGCTCTGGTTATGTTGGTCTTCCTACTTCTTTAGTTATTTTCTCAAATTGGCTTCTAGGTTTCTTCCAGATCTCCCAGTGAATAATTGTAGTGGACTTTTACCGTTACTTCGAGACGAAGTCTTGAACCTTGCGCTGCCTTGTACTTTGTGAACTGATCTTCGTGTAGGCTTGATCAAGATTCTCTGTTTGTTGGTCAAAGTCTCACTTTTGTATCGTCTTTTGTCTTTTTCATTGTTTTCGTTCCGAGAACCTGTAACCTGTAACTATGTAGCAGACATGGGTCAAAAGCACCTGTTTATTTATAAAATGCATAAGAATGGGGAATGTAATAATGCAATATTATGATATGAACAAATACCCCCAAACTTATCTTTTGCTCGTCCTCGAGCAAACCTAGTTTTATTCTCGACAAAAACCTAACCTCACTTTCGCAGGGAAACGCGATTGCACTGAGCTCGTGCAACAAGCCGTTAAACCTCTAGGTGTCCCTAGTAGGAGGAGTGTTGTCTCCTGAGGGTTTTCAGCGGATACTACCCACAAAATCCTATCAATTAGGCCCATTGACTTTTATTCTCCAATTAGGTTTTCTAACAAGGAATTCTATTATCGTCGACTCATAAATTATCCATCCATATTCTTCACACTTCCTCATCATTTAACTTAAGATTATATATGTTCTGCAGACCTACTTAGCTTTTGGCATCTCTTAAGTTTTCCTTCTAGGGTTCCATCTCCACTTAGGAATTTTTATCATCTCTATTAAAGATACAAGTCCTATTCTTCACTCCTATCTCTCATCTAAACTCCAATCACATATCCTTACATGTGTGTATATATCACCCCTACACTTGGAAATTCAAATCAAGCAATCATACTCTTGTCCGTTGTCCAAAGTACTTCTTAATTGGTAAATTTTTAAATGAATTTTGCTTACACATCCTTCATGCGACTGTTAATACGTCTTGAGGTACCAACGACCGATTACATAATACGTTTGCACTTTAAAGCGTAATTCCTAGTCTTGCAACACCTAAGACTTTAGCAGTGACTCCCAAACCAGTTGGTCTAAGACACTAGGTGATGAAGCACCCTCGCTAAATATTTTTTCTATTTTTGCAGCCTTAAGTAATTACAAAAACCAGTGTTCATTTTTTTTCTTTATTCACACTTGTATTTTTTATTTTTCATCGTACTAAGGACTTTAGACAAAAGCATTTCAATGTCTCTTCTGCTATTCCAAGTTTCAAGGTTCGTGTTTGTGCAATTTGTAGGGTATACATTTTCAGAATCTAGACTTAAGCTTAGGAATTATTTTTCAAACTTATACTCTAATAAAAAATATCAATACTTTTCCTTTGTTTTGACTTAGCCCAAGAAGTGAATTCAAAATTTGCCTATTTCTAAATAAACTACAAAGACATATATTTTCTACCGTTAAACTAAAAGAAAGATTATTTTTAGGGTTTGTAATTTACTAAGTCTAAGATCTAGTTGTTCCTAACTAGTTAACCTATTTGTCAAACAAGTCAAATACGGCCAAAATTGAATACATTAATTTTTATAATTTTTGAATTTTTCAATTTTTATGGGTTTTTCTTTTTCTATATTTTTTTTTATTTTTCAATTTTTATGATTTTTATAATTTTTATATAAGGATGCAAATGCAAATATACATATGAACGCGAAGGAAGAAAACTTACCGAGCATACCCCCAAACTTAAACTAGACAGTGTCCTCACTGTTAGGCTGCACCAAGTGGGTCGATAATTTCGGCAATTTCCTGCTTATAATCATATTTACAAATGATACACACCCCCAAACTTATTTGAAGTAAAGTTTTGGAAAAATTGATCAAAAATTTGGGGGTAAAATGGAGGAGATTTAATCGGTGTAGATCGGCTCCTGCAAAAACAGGAACTCCTCCGATGGGTCCGCTGTGAGAAACGGTTTCAATCGATGTCCATTGACTTTGAATAAAGTACCGTCCTCCGGATTTTCAAGATCGACTGCACCGTGCGGATAAACGGTGCGAACTACAAATGGCCCTTTCCACTTAGAACGGAGCTTGCCGGGGTGATAATGTAACCGAGTGTCATAGAGTAAAACCTGTTGACCAGGTTTAAATGTTTTTCGCAGAAGGTGTTTATCATGGAACATCTTAGTTCGGTTTTTAACAATTACGGCATTATCATAAACCTCATCCCACAGCTCTTCTAGTTCATTTAATTGCAGCTTTCGATTGCTGCCTGCATCTCCTAATGATAAATTCAACTCTTTAATTGCCCAAAATGCCTTATGCTCAATCTCTACTGGGAGGTGGCAAGCCTTCCCATAAACAAGCCGGTATGGAGACATACCAAGATCGGTCTTATATGCAGTACAAAAAGCTCATAGTGCATCGATCAGTTTGAGTGACCAATCTTTACGGTTTTTAGAAACCGTTTTCTCTAAGATTTGCTTAATTTGCCGATTCGAAACCTCGGCTTGCCCACATGTTTGGGGATGGTATGGCGTTGACAGCTTGTGGGTAATAGAATATTTGTGCATTAAGGACTCAAAAGTCCTATTGCAAAAGTGAGAACCATTATCACTTATAATCGCTCGAGGGTGCCCAAACCGAGAAAAGATATGTTCTTTAAGAAATCGAACGACAACCTTGTTGTCATTCGTTCGGCTAGGCACAACCTCGACCCACTTTGACACATAGTCAACAGCCAAAAGAATGTACACATTCCCAAAGGAATTGGGAAATGGTCCCATGAAGCCTATTCCCCAAACATCAAAAACATCCACAACCAAAATTGGTTGGAGCGGCATTTCGTTTCTCCGCGATATCCGGCCCAAGTGTTGGCATCGGGAGCATGTCTTGCAGTATTCATATGCATCCTTAAAGAGTCGTGGCCAATAGAAACCATACTGCAAGATTTTCTCGGCTGTCTTCTTTGGGCCAAAGTACCCGCCACATGCTTGATCGTGGCAAAAAGACAGCACACTCTTAAACTCGTTTTCCGGTACACAACGACGAATGATTTGGTCGGAATAGTATTTAAAAAGATAAGGTTCATCTCAGTAAAAATGCTTTACTTAGGACAGGAATCGAAGTTTATCCTGTTTCGACCAATCTTTAGGTATCAAGCCGGTGGCTAAGTAGTTTACTATATCAGCGAACCATGGTTCGCAAGACACGGTTAAGAGTTGCTCATCGGGAAAAACATCTTTGATTGGAATTTCGAATGTAGGCGAAGAAGGAAGTCGTGAAAGGTGATCGGCCACTACGTTTTCACATCCTTTTTTGTCCCTTATGACAAGGTCAAACTCTTGTAGCAAGAGGATCCAACGTATTAGCCTCGATTTAGCATCCTTCTTCGCAAAAAGGTGGCGAAGAGCTGAATGGTCCGTATACACAATAACTGGAGAGCAGATTAAATAAGGCCGAAATTTTTCAAGTGCAAACACAACTGCTAAAATCTCTTTTTCTGTTGTTGTGTAGTTTAGTTGGGCCTCATTTAATGTACGGTTAGCGTAATAAATCACGTGCGGCATCTTATTAATGTGCTGTCCAAGAACGGCACCAATGGAAAAATCTGATGCGTCACACATAATTTCGAAGGGATGCGTCCAGTCTGGAGATGAACGAATGGGCGCAGAAATGAAAGAGTATTTCAATGACTCGAACGCTTCCATAAAAGTTGAGTCAAAATCAAATGTTGTGTCCTTGGCCAATAAGAGAGTCAAGGGTCTAGCAATCTTGCTAAAATCCTTGATGAACCGTCTATAAAAACCGGCATGGCCAAGGAAAGCTCGGATGTTTTTGACGCATTTAGGAGGAGGAAGATTAGAAATGACCTCAATTTTGGCTTTATCAACCTCTATGTCGTTTTGCGAGATGACATGTCCTAAGACAATGCCTTCTCGTACCATAAAGTGGTACTTCTCCCAATTTAAAGTTAGGTTCTTATCCCTACAGCGGGTAAGAACTGCGTCAAGATGTAGTAAACACTAGTCGAAGGAGTCACCAAAAATGGAGAAATCATCCATAAAGATCTCCAAAAACTTTTCAACCATGTCTGAAAAGATCCCCATCATACACCGCTGAAATGTAGTGGGTGCATTGCATAACCCAAAAGGCATGCGACGATAAGCAAAAGTGCCAAAAGGAGAAGTAAATATGGTCTTGTCTTGATCCTCTTTGGCGATAGGGACTTGGTTATAGCCGGAATAGCCATCTAAAAAGCAGTAGAACTCGTGCCCAGCCAATCGTTCTAGCATTTGGTCAATGAAGGGTAAAGGAAAGTGGTCTTTCCTTGTCGCGGCATTGAGTTTTCTATAGTCGATGCAAACTCGCCACCCAGTTTAGGTGCGAGTGGGTATTAACTCATTTGCCTCATTGGTAAACCGTGACGCCCGATTTCTTTAGCACAACATGAATGGGGCTAACCCACTGGCTATCCGAGATAGGGTAAATGATACCACTATCAAGACATTTAACAATCTCCTTCTTGACAGCCTCTTTCATTATGGGGTTGAGGTGTCTTTGTGGATCCCTTACCGGCTTGGCATCATCCATCAAGTGTATATGATGTTCAACTATGAGGGGACTAATCCCCTTGATGTCCGCCATAGACTAGCCAAAAGCTTGCCGATTATTTTGTAAGACCATTAAAAGGGCCTTCTCTTGCTCGAGAGCTAGAGAGGCCGATATGATAACGGGAAGGGTCTCATTCTCACCTAGATAAGCATATTTAAGGTGCGACGGCAAAAGCTTTAGTTCGAGTTTAGGAGGTGAAACAATTGATGGTAACAATGGTGTAACTGTTTCAAACTCGAAGGATTCCATCAAAGGTTCAAATCGAGTGTACGCAACCGAGTCAGATGGTTCAACTAACTCATCCGAAAAAGCAAAAGACTCAAACTCGGGTGGTGAGTCTTCAAAATTGTCTACAAAGGTGAAACACTCATAATCGTTGTTCGTCGTGAAAGCTGTGTCGGATTCTAGGAGGAATGCACTAGTGGCGTCAACACTACTGTAGTCGAACATAAAATTTTCGAACTCACAGTCCTCCTCCGCGATCTCATTGATCGAGCAAACATCAAGTACGCTAGAATTAAGCTTGGAAGGCTGATTTCCCAACTTAAAAATGTTGAGTTCAATTGTCATATTGCCAAAAGATAGATTCATTGAACCATTACGACAATTGATCACCGCATTAGAAGTCGCAAGGAATGGTCGACCAAGTATCACCGGAATTTGACTCCGGGGATTAGCTACAGGTTGTGTATCCATAATAATAAAGTCAACGGGGAAAATGAAATCCCCTACTCTAATTAACACATCCTCCAACTCTCCCCTAGGATGGGTGATGGATCGGTCGGCCATTTGGAGAGTACAATGAGTGGGCTTAAGCTCTCCAACGCCTAATTGCTCGTACACAGAATAAGATAGCAAATTGACACTAGCACCAAGACCTAATAGTGCTCTATTGATGTTCTTATCCCCAATTGTTATAGAAATAGTAGGACAACCAGGGTCCTTGTGCTTTTGGGGTAAAAATTGGACAAGAGCATCGCTAACAGCACTAGCCACGAAAACTTTCTTTGGTACTTGTGACTTCCTCTTCTTGGTGCATAAGTCCTTTAAGATTTTTTCATATGAAGGAACTTGTTGGATTGCATCCAAGAGAGGGATATTTATGCTAACCTGCTTGAACAACTCTACAATCTTCTCTATTTGTGGAGTTGGTTTATTGGATCTCAACCGGTTTGGAAAAGAAACATTTTGAAAGGTTGTTGAGTCCAATTTTTGCGGATCAGATTATGGAGTTGGAACGGATTCCCGTGTAGATGTGTTCGTGTTGTGAGAAGTGGGTTCGTTCGAGCTAGAAGAAGTAGAGCCATGTGAAGGATGAAGAATAGGCTCTAACGAAGAAGAAGAAGAAGGTGAAGAAGATGAAGAAGGACCACCGGCAGGGGTGTCATTGGTAATACCCACATTATTTTGCAACACTTTTCTGGATCTCAACGTGGTCACAGCATTTACGTTATGATTCTGCTGTTCATATGCAACATGTGCGTGACCGGGATTTGGCAGTGGTTGAGATGGAACCTTTCCTTTTTCTCGCTCGCTCAACACAGCATTGAGTTGTGCAATTTGTGCCTCAATAGATTTGATGCTTTGATCTGTGAGGCACTGTTTTGCACCAAAGATTGAATAGAAGTCTCTAACCTTGCTGCGGATTGTGTAGATTGCTTTAGGAACGCATATAGACTTCTTTCGAGCGAGTTAACCTTGTCATTATGAGGTGGAACAAAATTGTTTTGCGGGTAAGAATTGTTGGGCACAAAATTGTTCACTTAATTAGGGTAAGGATGTTGTTGGAAAGGTTGCTGAAATTGAGTTTGTGGAGGTGCTTGTTGTTGTGGAGGAGGAGGCCTTTGAAAATTGTTGTTTCCTTGGAATTGTTGATTTTAGTTCCAAGCGAAATTTGGGTGACTCCTCCAACCCGGATTGTATGTCGAAGAGTATGGATCATTTTTTTGTCGTTGCTGAAAGGCAGCATTGACTTGATCATGTCCTTGAGTAGATGGATTGTAAGGACACTCTTCGGTGAGATGTGATGGATCCGAACAACAAGCACAAACAGTTCGTGGGGGCACAACAGGGGCAGGAGAAGGCAATGAGATTTTGATCTCAATCGCTTCTAGCTTTTTCGTAAGTGCGGCCATCTCGGCCTTCATAGCAATCGACATATCTAAGTGATGTATGACTGCCCTAGATTGACCAATATAAGAAGATGATGTGGTCTTGGTGCTCTCCCACTGAATTGTTTGTTCACTAAGATCCTCAAGAAACTGCCACGCTTCCTCACTAGATTTGGTTAGAAAGTGACCTTGACAAATGGTTTCTAGCAACTGCTTCGTTGCCGGGTTCAATCCCCCGTATAATGTTTGGTAAAGTTGCCAATTTTCGATCCCATGGTGAGGGCATTGAACGAGTAGGTCTTTGAATCTTTCAAAACACTTTCAAAATGGTTCGGAAGGAAGCTGGGAAAATTGTATAATCTCATTACGGATTCTAGCAGTCTTGTGATGAGGATAGAACTTTTTAAGAAAAGCTTTCACAAACTCTTCCCAATTCTTAATTGAATGTGACGCTGTGCTGTATAGCCACTTCTCGGCTAAGTCACATAAGGTGAAAGGAATGACCCTTAGCCTTATAGCATCGTCGGATAATTGGGTTGTTTTCATCATAGCGCAAACATTTTAGAATTTGTTGATAAAGATATATGCATCTTCGGATTCCAATCCGTGAAATTTAGGCAGCATATTGATGAAGTGGGGTTTGATCTCGAAATTGTCCCCATTTGCCGATGGGAGTGAAAGACAAGTAGGTAGGGCGGTGCGGATTGGGTAGAAGAGATCCTGGAGCGCGACTCGTTGGGGCGCTTCAACAGGCGGGTGATTCGGGTTATTCGCACCTAACGGAGGTGGAATCAGTCCCGTCGGTAAGGTGTTGTTAGGATTGTATCCCGACATATCTTCGGAAGAAGATTTTGAAGGTGAAAGTGAAGAAGTGGAAAGGATTTCGACTTCGGAGTCGAAAGGTTCGTCGGTCGGTACCAACGAAACACAGACTAATCCAGCGCTAGTGTCCCTAGTCCAACCGGACATACACTAAAGGGGTAGTGTAGTCAAAAAGGTGAAGGACAGAATGTGGAGGTAAGAAAACGTTAATGAGAAGAAGTGGTGTAAGTGGAGTGCAAGGATTTCTTTAGCGACAAGTTGCAAGGTTTTGAAAAGATTTTTCCCTTTTTTTTATGTGGAGCTTTTTGCAAAAATATTTTTGAGAAGAGACTTTGACACAAATGCAATCAACCATAAATGCACAATCAGGCCTAGATCTAGGGTCACCTAGGTCAGCTAGACAGCTCCTAACTATTCCAAAGGGCTAGAAATAGGACCTCAAACCGCCTCTTCACCGCCAATTGCGGCCAGGTAAGTGCCAGGTGAGTAGGAGGCTCTCCACTACAAGTAGTGGACCTAATTAAGTAACCACTCACCTTAGACACACTTGCCTAGACACCGCAAAGTCAGGTTAGGATTAACGGCTGATGCCTACAACTAGTCCTCTGTCCTATTGAGCGCGACGTCCTTAGGGCTGAGTCTAGTATTTTTTTAATTAAATACAGTCAATGCAAATGCCTTATGTGATTTCTGGGGTCCTGGGAAGGGTGATGGAATCCCCACCCAATCTGAATTGGTCTCAAGCCCCTTAAAATCCGGTTAAAATATGCAAAACAGTAAATCACTTGCAATCAATTTTTTTAGCGCGGCGCAAAAAATCCTGCAGAAAATCAATTATTGGAAGGGAAAGATTTTTAAGCGCAAAGAATCCTGCAGAAGATTTGACAGAAGATATATGGGGATTTGCAGAAGAGAGAAAGAGGGAACAAACAGTGAAAATTCCGCGCGCTGACGTCACAGAGGGACCGCGGTTCCGCGGTGGGAGAGGGTATACGGCGGCGGATTAGCGGCGGCAGCGGCGGTTCAGGTCTCCGTAAAAATTCTGTTGTTCTGTTGTTCCAATCCCTTTCTGTTCTGATCTACCTTTTTCTGTTTAGCACTCAGGATTTTTCCAGATCCGTCGATCCTGCAAAGATTCACACAAGAAACCCTTCAAACAATAAAAGATAATAGAATTTTTATATTTTTTATTTTTTCAAATTTTTATGATTTTTTTATATTTTATATTAACCTGAAATTGCAAAAAGGAAATTTTACGCCATCCCCGGCAACGGCGCCATTTGATTCGTATGTCAAAAATATATGTTACCGCAATCAAGAACGGCGTCGCTTGGTAGCTAGCCGGTGAGTACGGGTCGGTCCACAGGGATGGTGTTAATTTCCTAAATGTTCTTACGAGCTAATTCCAAAAGTGTTGGATCTTTTATCACAAAAACTAAATTGAGTTATACTAGGATTAGGAAACTTGCTAGGATTAGGTTTAGGTAAAGTTTGGTAAAATAAAGATCTCTATCTCTTTCAATACCCTAAATTAGATATATTTTTAGGAGTTATGGTAATTATTAATAAAGGGGATTAGGATGATCGGGAAGAAACTATGTTTCTTCCTCTAGATCCTTGTCCGTCCTTTCTTAATCCTTACCTTAACCTCCATGGAAAACATTCATATCCGGTCTTTTATACTATGGTATCACCGTTACCTCGTGGGTAGAATGCCGTAGGGAGCGGAATATGAAAGTATGCATGGAGTCCTAATTGTTCATAAGTGATTGGCAAAGAAAGGGTGAGAGATCTTCATCTCTCAAACCCTTCCCTATTCCTAACCCTGACAAGCGAGGAAACTACTCGCTCATTAAGGGATCTACAAAAGACATAATTTTTATTTTGTTTTGATTTAAGAGATTAATGATCTACTGCAGATTAATAAAAATTCTGTTCTAGATTAAACTAAGGCAAATAAGAATTTATCTATCTAGGGCAGAAAATAAACCTACTTACAAATTGATGCTCTCAAAACTTCAAAAGAAATCTGAATTTTATTGATGAAAAGAGGCATGAACTAATACAAGAATTTGGGTCTCTATTTATAGGACATAGAAAACCCTAGGTTTACCATTGCCGCATGTATGCTTTTACAAAAATACCCCTACGAAGACTAGTCAGCGCCGCCTCGAATTTTGGTAAAATTTTTACCAACTCCGTGCATGACACGGCCGCGGAACCGCGGCCGCAACCATGGTTTGGCTGCGGTTCCGCGGCCAAAAGGGAAGCTTAGGTCTTCAACTTTCTGCTGCTGGCTCTGGTCATGTTGGTCTTCCCACTTCTTTAGTTCTTTTCTCAAATTGGCTTCTAGGTTTCTTCCAGATCTCCCAGTGAATAATTGTAGTGGACTTTTACCGTTGCTTCGAGACAAAGTCTTGAACCTTGCGCTGCCTTGTACTTTGTTAACTGATCTTCGTGTAGGCTTGATCAAGATTCTCTGTTTGTTGGTCAAAGTCTCACTTTTGTATCGTCTTATGTCTTTTTTACCGTTTTCGTTCTGAGAACCTGTAACCTGTAACTATGTAGCAGACATGGGTCAAAAGCACCTGTTTATTTGTAAAATGCATAAGAATGGGGAATGTAATAATGCAATATTATGATATGAACAGGTTTCATCAATGTCATCAACTTCAACTTGTTCACCAACTTTGTTATTCAGCGCTCTTCCCGATCTCAACGTAGTTACGGCGCTCACATTATGATTTTGAAGGATGAGATTTGCTCTTTGTGAGTGATCGGGATATGATAGAGATTGAGATGGAAGTCTCCATTTCTCTCTCTCACTCATCGCGGCATTTAACTGTACAATTTGTGCTTCTATCGATTTTATGCTTTCACCGTGGGAAGCAGTGTGTTGCACTAACGTTTGGATAGAAGACGTTAAATTAGTCGTCGTTTGCGTGGATTGTTTAATGAACGTTTCTATCTTTCGTTCGAGTGCAGAGATTTCATTGGTATCGGCCGTCGAAATATTATTATAAGGAGCAAAGTTGTTAGCCGGATTTTGAAAAAATTGCTGTTGAAAGGAGTGCTGAATTTGGTGTGGTGGCTGTTGTTGCTGTAGGGGAAGCCTTTGAAAGTTATTTTGGCTTAGGAACTAATTTTAATTTTGAGATTGGTTCTGGTTCCAAGCAAAATTAGGATGATTTCTCCATCCTTGATTATATGTGGATGAATAAGGGTCATTTCTAGGTTATTACTGAAAAGCAGCATTAGTTTGTTCATGACCTTGAGACAGAGGATCCAAAGGACATTTTTCTGTTAAATGGGATGGGTCAAAACAGCAACCACACACGGTTTTTGGGAGCGTAACTTGTTTTAGGGATGCTAAAGAGAATTTGTTATCTATAGCTTCGAGATTGTTTTGTATAGTGGCCATTTCGGCTTTTACTGCGATGGAAACGTCGAGCTGATGGATACATGCCCTAGATGAAGACAGTGTTGGTCTAGTGCTCTCCTATTGTAACATTTGTTCTGTAGGGTTCCTAGGCACTCCCAAGAGGTCTCACAAGGCATCAACCATGCCAATTTCAAAAATTATGGGTGCCGAGAAACCCTAATACGGATCGTTGGCTAGAATTCTAGGCGAAAAAGCAAACTAGTTAACACTTAACTACAAGAATACGGAAATACAACCTTTGTAAATCCGGTCCTCCACCTCCACGGCTCCGTGATGAAGTCCTCTCCGCTGTCCAAATCAAATCCCGGGCTCTAGCGTCGGTTTCATCGGAGAAAGAGCGGGCTAGGTCATCGACGACGTGCCGAAGATGATCTACGTCGAGGCATCGCTAGATCAAGCTCCAACTTCACCAAGTCAAGAAAACTTGTGAAGGAAACACACTCTACTACTTGGCAAGAGATAGAGGATGAAGAAATAGGAAGTGGGTAGACTTTAGAATTGGATTTCTCACTCATTTCATCAATCCACCATTGATGAAGTGAAGCTTCTTCATCTTTAAGAAGAAGAAGAAGATTAAGATAATCTTATGATAAGTTATTATAAAAGAATAATAAAATGATTCTTATCATAAAATTAACCATGGTCAAGTGTAGAGACTAAACTAGGGTTAGTGGGAATGGTTAGGGTTAAGGATGAGATAAGAATGGTTGACTTGATCAAAGCTTCAAGAAGCTTCAACATAAAAACAAAACAAGCCACCATCCTTAAAACTTTCCAAAATGAATATATAAATAAATAAATAGATAATAAGAGAATAAACAAAACCCTAACCACTCTCACAACCATGGTTTAATCTTCACACAAATCCAAGTTAACATGTATCATCAAACATGACACAATCAAGTGCACAAAAGTATATCACATATACAACTTGTGCAATGCAAGTGAGAAAATCCATTTAAAGTGAACCAATACTAGTTAATGCAAAGCAATATATCAAATATATAATTATGCATTAAATCATTAAATCAACACTTGATTCAATGATCCGGTCATATCGCATATAACCGACTAGTATCCAATGTATCGGCTTATCGAATCAACCCTCAATTCGATAACTAGGTTATATCGCATATAACCATTCGATACATTCATCGCGAGAATGGAATACGGTATCACATACACGCATTATTCTCGGACCTGCACATATCTCATATGCGCTCCTATTTCGTTTCGCTTGAGCCAGGAAACCTCTGTGTAGGACTCTAAAGACTCGTCAATACGCCGGCAGCGGATGATGATCATATCAAACATCCACAAGCCTCAAGCGGTCTGCTAAACGTAACGGCCACCCGGGTATTGAGCGATCAGAAGATCGACGAGCAAGCCCGCTCAAACTCCAGTGAATCCAACCAGTAACACTTACCGTACAGTCCGGTCTGATCGTCTGATATGTCGCATATCTTGCCTAGGGGTGGTAAACGTCAGACCCAATAGCTCGATAAGTCGTGTCGATATGAGGTCTATAACAGTTCGAGAAACTACTGGTAACACTTACCAGTAAATCTCAGCAACCCTGGCCAGGAATTTCCGGTTATAGCCAATCGGACACAGCGCAACATCAACTCCCTATACCGGGAGAGACGAATCCCCTCCTATCGCTCATTGCCTCCATGTGACTCGGGACTGTACCCAAAAACCACCGTTTTGCACGCCCTCTTGGACGTGGTAAGATGGAAATCAAAGCACAGTGGGAACCACACAAGACTCTATGACAATCTCGGGTCAACAGACTACTCTGTACCAGTGTCACCAGAGAACTGCCATCTGACGTAAGGTATAATACCATCTGGGAGTTCTCGGCGAGTCCGTCCAGTGTACCCAGTCTCTACTGAGCACCCGTATATCATCTCTAATGTCAAACACCAATGGATATGGGATCATCCATCGCCCATCTGAATGGGTCGAGAAGGTATACGTTAGTCTACTCTGGTATATCGATGCCCCGTCTCGATACACCCACGACTAGGGACTTTGAAGGATGTACTTATGGACTACCATGTCCCCACTAGTATGATCCGCATCATAGTCCAGGTAGTCAAGTACACATCCTAAGGGCTTTACCAACATGTAACAGAGAGACAATAAGTATACACGTTAAGGTAAAGAGTAACCAGATAGCATACTATCATGTCGAGCAAGAAAGTCCTCCCTATATATGTCCAAGCATCCACTACAATATACATCCTATGTATAGTAATGGCCTCTAGGGCATACATATAACTAACAATCTCCCACTTGCACTAGGGCCATCTGATAGCAGTGGTTGTAGTATCTCATACTCAACCATCCCATAAAAATCTCTCTCTGGGAACAGGCCTTTGTGAGTGGATCTGCTGTGTTGTCCTCTGAGTCTACTCTCCTAACCTCGATCCCTTGGAGATCAAGCATCTCCATGATCAGGTGACACTGCCTTAGAATATGTCTGGATCACTGATGGGACCGGCGTTCCTTGGCATAAGCCACAACTCCATTGTCACACAATGGGAGGAACATAGTTCATCTCATGAACCAATATACACCCAAACAGCCTCTTTGGTAGCATCTTAAGTAGCGATGTATGCTGCCTTTATCGTCTAGTATGTCACGGTATCTAGCTTGGAACTCTTCCAACATACCATCCCTTTACTGAGGGTAAAGACAATGCCTGCGACTGACATTCAGTCGTCTTTATCACCCTGGAACCCTTCCAGTGATTCTCCCCAGGATCGATTGATACCATCTCACTACAACTAGTGAGAATCCTAACATCCAATTAAATCTATCTCATAGATCTAAAACTCAGGGTTTAGGAGGTATCATTTTGATCCTACACGGAGAATCATTGTGATAAACGGAGATTGATCGAGCGTAGCATAGAAAACTCTTTCCCTATCAAGAGTATGTCATCCACGTACTCTACGAGGATCACCACCATACTCCCTACTACCTTTTTGTTTATATAAGGTTCATCTACCATTTTGATGATGTCAAACTCTTTGACTACTCCATCAAAACAGATGTTCCAACTCCGCGATGCCTGCTTTATCCTATAAAGCATCTTGCATACGTTTCCGCTGCTCCCACTGTCTACGAGACCCTCTGGCTGTGTACTTATAGACGCTCTCTTCTAAACCATCATTTAGAAAAGCAGTCATGACACCCAACCGCCAGATATCGTAGTCATGGTATGTAGCCGTGGCAAGTAGTATCTGGATGGACTTAAGCATAGGTACTGGAAAAGGTTTCATCATTATCCACGCCTGGTCGATGACGAAAACCTTTAACTAGTCTAGCTTTGAAAGTCTTAACTTTTCCATCTACACCAAGTAATCTTCTCAAGATATACTTGCTCCTGATGGGGATTTAACCCTTCAGATATAGCAACCAAAGTCCATACTTTGTTGGTGTAGAAGGATTCCATCTCAGATCGCTAAGCATCCAGCCATTCTTACAGAGTCTTACTCCTGATGGCCAGCTCGAAACTAGTTGGGTCATCATCTTATGATGCAATCCTCGCTCCCACTGTCATAGAGAAACCAAAGTGTCTCTCAGGTGGGTGAGGTACCCTACTAGATCGGCGGAGAGGCTGAGGTTCGTTGGCATCTACTGAATCCTTTGGTTCTACCAAATCATTTGCTGTAGTTTGTATAGCTGGAACCTTTCCAGTTGTACATAACTGACCTTGCCTCGAGCTAGTCCGGATTTTGCTTTTTAGACATAGGCCGGTCAACCCCAAATCTTAACTAGCTTAAGACATGGGCTCTTCCCTTTCCATATCACATATGAAGTGGTAGGCAACTGATTTGATTCGAACCCTATTCAATAGGTATGCAACTTCATAAGTGCATAAACCCCCCAAAAGGAAATAGGTAACTCAGTAGTACTCATCATAGAGCACACCATGTCATATAGGGTGTGATTGCTCCGCCCCGATATACCATCGTGCTATGGTGTATACGGAGGAGTAATGCTGAGAGAGAATCTCATTCTCCTTTAGAATAATCCAGGAATTCCGTGCTCAAGTATTCTCCTCCTTGATCTCATCATGAGGCATAATACTTATACCCTCATTTTGGTTCTCTACTTCTAACTTATATTCTGTGAATATCTCAAAAGGTTCGGACTTGTGTTTCAACAAGAACATATGTCTGAATCTAAAGAGATCATCAGAGAACGTAATGAAGTATAAAGAACCAGTCCTGGCATGTGTAGACAGGAGACCTTACATACATCATCATGTATCAGTCCCAAGAGTTCATTAACTCTTTCTCTGTTTCCAATAAACAGAGCTGGTGTCATTATATCTTTGTGACATGACTAGCGAGTTTCACAAGATGTAAATTCAAACTGATTTAAATATGCATCTACATGTAACTACTGCCAGTCGGGTCGCATAGATATGACCTAGTCTACAATGCCTTAAGAAGGATTCGTTCATTTCTGAACTCTTCCTCTTGTGTGTGTTCTGTATACTAAGAACTGTAGTTTGATTTAGAACATCAATGCTTTTAGATAACGTGCCTGAACTGATCAACTTTTGATATAGGAAATGTTCAAAACATTATCCAACTATACAAAATTTTATCATTTCTTTACTAATAAAGAGATAGATATGATTTTGTATATCAGGTTCGGTATCTAATAACATTCGTTCAGAATCAATGTATTTGTAATACAGGGTGACAGTGACCAACAGACTTGGCTGCAACACTTGCCCCGTTTTCTGCCTCATGAAACTTATCACCCGTTCTCAGTTCTCTACCTTTCTGTAGCCTTATGTAACATATTACATATCTGGGATCCTGATCTGGTATCACATACCCAGGACGTAGAGGATACGGAGAAACAGTTCTTTGTAATGAACACACCCGAAGATGATGCATCAGCATGCACTCTCTTCGTTTGGGCGGTACGGGAATTCTGGTAATCCCTATTTCCTGCTCTGTCTTATAACAATTATAAGTTGGAGCGGGACCAACGTTCCCCAGCTCAGTATAACAAGCGGGTTCGGTCAATAGTCCGTATTATTATCTTGATTAAGGCGTGACATGGTCGCTACCAGGAGAGAGAGAGAAGAAAACACTCAGCGTGCGCTCTTGCAAGAATAGATTGGTCATTATTTTATCTAATCAGGATGGCTCCCACTGCATTTTATCAAATCTTCCTTCAAACCCTAAAAGGAAAGACTAGCCGGGATTAGTTACACACTACAAGTTCGCCAATCTTTCAGCCAGGCCAGTGTCGGTACTTTGAGGGAGGTCCCCTGTGCTTTCGCACGAACCTAATTAATGTAAACCTCGTTTTCCCAGAGGCGTAACCCCGTTGACACATTTCTAGACACCTACTTGATCGGCTAATTGTAATGTGTAAAACTCTCCCAGGAGTAACAATTACTCGCAGCGGGTATCGGGATCCAACTATCTCATAGAAGGTATGCAATCTCATTGCAAATTTCAACACTTGAAATTCCCGATAATATTTTGCCCCTAGCAGCTATATGACCTTAACATAGTCAACAAATCATAAGTGCTAGTCAAGTTCAACCCGTCATTTCCCGATTGAATTAAACCCACCCGCACGACCCTTAACATAGTCAACAAAGTCGCACGACTACCCTAATCCAATCACATCATATGCTTATGCAGATAAGCACTAATTAGCTACCGCACACTACGCCTTAACATAGTCAACAAACGTAGCACGAATACTAACTAGTACTTATCTGAAATGACGGAGGGCTACGACAGGTTTTTCTGAAAACCTATTGCGTAATGAACTTGATATCGTTGTAGGATCGAATGAATTTTGAAATGGAGTGTTTTTTAGGCTTTTCTAGTTTTGCTAAAGGAGTCACTCCCGGTGAAGGGATCGTCGGTCCTTTCCTCGTCGAATGAGGTGCGGGATATATCATATATATCACTGTGCAAAGCAAAAACTCTTAAAAGCAATCAAAAGACAAACCGAGTGTGTAGCATCAGCCAGTTATTGCTAAAGGAGTCACTCCCGGTGAAGGGATCTCGGTCCTTTCCTCATCGAATAAGGTGCAGGATATATCATATATACCGCTGTGCAAAGCAAGAACTGTAGCTACCTGTTTTAATTTTGAAATTCGATTCTACAACATCTTAGGTTTCTTTTACTTTCATTAATCACATTAATGAAGTCCCATCATTTAAGTACCTAAACATCACAGATAAATACGACGTACACTTATGCCATCCGCATTCGCCTCGATGTCCCCTCATGCACCGTTAGGTTAGGTAACTAACGGCAGAGCGGGGCAGGGCTAGCGCGGGTGTAAAACATAAGTAACGTCTATATAATATATCATATATACTATATAAAGTATCCATCACAGAACATCACATGATCACATCACAGATATCGCAGCAGAAGAAACATATGAAATATTAGATATACTAGGACGTCCGTGTTTTCAATACGAGCCAGTATAAAACACGGATTCCACGGTCGCGATGAATAGCCAAACCCACACCCCTAGACCCCTACGAGAGCGGCAAGCAACCCTTCCAATTCTGGAGTTAGGAGACCCGGACTCGACTCCTCGAGTTGGTCTCCCACTGGACTCCAGAACCCGGTTACTTGTGCCCTCCTCCTTGGGTCTATCCTAGTGCGGAAAAGTAAATTATATACAAACGGTGACATCTTCCGCAACCTGGAAGTGCCCCAATAAAAGAATATTACATACAAGTTTTTACATGAATGAAAATGAAAAACACTCATCTCACATAAAAACCCCCGGCTATTCAAACACGACGATCCAATATAACATATCCAGCAACACATAATATCACATGTCATCAACGTAAGTAAATATGCGCACCCCAATTGTCGTTGACATATAGCAACGAAACCGGCGATATCACATATTACACTTACGGTCACAGAAAAGAAAGTGTAAAACTACAACAGTTGGAATCCGCAACCACCTCAGACATCGCATGCCTGACCAAATGAATTACTTAGACATCGCATGCCTAACAATTATAAACCCCGCATTTTAGTCTCAAAATCGAAAACTTTTTTCAATATCAAGTCGGGCAATTCAACAAGATTTCCGACATCCTGATCGAATGCTCGTCGTAAACTTCAGTAGACGGCCACACCCCCGATACCGTCGACGAAGTGCACCAAGGCGGAACACCGCCACCACGAGCACCCGAACGGATGCTTTCGGCGACAGGGTTCTCCTACAGTCACTTGGTCGGGGCTATGGGGCGAGGCTGTCTATTAAGTTTACCCGGCGAGTATCCGCGTACGCTACGTGATTGCGACGGACTTTTGATCTCATCAAAATTCCGTGGCAACCGATAAAGTGAGACTAAAGTGCTATGTTTATAACATTCATTCAGTTATCTCATAACTACTTGTGAATTCCAATTATTGTATCACATTCCAGATAATTAGAAAATGTTAAACTTTCCGATCGAACATTCAAACACCCAAGTTTTCCCAATATTGATCAACGCATGAAACAAGTCTAAAAACATTCAGTTCGTGCCTCAGTACCAACGGTCCAGCCGTAGAAGGGTCAAGCCAACGCCTCACATGTGGCACGCCGTACTGCCCCAAACCCGAAGGTTCAAAAGGCAGTTCAAGACGGTCACATAATCGAGTTAAAGTTTGTTGTCTTCTAGAGGGACCATCGCGTTACTTGCACTACTTAGAACGTCTTTAAACCACGGAAAAATCCAACATTTGAAAATTTCCCGACAGGGGAAAAGTTGGGTATTTATATCCGGTCGAACTTTTTAACATATTCAAAAAAATTATCCGGAAAGCCACACAGACAAAATTTGATAATCCGATCGAACCACCGAATCCCCAAAACAACCCCAGAAAATTCAACTCTTGAATTCAAATTAGAAATACCCAGAAAATACAGAACAAGAATTTAAGAATTACTGTGCATAAGTCAACTGGAGAAAAGTCAAAGTAGCCGCGGAACCGCCGCATTAGCATGCTAATGCCGCGGTTCCGCCGCACTATAATGGAATCATGTTGTCGAACTTCACAGTTATTCTTATATATTCCTGATTTGTTTTCTGCATATTTTTAATTTTGAAAAATCCACAATTTTCAAAAAAGGACAGAGAGCATGTTTGGAATTGGGGTTTCGGGTCGATCGGACTTCAAACTCCGTCTAGACTTCGCCTAAGGCTCTAGCTAGGCTCTGATACCACTATAAGGTTCCTAGGCACTCCCAAGAGGTCTCACAAGGCATCAACCATACCAATTTCAAAAATTATGGGTGCCGAGAAACCCTAATACGGATCGTTGGCTAGAATTCTAGGCGAAAAAGCAAACTAGTTAACACTTAACTACAAGAATACGGAAATACAAACTTTGTAGATCCGGTCCTCCACCTCCACGGCTCCGTGATGAAGTCCTCTCCGCTGTCCAAATCAAATCCCGGGCTCTAGCGTCGGCTTCATCGGAGAAAGAGCGGGCTAGGTCATCGACGACGTGCCGAAGATGATCTACGTCGAGGCATCGCTAGATCAAGCTCCAACTTCACCAAGTCAAGAAAACTTGTGAAGGAAACACACTCTACTACTTGGCAAGAGATAGAGGATGAAGAAATAGGAAGTGGGTAGACTTTAGAATTGGATTTCTCACTCATTTCATCAATCCACCATTAATGAAGTGAAGCTTCTTCATCTTTAAGAAGAAGAAGAAGATTAAGATAATCTTATGATAAGTTATTATAAAAGAATAATAAAATGATTCTTTTCATAAAATTAACCATGGTCAAGTGTAGAGACTAAACTAGGGTTAGTGGGAATGGTTAGGGTTAAGGATGAGATAAGAATGGTTGACTTGATCAAAGCTTCAAGAAGCTTCAACATAAAAACAAAACAAGCCACCATCCTTAAAACTTTCCAAAATGAATATATAAATAAATAAATAGATAATAAGAGAATAAACAAAACCCTAACCACTCTCACAACCATGGTTTAATCTTCACACAAATCCAAGTTAACATGTATCATCAAACATGACACAATCAAGTGCACAAAAGTATATCACATATACAACTTGTGCAATGCAAGTGAGAAAATCCATTTAAAGTGAACCAATACTAGTTAATGCAAAGCAATATATCAAATATATAATTATGCATTAAATCATTAAATCAACACTTGATTCAATGATCCGGTCATATCGCATATAACCGACTAGTATCCAATGTATCGGCTTATCGAATCAACCCTCGATTCGATAACTAGGTTATATCGCATATAACCATTCGATACATTCATCGCGAGAATGGAATACGGTATCATATACACGCATTATTCTCGGACCTGCACATATCTCATATGCGCTCCTATTTCGTTTCGCTTGAGCCAGGAAACCTCTGTGTAGGACTCTAAAGACTCGTCAATACGCCGGCAGCGGATGATGATCATATCAAACATCCACAAGCCGCAAGCGGTCTGCTAAACGTAACGGCCATCCGGGTATTGAGCGATCAGAAGATCAACGAGCAAGCCCGCTCACACTCCAGTGAATCCAACCAGTAACACTTACCGTACAGTCCGGTCTGATCGTCTGATATGTCGCATATCTTGCCTAGGGGTGGTAAACGTCAGACCCCAATAGCTCGATAAGTCGTGTCGATATGAGGTCTATAACAGTTCGAGAAACTACTGGTAACACTTACCAGTAAATCTCAGCAACCCTGGCCAGGGATTTCCGGTTATAGCCAATCGGACACAGCGCAACATCAACTCCCTATACCGGGAGAGACGAATCCCCTCCTATCGCTCATTGCCTCCATGTGACTCGGGACTGTACCCAAAAACCACCATTTTGCACGCCCTCTTGGATGTGGTAAGATGGAAATCAAAGCACAGTGGGAACCACACAAGACTCTATGACGATCTCGGGTCAACAGACTACTCTGTACCAGTGTCACCAGAGAACTGCCATCTGACGTAAGGTATAATACCATCTGGGAGTTCTCGGTGAGTCCGTCCAGTGTACCCAGTCTCCACTGAGCACCCGTATATCATCTCTGATGTCAAACACCAATGGATATGGGATCATCCATCGCCCATCTGAATGGGTCGAGAAGGTATACGCTAGTCTACTCTGGTATATCGATGCCCCGTCTCTATACACCCATGACTAGGGACTTTGAAGGATGTACTTATGGACTACCATGTCCCCACTAGTATGATCCGCATCATAGTCCAGGTAGTCAAGTACACATCCTAAGGCTTTACCAACATGTAACAGAGAGACAATAAGTATACACGTTAAGGTAAAGAGTAACCAGATAGCATACTATCATGTCGAGCAAGAAAGTCCTCCCTATATATGTCCAAGCATCCACTACAATATACATCCTATGTATAGTAATGGCCTCTAGGGCATACATATAACTAACATGTTCAGCAAGATCTTCCAGAAATTGCCATGTTTCGCCATCGTCTTTTGACATGAAATGACATTGACAAATGGTTTCAACCATCTGTTTTGTGGCTGGATTAACACCCTCATATATAATTAGGCAAAGTTGCCATCTATCGATTCCGTGATGAGAGTATTGGACAAGAAGATCTTTAAACCGTTCAAAACATTTCCAAAAGGGTTCGTTGGGAAGTTGGGCAAACTGGTTAATCTCGCTTCGAATACGGGCAGTCATATGATGAGGATAGAATTTCTTAAGGAATACTATAACGAATTCATCTGATTTACCGATAGAATATGCGGAGGTACTATAGAGCCACTTTTCTTCTAAATCGGACAAAGTAAAAGGGAGAAGACGTAATCGCAGAGCATCCCCTGAAAGTTGGGTTGTACTCATCATAGCACATACATTTTTGAATTTAGTTATGAAAATGTATACGTTTTCGGATTCAAGCCCGTGAAATTTGGGTAACAGGTTGATGAAATGGGGTTTAATTTCGAAATTATCCCCATTGGCTGGTGGAAGAGACAGACAAGTAGGAAAGGGTCCACGTATGGGGTAGCATCTTTCTTAGAGAGAGATGCGCACGGGATTTTGCGCACCTACGAGTGGTGGCAGGGTGGTATCGTTAAATCCCGATGGAGATCCATCCATTTCAGGAGATGTGGTGGGTGGAGAAAAAATAGAAGATGAAGAAGTACCAACTTCGGAGTCGACGGCAAAAACGCGGACAAGACGGGCACTAGAATCCCGTGTCCAGTCGATCATGCACTAAGCGAGTTTAGTACACGTGGCAGCGTGTGTTATGTGAGAACGAAGAAGGTTTGTTTTGAAAAAATGTCGGACGTGAGGCTTGACTCAACAAATCACAAAAATGCGCAATCAATCCCTAAGGCTAGGGTCACCTAGATCAAGTCACTAGACCGCTCCTAGACTTCCAAAGGATAAGTCGCAGGATCAATTCTCTACTACCTCCTTATCAATCTTGTGGCCAGGTAAGTGCCAGGTAAATGGGAGGTATCCGCTATACGAATCACCGAAATAGCGGGCCTGATTAAGTAACCACTTTCCTTAGTCACACTTGCCTAGACACCACAAGAGAAATGCGGATAAACAATAGATTACCCACGACCCTCCTCTGTCCTAATTGAGCGCGAATGTCTTTAGGGGCTAGGTCTAGATATTTTTTAATTAATGTAGGGTGATAGTATACTCGTTTATGATTTGTGGGGCCTAGGAAGGGTGATAAAATCCCTACCTAATCTGAATTTGGGTTTATTGCCCCTTAATGTCCGTTTTAGATATGCAAAAACAAATCGAAATCAAAACACGCAAAAAGAGTTTTGAGCGGTGATATTTGCAAAGAATCCTACAGGTAAAATTAGATTATTGGAGCTTTAAAGGAGAGAGAAAGATATTAGGAAATTACCTGAGGATTTTGAGGGCCCAAACCTACCAATTTGCTGCGGTTCCACCGCCAAACCCACCAATGTGTCGTGGTTCCGCCGCAATGTGGAGTGTTCGTTTGCTAAATTTTCTTCAAGGCCCTCCTATACTCCTCTGGTCCATATTGAAAGTCTCTGAATCTCTGTTTCCTTACTCCAGTTGCTCCAGATTCCCTTGCAAAACTCGCAAAATAATCGTTAGACACACAAGATACGGTTTTGGTTCTCTTTTATTTTATATTCGCTGGTTTTAATAAGAAATCAACCCGAATAACAAGAAAAAAATTATGATCGTTTCTCCCACAATGGCGCCATTTGATTGTCCGCGAGAAAAGAAGTGTTTTTTTTGTAAATAACCGCAATCAAGACGGTGTCGCCGGTAGCTAGTCGCGATGAGTACAGGTCGTCCGCAGGGAAACGTGAACACTTTTCATGCTTTAGACGGATTGATAAAAGATGGGATAGTTTGTTTGTCGTTATATTTTAAAACGGATATCAAATTTATAATGAAAAGGCCTGTAAGATTCATAGGACATAGTAGTAATGGATGAATAATTAAAAATGACTCTTTTATCTTTTAATAGTTTAAAACTAAATCGATAGTGATAAATATAGATTAGGGTTCTTGGAAGAAACTAGGGTTTTCCCACTATTAACCCTTGTCTTTTCATTGATCTCTATTCATGTCTAGCCCTTAACAAAACAAGTGTTGAACCAATCTCAAATCGTGGTCAGGCCTATCAATAAATTGGTAGCACGCCTGATAAGGAGGTTAATATTTATTTTGCTAAACTTTATAAACTTTAAAATGTATAAAAGAAGTTAAAAGATTTTCTCATCCATTATTCTACCCTATCCTACAAACTATAGCAAGCTAAGAATTACTCGCTCATAGCTAACTTAGAAGAGAGGATGAAGGTGAATGAAAGCATAGTTAGGATGCAGAAAAGTAATGCATAAAAGTAAGTGCAGAAATTAAGTACAAAAAGAATTTAAAATAAAACTATCTTTATTAATCAACTATTGCATACATTTTTTCTCCTTAGAAAGTAGATTACAAGAACCCTACTTTGCTCTAGATCTCTCTCTCTCTTATTGGAGGTAGATGAATAGATGATGAGCACTCGGATACGTGGATCTCTTGGATCTCTTGATCTCTTTGGTGATGATTTTCAATGTACAGCTCTCGGTCCATTATATAGTCCTTGAAACCAGAAACCCTGAATTCCATATAGGAATAGATGCAGTTAAGATCATGATCCCAAATCCCACATCCAACGGCCCAGATTTGACCACTGAACCGCTGTACAATGCCACGTTTGGCCGCCCTTCCGCCGCTCTTTGGTTGGATCATGACTTGGGATTTTTTCTGGCTTTCTGTGTCGACATTTGGAGATCCTTTTGATGTATAGATTCTGAAAATATTGCTCTCGGTCTCTGTCGTTGCTACATTTCTCGATTTGCTTCTAAAATTTGGCAGATTCAGTTTTGATATCCCAATTTGATTCGGATCTCTTACTTGGATTCCAGACCTGAGCTAATATATGCACAATATCTAAAATCAAAGTATTGTTAGCATTTGGTATTTTTGAGATATTATCCTAACCATTTAAATAATATAATATCTTAAGAATATTGATTAGAAATATTTGATATGATATGCATATTTTAATTATTAATATTTCATTTAAATATTATATGTATATATTTTCTCTCATTATATTAATTATAATGTAGAAACATATAATAATAAACTTTTACAAATAAACCCACATGTGTTCTTGAAAGTCAACCTTAGCACCACCATGAGGTTCTAGAGGCATCAAGCATGCCAAATTTTAATTTTATTAGGTGCTAAGTTAGACTAACAAGATCTTTACTAGAATATAAGGGTTTCCCTTTGTGATGTGATGAACTCAAGAGAAGAAAAGAGTATACAACCTTTATAATTCAAGTCCTTCTCTTCAATAGCTCCGGGTTGAAGTCCACGCGACTCTACTAGGCTCCTCTTCGAGTTGAACGAACATCCTTCGTGATCTTCGCGCCAAAGACGATCCACCCGAACTCCACTAGCTCAAGCTAACCCTTCACTAATCTCATTAGTGAAGGCAACACTCCATATCAAATTGCTAATCTAATGTGAGATAGTGAAGTAGGGGTTTATTTTGCTCACTAGGGTTTTCACAAGTTCAATAATTCACATCACATGTGAGGGTTTGAACTTGGAAGTGGGGTGAAGAAAATTGTAGAGAGCAAGAGGAAGCAAGAGCTCAAGAAAAATGGCTAAGACATGAAGAATGAAATAATGAGAGTAAACTCAAAAATGGCTCTCTCTTTCCTCACTTATTCAAGTATGGAATAAAATTGCAATTCTAAATTGCAACCATGCTTAAATAGTGAGTCAAGACTACTATACAAATAATAAAACTCATGCCTTGTCCATTCAACAAATATCTCCACAATTTACACCTCATTTTTCCATTTTCTAAAAATAGAAAAGTATGCCATGCTTCATATAATATATATTTATATATATCAAATATACATTAATATATATATAAAGCAATTAGTGAGCTAAAAATATTAGTTAAAATATAATTATATCACATATAATATATATCACATTATTAAATCAACAGTTGATTTAATAATCCGGTTATATCACATATAACCGACTAATATTATTAATCTGAATATCACATTATCAAACCAACACTTGATTCGATAATCCGGTTATATCACATATAACCTGACCGACATCAGATAACTGCCAGATTATAATACGGTATCACATACTTATATTTAATCAAGCCTACGCACATATAAACATATGTGCCCTACTTCGTTTCGCTCGAACCAAGAAACTTCTGTGTGGGACTCTAAAGACTCGTCAATACGCCAGCAGTAGGTGATGATCACATCAATCACCTACAAGCCGTCAGTGGTACTAGATGGACGTAACGGCTACCCGGGTATTGAGCGATATGAAGATCAACAAGCAAGCTCATCCATACTCTCCATGAAGCCTATCAGTAACACTACCGTACAGTCCAGTCTATTCGTCTGATATGCCGCATATCATGTCTAGGAGTGGTAAACGTCAGACCCCAGTAACATGATAAGTCATGCCGATGTCTGGCCTATAACGGTTTGAGAAACTACTGATAACTCTTATCAGTAAATCTCAGCAGCAGCCCTGGCCAGGGACTTCCAGTTATAGCCAATCGAGTATAGCGCAACATCAACCCCCAATACCGAGAGAGACGAAACCCCTCCTATCGCTCATTGCCTATATGTGACTCGGGACTATACCCAAAATCCACCTGTTTGCACGACTCCTTTGAGCCGTGGTAGGGAGGAAATCAAAGCACAGTGGAAGACACACAAGACTCTATGACGATCTCGGGTCTACAAACTAACATGTACCAGTGTCACCAGAGGACTGCTATCTGACGATAGGTATACTACCACATAGGAGTCCTCGACGAGTCCTGTTCGATGTACCCATTCTCCAATGAGCACATGTGTACAATCTTTGATGTTACACACCAATGGTTGTGGGATCAACCATCGCCCTCTAAGAGACAAGAAATGTACACACTAGTCTACACTGCAATATCGATGCCCTGGTCTCGATATTACCACGACTAGGAACTGATTAAAGGATGTACTTTTAGACCACTCTGGCCCCACTAGTATGATCTCATTATAATCCTGGCAGTCAAGTATATATCCGAAGGGCTTTATCAACATGTGAGATCAAGACAGTAAAGAATACTAGTCAACATGTTAAGATAAAGAGTAACCAGATAGCATATTATCATGTCGAGCAAGAAAGTCCTCTATATATATGTCCAAGCATCCACTATAATATACATCACATGTACAATAATGGCCTCTAGGGCATACATATTCCTAACAATCTCCCACTTGCACTAAGGCCATGTGTTGTAGTATCTCATACCCAACATCCCAAAAAGTCTCTCAAATTGTATCTGGGGAAGGGCCTTCGTGAGTGGATCCGCTACGTTGTCCTTCGTGTCAACTCCCTGACCTCGATCTCCCGGCGATCTACTATCTTCCTAATCAGGTGATACTGCCTCGGAATATGTCTGGATCTCTGATGGGACCTGGGTTCCTTGGCCAAAGCCGCAGCTCCATTGTTATCACAATACACAGGTATTGGATGCTCAATGGATGGAACCACACCAAGCTCAGCAATGAACTTCTTCATCCAGACAGCTTTTTTGGCAGCATTGTTGGCAGCGATGTATTCAGCGTCCATCGTCGAGTCTGCTATGGTGTCTTGCTTGGAACTCTTCCAACATACCTCCCTTCCGTTAAGGGTAAAGACAAAACCCGAGACCGACTTACTGTCGTCCTTATCACTCTGGAAGCTCGAATCGGTAAAGGACTCCACCTGGAATTCACCGCTACCATACACCAAGAACATTTCTTTAGTCCTTCTCAAATACTTAAGAATATTCTTCACAGCTATCCAGTGGTTTTCCCCAGGATATAATTAATATCTGCTCACTACACCTAGTGAGTAAGCTACATTCGGTCTGGTACATAACATCGCATACATGATAGAGCCTACTGCCGAAGCATAGGGTATCCCTTGCATGCGAGCCCTCTCCAAATCAGTCTTGGGAGACATCTCTTTGGAGAGAGTGATTCCTGAACAAACGGGTACATTACCTCGCTTGGAATCTTACATACTAAACCTCTTTAGTATGGTGTCTATATACCTGGATTGGGACAATCCCAAAATCCGTTTAGATCTATCTCTATAGATCTTTATCTCCAGAATGTAGGAGGCATCACCAAGATCTTTCATGGAGAACTTGAGTGATAAGAAGAGCTTGACCGAGTGTAGCATAGGAACATCATTTCCTATCAAGAGTATGCCATCTACGTACAATACGAGGAAGACCACCTTACTCTCTACAGCCTTCTTATATATACAAGGTTCATCTATATTTTTGATGAAGTCAAACTCTTTGATAGCTTCATCAAAACAGATGTTCCAACTCCGCGACGCCTGCTTTAATCCATAGATGGATTTAAGCAGCTTGCATACCTTTCCGCTACTCCCACTGTCTACGAAGCCCTCTGGCTGTGTCATGTACACGCTCTCTTCTAAATCACCATTTAGAAAAGCGGTCTTGACGTCCATCTGCCAGATTTCGTAGTCATGTTATGAAGCAATGGCAAGTAGGATCCTGATGGACTTAAGCAGAGCGACAGGAGAAAAGATTTCATCATAGTCGTCACCAGGTCGTTGACAAAAACCTTTTACTGCAAGTCTAGGTTTAAAAGTCTCAACTTTTACATCTACACTTATCTTCTTTTTGAAGATCCACTTGCTCCCAATGGGTTTTACCCCTTCAGGAGAAACTTTCAAAGTCCATACTTAGTTGGTGTACATGGATTCCATCTCGGATCTCATAGCATACAACCATTTCACAGAGTCTCCACTTGTGATGGCATGCTCGAAACTAGTCGGGTCATCATCTTCCATGATACAATCCTCTCTCCCACCGTTGATGAGAAAACTGTAGTATCTCTCAGGTGGATGAGGAACCCTACTAGATCTGCGGAGTGGCTGGGGTTCGTTGGGCACTATTGGATCCTCTGGTTCCACCAAATCGTCAATTGTGGTTTGTACTGCTGGAACTTCTTCCAGTTCTACCTCACTGCCACTAATTTCTTTTACAAGAAATTTCTTTTCTAAAAAGGTGGCATGTCGAGAAACAAACACTTTTTGTTCCTCTGAGTGGTAGAAGATATACCCTCGCGAATTCTTGGGATATCCTACAAATTTTCACAATACTGACCTTGCCTCAAGCTTGTCCGGATTTTGTGTTTTCACATAAGCTGGACAACCCCATATCTTAGCAATATTAAGACATGGCCTCTTCCCTTTCCATATCTCATATGGAGTGGTAGGTACAGATTTGGTGGGGACCATATTCAATAGGTGTGCGGCTGTCTCAAACGCAAATCCCTAAAAGGAAATGGGTAACTTAGCATTACTCATCATAGAGCGCACCATATCTAATAGGGTGCGATTCCTCCTCTCCGAAACACCATTGTGCTGTGGTGTATACGGAGGAGTAAGCTGAGAGAGAATCACATTCTCTTTTAAATAATCCCAGAATTCCATGCTCAAGTATTCTCCTCACCGATCAGATCGAAGGACTTTAATACTTTTGCCCGTCTGGTTTTCAACTTTGCACTTATATTCCTTAAATTTCTCAAAAGCTTCAGACTTGTGTTTCAACAGGAACACGTATCCGTATCTTGGTGGATCATCGGTGAATGTAATAAAGTACGAGAAACCATTTCTGGCATGTATAGACATAGGACCGCATACATCACTATATATCAGTTCCAAGAGTTCAGTAGCTCTTTCTCCGTGTCCAGTAAACGGAGTTTTGGTCATCTTTCCTTTGAGACATGAATGGCAAGTTTCATAAGATGAAAATTCGAATGGATTCAAATATCCATCTTTATGCAACTTAGCCAGTCTTGTCGCATTGATATGACCTAGTCTAGAGTGCCACAAGAAGGCTTCGTTCATTTCTGAACTTTTCCTCTTGTTTGTGTTCTGTATGTTAAAAACTGTACTTTGATTAAGTACGTATATACCGTTACATAACGTATCAGATCCAATCAACACTTGATTCTGGAAAATGCTCATAACATTATCCTCTAATGTGAGATTATATCCTTCTTTAGTTAGCAAAGAAATCGATATAATGTTGCACATCATCTTTGGTACGTAGTAACAGCCATTCAGAATCAATGTATTACTAGTTGGTAATACAAGGTGATAATAGCCAACTGCCTTGGTTGCAACAATTGGCCCATTCCCTACTGTTAGGAATTTATCACCCTTTCCCAGTTCTCTACTTTTCTTTAGCCCATGTAACAAATTACATACGTGGGATCCTGATCTGGTATCCAATACCCAGGACGTAGAACAAACTGAGAAACAGTTCTCGGTAACGAACACACCCGAAGAAGATGCATCAACATGTTGTTTCTTCGCACAGGTGGCATGGGAATCCTGATATTCCCCTATTCCTAAGGAACCAACGTTCCCCTGCTCAGTATAATAAGCAGGTTCGGTCAATACATCAATGTTATTATCTTGATTAAGGCGTGACATTAGTTGCTGCCTGGAGAGAGAGAGAAGGAAACGCGTTAGCGTGCGCTCTTTGCAAGATTAGATTGGTTATTATCTTATCTAATTATAATGGCTCTCACTGTTTTTTATCAAATCTTCCTTCAAACCCTAAAAGGTAAGATTAGCCGGGATTAATTACACCCTATAAGTTCACCAATCGTTGGCCAGGCCAGTGTCGGTACTTTGAAGGAGGTTCCCTGTGCATTCGCACGGACCTAATTAAAATAAACCTCGTTTTCCTAGAGATATGACCCCATTGACACCTTTCTAGACACCTACTTGATCTGCTAATTGTAAAGTGCAAAACTCTCCCAGGAGTAACTCTTACTCGCAGTGGGTATCGGGATCCAACTATCTCATAGAAGGTATGCAATCTCATTGCAAATTTCAACACTTGAAATTTCCGATAATGTTTTTACCCCTAACTTCCTATAACCTTGACGAAGGCCAACAAACCATAGGCCGCTAGTCAAGTTCAACCCGTTCATTTCTTGATTGAATTAAACCCACCCGCACGACCCTTGACGAAGGCTAACAAAGTCGCACGACTACACTAATCCAATCGCATCACATGCTGGCAGATAAGTACTAATCAGCTACCGCACACTACGCCTTGACGAAGGCCAACAAACGTAGCACGAATACTAAATAGTACTTATCTGAAATGACGGAGGGATACGCAGATTTTTAAGAAAACCATGAGCGTAATGAACTTGATATCGTTGTAGAATCTAGTGATTTTGAAAGGAGTGTTTTTTAGGCTTTTTCTAGTTTCACTAAAGAGGTCACTCCCGGTGAAGGGATATCGGCTCTTTCCTCATCGAATAAGGTGCTGGATATTCATGAATACCACTATGCAAAGCAAGAACTGGAGAAGCAATCAAAAACAAAACCGAGTTGGTTGTAGCATTTGCTAGTTTCGCTAAAGAGGCCGCTCCCGGTGAAGGGATCTCGGCTCTTTCCTCATCGAATGAGGTGCTGGATATTCATCAAGGAATACCACTATGCAAAGCAATAACTAGAGCTATCTTTTTGAAAATTTGATTCTACAATATCTTTTGGCTTCTTTCTTTTCATTAATCTCATTAATGAAGTCCCATCAATTAATGTTTCTTAAACATTATAGAAAAATGAAACGAAATAGAATGTACGCTTATGCCATCCGCATTCGCCACGGGGCCCCATCATGCACCGTTAAGTTACTTAACTACCGGCAGAGCGGGGGCTGGACTAGCGCGGGTGCAAAACATAAGCAACGTTTATTATATATCATATATATAATAGTACATTCGTCTCACGCAGTTATATGATCAACATCACAGAATTAAGCAGCAGAGGAAACATATGAAATATTGGATATACTAGGATGTCCGTGTTTTAAATTTAGACAATAAGGTAAAACACGGATTCCACAGTGGTGATGAATAACCAAACCCACATCCCTAGACCCCTACGAGAGCGGCAAGTAACCCTGCCAATTCTAAAGTTAGGAGACCCGGTCTTAACTCCTTGAGATGGTCTCCCACTGGACTCTAGAACCCGGTTACTTGTGCTCCCCGCCTGGGGTCTATCCTAATACGGAAAAGTAAATAATATACAACAGTAGTGACATCATCCTCAACCCGGAAGTGCCCCAATAAAAGAATATTACATACAGATTTTACATGAATGAAAATAAAAACTCCCATCTCACATAGAACCCCGGGCTATTCTTTCACGACGATCCAATAAATCATATCAACAGCAACACATAACATCTCATGTCATCAATGTAAGTAAATATGCGTATCCCGAAACTCGTTGACATATACCAACAAGATCGGGATACCCCACATATTGCACTTACGGTCACAGAAAAGAAAACAGAAAACTATAATAATTAGAATCTGCAATATCTTTAGACATCATAAACCCGGAATATCTCATATTCCGGATTTCATGCCTAACTTATAAAACTTGCATTTTAGCCTCAAATTGAAAACTCTTTTCGGTTGTCGGATAATTCAACAAGATTCCCGACTTAGTGATCGCGTACAATACTCAATTGCGACGGAGTTTTGATCCGAATCAAAACTTCATGGCAATCGATCAATTGAGACTAAACGGCTAGGTTTACAATATACTAACTAGTTTTCATAAAACTAATTAATCCGGATTCTAATAATTGTATCACACATCACAAATCTTGTAAAGTAACCGCGACATTAGAATTCCGCACGCAATTAGCAAACTTAACCAATTTTTCCAAGACTTGAAAAATCCAGTGAGCTAAAGTTCCAAAACCGATCGTTTTAAGCCAATCCGGGAGTCGAAACGAACTCGAAACCCGCCCGAATCTTCGCGGAGGTGAAGATACTAAAATTAACTATCGAATGGGGGGCCTCGGGGGGCGCCCACCCTTAGGGGCCACCACGAAGTGGCCCCCTAGGGTAGGCAGACCCGAGCACCCAGTTGGGGTGCTCTACCCCCAAAGCCACCTTGTGGTGGTCTTGGGTTGTGGGTCTGGCCTATGGTCCCCCTCGGGGTGTCCCCAGGGTGTGCACGCTCCACCACACGGATTCTCGGTTCAAACCGTAATCCTGCGGGGTGTGAAAACAACTCAAAACATCATTTTTGAAACTGTTTTTATTGGCAGTTTTTACGCGACAAAAACGGCAGATTTCTAACGTCGCTACAAGTTACCCTAATGTTATAGCTTGGCTCTGATACCATGAAAGTCGACCTTTAGCACCACCATGAGATTCTAGAGGTATCAAGCATGCCAAATTTTAATTTTATTAGGTGCTAAGTTTGACTAACAAGATCTTTACTAGAATATAAGGGTTTGCCTTTGTGATGTGATGAACTCAAGAGAAAAAAAGAGCATACAACCTTTGTAATTCGAGTCCTTCTCTTCAATAGCTCCGGGTTGAAGTCCACGCGACTCTACTAGACTCCTCTTCGAGTTGAACGAACATCCTTCGTGATCTTCGCGCCAAAGACGATCCACCCGAAGTCCACTAGCTCAAGCTAACCCTTCACTAATCTCATTAGTGAAGGCAACACTCCACATCAAATTGCTAATCTAATGTGAGATGGTGAAGTAGGGGTTTATTTTGCTCACTAGGGTTTTCACAAGTTCAATGATTCACATCACATATGAGGGTTTGAACTTGGAAGTGAGGTGAAGAAAATTGTAGAGAGCAAGAAGAAACAAGAGCTCAAGAAAAATGGCTAAGGCATGAAGAATAAAAATGATGAGAGTAAACTCAAAAATGGTTCTCTCTTTCCTCACTTATTCAAGCATGGAATAAAATTGCAATTCTAAATTGTAACCATTCTTGAATAGTGAGTCAAGACTAATATACAAATAATAAAACTCATACCTTCCCATTCCACAAATATCTCCATAATTTACACCTCATTTTTCCATTTTCTAAAAACAGAAAAATATGCCATGCTTCAGACACACACACACACACACATTAATATATGTATATATAAATAAAGTAATTAGTGAGCTAATGATATTAGTTAAGATATAATTATATCACATATAATATATATCACATTCTTAAATCAACACTTGATTTAATAATCCGTTTACATCACATATAACCGACTAATATCATTAATCTGAATATCACATTATCAAACCAACACTTGATTCGATAATCCGGTTATATCATATATAACCTGAGCGACATCAGATAACTGCCAGATTATAATACGGTATCATATACTCATATTTAATCAGGCCCACGCACATATCAACATATGTGTCATACTTTGTTTCGCTCGAACCAGGAAACTTCTGTGTGGGACTCTAAAGACTCATCAATACGCCAGAAGTAGGTGATGATCACATCAATCACCTACAAGCCGTCAACTATACAAGATGGACGTAACGGCTACCCGGGTATTGAGCGATATGAAGATCAACTAGCAAGCTCATCCATACTCTCAATGAAGCCTATCAGTAACGCTATGTCACATATCATGTCTATGGGTGGTAAACATCAGACCCCAGTAACGTGATAAGTCATGCCGATATCTTGCATATAACGGTTTGAGAAACTACCGATAACTCTGATCAGTAAATCTCAGCAGCAGTCTTAGTCAAGGACTTCCAGTTATAGCCAATCGAGCATAGCGCAACATCAACCCCCACTACCGGAAGAGACGAAACCCCTCCTATCGCTCATTGCCTCCATGTGACTCGGGACTGTACCCAAAATCCACATGTTTGCATGACTCCTTTGAGCCGTGGTAAGGAGGAAATCAAAGCACAGTGGGAGCCACACAAGACTCTATGACGATCTCGGATCTACAGACTAACCTGTACCAATGTCACCAAAGGACTGCTATCTGACGATAGGTATACTATCATATAGGAGTCATCGACAAGTCCTGTTCGGTGTACCCATTCTCCAATGAGCACTTGTGTACAATCTATGATGTCACACACCAATGGTTGTGGGATCAACCATCGCCCTCCAAGGGACAAGAAACGTACACACTAGTCTACACTGCAATATCGATGCCATGGTCTCGATATTACCACGACTAGGAACTGATTAAAAGATGTACTTTTAGACCACCCTGGCCCCACTAGTATGATCTCATCATAATCCTGGCGGTCAAGTACATATGCTAAGGGCTTTATGAACATGTGAGAGCAAGACAGTAAAGAATACCAGTCAACATGTTAAGATAAAGAGTAACCAGATAGCATACTATCATGTCGAGCAAGAAAGTCCTCTATATATATGTCCAAGCATCCACTATAATATGCATCACATGTACAATAATGGCCTCTAGGGCATACATATTCCCAACAATCTCCCACTTGAACTAAGACCATGTGTTGTAGTATCTCATACCCAACATCCCAAAAAGTCTCTCAAATTGTATCTGGGGAAGGGCCTTCATGAGTAAATCCACTACGTTGTCCTTCGTGTCAACTCTCCTGACCTCAATCTCCCACTTTCTAACTTTTGTTATCACAAAAAAATTTAGTGCTTTTCATAATGCAAAATGATGCGTGAATAAGCATATTTGATTGTTCGCGAGAAAAGAAGTGTTTTTTTTGTAAATAACCGCAATCAAGACGGTGTCGCTGGTAGCTAGCCGCGATGAGTACGGGTCGTCCGTAGGGAAACGTGAACTCTTTTCTTTTTTTAGACGAGTTGATAAAAGATGGGATAGTTTGATTGCCATTATATTTTAAAACAGATATAAAATTTATAATGAAAAGGCTTGTAAGATTCATAGGACTTAGTAGTAATAAATGAATAATTAAAAATGACTCTTTTATGTTTTAATAGTTTAAAACCAGATCGATAGTTATAAATGTAGATTAGGGTTCTTGGAAGAAACTAGGGTTTCCCCACTACTAACCCTTGTCCTTTCATTGATCTCTATTCAAGTTTAGCCCTTAACAAAATAAGTGTTAAACCAATCTCAAATCGTGGTCGAGCCTATCAATAAATTGGTAGCGCGCCCGATAAGGAGGTTAACATTTATTTTGCTAAAGTTTATAAACTTTAAAATGTATAAAAAAAAGTTAAAAGATTTTCTCATCCATTATTCTACCATATCCTATAAACCCTAGCAAATTAGGAATTACTCGCTCATGGCTAACTTAGAAGAGAGGATGAAGGTGAATGAAAGCATAGTTAAGATGCAGAAAAGTAATGCGTAAAAGTAAGTGCAGAAATTAAGTGCAAAAAGAATTTAAAATAAAAACTATCTTTATTAATCAACTATTGCATACAACTTTTCTCCTTAGAAAGTAGATTACAAGAATCCTAGTTTGCTTTAGATCTCTCTCTTGTTGGAGGTAGATGAATAGATGATGAGCACTCGGATACATGGATCTCTGGATCTCTTCGGTGATGATTTTCAATGTACAGCTCTCGGTCCCTTATATAGTCCTTGAAAGCAGAAACCCTAGATTCCATATAGGAATAGATGTAGTTAAGATCATGATCCCAAAATCCCACATCCAACGGCCCATATTTGACCGTTGAACCGCCGCATAATGCCACGTTTGGCCGCCCTTCTGCCGCGCTTTGGTGGGGTCATGACTTGGGATTTTTTTTGGCTTTCTGTGTCGACATTTAGATATCCTTTTGATGTATAGATTCTGAAAATATTGCTCTGAGTCTCTGTCGTTGCTAGATTCCTCGATTTGCTTCTAAAATTTGGCAGATTCGGTTTCGATATCCCGATTTGACTCGGATCTCTTACTTGGATTCCAGACCTAAGATAATATCTGTACAATATCTCAAATCAAAGTGTTAGTAATATTTGGTATTTTTGAGATATTATCCTAACCATTTATATGATATAATATCTTAAGAATATTGATTAGAAATATTTGATATGATATGCATATTTTAATTATTAATATTTCATTTAATATTATATGCATATATTTTCCCTCATTATATTAATTATAATGTAGAAACATATGATAATAAACTTTTACAAATAAACCCGCATATATTCTATATTTACAATTAACAACATTTAGCAGTTAATAATCGTAGGGAAAATGTTCATACAAATGTGCAATATTTTAGACTAATCAATTGTCTTGTTCATCCTTTCAGCGATGTCGTTCTGTTGCGGCATCCCCGGAACCGTCTTTAACCAACAAATACCTTCTGTGAGCAAAACGCCTCGAACTATTGTGAGCAATATTCCCCGCCATTGTCGGACTTTAGACACTTAACCTTCGTCCCCGTATGGTTCTCCACCTATGCAATCCAATGTTTAAAGAGACCAAACATATTGAACTTCTTCTTCTTCACATAAACTCAGCCCATATGCAATCCAATGTTTAAAGAAGAAAGAAGAGAATGTCGTCAGCGAACAGATCGCTCGGTAAGTCCCAAAGATAAGGGAGAAATAGAATAGACAGAATAAGAAGGTAGCTTTTAAAGTTGTATTATCTTGTTATAATGTGGTGTTAACGCTGTTGTTTGTAGGTTGGTACAGAAGGATGCCAGTGTATATGAGAGGAGTCTCTATATGCTAGAGACTGGGGCAAACGGAATGTACTAGGAACCGTTCGGCCACGGTACAACAGCAACGGAATATAGATTAGGTGTCTTAATCTTACTGTCTCGTGCCACTTCTAACACATTCCGTACCAATCTACCCCTTAAACCCCGCGAAGTATTGTTTTGTATTGTAGTATTGTTTGAATTGTATTGTCTTGTATTGTAAACTGTATAGATTGTATAATTGGATGACTTACCGAAACCATGATATCAGTAAATGGATGTAACTGTAGAATCATGAATGTAACTAGAGAATCATGTAAATGGAAGTATATCCATGGTTCAGTTCGGTCAATATAGATTGAATAGTTTGAACAGATTGAATATATGAATTCATGTTGAATTGTAATATTGTAGATTGTAGATTGTACTTGAATCATATTCAAGTCAGATTATTAATGAGACTCATTCTGAGTCAAAACAATTAGAAAAGAAATTAAAGTCTTGATGATTTTGATGTTATCGGTAACCGCTGCACATGGACGGCAGGATTTGTGTCTTTTCAAAAACGATTACCGTATTGATAACACCGTTGTTAAGTTGTCTACCTTAGATAGGCAAGCACCCATATCTCCGGCTCCCTGAGACTCAAGAGACTGGTCCCGCTTAAACCTATATTTACTAGGGTCCTTAGGGTAATTTATAGAACTTGAGGGGGTTTTATGTAAAAATACTTTTATATAGATTTCAAAATACACCCCAGTGTTTAATTATCGTTTTTAGAGTTGTAAGAAATGTAGATTTTATATATGTGATGTTTCTAGTGAAATTAACCTAATTTCATAATATAGGGTATTAAATTGTAATATTGTATTTTGTATGGAATTCATGGTATTTTAATGTAAAGTGGCTCTTGTGATTTTAGAAAAAGTTGGAATATTTATATTATTACAAGATAGATATTTTAATGTTATATATATATATATATATATATATATATATATATATTTATAAAAATAATTTTTAATATATATTATATTTTTAGAAATCTCATTTTCTTAAGATTTTGTATTTTGTAAATCTTTCGAGACTGAATGCTCCTTGCGGAGCTCTGCATCTCGCACTACTAAGCCCGAGGATGTGCGATAATCCACACCATCCCGAACGGGTTCCCCGAAATGGGTTGTAGCGGCGTATTACAAAGATTTTTTTTTAAAATACACATCTTGTAGAAAAAGGTTTTATAAGTCGGAGGTAATTATGTGTAAATTCATACTTTAACTTGAGGGTGTTTTTTTTATGCATATAGGTGTATGAAATAATAGGTTATATGTATGGAAAATATTATTAGTCTTGTAAACAATGGCAGTATTTACAGACTTGAATTAGAGAAGCAATTTACAGAGGCTATATCTTAAACACAATTTCAGAACCTGGCTCATTTTTCTCAAATTTGATTTTTATATGAAAACCATCATGTTGGTCCCTGTCACATTATTTTTGGATTTAAGACTCCAAACCATGGTTGAAATGAGTAGTACTAGGTATAAACTTTGAAGGTTTGTATGAAAATGCATGCCCCTTTGTATGTTAAAAAAAAATGCAGACAATGGTCATGAAATTAACAGGAATATATTACAAACTTCATATTAGAATTTGCACTATAATAGTAAGGCTATTTAACTAGGCACTGTTCCAGGTTTTTAAGAGTATAGGTAACATAATTCCATATTGTTAATGATTAGGTTCAGTATATAGTCATGTAGTGATTCTGACTAATTAATTAGCATTACACATAGATACAAATATTAGTCAATTGAATTAAACTATTATATTATAATATGTTTATAATGTAAGGATGACGATCTTAATACATTAGTAGTTAGCAAACTTTGGTGTTGAATATCGATGGAAAAAAAAAAGAAGTGGGGGGAAGGGACTTACATCGCGTTTAGAACATGAGAGACGACGGAATCTCATTGGGGCGTTTTGTCGAACATCTCCGGGCGCAAAATTTGAAATATCGACGGATTGAAGATCCGGAGACGTGGAAATGATCATAGCGCTCACGTGGGCACGGGCCTGGGTTTGGAACCTCGGTTCTTTGCTTGGTCGCGTCGTACGGACTTGTTGAAGGTCGGCAGAGAATATAGTGTTGTCAAAGTTGTTGCTGCGGCTGTTGCCATTGTCGTTGACGACGGAAACGGGATCGGGTGCTCAACCAAGTGAGGATGGCCGGCCATAGATGGGTCTCAGTTGGATTTGATGGAAAAGAGAGTGTAATTTTGTATGTGTGTATGTAGAGAGAGGGGGAAGTTAAGGGAGCAGAGAAAGAGAGAGTTGAGAGAGATATAGAGAGAGAGGGAATTAATTAATATGAATCAATAAGAGAGAGGGAGTGGGAAGAAGAGGGGTCGACCATGGGAGTTGGGTCAGTTATGAGACGAAGTAGGGGAAGAGGCGAACATGATTCATGGGAGGAATTAGTGTGTTCGTGGGGGTTAATGCATGAAGAATGGGTATTGCAGTTTGCGCAGGGAGGGAGAAAGAAAGGAAAAGAATAATGGCTTTTGGGCTTGGGTTTTGGGTTCTAGAAAATATATGGAGGGAATTGGGTCATGGGTTTTGAGTACAGAAATGAAGAAAGAGAAATGGAGAAAAAAGTTAGTGAAAAGAAGAAATATGGATGGACTAGATGGCTAAAGATTTAAAAATGTAAAAGGAAAACAAATGGAGAACTAGAATTTAGGCTTGGTGTTGGTTTTAGGTTCTGTAGGTCAGTTGTGAAAAAGAAAATAAAAGAAATGGTTTAGGATTTTATTTAGTTTAGGTTTACATGAATAAAAATTGGTTAAAGGGTTTGGTTTTTGGAAAAAAATAATTAATCTAGGAAAAATATATGGAAAAGAAATAATAAAATAGTATACCTAATAAAATATACGAAAAATACCAAAAACAAATAAATACCGTTTTTAACATAATACAAAGGTATGGGAATTTTAGGTTCGTTACAATGATGTTTCGGGGGCTCAGCCTATATTAGGGCTCAGTCTTATGGTTTTTCATCATTCAACAGTGCTAAGTATTTAATCTTTTGACTATGGATATAATATCCAAATTCCACTCTGACGCTCACGTGGGTGTCACGTCAGGCGCTCAGTCTTAGGCGTTGCCCTGTCAGTGCTAAGCACTTTCTTTACGCACAGCTCATGTGGGTATCACGTGAGGCGCTCAACTTGGTATTTTTTAAACGCTCATGTGTATATCACGTGAGGCGCTGGGTCCTTACTTATGGGTGCTCACGTGTGTGGCACGTGAGGCGCTGTCTTCATGAGCCTTTTGTGCACTCACGTGTATGGCACGTGAGACGCTGAGTCTCTGTTCTTCTTTGCGTTCACATGGATATCATATGAGACGCTACTTCTGCTTCTTTTGAGCACTCACGTGGATATCACATGAGGCGTTGTCTTCATGGTTTCTTTTGAGCTCTCACGCGGATATCACGTGAGACGTCATGACCTTAGAGATTTAATCCCTGTTCATGATTTTTAGAGAAGTTGAATTTCTGTTAATGGTATTTTGACCATTAACAATCACCAAGATCGCTATTTTGAGGATCTGGAATCAGGTTCTTTAAGAACTAAGTTCTTGATTATGAAGGAACTAAGTTCCTGGAGTATAAACTCTATCTTTTTTATGTCTTTTCTTCCATTATTCTTTTCAACCTTGTTCTCCCCTGAATCTCTGATTCTCAAGAACAAGATCTTCCTGATGAGAATTAAATTCTCATCTTGGGAGACTTATCTTGTGGATCTCAGATCCAGAGAAAAAACTAACTTTTTTTAAAGGGTTAAATCATTAGATATGATATGATAGATAAAAGAGAGATAATTTTATCTCTGTATTTTCTCTACCTAAGGTTTGAGAGGAGGAAGATCTTCTTTATTGAGAATTAAATTCTCATTTTTTTGTGGAAGCTTATAGGGATCTCCTCCTTCTGAGATTTAATCTCTTTGCTCCTATTTATAGGAGAAGAGAAAAATCAATCTGTTTTGAGAAAATCTCTCATTGAGAGATCATGATTGATTTCATAATCAATCAAATTGATCTTAAAGATCAATCGGTAAATTTTATTCACCGCTGGATTTTTAATCCAAAAGCTCTCTGTTTAACAGAGAAGATCATTCTTGTTTGTTTAACAAGATTAGGAAAACATTTTCCTAACATTGAATTTAATTCTATCATATGAATATCTTGTTAGGAAGATATTTTCCTAATCATAAAATTTAATTCTGTTAGATGATCGATTGGTGATTTTGTAATCACCACTGGATCTTTGATTCGAGGATTCTCTGTTTATTAATAATCAAGAAAAATTTTCCCAATAGAATTTAATTCTATTAAAAAGAACACTCATTGCATGTAAAGCGCTGCCCTATAGCGCTCAAGTGGATATCACGTGAGAGCTGGCAAGTGCGCTCACATGGATATCACGTGAGGCGCTACCAAAAAAACTGCATGCGCGCTCACGTGGATATCACGTGAGACACTGCCAAAAGACTGGACTAGCGCTTCACGTGGATATCACGTGGAATGCTCACGTGTTTAACACGTGAGAACCAATATAGAATTTGGTCCTATCTGAAGCGCCACTCACATGCTTTGCACGTGGGTGCGCACGTGTTTAACACGTGGAGGCTTCCGTTTATTTTTTATAGGAACAGCAAGCTCTGGGCCAAAATTTTTGGAAGGAACAGCCGATAGACAAAGCCCTTAGTCCCCTTGTTCATGTGTAGACACCATATTGGTTTCCTTTTCATCCGACTTCCCATTTGAGTCTTTATTTAAAAGTCTATATTCGCTTTTTCTGTGGCCCTTCTTTCCGCGGTTCCAACAGTTGCCTTGAATCTTCCTTTTCGATTTTCCTCAGCTCTTAGACTTGTCTTTCTTCTCTTTCTCCCTTTCCATCGTCCTACCGCAATTCTCCACTGAAAGTACAGAAGTTCCTGAACTCCCACTCACAGCTTTTCTTCTCATCTCATCGTTTAATATGCAACTTACCGCATCATTAAGCGTTAGTCCCTGAGATCGAGTTGCTTACCGCCATAACTAGATTCTCCCAACTCTTTGACAACGAACATAAGAATAAAAGCGCTCGAATCTCATCTTCAAACACAATTGAAACCGATTCGAGTTGGCTCGTCACGCTGTTGAATTTGTTCAGGTGCTCTGTCACCGAACTGTTCTCTACCATCTTCATGTCGAAAAGTTTCTTCATCAGAAATATCTTATTTGATATCGAAAGCTTCTCATACAACTTCGCTAATATCGTCATTAGCCTCATAGCTGTCTTCTCCTTTAAGATTTTAAAGGCCACTTGCAGAATCAATAATAGCCTAATCGTTTCCAGGGCTTTCCTATCTAATAGATTCCATGCCTCATCGGAAATCTTCTCGGGCTTTTCGCCCAACAACGGAAGATGCAAATCTATTTGGTATAGGTAGTCCTTCATTTGCATGCACCACCAAGTACAATTGTGACCATTGAATTTCTCGATTCTTATCTTATTCTCTGCCATCTTTCGTCTATTATCGTAGCAAACTCAACTTCTCTTTCGATCTGAACCAACGCCTTCAAAACTACAATTTAAGAAGATGAAGAAGAGTATACAAGTGTCGTTGCCCACCGTTAACCTAGATCATAGAATCGAAGAACCCTAGGTCCCTGTCAAGCCCTAGGCTCTGATACCGGTTGTTGTGATATAAACAATTATGATAGTGGAAACAGTCGATATACAGAACAATGCTACGACTAATAATCACACAACAACAATGCGAAACTAACTAAAGACAAATAATAAAGTGCGAGAACAAATAGAATCACACAAACCAGAGATGAGAGATTCATTAACGAGGTTCGCCCACCGTATTGCTAGCCTCCGGCAGAGTGGAATCTGTAGTAGTCTACTAGATTTTAGAATCAAGTAACACCCACGAGCAACCATAGGAGATTTCTCTCAAATCTCTCTAGATCTTAGCCGTCTTAAATTGACGGTACATTAATCATATGAGAGATCCTTATAACTAGGCAAACCCTAATCCTACCCAAAATAAGAGATAAATCTAAATTACAATAATTTGGTTCGCACAGAAATCCCAACGACAGATGTCTGCACCAGACTTGGTCAGACGTCTGCCTCTTCTCTACTTCTTTTTAGCTCCTTGGGCAGACGTTTGTATCCTTACCATCAGACGTTTGCCGTTGTTCTGGATCGGGTTTCAGCTTTTCCAAACGTCTGGCTACGCTCTGTTCTTTGGCTAAGGTTCTCTATAGACTTCTGCACTCTGGCCTTCAGACGTCTGCCGTTATTATGTTCTTTTGACGTGTTCTTGGTGCACGTCCAGACGCTTGCACCTCTCGCATCACACGCCTGCTGGAAGTTTCTCTATATTTCAACAATAATGTGGGATGTGACCATAACAAAGTATTTGTGAGAAAGGAAAATGAATAAAAGGAATCAAGCTTTTCAACATCAGCGAATAATTTTGGTGGTTTCTTCGGAGATTAAGTAATAACGGATTGATTGCGGCTGACTGGTTGATAGTAAGGGGGTGGAAATGAATGCGGCTTGCGATAAGTGTGCACCAGCGCAAGCTGAATCAATTGAGCATCTATATTGCCAATGTGCAGGATTCTAGATTTTTTGGGCCATCATTGCAGGTTGGAATTAGCAACCGTGTTGCTTGTCACCTCTTGGCAGAATCTTATATCCCATTGATGATGGAAACAAGCACAAGGGCCGTTTCCGATTTTCCGTCATCACACATGCCCTTTGGCGATGATGGAAGATTAGAAGTCGGTGCAGCATTGAACAGTTGGTTCTTGGAATGAACAGAAGGAAACGGAGATGGCTATCTTACATACAAATCATAGAGCATCTGCCTGTAATCAGAGTTTGTCGGTGGCAAGGTGGGAAAAAAACTACATTATGTCCAATGTGAATTCTAATGTCATCTTAATGTCTCAACTCTGATAACTGCCTACAATTAAGCTTCAATCTCTGTACAGCTTCAGCAGAGAGAAGGTTACGAGGGGGTCATGTGAAAATAGTAGCATCTAAATCGAATCCTTGTTTTGTTTGGAATGAAAATTGTGATGTGATTTTGTTGTCGCTGATTCAAGAAAGTTGTGGCTGGAATGAGAATTGTGAAGCTGGTTGAGTTTTCTCAAGTCTCGCTTTCTCCAATTTGAGTCTACTGAGATTGCCTTTTTTTCTGTCACTGAAAGCTCGATGTTGCCAACAACAAACATATCATGTGCGTACTAGTAGTATCATCAAGTGGGGCATATTACAAAGCACTGTCATGTGCTAATGGATGCTCCTCCATTTATAATTGGATGTGTGTTAACTTGCTTTGGTCGTAAGAACGTACATGGCCAATTTTGGACGGACTCGGAGTCCCTGCATTTTTTTCTTTACTGTTGCAACCATGAGATCCAACATCGGATGTGAGGGTAAACATATGAATTTGTCTTTTTTCTTCTTATTGTATGTAATGTGCGATTAAGATGCAACGGTAGCACAAAAATAGCAACGGAGTTGGCTCCGTGTATAACAAAGATGCATATTGTATTATCAAAAGCCGCGTTTCCATAGCTCGGCCATTTTAACAAGGAAAAAGAAAACCTTGGTGATGCGATGTTGTTGTATATTGTTTCATCGAGCATTTGGACCTTGAAAAAATGCTCAAGCTCACTGACAAATGTTTAAGAGTCTCGACAAATCATAAAAATAAACATCATCAACGCTTTAATAGCATCTTTTTATTGGTAAGTGCCATGGTATTTTGCGAGTATCAATATGCAAACGGCAAGACATTCACAAAGAATGAGTAGGGTTTAAAGAAATAGGGAAATTTGAATAGATATTATAGCGACTGCAGCGAAAAGAATTTTTACAATTTATAGATTATATTTTTTGACTGTTTAAAACCATCACGTGAGCGTGTGCTGGATCCAACGAGGCTGGATCTTGTCCGAATATTCCGTTTAGATTAACGGCGCAGATTCCACCATCGTGTGGGGCCGAATAGAAACCAGAGAAATTAACGGAAACAAAAAAGAGTGCCGCTAAACACAAACAACACTAGAATCGCAAGTTTTAAATAAAATGAATAAATAAACATCACAGAGAAAATCTCTACACTTTTTAATTTTTTGGGTTTCTCTCTCTTCCCCTCTCTCATCGTCTTCTTCTTCTCCGATCGTAGCTTCTCAGCTTGCTTTCGGAGAAGAGGAGAAAAGACAACAAATAATCGGCAAGGGTTTCAAGAACTGCACGCATTCTTCAGGTTTGTGATTGCTTTCTTCTTCCTTTTTTCCCAATTTTCGATTGTATTCTTAGATCTAGGGTTTTGGTGCCGCTCATTTTCGTGGATTTTGATGTGTTAGGGCTTCTGGTCATCCACATTATTCTTTCCTTTTTGTGTAATTTCAAGCGAATGATTAAAAAGATCATATTGAAAGTAGATTCAAAATTTGGGTTTTAGTTGCTAAAATTTGGCGTTTTTATTTTTCGTTGGATTGTGATATGAGTGAGTGAGGAGTTAATTTTGGGACTAAAAATGTGGCCTTTATCGTTTTCCTTCTCGCAAATTCCAATCTTTATAGCTCGTCCTTCAATATTTGCTTATTTGCTGTATGAAATAGCCATTTGGATATGTTTACCGTGCCTGTAATGTGGATCGATATCAACACGCTATTATAGGCTATATTGTGACTGTAATTGTATAAGAAGTTAGAGGTAGCATACATTGAGGTACGAAGGCGAGAGAAGATTTGGGCGTGTGCAGCAATGACTATTAGGTGAAACATATTATCATAGTTGATAGTTGATACAGCCAGGAGAAATATGTTTATAACTAAATGAAAGGGAGTTGATGCATAAAAAATGGATTCCCGGATTTGAATGTATGACACTGCCCTTAACAGAGCTTAGTTGCTAAAAACGGTTTACCTAGAGAGGGACTTTGATATTGTTTGGGGGAATCTCCCATCTGTTCTCAATTTATTTGGAGTATTCCAAGTTCTAAATTTGTTTAACAAGGATACATTAAGAACTTAGAAGAGCACAAGTGTTCATTGATGCATTTTACAGTTGATCAAGCTTACCATTCTTAAATTTTTAATTAGATGCTGCCTGCATCAACTTAATCTCATTTCCTGACTTTTCCATATAACTTCTATAATATGAGATTTGCTTGCTTGGATATGCCTCCAGTTTATCAGAAGGTGCCAAGATGGTTGCACAGGAGTTTTCTGTCGACTTGAATAAGCCTCTTGTTTTTCAGGTATTAGTACATGAGAATTTTCGTCTTGTTTATTGTTTGGTGATGTAAAGTTATAGCGGTAAGTTTATCACTTTATTTTGTCATCCCAATGGTTAATGCACCCAAAAAACAAGTGGATTTCTCCACCTAAGTTTTGCTGATCTAATAGATACTTATAATGTGTGTGACAGCTTTTGATGGGTTGGGTGATTGATCATAGTTTAATAGCATGCTAAATATTTTCAACAATTGTATTTGTAAATATCATCTGAACTGACAAACGGTTCATTACCGGAAACTTCCTTGTTTTTTTTTTTTTGAGTTTTAACTTGTGGCAACTTGATTCTTGGATGGAAATCTTTCTTAGGTTGGCCACCTTGGCGGAGCTTACCAAGAATGGGTTCACCAACCGATTGTTAGCAAAGAAGGGCCACGCTTTTTCCAAAACGACGTCTTAGAGGTTATTTTTAAAGTCACATATATGTGCGTATATCATCATTAATTGCTTACTCATAAGATTGCGTTTAAAACAACCAGTTCTTAACACGGACTGTATGGTGGGCTGTTCCAGCCATTTGGCTACCGGTTGGGTTCTATTTTGTGACCCTGTCTATTAACAAGGGACATACCCTTCCTCAAGTGGCCATAATTGTCGCGGGTGGACTACTGATGTGGACATTGATGGAATATACTTTGCACCGCTTCCTTTTCCACATCGAAACAAAACGTTACTGGTGGTTACTTTTTCCCCTTTATACATAAATTGGTTTATTTCTGTCCAATAGTTTATCAATTGAGATCTTATGAGAAATGAAACCATGCTGCAGGGCAAATACAGCACATTATCTTCTACACGGGTGCCATCATAAGCACCCTATGGATGGTCTGCGGCTTGTTTTCCCTCCTGCTGCAACAGCTATTATTTTAGTGCCGGTATGTTGGAACTTCTTATTCTTCTTAAACTACGACAAAGTGGCCATTGCTTTCTTTAATTTAATTTAATTTGTTGTATGGAGATATGTTACTTGCTTTACTATCCTTCCAACCAACAGAGGAAGAAATGCCCCTGCGCATACAATTATCTCTGCGTGTGGTGAGAACTTTCTATGAATTGATAACATTGGAATACAATAGCTATTATGTGGCATTCCAGTCTATCTAATCTCGATTTAAATTAGATAGTAATGACAGTTTCTTGAAAAAAGAAAACACTATAACTTTGTTATGGTGAATGCGGTATCACTTATGAAAAATAAATTTTAGCATGCTTACTTGACGCTGACCGTTTGTGCAACCTTGTTCTAGATCTGGAACCTGATCAAACTCATGGCAACCGATTCGGCTGCCCCTGCTTTACTCGGAGGTCTCTTGCTTGGCTACGTGATGTATGATTGCACTCACTATTACCTACACCATGGCCGGCCATCCAAAAATCCTGGAAAACATCTCAAGGTGAGAAATAACCATCCACAAAATGATTTTGAAGCTTGGTGGCATTATTACACAACAGTTTGGCTTTGGAATTTAGGATAACCGCAGTTTTATATCTAAAGGTTACGTCAGGTTTGAAACAAAAGTGAGAAAAAAGGAAAGAAAATAAGAGGGGTTCAATGAGAAATCTTTTTGCATATAACCTACACCTTTGCTGATGTCACGACCCGAAAGTACGGAACATGACCGGCACTTAAACTACGAACGTCTCGAGACGTACGTAATCTAAGTAAACCGAAAACCCAGAAATCCAAACCAAGAAAAGTAGTAGAGTGTAGGAAAAACCAACTTAAAGCAAGTAATTTCAATAGCATAAGCCGAATTATGCGGTTTTTAAAACATCAAAAATTTACTGAAAATTTCAGCAGAGTCTCCTTTGTAAATACTGGCCCCCAAACGGGATACAACATGAATAGTATACGAAATCAAGAAAAGGGCATCCCCAAGCGGGAGCTAGCTCTTCGTCAATCGACGGTCACAACCACACAAACAATATAATATACAACGCCAACGGCGAGAATCAAAACTCAAAAGGAAACTCAAAACCACCAGAAATATAACGAGCGACTCTAAGGTCGAAAGAATAACCAACATTGGTCTCTATCTCAATAAATACATGTTTGGTTGATGGAATTTACTAGATACAACGGAATAATATTATACAAGGTAATATGATAGGTACGATACAAGAAAAACCCACCTACTAGCAAGTCACCCGAATGAAACTGAGCCCGCAAAGCCGTAATGAAACCTGTACGGCAACCTGCAAGAAACTGGGGCACAACGGGGGTGAGTTGCCAACTCGTGAATAGAAAAATATCTACGCACAGAAATCGCATAAATAACGCAATCCTAGGTCAATGATCATAATATATCCTCAAAAATGTATATAACACGTAGCCTATAACAAGGCTAGGGTAAATATCTAACCCGAGTGTAATCTCATGTGCCCGTGTCAGTGTCTCAGGTAGCAATATATCATATGGATGATGTATGAATGCATAAAACAGAATGCATGTACTGAATAAAACTGGTTTCATAAATCAGTGAGATTTCTGTATTTTAAAAGAAATGAGGTACCATATATGAAATCAGCATAAAACAGTGCCCAGCATCGACACAAAATAAGTGTCCAAATACCTCGATATCTCTGTATCACAATCTATGTACCTCAAGTCTCAATATTTAGGGCGCCGTCAGTCCAGACCGGCCCCTACCATCCATCTCAAGACCACGACGGTATCCTCCGGATATCCGACGCGTCGGGTAATATCACCGGTAGGTAGTGCTCTCTTGCCAGGCTCACATCGTCATCATCACGCGCTTCTTGCCCCGGGGTACCTTACCGGGTCCACCATGTACCCGAAACGGTTCATCCGTCTCCTCGAATCGGGTCTCGAAATCCATCAGCAAACTCATGGTGGACGACTCATACATCATGGGAAAACCGCACTTTTTATTTTAAAAGAGGAAAAAGGTTTATTTATGTTTTTGCGGTTTTCCTCCAAATCCAGAAAATCTCATGGAAATCCGAATCCAAAACCTCAATAACACGTAAAATGGTGAATATATGCATGAAAATCTATGAATGCGGCATAACAATGAATAACAGTATGCATGAAGTAGCAGGTAATAACTACAATGTCTAAACTAACATATAAGGCAAGTACACTAATATCATGTCTAACTATTAGCTAACAGGCTATGTCAAGCAATAATATTTTCTAAGGTGTACGTGACATGGCAATTACCGATGAAGATGTGTGTGAGCCGGCAAATAAGTGTACGTGGTACATACGCATCATCGGTAATGGTGCTGGTGTCCTAACAGCATGATATCAATAATGGAGTATGAAACATAAAATAAGTATGCGATGCGAAGCGGACCACAAAAGAAGAGCGGGAGCTGAAAACTAGACGCAACTATAACTAATCTGCATTAATCTAATATAAGTCTTACAAATGGTGCCTTTTGAAATAACACGAATCATGGGGTTTTGAAAATAGGGGCTACGGTGTTTTTATGAAAAGATAAGTCTTTTGAAATATCCGTAGGATCCCTTGGGCTGTCTTTTAAAATACTCACGATTTGTTAGTTTTTGAAATAGGTAGGAGTCTAATCTAATCTAACTACACTAAACTATACGGCTGAACTAACAAGCTGAACTACAGGTAAGGAAACCGCCTATCATCTGAGTCGATACATATACATACCTGTATATGTATAGTCGGTGATCCCGCCTCAATAATATCATATCCGATACCATATCTATAATCAGGCATCCCAAGTCAAGAGTGCGGATCAATCATCAATATAGCTCGTACGTAAATCCGTCGTACGGCATCCCAATCTGGGTACGGGTCAATATCACATTCATCATACTATTCACCTGGTATCCTCTTTATCAAATATCATGATCGGGGTACTGATCTACGTCTAGTACCATACTGATACCGCCTACGTATGCATGGACGTGTGTGAAACACTACGTCAAGGACCCGCTACAACGTCATGTCGTATCTCAAATACGAACCCTGCTATATCACCGATCTCACGGCCTCAAATCAAATCTCATCGACTCAGCTCAATCCCAAGTATCATCCTCAAATCCGTATGTGAACACATAGTCCCATACCCATGTGAACCCATAACTATAAAGAATCCCATGAGCACATATCAATAGGAATGTATGCAAGTATGTATGTGTGTATGTGTAGTGCAACACTACTCTAGGGTTCGCAACACTAAAGTAATCCAACACACCAATATCCATCCTAAGCATCGTTATTGATCCCAAATAACATATAATGATTGTTGGTGTGTATACGCATCCGTATACACCACCACGGACTGCGGGGGTGCTATACGCCATCCACCCGACTTCTCCCCGTAGATATAAATCTACTCACCTGGTCCTCGCTAGCCGGTGTCGACGTCGCCACGCGCTTGCTTGTCGTCTCGAAGTCCACATGGGGGTACCTACATATTATAACGCACCATATCGCATTAAAATTAAATTCGAAATCGAAACGGCATACGAAAATCAAATCGGCACGCGTATCACGCATAGGTCCAAACCTATCGCCTACGCATGCAAGAATAGTCAAACCAACCCTCGATGTCGATGTACAAACGTCAAACCATCGAGAAAAATCCAATCACACTCATTTGCACATTCACGAACACTAATTTTAATATAAACTAGGTTAAAACTCACAAAAACCCCAATTTTACTTAAAAAGTCATTTTTCCGAAAATCTAGCAAGCACAATTCGCCGTTTTTGTACAAAACAGGATGTTTAAATGAATGTAGCGGCCAATATATTTATTAAATATCTTAAATAAGTCATATAAACAATTCCTGGAATTTAATCTCATTAAATTCCAAAAACCTTAATATTCTAGTTTACAAAATACCTAAAATTTAACAATTTCAAAGCAAAAATGCACAAACTACAATCTAGCTTAGATTTGCATGATCTAAAGCATTAAACCACACTTAATAAAGTTAATGAAGTCATGAAAAACCTAAACACATTTTTAATCCCAAGTATTTAACCAATTTCAAAAACCTAGTAAGCAAATTAGCAAATTAACACAATTTTTAAACTAACCATTAGCACAAGCTACTAATCTTGTATTAACATGACAAAAAGCCTAAATATAACACACAACCATACACCAATTTTATAAAACCCTAACTTGCATTCAAATTCATAACTTGAATTCCAAAACTTGCAACTTAAGCCTAATTAACACTTAAGTAGTTTAGCTTTAAGAAATTAGTAACAAATTAAGCAAAAATGTTTTAGAATTATACCCAAAAACATTTGAAGATCCACAAGCATCCATGGCCTTCCAAAATGCTCTCTTTTCACAAGGATCCATGTTATACGGGCTAAGCTAAAATGGGTAGGAGTCGGATTTGGGTTTTGGGATTTTTTTTGATGGATTTGAGGCAATTTTTGATGAAGTTTGAAGAGAAAAGAGAAGGGAATTGGGGGGGCTGCTGGAATGTGAGTGGGAGAGGAGAGAGAGGGAGGTAGAGAAAGTGGGGGAAGAAGTCAAAGTCAATTCAAGGTCAAAGGTCCACCTCATTTCTCCATTTTCTTTTCTTTTCTTTCATTTCTTTCCTTTGAAATTCAAGTGGGGAAAATAAATGGGGGCTGCTGAATTCTTCAAGGGGAGAAGTAAATGGGAGTATGTGGATGTGGGTACGGGTGTGGGGTGATGAAAAATGATGAATATAATACCCCAAACATCCATTTACGCTAAAAAAAAGCCTTTTTTCTTCAATAATTTCTAAACCGTTTTGGCAAATGATTTCGTTCCAAAAACCACATGATAAAATTTTATTTAATGTTTTATGATGCACAAAATTTGTTTCAACTCATTCCAATTTGTAATTTTTCCTAATTAAATGTATTAGTGACGGCTTAAATAATAATAAAATAATATTTTTTTCAGAAAATTTGAAATTTTACCAGCGGCTCAATAAACACCAAATAATAGCAATTACATAGCTAGAATATGTATATTTAATTTTTATAATAAGATATTTGTATTTTGACTTTTTACAGAAAACCCCCTTATTTTACCGATTTTTTTGAAATTTCACCGAAACGATTTTCAAAACGTTACAGCTGAAGAGTAACAATGGTTATCCTAACTCCAAAACCAATCAGGGTTTTAGGCCAACTGTTGTGATATGCTAATGATATTTATTTTATCATCGACAGTGGTATCATTTGAACCATCACTTCAGAGTTCAAGACTTTGGCTTTGGAATAACATCATCATTATGGGACGTCGTTTTTGGAACTCTCCCACCACCACTGGCAGGAAAAGCCGCTCAAAAGACCAGCTGACAGTTCTTCGGTTCTATATAATATCTTAAAGAGGCTGTAATTAAGCTTATCATACATTAATAGTTGGGCTCCTCTTCCCTTCCCCTCAGCTTGTGAATTGTATTATTATTTGCTATGGTGTTGGTGTAGTTTAGCCTGTTTTTGAGAGAGAATGGATTCATCAACTTATTGTTTTCTTTGGTGCAACTCCTTTTGCCATTCACCTGTATGCTTTTCAAGAACGCTGCATTTGTATTATCTAAGTTCCTAGATTCAATTTGAGTATCCTTAACTATTGTCTTTTGTTGAAGGCAAGTTTCATCTCTTTTTATTTTATAGGGAGGCAAAAATGTAGCTGCGGGCACCCATAGCCACCTGGTTGTGGGCGCAAGAGAGAAAAGGGATGGAGCCCACTTAAACCAAGTAGATCCCACTCACCTATCAGACACTCTTGCGCCTGCAGCTGCATTGCACTCTTATAGTAAACTCCCTTCAACTTTGGTTTTAAGGGGGTTCTTTTTAATAAAATACCCTTGGGCATAGCAAGTTTGAGAGAGTCAGCAAAACATTACGAGATAGACTAGTGAATAACAATGAGAATTAATGGTATTTTAGTGAAGTTTACCTCCAGCAGTCCGGTTTTCAACTGTTGTGTAGGCTTGAAGAATTCTAAGATGATCAAAGATTTATATCATTCACTTTCAATTTATGTTCCCGAAATAGATGTTAATGCATCCTAGAGCAGCTTCTTGAAAATGATCCAAAATTTTGAAAACTGATAAGAGAAGTTTTCTTCATGAAATATGTTCTTTCTATTGCCGATATTTTAATTCTGAGCAAAACGAATTTCGTTGAGCAACAATGATTATATTCAGGCTCATAATGCCATTGATCAGCACCGCAACAATTTCATGGCAACAAAAGCCCATGCTTCAAGAAACATGAGGGGCAATAAAGAAATCCTGCAGCTTCATAAAATTGGATTTTTCTTACTTAAGAACAATCCCAAAAAATTTGATCAATTGGCACTAACCATGCATGACGCTGATTTCTAGGACGAGAAATTATAGCCCATGCTAGTGTTTTTATTTCTGCAACATTGTTCGATCCAAAGTACCTATTCTGCCACAATTTGCCGCTTTATCCAACAAAAAAATGAACAAGCAATTTAATTTCTCTGTTGTAAAGCAGATATAATTATAGAGATTTGTATGAAAAGTTGACAGGGACCAATTATAAATAGAGTCCCACTAACAGTAATTTCTTCAACTATAATCCACGATTCCAGCTCCATTATAATTTACCACCCATAATGGTACAGAAACCTATTTAATATAAATTTAAATGACTTTTTCTTTCCCAAAGGCTGCTAATGAAACATTGGTACCCTAGAAATGGAAATAAACTTCAAGCTCTTGGTTTCTTCTTCATTGTCCAAAAGGCTGCAAAATAACGATTCTGCAATGCAAATACAATAATTAAAAAGGAAAGCGGAAACGCAAATATACAATAAACTTAGTAATTTTGGCCCAATGGATATGCTTCCTCTTCAGATGAGCTAATCACAATTTTGGGGGAAATGATATGGTCATATAAAAGACAAGAACTTACTTGCATCATCGCTCGAGGATTTGCAGTATAAGTTGTTTCAATTGTTTTCTCCATCTGAGAGCCGAGAGAAAAACAAGAAACCACAAGAAATGAACACCCAAAGTTCTTTAATATATCATATAAGATAGAAAACCTTTAGCAATTACCTCCACTTCAAATCCATAATGCAAAGCTACATTTTTAACGTCTTCCAAACTGACTTCAATGGACATTTCCTGAAAGTAAAAGTGTCAAAAATTTGTCAAAAATCACAACTTTGTGGCAAAATGATAGTTAATTGTAGAAAGGTACACTTACATCTTCAGGTCCATATGCATCTGCAAAATGATAAAGTAGGGGCCCCAGATTTATCCAGACCTATCAATTAAAAAGGTTAGATTCAATCATCAACCGAATAAAAACAAATTTATATAGAGCATGAAAAACAACTGAGCAGCGCCGGAGCTAGGCTATCAAAAAATTGTTAGAGAGCAGATCAACTTGAGCCATCTTTAATTCTAGACACCCAAAACTTGACCAACAAACCAACTAATAACCTCCTCTTGAGTAAAAGTTTAATTTTTATAAAGGTCTCCTTTTCATTCTAAATAAATGCATATAAATACCTTATTGGTAATTTTCAAAATTATCGAAATAGAGTACATTTAAACTTGTGCCTGCAACCACTTGGCTAACAGCTCTTGTACAAAAAATATAACTCATCTTTTATATAGTTTCTCAACCCATTGACCATTTATATAAATAAATATATTCACCTTGGATCCACCCCTACAACTGAAAGATTTGATAGACATGCTCCACCGATTCATTAATAATGTAATAACAATGCTAAATAAAGAACGCTCTCGAGAGTTTCACCCCTAACCAAGAATTGTTCAAGTAAACCAAGAAAACAAATTATAGTGATATATTGAAAACTTACTCCTCCATCTTTCACAATCTTCGATATTATTTCAATGTATTCTACAATGTTGTGTGCTGTGTCCAAGAAAAAGCAAGTCACCACCACATCCCAAGAAGCTGCAAGATGAGTATTGAAGGTTATAAGGTATAAAAACTTATCTATCAACCCTTCCCTTCAAAGTTTTGAGGCAGTGGCAAAGCACCAGGTTTTAAGAGGTCCTAGGTTTAGACTCATCATTGGCAATTCAAAAGTATTTATTTGTCAGCATTTATTATTCTTATCAAGCTAGACATGTTTCTGATGGAGGCCTTTGTACAAAGCGCAAAGGCCCACATAAGGGGAAATGTTAATAGTTAAATTAGCTTTATATACATTATTAAATTTCAGGAATACAAAGCCAAAAGGTAAGCAAGATACCAATATATATCAATAGTGCAATTTCACAACCTTTTTTGGGCGCACAAACGCACACGCGCACACACGTCTGAAACATTCAAAACATTTTACATAGTAAAATAAGAGACTCTTTGTGCGATTCACATTCTAAAAGCCATATACAACATTAAATGACCTAAAGTAAACATTAAATGGCCCTATGTAGCTGATTCAATTCACCACATGGTAGCTGGACGCATGGTAGATGGAGTGAGATAAGGACTGCATCCATTGATACATTTTTTAAGTTTGCTTGTAAGTTGGAATGATGCGATATTTCTGATTGTGTAACATTCATCATCTTTGATATAATTTGCTCTTATATCTCAAATTTTTATTAGCGCTTTATGAATCCACCTACTGTTTATGCTGAACTCTGCATAGAAAACATGAGAACAAACTGTTGTGTCCTTTTTGTAACCAAAGTGCTTTACCTTTCTTTTTCTGTTTTTCATATTGTCAACATATGCTATAACCATCCTTTTTACATATAAAAAGATTATACAACTTTAACTCTACTTCAATTGATTTATTGCATATCTAGAGACGCATGCAGGTCGGGAAAGAACTATCAAACTTCTGCCTCGACATACGAGTGGCATGCCATGCTAAGAAGGCTGCTGCAATAGCCTTTTTGGTTTCATATATTCAAGTACATGGATATGAACTTTCTTAAACATAGAATAGCTATAAATATAAGAAGAGAGGCGCATTTCTGTGTCACGTCTGACAGTAACTTGAAAAAAAAAATATAATGAAGGTTAGGCAGATGAAGTTGGCCACAATTAATAAGTGAAAGTATTAGACCAATATACAAAGAACAGCATATTAACTCAAGTTTATGATATAATAGTAGAGAAAAATAATTAATAAATAATAGGATTGATCTTTTTTGATAAATGAATAATAGAATTGATTTTAAAATATCTTTTTAACGATATAAAATAGAATATAAATAAAAACATAACAAATTTATTAATCTGAAATAATATAAAGATTTGATGATTAGTCCTAATTAAGATAAATTATATCCGCTGCTACTCCAATTATAAAGAATTGATTTTCTTATCAAGGCAGAAGTCTTAATTATATTTAAAACAAATATGAAGCATGTCTGTGATTTTCTATTGTGCATAATATTCACATTGATATTATAGATGTACCTTTCTGGCTTTCATCACTATAAACCTCAACAAAGTCACCGCCACACATTGAGAACCCTTCGGTAATTCCTGCACTGAAAAAAGCAACAGGAAAAAAGAACTGAAAAAATTACTCATATGTAAGGATAAACAAATGAAAAAATCATACCAAAAAAACATTTTGATATCCCATCTCTTATACAACTTATCCCCAATAATATATGATAAGTTTTAAATACTCGATAGGAACATCAAAGACAACCATTGTTCAATGAACAAGGCATAAAATTGCGAAGTGGAGGGCGGGGGCAGGGGGAATAAAATAATTACTAACTAGGTTACTGAAGCCAAAGTTTGATAGATAAAAAATATTAAACTACAAATGCATTGCATATTTCACATCATTATATGCATTAATAATGAAAGTAATGATGCCTACAAAAAGAGTGCCTTCCTTCACCCTCATTTTCATGGGAGTTACCAAACTGCTGCCAATCATGACTTATTTATTTGATGGGTCAAATGGAACTAGTAGAGAAAGTTGAACAAAATCAATGTCAACACATGCTATTTAATTATGCTTGCTAAAGAACATGAAATTGCTACATCAAGTAAATTTATGTAACTTATATAACAGGTTAGTTATTTTATATAAAGTTATCTTGATGATTACTGCAAGAATCCCCAAATACCTTTAAAAACACGTGTTCTAAAGAATTTAATAACTTATCTGAAAAACAAATCACATATATTACAATTACTGAATTGATTCAGCAACTTCAATTAAACATTGGTGATTGGAAATTATAGTTAGCAATTGACCGGACACAGCCCTACGCCAAGTGACAGCTCCAGCATGGTGCTTTACCTTTAGTTGGATAGACTAGACATTGTCTTTTGCTATTTTAAGGTCTGAGAGGCAAATGAAGCGGTTAATGCTCAAGTAATTGTACCCAAAAGACCAAAATAGTTTCCCTATTCTTTGGCACGTTTCCTCCGACATTTTCACATGACAAGGATATAGTATTAGGTGAAAGGAGGCTTGCCCACAGCCCACAAATAGATTGTTGTTTTATATTCCGTCGACTATACAACCACCCAAACAATTGTTGTTTTATATTCCGTTAACTATACAGCCAATTACCAAAACACCCAAACAAATGGAATCATTCCTGTTTGCATTTTAAGTTCCACTTCTCAGAACCCAACTACAAGCCTAAGGCTAATTGGCAAGCAGGTTCAAATTTAAAACACAGCCTTATGAGACATTCAAGCTATTTGAAAATGGTAGAAGATATCCCAGAGTATTTGGTTATACTAACTCAGACCATCTCTATATTAAGCTGGGTTGTTTAATAGCAATAATTGATGAAAAAGGAGGGAGATTGTGGATGATCAAATTTTAAAAAACTCACAGGGCCTGGATGAATATTTCCTTACCCACTTTGCCAGTCACAAGTTCGTTCTTATTACTTTCATGTATTTCCTTAGGATAACATCATCAATGTCAACCTCATAGAGCTAAGACCTGGGTGAGTATATCCTCACCCACTATGACTCTCAATTTCGAACACTATTACTTCCGACAAATTGACTATTGTCCTTTTATCCCAATATGCTTTTGTAATCGAGGATACATTTCCCTTTAAAGAAACAAAGTGATTGGTCACTTTTTAGGCATGACCTAGCAATTGATAATCTTACTTTGACCCCTTTCAATAATCATCTGATCTGATATTTAATGCCAATGGGTAATAGCTGATGGCTGTGTGATCTGTAAAGAGGCTGAGAGTTGCTCTTGCTTTCAGACTAAATCCGTCTTACAAAAGCATTAGTAATCAAATGTGTCTTAAATAATTAGTGATGAGGTTATCAATTGACACAGCAAAGATTAGTGATGCTTTAGTAATCAAGCGGCATAAATGGTTCTGTAATATTGAATAAAATTATGGTGTCAAACAGTTTTAAAGTGTAAACCTTGATGGAGAATGACATCTTCATGGTCTTAAAGATAATCCAGAGATGGGAAAAAGAAGCAATATATTAAACTCTCTTTGCTGTGTCACATGCTGGAGTGTGATTCCTATATCATGATAACAAAGTAATCAAATGTGTCTTAAATAATAGTTGTCTATTACAAAAACAGAAAGAGGGGTTGTTTGCCAGTAACATCTACTCTGCTCAAGTTGAAAACTTTTCTACTGTATTTGGAGGCTTTGGAGAAGAAAAAGACGTCAAAACTCCATTATGGGATACCGCATTTATAATAAATGAAAATAGGACAGGAAAACACCCTTTAGTCAAACAATACAGCTATACTGTTATATCGGATAATTCAGTAAATGAGAATGGCACTAATAGTAACAAATGAAAAGAAAGGGTCGGAGTTTCAGAAATAAATATAGACGTCGACATAAAGGTAAGCATTATGAGAATGGAACGAGTTAAAGATGGTACAGGCATGCATATTGACAAGGTAATCTTGAACTTGGGGTGGATTCAAATGTAAATATGAAAGTATGGACACGGAAAAATTATTGAGCATCTAAACCCTCATTGTCGATGTACAAGGTCATTGAGCTTTGAAACACTACAGTCTGGTAATGGTGTTATGATTCCTTCCAAGTATGATAGTACTGCAAAGTGAGATCTCAATCAATAAAGATTGCATGTGCGTAAATTTGCTAACAAGACTGTGTTACAGGAACATATAGTAAGTGGGATGCAAATACATCATTTCAGTAAGAGAGAGTGATCAAAACTGATACTTCCAATAAAATAGATGAGCAGATGCTCACAAACACCGAATACCTAGCTGGATGTATATCTGGAAATGTAACAGCCCGAAGTTGGTCATTGTCTGACAGAGAATTACAATTGCTATGGATCCAAGGATAAATTGTCCATTCACCAGCAATCTGAGTGCTGAAAGACAGAATAACATTTGTATAATAAGAAAGCAATTACATGTAAAACGGTCTTCGACAAGTTTTGCACATCAGAAAACTAAGAAAGAAATCATGATGAGTGACTTACTGGTTAAGAATAAAGCTTGAGCAGATCATCATGTAATAAGAAAACTCATTTCCTTGGGTAACAAAACCTTTTCACAAAGAGAGGGGATGGGACTATACGTCAAACACTTAAAGGGAAAAATAAGGAAAATAAATCTAAATACATACCAAGACAGGAAATCTCCAAAGCCAATCTCCCAAGTCCAGCACCAGGGACTAAACAACATGGAGGCCTTAACATAAAATATTTAAACATTTAAGTAACAGATAAGGCAGAGATTCCAGCTGATCTCATATAATATATTACATTGATAATAATTGTATATCCAGAAGTATAAAAGAAATTCCAAGAAAAACGAAAACAAAAATGGTTCCAAGGAATCAATTTTCTTAAAGAGAATATTAGGGGGGAAACACTGTTGCATCAAAATTTAGCAAAGTTTGTTTCATAGTCTGAACCATAAAGGAACCAAATGTGATGTATATTTGCTCCCTAGCTAAAAGCACTCAGGTAAATCAATTCCTTGGCAAATCTTATGTTCCTTGGCAAATCTTATGTGGTATAACCAAGATCATGAACAGGAATCATCCGTCCAATATGAAATTTAGAGCCCATCATATATAAAAGCCCCAGAGGTTGATGTTTATCTCATCTTGTTGTACTCATGCAAGTTTGGTCGTGTTAGGCAGAAAATTAAGGTCGTATGAACAGGTATGTACATCATACTGCACACGCACATACATTCATTTTGTAGTATGCCTCCACTCAGTTCCTTTTGAAAATTATATTCTCAAACCATGTGTCCTAAGGTTGTGTTTAAAGCCCAATTCCAATTTTGATGTAGTATTATTTCTCTTTTCTACTATTGCTTTACGGTTTTCAAGCTCAAGGACTTGTGCAAGTGAGATTATTTCGGTCTGTGTTTGAACAATATGTATACATCACATCATATTTCTCCTTTTTATGAATTTTGCCAGAAAACTCTATAATCCAATAGTTATATCAGTAAAATATCTTTGCATATACAAGTATACAAAGGACTAATTCCAAATTTCCAATGTTGAAAGTTGTTTTTGGAAAATACACTCTTTTACTTAATAAATAGGAAATATCAAATGATAACCTACCTTTCCTTCATGCCAACAGGGAATAGACGATTAAGCTCCTCAAGAATGGGCTTGTAGCATTGGTCACGTTCCTTTTGCCCCTACAGAAATAATAGGAAATAGAATAAATTTAGCATCTGGTGATAAATATAATGGAATTACTCATTAAGGATGTAGAAGTACCTCAGGTGCCCAGTCTCTCACTATGTTCCTGATAATGCACCTTACCTATGAAAGAAAAAGGGAAACAAAAAAAAATTTGTTTTAAAGCTTTGACAGGGGAGCTAAACCAAGCCACAAGATATGCAACTCGCCAACTCCAACAAGCTAACTGCCATGAGTGATCTACCAATATATTACGTTAATCTACAAATAAATGTAAACATCACTATTACAAGCTTCCAATATAACAAAAATTTAACTATAACAATCTCATTAACCAGAAGTAAAGTTGTAAAGCAAATTTAAAACTATCCACAACGCCAAGAAGTTCCAAAGGAGCATAGCTTTGTGGCGAAACTTTCCTCTCTAAAGTAGGTCGCTAGTTTGATTCCTGTGAGGGTCACATCCAAAAAATTTTTTAAAAATCCAAGAAATGATACATACTTGTGCAAAGTCTCATCCACAACAGCTCACTGCGCAACCAGCTCAAATCCAATTCCACTTCATGCCCCCCCTACAGGCCGCTACATATGACAATGGAGAAGCATAGTCCATCATGTATCCTTTTATGCTATTGTCTCCATAATGCGTTGATGAATTAAAAAGAGATAATGGAAACAGAAAAGTGAAGAAGATGTAGCCACCCAGTAGGATGAAATGAGTGGTGCAAAACCAAAGGTTCAAAGAGAAGGTACCCCTGTAAGATGAGGCAAGAAAAGATATCAGATTTCTCAGATGGTCTAATGGTGAAAGCAGGTAGCCAGATATTGCGAAGGTTTTGTTCGCCAAAGTTGAAGGCCATCATGAGCTTTGAATTTAATGAAGCAGCAAAGCCAGAAGCAGTCAGGAGGGGGTGAGGCGGGGGGGGGGGGGGGGGGAGAGTACCAAGAATACTTCGGAATTCTTCAACAGAACAATAGCAATTTGGCTCTTTGGCACAACTAAGAAATTGAATATCATTGGCTTCTTTCCAGATCTCCTGTAAAAACCTTATCATCCCCCCACCCACCCCACCCCACCCCACCCCAAAAAAGCGTCTCCGCTCCTTTTCTTCATAGAAGAATTTCAGGAGTTTGCTTGATTCAAGAATTTACCGTAAGCAGCATTATCCTTAACTCTCGTCATTGTGGCAATTGTGAATTCAATACCAAGAAGAGGTTGGCATGAGGTGGACAACCAGTCCCAAATTTTGAAAAATCTTTTTGAGGATGTGCATTCTCAAAGTATACTTCCCCAACAAACCCATGTTGGTGGACTAGCAAAAAACACCCAATTTTGGTGAAGGCTTAAATGATGATGGTGGCGTCACTTACTTGTATTGCAAAAAACAGAAATTTCTTTGTTAAGGTACATTAAGTAACAGATCAATCCATTTTTTTTCTTTGTGCAGCATATGCAAAGCAATAATGATGTTCAGGAAAAAAATGTACCTTGTCGACATCAGCTAGAGGAACATTCAACTGTACTGATGGATCCAACCAATCACGTGGAGGCAAAGTTACCTACGATGCATAAGAAAGTAAAAAAAATTGAAGTGAGATGAAAAAACAATGTTCGTTGAATTGATCTGATTAATAGATGTCATGACCATAAATTCTTCGAAGAAACAAATTTTCATTCACCCAAAACTATGAAAGCTACATAAACAGACTTTAGTAATTGAGGTTTGAGTCGGTATATGACTATACAGCCAAGTGAAATGTAAAAGTTGTCAAATGCCATAAGCAGTTACTAGAACTTCAAAATAAACGTGGTAAAGTTACAATGCTGATGTAAAAGGAAAAGCCAATCAAGCAACCACAAACTGTTATCGGGATACTATGTAGAAGCGTACTTCCATGCCACATGAGAGGAATAAAGAAAATAATGGTAGCATGTGATCTTATTAATCGGAATTTGTAAGCATTTCCAGAAAACGTAGAATCAGAATAACATGAACCTGGGTTACAGTTACCTTATCTGCATCTCCACAACCGTTACATGACTCGCTGTGGCAGGCTGAGGATATCTCCCTGCTCAGATTAGCCTTGCAGGAATTTCCAACATGCATCTCCTGTTTTTATCTACATAAGTCAAATTTCTAAATGAAAAGACAGTAGAAGAATCCTTACATTACCATGTAATATGTATAATTCATGATACACAAATCACAAGACTCTTACGATCCGTGGATATACACCTCTTTTTCATTACACCTTCTTGAAGGCTCAAAAGCGTCATTGCTTCCTCCCTGGAAACTAGAATGCTCGGACCCAACAGCTTCACTTCCATCAACTGAAGCAGGCTGCCCTGTATAAATGCTGCTTTCTTGAGAGTTTCGGGCAGTTTCAGTTAGAAGATGACCATCAGGGGAATGTACTAAATTTTCTTGTTCATAGGTATCTATATCCTGGCTCATGTCGATAGGAGGTTCAAATGCCTGCAGGAGTTTACAAGCAAAAAGCCAAAGCGAAATATCACTGGTTATTTCTCAAAGACAGAGCTTGTTATGAAATATGGTATCAATAGCTACTTCAAGCCACAATATGTGTCAACCCTAAAATTCCAGTCAGACTCATAAGCAAGAGGAACATAGGTTGAAGCATGTGATGCTGAAATAGTGAAAGAGAGTAATAATATTCACCTGAAGCATGTTCATGATGAAAAATGTATTCATTGATACGCACCTGCAAATTGCCGTAGTCAGTTAGATCGGCTACTAAAGATAAATACAACAGCCAGAGAGTAAATGACTGCCTCTCTTGCTCTTGTCAAGCAATCAGAATAGAACACATAACATTGGCCAACAAATCAAGCATGTGATTGAAAGCGAGGGCTTGTATCTTTGATCAAATACTGTACAGACATGGATGGTACAGCAATGCTATCGGAATGAGTGAGCAATGTACGTTACATTTTAATTTACCACATTAAACCGTCTTCGTTTTTCTTCGAGGCTCATTAAGAGCTACCCCAAAAAAACCATGATGTCTTTCCATAAGATTGAACTAAGAAAAGAATAAGCACCCCCTCCAAAAACAAGCAGTCCACAAGTTATACATCATAAAATCAAATTCATGACAACTTCATTTACCAATATCTTGAGTGTCAAGAAAATTTTTAAGGTATCGATATTTGCAAACCTAGAAGCCCAAGGGATCTATAATGTTATTGAAACAAGTCCATTAGATGTGATGATGCTAATGATAGTTTACATAGTAATCAACCCATCGTGTGAATATAATTAATAATTCTCGAAAGGTAGGTTGCAAAACCTTTGAACTTTATAGGAAAGATGGGTAGCGGTCTGAAAATGTCTCATATAGTATGGCAACCAAACTCAAGCGCATAAAGTTTCAAGTACCATCACGTGTTGAACTGAAATTCTCTGTGTTGTTTTCAGTTATACTGATGATCGTTTCTTTATCCACATAATACCACAACCCAAAATATGAAATCCAAATGGAAATAGCTGAAACATTTTCAGAAAGGTATTTTTAGACATAACCCCTGCAATATTTTTGTAATAACCCAAAAAAAAGTTTTTATTTGATAAGTAAATAATCGATATATCGAGGTGTTTTGCGTAAAAAGATCAAACTATTTAATCTCTTTTATTTTTCCAACCCTCGCCGTATTCTTTTCTTTATGGTGTTTCGTTTCTCTCCTTCTGGCGCGCGTCTCTCTCCTCTCCCTCTCGTCCAATCTCTCTCTAAAAAAACTTTCTCATACAAATCCAAGTCTGACGTTAATCTCAATTTCAATTGACCCTGCAAGCGAGGATCCAACAATTTTATTTTCTTCATTTATAAAAGTCCGAACAAATAGGTAATTTTTCTTTTTCTGGGAATCATATTATTTAGGGTTTTTTTCAAATTAAACGATTTGAAATGGATTTTGTATACTTATGAATTATTTGAGATAGCATCGATATTCTTACAAAATTAGTTATTAAAGATAAGTTACTTTCTTGAATTATAATCTCTCATGAAAATCTTTAAGGCTAATGAAAATTATTATTCAATGGCGGTGTATTTTTAATTGATAATATTTTTAGGTTTTAATAAGAAATTGCGAAAAATTATAAAATCCATGATTTCTTAAAGACTTTGAGAACTGTATGGAATATCAATTTATCTAGTTTATGTATCAATCATCAATTATCCTATATTGCGATATTTAATTTTGTAACATGTTATATCTCTATTACCTTCTAAAGATGTCAATCATAATTATTTGATATAGATACGCCAAATTTTAGAATATGATATTTTTATGTTGGTTAATACAAAAAAAGAGATTACATTTTTTGTTGAGTTGGTTTTCTATCAAGTATTCATATTTCATAATTATTGGGATTTCGTTGCTAATTACCGTGTCTTGCAATTTCAAAAAAGAACAAGATATTATGAATGTTTTGTGACATCAATGATAGTACTTTCGAAGCGTATTATGAGTTTGGATATTTCACATGAAACTTGTATATACACATGTACATAATATTTTTACCTGCAAAATAATATTTTAAATAAATTAGAAGTATATGACCCAGCCTTATATGTTGTAATGTTAATGATATTATTTTTTCAAAAGGGGTATCAATCCAGTGAAGTTTGAAATAAAGGATTTAAAGCCGTGAAATGTTAGTCTCCAAGAAGTACGGTAAGTATTAGACTCATATGTTCTAATTTATGAAATCTTTCTTAAATTTATTAATTACACCTTGAATATCAATTTCATATTTCGAATATCTTGTTGAATTTATTTTTTATTGATCATTTGTGTAAATATTGATTTACCGATTTACGAGGAATATTTATTACAGTTGTATGTTTTCACATGATTTGTGAAATGTCGATTCGATAATTATTATCACTTCGATTAGTGGATTGTTCCTATTGAACATTGTCCTTTTCTAAGGTGTACACCTGAGTTGGATAATTTATAGGACGCGCATGGATAGAAGTTTAGTTGTGTCAGCGTTCTATGGATGTACCGTTGTAGGCCGCCGTTGTAGGTCCCAGGATTTTTGCCGCTATAGACAGGCCGTTGTAGGCCGAACCTGTTATGGATAAATGACAACACGGTCATTGGTTCGTAAGTGGTAGCCCGTGTCTATAAATTATTTAATTCGCCATCGTTGTTTGTCTTATCCTTGACATCTATTTCATATTTTATTTGTGCCATGAAACATGTTTAACTTCATATATTCAATTGTAATTTTTCAACTTGAATCATATAACATATTGCCATTTCATTTTTTATACTATGAGCGACTCATAGTTGTTCCGTTGCTCGCTTGCATAAATTACAACATATTTGTCTGTACTTGTTGAACTGTGCTTTGCTCACACCCTTTTTTTTAATATTTTACTGATATTGCTTGGAGATTTCTTTTGAACGAGCCGAGTTGTCTCTTGCGGAGTATTTTAGTTTCATTAATCGTAGAAATTTATCTTTAAGATTTTAATATATGTTTTCAGTACATTGTTGACTTTATGGATTAATGAAGTAATAAAATGAAATTAAGTTCATGGTTTTAGGCCTTGCAGGTTTCTAATAGGTTGGAATTTGCGGCTGGTCACGCTTGATATCTATGAATTTTAATGTATGGTTTTGGGCCGTGACAATTTTATATTTATAAACACCCCATGTGATCTTTCTATTTGTATATACCCCCACAAATCTTATGTCATTTCAAAAAAAAAACTTCACCCATCAAAGTGGGTGTACACAATGCGGACATTCTCTTAGTCAATGCAAATCCTATGTTATTTTTCCAATAATTTTAACATTAACCTTTTATTTTCATTGGTAAACACTATTTCCTATGTTTAATTAAACTTAATTTCCAAATTTACCACTCAAACCCTCACATTGTGGTGGTATTCAAGCAAATTGAATAATACATAGTGAAATGGGATATGAAAATGATAATTAAATTGTAGAAACTACGAGAATTTAATGAAGTTTGGATAATATATATTTCTTGTATATAATTACTAAAAATGAATTAAAAAATAAAAAATGTAAATATTATCCATTTTCCATATTATTACTGAATAGACTAAGGTTTATCATTACAACTAAAAAGGTGAAGTTTTGAGCCGATGTCACTGAAAAAGTGATTTCTATAACAGCTCTAAGGATTTCAAGGGGGTATATGCACATACAAAGATTAGAGGGGGTATATGTATGCATGTGTCTGTATGTGCACCGAAGATTCCACGCAGAGAGATGCAAAAAAAACTTTTTGAAAGCTACTTTGATATATTTCTTGAATAGCCACTAACAATTTTAGCTGGAAACTATAATTTTAAATAGTGACCTATGGGAACTATGAAGCGAGGGAGGAACAAATAATCGGAATGCGACTGAGAAAAAAAATTATATGCAAGTCGAACAGATATGATTAAGGGGAAAGAGCAAAATCAGGAACCACGGCAGACACGGTTTACAATATAGTTTATACCCTACATTATTGTTATATTGTTATAAAGTAAATACAATATTACCGATACAGAATGTGAACTTTAAAATTGTTATTTTCCATGTGTTACATGATTCAAAAGACGAAATATTTTTCCATGGCATCTCTGGTGAGAAATATTTGGCTACCCCGCGAGCTTATAGATGTTCCCCAAACAAGCCCCAATTATCCATTATAATTTCACAACAGCTCATAAAGCATGACAGCTATAAAACTAATCCTCTGATGATTTTGCTTTCACATGCAATGTTATAATAAGAGTTTACGAATCGACATACCGCCGAAGCTTATGGTATTTCGAAGGGAGGTGAACGAAAAGAACCTGCACATATTCATAAAAAAGAGCAAATTCACATCAATTGTCAGCGATAATGATGCACATAAAATTAACAAGAAAAGCGTCGAAAAAATGCTCACCTTATGAGAAGGCGAGAGTTTCTCATATGACCTCTCGTACCTTCGAACATCTTCTTCCGCAGCATCCGAGTAACTGCAAATTAGGGTTTCCATCAGCATTTTAAACGAGAAAAAATGTGAGGGCTTGGGGAAGGGATAAAAAACACAGCGTCAAACATGTAAGAGATCCGTAAAATTACATGGAAAAAAACAGCATTTTTTCCAGTGATTTGGGGATCACGCAATTGGGCATGAAACAAAGAAACCAAATGATTGAAACTCTGAGAGAGAGAGAGAGTGAGAGGCGATACTTGAGGTAGGCGCTGATGATTCGACGAAGGGATTTGATCTCGAGAGCTTCTTCTAGTTTGCTGTAATTTCTCTCCTCTTCCATATTTTCGCCCCTTCTCCCCCTTTTTTTTTTTTTTTTTTTTTGAGAAAATTGAGAGGTTTTGTGATCCTGGCTGCTTTTTGTTGCTGCTGTCTCGCTTTATTGAACGGATTCGGGTATATAGCTGTTCAGTTTTTAATCGATTCGGAATTTAAATTTTCTCAATACAACGTGAGGTAAAAAAACACAGATAGTGTCATTTCGTTATAGAAAATAGAGAATTTTGTATGGTAAGATGATAATAAAAAAAGATATTGGAACGATTTGAAGAATCCATGAAAGCAGCAATGTTTATTTTTTCTTATCTTATAAGTTTTAATCTTGTATTTTCTTGGGAGGTGATCATCAAAAAAGAAAGAAGGAGCTCTCTCACACCGAACAAGTTTTTCTTCTCAGCGGTAAAGCTGGAAGTTTTTAGTCATGATTAACCAACAATCATTTTTATTAATCTAATAAAAATGATTTATCGATTATCGGCGTGCACAACACATGCTCAAAAGTATTACATTAGAAGATCCAGACGTTCTGTATGCTTTTCTCTTTTACTTGATATTTTCTTCTTTTTGTAAGGACGAGTAAATGCATGGAGAGAGAGGAGAGCACCGGAGGAATTTAAATATAAGAAAAATATGATATGGAAATGGATGATATAAAACAGAATTTTTTGTGAAATCTCTGATCTTCCATTCCTTTTGTTTTTTATATTTTTCTTTTACTTTCGACGATGTCTTTCTAACACGTTTTCCTTCTCCAAAATAAAACGTTGGTAAAATAAATTCTTTTAACAAAACTTTTGAGATGTTTTTTAGCGCATAGTAGGATCAATGTTCGGTTGTTGAAGTAGGATCGAGGCTCAATTGTTGGCTCATGTAGCATATCCCATATGCCTGGGACAAAGGCTTGGTTGGTGCCGGTGAAGCAAGATCAAAGTGGGTTTTTGGTCGATCATGGAAACATTAAATAAGAATGATTCTGAAAGAGAATAGAATTTAACGGTTCACAAAGGTATATATGGCTTCTTTAGGGGCTGTTTGGTTGCGCGATTATGAAATTTGGATTCCAAAATAGTACAATTGAAATTTTTTTGATTAGATGTTTTGTTGTTTGATTGGTATTGGATTTATAGATCTTTGTAATCCTTGGTGGGTGAAAAGAAAGTAGGATTTGAATTTAAGAATTTTAGAGGGCGATGGTTATTGATGGAGGTCTTGATCACTTATGAGTATCATCAGTTATTAAATAAATGAAAGTACCATAAACAATGCAAATCCTAAACCTTTTTGAGAATTCATAGTTCCTTGTTTTCGGTGGGCCCCACAAAGAAGACAACAAAATCCAAACTTCCCCATTCATGTCCAACCAAACATAAAATCATGGAATCCTTTGGATTTGCTAATCCAAATAGTGCCAAATCCAACACAAGCTTGCAACCAAACATACCCTCATGAGTTAAGAGAAAAATCTCGAGCACGTTCATGTGTCCTGGCTCTCATTCAGGGTTGTTTGGTTGAAGGATTGTGAAATTTGGATTCCCAAATAGCACAACTGAAAAAATTTGGATTAGCTAATTTTGTATTTGATTGGTATTGGATTTGTAGCTACTTGTAATAATTGTTTGGTTGGAAAAAAAATAAGTAAGATTTGGATGTAAGGATTAAAGAGAGAGATAGAGAGAGGTGATTTTTTAATAACTAAAGTACGCTGGCTCTACGCGAACAATGCCAAACCCTTTGAAATCCATAGTTTTTTTGAGGCCTTATGGATCCAAAAAATGATGGGACCCTCACAAAAAACAAGCAAATCCAAAAAAATCCAAAATCCTACAACCAAACAAGAATTAGCTAATTCTCACTCTTTTTTTGGATTCTTAAATCCGAACAGTGCAAAATGTAATCCTGCAACCAAACAGCCCCTTTTATATTTGAGTGTGCTTAAATTCTATTTCTTTGTCCTTCTTCTCTTTTTTCTTTTTGTGCGATGAGGTGACATCCATTTATTTTTCTCTCATTATTTATTAAGGAATCCAAACTCATGTATCAATTCAAAAACTAGAAATACCGGAGATTTAGAAAGGCTATACATCACAGATAGACTTCGTCATAAACCCGCATAATTCCATAACAAACAAGCAAGGTTTTTTAACCAAGTAAAATAAAAGATTTTAATGGAAGGAATAATTAAAACCGAAGATTCAAAATCCATATTCAAAACCATACATGGAAAGGCCCAAAAAAGGAATGGTTTTTTTTTGGGTAAATTGCCGAAAATCCCCGAACCCGTTCAGAAGTTGTTTAAAAGCTCCTGGTATTTTCAAAATACTTAGAAAAGTCTAATTGTTCAGATTTTTTGTTAAAAAACCCCGACCCATATTTCTTCCGCTACGATAATTTTGATGAAGTTGCAACATTACCCTTCTCCTAATTTCTACGCTCTTTCTCTTTCCTCCATCTCTCTTGTCAGCCCCGACGACGACACCCCCTCCGCCACCGTCGACTTCGACGACCCTTCAACCCTCTCTCGTCCCTCTAAATTCCATTTCCTGCCTCTCTCTCTCTCTCTCTCTTTTCTCCCTTTCACTCTCCTTCCTTTAACCATAAATAGCAACCAACCAAACTCGAATCGAAGAGGGAAGAGAGGGAGAGGGAGAGGGAGCGAGATAAGGATAGGCAAATATGAGCTGGGGTGAACCCTAGGGGAGGGCAGCTTCGCCAAGGTCAAGTTCAAGCGCAACGTGCAGACTAATGATTCCGTCGCCATCAAAATTCTCGACAAGAACCAAGTCCTTAAACAGAAGATGATCGGGCGGGTATAAAAATTCCAGCATTCCCCCCCCCCCCCCGTAATTTTAATGAATTGGGTTGATTCTTCATAAAAAATTTATGCCCAAATGGTGGAATTGTGAGAATTAGGGTTTTTTTGTTATAAGAAAGGAACTTGTGATAGAAAAATTGGGGCTTTGGAGGAAAAAAATAAAATAAAACAGCGTTTTGCTAGCATGCATGCAAAGTGTTTGATAATAGTTGTGACTGACAACATTGGATTAGTGTTATATTATTTGTTTGATATAGATGCCCTAAAGGCAATTATTGTAATTGAAGAATAACCTATACGAGAGAAAAATATTAGTCAAGATAATAGTATGCTATCTGGTTTATTTTTATTATTCATGTGAATACGTTTTACTCGTTATCACGTATCGCTAATACATAATGATAAAATCCGTAGGATCTTTACTTGACTATCAGGATTATGATACGGATCATACTAGTGGGGCTTGGATAGTCTATAAGCACATCCTTAAAAGTCCTTAGTCGAGAGAGTATCGAGATTGGGCATCGATACTCTAGAGTAGACTAGTGTATACATTTTCTAACCCCGACCGGTGCGTTGGTTGATCCTATAGCCATTGTCTTTGACACCAAAGATTGTATACAGGCGCTCATTAGATGAATGAGTTTCACTGGACGGACTCACCTGAGAACTTTTAGATAGTATTGTACCTATTGTCAGATAGCAGTTCTCATGTGACATGAGTACAGAGTAGTCTGTAGACCTAAGATTGTCACAGTGTCTTGTGTGTGCTCCTACTGTACTTTGATTACCACCCTACCGCGGTTTTAAAGAGTCGTGCAAACAGATTTTAGTTAAGTACAGTCTCGAAGCACATGAAGGAAGTGAGCGATCGAAGGGATTTTGTCTCTCCCGGTATAGGGAGTCAAGGTCGTGCTTTGCCAGATCAACTATAACCATAAGCTCTTGGCCAAGACAGTTGTGATTTACCGATAAGAGTTATCAGCAGTTTCCCGGGTGTGTTCCCGCCAAAAATTTTGGCTCAAACCTTACATTTGTTCCCTTATAAAAAAATAGAGGGCATCCCCTGCGTGTTAAACACGTGAGCACTCACGTGCAAAGCACGCGAGTACCTGCTGCAGTTAGGATTAATCCTATAACAGCCCTCACGTGATATCACGTGAGCACTCATGTGTAAAACACGTGAGAACCGGTTTCAGATAGGATTAAATCCTATAGCAGCAGCAGCGTGTTAAACACGTGAGTTCTCTTGCCGCATGCTTGTGGCAGCGCTCATGTGCTAAACACGTGAGTACCGTTGTCATATATGTATATGGTAATGCTCACGTCATAGCATGTGAGCGCCCCAATTTAAAGCACGGGGTTCTGATAGAATTAAATTCTATGTAGGAAATATTTTCTCTGATCTTTCTAATATGGAAAGGTTTTTCCCTAACAGAACATCTTTGGATTTAAAATCCAATGATGATAAAATATCACCAATAAAGTATCTGATAGAATTAAATTCTATGTGGGAAATATTTTCCCTGATTTTCTTAACATAGAAAGATTTTTTCTGTTAAGCGGAGAACCCTTAGATCTAAGATCCAACGGTGATTAAAACAATCACCATGATAGAATTAAATTCTATGTTAAGAAAATATTTTCCTAATCTTGTTAAACAAAAAAGAAATATATTTTCTGTTAAACAAAATGCCATTGGATTAAAGATCCAACGGTGATTTAAACATCTCTGGTTGATTATAAAATCAATCAGGATCTCTAAATGAGAGATTTTCTCAAAAAAAATTGATTTTTTACTTCTTCTATATAAATGACCCAAGAGATTAAATCTCATATAGAAGATACCTCCCATAAGCTTCTGCAACAGAGAATTTAATTCTCTTCGAAAAAAGCATCTTCAACCTCTCAAACCTTAGGGAAAAACAAGAAAGAAATATGTCTCCTTTTACCTATCATGCATATAAAAACAGGGTTTAACCCTTCAAGGAACTTAGTTTTTTCTCTGAATCTAAGATCCATGAGACAAATCCTCAAAAAAAAATTAATTCTCACAAAGGGATCTTGATCTTAAACTTAGGATCCAGAGAAGAACTTTGATATTTTTCCCACCATCATAAAAAAAGAGAAGAAAGAAAGATGTAGTTTATACTCCAGAAACTTAGTTCCCTCAAGTCTAAAAAGAACTTGATCCCAGATCGTCAAATATCGATCTTGGTGATCGTTAATGGTCAATATACCGTTAACAGAAGCTAAGCTTCTCTGAAACTTGAGTTTCAAAAATAAACAGAGACTAAATCTTTAAGGAAGAAGTGCCTCACGTGATATCCACATGAGCACTTAGGAGAAAACCAAACAAAAGTGCATCTGATATCCACGTGTGTGTCCAAAAGAAGCAGGAGACTTAAAGTCTCACGTGATATCCACATGAGCATCCAAAAGCCCATGAAAACAGCATCTCACGTGATATCCACATGAGCGTCCAAAACTCAGCAGCTCACATGAAAGGCACGTGAGCGTTCAAAACAGCAACTCACGTGAAAGGCACATGAGCGTCCAAAACCCAGCAGCTCACGTGATACGCAAATGAGCGTCCATGAAGACAGCAGCACACATGAAATGCACGTAAGCGCTGAGAAGAAAAGAAAACAGAAGCAGTCCATGTGAAAAACGCCTGAGCGCCCAAGAAAACAATGCTTTATGTTATATCCACGTGAGCACTATGTGAGTGAGTGCTTAGCACTGCTGGGTCATAAAGAAACCTAATCATATCCCCAAATTCACTAAGTCTGTGAAATTTAAACTTCTTTGAGCACATATGCTCACATGTTTAAGTCAGCCTTAATCTAAAACAAGATTAATGGCCCTTAACCATATTTTAAGTCTATCTTAATCTAAAACAAGATTAACAATACTTAAACCTCTAAACTGACGGACCTCACAAAGGTGAGATATGTGTCCTAAGTTCACCCAAAATCTATTATATACGGATTTAAACTAATCCGCGCCCTGCGGGCAACGACAAAATTAGTCTCCATATACAATCCAAGAGCAACCCCAAAAATAAACAATATATATAATATGACACGAAGTGATGCACATGGAGAATGAGAAAGTTATAATCATGTTGTGATAACGTAATTAAGGGGCTTGCGCCTGCAGGAAAAACCGTCCACAAAATCAAAAAACCCTCACAAATGAGGGGGAATCTGATAAAGTCTGCTACAACGATCGTATCCATCCAAACCTCCGATATACGGTACCATAAATCAACTTGGTATCTTCGGAAATGTTGACGGATATATTCCATATAGCATATGCCATCAAATTCAGGCAAGACATTCGATACCAGTTCATCTCGGTTTTCGGAGGTAAACAAGGTGGTTATGAGTTCATGATCGGCACAACTTATCGGGTTATTGGGAGCCTGACGGTTTCCACCTCCCAGACCCGGTATGCGACACTCTTAGACGAAAAGAGTGGACTGTACGGTGATTGTCACTGATAAACTTTGCAGGGTTCTGATGAGCTTGCTTGTTGACCTTCTTTCGATTAATACCTGAGTAGCTGTTACGTGCAGCTAGTACCGCTGAGGTACTTATGGGCTATGGATATGATTCTAACTTATTTCCAGCATTTCGTCAAGTCTTTAGAGTCCCACACGAATGTTTCCCGGCACAGACGAAACGATGTAGGGCACATATATGGATACGCGCATGAATTCGATTAAATATATGTATGTGATACACGTATTTTAATTGGGTGTTTAAGATATTAGCTGGTATATATATGATATAACCGGATTATTAAATCAAGTGTTGATTTAATAATTAATGTATATTTATAAATTGATATACATACATTAAACTAATATCATGCTCACTTTATTTTTCTTCTCTTTAATGATATTTATATTTGATATAAATATTATTAATACACTTTGTCATGTGTGTTTACACATACAAGTTGTATGTATAAGAATCATACAGGATTAAACATGAGAACAAAGATATTTATTTATTTATTTATTTGAATAAAAGAAAACGAGTCGTTCTTTGGTAATGTGTAGAATCATATGACTCATTCTTGTTTTATCTTTTTAAATAAGTATGTATATTTTTAGTTCTCATGGTGAGATCCTTAGCCATTCTATGACTTCATTCTCTCTCTTGGTTTTTGAAAAGAGAAGAGAAAGAAAAAAATTGGGAAGAAATTAGTGAGCAAAAATATTCTACATCACTTATTAATCATTCCTATCATGTTTGATTAGTGAGTTGCTTCAATGTGATATGATCATGTGAAGTTAAAGTTTGTGTTGGAGTTATTTCAAGGTGGATCTTCTTCGGAAAGGAGATCACTGAGTAAACTTGTTCCGGATTTTATGGAGACTAGCCGGAGTCTAAGGAGAGGTGGTTAACATGCTATAAAGGTTGTAGCCCACCAAACTTCTTTGTTTAGCTTGCTAGTTAGTTACAAGTTTAGTCTTTTGGGTAAATTCTTGGTTTAGGGTTGCTAAAACTTTCTAGTTTTTTAAAATTATCGCTTCCGTCGCGTTTTAAAACCCTACTAGGCAAAACTAATATCCTAACAGTGGTATCAGAGTCATACCAAAAGACTATAACTTGTTTGGACGAAGTTATAGTTTTGATCACGAAAATTTTCCGTATTCTATTTCCGAAGATTAAGCCACTGTTCGTTTTTGGAAACGCAGCCTGGAAAATTTTCAAACAGTACCATTGAATTGTAAATGTTTTGAAAATAATGTGGAGGGAACCCAGGCCCACAATTCCATACCTTGGCCGCTGGTAGCGGTTTTTGGGCGGCTCCAAGTTGGAATTTGGGGTCGTGTTCCTACACTGGCTCAATTGTTTGGAAATAGGATTTTTGGGATACTTGTTTTTGTCCCAGATTTCAATACGATCGATGCAGTGTTCGGAAAGTTTTATGATCAAAACCGTATCTTTATTTTAGTTTCGCGGATAAAGTTTTGTGTTGCTAAACGTCGCCGAATTGATGCGATCAATTCGACGGGGTTGCACACTTGTCATTTGCGATATTGTGATATTGTGGTTCTTGTGTTATGGTTTATCGGATCATCGCGATGAATAACCCCTCATGTGAGATGCTTGTATAATTGTTATATATGTATTTCATTTATTTGGGACGAGCAGCCGGATTGTGGTCGTCGTTACCACTTGTGTATTTTTCATTGGGACACTTCCGGGTTGAGCTTGATGTCGCCACTTGATGTATATTTTTCGATTCATATATTAGGATACCCTGCGAAGAGGTGCACAAATCACCGGATTTTAGAATACATCGGGTGGCAATCTCAAGGAGTTGAGATCCGAGTTACCCTATTCTAGAATTGGCGGATGGTTTGTCACGTTTGTAAGTGGTTAGGTATGACCCACGGAGGAGCGCCCAAGTTACCGGATTCTAGATAGCGATGGGTGGCTCACTCATAATATTGAGTGCAGGTTGCCTCACTACTAGGATTGGCGGGTGGCTTTCCGCGGTCGTAGGGGTCGGGGATCGACTATGTACGGGTTATTCACACGACCGTAGAATTTCGCGTTTCATGATTGGCTCAATTGAAACGCGTTATTCCTAGTATATCCGATTTTCCATATTCTGTGATGTTCATTACTTACTTGTGATGTGATTGCTTTCTTGTGATCTTGTTTTCCCGTATACTGTAATGTAATTATTCGTGGGTGATGATATATTGGTATATATGATATATTGTTTATATAAATAAATATTATATACGTTTTCACCCACGTTGGCCCTGCCTCCACCCTACTATAAGTTAAGTAACCTTACGGTGAAGATCCAGGGCCCCGCGGCGAATGCGGATGGCGTATATGTATATTCTATTTTTCTTTTCATATCATGCTTTTTCTGTAATAGTGTAAGAAGATACCAGATAATATGTGATTATCAAATTGATGGGATTGCATTAATTCGGATTAATGCAAAGAAAACAAACCTAGAATACGTTGATAGAACCAATATTTTCCAAAAGAAATTATAGTCATATTCTTTTGCTTTGCATATCGATATTCGGTTAGGAATATACTACACCGCATTCTATGAGGAAAGAGCCTTGATTCCTTCACCGGGAATTCGCTCTAAAGCAAAAGTTTATGTTGCTATAAATTTGCAAAACCACTCGGTTCCTTCGATAATATCAAGTTCATTACGTTAAAAAATTTCTTAAAATCCAGTCGTAGCCCTCTATCATTTCAGAAAGTAGAGTACTTAGTATTCGTGCTGCGTTTGTTGACCTTATCAAGGCGTAGTGTACGGTAGCTAAGTGATGTCTTCCTGCATGCATACTATGTGATTAGCTAGGACAGTTGTATAGGCTTGTTGACCCTATCAAGAGCTCGTGCGGGTGGATCTAAATTAATCACAAAATGACGGGTTGAACTTGACTAGCAGCTTATGGTTTGTTGACCTTATCAAGGTCATAAGCCGCCAGGGGTAAAAACCGATATCGGGAGTTTCCAGCGTTGAAACTTGCAATGTGATTGCATACTTTCTATGGAGTGGGATGACTTGTTCATCTTGTCAAGGTTACCACGCCATGAAAGTTTGGGTTTTGATTCTCACTATTAGTAATAGTTACTCTCGGGAGATTTTCAAATGATCCCGGCTGGTTCTCCTTTTAGGATTTGAAGGAGAATTTGATAAAACATTGTTGGATATAGTGCCATCAAGGCAATTATTGTAATTGCATGTAGGTGATTATGATAATTGAGGGAGGGCCTATACAGTTAGAACAGTCTTACTCGAGATAATAGTATTATATTTGGTTTGTCTTTATCATTGATGTGTATACGTTTTACTAGTTATTACGTGTCACTAATATATAATGATGAAGCCCGTAGGATTCTTGCTTGACTACCAGCATTATGATGGTGATCATACGTGAGAGATGGATAGTCTATAAGCACATCCTTAAATGTCTCTAGTCGAGAGAGTATCGAGATTGGGTATCGATATTTCGGAGTAGACTAGTGTATACGTTTCTAGACCCCGATGAGGGGCGGTGATCAGTCTTACAAGCCATTAGTATTGTGTCAGCTAAGATATTATACAGGTGCTTACAGGAGGTGGGTACACGTAACGGACTCGTCGAAAACTTCTAGATGGTACTATATTTATCGTCATATAGAAGTTCTCTAATGGCATGAGTACATATTAGTCTTTTATCCTAAGATCATCATTTGTCTCGTGTGAGTTCCCACTGTATTTAGATTACTATGCTGCTATGGCTCAAAGGATTCATGCAAACAGGTTTTAGTTGGGTATAGTCCCGAGCCATATGAAGGCAGTGAGTTATTGTCGGGGATTCGCATCTCCTGGTATTAAGAGTCGATGTCACGCTGTGTTCGGTTATCCATCACCCTAAATCTATGGTAATGGTGGATGAGATTTACTGATAGGAGTTCAGTAGTTTCTCGGTTGGTGATGAGCTTAACTCCGACATGACTTATCGGCTTATTAGGGGTTTGACGTTATCCATCCCTGGACCCGGTATACGATACTCTTAGACGAAAAGACCGGACTGTACGGAGATTGTCACATTCAGGCTCGGTAGAGTACAGACAGACTTGATTGTCGACCCCTCTTTCGGCATATACCTGGGTAGTCGTTACGTACAGCTAGTGCCGCTGATGTACTTATGGTTTTTGGATTTATCCAGTAAATCACTACCAGCGTATTGTTGAGTCTTTAGAGTCCCACACAGAGAGTTTTTCCGGTTCAGACGATATGATATAGATGACGTATATTGGTACATACATAGGTCCAATTAAATATATGTACAAGCTACACGGATTTTAATCAGACGGTTGATAATACTAGCCGGTTTAGGATTAAGCAGGATTATTAAATCAAGTTTTGATTTAATAATTTATATATATATATATTCTAGTATTATTGTTTACTATTCATTTTCTCTCTTTTGGCTATTCGTATTTTTATACGAATACGCGTATATGTATTTCGATACGCATACCGGATTGTATTCTGTATTTATGCGGAATACTTCTAGAAGTAGAACACCTCATTATTGATTTTCTTTTTTAGAAAATCATTGGGAAATGAGGTAGAGGGTGAGGTGTTTTTGGGTATGATTGTGACCATGGAAGAGAGGGATAGGCTTCATTGTTTAAGGAAAAGGGTTATGATATTATTTTTGATGGTTGGAAAAATTATGTTACCATTCTTTGACTCTCTCATTCTCGCAACATGAAAACACGTAACCAGTTTTTGTGACATGCTATCTCTCCATTCTCTCCTCCTCCTCCTTCTTGCATGCTCTCTTCAGCTTGATTCTTAGTGAGAAAATAATAGTGGAAAATTCCTACATCCCCACTCTCCATTCCAAGTGAGCTTCAAGCGTCGGTTGCTTTACTAGGTGAAGCTGGAGGCTGGATCGGTTTTCTCAGGTGGATCATCTTCAGTAAGGGCGGTCGCCTCTCAAGCTTGTTTCCGAAGGCTTACGAGAAGCTTGGAAGGGGTCTTCCACGATTGGGTGGACACACACTAAAGGTTATAATCTCTAAATCTTGCATACTTGTATTCTAGTTTAGTGTTTGGAACGACCGTTGAGGATTAGTTTCTAGTGCTCTCTTAAAATTTTTTGTTTTTCGGTTCCGCATCGGCCGCGGTTGCCACAGCTAGGGCACTAGGAACCTTCAAACAGTGAGAGATCTGATTAGATAAATTAATTAACCAATCTAATCTAGGATAAAGTGCACGCTGAGTGTTTCTTTTCTCTCTCTCTGGTAGCGACCCATGACTGATCTTAAACTAAAACTCGTAAATCAATTTAACCGAACATTTTTATAATCAACGGTTTTGGAATGTCATGATTGCTCTAACTCATAACAAAGTCGAATATGTCCTTACCGCTCCTACTTCCACTTTGTTGCCCCAGAACCCTTCTGTATCCGGTACAGAGATCCATATTGCTTGAAAGACCATCATATAGTTAGATATGAACTCGAAGAAATTGTTTCAGTCCGAGAATGGCCACTGGTTTTGGAACAAATGAACTGTTCATTTGTTTCCCCATTTTACCTTATCTCAAGTTCAAGAGCTCCTTAAATAATGAGAATATACTGGTTATGCTTGTTGGATAATTTTCTTACAAACCTTAAGCTGGTGCTGATAGGTAGGAAAGGAAGAAAACCAACTAGTATAAGTTCGGTATACAGAAGGTAAAATGGAGAGACATCAAAAGGGGTCGAAGTGAGCGGAAAGGAAAATGCAACTACTGTTATGACCCTGGGCAGTGAAAGAGGCATTAAAAGGAATACCCGGCTAACCCCTTGAAACATTTTGATGTTTCGTGTGTGATCGTAATTGAAACTGTTTTCTCAATTAACTCTGACTCCTGGGTACATAGATATCGGATTAATATCCAACATCTGTAAATTGCTACAGATGCTGAGGAAGAGTAGAGTACGAGGAAAGATGATTTAATCCTCAATATCGGAAATCGGTGCAATTGTTACTATATGAAAAATCACCTGGTTTTACCTATCAGCAAACTTTTGGTATTGAATAACCATTGTAATGCACCGATTTTTAAAACTGATATATCCGTTTCTTTATTTGATAAAGTAGGATATAAATTTTGAAAAATATGTTATGAACATTTACCTTTATCAGTCGATGATTGGGTAAGGTGCATTGAATAACGAGATAAACATTCTTAACCAAAATACGGTTTTCAAATTACAACACAAAAAGTATGAGTTAGTGGACTCATAGGACTCATATAAACATTTTCCTATGAGTTCTTTGTTTTTAGACACGCGTTCTTGTTGAAATGCAAAGTCTAAATATTTTGAGAAATTTATAAGATATAAGAATAAAGTAGAGAACCAAACGTCGGGAGTATCAAGATTCTTCGAAGTGTTCAAAGATGTGGATACTTATACTAGGTATTCCGTAATTAAGAATTTGATTCACTTTCAGATTACTCATCCGAGAGTTCGCTCCTTGATAAGTAATGCTGAGTGGCTTTTTTCATTTATGAATATGCACTGAAAACAGTTGTATACCAATTAAATATGATTCCATCTAAATTAATGCTTGCGATTCTATATATGATATAGAATGAGAATATATCTTAAGCTTGTTAAGATATAGAGTTATCCAGTTTATGCTTAAAAACGCAATCCGGACAAACTCAAGGCAAGTTTCGGTAATGAGAAGTTTGTGGGTTATCCCAAACTTTAGCAAGGGTTTAACTTCTACCATTTTCGGGATCAAAAGTTATTTTGTTCTCGACATGCCACTGTTCTCCTCCGAATACAGAGACGCGACCGCGTGGGTTCTTCTTGTCTGAATTTAGGGGCAGATGCTAATTGGTATTATTCATCCACCTCTCCGAAGATACCAAGTTGATTTATGACACCGGGTATCGAAGGTTTAAACGTATGCGGCCGATATAGCAGACTTCGTCAGATTCCCCCTCATTTGAAGGGTTTTTGATTGTGAGGACGCTCTTCCCTGCAGGCGCAAACCCCTACAGTTAATTACGCTACCGCATCGCGGTAACCACTTTTCCTTGTCCAGATAGTCACTTCGTGTCGTGTATATTTGTTTTGTTTTTAGTTGCCTGTGGATTGTATACGAAAACTAATTTATGTTGTCGCCCATAGGGCGTGGATTAGTCCAAATCCGTATTTTCTTAGATTTGGGTTTGGGGTTGGGTTTAAGGATACGTTAGTCTCATTTGAGACTAAGATCAACTTAAACATTTTTTAAGGATACGTTAGTCTAATTTTAGACTAAGATCAACTTAACAGGATCGTTTAGATCCAACAAAAGAGCATTTGGCCTCTGTTGTTTAGTTTAAGGACATTGCGGTCGATTACCAGTTTAAGGACATGGTGGTCCAATATTAGTTTAAGGACATTACGGTCCATTTTAAAGACATCATAGTCATAGTCTATAAAGGTTAAGGACATCATAGTCCATGAGTGTAAGGACCCCACAGTCCATGGAATGATTGGTTATCGGGACCCGTCACCTCTCTGAAGACGTTGAAGGATTACAACGACAAATATCAAAGGAGTGAAGAGATATACCCTTGAACCAAAGTTGATTGGGAAATCTGTAGTCCAATTTAGGACTAAGATCAATTAATTAGATTACGAGCACATGGGCTCAGTTGAATCTGAATTGAGGACTTATGGCCAACTTGGGCTAAGTCCACTTAAGTTTGAAATGTTGGCCCTTTGTTGGACTGTTGAACATTTGTCTGGGTTCAGCCCTTTCATTATTTAGCAATGCTAAACAGGGGTTTGGGGCTCTGACAACATTTTATCTTTGGCTGAGCACTAACCATTCATTATAGCTATGAATTTTAAGGTTCATTTGAAGGGGAAATTTTAAGGTTTGGGTTAAGCTTGGTTTTTAAAATAGTGTTAAACACTAGAGGATATTTGGCGATCACGTATTCCCATGTGATGCGCTTAAAATAGTGTTATACACTAGGGACAAAACGCTCAAAATAGTGTTAAACATTAGAAATGAGGTGGTCACGTGGGGACACGTGAGGCACCTGAGAATGGGCCAGACTTCCTTTATTTTCTTCCCAGAATATTCAAATAAGTGTTAAACACTTTTAGTTCTTTGAAATCATCACGTGTGGATATAGGGTTACTAGGCACACTCAAGAGGTTCCACAAGGCATCAACCATGCCAAATTCAAATTTTTCGGTGCCGAGATACCCTAAACTAGATCGTTAACTAGAAGTTAAGGCGAAAGAACATACAAGTTAACAACTTAACTACAAGTGAAAGGGATTACAACCTTTGTAGATCCGGTCCTCCACCTCTTTAGCTCCGTGTTGACGTCCCTCCGCTGCGATCATCGGGATCCCGGACTCTAGCAATGGTTTCGTCGGAGAAATGATCGGGCTAGGTCATTGACTTCGAGGCCGAAGATGATCTACGTCGGGGAGACTCAAACTCAAGCTATTCCTTCACTTGGTCAAGAACTTTGTGAAGAGAACACCTTCTACTAAATGGCAAGTAGTAGAGGATGATGAAGTAGGAAGGTTGCTCACTTTAAAATTGATTTTCTCACATTTTTCCTCAAGGCACCATTAGAGCTAGAAAGCTTTTTCAAGGAGCTTGATGAAGAAGAAGAAGTGAATTGTTCATCCAAAATGAAAACTTATCCTCTTGAATAATTCACCCATGGTTGAGTTAAGCCCTCATGCTTAACTCTTGTAGAGAATTAACTAAGGTATGAGGTTTAAGGGTTAGGTTAAAGAAATATCAAGATAATTGACAAAAGAGTGGTCTTTGTCAAAGTTTCTCCAAGCTTCTTCAAGCTTGACAACTTTGACTAAGTTTAACTCATTTGTTAAATCTTAAGATAATCCAATAACTCTAATCTCAACCCTAATCTTAGTGTAAGTCTCATACACCCATCTTGTGTGTATCATCAAGCATGATACATACATGTACACTTGCATATATCACATATAAACAATGTGCACAAACTAGTGAGAAAATAAATCTTAAGTGAGCTAATATTAGTTAATATAATGTAATATATCAAATATATAATTATACATTAAATTATTAAATCAACTCTTGATTTAATAATCCGACTATAACCGACTAATATCAAAAGTAACAACTTACCGAATCAACACTTGATCCGATAACCCGGCTATATCCATACAACCGATGAATGTCACAAATCGCGAGAATCGAATACGGTATCTCATATCGTATCAATCTCGGTCCCGCACATATCACATATGCGCTCCTACTCCGTTTCGCTTGAGCCAGGAAACCCCTGTGTAGGACTCTAAAGACTCGTCAATACGCCGGCAGCAGGTGATGATCATATCAAACACCCACAAGCCGCAAGCGGTCTGCTAAACGTAACAGCCATCCGGGTATTGAGCGATCAAAATATCAACGAGCAAGCCCGCTCACACTCCTGTGAATCCAACGAGTAACACTACCGTACAGTCCGGTTTGTTCGTCTGATATGTCGCATATCTCGTCTAGGGGTGGTAAACGTCAGACCCCAATAACTCGATAAGTCGTGTCGATATGAGGCTCATAACGGGTCGAGAAACTACTGGTAACACTTACCAGTACATCCCTAAAACAGCCTTGGCCAAGGACTTCCTGTTATAGCCAATCGAACACTGCGCAACATTAACTCCCTATACTGGGAGAGACGAAACCCCTCCTATCGCTCATTGCCTCCATGTGATTCGGGACTGTACCCAAAAGCCACCTTTTTGCACACCCTCTTGGACGTGGTATGATGGAAATCAAAGCACAGTGGGAATCACACAAGACTCTATGACGATCTCAGGTCTACAGACTAACCTGTACCAGTGTCACCAGAGAACTGCCATCTGACGTAAGGTATAATACCATCTGGGAGTTCTCGGCGAGTCCGTCCAGTGTACCCAGTCTCCACTGAGCACCCGTATATCATCTCTGATGTCAAACACCAATGGATATGGGATCATCCATCGCCCATCTACATGGGTCGAGAAGGTACACGCTTGTCTACTCTGGTATATCGATGCCCCGTCTCGATACACCCACGACTAGGGACTTTGAAGGATGTACTTCTGGACTACCACGTCCCCACTAGTATGATCCGCATCATAGTCCAGGTAGTCAAGTACACATCCTAAGGGCTTTACCAACATGTAACAGAGAGACAATCAGTGTACACGTTAAGGTAAAGAGTAACCAGATAGCATACTATCATATCGAGCAAGAAAGTCATCCCTATATATGTCCAAGCATCCACTACAATATACATCCTATGTATAGTTATGGCCTCTAGGGCATACATATAACTAACAATCTCCCACTTGCACTAGGGCCATCTGATAGCAGTGGTTGTAGTATCTCATACTCAACCATTCCATAAAAGTCTCTCTTTGGGAAAAGGCCTTTCGTGAGTGGATCCGCCGTGTTGTCCTCTGAGTCTACTCTCTTAACCTCGATCCCCTGGAGATCAACCATCTCCACGATCAGGTGATACTGCCTAAGAATATGTCTGGATCACTGATGGGACGGGCGTTCCTTGGCATAAGCCACAACTCCATTGTCACACAATGGGAGGAACGAAGTTCATCTCATGAACAAATATACACCCAGACTTCCTCTTTGGTAGCATCTTTAAGTAGTGATGTATCCAGCATTTATCGTCTAGAATGCCACGGTATCTAGCTTGGAACTCTTCCAACATACCGTCCCTTTACTGAGGGTAAAGACAATGCCCGCGACTGACATTCAGTCGTCCTTATCACCCTGGAACTTTTCCAGTGATTCGCCCCAAGATCAATTGATACCTTCTCACTACAACTAGTGAGTATCCTAACATCCAATTAGATCTATCTCATAGATTCAAAACCCAGGATTTAGTAGGTATCACTTTGATCCTATTTGGAGAATCATTGTGATAAGCGGAGATTGACCGAGCGCAGCATAGGAAACTCCTTCCCTATCAAGAGTATGTCATCCACGTACTCTACGAGGATCACCAGTATACTCCCTACTACCTTTTTGTATATACAAGGTTCATCTACCATTTTGATGATGTCAAACTCCTTGACTATCTCATCAAAACAGATGTTCCAACTCCATGATACCTGCTTTATCACATAAAACATCTTGCACACGTTTCCGCTGCTCCCACTGTCTATGAAGCCCTGTGACTGTGTACTTATAGACTATCTCTTCTAAATCTTTATTTAGAAAAGCAGTCATGACACCCAACCGCCAGATATCGTAGTCATGGTATGCAGCCGTGGCAAGTAGGATCTGGATGGACTTAAGCATAGGTACTTAGAAAAGGTTTCATCATAATCCATACCTGGTCAATGATGCAAACTTTTAACAAGTCTAGCTTTGAAAGTCTCAACTTTTCCATGTACACCAAGTAATCTTCTCAAGATATACTTGCTCCTGATGGGGATTTAACCCTTCAGATAAAGCAACCAAAGTCCATACTTTGTTGGTGTATAAGGATTCCATCTCAGATCGATAAGCATCCAGCCATTCTTACAGAGTCCTACTCCTGATGGCCAGCCCGAAACTAGTTGGGTCATCATCTCATGATGCAATCCTTGCTCCCACCGTCATAGAGAAACCGAAGTATCTCTCAGGTGGGTAAGGAAACCTACTAGATCGGCGGAGAGGCTGAGGTTCGTTGGTCGCTATTGAATCCTTTGGTTCTACCAAATCATCAGCTGCAGTTTGTATAGCTGGAACTGTTTCCGATTCTATCTCATAACCAATAATTTCTTCACAAGAAATTCCCTTTCACAAAGGTAGCATGCTGAGAAACAAAACATTTTTGTTCCTCGGTTAGGTAGAAGATATTCTCTTGCGTATGCTTGGGATATCCAACAAACTTCCACAGATCTGACTTTGCCTCGAGCTTGTCCGGATTTTGCTTTTAGACATAGGCCGGACAACCCCAAATCTTAACTGACTTAAGAGATGGGCTCTTCCCTTTCCATATCTCATATGAAATGGTAGGCAACTGATTTGATCGGAACCCTATTCAATAGGTATGCAACTTCATAAGTGCATAACTCTCTAAAAGGAAATAGGAAACTCAGTAGTACTCATCATAGAGCACACCATATCACATAGGGTGTTATTGCTCCGCCCCGATATACCATCGTGCTATGGTGTATACGGAGGAGTAATACTGAGAGAGAATCTCATTCTTAGAATAGTTCAGGAATCCCGTGCTCAAGTATTCTCCTCCTTGATCACATCAAAGGACATAATACTTATACCCGTTGTTGGTTATCTACTTCTAACTTATATTCTGTGAATATCTTAAAAGGTTCGGACTTGTGTTTCAACAGGAACATATGTCTGAATCTTGAGAGATCATCAGAGAATGTAATGAAGTACAAAGAACCGGTTTTGGCATGTGTAGACAGGGGACCTTCATACATCAACATGTATCATCCCAAGAGTTCACTAACTCTTTCTCTGTTTCCAATAAACAGAGCTATGGTCATCTTATCTCTGTGACATGACTGGCAAGTTTCACAAGATGTAAATTCAAACTAATTTAAATATGCATCTATATGTAACTTCAGCCAGTCGGGTCGCATTGATATGACCTAGTCTACAATGCCTCAAGAAGGATTCGTTCATTTCTGAACTCTTCCTCTTGTGTGTGTTCTATATACTAGGAACTGTAGTTTGATTTAGAACGACAATGTTTTTAGATAACGTGCCTGAACTGATCAACTATTGATATAGGAAATGTTCAAAACATTATCCAATCAATACAAAATTATATCCTTCTTTATCTAAATAAAGAGATTGATATGATTTTGTATATCAGGTTCGGTATCTAATAACATTTGTTCAGAATCAATGTATTCTGGTAATACAGGATGATAGTGACCAACAGACTTGGCTGCAACAATTGCCCCGTTTTCTGTCTCATGAAACTTATCACCCGTTCTCAGTTCTCTACCTATCTGTAGCCCATGTAACAGATTACATATGCGGGATCCTGATCCGGTATCATATACCCAGGACGTAAAGGATACTGAGAAACAATTCTCTACAATGAACACACTCGAAGATGATGCATCAACATGCACTTTCTTCGTTTGGGCGGCACGGGAATTCTGGTAATCCCCAATTTCCTCCTCTGTCTTATAACATTTATAAGTTGGAGCGGGACCAACGTTCCCCAGCTCAGTATAACAAGCGGGTTCGGTCAATGTGTCCGTATTATTATCTTGATTAAGGCGTGTCATGGTTGCTATCAGGAGAGAGAGAGAGAAGAAAACACCCTGCGTACGCTCTTGCAAAATCAGATTGGTTATTATTTTATCTAATCAGGATGGCTCCCACTGTTTTTATCAAATCTTCCTTCAAACCCTAAAAGGAAAGACTAGCCGGGATTAATTACACGCTACAAGTTCGCCAATCTTTCAGCCAGGCCAGTGTCGGTACTTTGAGGGAGGTGCCCCGTACTTTCGCACGGACCTAATTAATGTAAACCTCATTTTCCCAGAGACGTAACCCCGTTGACACCTTTCTAGACACCTACTTGATCGGCTAATTGTAATGTGTAAAACTCTCCCAGGAGTAACAATTACTCGCAGTGGGTATCGGGATCCAACTATCATATAGAAGGTATGCAATCTCATTGCAAATTTCAACACTTGAAACTCCCGATAATGGTTTTTACCCCTAGCACTTATGACATTGGCTAAGGTCAACAAATCATAAGCACTAGTCAAGTTCTACCCGTCATTTCGTGATTAATTAGACCCACCCACATGACCCTTGGCTAAGGTCAACAAAGCCACATGACTGTTCTAACTAATCGCATCATATGCTGTGTAGGAAGACATCACTTAGCTATCGTACACTACGCCTCGGCTATGGTCGACAAACGTAGCACGAATACTAAGTACTCTACTTCCTAAAATGACGGAGGGTTGCGAATGGTTTTTAAGAAAACCTTTAACGCTTTGAACTTGATCTCGTTGCGGAATCAAATGGTTTTTAAATGGAGTGTTTTTGAGGCTTTTCTAGTTTTGCTAAAGGGGTCACTCCCGGTGAAGGGATCGTCGGCCCTTTCCTCATCGAATAAGGTGCAGGATATATCATATATACCACCGTGCAAAGCAGAAACTATAGAAGCAATCAAAAGGCAAACCGAGAGTTGTAGCATCTGCCAGTTATTGCTAAAGGGGTTACTCCCGGTGAAGGGATTGTCGGCCCTTTCCTCATCGAATAAGGTGCAGGATATATCATTTATACCGCTGTGCAAAGCAAGAACTGTAGCTACCTGTTTTATTTTTGAAATTCGATTCCACAACATCTTTTAGGTTTATTTTCTTTCATTAATCACATTAATGAATATCCCATCATATAAGTCCACCTAGACATCACAGATAAATATAACGTACGCTTATGCCATCCGCATTCGCCTCGATGTCCCGTCTGCACCGTTAGGTTAGGTAACTAACGACAGAGCGGGGCAGGGCTAGCGCGAGTGCAAAACATAAGTAACATCTATATAATATATCATATATATCATATACAGTATCTATCACAACATATCAAATGATCACATCACAAATATCGCAGCAGAAGAAACATATGAAATATTGGATATACTAGGACGTCCGTGTTTTCAATACGAGCCAGTATAAAACACGGATTCCACGGTCGCGATGAATAGCCAAACCCACACCCCTAGACCCCTACGAGAGCGACAAGCAACCCTACCAATTCTAGAGTTAGGAGACCCGGACTCGACTCCTCGAGTTGGTCTCCCACTGGACTCCAGAACCCGGTTACTTGTGCTCTCCTCCTTGGGTCTATCCTAGTACGGAAAAGTAAATAATATACGAAGAGTGACATCTTCCGCAACCTGGAAGTGCCCCAATAAAAGAATATTACATACAAGTTTTTACATGAATGAAAAAGAAAAACACTCATCTCACAAAAAAAACCCCCGGCTATTCAAACGCGACGATCCAATATAACATATCCAGCAACACATAACATCACATGTCATCAACGTAAGTAAATATGCACATCCCAATTATCGTTGACATATAGCAACGAAACCGGCGATATCACATATTACACTTACGGTCGCAGAAAAAAAAGTGTAAAACTACAACAGTTGGAATCCGCAAACTCTTTAGACATCGCATGCCTAATCAAATGAATTCTTTAGACATCACATGCCTAACAATTATAAACCCCGCATTTTAGTCTCTATATCGAAAACACTTTTCAATATCAAGTCGGGCAATTCAACAAGATTCCCGGCATTTTGATCGAATGCTCGTCGCAAACTTTAGTAGGCAGCCGCACCCCCGATACCGTCGACGAAGTGCACTAAGGCGGAACACCGCTGCTGCGAGCACCCGGACGGATGCTTTCGGCGACGGGGTTCTCCTATAGTCACTTGGTCGGGGCTACGGGGTGAGGCTGTCTATTAAGTTTACCCGGCGAGTATCCGCGTACGCTACGTGATTGCGACGGACTTTTGATCACATCAAAATTCCGTGGCAACCGATCAAGTGAGACTAAACTGCTATGTTTATAACATTCATATTAGTTATCTCATAACTACTTGTGAATTCCAAATATTGTATCACATTCCAGATAAATAGAAAATGTTAAACTTTCCGATCGAACAATCAAACACCCAAGTTTTCCCGAAACAGCTCAACACATGAAATAAGTTTAAAAACATTCACTTCATGCCACAGTACCAACGGTCCAGCCGTAGAAGGGTCAAGCCAACGCCTCACACGTGGCACGCCGTACTGCCCCAAACCCTAAGGTTCAAAGGGCAGTTCAAGACGGTCACATAATCGAGTTAAGGTTTGTTGTCTTCTAGAGGGTCCATCGCGTTACTTGCACTACTTAGAACGTTATTAAACTACGGAAAAATCCAACACTTGGAAATTTCCTGACAGGGGAAAAAGTGGGTATTTATATCCGGTCGAACTTTTTAACATGTTCTAAAAATATCCGGAAAAACATAACAAAATTAAATTCTCCGATCGAATCGACGATTACAAAATAAACCCCCAGAAAACTCAACACTTGAGTCAGTTTAAAAATACCCATAAAATAGAACTTTAATATATAAGAATTACTGTGCAAACAAAATGACCCAATCCCTCTGTACGGCCGCGGATCCGCGGCCCAAGCACGGTATGGCCGCGGTTCCGCGGCGGTTTGGAAGCATTAGGAGCTCGTTTTTCACCACAATTCTTATATTTCCCTGCTTGATTTTCCAGGTATTTTTAATTCAGAAAATACACAGTTTTGAAAAAATGTACAGAGAGGGGGTAAATTTGGACCTATCGGGTTCGTTCGGAGTTTTAACTTCGTTAACACATCGCCTAAAGCTCTAGTTAGGCTCTGATACCACTGTAGGGTTACTAGGCACACTCAAAAGGTTCCACAAGGCATCAACCATGCCAAATTCAAATTTTTCGGTGCCGAGATACCCTAAACTAGATCGTTAACTAGAAGTTAAGGCGAAAGAACATGCAAGTTAACAACTTAACTACAAGTGAAAGGGATTACAACCTTTGTAGATCCGGTCCTCCACCTCTTTAGCTCCGTGTTGACGTCCCTCCGCTGCGATCATCGGGATCCCGGACTCTAGCAATGGTTTCGTCGGAGAAATGATCGGGCTAGGTCATTGACTTCGAGGCCGAAGATGATCTACGTCGGGGAGACTCAAACTCAAGCTATTCCTTCACTTGGTCAAGAACTTTGTGAAGAGAACACCCTCTACTAAATGGCAAGTAGTAGAGGATGATGAAGTAGGAAGGTTGCTCACTTTAAAATTGATTTTCTCACATTTTTCCTCAAGGCACCATTAGAGCTAGAAAGCTTTTTCAAGGAGCTTGATAAAGAAGAAGAAGTGAATTGTTCATCCAAAATGAAAACTTATCCTCTTGAATAATTCACCCATGGTTGAGTTATGCCCTCATGCTTAACTCTTGTAGAGAATTAACTAAGGTATGAGGTTTAAGGGTTAGGTTAAAGAAATATCAAGAGAATTGACAAAAGAGTGGACTTTGTCAAAGTTTCTCCAAGGTTCTTCAAGCTTGACAACTTTGACTAAGTTTAACTCATTTGTTAAATCTTAAGATAATCCAATAACCCTAATCTCAACCCTAATCTTAGTGTAAGTCTCATACACCCATCTTGTGTGTATCATCAAGCATGATACATACATGTACACTTGCATATATCACATATAAACAATGTGCACAAACTAGTGAGAAAATAAATCTTAAGTGAGCTAATATTAGTTAATGTAATGTAATATATCAAATATATTATTATACATTAAATTATTAAATCAACTCTTGATTTAATAATCCGGCTATAACCGACTAATATCAAAAGTAACAACTTACCGAATCAACACTTGATCCGATAACCCGGCTATATCCATGCAACCGATGAATGTCACAAATCGCGAGAATCGAATACGGTATCTCATATCGTATCAATCTCGGTGATCAGTCGAAAATATTATATATTTTAGCCGGCAATTTCCTTAACATTTGCATACATTTAGAAGTGTTCGGCATTCATATTCTACATATTAGCAAATCTATCACAAAATATGAGATTGCATGTGTTAGACTTTTAAACCGACATTTTAAAGGAAATTAACCGCATTTCATGGCATCGCATCATCTCTGTATTTGCGCAACACTTGTCTTGAGTCTGTGCAGGAAATACGGAAGAAAAGCAAAAGAGCTGATCAACATTACGCCAATTCAATCATTTCAGATCTGGTAGCAATGCAGAAGGAATTAGATAATTCTATATATCACATAAAGGCCCATACAACAGTAAAAGACCGTACCAGAGAGCCCAAGCTTCAAATCCAACAAGTAGCCGCGGAAGCGCGGCGAGAAGCTGGCTTGAGCCGCGGATCCGCCGCGCTTCTGCCACGTCAGCATGGAATTTTTACAGAATAATTCCAATCTCTGGGCCCACAGTTCTTTCTGATACCTCAAATTCCAGAACTCTCTCGAAGCTACTGCCAGATCAGAAAAGAAGATTAAGGAAGGCTAATCCTAATTAAGCTCCTAATTAATCCTCTTCTAGAAGCTCCTCCTAACTAATCACATCTAGAAGCTTCTCCCCTAACTAACTTTTGGAGGGAAATTTGAATTTCTTCAACAAACTTTAGGAGGGAAACTTAGAATTTGAAATCCTAGATCTAGTGTTAGTTATCTATAAATAGGAGCCTAGATCTAAGGGTTGAGGTGAATCTTTAATCTTCATTAGTTAAATAATCCCTCTTTCATCATCTTCTTCCACAAGTCTCGTGACAAGGCTTGTGCGAAACCCTAACCCTAATTCCACTCCAAATCCAAGATCTTGAGTACCAAATCAAGCGAGAAGCCTTCAACCTTTTAGGAGCCGAGCCGATCTTCAATCGGGCAAGTGATCCAAGCCGATCCGCGATCCACGGAGACGAGCGAAGCCAAGTCGACGATCAAGTTCTTCCTCTTGTAGTTCTTGAGCGAATGTAACTAAATTGTTGATATAAATAAAAGGTGAATTTCTTTAATCTTGCTTTCTTTTAATTCTTGCATCATGATTAGATCTCAATTTGTAATTGTTGCTCTTGTTGTGATGTTTGAGTAAAACTCCGCTCGTGAAGGAGTCGAGACGATTGTAGAATGATGATGTAACAAATCTTTAAACGATTTTTAAGTCCTACGAGTGTTGTAAACCCTAGTAAGTTCAAGAATCGATGACCTAGTTTCGTAGCAATGCTTTCTTGATTGTGATCGCTCGAAATTAGGGATCTACGATCGTTTCTTGAATTTACTAGAGGCTAGAATATGAATGATATCAATGAAAGAACAAGAGATAAGATGAAACCCTAGTTTCACAAGAAGTCTCTAATTCTCATCGATCATCATCGATCTAGTATCAATTCATCGAAGGATAAGAATACGTAATTCTAAGATTACATCACATCTATAGATCCGATCGATTCCTACGAGCCTCATTTCGATTCTTGAGATTTGGTTTGGAAAAATCAACAAACGATCAATTCTTGATTCTATCTTTTAATGCTTTCTTAGATCTAGATTTTTCTCATTCTTGAACTTCAATTTCAAATCATGAATTGTTTTGTTTTCTTTTCATTAAAGTTTCAATTCATCTAATTCGAAAGACGAACGATTACACTTTCCCTGTGGACGATCCGCACTCACTAACAATCTACATCCGACACCGTAGTTGATTGCGGTCAAATATTTTTGGTTGTGATTTCTTTACAATTTTCATATTACACAATCCGAAATCGTTTCAATCAAATGGCGCCGTTGCCGGGGATAGTGCGCTAATAGTTCGTATTTTGAAATTTAAGTTGAAAATTTTATTCCATTTAAATTTTTTTAGATCTAAATTCGTGCAAACACTAATACGTGTGTTGTGATTTGTTGCGAGAAAATCTGGAATCATTGGAGCTGGAGAAATTTTTTCTGAAAAATTCCAGAGAGCTGTAGAACTCAACAGAAAGCTACTGGTGAAATTTGGTAGAGTGAACAGTATATTCAAGCGCGGATCCGCGGCGTTATGCTTCATTTTGCGGCGGAAGAGCGGCTCTGTTGACTGTTCACTGCACCAATTTTTCTCAGGTATCTTCTATCTTTCTTATCTCTTACCTCGTCTGCTCCAATAACAATTTTGCTGCAGGTTTCTTTGCAAATAAATCGCAGCGCCGCAAAGCAAAATAAAAATTTGTGCGTGTTTTTGATTCTTGGTTGTTTGCATACTAAATACGGAAATTAAGGGGCACGACCAAATTCAAATTAGGTGGGGATTTCATTACCCTTCCTAGGCCCCGAAAATCGCAAAACTTGCATCCGCATTGACCCTCATTAATTAAAAGAAATCTAGAGATGACTCTAAGGACCGTCGCGCTCAATTAGGACAAGAGAAGGCCGTGGGTAATTCATTGCTTATCCGCGTTTTCTTGTGGTGCCTAAGACGAGTGTGTCTAAGGCTAGTGGTTATTAATTAGGCCCACTGTAGTGGTGGTTCCTTCCCACTTACCTGGCACTTATCCGGCCACAGGGGGACAAAGAGGCAGTGGAGGATTCTATCCTGCGACTTGTCTTTTGGCAGTTAGGAGCGGTCTAGAGATCGGACCTAGGTGACCCCTAGATTTTAGGGTTTTGTGTGTTGCATTTGTTGTGTTGCATCATATTTTCAAAAATCCGTATCAATTTTCAAAACAAACACCGCATTCATCATTTTCCCTAATTATAAATTCACGCTGCCACTTGTACTAACCCTTTTTAGTGCAAGATAGGCTGGACACGGGTTTCTAGTGCCCGTTAGTCCGCGTTTCCCTCATCGACCCAAAAGTCGGTATTTCTACATTTACCCTTTCTTTTACCTACCACCACACCCACATCGATGGATCCACCTCCATCGAACTTCTTTTCCACTACTCTGCCGCCGTCCGTTGGTGCGCAGAATCCACCTCGCATCTCTCTCCAAGAGAGATGCTATCCTACACGAGGCCCACTTTCCACTTGTCTTTCCATTCCACCAGCCAACGGGGAAAATTTTCAAATAAAACCCCAATTCATCAACCTTCTACCAAAATTTCACGGTCTCGAGTCTGAAGACGCATACGTGTTTATCACAAAATTTGAAAATGTATGCGCAATGATGGGTACTTCACAGCTTTCTGTGGATGCTTTCCGTCTACGTTTTCTCCCATTCACTTTGTGCGATTTAGCCGAGAAGTGGCTATATAACACTACCGCACATTCCATTTCAAATTGGGACGAATTCGTTAAAGCATTCCTTAAGAAATTCTACCCACATCAAAAGACAGCTCGAGTCCGTAGCGAAATCTATCAATTCACCCAGCTTCCAAATGAAACATTTTCAAAATGTCTTGAACGTTTCAAGGATCTGTTACTCCAATGTCCACATCACGGCATCCCGAAATGGGAATTATGCCGAATCATTTATGAGGGCATTACTCCTTACACAAGACAGACCCTTGAATCCATGTGTCAAGGCAATTTTATGACCAAAGATGATAGGGAAGCATGGAACTTTCTAGAAGATTTCGCTGAAAAATCTTTACAGTGGGAGGGTATGAGTCAATCGTCTAGGGATGGCAATGATATTTCCATAGGAGTTAGAGCTGACATTTCAGCTATGCAAAAGAAACTCGAGACTATGGAAAACAAATTTTTAGCCGCCCTAAGTCAAATATCACTCTCCAAAACTGTATGTGGATGCTGTTCTGATCCGTCTCACTTGACGGAAGAATGTCTATTTCAAGGTCCTGAGCATACAAATGCAGCATTTCAAAGACCTAGAAACAATCCATCTTCCTCCACATATGATCAGGGGTGGAGGAATCACCCTAACTTTGATTGGAACCAATCCCAATTTCAAAACACGGTTCCAAACCAAAACAATTTCCAAGGGGCCCCTCCACCACAACAGCACCCACAACTTCAATTGAGTCAGCACCCCTTTCAAGCACAAAATTTCCAAAATCCGGCCAACACTTTTGCACCACATGAAAACTTTTTGCAATTGACCGGTACAGATAATATCTCTGCACTACCACAAACCTTGGATACTTTCATGAAACAATCCATCCAAGGGACGGCAAGTTTGCAATCTTCCGTCGAGAATGTAATGAAGATCATTATCTCTCAAAATGAGAACATCAAATCGATGGAAGAACAAATTGCGCAACTAAAAGCCGAAATGAGTGCACGAGAGAAAGGGAAACTTCCAGCTCAACCTTTACCCAATTCTGGCTATTCACATCCTGTGGATGCAATCACGTTGAGATCTGGAAGAGTGCTTGACACTCATGTTGGGGAAGAGTTTGATGATACTAATAAATCAATCAATAATACCCCGGCTGAGACCTTTCCTCACACTCACACTTCTTACCCCAGTTCTTCTACCCCACCTTCTTCTTCCGAGCCTATTCTTCGTTTCCCAAAAGGCTCGCCATTACAGCCCACCTCTTTTACCCCTCCACGGACGATCCCCACTTCTATACCGGGATCGGTTCCACAAACACTTCCTTTTCCTATGATGGACCCAGCGCTTATTTCTAAAGCACCTTACCCTAATCGGTTAAGGGCTAACACACCGAGTCCACAAATGGAGAAGATTATGAACATCTTTAAGCAAGTAAACACCAACATCCCTCTCCTAGATGCCATCCAACAAGTTCCGTCCTATGCGAAAACTCTTAAGAACTTGTGCACTAGGAAGAGGAAGACTCAAGCGCCCAAGAAGATATTCATGGAAAAAACAATAGACACGGCTTTCCCCCAGCAATTACCGAGGAAACGTAAGGATCCTGGATATCCTACTATTTCCGTTTCTATTGGGGAAAAACACATTAACCGTGCTCTACTAGACCTTGGCGCTAGTGTTAACTTGCTTCCATACTCAGTCTATGAGCAACTAGGTATCGGAGAGTTAAAGCCAACCAATTGCACTCTCTAGATGGCTGACCGATCAATCACCAAACCTAGGGGTGAACTGGAGGATGTGTTAATAAAAATCGGAGAATTTATATTCCCGGTAGATTTTATTGTAATTGATACACAGCCTGTAGCAAACCCACGGAATCAAATTCCGGTGATTTTAGGTCGCCCCTTTTTGGCCACTTCCAATGCTATAATCAACTGTCGTAATGGTTCTATGACCCTATCTTTCGGGAATAGGTCAATAGAGCTGAACATTTACAAGTTGGGAAGTGTACCCTCCGAACCTACTGCTCAGGTCTGTTCTGTCGACTTAATGGATGTCGACAGCAGCGAATTTGATGATCCTCTTTATACTGATCTTGACTCTTTTCATACGTTGTTGTTTGACCCAACTATGTATCATACACATACGGACTCTTCCACCGAGATGTCCGGGTCAACAACTAACACTGATTATGAACTGCTTTTAGAGTCTGAAGATCACCCCGCACTTTGTGATGATATTATTCATCGGGGTATAGATGGAACTTTTGAGGAGATCTTCGCTGATGAACTCGCATTTTTAAATGACACGGGTGTTGAGATGAATCATGTCCCAATCAATGAAATTGAATCTCCACCCCTTCTTCTGAACTGTAAGAAGAATGCGAGTAATCCATCACATTCACTGCATCGTCTCTCCAAAATGAGACGCACACACATTCTATTCCACCCTTTACCTTTTCCCCACTTCTTCTTCCACCAACCAGAGCACTGCATTGATAAAATTTTTGAATGGTTGGTGTTAACATTCGGTCTTTGGAAAGCTTGGCATCGACCTATGATTTTTGACCCCCACTTGTGATTTTCAAAGTTTAACATTGCATAATTCAAGTTTGGGGGGGGGTATAATTTTTCTGGCTCCTGAAAAGAAAATTTTTACAAAATGATGAGCCAAAAATAAGTTTGGGGGAGGGTCTTCACTTAAATATTTTGCCCCCACTAATAAATTCCTCCCAAGCTTACAGGTTTTAGCAGAAAGCAACAGTGAGGACACTGTTGAAAACAAGTTTGGGGGAGGTTTGTGCTTATTTTCGCATCATTTGCATATCATTTGCATAAGCACAAAACATTTTTCTTCAAAATCTATAAAAATTTAAAAATTTTCAAAACTATAAAAATATTTTTGTATATAAATAAGATAATGAAAGTTTAGATAGTGAAAAGTTACATCCATGAGATTAGAAAAATTTTAGAAAACTAAGAAAATTAGAAGTTTTCTTATACGAACTAGTAATAAGTAGTTATGAGCCGTTGTCCCAAGGGTTAGTAAGATGAAGGACGTCACTAATCTGAGGATAAAAATAAGTCTGAAAAATAGTTTCTATTCTGGAAGCCAAACATTTTGAATGTTGCTACCCTGCTATTCGCACTTACACACGTCTTAAAACCTGGGATAGTAGAGGATACCTTGAAATGCTCTTGTCTTAAAGCCGATGTATGAAGGAAATAAAAAGAAAAAAAAAATGAATAAAAAAATATAAAGTGGTGAGAAAAATGGACACTGGTTTTGTTATCACCAAGGGCAATAAAAAATGTATAGCGAGGGTGCCTCTTCACCTAGTGCCCTAAGGCCAACTGGCCTGGGAGTCACTGCTATGCCTGAGGTGGTGCAAGACGAGGAAAATACACCAAATAAGCAAGCACATGAGTAATCGATCGGTTAGTACCTTAAGAAGTATTAACGGTCGCATGAAAGTGTGTGAGCAATCTCATCTAAATATTCATTAATTAAAAAGTACTGAGGCTGATGGGCAAGAGTATGATAGCTTGAATTGAATTCTCCGGGTGTAGGGATGTCTTTACACACACGTAGGGTTATATGATCGATGTTTGGAATACAGATAGGAATGAAGAATAAGACGATGTTTTATTGAGGGAGGACGTGATTTCTAACATCTTTTCATGACCATTAAGATAGGGCTCATGACAACCGAAAAGCTAGCTTAGTTGGAAACCCTAATTTTCAAGGATTTTCTTTTACAATTCTTTTCTTTAAATGTAATATTCATGATCTTTCTTTTATTATTGGATTTTGTGGGTGCAATCCGCTGAAAACCCTCAGGAGACAACACTCCTCCTACTAGGGACACCTAGAGGTTTAAAGGCTTGTTGCACGTGCTCAGTGCAATCGTGTTGCCTACGAAAGTGTGCTAGTTAGTTTTTCTCTTTCTTTATTTTCTCCTTCTCTTTTTAATAAAACATTCGCTCGAGACGATCGAAATTAAGTTTGGGGGTATTTGATCAGTCGAAAATATTGTATATTTTAGCCGGCAATTTCCTTAACGTTTGCATACATTTAGAAGTGTTCGGCATTCATATTCTACATATTAGCAAATCTGTCACAAAATATGAGATTGCATGTGTTAGACTTTTAAACCGACACTTTAAAGGAAATTAACCGCATTTCATGGCATCGCATCATCTCTGTATTTGCGCAACACTTGTCTTGAGTCTGTGCAGGAAATACGGAAGAAAAGCAAAAGAGCTGATCAACATTACGCCAATTCAATCATTTCAGATCTGGTAGCAATGCAGAAGGAATTAGATAATTCTATATATCACATAAAGGCCCATACAACAGTAAAAGACCGTACCAGAGAGCCCAAGCTTCAAATCCAACAAGTAGCCGCGGAAGCGCGGCGAGAAGCTGGCTTGAGCCGCGGATCCGCCGCGCTTCTGCCACGTCAGCATGGAATTTTTACAGAATAATTCCGATCTCTGGGCCCACAGTTCTTTCTGATACCTCAAATTCCAGAACTCTCTCGAAGCTACTGCCAGATCAGAAAAGAAGATTAAGGAAGGCTAATCCTAATTAAGCTCCTAATTAATCCTCTTCTAGAAGCTCCTCCTAACTAATCACATCTAGAAGCTTCTCCCCTAACTAACTTTTGGAGGGAAATTTGAATTTCTTCAACAAACTTTAGGAGGGAAACTTAGAATTTGAAATCCTAGATCTAGGGTTAGTTATCTATAAATAGGAGCCTAGATCTAAGGGTTGAGGTGAATCTTTAATCTTCATTAGTTAAATAATCCCTCTTTCATCATCTTCTTCCACAATTCTCGTGACAAGGCTTGTGCGAAACCCTAACCCTAATTCCACTCCAAATCCAAGATCTTGAGTACCAAATCAAGCGAGAAGCCTTCAACCTTTTAGGAGTCGAGCCGATCTTCAATCGGGCAAGTGATCCAAGCCGATCCGCGATCCACGGAGACGAGCGAAGCCAAGTCAACGATCAAGTTCTTCCTCTTGTAGTTCTTGAGCGAATTAACTAAATTGTTGATATAAATAAAAGGTGAATTTCTTTAATCTTGCTTTCTTTTAATTCTTGCATCATGATTAGATCTCAATTTGTAATTGTTGCTCTTGTTGTGATGTTTGAGTAAAACTCCGCTCGTGAAGGAGTCGAGACGATTGTAGAATGATGATGTAACAAATCTTTAAACGATTTTTAAGTCCTACGAGTGTTGTAAACCCTAGCAAGTTCAAGAATCGATGACCTAGTTTCGTAGCAATGCTTTCTTGATTGTGATCGCTCGAAATTAGGGATCTACGATCGTTTCTTGAATTTACTAGAGGCTAGAATATGAATGATATCAATGAAAGAACAAGAGATAAGATGAAACCCTAGTTTCACAAGAAGTCTCTAATTCTCATCGATCATCATCGATCTAGTATCAATTCATCGAAGGATAAGAATACGTAATTCTAAGATTACATCACATCTATAGATCCGATCGATTCCTACGAGCCTCATTTCGATTCTTGAGATTTGGTTTGGAAAAATCAACAAACGATCAATTCTTGATTCTATCTTTTAATGCTTTCTTAGATCTAGATTTTTCTCATTCTTGAACTTCAATTTCAAATCATGAATTGTTTTGTTTTCTTTTCATTAAAGTTTCAATTCATCTAATTCGAAAGACGAACGATTACACTTTCCCTGTGGACGATCCGCACTCACTAACAATCTACATCCGACACCGTAGTTGATTGCGGTCAAATATTTTTGGTTGTGATTTCTTTACAATTTTCATATTACACAATCCGAAATCGTTTCAATCAAATGGCGCCGTTGCCGGGGATAGTGCGCTAATAGTTCGTATTTTGAAATTTAAGTTGAAAATTTTATTCCATTTAAATTTTTTTAGATCTAAATTCGTGCAAACACTAATACGTGTGTTGTGATTTGTTGCGAGAAAATCTGGAATCATTGGAGCTGGAGAAATTTTTTCTGAAAAATTCCAGAGAGCTGTAGAACTCAACAGAAAGCTACTGGTGAAATTTGGTAGAGTGAACAGTATATTCAAGCGCGGATCCGCGGCGTTATGCTTCATTTTGCGGCGGAAGAGCGGCTCTGTTGACTGTTCACTGCACCAATTTTTCTCAGGTATCTTCTATCTTTCTTATCTCTTACCTCGTCTGCTCCAATAACAATTTTGCTGCAGGTTTCTTTGCAAATAAATCGCAGCGCCGCAAAGCAAAATAAAAATTTGTGCGTGTTTTTGATTCTTGGTTGTTTGCATACTAAATACGGAAATTAAGGGGCACGACCAAATTCAAATTAGGTGGGGATTTCATTACCCTTCCTAGGCCCCGAAAATCGCAAAACTTGCATCCGCATTGACCCTCATTAATTAAAAGAAATCTAGAGATGACTCTAAGGACCGTCGCGCTCAATTAGGACAAGAGAAGGCCGTGGGTAATTCATTGCTTATCCGCGTTTTCTTGTGGTGCCTAAGACGAGTGTGTCTAAGGCTAGTGGTTATTAATTAGGCCCACTGTAGTGGTGGTTCCTTCCCACTTACCTGGCACTTATCCGGCCACAGGGGGACAAAGAGGCAGTGGAGGATTCTATCCTGCGACTTGTCTTTTGGCAGTTAGGAGCGGTCTAGAGATCGGACCTAGGTGACCCCTAGATTTTAGGGTTTTGTGTGTTGCATTTGTTGTGTTGCATCATATTTTCAAAAATCCGTATCAATTTTCAAAACAAACACCGCATTCATCATTTTCCCTAATTATAAATTCACGCTGCCACTTGTACTAACCCTTTTTAGTGCAAGATAGGCTGGACACGGGTTTCTAGTGCCCGTTAGTCCGCGTTTCCCTCATCGACCCAAAAGTCGGTATTTCTACATTTACCCTTTCTTTTACCTACCACCACACCCACATCGATGGATCCACCTCCATCGAACTTCTTTTCCACTACTCTGCCGCCGTCCGTTGGTGCGCAGAATCCACCTCGCATCTCTCTCCAAGAGAGATGCTATCCTACACGAGGCCCACTTTCCACCTGTCTTTCCATTCCACCAGCCAACGGGGAAAATTTTCAAATAAAACCCCAATTCATCAACCTTCTACCAAAATTTCACGGTCTCGAGTCTGAAGACGCATACGTGTTTATCACAAAATTTGAAAATGTATGCGCAATGATGGGTACTTCACAGCTTTCTGTGGATGCTTTCCGTCTACGTTTTCTCCCATTCACTTTGTGCGATTTAGCCGAGAAGTGGCTATATAACACTACCGCACATTCCATTTCAAATTGGGACGAATTCGTTAAAGCATTCCTTAAGAAATTCTACCCACATCAAAAGACAGCTCGAGTCCGTAGTGAAATCTATCAATTCACCCAGCTTCCAAATGAAACATTTTCAAAATGTCTTGAACGTTTCAAGGATCTGTTACTCCAATGTCCACATCACGGCATCCCGAAATGGGAATTATGCCGAATCATTTATGAGGGCATTACTCCTTACACAAGACAGACCCTTGAATCCATGTGTCAAGGCAATTTTATGACCAAAGATGATAGGGAAGCATGGAACTTTCTAGAAGATTTCGCTGAAAAATCTTTACAGTGGGAGGGTATGAGTCAATCGTCTAGGGATGGCAATGATATTTCCATAGGAGTTAGAGCTGACATTTCAGCTATGCAAAAGAAACTCGAGACTATGGAAAACAAATTTTTAGCCGCCCTAAGTCAAATATCACTCTCCAAAACTGTATGTGGATGCTGTTCTGATCCGTCTCACTTGACGGAAGAATGTCTATTTCAAGGTCCTGAGCATACAAATGCAGCATTTCAAAGACCTAGAAACAATCCATCTTCCTCCACATATGATCAGGGGTGGAGGAATCACCCTAACTTTGATTGGAACCAATCCCAATTTCAAAACACGGTTCCAAACCAAAACAATTTCCAAGGGGCCCCTCCACCACAACAGCACCCACAACTTCAATTGAGTCAGCACCCCTTTCAAGCACAAAATTTCCAAAATCCGGCCAACACTTTTGCACCACATGAAAACTTTTTGCAATTGACTGGTACAGATAATATCTCTGCACTACCACAAACCTTGGATACTTTCATGAAACAATCCATCCAAGGGACGGCAAGTTTGCAATCTTCCGTCGAGAATGTAATGAAGATCATTATCTCTCAAAATGAGAATATCAAATCGATGGAAGAACAAATTGCGCAACTAAAAGCCGAAATGAGTGCACGAGAGAAAGGGAAACTTCCAGCTCAACCTTTACCCAATTCTGGCTATTCACATCCTGTGGATGCAATCACGTTGAGATCTGGAAGAGTGCTTGACACTCATGTTGGGGAAGAGTTTGATGATACTAATAAATCAATCAATAACACCCCGGCTGAGACCTTTCCTCACACTCACACTTCTTACCCCAGTTCTTCTACCCCACCTTCTTCTTCCGAGCCTATTCTTCGTTTCCCAAAAGGCTCGCCATTACAGCCCACCTCTTTTACCCCTCCACGGACGATCCCCACTTCTATACCGGGATCGGTTCCACAAACACTTCCTTTTCCTATGATGGACCCAGCGCTTATTTCTAAAGCACCTTACCCTAATCGGTTAAGGGCTAACACACCGAGTCCACATATGGAGAAGATTATGAACATCTTTAAGCAAGTAAACACCAACATCCCTCTCCTAGATGCCATCCAACAAGTTCCGTCCTATGCGAAAACTCTTAAGAACTTGTGCACTAGGAAGAGGAAGACTCAAGCGCCCAAGAAGATATTCATGGAAAAAACAATAGACACGGCTTTCCCCCAGCAATTACCGAGGAAACGTAAGGATCCTGGATATCCTACTATTTCCGTTTCTATTGGGGAAAAACACATTAACCGTGCTCTACTAGACCTTGGCGCTAGTGTTAACTTGCTTCCATACTCAGTCTATGAGCAACTAGGTATCGGAGAGTTAAAGCCAACCAATTGCACTCTCTAGATGGCTGACCGATCAATCACCAAACCTAGGGGTGAACTGGAGGATGTGTTAATAAAAATCGGAGAATTTATATTCCCGGTAGATTTTATTGTAATTGATACACAGCCTGTAGCAAACCCACGGAATCAAATTCCGGTGATTTTAGGTCGCCCCTTTTTGGCCACTTCCAATGCTATAATCAACTGTCGTAATGGTTCTATGACCCTATCTTTCGGGAATAGGTCAATAGAGCTGAACATTTACAAGTTGGGAAGTGTACCCTCCGAACCTACTGCTCAGGTCTGTTCTGTCGACTTAATGGATGTCGACAGCAGCGAATTTGATGATCCTCTTTATACTGATCTTGACTCTTTTCATACGTTGTTGTTTGACCCAACTATGTATCATACACATACGGACTCTTCCACCGAGATGTCCGGGTCAACAACTAACACTGATTATGAACTGCTTTTAGAGTCTGAAGATCACCCCGCACTTTGTGATGATATTATTCATCGGGGTATAGATGGAACTTTTGAGGAGATCTTCGCTGATGAACTCGCATTTTTAAATGACACGGGTGTTGAGATGAATCATGTCCCAATCAATGAAATTGAATCTCCACCCCTTCTTCTGAACTGTAAGAAGAATGCGAGTAATCCATCACATTCACTGCATCGTCTCTCCAAAATGAGACGCACACACATTCTATTCCACCCTTTACCTTTTCCCCACTTCTTCTTCCACCAACCAGAGCACTGCATTGATAAAATTTTTGAATGGTTGGTGTTAACATTCGGTCTTTGGAAAGCTTGGCATCGACCTATGATTTTTGACCCCCACTTGTGATTTTCAAAGTTTAACATTGCATAATTCAAGTTTGGTGGGGGTATAATTTTTCTGGCTCCTGAAAAGAAAATTTTTACAAAATGATGAGCCAAAAATAAGTTTGGGGGAGGGTCTTCACTTAAATATTTTGCCCCCACTAATAAATTCCTCCCAAGCTTACAGGTTTTAGCAGAAAGCAACAGTGAGGACACTGTTGAAAACAAGTTTGGGGGAGGTTTGTGCTTATTTTCGCATCATTTGCATATCATTTGCATAAGCACAAAACATTTTTCTTCAAAATCTATAAAAATTTAAAAATTTTCAAAACTATAAAAATATTTTTGTATATAAATAAGATAATGAAAGTTTAGATAGTGAAAAGTTACATCCATGAGATTAGAAAAATTTTAGAAAACTAAGAAAATTAGAAGTTTTCTTATACGAACTAGTAATAAGTAGTTATGAGCCGTTGTCCCAAGGGTTAGTAAGATGAAGGACGTCACTAATCTGAGGATAAAAATAAGTCTGAAAAATAGTTTCTATTCTGGAAGCCAAACATTTTGAATGTTGCTACCCTGCTATTCGCACTTACACACGTCTTAAAACCTGGGATAGTAGAGGATACCTTGAAATGCTCTTGTCTTAAAGCCGATGTATGAAGGAAATAAAAAGAAAAAAAAAATGAATAAAAAAAATATAAAGTGGTGAGAAAAATGGACACTGGTTTTGTTATCACCAAGGGCAATAAAAAATGTATAGCGAGGGTGCCTCTTCACCTAGTGCCCTAAGGCCAACTGGTCTGGGAGTCACTGCTATGCCTGAGGTGGTGCAAGACGAGGAAAATACACCAAATAAGCAAGCACATGAGTAATCGGTCGGTTAGTACCTTAAGAAGTATTAACGGTCGCATGAAAGTGTGTGAGCAATCTCATCTAAATATTCATTAATTAAAAAGTACTGAGGCTGATGGGCAAGAGTATGATAGCTTGAATTGAATTCTCCGGGTGTAGGGATGTCTTTACACACACGTAGGGTTATATGATCGATGTTTGGAATACAGATAGGAATGAAGAATAAGACGATGTTTTATTGAGGGAGGACGTGATTTCTAACATCTTTTCATGACCATTAAGATAGGGCTCATGACAACCGAAAAGCTAGCTTAGTTGGAAACCCTAATTTTCAAGGCTTTTCTTTTACAATTCTTTTCTTTAAATGTAATATTCATGATCTTTCTTTTATTATTGGATTTTGTGGGTGCAATCCGCTGAAAACCCTCAGGAGACTGTTCCCCTCCGAACGGCGGCCGGGACGTCGGGACGTCTGGGGCGTTAGGTTCGGGGCAGATGCTAATTGGTGCTATCCGTCCACCTCTCCGAAGATGCCAAGTTGATTTATGGCACCATATATCGAAGGTTTAAACGGATGCGACCGATGTAGCAGACTTCGTCAGATTCCCCCTCGTTTGAGGGGTTTTTTGATTGTGGGGACGCTCTTCCCTGCAGGTGCAAGCCCCTGCAGTTAATTACGCTACCGCATTGCGGTAACAACTTTCTCCTTCTCCAGATGGTCACTTCGTGTCGTGGGTGTTTGTTTTATTGCCCGTGGATTGTTTACGGAGACTGAGTTATGTCGTCGCCCGTAGGGCGTGGACTAGTCCAAATCCGCATTATCTTAAATTTGGGTTTGGGGGGGTTTGGTTTGAGGATACGTCAGCCCTACTCGAGGCTAAGATCAACTCAAACGTTTGTTAAGGATACGTTAGTCTAACTTTGTGACTAAGATCAACTTAACGGGATCGTTTAGATCCGACAAAAGAGTGTTTGGACTCTAATGTTCCAGTTTAGGGACATAGTGGTCCATCGTCTGTATGGCTGTCGGGACCCATCACCTCTCTGACGACGTTGAAGGATTACAACGACAGATGCCAGAGGAGTTCAGAGATGTACCCTTGAGCCGGAGTTAATTCGGGGGATTCGTAGTCCAGTATGTTTGAGGGTCTAAGGACGCGTTAACCATCTCCAAGGCTAAGATCAACTTAGACGGGGCCGTTTAGGTCCAACAAAAGAGCATAAGAAAGGGCTCTATTGTTCTAGTTTTAGGGACATCGCGGTCCGTGGGTAGTTTAAGGACATTGCGGTCCGTGGGTAGTTTAAGGACATTGCGGTCCGTGGGTAGTTTAAGGACATTGCGGTCCGTTGTTAGTTTTAAGACATCTCGGTCAAGGTTAAGGACGTCGTAGTCCATGGGTTTAAGGACCCCATAGTCCGGTATGTGCTCTGGATGCTTCACACGGGTTCACTGCCGTGCTTAGCGAGGACCAGGCTCCGCTCTGGATGCTTCACACGGGTTCACTGCCGTGCTCTGCGAGGACCAGGATCCGCTCTGGACGTTTTCCACGGGGTCAAAGAGTGACATTATCCGTATTCCACGTGACCAGGAATTTGTATGAGTTTAAGGACCCCACAGTCCATATCATGGGTGGTCGTCGGGACCCGTCACCTCTTTGAAGACATTGAGGGATTACAATGCCAAGTATCAAAGGAGTGAAGAGATGTACCCTAGAACCGGAGTGGCTTGAGCAGCCCCTGGCCCAATTTGAGGTCAGGACTGATTAATCATGTTATGAGCCCATTGGCCCAATTAGTCACGAATTGAGGACTTATGGCCAGCTTGGGCTAAGTCCCATCATGTCTGGAATATTGATTCCTTGTGAGTCCATCGAGGGAGAAGCTTTGCCTCCATCCCTCTAGCCAATTGGGCTATAGACTAGTGTTAAACACTTCAAAGCAATCAGTGTTGAATACTGGGAATGAGTTTGACAAGTTAGTGTTTAACACTAGAAGAATAATTGGTGTTAAACACCAGCAACAAGGCCTTGAAATGATCATAAGCCCTAAAACAGCTCAGTGTTAAACACTGGCAATGGGGATCTTAAATTAGTGCCGAATATTAAAACAATTAATATTGAACACTACGAACAAAATTCTTTAATTAGTGTTGAACACTAAGGCCCGATAGCACTTCAATACTGGATTCGAGAGTTTTAACTTAGTGTCAAACACTACAGCAAGAACGGTCACGTGGCCCCACGTGAGAGTGCCTTCCCTTCAATGATTCTGCCGAAATTACTGTGTCTTTGATAGCGTCACGTGTTAGCACGTGACGGGCATTCAAATGCCTATGTGTTAAGGCTCCTCTGAAAGTCACGTGTGTCACGTGGGGTGCTGCCTCAAAGGGGCTTTCTGTAGGGCTTTTGGGGGGGGGGTCACGTGGTGACACGTGACCCTGCCTCAATGCTGTTTTTGGAGGATCTGTTGCTCCTCTTTCAGGAATTAAATTCCTCGAACTTTTAATTTCAGAGGAATTAAATTCCTATTTCCTTTTGAAGGCTTATATTCTGGAACAGAGTTTAAATCTGAGTTTTCTGTGGGAATTAAATTCCTTGTTTATGCGAAGAACCGAATAGGGTTAAACCCTAAAAGCTTTTAAGGAATTAAACTCCCCTTTTCTGAGGATTATGATTAAAGGAATTAAATTCCCACTGTTTCGACAAAACTATGTTCTTGATTAGGGTTCAACCCTGTTTCTTTTTGTTTTGAAGGAATTAAATTCCCATAATACAGGGTCGAACCCTAACTTTATTTTGGAGGAATTAAATTCCTATAGTTCTGTGAGAATTAAATTCTCATACTTGCATTCCTTCTCTATGTTTTGGATCTGCATGGCAGGATCTCGACCCATTGAGAATTAAATTCTCAACCTTAAGGGGAGATGTGCACTTTGCAGATCCTCTATCAAAGAGGGAGGAGATATGCTCTCTCGTTTTATGCCTCAGAGTTAAACTCTGTTGAGAATTAAATTCTTTTTCTTTCCAAAAGGCTTTCCCTTTCTTACCTAGGGTTTTTTTGCAGAAGATCTGAGTCTTTTTCAAGTATCAAAGCTCTTCTTCTTTTCTCTTTTCTTCTCTCCGTATGTATATATTTCTCTGTGTCTTTTGGCTCCTATTTATAGGAGAAGCAGCCGAATCAATCAGTTTTTGACGAATCTTCATTGATATTTGATTTGCATTCATCATTCATTTTGGGCCGTTGGATGATTAGGTGAATTTTATTCACCATTAGATTTTAAATCCAGAGATTCTCCCTTGCTATTTTGGTTAGATTTAAAGGGGAAATCTTTCCAAACCCGAGATTTTCCATAGATAGATGATATTTAATCATCTCTGAATCTTTAATTTGATTGGTCCCAAATAATTACTTTCCTTTGGAAAGATTCGAATTTCCTTCAGAATTTAATTCTGTCGTTAAAAAAAATATGGGCTTTGAAAGCCGGTCACGTGTGACCACGTGATCCATGGTCACGTGTAGACACGTGACCCCCTTTGGAATGAGCCTTCTGCGCTGCGTCTTCTGATTGCTGCTTAAACATCACGTGCTACCACGTGACCCCCTGGTCACGTGTGAGCACGTGACCCTTGTTTGAACTCTCTTTCTTTGGTTCAACGGGAGAACGGGTCTGCTGTCTTGAACGTTACGTGTCAACACATGACTCTGGTCACGTGAGAGCACGTGACCTTTTCTGAAGCTCTTTTCCTTGACTTGATCAGGGAACCAATGTGCGCCTTTGCTGCTTGAATTTAAATGTCACGTGCCGACACGTGACCTTGATCACGTGGGAGCACGTGACCCTTCCTGAAGCCTCCTTTTCTTCGACTTAGTCAGGAGACTGAACTTGCTTGAATGATGCGTTCAGGTGTCACGTGCGAACACGTGACCGCTAGTCACGTGTAAGCACGTGACCCTCTTCTGAAGCTTTTCACAGAAGCTTCCTGATTTTAAATCAGGAAACAAATGCCCCCACAGCGTTGTTCTCACGTGTCTGCACGTGAGTGCAACGCTGTCACCTCTTGTGACCGTTGGATCTGCTTTGGGGGAGTAGGGTAGACGAAACGTCCTTTTAGAAGCGCCTTCACTTTTTCATGTCCTTCCTTTCAAACCTTTCTTTTAAGAATTTGATTCTCGTTCTCAGAGCTTAGTTCTCTGTTGTGCCTTTGCAGTGCCGCCTCATTTTCCATCAAAGGCTAGTGCTCACGTGTTGCGTATGCAGGGATCTGCTTGATGGGGACGTTTCATTTCCCTAACCTAATTCCAATGCGTCATTGGATTTCATTTCCAACGCTCTCCCCTTCTTTTCGGGCTTTGAGAATAGTTCCACCATGCACAACATTTTTTGTGCATGGCATTAAATGCGCCCCTTTATAACCTGAACCTTATGCCTTACTTCTTTTCTTCACAGAGAAACCCATTCATACCTTAAGGTGGTCATTTTTTTGAGAACCCGATCAATCTCCATGGCTTGCGATCGTCCCCATGCTCATCGGCAACCATGGGAGGTGCCCCTTGAGGATATAATTCCTCGCTTCGCTGCGCGGCTGGCGGATCCCCTTCTCACCGACGCTCAATGTGACACTGTGATGTACGAGCTACTGACCCGTCGGGGTTCTCCTCTTCCCATGGGCTCCATTTGGCTCCGGATGATCCTCCTATCTGTGTTTGCCGATATACCCCCTCATCCGGCGGAGATGACTTCGGCGATCCTTGACGCGGCAGAGGACAAGCTTGAGTGCTTTCATGAGGCTTGTCTAATCACTCAAGCTCTGAAGGATCACTCAGTTCATTTACTGAGTCAGATAAGAGCTCGTCGGGCCGTCATGTCTGCTTTCGCTGATGAGCACGGCTCCAACCGGTGGGGAGCAACTCCTCGCGAAAACCGCCGTTTTGACGTGCTGGAGAAGGCGGAAAGGGAGTTGGAGAATTTTGTGTTTTGCTTTGTTAACCCTTGTATTTCTGATCCCTTGTTTGGTAATCTTTTCCCACTGATGTAGCATGTTTGAATCAATGTACTCCTTTAATCATTGGTGGTTTGCATGCTTTCTGTTGAATTTTCATGCTTGTCAGATAGTTGTACGTGTGTCTTGCTTGCGTAAATGAGATGTCTGTTTTTCTTTAATTACGAGCACCATCGTTACGTTGCATGCACATCAGTGCCTCCGGCAACATTTCCTTTTAAACATTCGTACAGTTGCAAATGCGTGCTTGATAGGATACAGATCAGAAACTTGCCACGTTATCTCCCGTATCGGGTGGTTTGTGCTGGCTTTAGATCGAGTATTGTTGTCGAAGGGAGGTTTATAAATGAAGACATATTCTTCTCTTCAATGGTGTGTCCCCTTTCTATTGAATGTATTCTGCGGATACTCTATCTCGATCTCCTTGCAGGACGGCCGTGGCTTAGGATTCAGGGTTAGGATATGTTTCCTGAGGCCTTTGCATCTTATGAGCCACGAGGGTCTCATAAGGAGTCTTTCTCCCTATAGGTCGAGAGGATCCCATAGGTGTGAGTTCTTCTTAAAGATCGTGAGGATCCTTAAGCGGGTTTTCCTTTGAGGGTCGTAAGGATCTCACAAGAGAGTTTTTCTTCCTTACAGGTCGTGAGGGCCTGCAAGTGCCAGGTGTGATCACCTTTTTCCGTGTTTCACGGGGTTAGGGATCTCTCAAGGTATCGTAGTTTAAAGACGTCGCGGTCAAGGTTAAGGACCTCATAGTCCGTGGATTTAAGGACTCCACAGTCCGCTGTTAGTTTTGAGACATCGCGGTCAAGGTTAAGGACCTCATAGTCCATGGATTTAAGGACTCCACAGTCCGGTGTTTGGTTGCAGGGACCCGTCACCTCTTTGAAAACGTTGAGGAATTACAACGCCAGGTATCAAAGGAGTGAAGAGATGTACCCTTAAACCAAGGCGAAATCCGTAGGGAATCGGGGGGGGGGTGATCGTTAGTTTTAAGACATCACGGTCGAGGTTAAGGACGTCATAGTCCGTGGATTTTAAGGACTCCACAGTCCGGTGTTTGCTCTGGATGCTTCACACGGGTTCACTGCCGTGCTTGGCGAGGACCAGGCTCCGCTCTGGACGTTTTCCACGGGGTCAAAGAATGACGTTATCCGCGTTCCACGTGACCAGGAAGTTTGCACTAGATGCTTCACACGGGTTCACTGCCGCGTTAGGCGAGGACTAGGCTCCGCTCTGGATGCTTCGCACGGGTTCACTGCCATGCTCTGCGAGGACCAGGATCCGCTCTGGACGTTTTCCACGGGGTCAAAGAGTGACGTTATCCGCGTTCCACGTAACCAGGAAGTTTGCACTAGATGCTTCACACGGGTTCACTGCCGCGTTAGGCGAGGACTAGGCTCCGCTCTGGATGCTTCGCACGGGTTCACTGCCATGCTCTGCGAGGACCAGGATCCGCTCTGGACGTTTTCCACGGGGTCAAAGAGTGACGTTATCCGCGTTCCACGTAACCAGGAAGTTTGCACTAGATGCTTCACACGGGTTCACTGCCGCGTTAGGCGAGGACTAGGCTCCGCTCTGGATGCTTCGCACGGGTTCACTGCCATGCTCTGCGAGGACCAGGATCCGCTCTGGACGTTTTCCACGGGGTCAAAGAGTGACGTTATCCGCGTTCCACGTAACCAGGAAGTTTGCACTAGATGCTTCACACGGGTTCACTGCCGCGTTAGGCGAGGACTAGGCTCCGCTCTGGATGCTTCGCACGGGTTCACTGCCATGCTCTGCGAGGACCAGGATCCGCTCTGGACGTTTTCCACGGGGTCAAAGAGTGACGTTATCCGCGTTCCACGTAACCAGGAAGTTTGCACTAGATGCTTCACACGGGTTCACTGCCGCGTTAGGCGAGGACTAGGCTCCGCTCTGGATGCTTCGCACGGGTTCACTGCCATGCTCTGCGAGGACCAGGATCCGCTCTGGACGTTTTCCACGGGGTCAAAGAGTGACGTTATCCGCGTTCCACGTAACCAGGAAGTTTGCACTAGATGCTTCACACGGGTTCACTGCCGCGTTAGGCGAGGACTAGGCTCCGCTCTGGATGCTTCGCACGGGTTCACTGCCATGCTCTGCGAGGACCAGGATCCGCTCTGGACGTTTTCTACGGGGTCAAAGAGTGACGTTATCCGCGTTCCACGTAACCAGGAAGTTTGCACTAGATGCTTCACACGGGTTCACTGCCGCGTTAGGCGAGGACTAGGCTCCGCTCTGGATGCTTCGCACGGGTTCACTGCCATGCTCTGCGAGGACCAGGATCCGCTCTGGGCGTTTTCCACGGGGTCAAAGAGTGACTTATCCGCGTTCCACGTAACCAGGAATTTTGCTGATTGTATCCGTATTTCACGGGATGAAGGTTTGACTGTTGGTGATATGTATACCACCGAGCCATGGAACTGGGAGTGGCCGCTGTTCCGCTTAGCTTGAAGTTGTGTCCGTTGTTACGAGACGATCTCCAGGTTGTTTGTGAACCGTCGAGATTTGGCTTCCTCTCATGATGAAACCTGGGGGGAGGAGTATGATCCCTTCTTTGTTTGCGCCCCTGGATTGTATACAGGGATTGTTGTAGTATCACCTGTAGGGCAAAAAGGTTTCATTTTTCCATCATTTCTTTTATTCTTTCCGCGATGCTCTATCATTTCAGCTTTTTATATCGCGAAGGTCGCGATTGCCCAATCATTTCGGCTATTTTTCGCGGTGCCCAATCATTTCGGCTATTTGTTTTATTTTTACTCGCTGCTTTTTTATTGCGAGTTGCCCCATCATTTCGGCTATTTTTCATGCATACATTTTTACTTGCTGCTTTTTATTGCAAGTTGCCCCATCATTTCGGCTATTTCGTAGGCATGTGTGGCTTGCTAGCTTTTTCGCCGCAAGCTCGGATTTTGGACACCGATTTCGGCATCAGCACCGCTACAACTGGAACGTTGCCAGGAGCGAATCATCATTTGCTTTTGTCGATGACGAACAAAGGTGGCTCAGCAAACAGGGTTAAGGGTCCTGTCGACCAAGGCTTTTGACTTCATGAGCCGTAAGGGTCTCACAAAGGTATTTCTCCCTACAAGTCGTGAGGATCTTGCAGGTGTATTTTCTCCTTAGGGATCGTGAGGATTCCTAAGTGTATGTTCCTCTGTAAGTCGTAAGGATCCTACAAGAGGGTTTTCTCCTTATGGGTCGAGAGGACCTACAAGGGTTGGACTTTGCTGGGGAAATGTTTATTCGCGCCCGTGGATTGTATACAAGGGTCAGTATTGAGCCTCTTGTAGGGCAATATCGGAGGTTGTGGGGGATTTGCTTAAGAACAGGTTCAGGTTTCTGTAACTTAAGACTTTCAAATCTCATGAGCCGTGAGGGTCCCATAAGAGAATTCTCCTTACGAGTCGTGAGGATCTCGTAAGTGTATTTTCTCCTCAGGAATCGTGAGGATCCCTAAGTGTGCTGCTCCTTTGTGAGTCGTAAGGATCTCACGCAGGTGGTTTCTCCTTACAGGGTCGAGAGGACTCTGTAAGTGTCCTTTAACGAGGTTGCGCCCTTTCGGGTTTTCACAAACACTCGCCGGTAGTCCTGCTGTTTTTACTCACGAAGCCCTTTCGGGTTTTCATCCGTGCCCATTTTGCTTATGGACATACCGTTTTTTTTTTTTTATTTATATCATTTTTACTCTTCTCTTTTTTTTACAAGGTCGCGCCCTTTCGGGTTTTCACGAACACTTGCCGGCAGCCCTGCTGTTTTTACTCACGGAGCCCTTTTCGGGTTTTCATCCGTGCCCATTTTGCTTATGGACATACCGTTTTTTTTTGTTTTTTTTTTTTTATCATTTTTTTTTATTTATCCATCTCGTCAACCTAAGGACGTTGCGGTGGTAGTTTAGGGACGTTTCGGTCCGTCGATAGTTTAAGGACGTTTCGGTCCGCTGTTAGTTTAAGGACGTTTCGGTCCGACGTTAGTTTAAGGACGTTTCGGTCCGTCGTTAGTTTAAGGACGTTTCGGTCCGACGATAGTTTAAGGACGTTTCGGTCCGTCGATATAGGAAGGCCGGCTGCTGCTTGTAAAGTCTGAGCTTAGGAAGATAGCGAGCGGACATAGTCGTCGTCATCCATCATTGACCTAGGCTGCAGCTTATTAAGCATGGTATTTCTTCAAGAAGCGGCCGTTTACTGGCCTGAAAGGCCTTTCACCGTGCATGTCCATGAGTAGGTAGGCTCCACCCTGGTAGACCTTGTCTATGATGTACGGGCCTTCATAGTTTGGCTCAAATTTTCCCCGCTTGGCGCGATTGGGGATCATAGGTCTTTTGACCACTAGTACGAGTTCGCCTGGGCGGAATGTCCTCGGCCTGGTCAATCTTTCGTACGAGCGCGTCATCTTTGCTTTGTAGGCTTCTAGTTGTTGTTGCGCTATGAGCCGGGTTTCATCGAGGGCGTCAAGCTCCTCAAGCCGAAGGTGAGCATTTTCTTCGTTCGTCAGCTCGTGGTGGACTGCTACTCGTAGAGAGGGTAACTCTATCTCAAGGGGGAGAACTGCTTCCGTCCCAAATACCAACGCGTACGGTGTTGTGTTCGTGGCCGTCTTGAATGTAGTTCGATAAGCCCAAAGGGCTTCTTGCAGCCTTTCGTGCCAGTCCCTCTTATTCCTGGAGACGGTCTTTTTTATGATCTTCGTCAAGGTCTTATTGAAAGCCTCGGCTAGACCGTTAGCTCGTGGGTTGTAAACTGAAGAATATCTCCAGTCTATATTGTGCTGCTGTACGAAGCAGCTAATCTTATGGCTTCGGTAGGCCGGCCCATTATCGGAGATAATCCGTCGTGGAGTTCCGAACCGATAGATGACTTGCGTCTTGAAGAAATGGAGGATATTCTCCGTCTTCACTTCCTTCAGTGGTACTGCTTCTGCCCATTTGGAGAAGTAATCAGTTGTCGCCAGGATAAAGCGGTGTCCCCGGGATGATGCTGGCTCAATGGGGCCGACTATGTCAGTCCCCCACATCTCGAATGGCCAGCTGGCCACCGTTGGGTGTAGTGGATTCGGATGTTGGTGGATGAAGTCTCCATGGATCTGGCATGAGTGGCATTGCTTCGCATACTCGAGGCAGTCCTGGATCATCGTGGGCCAGTAGTAACCCATCCGTTTAATTTTTAACTTCATCTTTGGGCCCGCTTGATGAGAACCGCAAAGCCCATCGTGAACTTCTTGAACGACTCTTTCTGCTTCGTCAGGTCCCAAGCATTTCAGCCATAGAAAATCAAACGATCTCTTGTACAGGGTATCGTTGACGAAAGCGAAGGATAGAGCTCGTTTCATAAGCTGATGTCTTGAGGACGCTTCTTCGGGCATTCGGTGGGACTTAAAGTAGTCTATGAAGACTTCCCTCCAGTCCTCAGCCTTCTCACGGTCTTTTATTTGTAGGGTCGCTTGCTCAATCGCTCCCTTTTCTTTATATAATTCCGGAGGTATTTCTGCCGGGGCGAGCACTCGACGGCTTTGTACTATGATTCTGACGTCATCGAGGTTCTCGTCGGCCAGTTCTTTAGCGAGTTTGGCCAATGCGTCTGCTTTGCTGTTCTCTGCGCGCGGTATGTTCTCTAGAATATAGAAGGGGATCTGGGCCAACAGTTGTTGCACCTTTTCGCCGTACTTCACCAATTCTGGTTTGCACGTTTGGTAGTCACCATTTACTTGGCTAATGACCAGCTGAGAATCTCCGTATATGAGGAGGTCTTCAATTCCCATGTTGATGGCGATTTCGAGGCCTGCTATCAGAGCTTCGTATTCGGCTTCATTGTTTGTCCTTGACTCCGTTAAGGAGAAGGCGAAGCGCATTATTCCTCCTTGTGGAGTTGCAAAGATAAGGCCTATCCCCGATTTGATGATCGGGCTACCCTGTTTCTGTTTCTTTATGGAGGACGCTCCATCAAAATAGAGTTCCCATCGTGTGCTTCCACCGCCAATTGCATCAAATGCATGCTCATCCGGCAAATCACAGTTCAGAGGAGAGTTGGTCGGTATCGGGTGCTCGGCGAGGAAGTCGGCAATGGCCTGGCCCTTCACTGCCTTGAGGGGTTGATATGTTATCGAGAACTCCATCAAGAGCAAGGCCCATTTAGCGAGTCTTCCCGTCAATATAGCCTTTGACATCAGGTATTTAAGGGGGTCCACCTTCGAAATGAGACGGACTTCATGCGCCAACGCATAGTGCCTGAGCTTCGTTATTGCAAAGATTAATGCCAAGCAATGTTTTTCGATGGGCGAGTAATTGCTTTCTGCCCCCAGCAGCACTCGACTTAAGTAGTAAAGTGCTCTTTCTTTCCCCTGATCGTTCTCCTGTGCCCATAATGCGCCCAAAGAACCTTCAAGGGCGGCCGTGTAAAGAATGAGAGGCTTTCCTTTCACTGGGGCAGCCAACACCGGAGGATTTTGCAAGTATTGTTTGATCTCGTCTAGTGCACCTTGACATTTGTGATTCCAAACGAACGGGGTTCCCTTTTTCATCAGGTGGCTGTAAGGACGGCATTTGCCCGAAAGATTAGCGATAAACCGCCGGATGTATGCGAGCTTCCCTTGGAGAGACCGCAACTGCTTGAGGGTTTTTGGCGGAGGCATTTCCATGATCGCTTTAATCTTTGACGGATCTATTTCAATACCTCTGTGTCGAACGATGAATCCCAGAAATTTGCCCGAGGAGACTCCAAACGCGCATTTGAGGGGATTCATTTTTAAATTATATTGCCGAAGGCGTTGAAATACGGTTTCGAGATGCTTTAAATGCTCTTCGTATGACATGCTCTTCACTACGAGGTCATCGATATAGCATTCGACGATGTCGTGTATGAGATCGTCGAAGATTTTTGTCATGGCCCTTTGATAGGTGGCGCCAGCGTTCTTTAGACCAAAGGGCATAACATTGTAGCAGAATATGCCCAAAGGAGTCCGGAAAGCGGTGTGCTTCTGGTCTTCGGGATGCATCTTTATCTGATTGTATCCTGATGAACCATCCATAAAGGAGAAGACCTCGTGAGTGGATGTGTTATCTATCATTAGCTCGGTTACCGGCACCGGGAAATCGTCCTTTGGGCATGCTTTATTGAGATCCCTGAAATCCACGCATATACGCACCGTTCCATTCTTCTTCATTACCGGGACGATATTGGCGATCCAGTCGGGGTATTGGACTTCTTGGATAAATCCGGAATCGATCAACTTCTTGACTTCGGCGTTGATGCTCATCTCCAGCTCAAGTCGCATCCTCCTTGGCGCCTGCTTGACTGGCTTGATATCCGGGGATATTGCTAATCTATGCACCGCAATCTCCGGATCCAATCCTGGCATCTCGGAGTAGTTCCACGCGAAGCAGTCTTTATGCCGTAGGAGCACGTTCTTTAACGCGGCCACCTTTTCCTCGGATAACAGCTTGCTGACAAATGTCGGCCGCGGGTCGTCTGCCGATCCCAGCTCGATCTTCTTGAGGTTATCTGCGGTAGTATGTATACCGTCTTCCAGTTCTTTCGGAGCGGGCGGGAATTCTGAGATCAACTCATCATCGCTGTTCTCGAAGCACCGGGGAAGGTCATCTTCGTTCTCGGGCTCTTCTTTTAATATTGTAATCATATAACAGGTGCGAACTCGCTCCCAAGACTGAGGCGGATCCGGTTATGCTCTTGTGGTTTTGGGCTCGTGCTTTTGCGGCGGCGTCACTTTCCAACCGTCGGATAAAGCGAATCTGCCCCGTCGGTACTGGTCCTCGACCCAGTTCTTAAAGGTGAAGCAGTCTTCGGTAGGATGTCCTATGGCTCGGTGATAAGAGCAATAACTCGGATAAGAGACCTTGCTAGCTTGCTCAGGATGTCTAGACTCTGGAAGCGTGATCATTTGATGTTTTATAGCGAGGTTAAGCAGCCTCTCCGTCTTGTCTCGGGGGAAGGAGTACGCTCGACTCATCTTCTTCATGAGGGACAAGCCCGAGCCGCTTCTTGATTTATTTCCGTCTCTGCGTCGGGCCTTTCGTACACCGGATTGACGAGGATAAGCGTGTTTGTCTTTTGTAGCACGTTGAGATAGACGTTGCGTCCTGGCCTTCTCGTAGATGGCCATTTCGCGGTCGTGGTCTTGATAGGCTTGCCCATTCGCTCTTCAAACGACGGACTTGGCGCTTCGATCGCGGGGTCTAGTTTTGATGAGGGGTCGGCCTCTCCTGACAGGGCGTCCTCTTCTTCATCAAAGGTAAATATAGCGTAGCTGCTGTGGGTTCGCCCTCGTTTTCCGGTTCTCGCGTACCCAAGCCCAAGTGTTTCCATTTTCCCATTGGGCAATTTGCGCTGAGTCCCGGGGACATCCCAAATCCTGTTATAGAACCGAGCCTGCCGCACCGTCTGTCTTAAAGGTACTCCTTGGCGCTTCAATAACTTCTTCAATCCATTTGTATAGTATCTAGGCAGACGGATGGGTTGGAGCCTGTCAAGTATAACATCCGCGCCGTGCCAGATCTCTTTCTCCACCTTCGACTCTGAGGATTGGTAGAATAGGATCACCTTCTCACCCCTTCGCCTGGGAGGGACGTAAAATGTTTGCAGGTCTTGCACGCTGTGAGCTTGAAGCGCGTCGAGATCCTTATAGTGTTCTTGCGGTACCATGGTGATTTGCAGACTATGGTCCTCGCAAAGGGGTGCCTGTATTGACAGCCGACTGGAGAATACGGCGTTAACCTCGTCCTCCGAATCACTCCCGAAGACTGGTATGGGGGTGGGCGCCCCCAGGTTGTTGCGTTGGGATGGCCCTGTATACACTATTTCTTCCTCTTCTTCAGTATCGCTCCCAAAAACGGGAATGGTGGCGGCGGCTTTGTCCTCTGGGTCGCGACACCTTTCTGTATCTTCGAAATCTGGCAAAAAGTATTTCGCGTCTTCGTATTTGCGAACTTCGTTTACAGAAAACGGGTTCAACTCGCCTGTTACGGTGTACTCGAAACCATCCTTGAAGTACTTCATACACTGATGTTGCGTAGAAGGGATGATGTTGTACTCGTGTAGCCAAGGACGACCGAGCAAGGCGTTGTAGCAGGTCTTGGCGTCAATGACATGGAATTTGATGTCTGTGACGAGAAGTCCGAAGCGTAACGTCAGTATTACAGATCCGAGAGTCCGTGACGATTGAGAGTCGAAACCGGAGATAGTAATTTTGTCACGAGCGAGGTGTTGCACACTCATGCAGATTTCCTTCAACACCCGAACATTAAGGAGGTTAACGGAGGATCCATTATCCACCAGGATCTTGCCTATCTTGATGTCATGGCAGTATCCAGAGACATATAGGGGGCGGTTGTGGTCGCACGTCCCGAGAAGGAGGTCTTCATCACCGAAAGTGACATCGGCCGTATGCACTTCCTCCAGTTCATCCTTCATCCTTTCAGTGGCGAGGAAGGCTTGGAATTGCTCGGGTTCTTGTAACGCCTTAATTAGTGAATCTCGCGCTTCTTTCGATAATAGGAGGGCATCAAGAATGCTAAGCTGAGAAGGTAGCTTCCTTAGGTGCGCGAGGATGTTATAGTCTACCTTACCCTTTTTGGGAGGGTTTTTGGTAGTTAGCTCTTTTATGACCTGGTCATCTAGAGTGATATCTTCAATGACCTTTTCCTTTCCCTTATCTTTTCGGCCGACGGGCCCGAGATTCTTTTCTGGGAGCGTGCGATTGCGCAGCTGGATGTTCTCGCAGATCTCCGATTCCTCCTCCTTCCCCGAGAAAGATTCTTTAAAGAGAGGGCCCAGAGCCATTTCTTCATCAGAGTCGCTCCCAAAGGTGAGAACTTGTGACTCCCTGGCGTTAACCATGCAACAGTTGCCAGTCGTTATGTTGTGCCCATTGACAGTGCTTCTTCGCTCCCGACGGATCTTGCGTTTCATGCGCTTAAAATGTTGCTGACGAACAACATATCCTTGCCACCATATCTTAAAGGCGTCGCACTCCTCCGTGGGATGTGAGATTTTCCGATGATATGTGCAATAGTCAGGGTGCGTCTCTATCCCATCGTGTGTGTTTCCTTCCGAGGGCGGTAGCTTCATCCCCATTGACATGGCTTTGGCAAACCTTTTTCTCGTCTTGAATATCTTCTTGTCTACCTCGGATACTTTTCGCTCTGGCGGAGGTAGTTCAACTCTTCCGTTCAGTCGCCCGCATTTGGCTCTTTCCGGCGTGGTCATTTCACGCTCCTGGTCCGCTTTACATTTTAGACGAATCTCGTCTAAAAAAGCGTCGATCATTTCGTCTGTTGGCCATGGACGCTCTGGTACAGGCTCTGCCTCCATCTTCTTAGTGCCGGGAGTTTTCCCATCATCGGTAAACGAGTGGGAGATTACGTTACAACTCGCCACATATCCTTCGGATTCATCCGACGAGCTCTCTCCCTCATCTTCCTCTTGAAAGATATGGTTGAGGAACTCTTGCAGTGTGACAGGAGTTCGCGCCTTTTGATTGTATTCTTCCAGCGCGTCGATTTGCTTCTGTAAGTTCGTGTGCTCGTTTCCAAGCTTCACGGACTTCTTGGATTTCTTCTTCTTTTTCTTCGAAGATTCTGACGGTTGGACGTGAGTATTTGGGCTCTTATCGTTAGTCTTTATAATTGGGCGGGGCTTCAACATTCCTTTGATAATTTGAGGTTCAAGAGGGTCCTTCCATTCTATCGCAGGGCACGCATGAAGGTCTTTCAGCATTCTTTTGGTTTTAGTTGATAGCACGACCTCCCATGGAGCTTCTTCAATAAAAGAACATGTTGCCCCCGGTGTATCCGCTTTCCTAGGAGCATGCGGCTGTGGTGGGTTCACCTTCCACTTTTCGGACAGTACAAACTTCCCCTGGAGGTATTGGTCTTCAATCCATCCTTTGAAGACGAAGCAATCTTCAATCGGATGGCCTACCGTTTGATGGTAAGGGCAGTAGTTGGAGTCATTCACCTCGGTGGGTTGCGGCGGTCGCCTTGGATTTGGTAGGTTTATAAGCCTGTTGCGTATCGCCAGCTCGAATAACCGCTTCGTCTTGTCTCGCGGGAACGAGTAGGGACGCTTCATTTTCTCATTATAGTACCGGCGTCTTTCCTCCAGTTGATCCGCCGATTTCGGGACGTTAGGTTGCTGTTGGGCGTTCGCGACGAAGGTTGCCCTTCCTTTACCCTTGTCATTCCGCGGTTCCGATTTCGGGGGAGATGGTCTATGACCCATCTGGTCCATCTGAGCCAACTTGTCGATTAAAGCCTGGAATGTGGTTGGCTTAAAGAACATCATGAACTGGGAGATAGTTGCGTGGGGGTCTAGGGTTCCCACGAACATGCCCACCGCAGGTGCTTCCTCGATGCGTTGCTCACATCTCGACCACAAGTTCCGCCAGCGTATAGCGTACTGGACCCAGGTTTCGCCCGGCTTTACCCTGGCGTTAATAAGTGCGGTTATTGGAGTGCGTTCGCTGGCACTTGCAAATCGCTGAGTGAACAACAACTCCATTTCAGCGAACGTTTTAATGGAATCGTTCGGGAGTTCTGAATACCATTCGAACGCTGTTTCTGATAAGCTGCCCACGAACTGGCGAAGCAACAATTTATCGTCACCGCCGGTGTTACCGCAGAGGGCCCGGAACTGGGCAACATGTTGATGGGGATTGCCGGTCCCTTTATACACATGGAATTTCGGTATCGTATAGCCTTGCGGGTATTTGATTTGATCGTACCAGCTCGGATACGGCCGCCCCGTTTTCACGACTTGACCAGCTGCCTCAGTCGCATGATGAACTCGGATTTGCTGGGCTATGTAGTCAGCTAAGTCAGCCTTAGAGATTGCCTCCTCCTTGGCCATTGAAAGAGCTGGTGGTGGATTTGACGTTTCTCCTCGGTCGTCTTCAAGAACGATCGGGGGATCTTCGGCGGGTGAGTCCTGCTGGATCATCATTCCTATCACGTCTTGAAAGAGAAGGCCCATCCGTTGTATGTTGGATGCTTGTTCAGCGGCCTCTTTGTCCCTTCTCTCCAGTGTCCGGCGAAGGAATTCAGCGTCTGTTTCTTCCTCCCGGCGTGCGTCTGAGGACGTTTCTGGGTTTTCTTTTGGTCCGGTGAGCGCGGCCATAGCATTCATCATTTCTTGAAGCTTTTGTTGCTGCTCCTGGGCTTTCGTCACAGATCGGGTTAGGGGTCGGTGGCCCGTGGAAGTGCGGCTTTCCTCTTTCCCAAAGGCCATGTAGACAGTGTGCACCACCATGCCCCCAGACTCAGGGCGTCTGGGTTTAGTGCTTTCAGTCGTCGCTACTTGCTGTGAGGTCCTCTTTGGCCTCCTCCTTTTGTGAGTCAGTTGATCACCGGCTTTTTGGGGCTTAGCTTGGTGACTGGCTTCAGGTTGGATTTTCAGCTTCTTGTGCTGGCGGGAGAAGTTTGGATCGATGATCGAGTCTCGGGCCTGCCGCCAAGCCTTATAGATTTTGGAAGACAGCCGTTGAGGAGATCGGGGCTGTTCGGGTTTTGTTTCCTCAACCTTTTTCAATGAGGGAGGAGACCTCTTCAGTACTGCCGTGGGGGAATTCCTTCGCACCTTATTTAGCATTTCAAAGCTGTTCCGAGTTGAAACAGCAGCATTGACCTCCGCCACCGGGGCCGCTGGAGTCAGCTCGGAGGGAGAGTTGCCCCCAGCCTTCCTTACTCGGCGCCAATGGCGACGTCGAGCGCGTCGAGCGGGTGGCGTTGGGTCAGCAGTAAGAATGGTTCCTTCTTGCCCCCTGTGTGGATGGGGGGTTGTTGTTGGCGTTATCCTATCGAAGACCGATGTCCTCTGGGAAGCGGGAGCAAAGGCCGGAGCCGTCAATCTTGTAAAGACTGACTTTTTGGCTGGAGAGGTTGCCTTGGCGATTTCGGGAACGGGAACGGCCATCTTCTTAAAAGCAGCCTTCTCTGAGATTGTAGGCCCCGTGATGAGCTCGCAGGATTCCTGGCCCAGTCTAGAGAAGACCGAGGCATCGACGTTGGGCGACTCGTTGAGAGGAGCCGCGGCAGGGGTAAGACGATCAAAGACTGACTTCCCGAGAGTTTCCTTTGTCAGCACTGGAGCGGTAAAGTTTGTCGGCGGGATCATAGTCCCAAAGAACAATCCTGTGGTGGCGCGAGTGACCTGTTCCACGGGCATTGTGAATAGCGAGGCAGCTTGGGGTCCGTAGGCTATACCTCCTGGCGAGGCAGAGCGTTGGTTGCAATTGCAGTCTGAGCAGTTGGACACTTTCACGGAAGTAGAAGCCATCGATCCTTTGCTTTCTGCAATAAGCCAGACGCCAATTCTTAGTATCTTGAAACCCAAGGGCAACCATTAGCGAACCGCGATTGGTTCGCGAGTCACGACACACGAAGTGTGGAGTGGAAAGAGGAAGAGGTCCCACCGGGCGTGCCAGAATCTGTTCCCCTCCGAACGGCGGCCGGGACGTCGGGACGTCTGGGGCGTTAGGTTCGGGGCAGATGCTAATTGGTGCTATCCGTCCACCTCTCCGAAGATGCCAAGTTGATTTATGGCACCATATATCGAAGGTTTAAACGGATGCGACCGATGTAGCAGACTTCGTCAGATTCCCCCTCGTTTGAGGGGTTTTTTGATTGTGGGGACGCTCTTCCCTGCAGGCGCAAGCCCCTGCAGTTAATTACGCTACCGCATTGCGGTAACAACTTTCTCCTTCTCCAGATGGTCACTTCGTGTCGTGGGTGTTTGTTTTATTGCCCGTGGATTGTTTACGGAGACTGAGTTATGTCGTCGCCCGTAGGGCGTGGACTAGTCCAAATCCGCATTATCTTAAATTTGGGTTTGGGGGGGTTTGGTTTGAGGATACGTCAGCCCTACTCGAGGCTAAGATCAACTCAAACGTTTGTTAAGGATACGTTAGTCTAACTTTGTGACTAAGATCAACTTAACGGGATCGTTTAGATCCGACAAAAGAGTGTTTGGACTCTAATGTTCCAGTTTAGGGACATAGTGGTCCATCGTCTGTATGGCTGTCGGGACCTATCACCTCTCTGACGACGTTGAAGGATTACAACGACAGATGCCAGAGGAGTTCAGAGATGTACCCTTGAGCCGGAGTTAATTCGGGGGATTCGTAGTCCAGTATGTTTGAGGGTCTAAGGACGCGTTAACCATCTCCAAGGCTAAGATCAACTTAGACGGGGCCGTTTAGGTCCAACAAAAGAGCATAAGAAAGGGCTCTATTGTTCTAGTTTTAGGGACATCGCGGTCCGTGGGTAGTTTAAGGACATTGCGGTCCGTGGGTAGTTTAAGGACATTGCGGTCCGTGGGTAGTTTAAGGACATTGCGGTCCGTTGTTAGTTTTAAGACATCTCGGTCAAGGTTAAGGACGTCGTAGTCCATGGGTTTAAGGACCCCATAGTCCGGTATGTGCTCTGGATGCTTCACACGGGTTCACTGCCGTGCTTAGCGAGGACCAGGCTCCGCTCTGGATGCTTCACACGGGTTCACTGCCGTGCTCTGCGAGGACCAGGATCCGCTCTGGACGTTTTCCACGGGGTCAAAGAGTGACATTATCCGTATTCCACGTGACCAGGAATTTGTATGAGTTTAAGGACCCCACAGTCCATATCATGGGTGGTCGTCGGGACCCGTCACCTCTTTGAAGACATTGAGGGATTACAATGCCAAGTATCAAAGGAGTGAAGAGATGTACCCTAGAACCGGAGTGGCTTGAGCAGCCCCTGGCCCAATTTGAGGTCAGGACTGATTAATCATGTTATGAGCCCATTAGCCCAATTAGTCACGAATTGAGGACTTATGGCCAGCTTGGGCTAAGTCCCATCATGTCTGGAATATTGATTCCTTGTGAGTCCATCGAGGGAGAAGCTTTGCCTCCATCCCTCTAGCCAATTGGGCTATAGACTAGTGTTAAACACTTCAAAGCAATCAGTGTTAAACACTGGGAATGAGTTTGACAAGTTAGTGTTTAACACTAGAAGAATAATTGGTGTTAAACACCAGCAACAAGGCCTTGAAATGATCATAAGCCCTAAAACAGCTCAGTGTTAAACACTGGCAATGGGGATCTTAAATTAGTGCCGAATATTAAAACAATTAATATTGAACACTACGAACAAAATTCTTTAATTAGTGTTGAACACTAAGGCCCGATAGCACTTCAATACTGGATTCGAGAGTTTTAACTTAGTGTCAAACACTACAGCAAGAACGGTCACGTGGCCCCACGTGAGAGTGCCTTCCCTTCAATGATTCTGCCGAAATTACTGTGTCTTTGATAGCGTCACGTGTTAGCACGTGACGGGCATTCAAATGCCTATGTGTTAAGGCTCCTGCTGAAAGTCACGTGTATCACGTGGGGTGCTGCCTCAAAGGGGCTTTCTGTAGGGCTTTTGGGGGGGGGGTCACGTGGTGACACGTGACCCTGCCTCAATGCTGTTTTTGGAGGATCTGTTGCTCCTCTTTCAGGAATTAAATTCCTCGAACTTTTAATTTCAGAGGAATTAAATTCCTATTTCCTTTTGAAGGCTTATATTCTGGAACAGAGTTTAAATCTGAGTTTTCTGTGGGAATTAAATTCCTTGTTTATGCGAAGAACCGAATAGGGTTAAACCCTAAAAGCTTTTAAGGAATTAAACTCCCCTTTTCTGAGGATTATGATTAAAGGAATTAAATTCCCACTGTTTCGACAAAACTATGTTCTTGATTAGGGTTCAACCCTGTTTCTTTTTGTTTTGAAGGAATTAAATTCCCATAATACAGGGTCGAACCCTAACTTTATTTTGGAGGAATTAAATTCCTATAGTTCTGTGAGAATTAAATTCTCATACTTGCATTCCTTCTCTATGTTTTGGATCTGCATGGCAGGATCTCGACCCATTGAGAATTAAATTCTCAACCTTAAGGGGAGATGTGCACTTTGCAGATCCTCTATCAAAGAGGGAGGAGATATGCTCTCTCGTTTTATGCCTCAGAGTTAAACTCTGTTGAGAATTAAATTCTTTTTCTTTCCAAAAGGCTTTCCCTTTCTTACCTAGGGTTTTTTTGCAGAAGATCTGAGTCTTTTTCAAGTATCAAAGCTCTTCTTCTTTTCTCTTTTCTTCTCTCCGTATGTATATATTTCTCTGTGTCTTTTGGCTCCTATTTATAGGAGAAGCAGCCGAATCAATCAGTTTTTGACGAATCTTCATTGATATTTGATTTGCATTCATCATTCATTTTGGGCCGTTGGATGATTAGGTGAATTTTATTCACCATTGGATTTTAAATCCAGAGATTCTCCCTTACTATTTTGGTTAGATTTAAAGGGGAAATCTTTCCAAACCCGAGATTTTCCATAGATAGATGATATTTAATCATCTCTGAATCTTTAATTTGATTGGTCCCAAATAATTACTTTCCTTTGGAAAGATTCGAATTTCCTTCAGAATTTAATTCTGTCGTTAAAAAAAATATGGACTTTGAAAGCCGGTCACGTGTGACCACGTGATCCATGGTCACGTGTAGACACGTGACCCCCTTTGGAATGAGCCTTCTGCGCTGCGTCTTCTGATTGCTGCTTAAACATCACGTGCTACCACGTGACCCCCTGGTCACGTGTGAGCACGTGACCCTTGTTTGAACTCTCTTTCTTTGGTTCAACGGGAGAACGGGTCTGCTGTCTTGAACGTTACGTGTCAACACATGACTCTGGTCACGTGAGAGCACATGACCTTTTCTGAAGCTCTTTTCCTTGACTTGATCAGGGAACCAATGTGCGCCTTTGCTGCTTGAATTTAAATGTCACGTGCCGACACGTGACCTTGATCACGTGGGAGCACGTGACCCTTCCTGAAGCCTCCTTTTCTTCGACTTAGTCAGGAGACTGAACTTGCTTGAATGATGCGTTCAGGTGTCACGTGCGAACACGTGACCGCTAGTCACGTGTAAGCACGTGACCCTCTTCTGAAGCTTTTCACAGAAGCTTCCTGATTTTAAATCAGGAAACAGAGACAACACTCCTCCTACTAGGGACACCTAGAGGTTTAAAGGCTTGTTGCACGTGCTCAGTGCAATCGTGTTGCCTACGAAAGTGTGCTAGTTAGTTTTTCTCTTTCTTTATTTTCTCCTTCTCTTTTTAATAAAACATTCGCTCGAGACGATCGAAATTAAGTTTGGGGGTATTTGATCAGTCGAAAATATTGTATATTTTAGCCGGCAATTTCCTTAACATTTGCATACATTTAGAAGTGTTCGGCATTCATATTCTACATATTAGCAAATCTGTCACAAAATATGAGATTGCATGTGTTAGACTTTTAAACCGACACTTTAAAGGAAATTAGCCGCATTTCATGGCATCGCATCATCTCTGTATTTGCGCAACACTTGTCTTGAGTCTGTGCAGGAAATACAGAAGAAAAGCAAAAGAGCTGATCAACATTACGCCAATTCAATCATTTCAGATCTGGTAGCAATGCAGAAGGAATTAGATAATTCTATATATCACATAAAGGCCCATACAACAGTAAAAGACCGTACCAGAGAGCCCAAGCTTCAAATCCAACAAGTAGCCGCGGAAGCGCGGCGAGAAGCTGGCTTGAGCCGCGGATCCGCCGCGCTTCTGCCACGTCAGCATGGAATTTTTACAGAATAATTCCAATCTCTGGGCCCACAGTTCTTTCTGATACCTCAAATTCCAGAACTCTCTCGAAGCTACTGCCAGATCAGAAAAGAAGATTAAGGAAGGCTAATCCTAATTAAGCTCCTAATTAATCCTCTTCTAGAAGCTCCTCCTAACTAATCACATCTAGAAGCTTCTCCCCTAACTAACTTTTGGAGGGAAATTTGAATTTCTTCAACAAACTTTAGGAGGGAAACTTAGAATTTGAAATCCTAGATCTAGGGTTAGTTATCTATAAATAGGAGCCTAGATCTAAGGGTTGAGGTGAATCTTTAATCTTCATTAGTTAAATAATCCCTATTTCATCATCTTCTTCCACAATTCTCGTGACAAGGCTTGTGCGAAACCCTAACCCTAATTCCACTCCAAATCCAAGATCTTGAGTACCAAATCAAGCGAGAAGCCTTCAACCTTTTAGGAGCCGAGCCGATCTTCAATCGGGCAAGTGATCCAAGCCGATCCGCGATCCACGGAGACGAGCGAAGCCAAGTCAACGATCAAGTTCTTCCTCTTGTAGTTCTTGAGCGAATTAACTAAATTGTTGATATAAATAAAAGGTGAATTTCTTTAATCTTGCTTTCTTTTAATTCTTGCATCATGATTAGATCTCAATTTGTAATTGTTGCTCTTGTTGTGATGTTTGAGTAAAACTCCGCTCGTGAAGGAGTCGAGACGATTGTAGAATGATGATGTAACAAATCTTTAAACGATTTTTAAGTCCTACGAGTGTTGTAAACCCTAGCAAGTTCAAGAATCGATGACCTAGTTTCGTAGCAATGCTTTCTTGATTGTGATCGCTCGAAATTAGGGATCTACGATCGTTTCTTGAATTTACTAGAGGCTAGAATATGAATGATATCAATGAAAGAACAAGAGATAAGATGAAACCCTAGTTTCACAAGAAGTCTCTAATTCTCATCGATCATCATCGATCTAGTATCAATTCATCGAAGGATAAGAATACGTAATTCTAAGATTACATCACATCTATAGATCCGATCGATTCCTACGAGCCTCATTTCGATTCTTGAGATTTGGTTTGGAAAAATCAACAAACGATCAATTCTTGATTCTATCTTTTAATGCTTTCTTAGATCTAGATTTTTCTCATTCTTGAACTTCAATTTCAAATCATGAATTGTTTTGTTTTCTTTTCATTAAAGTTTCAATTCATCTAATTCGAAAGACGAACGATTACACTTTCCCTGTGGACGATCCGCACTCACTAACAATCTACATCCGACACCGTAGTTGATTGCGGTCAAATATTTTTGGTTGTGATTTCTTTACAATTTTCATACTACACAATCCGAAATCGTTTCAATCACTCGGTCCCGCACATATCACATATGCGCTCCTACTCCGTTTCGCTTGAGCCAGGAAACCCCTGTGTAGGACTCTAAAGACTCGTCAATACGCCGGCAGCAGGTAATGATCATATCAAACACCCACAAGCCGCAAGCGGTCTGCTAAACGTAACGGCCACCCGGGTATTGAGCGATCAGAAGATCAACGAGCAAGCCCGCTCACACTCCTGTGAATCCAACGAGTAACACTACCGTACAGTCCGGTCTGTTCATCTGATATGTCACATATCTCGTCTAGGAGTGGTAAACGTCAGACCCCAATAACTCGATAAGTCGTGTCGATATGAAGCTTATAACGGGTCGAGAAACTACTGGTAACACTTACCAGTACATCCCTAAAACAGCCTTGGCCAAGGACTTCCTGTTATAGCCAATCGAACACTGCGCAACATCAACTCCCTATACCGGGAGAGACGAAACCCCTCCTATCGCTCATTGCCTCCATGTGATTCGGGACTGTACCCAAAAGCCACCTTTTTGCACGCCCTCTTGGACATGGTATGATGGAAATCAAAGCACAGTAGGAATCACACAAGACTCTATGACGATCTCAGGTCTACAGACTAACCTGTACCAGTGTCACCAGAGAACTGCCATCTGACGTAAGGTATAATACCATCTGGGAGTTCTCGGCGAGTCCGTCCAGTGTACCCAGTCTCCACTGAGCACCCGTATATCATCTTTGATGTCAAACACCAATGGATATGGGATCATCCATCGCTTATCTACATGGGTCGAGAAGGTACACGCTAGTCTACTCTGGTATATCGATGCCCCGTTTCGATACACCCACGACTAGGGACTTTGAAGGATGTACTTATGGACTACCACGTCCCCACTAGTATGATCCGCATCATAGTCTAGGTAGTCAAGCACACATACTAAGGGCTTTACCAACATGTAACAGAGAGGCAATCAGTGTACACGTTAAGGTAAAAAGTAACCAGATAGCATACTATCATATCGAGCAAGAAAGTCATCCCTATATATGTCCAAGCATCCACTACAATATACATCCTATGTATAGTAATGGCCTCTAGGGCATACATATAACTAACAGTGGATACGTGACAATGCCTCTGCGTTGGGCATCCATTCCTCTGTCTACCCTTATTTTATTCTTTTGAAAAGAGTGTTTGTAAGGGGTCACATGGGGACACGTGAGGCGACCTAGATCAGTACCGCCTTTGGCTTTGTTCTTTTTTTTTAAGGGTCACGTGGGAGCACGTGAGGCATTGCGTCTGGGCTAATTCCTTCTTATTTTGAGGAGTCCATTAAAGGGTCACGTGGGGGCACGTAAGCATGCCTTATTCATTCCTTTTTGTTCGTTGGGATGAAGGGTCACGTGTTACCATATGATCATGTTGGATACTTGATCTTTACGTGCATGGAGAGCTTTAAGTCTCTTGTTTTAAGAATTAAATTCTTTGTAGGGTTAAACCCTAATTCTGTTTACAAGAATTAAATTCCTATGTATATGGAAGAATTAAATTCTTATGTAGGGTTAAACCCTAGTTACACTTGGAGGAATCAAATTTCTATGGATTTGGAAGAATTAAATTCTTTAAACTTAATTCTCTCTCTAAGTTTTGGATATGCATGGCAGAATCTCCCCGATGAGAATTAAATTCTCAACTTGTGGAGAGATTTGCTTCTGCAGATCTTCAACCAAAAGAAGAACTAAGTTCTTATTCAGAAGAGTTAAACTCTTAATTTGAGAATTAAATTCTCTTTTTGTTTTATGGAGCTTAGATCTCTTTCCCTTTCTCACCTAGGTTTTTTTTTTCTTTTTCTGAAGAGATCTTCTTTTTCTCTCTTGAGAATTAAATTCTCCTCTCTTTTTTCTCTCTGTTGTTGTATATCTCCAAAAAAAGTCGATCCCCTTCTTCTCTTCTTGGCTCCTATTTATAGAAGAAAGAAAAGAATCAGTTTTTTAGTCAATCTTTTACTGAAAGATTTTAATTGATTTTGTAACCAACATGAACTTTTAGATCACTTAGTGAATTTTATTCACCATTGGATTTTTAATCCAAAAGATCTTTTATCTGTTATTCCTGGTGAATTTCAGGGAAATCTTTCCTTATATAGAATCTTTCTATAAATTGGTGATTTTTAATCACCATTGGATTTTTAATCCAACGGTACTCCACTTTATAGAGCACAATCTTTTTCTTTTTTGTTTGGAAAGATTTAGAGAGATATTTTCCAGTTAGGGTTCTCGATTCCTTCTTGATTAGAATTTAATTCTATTAGTTCAGAAGGCTTAAAAAGCCTATCACGTGTTGGCACGTGATCCCACTGTTTGATCATTTAAATAGAATTTAATTCTATTAATTAAAGAGCTTATGAACCCATCACGTGTTGACACGTGACCCCCTTTGATTAACATTTTAACCAGAATTTAATTCTGCTGTTTTAAAAGGCTCAGGAATCATCATGTGTCAACATGTGACCCTTGGTCACGTGTGGACACGCGACGTCCCATTGGGGTTTTCCTCGTTGTTTTATTGTATCTTTTAATTCCTTCAGTGGGTTTAAAGGCTCATCACGTGTGGGCACGTGACTCCCGTTGATTAGAACTCAATTCTATTATAACAGAGTCCCCAGGAAACCATCACGTGTCAGCACGTGACCCTTGGTCACGTGTGAGCACGTGATGCCCCATTGGGGTTTTTCTTGATATTTTATGAGGGAACAAATGCCCCTACAGCGTTGTTCTCACGTGTTTGTACGTAAGTGTAACGCTGTCATCTTTTGTGGCTGTTGGATCTGCCTAAGGAAAAGGGAGATGAACTGTTTCCCATCATATCCTATAAATGCAGGGGTCCCCTCAGAAGCGCTTTCACTTTTCATCTTCTTCTTTACTTGTTCTTGAGAATTTAATTCTCTTTCTCAGAGCTTAGTTCTCTATCCCCAAAATTTTTTTTTATAGAGTTTAACTCTGTCCAAGAAAGAATCCTTTCTTCAGGTAATGGTTTTGAGCAGCCGAAGAACTTTTACACATAAAAGAACTTTTTTTGGATTTTAAATCCATACTAAGGGTTTTTCCCTTCAAAGAACCCATCTTTCTGATCTTTTAGGAGTGCACAATCTCTGGGTAGCAAACCCCATTGTTAGGCATTTTTCTGATCTTAGGGATCGATGGTGATACTTGTCTTCTCTCTGGAATTTAATTCCATTTCCGAGAGCTTAGCTCTGCCAATTTTCTGGAAATTTAATTCTTTTAAAGAACTCAGTTCTTCACAGAGAACTTCTTGAGATGTTCTTGCCCTGAGTTGTTCTTTACAAAAAACAATTTTTTTTCAGATAGATCTTTCTTGATTTGCATAGAGTTCTTGTAGTGGGTTTTCTCCTTGGGGAATGTGTAGAGTTGTTTACAATCCGCTGTTCATTTATTGAGAATCTTCCTTTTATTCCCATAATGATTACTCTGCCTCGTCATTAGTGAGCCGCCATCTTGATTTTGTGGGGTCCCTGTGTTTTGTAACCAATGGTCCCATAAAATAAGTTCTTTGCCGCTTTCTTCCACTGTTTTTTTATATATATATATATATTTATAAACATATATATATATATATATATATATATATATATATATATATACACGTGCTTGCTTCACTAATAGTTTCCCCTTCATTTATTTCATGAACAATCACTTCTCTTCCATACTTCCCTTTCACTCGCTCGGAGGCCGCCTTTCCTCAGTCACCGTCTAATGAAGAGGTAATGGCGATGATTAGAGCTCACGACCCTCAATTTGCTTTTATGGGGGACCTGGTACGGTCATATCATCCGTGGTCACCGCAACTTTCTTTGCGAGATACCAACGGAGCCTACCTACCCATTTTTGCCGATGGAGCGTCCACGGACCGCGTTTGCTGTGGAGATGTTGAACTGGACCCCTATGGGACGACTCGATCCGTCAACAACTGGGATCCCAAACCACCCTGTGCCAGCTATAGACATCTTAGGGCGTCGTATCTGCCAAGGTGAAGCCCAGCCCTGAGGACAGGTTTACAAAATAGGGCTTACTCCTCGACAACCCACGGGTTACCTTCTCTAGGCTCATTATATCCTGTCCGCCCATCGTGCGCGACTGCAGAGGGTCTGGCTCTATCAGGCGGTGTATGCGTCTCTCTTCCACTACCAGTCCCCTCATGTCTTGTGGGTTAAGGCTTTCTTAAATCAATGGAATCTTCCCACCAACACCTTCTTGCCAGGGGATCGCGAAATTTCAATTTCTGGAAGAGTTTTGCGAGATCTCGGGGCTGCCGATCAGGGGGACGCTCTATGAAAAACTGCTGCCTCCTGATGAGTATGTTTTCGAAACTGAGCCTGCTATGCTTGACGGCCTGTCGACTGAAAATGCCGTCCGCCACAAGCACCCAAGTCTAATTAAGACTCTGAGCATTTTTGAGAAGCTATTCACAGAGTCAGAGGAGCAGGGCGTCACTTTCAAAAGCTTTATCACCTGCTTCCTTCGCGGAGACGTTCTGTCAAAGAAAGCTCCAAAGTTTGCGAGTATCAACGACCCCTTTGGGTTCGGTTTAAACAAGCTACCGGCTAAAGAAGAGGATTTGCCGCAGTTCTACATTTCAATCCTGTCGGTTGTACCTTTCGAGTCAATCGTGGCTCCTGGCATAGACGAAGAGACTTTCTTCGTGGGTTTTATCAGCATCTGGCTCAGCTGGTTCGTCATTCCAATGCACCGTCAATTCATGCGAGCTTCAGTCATTTACCCTGCTCATCGCATCGCTGGAGGGGCGCGACTAGCCGTGGGAATTGCGGGGCTAGCGCATCTGTATCATGGGCTAAGCGCTGCAGCCAATACCTCAACACCAGGCGTGAACGTAGCGAGTTTCTCTCTTCATTATTTTACGTCATGAATTGAGATGCATGTGCTAGGGGCATTTGCCGCGCATCAGAGACCCAGTTTTTATGATGCCTACACTTTTCCGCGGCTTATGAGGTTGGTGGACGCTTCTGCTCCTGATCCGACTCAGTCCGGAGCTATTCGTGTGCTGCTTAGTCCCTATGCCAATGTGGGCAGGATGGTATTCAATGATCGAGTCCTCTCTGCTCCTTCAGGACCGATTCAACAGCTTTGTGACTCGTCGAAAGAGGGAGCACCCTCCCTGAAGCCCAAGGAAGCCATGCACTTATATTCGATCAGACCGGGTTATCTAGTATTTCGTCAAAACGGTGCGTCCCTTTTTATGCGGTACAACCCACAGCGCTTTGCTCGGCAACTGGGATATGACCAAGGTGTCCCCTATGAGGCGTTTACAGTGGAGCCCAGTCCATCGTCAAAAGTTGTTCGTGACGCCGCTCATCACTTCATGCGGCTGAACACCGGCTCTCGCTTCGTGATTCCTGAGGCAGACTACATTCCTCGATGCGGGGGGGCTTTCATGGGCTGGTACCTCCACCGAGTCAGTCCTATTATTGTTGAGGAGCGGAGGATGCTACTTGGATATAGGGTTCCCACTCCGATCTAGGCTACGGGAGTCCCGCCGCGACCGCGGGTAGTGGTTCACCCTCCCTTGAGAGATACTGGTGTCATGCTTATTCCTGAGGTGGCGGACGTGGATCTAACTCCCACAGCTGGTATGCCGTTGCGTACTAAAGCTCAATCAAGGGTCAATAGGGCGCCAGTAGCAGTATCATCAGCTGCGGCGTCAGCAATGGCCGTGTCGTCATCGGTAGCACCGCCGAGTGAGGATATTGAAGGCGAAGTGGGTCAACGTCTCACTAAAGCACCGAGGGGAAAGAGACGATCGTCTTCTGCAGTTAGTTCTGGATCCAAGAGGCGAAAGAAGACGGCCACCAATCTGCTCGACTTTTTAGTGGAATCAGAGCCTATCCTTCAAGATGAACCACTAGCCATGCAAGAATCGAATGGTGGTATACTTTTCCCGGGTTCATCTGCCGAGAAAGCCGCACAATTGGCTGAGGTTATAAGACGCTCACAGGATGAATTTGAGAATGTAAGGATCCCGAAGAGGCCTTATCCTGCCGTCATCTTTTATGAAGATCCTCCATCGATACGGCGGATATTTATAGGTCCTTTAGAAGAGGGAGGCGAGAGAGCCCTTAAGCAGCCTATCTTGGCCGATGCCGAAGATGCGCTGTCGTTGTGGACCGGCGGCCACGAGTCTACCCTTGAACCCCGGCGAGCATACCTCCTAAGGAAGGAACATGGGCTTGAAAAATCCATATTAGAAGCTCCTTTGCGCATTGGTACATTTATATTTCCCTTTTTTTGTAGTATTTTGCACTGCTTTATATGTATACATCCTTATCCTCGTGAAAACATCGCAGGGACTTCGGCAATGGCAAATGATCTGAGTTCGAGTCGTGCCTTGATTATGGACTCCGCAAATATCCCTGACAAGACACTAGTAAGCGTGGAGGGGGTCGATACAACTATTGTTCCTGTCACGGAGCTCTCCACGGTGACTCCCGTTCCCCCGGTGCTTGCTCCCCCGGAAGAGGCATCTTCATCGGCCGCGCATTCAATGGATCTTTCTGGGGACGGCCCGGAGGCTAGGGAACAGGTAATCGAGGCTACTGTCCTTTCATTGGAGCCCGCAGTGGTAGCCGCCGCTCCTCAGTTGGAAGTTGTTATACCGGCTCACGTCCCCAATGATGTGCCTGGGGGCATGGAGGAGGCCGCCGAAGCTGCTATCCCTCCAGTCCAAGGGAGGAGCATCGAAGGCAGCCTTATATATTTTATATTAATAATCTCTCCATTATCTGACCCTTTCTGTTTTTTTCCAGAATTGCACGGATTGGTGGCGTCCATCGTGGACTTGTCCCCCAGGAAGTCTTTTCAGCGTCTGTTAGAGATGGCTGCTCCGCAGACGATATCCTCTCAACGCATCGTCCTTTCTTCCGGACAGGGTTAGTGCAATTTGCCTACTCCTCATGACATTATTATTATTTTGTATAACGATATTAATGCCTTATGCAGTTCTGGAGGCCGATGACGAAGTTGAGATTCTTGATGGGCCTGGGGATCCTTCAGACCCTTCTTGCATGACCGTAGGTAAGTAAAGTTTCAATGTTGTTCCACTCGCTCTTTACTTATGAGTCTCGCTGATTATTTTCTATGAATCTTAACAGCTTTGCCAATTCTTACCATGCTGGAATCTCGCATCGTGATGCTGCCCGGCCCCTATGCTCTACGTGCTTCGGAACAGATGGCAAAGCTAAGCCTTCACTCTTTGTCATCTCTGATCAAAGACCTTCGTGCTGGCAGTTTAATCACGGCCGAAGCATTTGCCGCTGAAGCCAACGGTTCTCTTCCTTTTCTTGCTACTTACCATAGTGAAACATTGGTGCAAGTCTGGGTTGAGTTCTGTCGTCAGGTGGAGGCTTGCTTGCATAGTCTTGAATGTACACGCCTTCCTTCAGAGGTTGTGGCTGTAAAGGCGAGCTTACGGGGGTTAATCGAACGGTGCGGTGCAAATATGCTGTCATGCGAGAAGAGGCTCAACGGAAAATTTTTAGAGAGGAAGCTGACTTCAACTGTGCTAGGGGAACTTCAAGCTAATCTTACGGCCAAGACCACTCGGGCGTATGAACTTTGGCGAGTGCTTCAAGAAGCTATCAGAGAGGTGGTAGCCATTGATAAAGCCGTCATTTTCACTCGCGAAATGGTCGAAGCTCATAAGGTTACCGAAAAAGAGCTTGAAAGTCGGCTTGCCTCATATCAGACTCAGCAATCTCAAGCGGAGGCCCGTCTCTTAGCGATAATGAATCACGAAGCCGAGGCCCAGCGAAAAAGGGATGAACTGGCAAATCTATTGAATCGTCCGCCGGCTTGAAGAATTGTATATTTTTTCTTTTTATTCTTCTTTTGTACATACTCCTGAATGAGTGTATTTTTTTTGATTCTTTCATAAATTGTACTTTGTATTCATTTTGATTCATGAATAAAAGACATATTTTGCTTCATGATGGTGTGTCCCTTTTAGTAAATGTATTTTGTGCATAATCTATTTTGATTTTCTTGTAGGACAGCGATGGCTTAGGAGTCAGGGTTAGGATCTGCCTCCTAAGACTTTTCAACTTTATGAGCCGTGAGGGTCTCATAAAGAATTTTCTCCCTACAGGTCAAGAGGACCCCGTAGGTGTAATTTCTCTTTAAGAATCGTGAGAATTCCTAAGTGCATTTTCTCTTAAGAGTCGTAAGGATCTCACAAGAGAGTTTTCTCCCTTACGAGTCGTGAGGACCCGTAAGTGATGGATGATGTTGACATTATCCGCATTTTACGGAGTTAAGGGTTATTCTGGCCATTTCCCATGGGGTCAAGATTGACTTTAGCCCTGTTCTATAGAGCAGGATTTGCTCTGGACGCTTTCCACGGGGTCAGGATTGACATAAGCCGTGTTCCGCAAGGACCAGGATCCGCTCTGGACGTTTCCCACGGGATCAGGATTGACATAGGCCGTGTTCCACATGACCAGGATTTGCTCTGGGCGCTCCCCACGGGGTCAGGATTGATATAAGCCGTGTTCCGCAAGGACCAGGATCCGCTCTGGACGTTTCCCACGGGGTCAGGATTGACATAGGCCGTGTTCCACGTGACCAGGATTTGCTCTGGACGCTTCCCACGGGGTCAAGATTGATATAAGCCGTGTTCCGTAAGGACCAGGATCCGCTCTGGACGCTTCCCACGGGGTCAGGATTGACATTGTCATGCCCCGCTTCCCAGAGTACGCTAAGATAGGCACGTGACAGAGCCAACCATGCTACCTGTGGATAGGAAATATCCTTCCACAGTCACATTACGGCTGTAGAGATATCAAGAACAATAATAAACTATCTAACACATATCCATAAGCCAGAATAAACGAGTAAAGAATAAAATAATGCGGAAGCGAAAAGATCCAATACAAAAATAAACTGGAATGTACGTCCTATAATGCGGGCTCACATCAGGAATGAAAATACTGAAAGTAAAATAAACTAACTACTAATAAGTCCTCACTGCTCGGCCTGCTCACTGAAAAACTCCTGCTCGGCCTGCAGCAAAGGTAAGGAATCTGGGCCATGCAAAACCCAGACGTCGGTGCATCATAATATCAAGCAATAATATAAACAGGGTAGCAAGACATACAGGTATGTGTATGAACAGTAAAACATGTACAATAGTAATATAAATGTGGACAGTGAGGGTAATGTGTAGTGAGTAATCTGGACTGGTCTATTGGGTTAACTACTCTCAAGTCTTTGAAATCAATTTGATGAATCATCGATGTAACTCAATAGTATCCCGTGCATGCCCGGGACCACGGTCTAAGACTCTTGGATTGAATCCGAGACGTGCCGCAAGGCAGTAAAAGGGTAGTATGTAACGACGAATGATGTCAGCAGCATCATCCCGGGGCTGGCCTAGCCCGTAAGACTGATCAGTAAAGGTATCGAACTGTCGAGTTATAAGTCAGGTTTCATTATTGATTTCCCCATACTCCCAAGTTATGTGCTCAAGTCAGTTATTAATAAATCTGGAGCTAATGCCATCACAGGATCAAGCAGGTACAGGTTTGTCTAAATAGACAACAGGAAATGTCCGCAGGGACAACATGTCAAGGTTGTTGGCATTAGTAACAAGATCAGGTAACAGGTCAAGCTGTGGTGCATCAGATCAAGTCAGGTAGTGTATACAAATCCAATCATGTCAAGAAGTGTACGGTATCAAGTCGTATCAAGTAATAATGTATCAAGTCATGTTAGGGGGTGCACAAGTATCATGTGGATACTCATAATCAAACTATACTAAGCATGGGTACACAAAAACAGGTATGGGGTACCAATGTAACAATAAAATGGAATAGTGTGATGCGTATGCAAATAGGTATAAATTCAAACATAAGGATGCACAGGTATCGATTAGGGTTAAAGTTATAGTTACAACACTAAATGGGATGCAATTTATTAAACATGGAGTGCCAATATTACAATGTTATATATTCAAGTGATCTATGGATGCAATTATATGTATATTAGACGAGATGGATGCAAATAGGTGTCGGAAAGGTTATAAACTATAAAAGGTACTATGGAATGTACAAATAAGCACTATGTGATATAAATATGGATATGGGTACAGTGTATTGTAATCTAGTATGCAACAAGATATATTTTCCATGACCTAGATTAAAAATGATATAAATGGAACATCGAAACATAAAAATGAAATATGAGGCACTAGATTTAAACAACAGGTATAATATGTATTTAAATAAGTATATAATAATTTAAATAGCATGTAGCAAGATTAACTTGCCTGATGGATCGCGATACGGATATGCGCTGCAACGTCCAATGTCGGTAAAAGCTGCGATGCACACACGCGTGCCCGGAATGGAACCAGCCAATGCAAGAAGTGACCACGCTGCACGAGAACGTCTTCTGGGTCGTCCGGATCGTCGGAGACGGTACGGCTCCGGCGATCACCGGAAACGAGAATTCAGGAATTCAAGAAAGAAAATAAAAGAGAAGAAGAAGAAGAAAAGAAGAAGAAGAATGGAAGAAGAAGAGAAGGTTGTGGTTTGATGTGGCTCTGGGGTCAGAGAAGGGTGCGAGAAGGTGATGACGAGGTTGCTTGGGTTTTCTGGCGATGGGGTTTGCCGGCAAGGCAGGGCTAGGATTTCAAGAAGTCAGGTGAGGGTTTCTCTTTATTTTGTGTGCAGAGGAAAGCAGGGGAGAAGGTGGTGAGGAAGTGATGATGTGGTCGATGGCGTGGAGACAACGATGAGGTGGTCGGAGCTCCGGCAAGGTAGTTGGTTTGGTTAGGGTCGAGGGGTGCAGGTTCTTGCTTGGGGGTGCTTGGGTTCATTAGGGAAAGGAGAGAGGAGAACGAGGTGGTTGCGAGGGAGTAGAGGCGAGAGGGAAGGTCATGGTGACGAGGATCGGCGGTATGAGGCGGAGACGAGGTGGTGCAGGCACGGGTAAGGTTTGCAGAGGTTCTTGGGTTGGTAGGTTTTGGAGCTTGGGAGAAGAAAGCGAGGAGAGGAGATCGGGGAGAGGTGTTCGGCGAGGGCGTGAGGGAGGTCGTCGGCGGTGGTGACGACGGAGACAGAGAAGGTGGCCTTGGAGGATTCATGGGTTTTGGGTTTGCTGGTTAGTCACGGAAAGAGATGGGATGACAGTGATCGAGGGAAAGGAAGAGGAGAGGGAGACGAGATGGAGGTGAAGAGATGGACAAGGGTGGAGGCAAGAGGTTGGCGGGGACGCTCGAGGCAGTGGCATGGGTAGGGAAAGTAGGTTCTCGCGAGGAAGAAGAGAGGAGAGGCATGGTGATTAGGGTTTTATTTAATATAAAGGTAATATATATATATATATATATATATATATATATATATATATATATATCAGAGAGAGAGAGAGAGATGAGAGAGAGAGGGATAGCGAGAGGGGAGAGAGAGAGGAGAGGGACAGAGAGAGGATGAGATCGAGAGGAGAGAGAGAGTTCCGAGAGGAGAAAGAAACTTGGCCTTTTGCAGGGAGAGAGAAAGAGAGAGAGAAAGATAAAGAAAGGGGGAGAGAAATGTGAGGGCCCACACGCAGTGAGAGAGAGCTGGAGAGAGGTTGGGAAAGATTACAAAAATTTAAAAAGATTTTAAATTTAAAAAAAAAGGATTTTAATTTGTTACTGAATATTATCTGAGCCGTTAAAATATTAGAATTAAAATTTAAAATTTAAATAAATTGAATTTTGGCGGGATACAAAAATATTTCAAAACGCGCCCGGGTCGGGTCCAAAAATTCAGATTTAAAATACGAAAAATATATGCGACTTTCAAAATTTAAAATGGATGCTCAGGTAACGAAAATGCATACCCCCAATAATGGATGCACGCACGTGCGCGTAACCATCCAAACACGTCCGTTTTATTGAACGGGACGAGAACAAGATGCGCGGATGCTACCACGGGGTTAGGGGTATCATGCAGGTTATGAAATGCAATTTTAAACTATTTTACATGACCTAAAATGTTATATGTAAAATATGCGATGCTAGATGAAATGCCGGTATGTAGTTTACATTAGATGCACGTGTCTATGTAACCAGCCAGGGTAATCTATAAATAAGAATTAAACAAGTTCAAGCAAGCGGGTCGGGTCGAATGCAATGTAAAATGTAAAATACCATTCGCACCCAAACACGATAAATCAATAAAATACCACAGATAAGTAAATACGGGAACTAGATTTGGTATAAATGAACTAGGTTATTACATTATACCCAACTACAAAAAGAATTTCGTCCTCGAAATTCCAAGAACAAGGAAAGATAAACAATCAAGAAACTACAAGGATAAGTGTGGAAACTTCTGTCGGATTTCATCTTCTCGTTCCCAAGTTAATTCTCCATGCGAGCGATTTCCTAAGAACCTTTTCCCGGATGTACAGTATATTGTAATCTAGTATGCAACAAGATATATTTTCCATGATCTAGATTAAAAATGATATAAACGGAACATCAAAACGTTAAAATGAAATATGGGGCACTAGATTTAAACAACAGGTATAATATGTATTTAAATAAGTATGCAATAATTTAAATAGCATGTAGCAAGATTAACTTGCCTGATGGATCGCGATACGGATACGCACCGCAACGTCCAATGTCGGTAAAAGCTGCGATGCATACACACGTGCCCGGAATAGAACCAGCCAATGCAAGAAGTGACCACGCTGCACGAGAACGTCTTCTGGGTCACCCGGATCATCGGCAATGGTACGGCTCTGGCGATCACCGTAAACGAGAATTCAGGAATTCAAGAAAGAAAATGAAAGAGAAGAAGAAGAAGAAAGGAAGAAGAAGAGAAGGCTGTGGTTTGATGTGGCTCTGGGGACAGAGAAGGGTGCGAGAAGATGATGACGAGGTTGCTTGGGTTTTCCGGCGATGAGGTTTGCCGGCAAGGCAGGGCTAGGATTTCAAGAAGTCGGGTGAGGGTTTCTCTTTATTTTGTGTGAAGAGGAAAGCAGGGGAGAAGGTGGTGAGGAAGTGATGATGTGATCGATGGCGTGGAGACAACAATGAAGTGGTCAGAGCTCCGGCAAGGCAGTGGGTTTGGTTAGGGTCGAGGGGTGCAGTTTCTTGCTTGGGGGTGCTCGGGTTCATTAGGGAAAGGAGAGAGGAGAACGAGGTGGTTGCGAGGGAGTGGAGGCGAGAGGGAAGGTCGTGGTGACGAGGATCGGCGGCGTGAGGCGGCGACGAGGTGGTGTAGGCACGGGTAAGGTTTGCAGGGGTTCTTGGGTTGGTAGGTTTTGGAGCTTGGGAGAAGAAAGCGAGGAGAAGAGATCGGGGAGAGGTGTTCGGTGAGGGCGTGAGGGAGGTCGTCGACGGTGGTGACGACGGAGACAGAGAAGGTGGCCTCGGAGGATTCATAGGTGTTGGGTTTGCAGGTTAGTCGAGGAAAGAGATGGGATGACGGTGATCGAGGGAAAGGAAGAGGAGAGGGAGACGAGATGGAGGTGAAGAGATGGACGAGGGTAGAGGTAAGAGGTCGGCGGCGACGCGCGAGGCAGTGGCGTGGACAGGGAAAGTGGGTTCTCGCGAGGAAGAAGAGAGGAGAGGCCTGGGGATTAGGGTTTTATTTAATATAAAGGTAAGAAATATATATATATATATATATATATATATATATATATATATATATATATATATAAGAGATGAGAGAGAGAGGGATAGCGAGAGGAGAGAGAGAGAGGAGAGAGACAGAGAGAGGATGAGATCGAGGGGAGAGAGAGAGTTGCGAGAGGAGAAAGAAACTTGGCCTTTTGCGGGGAGAGAGAAAGAGAGAGAGAAAGAGAAAGAAAGGGAGAGAGAAATGTGAGGGCCCACACGCAGCGAGAAAGAGCTGGAGAGAGGTTGGGAAAGATTACAAAAATTTAAAAAGATTTTAAATTTAAAAAAAAAAGTATTTTAATTTGTTACCGAATATTATCCGAGCTGTTAAAATATTAGAATTAAATTTTAAAATTTAAATAAATTGAATTTTGGCGGGATACAAAAATTTTTCAAAACGCGTCCGGCTCGGGTCCAAAAATTCAGATTTAAAATACGAAAAATATATGCGACTTTCAAAATTTAAAATGGATGCTCAGGTAACGAAAATGCATACCTTCAAGAACGGATGCACGGACGTGCGCGTAACCATCCAAACACGGCCGTTTCACTGAACGGGATGAGAACATGATGCGCTGATACTACCACGGGGTTAGGCGTATCATGCAGGCTGTGAAATGCAATTTTAAACTATTTTACATGACCGAAAATGTTATATGTAAAATATGCGATGCTAGATGAAATTCCAGTATGTAGTTTACATTAGATGCATGTGTCTATGTAACCAGCCAGGGTAATCTATAAATAAGAATCAAACAAGTTCAAGCAAGCGGGTCGGGTCGAATGCAATCTAAAATGTAAAATACCATTCGCACCCAAACACGATAAATCAATAAAATACCACAGATAAGTAAATACGGGAACTGGATTTGGTATAAATGAACTAGGTTGTTACAGACATAGGCCGTGTTCCACGAAACCAGGATTTGCTCTTGATGCTTCCCACGGGGTCAGGATTGACATAGCCGTGTTCCGCAAGGACCAGGATCCGCTCTGGACACTTCCTACGGGGTCAGGATTGACATAAGCCGTGTTCTACGAAACCAGGATTTTCTCTGGATGCTCTCCACCGGGTCAGGATTGGCATAGCCGTGTTCTACGAAACCAGAATTTGCTCTGGATGCTTCCCACGGGGTCAGGATTGACATAGCCGTGTTCTACGAAACCAGGATTTACTCTGGATGCTTCCCATGGGTCAGGATTGACATAGCCATGTTCCGCAAGGACCAGAATCCGCTCTGGACGCTTCCCACGGAGTCAGGATTGACATAAGCCGTTTTTCACTAGACCAGGATTTGCTCTGGATGCTTCCCACGGGGTCAGGATTGACATAAGACGTGTTCCACTAAACCAGGATTTGCTCTGGATGCTTCCCACGGGGTCAGGATTGACATAGCCGTGTTCCACTAAACCAGGATTTGCTCTGGATGCTTCCCACGGGGTCAGGATTGACATAGCCGTGTTCCGCAAGGACCAAGATCCATTCTGGACGCTTCCCACGGGGTCAGGATTGACATAAGCCGTGTTCCACTAAACTAGGATTTTCTCTGGATGCTTCCCACGGGGTCAGAATTGACATAGCCGTGTTCCGTAAGGACCAGGATCCGCTCTGGACGCTTCCCACGGGATCAGGATTGACATAAGCCGTGTTCTACTAAACCAGGATTTGCTCTGGATGCTTCCCACAGGGTCAGGATTGATATAGCCGTGTTCCGCAAGGACCAGGATCCGCTCTGGACGCTTCCTATGGGGTCAGGATTGATATAAGCCGTGTTCCACTAGACCAGGATTTGCTCTGGATACTTCCCACGGGGTCAGAATTGACATTGCCATGTTCCGCAAAGACCAGGATCCGCTCTGGATGCTTCCCACCGGGTCAGGATTGACAAAAGCCGTGTTCCACTAGACCAGGAGAGGTTGACTTTTATCCGCATTTCACGGAGTCGGGGGTTGACTCTCGGTTGTCTGTGCACCGCCGAATTACGGAACTGGGAATTGCCGCGGTTCCGCTTTGCTGATGTTACGTCTGTTGTAATGAGACGAATGTTGAGATGATCTCCAGGCTGTCTGTGAACCGTCGATATTTGACTTCTTTTTCTGATGGAGCCTGGTGGGAAGGTATGGTTCCCTCTTCGTTTGTGCTCCTGAATTGTATACAGGGATCGATGTGATCTCACTTGTAGGGCAAAAAGGTTTCATTTTATATATTTTTTCTTTCCGCGATACTTTATCATTTCAGCTTTTATATCGCGAAAGTCGCGATTGTCCAATCATTTCGGCTATTTTTCGCGGTGCCCAATCATTTCAGCTATTTGTTTTATTTACTCACTGCTTTTTATTGCGAGTTGTCCAACCATTTCGGCTATTTTCCGCGGTGCCCAATCATTTCGGCTATTTGTTTTATTTACTCGCTGCTTTTTATTGCGACTTGCCCAATCATTTCAGCTATTTTACATGCATACATTTTTACTTGCTGATTTGCAAGTTGCCCAATCATTTCGGCTATTTCATATGCATTTATGGCTTGCTGGCTTTTCGCCGCGAGTTTGGAATTTGATACCGATTTAGGCATCAGCATCGCTACGACTGGGATATTGCCAGGAGCGAATCATAATTTGCCTTTGTCGATGTCGAACAAAGGTGGCTTAGTAAATAAGGTTAGGATCCTGTTGACTAAGGCTTTTGATTTCATGAGCCGTAAGGGTCTCACAAAGGTATTTCTCCCTACGAGTCGTAAGGATCTCGTAGGTGCGTTTTCTCCTTAAGAATCATGAGGAGTCTTAAGTGTTTGGTCTCTTATAAGTCATAAGGATCTTACAAGAGTGCTTTCTCATTATAAGTCGAGAGGACTTACAAGTGTCTTTTGCCATATGGGCATATCCCCAGTTTCAAGTTTAGAAAAAGTTTTCGTTTCCGCATTTTGGCCTCGGATAGACGGCCGGGGCGCTACCGTAGACTTACATGATATTAGAGCCACGCCATTAACCTTTACTAGCTTGCTCTAACGTGTTTAAAATATCGATCGAACGAAATTTCCGAAACTGCGATTCCATTCATGAAGTTTCTGTCGAATTTTTTTTGTGGTCTAAAAATTATTTTGGGTACGTCAAAAAATCAGGCAGGCTTTTCTAAGACCACTGTAGAAATTTGGAAGTGCAACTCCACCATAGCACCGTGGAACCGCGGCATTACCCACGTTTTGGCCGCGGTTCCGCCGCACAACTGTAGCTTTAGTGCACCAGTTTTTCTACAGTGGTCTCTGACTTGGAATTGGGGTTTCTGGTATTTTTAGTTTTGGCCCAGATTATTTTGAGTGCTGGATTTGTGCTTGGGGCCCACTTCGGGAAATTTTGTCGATCGAAAATTTTAAATATGTTGGTTCACGGTGCTTACTTTATATCTGTGACCGTGAATGCCATTCGACCGGTAAATCTTGTCTAATTGCTATAGCTCTTTTAGACGGATTTGCGAACGTGACATTCACGTTGATGTTCTGTGTTGTGCTGTGATGTTGCGGATTTGTCGTGGTGGATAGCCTGGATGCAATGGTAGTACAGTTTGGTTATATTTGTACATTTGATATTGCGGGGCGAGCATCCGACATGTGGACTGCCGTCACTGCCTGTTTGTATATTATTTTTTTGGGGCACGACCGGGCTGAGGTCGATGTACCCGTTGTATATATTTTACTTTCTGTACTAGGATTATCCCAAGGTGGGGTGCACGGATAGCCGGGTTCTAGAGGGCAACGGGCCCGCATCTCATGGCTTTGAGACGGAGGGGGATTCACTCTAGAATTGGTGGGCTATTCGCCGCATTCGTAGGGGGTACAGGTTGACCCAAGGAGGGGTGCTCAAGTTATCGGATTCCGTGAAGTGCTGGGTGGTCCATTTACTTTGCTGTAGGGGCTGCCTCGCTTCAGGTTTTGGCGGGTAACTTGCCGTGCCTGTAGGGGTCTTGGATTTCATTGCACAGGCTATCCACACGATCAGGGGAACGTCGGGTTTCAGTAGCGGCTCTATGAAACCCGGGGATCCCAGATTATCTGTATTGTTCTGTGATACTTATTACATTTCTGTGATGTTTCATTTATCATGCCTGGAGCGATTATTATATATTGATATATATACTAGTAAATGTTGTATATGTTTTACATCCGCGTTAGTCTAGTCCCCACTCTGTCGTTAGTTAAGTAACCTAACGGGTGATGACGGGACCAGTGGCGAATACGGATGGCATATACGTACATCATATTTTCGTTCTTTTGTGGTGTGATTAATTGATGGGACTGCATTGATTCGGATCAATGCAAGCTAAACAAACCTTTTCTGATGTTGTTGAAACATTTTTCAAAAGGCTGTTATTGTAAGGACGTTCTCTTTTGTTTTGCACAGTGGTATTCGGTTATGAATATCCAGCACCTCAGTCGACGAGGCATGGGCCGAGATCCCTTCACCGGGAGTGACCCCTTGGACAGAAGTTTGCGTCAGGGTAATAACTTCACTATAGCCGATTGCCTTTTTGCTTTGCATCGTGGTATTCAACTGGAATATCCTGCACCTCATTCTACGGGGAAAGAGCCGAGATCCCTTCACCGGGAGTGACCTCTTTAGTAAAGGTTTTTGCCACTATATTTTTATAAAAAACTATCCGGTTCCTTCAACGATATCAAGTTCATTACGTTAAAGGTTTTTCGCCAAAAACCATTCGTAGCCCTCCGTCATTTCAGACGGGTAGCACTTAGTATTCATGCTATGTTTGTTGGCCTTCGTCATGGCATAGTTGTTTCCCCAATCAGAGCAAAGCTCTGTTCAAATTCCAAGATTTGAAATGAAGCGATGCTTCCTTTTCCCAATAAGAGCAAAGCTCTATATTAAAAATCTAAAGTAAAAATTGAAGCAACGCTTCAGATTCTGCGCGCTGCGCGCCATGTGTCAAAAGCAGACACGCCAGCGTCAGGAGCGCTGCGCCCTAGGCAGCGCACCCCCAATCAGAGCAAAGCTCTGTTCAAATTCCAAAATTTAAATTGAAACAACGCTTCAGATCCAGCGCTCTGCGCTGTGCGCCACGTGTCAAACATGGGCGCGCTAGCGCAGTTGCACTGCGCTCTGCGCTGCGTGCCACGTGTCAAGCACGGGCGCGCTAGCACAGTCACTGACAGGCTCAGTAGGGTGTCAGGATGAGTTCGCTCATCGACGTCCCTTTTGGTCAATATCTGGTAGCCCGTTACGTATGGCTAATACCTCTGACGTGCTAGTAGTTAAATCCACAACTAAAGTATTGACGAGTCTTTAGAGTCCCCCACAGACCGTTTCTCAAGTTTCGGGCGAAACGCTGTAGAGGCCGTATGGAGATATGGTAGGGTTCGATCAGATACGTGCGGTATTGCACGGATCATGATCGGACGGATAATACTAGCGGGCTTTGGTTTAAGCCGGATCCTAGTATTGTACAGTGTAGATTTTGTCTCTTTGCATTTGTATTCAGTCGGAATACAAATACGGGTATGTATATACAGTCGCGGGGTTTTCCTGTAATTTATTACGGGATCAGTTTTCTGAAGTTGCCAGTTTGCATTCCGTTTTGGCCAGTTTTCCTTTGTTCCTTCACGGCCGGACTTTTGTGATGAGAGGGGCTAATTTGCATATTTGCAAATTAGCAATTGTGCAGGGGGGTTTCTTGTAATTGGAGAGATTATGATGCTTCTAGCATCTTTGATTCCTTTTTTCTTCTCATGATGGCTAGCATTAATGGTGATGGATTTTGAAAGGATTGGATGAGAAATTGATGTGATCTTTTTTTCTCTTTATCACACAATTTCTTCTCTTGCTTTATTCCATTGTTTTTTTCTCTCTCTCCTCATTCTTGAGCTTGGCCGGCCACTTTGGTTGAGGGGGTATTATTTTGGTGTGGGAATTTTTCTTCATCTCATATTCTTCCTTGCTTGCTACAAAAAATTCCTAACACATCTCCAAAGTTTATTTCTCCACAACATCTATTATGGCAACTTCAAACCCCAAGAGACAAATCATCCTACACTTCATCTATAGCATCCTTGGGCACGTCGGCTCGCCAACTTCATGCCCGAGTTGCCTCGGTCCAGAGGTGGGAGCCCGTAAAAGAACCCGGCGATGTGGTGCCCGTTCCGACGAGGAGATAAAGACCGGAGATTCCGCGAGGAGATCGGAGTGGAGGCCGAAGACCGAAGGACACGGATCGCTCGGTATAGCTTCCTACCCATTCTCTAGTTTGCTAGGTTTAGGTTAATGGCCCGATCCGGGTTTTATAGTGCGCGGTAGTGCCGGTTTACAAGTTTTGAAAAAGTTTCGTTTCCGCATTTTGGCCTCGGAATGACGGCGGGGGCGCTGCCGTGCACTTATATTGGTATCAGAGCCATGCTATTAACCTAGTCTAGCTTGCTCTAACGTGTTTAGAACTTCGATCGAACGGATTTTCCAAAAACTGTATTTTCAAGTCCAGTTTCTGTCGAATTTTTCCTGTGCTCTAAAAATTATTTGGTATATTGTAAAATTACGAGCAGGGTTTTTTAAGCATTCTGTGAAAATTTGGTCGCATGACGTCACTGTTCCACCGCGGAACCGCGGCCAAACCCATGCATTGGCCGCGGTTCCGCCGCCACTTTGACTGTTCATTGCATCAAATTTTTACAGTGGGCTTCTGAGTTGAAAATGGGGTTTTTGGAATATTCTTTTTGCGCCCAGATTTTCTTTGAGTGCTACAGTTGTGCTTGGGGCTCACTTCGGTAAATTTAGTCGATCAAAAATTTTAAACATGTTAGTTCACAGTATTTACATTATATCTGCGACCGTGAATGTCATTTGATCGGTAAATCCTGTCTAACTGCTATAGCTCTTTTAGACGGATTTGCGAACGTGACATTCACGTTGATGTTCTGTGTTGTACTGTGATGTTGCGGATTGGTCGTGGGGGATAGCCTGGATGCAATGGTAGTACAGTTTGGATTATTATGTACATTTGATATTGCGGGGCGAGCGTCCGACATGTGGACTGCCGTTATTGCCTGTTTGTATATTATTCTTTTGGGGCACGACCGGGCTGAGGTCGATATACCCGTTGTATGTATATTTTACTTTCTGTACTAGGATTACCCCGCGGAGGGGTGCACGAATAGTCGGGTTCTAGAGGGCAAGGGGCCCGCATCTCATGGCTTTGAGACGGAGGGGGCTTTACTTTAGAATTGGCGGGCTATTCGCCGCACTCGTAGGGGGTATAGGTTGACCCAGGAGGGGTGCCCAAGTTACCGGATTCCGTGAAGTGCTGGGTGGTCCATTCACGTTGTTGAAGGGGGCTGCCTCGCTTCAGGTTTTGGCGGGTAACTTGCCGCGCCCGTAGGGGTCTAGGATTTCATTGCACAGGCTATCCACACGACCAGGGGAACGTCGGGTTTCAGTAGCGGCACTATGAAACCCGGGGATCCCAGATATCTGTATTGTTCTGTGATGCTTATTACATTTCTGTGATGTTGCATTTTTATCACGCCTTAAGCGAATATTATATATTGATATATATACTAGTAGATGTTGTATATGTTTTGCATCCGCGCTAGTCCAGTCCCCGCTCTGTCGTTAGTTAAGTAACCTAACGGGTGATGACGGGACCCAGTGGCGAATGCGGATGGCATATACGTACATCATTATTTTCGTTCTTTTGTGGTGTGATCAATTGATGGGACTGCGTTGATTCGGATCAATGCAAGTTAAACAAACCTTTTCTGATGTTGTTGGAACATTTTTTCAAAAAGCTGTTATTGCAAGGGCGTTCTCTTTTGTTATGCACAGTGGTATTCGGTTATGAATATCCAGCACCTCAGTCGACGAGGCAAGGGCCGAGATCCCTTCACCGGGAGTGACCCCTTGGACAGAAGTTTGCGTCAGGGCAATAACTTCACTATAGCTGATTACTTTTGCTTTGCATCGTGGTATTCAGTTGGAATATCCTGCACCACATTCTACGGGGAAAGAGCCGAGATCCCTTCACCGGGAGTGACCTCTTTAGCAAAGGTTTTCGTTATTATATTTTTCTAAAAATCTATCCGGTTCCTTCAACGATATCAAGTTCATTACGTTAAAGGTTTTTCGCCAAAAACCATTCGTAGTCCTCCGTCATTTCAGTTAAATGTTCGGTAGTATTCAAGCTATGTATTTTGACCTACGCCAAGGCATAGTGATTGGTAGCTGCCAGATGTTTATCTGTTGCATAGATAGATGCGTTAGTTTGGGACAGTCGTACTACTATTTTGGCCTACGTCAAGGGTATGTACGGGTGGGTTCAAATTAACCTGGACAATGACGGCTAGAACTTGACATGTGACTTATGATATTTTGGCCTATGTCAAGGTCATAAGAGCATGGGACAAAAATCACATCGGGAGTTTCTAAAGAAACTGAAACTTGCCAGATATGCGCATACCTTCTGGAGTGTGATAACGTGAGCGGATTCCGTTACGTTATCATGCGATGATAGTTGGATCCCGATTCCCACTGATGAGTTGGTTTACTCCTCGGGTGATCCCGACTAATTCTTCTTTCAGGTTTGGAGGAGAATTTGACGGTACAGTGGAAGGTTTCCTGATTAGATAAAGTGATAACCATTCTGATCTAGGTTAGAGTGCACGCTGAGTGTTTCTTTTCTCTCTCTCTTTGGCAGCGACCATGACCTGACCCTTGACTATGACTCAGTGACCAAGATTAACCGAACCTTCTTATAAGACTGGCTTTTGGATTGTCAGAGTTGCATACTTCATTGCCACTCCTACTTTTACCCTTTTCTCCAGAACACCCCGTATTACTACGAACGTCCACTTCCATTGGACAAAACCATCGTTTGGTTATATACGAACTCAAAGGAATTTATCCGAGGATGGTTTCCATTTCTGGAGAAAACGAATAGAACTATTTAGTTGTCTTTTCTTCTTACCTTCTCTCAGGTTGTGAGTACTCCTTGGTTTAGGAGATAGTACACCTATTATGCCAATTGGATAGTCTTCTTCCAAACCATAGGCAGGTGCCGAAAGGTGGGGAATGAAGAAAACCAATTAGCCTAACGATGGTGTGCAGAAGGTATTAAGTTAAGACAAATAAAGGGATTAGAAGTAGGACAAAGTAAATTGCGTCTGCTATTCACGACCGAACCAAATATTTCTTCACCAATCCTATTTCACCTTTGTATTTCTCCAGGACACTCCGTATCACTACGGAGATCCACAGTTTATTGGATACTCCATCGTATGGTTATATACGAACTCGAAAGGAACTCGTTCCAGTTCGGGGATGGATTCTGGTTCAGGAGAAATAGGAATAAGGTTTATTCGGTTGTCTTTTATCTTCACCTTCTCTCGTATTGCGAGTGCTTCTAGGATTAGGACAGTACACCCATTATGCTTATTGGATAGTCTTCTTCCAAACCATAGGCTGGTGCCGAACGGTAGGGAAGGAAGAAAACCATTTAGCCTAAGAGGGTGTACAGAAGGTAATGACTAAAGACATATGAAGGGATTTGGAGAGATGGCAAAGAAATATACGGTTATAGTTGTGAATCTGGGTAATGGAAGAGGCATTACTAGGAATACCTGGATACCCCATCGAAACATTTCAATATTTCAGTTTCACTGTGTACTGTTAAAAGAAAACTGATTTCCTAATTAGACACTTGCTCCAGGGTATGTATTTACCAGGTATGATTCTCACATCTGTATGGTTTTACAGATGATGAGTGGGAGTAAGTTATTGGGAATTAGGTGATCATCCTCATTATATCGGAATTCGTTGTAATTGGTGATATTTGAGGAAGTCACCTGGGTTGTTTGCCAGACGGCAAATATTTGGTTTTGAATATCCGCTGTTATGCACCAATTTCAAATTGATATATCTGTACGTCTATTTTTATAGAGTGAGATATACCTTTTTGAAATTATGTCTCTGACATTTACCTATATCAGTGGATGGTTAGGTAAGGAGCATTAAACAGTGGTGTAATTCTTCTTAACCATAAGTACAGTTTTCAACCTACGACACACAGGGAATGAGTTATTAAACTCAAGGGACTTATACAGAGTATTGTATGTTGTCCAGTGTCTATGGGGACAGAGGGGTTGGTACTCGCACTATATTCTGTTTACTTATGACTTCTCTGGTTCTTAGACATGTGTTTCGTAGAGACACAAGGTCTAAGTTTTTGAGAAGTTATAGGTATATGAATAAAGTAGAGAACCAGGCGTTGCAAGTATCAGGATTCTTCAAAGTGATCGAAGATGTGGATACTTGTGTATAGTATTCAGTTGATAGTCATGATTAAGAGAACTTGCTTCTCTTTCAGGTTACTCATAATTGGATGCATTCCTAAGTTGAGTAATGCTGATCGGCCTCTCTCCATTTAGTTGACATGCACTGAAGACAGCTGCATGATTTGAATCTGGTTCAATTAAATCAGTGCCTCTGTTTCTGTATTGGATATAGAACAGTTCGTATCTTGATGATGTTAAGGTACGGGGAGTTGTCCGGCTTATGCTTAAAATCAGACTCTGGATAACTCAAGGCACGTTTCTGTAATGGCTGTTTGTGGGTTGACCCGGGTTATGACGAGGGTTGACTTTCTACCATCTGGAAGATCAATAGTGATATTGTTCTTGACTCGCCACAGTTTTAACAAAATGGATTTTTTCAGAAAACAGTAGTGGGAGTATGGTAGAACTGGAATTGATTCTAGAACCGCAAACGATTACTAAAAATTTGATAAGAACCTAAAGATTCAATCTGATTTGACATTCCATTGGCCACTCCGCAGACATAATGGGTAACCTCAGGCACTCGAGAGGTACTTCGGTATGCTCACGGACGGTGACATGGAAGTTCTTGTTTACCCAGACTTGCCATTGCTGTTGTTCCAGGCTGTGAGACCCGGCAGGAGGATGAGTATAGCGTCGTTCTGAACTAGCTTTAGAAGTGTACGTCTATATAACTCTGCCAGAGGGTTGTCGTAGTCAGTGGGAGCAGCGGAAGCATAGTGGGCAAGTGGCTTATGTCTATTTATAGACTAAAGTAGATATAGCGGAGATAGATCATCTATTTCTGATATGACAGTCATAGGTTTGACTTCATCAGAATAGGGGATGGATCAGTTAAGAAGGTAGTAGGGTGTGATGTCCTGGTATTTGGATGACATACACAGTGTAGGAAGTGAAATTCTTATACTACGATCGGTTATGCTTTGGTTGTCACACAGTGGTTTCTCCAGATAGGATATTAATCCAGTCCTGGAGAAACATTCGGAAGCAGTTTTAGAACATAAGTGGATGTTCTAGGGATATGATAACGTCAGCCTCATTCAGGTGATGGTTATCATTCCAGGCTTCCAAGGTGACCTGGATGACAGAGTGACTGTCAGAGTTATAGTTTTCCCTCTGACGAGGGGCAGTATTTTGGACAGGTGGTCCAGGTGGATACTGAGGGAGGCATGGCGCAGGATACTGATTAAGTTCAGTTGACGATACAGTCTAAGAAGATTGGATTTGGAGTTCATTTATGAGCTAGGTCCCATCAGATATCCAGACATATTCTAAGACAGGTATTGCTCATTTCGGGAGATGGCTTTCTCCGCGAACTTGAGATAAAGAGAGACATAGAAAGAAACATTAGAGCGGATCCACTCACTGAGGCTATTCCTCGAACGCATTAGTTTCGCAAGCGGGTTTTGTGAGACTGATTAGTAGAGAAGTTGGGTGTTCGGTATCACACGGGCTGTGAGTATGCGATATCGCAATAATTAGCCTTGAGTGCAAGTGGGAGATTGTTGGAGATAGTGCCCTCAGAGTCAATTATTGGATCACAGGCACGTGATTGCAATGATTGAGAGAGGACCTATACCGTTAGAACAGTCTTGCTCAAGATGATAGTATGTTATCTGGTTTATCTTTATTATCGTGTACTGCTTTAGGTGACCTTACAAGTCACTATTGCACGTTGATAGAGCCCCTAGGATTCTTGCTTGACTGCCAGTAGTATGAGGGCGATCATATACGTGGGAGCTGGGGTCTATAAGCACATCCTTAAAAGGTCCCTAGTCGTGGGAGTTTTCGAGACAGGGCATCGATACTCCAGAGCAGACTAGTGTATACAGTCGAGACCCCGACGAGGGGCGGTGGCCAGTCTCACAAGCCACTGGTGTCAGTTGGTTCACCTAAGATGTATACAGATGCTCATTGGATTATGAGTACACCGGACAGGACTCGCCGGGAACATGCTAGTTGGTCTTATACCTGACGTCAGATAGCAGTTCCCTGGTGACATGTGTACAAGTTAGTTCATCGACCTGAAATCGTCATTTGTCTCGTGTGAGTTCCCACTGTACTTTGATTACTACCCTACCACGCTCAAAGGAGTCATGCAAACAGGTTTTAGTTGGGTACAGTCCCGAGCCACATGGAGGCAGTGAGCGAATCTTCAGGGGTTCGTCTCTCCCGGTATTAGGGGTGAGGTCGCGCTGTGTCTAGGAGAGCCATTACATGAAGTCCTTGGCCAAGGCAGGAGATTTACTGGTAGCTATTCCAGTAGTATCTCAGGGTGTTCTGGGCTACACTCCGACACGACTTGTACTGCTTTTGGGGGTCTGACTTTTACCAACCCCCTAGGCCCGCCATGCGATGCTCATAGACGAACGGACCAGACTGTACGGATATTGTCACTGACAGGCTCAGTAGGGTGTCAGGATGAGTTCGCTCATCGACGTCCCTTTTGGTCAATACCTGGTAGCCCGTTACGTATGGCTAATACCTCTGACGTGCTAGTGGTTAAATCCACAACCAAAGTATTGACGAGTTTTTAGAGTCCCCCATAGACCGTTTCTCAAGTTTCAGGCGAAACGCTGTAGAGGCCGTATGGAGATATGGTAGGGTTCGATCAGATACGTGCGGTATTGCACGGATCATGATCGGACGGATAATACTAGCGGGCTTTGATTTAAGCATGATCCTAGTATTGTACAGTGTAGATTTTGTCTCTTTGCATTTGTATTCAGTCGGAATACAAATGCGGGTATGTATATACAGTCGCGGGGTTTTCCTGTAATTTATTACGGTATCAGTTTTCTGAAGTTGCCAGTTTGCATTCCGTTTCGGCCAGTTTTCCTTTGTTTCTTCACGGCCGGACTTTTATGATGAGAGGGGCTAATTTGCATATTTGCAAATTAGCAATTATGGAGGGGGGTTTCTTGTAATTGGAGAGATTATGATCCTTCTAGCATTTTTGATTCCTTTCTTGTTCTCATGATGGCTAGCATTAATGGTGATGGATTATGAAAGGATTGGATGAGAAATTGATGTGATCTTTTTTCCTCTTTATCACACAATTTCTTCTCTTGCTTTATTCCATTGTTTTTTTCCTCTCTCCTCATTCTTGAGCTTGGCTGGCCACTTTGGTGGAGGGGGTATTATTTTAGTGTGGGAATTTTTCTTCATCTCATATTCTTCCTTGCTTGCTACAAAAAATTCCTAACACATCTCCAAAGTTTATTTCTCCACCACATCTATTATGGCAACTTCAAACCCCAAGAGACAAATCATCCTACACTTCATCTACAGCATCCTTGGACGCGTCGGCTCGCCAACTTAGTGCCCGAGTTGCCTCGGTCCAGAGGTGGGAGCCCGTAAAAGAACCCGGCGATGTGGTGCCCGTTCCGACGAGGAGATGAAGACCGGAGATTCCGCGAGGAGATCGGAGTGGAGGCCGAAGACCGAAGGACACGAATCGCTCGGTATAGCTTCCTACCCATTCTCTAGTTTGCCAGGTTTAGGTTAATAGCCCGATCCGGGTTTTATAGTGCGCGGTAGTGCCGGTTTACAAGTTTCGAAAAAGTTTTGTTTCCGCATTTTGGCCTCGGAATGATGGCCGGGGCGCTGCTGTGCACTTACAGCGCTTAACGCCAAAACCTGCCACGTGTTAACCAGAGACACAATCTGCGCTTTGCGCTTCTTAAAAACAGAGCACTGCGCTCATGAGCTGGCGCTCAGCGCCAAGCGCGCCACGTGTCACTCACTGGTGCGCCAACAAACTAGCGCATCGCGCTCATAAATTAAAAGCGCAATGCGCCAACAAACTAGCGCTCAGCGCTGTTAGTTATGTATATGCCCTAGAGGCCATTGTTGTACATATGATATATATTATAATGGATGCTTGGATATATATAGAGAGGACTTTCTTGCTCGTCATGATAGTATGCTATTTAGTTTCACTTTATCTTAAAATGTTGACTTGTATTGGTTTACTGTCTTACTCTCACATGTTGATAAAGCCCTTAGGATCTGTACTCGACTACTGGGACTATGATGAAATCATACTAGTAGGGCCACGGTAGTCGATGAGTACACTTTATAACTGTTCCTAGTCGAGGGTGTGTCGAGACAGGGCATCGATACACCAGTGTAGACTAGCGTATACACATCTTGACCTATATGATGGGCGATGGATGATCCCATATCCATCGGTGTTTGACATCAAGGATGGTGTACGGGTGCTCAGTAGAGACTGGTACACTGGACGGACTCGCCGAGAACTCCCAGATGGTGATATACCACACGTCAGGTGACAGTTCTTCGGTGACACTGGTACAGGGTAGTCTGTTGACCCGAGATCGTCATAGAGTCTTGTGTGATTCCCACTGTGCTTTGATTTCCACCTTACCACGTCCAAGAGGGCGTGCAAAACGGTGGCTTTTGGGTGCAGTCCCGAATCACATGAAGGCAATGAGCGATAGAAGGGGATTCGTCTCTCCCGGTATAGGGAGTTGATGTTGTGCTGTGTTCGATTGGCTATAACTGGAAGTCCCTGGCCAGGGCTGATATAGAGATTTACTGGTAAGTGTTACCAGTAGTTTCTCGACCCGTTATGAGCCTTACATCGACACGACTTATCGGTTACTGGGGTCTGACGTATACCACCCCTAGACTTGATATGCGACATATCAGACGAAGAGACCGGACTGTACGGAAGTGTTACTGATTGGATTCACAGGAGAATGTACAGGCTAGCTTGTTGATCTTCTGATCGCTCAATACCTGGGTGGCTGTTACGTTTAGCTGACTGCTTGTAACTTGTGTGTGTTTGATATGATCATCACCTGCTACCGGCGTATTGATGATTCTTTAGAGTCCTACACAGAGGTTTCTTGACTCAGGCAAAACGGAGTAGGGGCACATATGTGATATGTACACGACCGAGGATAATGCGATATGAGATACTGTATTATATTCTCGCGATATTTAGATATGAACCGGGTTATCGGATCAAGTGTTGATTCGATGAATCGTTACATGATATATTAGTCGGTTATATTCGATATAACCGGATTGTCGGATCAAGCGTTGATTCGATAATTTAATGTATAATAATATATATGATATATTATATTACATTATCTAATATTGGCCCGCTTTATTATTTCATTTTCTCATCGGATAATACATTGATATATATGCGATATATATTAATTGTATTATTTTCTTTTGTTATAAATATATAATATATATGTGATATATATTATTGTAACATGATATGATTACTAATGCAACTTGTTTAGTGGAGATTAAACAAGATTAGGGTTTGATTAGGGTTAGTTCTTTCTTGCACCTTCTAGAAGCTTTTCTTTTGTCATGAAGAAGATATTATGGTTGATATTTTCTTATGACTCATTGTTTTAACCCAACCAAACCCTAGCTTTAGTTAATTCTCTATAAGAGTTATTCTTGTCATCCTTGACCATGGTTGCATTATTATTCATATATTCATTTCATTATTCATCACAAAAGGTTTAATTCATTTTTCTTCTTCTTCTTCAACCTTGAGCTTAGAGAAAGCTTACTAGGTTTTCATTTTGTGATGATTTCATGTGAGAATTTGATATAAAAAGAAAGCATAAATACTATTCCATCATCCTCATCTAATCTAGCCAATTAGATTAGGGTGTTCACTTCATTAGAGTGAGAGAGCTTGAGTTATAGAAACTTCGACGTAGATCATCGGAAAAAAGGAACACTACAAGCTAGCATGGATCGTTCGAGTCGTGGAGCCTCTCTTGAGTCCGGGAGATCGTGGATCGCGGCAAAGAGACTTCTACTCGGAGCTTATGAAGTGAAGGAGCGGACTACAAAGGTTGTAATCCCTCACTTTTAGTTGTAAAGATATTTACTTGCATGTTAAACCCTAATAATCTAGCTAAGATCCCGGCTTTGGGTTGTTCGGCACGTCTAAATTTTTATTCGGGTATGGTTGATACCTTATAGACCTTCATAAGAGTGCCTAGGAACCCTACAAGCGCTAAGCGCGACACGTGTCCTCGTGTGCACTATCCAGCAGAAGCGCAATGCGCTCTTTCCTTGGCGTAAAGCGCCTGACGCGCCACGTGGCCCACTGTTAGAACATACTTTGTTCTGATAAATACTATGCATTATTAAAAGGGCCGAGCCCAAATAAAGCCTCAATAGCCAGAACAATAAAATGTTCAACTCATATCAACTGAGCCCATATACTCATAAACCTGCAAACAGACTTTAGTCCCAAATTGGACTATAGATCTCCCAACCAACATTGGTTCAAGGGTACATCTCTGAATTCCTCTGATATTTGTCATTGTAATCCTTCAACGTCTTCAGAGAGGTGACGGGTCCCGACAGCCATACATTCCACGGACTATGATGTCCTTAACCTTGACCGGGATGTCTTTAAACTAACATTGGACCACCATGTCCTTAAACTGGTAATCGACCGAAATGTCCGTAAACTAAACAATAGAGTCTAAATGTTCTTTTGTTGGATCTAAACGATCCTGTTAAGTTAATCTTAGTCTAGAAATTAGACTAACGTATCCTTAACAAACATTTAAGTTGATCTTAGTCTCAAATGAGGCTAACGTATCCTTAAATCAAACCCCCAAACCCAAATTTAAGAAGATACGGATTTGGACTAATCCACGCCCTACGGACGACAACATAAATTAGTTTCCGTATACAATCCACGGGCAACCACAAACAAAACAAACACTCACGACACGAAGTGACCATATGGAGAAGGAGAAAGTTGTTACCGCGATGCGGTAGCGTAATTAACTGCAGGGGCTTGCGCCTGCAGGGAAGAGCGTCCCCACAATCAAAAACCCCTCAGACGAGGGGGAATCTGACGAAGTCTGCTACATCGGCCGCATCCGTTTAAACCTTCGATACATGGTGCCATAAATCAACTTGGCATCTTCGGAGAGGTGGACAGATAGCACCAATTAGCATCTGCCCCGAATTTCAGGCAAGACGTTTATCGCGTCTGCGTGATTCGGAGGGGAACAGATTCTGGCACGCCCGGTGGGACTTTTTCCTCTTTCCACTCCACATTTCGTGTGTCGTGTTCGCAAACCAATCGTGGTTTGCTAATGGTTGCCCTTGGGTTTGAGTTACTAAAATTTGGTTTCTTGCTTGGCACAGAAAGCAAAGGATCAATGGCGTTCACCTGCTCAAAGTGTTCCACATGTAGCTGCAACCCACGTCCAGCCTCAACTGGGGGCATGACCTACGGGCCCCAAGTGGCTTCCCTGTTCACGATGCCCGTGGAACAGGTCACTCAAGCCACCACAGGGTTGTTTTTCGGGACTATGCTCCCGCCAACGAGTTTCACCGCTCCTGTGCTGACACCGGAAGCTCCCAAGAAGTCGGTCTTTGATCGGCTTACACCTACTGCGGCCCCTCTCAGTGGGTCGTCCAGCTCCAACACTTCAGTCTTCGCCAGATTGGGCCAAAGTTCCTATGAGCCCAGGATGAAGCCTGCACCTCAAGAAAAGGTTATTCCGAAAAGAGTGACCAAACCTGCTCCCGAAGTTGTCAAGGCGGCTTCTCTTACCAAAGGGTCAGTTTTTACAAGACTGACTGTTCCGGCTCCCGCTACGGCTCCTGTCCCTGCTCAGAAGTCTGTTTTCAACCGATTGGATACTGCTTCTCAGAGGACATCTGTCTTCAACAGGCTGACGCCAGCAGCAGCCCCTCACCCGAACAGGGGGCAAGACAAAGCCATCCCCGTCATCGAACCAACTCCATCAGCTCGACGCGCTCGACGTCGCCACTGGCGCCGGGTAAGGAAGGCCGGGGAAACTCTCCCTCTGGGCTAACTCCACCAGCCCCAACGACGGAAATTAATGCTGTTGTTCCAACCGGGAACAGTTTCGAGCTGCTGAATAAGGTGTGCAGGAATTCTCCTACCGCCCTACTGAAAAGATCTCCTCCTCCGGTGGAGAATGTTGCGGAAGCAAAGCCAGAACAGTCCCCTCAGCGGCTGTCCTCTAAGATCTATAAGGTCTGGCATCAAGTCCAAGACTTGGTGATTGATCCAAATTTCTCCTGCCAGCAGAAGAATCTGATGGTTCGACAGGAAGAAAACCATCCTGTTAAGCCACAAAAGATGACGACTACTTGGGTGCCCATTGCAGCGGCCCCCGCAACTTCGACCGCCCATAAGAGGAGGAGGCCGGAGAAAATCTCCATTCCTGCGACAAATGTCAAAGGCACTAAGCCCAAACGCCTTAAGTCTGGGGGCATGGTGGTGCATACCGTCTACATGGCATCCGGGAAAGAGGATAGCTGCGCTTCTACAGGCCACCGACCACTCACCCGATCCATCACAAGAGCTCAGGAACAACGGCAGCAGAAGCTTCAGGAGATGCTGACTGCGATGGCCGCGCTCACCGGGCCAAAAGAAAGCCCGGAAACATCCACGGAGCAGCGCCGTGATCAGGAAACCGATGCTGAATTCCTTCAGAGAGTGATTGAGAAGAAGGACAAAGAGGCTGCGGAACAAGCGGCTAATATAAAGCAAATGGCGCTTCTCTTCTAAGAAATGGTAGGGATGATGTTACAGCCAGATCCTCCAGCTGAAGACCCTCCGATCATTGTTGAAGACGATAGAGGGGAGACATCTAATCCTCCTCCAGCTCTTTCAGCAGCCAAGGAGGAAACCATCTCCAAGGCCGCACTCGATGATTATATAGCTCAGCAAATACGAGCTCACCGAGCGAACGAAACGGCTGGCCAAGTTGTCAAGACCGGACGACCCTATCCGGGCTGGTATGACCAAATAAGTTATCCGCCGGGATACACGATCCCTAAGTTCCATGTGTATAAAGGGACGGGGAATCCACATCAGCATGTCGCTCAATTCAGGGCTCTATGCGGCAACACTGGAGGTGACGACAAACTGTTGCTTCGCCAATTCGTCGGCAGCTTAGCGGAAACGGCCTTCGAATGGTATTCGGAGCTACCTAACGACTCTGTCAAAACATTTGCGGAGATGGAGCTGCTGTTTACACAAAGATTTGCAAGCGCCAGCGAGCGCACCCCGGTCACCGCATTGACCAACGCCAGGGTAAGGCCAGCGAAACGTGGGTTCAATACGCAATACGGTGGCGAAACTTATGGTCGAAGTGTGAACAATGCATCGAAGAAGCACCTGCGGTAGGCATGTTCAAGGGCACTCTTGATCCACAAGCGACCATCTCGCAATTCATGATGTTCTTCAAGCCAACTACTTTTCAGGCCTTGATTGACAAGTTGGCCTAAATGGATCAGATGGGTCATAGACCATCTCCTTCAAAGACGGATCCTCGGAATGAAAAGGGGAAAGGAAAAGCAACTTTCATCGCTAATACTCAACAACAGCCGAGCAACTTAAAGCCGGTTGTTCGTCAAAACAATATGCGTCCACGCCCATCCCTTGAGGAAAGATTAGGACGTCCTTACTCGTTTCCTCAGGATAAAACGAGAAAACTGTTCGAGCTGGCAGTGCGCAACAGACTCATCAATCTGCCGAGTCCAAAACGTCCGTTGCAGCCAGGCGATCTTAACAACCCTAATTACTGCCCTTACCATCAAGCAGTAAGCCATCCAATCGAAGATTATTTCGTTTTCAAAGGCTGGATTGAGGATCAATATCAACAAGGCAAGTTTGCATTATCCGAAAACTGGAAGGTGAACCCGCCACAACCTCATGCCCCTAAAAAAGTGGACATGCCGGGGGCATCGTGCTCTTTTATAGAAGAAACTCCGTGGGAGGTCTCCCTTTCAGCCAAAACTAAAAGAATGCTGAAGGATCTTCACACATGCCCAGCCGTCAGGTGGAAAAGACCGCCAGAGCCCTAGGTCATTGATGGGATGCTGAAACCACGCCCAACACCGAGAATTGATAACAGTGGGCAAAACACCCAAGCACAGCCGTCAAAGTTTTCAAAGAAAAAGAAGAAGACCTAAAAGCTCGCGCAGCTTGATGACAAGCGCAAGGATCTGCGAAAACATATTGACACACTGGAAGAATATAATCAGAAGGCGCGGACCCCAGCCACATTCCGAGAATTCCTCAGCCACGTCCTTGAGGACGGAGATGATGACGAAGATTCGTCGGATGAACCTGAGGATTATGTGGCAAGCTGCCATATGATCTCTCACTCGTCGATAGACAGTGAAGAAGCTCCTGACGCAGAGAATCCGGGGGCAGATTCCGAGACGGAACTTCTAGGGCCATCAGACGAAACAATTGACGCATTCCTGAACGAAACCCATCTAAAAAGCAAAGCTGATCGGGAGCGCGAGATGGCCATATTTGAAAAGGCCAAGTGTCGGCGACTGGACAAAAGGGTCGAAACACTCCCACCAGATCAAAGTATATCTGCCGCAAATGAAAGCAGGATCAAGATAAGGAAACGATTCGCCAAAGCCATATCGATAGGGATGAAGCTGCCCTTTTTCAGAGAAAATTCTCCTGGCGGTGTACATCTTGATGAAGCGGACGTACATCCTAACTTCTGCTTATATCATCAGAAGATCGCACATCCTACTGAAGACTGCAACTCCTTTAAGTGTTGGTGGCAAGGGTATGTCTGTCACAAGCAACACTTCAAGAGGACAAAGCGTAAAGCTCGTAGACAGCGGAAAAATGCGACAGATGAGTGTAAAAGAATTGCCGGCAATTGTCATATGGTTGATCCCGGGGGATCGCGAGTTCTCACCTTCGGGAGCGACTCCGACGAAGAAGTATCCCTCGGCCCTCTCTTCAAGGAATCCATCTCTGAAACGAAAGAACTGAGGAGTTGCGAGAACATTCAGCCGTGCAATCGCACGCTACCCGGAGAGAATCTCGGACCCGCAAACAAGGGATCGAACAAAAAGGATAAGGGGAAGGGAAAAACGGCCTTCGTCGCCAACGCTCAACAACAATCGAGTGGCCCTAGACCGGTTGTTTGCTAAAGCAACAAGCGGCAACCCCTCTATGAGAAGTTGAAACGTCTTTACTCATTTCCCCGGGATGAAACAAGGAGACTGTTCAAACTAGTAGTGTGCAACAAGCTTATCACTCTACCGGAACCGAAACACCCTCTACAACTGAACGATGTCAACAATCCTAATTACTGCCCTTACCACCGAGTATTGGGCCATCCGATCGAAAACTGCTACGTCTTCAAAAACTGGGTTGAAGACCAATACCAACAGGGCAAGTTCGCGCTGTCCGAAAACTGGAAGGTGAGCCCGCCACAACTACATGCTCTGAAAAAGATGGATATACCGGAGGCATCATGCTCATCCATAGGGAAAGCCGCATGGACCGAAAAGCCCGTAAACTAGAAATTCGCCTCAAATACGGAAACGGCGGACTGCACTGCAAAGGACCAAAATGTCCCTAAACTAACAACGGACCGCAATGTCCTAAAACTTGCAAATGACCGAAACATCGTTAAACTACTACCAACCCACGGCATCCTCAGGCTAACGTAAAAAAAAAAAAGGTATGTCCATAAGCAAAATGGGCACGGATGAAAACCCGAAAGGGCTCCGTGAGTAAAAACAGCAGGGCTACCGGCGAGTTTTGTGAAAACCCGAAAGGGCGCAATATCGTTAAAAAAAAGGTATGTCCATAAGCAAAATGGGCACGGATGAAAACCCGAAAGGGCTCCGCGAGTAAAAACAGCAGGGCTACCGGCGAGTTTTGTGAAAACCCGAAAGGGCACAATCTCGTTTAAAAAAACGGTATTTCCATAAGCAAAATGGGCACGGTTGAAAACCCGAAAGGGCTCCGTGAGTAAAAACAGTAGGGCTACCGGCGAGTGTTTGTGAAAACCCGAAAGGGCGCAACCTCGTTAAAAGATACTTATAGGGTCCTCTCGACCTTGTAAGGAGAAACCACCTGCGTGAGATCCTTATGATTCACAAGGGAGCAACACACTTAGGGATCCCCATGATTCCTAAGGAGAAATTACACCTACGGGATCCTCTCGGCCCGTAGGGAGAACCCTCTTATGAGACCCTCACGGCTCATAAGATTCAAAAGTCTTAAGTTGTAGAGACCTGAACCTGTTCTTAAGCAGCCCCCACAACCTCCAATTTTGCCCTACAAGCGGCTCAATGCTGACCCTTGTATACAATCCACGGGCGCGAATAAACATTTCCCTAACAAAGTCCCATCCGTGACTAGGGATATGTCTACACGGTGAACAGCCCTTGTAAGTCCTCTCGACTTATAAGGAGAAAGCACTCTTGTAAGATCTTTACGACTTATAAGAGATCATGCACTTAGGATTCCTCACGATCCCTAAGGAGAAAACGCACTTACGAGATCCCCACGACTCGTAGGGAGAAATACCTTTATGAGACCCTTACGGCTCATGAAGTCAAAAGCCTTAGTCAATAGGACTCTAACCCTGTTCGCTAAGCCACCTTTGTTCGACATCGACAGAGGCAAATGATGATTCGCTCCTGGTAATATCCCAGTTGTAGCGGTGCTGATGCCGAAATCAGTGTCTAATTCCAAGCTTGCAGCAAGAAGCTAGCGAACCACACATGCATACGAAATAGCCGAAACGATGGGGCAACTTGCAACAAAATCAGCAAGTAAAAATGTATGCATGCAGAATAGCCAAAATGATGGAGCAATTTGCAAACAAAATCAGCAAGTAAAAATGTATGCATGCAAAATAGCCGAAATGATTGGGCAACTCGCAATAAAAAGCAGCGAGTAAAAATAAAACAAATAGTCGAAATGATTGGGCAATCGCGACCTTCGTGATATAAAAGCTGAAATGATAGAGCATCGCGGAAAGAAATAGAATAAAATGAAATTTATGCCCTACAGGCGATTCACATCAATCCCTGTATACAATACAGGGGCACAAAGAAAGAAGGAAGCACACCTTCCCTCCCCAGGCTCCATCAGAAAGAGAGCTAAGTCTCGACGGTCACATCTGCATCCCAGAAGACCAACAACAGCGTTTCTCTTTATGCCAGCAAGGCACGGAAGTGACACAACGAAATGGAGCCACGACATAGTCCCCAATTCCAAATCTTAACGGCAATATCTGCAGGCTAAAAAAAAATCAGCAACGGCGTTCCTTTGCAGTCCAGCAGGACGCAGACACAACGTCAACAAAAGACCTCACGTCAAAACAAAGCGGAGTGACGGCAAAATCCCAGCTCCACCGCAGCATTCGTCTCGTTACACCAGACGCAATGTCAACAACGGCGTTCCTTCGTAGTCCAGCAGGATGCAGATGCAACGTTAACGAAAGACCTCATGGTCGAAACAAAGCGGAGTGATGGCAAAATCCCAACTCCACCGCAGTATTCGTCTCGTTACACCAGACGCAATGTCAATAACGGCATTCCTTCGTAGTCCAGCAGGATGCAGATGCAACGTCAACAAAAGATTCCATGGTCGAAACAAAGCGGAGTGACGGCAAAATCCCAGCTCCACCTCAGCATTCGTCTCGTTACACCAGACACAATGTCAATAACGGCGTTCCTTCGCAGTCCAGCAGGAGGCAGATGCAACGTCAACGAAAGACCTCATGGTCGAAATAAAGCGGAGTGACGGCAAAATCCCAGCTCCACCGCAGCATTCGTCTCGTTACACCAGACGCAGTGTCAACAACGGCGTTCCTTCGTAGTCCAGCAGGATGCAGATGCAATGTCAACAAAAGACCCCATGGTCGAAACAAAGCGGAGTGATAGCAAAATCCCAACTCCACCGCGACGTTCGTCTCGATATAACAGACGATATGTCACTACAGCGTTCTTCTTCCAGCAGGATTCAGATGCGACAATCAAACAACGGAGCAATGGCAAAATACCTAGTTCCAAACCTCGATGGTTCACCAGCAACCTAGAGACAACCGCGACATTCGTCTCGATACAGCAGACGCAATGCCAGCAAACGAAGTGAAGGACAAATTCCTAGCTTCAGGGTCTTGATGGTAACTCATATAAAACCTGAAAGACTATCGATGATCATCCCACACCAGCATGGAGTGATCACCACCTCGACGTTCGTCTCGATACAACAGACGATATGTCACTACAACGTTCTTCTTCCAGCAGGATTCAGACGCGACAATCAAACAACGGAGCCATGGCAAAATATCTAGTTCCAAACCTTGACGGTTCACCAGCAACCTAGAGACAACCACGACATTCGTCTCGATACAGCAGACGCAATGCAAGCAAATGAAGCAAAGGCCAAATTCCTAGCTTCAGGGTCTTGACGGCAACTCATATAAAACCTGAAAGACTATCGGAGATCATCCTATACCAGTGCGGAGTGGAGACCACCCCGACGTTCGTCTCGATACAGTAGACGAGATGTCACCACAGCGTCCTTCCTCCAGCAGGATTCGGACACGCTAAAGCAAACGAAGCAAAGGCCAAATTCCTAGCTTCAGGGTCTTGACGGTAACTCATATAAAACCTGAAATACTACCGGAGATCATCCCACATGGAGTGGTCACTACCACGACGTTCGTCTCGATACAGCAGACGAGATGTCACTACAGCGTTCTTCCTCCAACAGGATTCGGACACGCTAAAGTAAACGAAGCGAAGGCCAAATTCCTACCTTCAGGGTCTTGACGATAACTCATATAAAACCTGAAAGACTACCGGAGATTATCCCACATGGAGTGGTCACCACCTCAACGTTCGTCTCGACACAACAGACAGGATGTCACCACAACGTTCTTCTTCCAGCAGGATTCAGACGTGACAATCAAACAACGGAGCCACGACAAAATACCTAGTTCCAAACCTCGACGGTTCACTAGCAACCTAGAGACAACCGCGACATTCGTCTCGATACAGCAGACACAATGCCAGTAAACGAAGCGAAGGATAAATTCCTAGCTTCAGGGTCTTGATGGCAACTGATATAAAACCTGAAAGACTATCAGAGATCATCCCACACCAGCGCGGAGTGGTTATGACTCATCGGGGCTCTCCAAAATGAGCCTAACCTCAAGTAAAAAGCGGCATGGCAAAATTCCTATCGCTTGCTCTTCCGACGGTCAAACTGCCTAGGAGGATTGCTTGAAGACGTCTTGTCCAGCCCCCGAAGGGATCGGAGACACGACAGTCGCAAGGCTACTCGAATAACAAGGTTGCCTATCGAGGAATACATCAGCCAACGCGACGGTACGACGGACAAAACCCTAGTACCACAGACCCTAACGGACCTCTGTCGTAAAGAGCAGAGGTTAACTGTGACGTTAGGATATTCATGCGAGAAATGCTCGATTCGTCTCGACTCGTAAGGAAAAGCCTTAGGCAGCAAGGATTAAAAAACCTGTTTCCTAAGCACCGGGGCCCTGCAAGTTGGTCCAAAACGGACTCTTGCATACTATTCACAGGCCACACTCTCCGAAGTCGAATCTCGACAAGGAGGGAAACAACCACCTACGAGTCCTCTTGACTTGTAAGAGGGAAAATTCTCTAGTGAGATCCTTACGACTCTCAAGAGAAAACGCACTTAGGAGTCCTCACGACCCCTAAGGAGAAAATACACCTACGAGATCCTTTCGACTCGTAGGGAGAAAAGTCTTTATGAGACCTCACGGCTCATAAATTTGAAAAGTCTTAGGTGGCAGATCCTAACCCTGTTTCCTAAGCCATCGGTGTCCTACAAGGAGGTCAAGATAGACTATCTACAGGCTACACTCTCTGAAGTCGAACGTTGACAAGGAGGGAAACAATCACTTATGAATCCTCTCGACTTATAAGGGAGAAAATTCTCTTGTGAGATCCTTACGACTCTCAAGAGAAAACGCACTTAGGAGTCCTCACGACCCCTAAAGAGAAAATACACCTATAAGATCCTCTCGACTCGTAGGGAGAAAAGTCTTTATGAGACCCTCACGGCTCATAAAGTTGAAAAAGCCTTAGGTAGCAGATCTGAACCTGCTTCCTAAGCAATCACTACTCCTCGAAGTATTCAAGACGGGATGTTCTATATCACCTACAGGCTACGCTTACTTAAGAAATATGCCAATAACAAAGCAGAAAATTATAGGAAGGAGGCAAAAGATTTGTCATTCATACTCAAAAAATTCTTACATCCATAAAGACAATAAACAAAAGCAGCATTATTGAAATGATTACAATGGCAAAACCTCGGATCCAGGGCATGGATTGAGAAAATCGAAAGTAAGGCCGTCTAGAGTCTTTCTGGCCTTTCTGACAATTCTCGTGTGCATCCTCTCGCGCTCACGCGTGTCAAGATCTTCGGCAATGCCCTCCACCCTTTGATATGAAGCAATTATCGTCGTCTGTTGAAAAATTTGATGCAAAATATCAATGAGGCTATCTCGCCGTTTCTTCGAGATCAGCCCCTACAGATACACTGAATGCACCTTGTTTTCGACGTCATCCAGCACATTAAGCGGCATGGCCTCGTGAAACCCCGGAAGTGCTCTCCAAATTGCTCCTAGTACGACTTTCAAGAGAGCAGAACGGCGAGGAAGCAACCAACCAACGCGTGCATACAGACGACCCATAATCTCCGCACACTGGGCATCTGTAAACTCTTAGTTTTGGTGACGGCCCTGTACGCGGATATCCTCATAAGTAATGAACTCGTTCAGACTGTATAAATGAACAGCCATAGTGCCTGAAAGAAACATCATTAGAAGATTAGCAATGAGGAAAGACCAGACCCAGGGAGTTAAATTCCTCGAGAGCAATGCTCTGCAGACAGGAGCGACACCTGTCAAAATCAGTTATAAGGAGAATTTAAAGAAATTCCCCGAGAACGCTGAGAGCCTTGCTCTAAGAAGATGATATAACCCATCAAAAATAAAATTTCATTTTTTTTGATCTTCAAGATCCATGAACAAACTCTTAAGAGTTCTTCTATATGATTTGAAAGGAGCAAAGCTCCATTAATGAATTAAGAAATCATAAATAAAAACCTTTTAGAGGGCAAAGCTCTATTAATGAAACCCTAAAAGGGTTCTCTTTAGATCAAAGATCTATGAAGAGAAAAACTCTGTTAATGGGTAAAACCCTAGTTTATTAAAAGTTTTTTTTTTAAACTTTACCTAATTTTGACAGAGTTTTACTCTTGAAAAGTTCTTAAATTGAAGAGCAATGCTCTGAATAAGAGAAAATTCTCAAGAAAGAAGATGGGAATCATCTAAGAGACCAAAGGTCCTATTTATAGGCATTCAAAGACATTTTAACTTCCAAAAAATTGATCCAACCACCGCTGCACTCACGCTTGGGCCACGTAAGCGCAACGGTGGGGGGGCATTTGTTTCCCCAATCAGAGCAAAACTCTGTTCAAATTCCATGATTTGAAATGAAGCGACGCTTCCTTTTCCCAATAAGAGCAAAGCTCTGTATTAAAAATCTAAAGTAAAAATTAAAGCAACGCTTCAGATTCTGCGCGCTGCGCGCCACGTGTCAAAAGCAGACACGCCAGCGCCAGGAGCGCTGCGCCCTAGGCAGCGCATCCCCAATCAGAGCAAAGCTCTGTTCAAATTCCAAAATTTAAATTGAAGCAACGCTTCAGATCCAGCGCTCTGCGCTGTGTGCCGCGTGTCAAACACGGGCGCGCTAGCACAGTTGCGCTGCGCTCTGCGCTGCGTGCCACGTGTCAAACACGGACGCGCTAGCACAGTTGCACTGCGCTCTGCGCTGCGTGCCACGTGTCAAGCACGGACACGCTAGCACAGTTGCGCTGCGCTCTGCGCAAGGTGCGCCAGCACTGGAATTAAAATTCCCCCACCGTCAGATCAAAAGATCTATTAATAATAAATTATTAATTAATCAGAACTAAAATTCTATTATGGAAAGATCTTTCCAATCTTATTAAAAACAAAAAGATTATCTTCTGTAAAACAGAAGCCTTAGGATCAAAGATCCAACGGTGGGAAATATTCCTAGATCAATCAGAGAAAGATCTCTTTAACCAATTCAACAAATCATTTGGCCCTATATAAAGGACCCTAGACTTCAAGTCTAAAATATAGAGAGACACATACAGAGAAGAGAGAGATAAACCCTCTGCAAAAAAAAAAGAGCAAGCTCTTAGAAAAAAGAAGATATTTCTTTATCTTCAAGGTAAAAAAAGAACTATGTTCTTGAATAATAGAGATGAATCCATCTCATAAAAAGAAGAACCATCTTCTAAAAAGATCTTAGATCTATAAAAAGACCAAGGTCTTTTGATTTAAAAGAAAAGATCAAAAAGTTCTAATCATAAAAAAATAAAAAGAAGTAAAATACTTCACTCACAGATCTTTTGATCTATAAAGGCAGAGCCTTTTATAAAAACAAGAACTTTTGTTCTTTGATCTTTAGGCAAAGCCTCCTTTGAAGAACATAAATTTGTTCCCTGATCATAAATTTGATCAAGTGCTCTTTGCGCCTTTAAAAAGTGCCTTGCACTCATGAACTGCGCCCTTACGCTCCTTGGACCGGCGCTCAGCGCCAAAACCTGTCACGTGTCAACCAGAGACACAATCTGCGCTTTGCGCTTCTAAAAACAGAGCACTGCGCTCATGAGCTGGCGCTCAGCGCCAAGCGCGCCACGTGTCACTCACTGGTGTGCCAACAAACTAGCGCAGCGCGCTCATAAATTAAATGCGCAATGTGCCAACAAACTAGCGCTCAGCGCTAAGCGCGACACGTGTCCTCCTCATGTGCGCTATCCAGCAGAAGCGCAACGCGCTCTTTTCTTGGCGCAAAGCGCCTGACGCGCCACGTGGCGCACTGTCAGAACATACTTTGTTATGATAAATACTATGCATTATTAAAAGGGCCGAGCCCAAATAAAGGCTCAATAGCCAGAACAATAAAATATTCAACTCATATCAACTGAGCCCATATACTTATAAACCTGCAAACAGACTTTAGTCCCAAATTGGACTATAAATCTCCCAACCAACATTGGTTCAAGGGTACATCTCTGAACTCCTCTGATATTTGTCGTTGTAATCTTTCAACGTCTTCAGAGAGGTGACGGGTCCCGACAGCCATACATTCCACGGACTATGATGTCCTTAACCTTAACCGGAATGTATTTAAACTAACATTGGACCACCATGTCCTTAAACTGGTAATCGACCGAAATGTCCGTAAACTAAACAATAGAGTCTAAATGCTCTTTTGTTGGATCTAAACGATCCTGTTAAGTTGATCTTAGTCTAGAAATTAGACTAACGTATCCTTAACAAACGTTTAAGTTGATCTTAGTCTCAAATGAGGCTAACGTATCCTTAAACCAAACCCCCAAACCCAAATCTAAGAAGATACGGATTTGGACTAATCCACGCCCTACGGACGACAACATAAATTAGTCTCCGTATACAATCCACGGGAAACCACAAACAAAACAAACACCCACGATACGAAGTGACCATATGGAGGAGGAGAAGGTTGTTACTGTGATGCGGTAGCGTAATTAACTGCAGGGGCTTGCGCCTGTAGGGAAAAGCGTCCCCACAATCAAAAACCCCTAAGACGAGGGGGAATCTGACGAAGTCTGCTACATCGGCCGCATCCGTTTAAACCTTCGATACATGGTGCCATAAATCAACTTGGTATCTTCGGAGAGGTGGACGGATAGCATCAATTAGCATCTACCCCGAATTTCAGGCAAGACGTTTATCGCGTCTGCGTGATTCGGAGGGGAACAATAGCGTATGGTAGCTATTTGTTACTTTCTGCTGCATAGATAGATGCGTTGGTTTGGGACAGTCGTACTACTATTTTGGCCTTCGTCAAGGGTATGTACAAGTGGGTTCAAATTAACCTGGATAATGACGGGTAGAACTTGACATGTGACTTATGATATGTTGGCCTTCGTCAAGGTCATAAGAGCATGGGGTAAAAATGACATCGGGAATTTCTAAAGAAACTGAAACTTGCCAGATATGCGCATACCTTCTGGAGTGTGATAACGTGAGTGGATTCTATCACGTTATCATACGATGATAGTTGGATCCCGATTCCTACTGATGACTTGGTTTACTCCTCGGGTGATCCCGACTAATTCTTCTTTCAGGTTTGGAGGAGAATTTGAGGTTACAGTGGGAGGTTTCCTGATTAGATAAATTGATAACTATTCTGATCTAGGTTAGAGTGCACGCAGAGTGTTTCTTTTCTCTCTCTTTGGCGGCGACCATGGTCCGACCCTAGACTATGACTCGGTGACCAAGTTGACCGAACCTTCTTAAACACTGGCTTTTGGATTGTCAGAGTTGCATACCTCATTGCCACTCCTACTTTTACCCTTTTCTCCAGAACACCCCGTATTACTACGAACATCCACTTCCATTGGATAAAACCATCGTATGGTTATATACGAACTCGAAGGAACTTGTTCCAGATTCGAGAATGGTTTCCGGTTCTGGAGAAAATTAATAGGACTGTTCAGTTGTCTTTTCTATTTACCTTCTCTCAGGTTGCGAGTGTTCCTTGGATTAGAACGGTACACCTATTATGCTGATTGGATAGTCTTCTTCCAAACCATAGGTAGGTGCCGAAAGGTAGGGAATGAAGAAAACCGATTAGCCTAAGAGAGGTGTACAGAAGGTATTAAGTAAAGACAAAATAAAGAGATTAGTAAGAGGGCAAAGTAAATTGCGACTGCTATCATTCACGACCAAACCAAGTATTTCATCGCCACTCCTACTTCACCTTTGTATTTCTCTGGAACACCCCATATCACTACGAAGATCCACAGTTTATTGGATACTCCATCGTATGGTTATATACGAATTCGAAGGGACTTGTTCCAGTTCGGGGATGGATTCTGGTTCAGGAGAAATAGGAATAAGGTTTATTCAGTTATCTTTTATCTTTACCTTCTCTCGGGTTACGAGTGCTCCTAGGATTAGGACAGTACACCCATTATACTTATTGGATAGACTTCTTCCAAACCATAGGATGGTGCCGAATGGTAGGGAAGGAAGAAAACCATTTGGCCTAAAGGGAGTGTACAGAAGGTAATGACTAAAGACATATAAAGGGATTTGGAGAGATGGCAATGAAATATACGATTACAGTTGTGAATCTGATAATGGAAGAGGCATTACTAGGAATACCAGGATACCCCTTCGAAACATTTACATGTTTCAGTTTCACTGTGTATTGTTAAAAGAAAACTGATTTCCCAATTAGCCCTTGCTCCAGGGTATGTATTTACCAGGTTTGATTCTCACATCTGTATGGTTTTACAGATGATGAGTGGGAGTAAGTTATTGGGAATTGGGTGATCATTCTCATTATATCGGGTTTCGTTGTAATTGGTGATATTTGAGGAAATCGCCTGGGTTGTTTGCCGGACGACAAATATTTGGTTTTGAATATCCGTTGTTATGCACCAATTTCAAATTGATATATCTGTACGTTTATTTTTTATAAAGTGAGATATAACTTTTTGAAATTATGTCCATGACATTTACCTATATCAGTGGATGGTTAGGTAAGGGCATTAAACAGCGGAGTAATTCTTCTTAACCATAAGTACAGTTTTCAACCTACGACACACAAGGAATGAGTTATTAGACTCAGGGGATTTATACAGAGTATTGTATGTTGTCCAGTGTCCATTAGGACAGAGGGGTTGGTACTCGTACTATATTCTGTTTACTTGTGACTTCTTTAGTTCTTAGACATGTATTTCATAGAAATACAAGATCCAAGTTTTGAGAAGTTATAGGTATATGAATAAAGTACAGAACCAGGTATTGCAAGTATCAGGATTCTTTAAGGTGATCGAAGATATAGATACTTGTGTATGGTATTCATTTGATAGTAATGATTTTGAGAAACTTGCTTCTGTTTCAGGTTACTCATATCTGGGTGTATTCTTAAGTTGAGTAATGCTGATCGGCCTCTCTCCATTTAGTTGACATGCACTAGAGACAGCTGCATAATTTGAATCTGGTTCCAATTAAATCAGTGCCTCTGTTTCTATATTGTATATAGAATAGTTCATATCTTAACATTGTTAAGTTATGGGGAGTTGTCCGGCTTATGCTTAAATCCGGACTCTGAATAACTCAATGCATGTTTTTGTAATGGCTGTTTGTGGGTTGACCCGGGCTATGACGAGGGTTGACTTTCTACCATCTGGAAGATCAATAGTGATATTGTTCTTGACTCGCCACAGTTTTGATAAAAATGGATTTTTCAGAAAACAGTAGTGGGAGTATGGTAGAACTGGAAGTGATTCCAGAACCGCAAACGATTTCTGAAAATTTAATAGGACCTAAACATTCAATCTGGATTGACATTCCATTGGCCACTCCGCAGATATGGTGGGTAACCTCAGGCACTCGAGAGGTACTTCGGTATACTCAAGGACGGTGACAGGGACGTTCTTGTTTACCCAGACTTGCCATTGCTGTTGTTCCAGACTATGAGACCCGGCAGGAGGATGAGTATAGCGTCATTCTAAACTAGCTTTAGAAGTGTACGTGTATATGACTCTGCCAGAGGGTTGTCGTAGTCAGTAGGAGCAGCGGAAGCATAGTGGACAAGTAGCTTATGTCTATTTATAGACTAAAGCAGATATAGCAAAGATAGATCATCTATTTCTGATGTGACAGTCATAGGTTTGACTTCATCAGAATAGGGGATGGATCTGTTAAGAAGGTAGTAGGGTGTGATGTCCTGGTATTTGGATGACATACACAGAGTAGGAAGTGAAATTCCTATACTACGATCGGTTATACTTTGGTTGTCACACAGTGGTTTCTCCACATAAAGCTTGGATATTATAAATGACATTCTGGTTACTAGATCTATGGTTTTAGATCTAGATTTGGGTAGTTTCCCAATTTGGGTACTTAGACAGCATTCTAAAGGTGTTTTAGAATGGACGACTCCTGGCACGATAGTGTACCTGCAGGTGATGGAGTCACCCTCTCTAAAGGTGTCTTACAGACTAAAAGGGCGAGGGATGTGCATGATTGACATATCACTTGCTTAGGTAATTGAGTCAATCATGAGATGTCAAGTACCCCACCAGATGTTGTTTTTGCACTAGATGCAATAAGTTGATATTAATCCTATCTTGGAGAAACGTTCGGAAGCAGTTGTAGAACATAAGTGAATGTTCTAGGGATATGATAACAACAGCTTCTTTTAGGAAATGGTTATCATTCCAGGCTTCCAAGGTGATCTGGATGACAGAGTGACTGTCAGAGTTGTAGTTTTCCCTCTGACGAGGGGCAGTGGTTTGGACAGGTGATCCAAGCGGACACTGAGGGAGGCATGACGCAGAATACTGATTAAGTTCAATTGAAGATACAGTCTAAGAAGTTTGGATTTGGAGTTCATTTATGAACTAGGTCCCATCAGATATCCAAACATATTCTAAGACAGGTATTGCTCATTTCGGGAGATGGTTTTCTCCGCAAACTTGAGATAAAGAGAGATATAGAAAGAAATATTAGGGCGGATCCGCTCATTGAGGCTATTCCTCGAATGCAATAGTTTCGCAAACGGGCTTTGTGAAACTGATTAGTAGAGGAGTTGGGTGTTTGGTATCACACAGGCTGTGAGTATGCGACATTGCAATAATTAGCCTTGAGTGCAAGTGGAAGATTGTTGGATATAGTGCTCTCAAAGTCAATTATTAGATCGCAGGCACGTGATTGCAATGATTGAGGGAAGACTTATACCGGTAGGACAGTCTTACTCAAGATGATAGTATGCTATCTGGTTTATCTTTATCATCGTGTACATGATTTAGGTGATATTACAGGTCACTATTGCACGTTGATAGAGCCCATAGGATTCTTGCTTGACGGCCAGCAGTATGATGGCGATCATATACGTGGGAGCTGGGGTCTATAAGCACATCCTTAAAAGGTCCCTAGTCGAGGGAGTTTTCGAGACTGGGCATCGATACTCCATTAGTAGACTAGTGTATACAGTCAAGACCCCGACGAGGGGTGGTGGCTGGTCTCACAAGCCATTGGTGTCAGTTGGTTCACCTAAGATGTATACAGGTGCTCATTGGGTTATGAGTACACCGGACAGGACTCGCCAGGAGCATGCAAGTTGGTATTATACCTGACGTCAGCTAGCAGTTCCCTGGTGACATGTGTACAGGTTAGTTCATCGACCTGAGATCATCATTTGTCTCGTGTGAGTTCCCACTGTGCTTTGATTACTACCTTACCACGGCTCAAAGGAGTCATGCAAACAGGTTTTAGTTGGGTACAGTCCCGAGCCACATGGAGGCAGTGAACGGATCGGCAGGGGTTTCGTCTCTCCCGGTATTGGGGGTGAGATCGCGCTGTGTCTAGGAGAGCCATTACACGAAGTCCTTGGCCAAGGCAGGAGATTTACTGGTAGGTATTCCAGTAGTATCTCAGGGTGTTCTGGGCTACACTCCGACACGACTTGTACCGCTTTTGGGGGTCTGACTATTACCAACCCCCTACGCCCGACATGCGATGCTCATAGACGAACGGACCGGACTGTACGGATATTGTTACTGACAGACTCAGTAGGGTGTCAGGATGAGTTCGCTCATCGACCTCCCTTTTGGTCAATACCTGGTAGCCCGTTACGTACAGCTAGTACCACTGACGTGCTAGTGGTTAAATCCACAGCCAAAGTATTGACGAGTCTTTAGAGTCCCCCACAGACAGTTTCTCAAGTTTCGGGCGAAACGTTGTAGAGGCCATATGATATATGGTAGGGTTCGATCATATACGTGCAGTAGTGCACGGATCATACTAGTGGGCTTTGGTTTAAGCCGGATCCTAGTATTAGATTTGTTGGATTACTTTAGTCTCATCGCATTCGCATTCGGTCGGAATGCGGATGCAGGTATGTATATACAGGTGAGGGGTATCCTTGTGATCCGTCACGAGTTTACTTTAGATGTTACCGTATCTTTTTGTTGTTGTAAACATTTGGATTAATGTTTACAAATGGAAATAATGAGCTCAAAGTCATGATTAGGAGCATTAATTGTGATACATGCAAAAGTGATGACTCATGGTCTCTTTCTTTGTGCATGTGTCACATTCTTGATTGATTTATGAGTTGATATGATAAGAGGAGAGAGAGAGGGAAGCCAAGGGGAGGGTTTGCACTTGTGTTTTATTATTCTATCTCACTCTCATTTGATCATACAACATAAGAAAGAAAAGGCTCCCCTTCTTCTTCTTCCTCTAGCTCACCATTTCCATTAATGGCATCATCTTCAACCTCCATCCATACACTCTCATGTGTTGAGAATCAATGGATGCTTGAGACAAAGTGATCACACACATTCTCTACATCACCTTGGACACATCGGCTAGCAAACTTCGTGTCCGAGTTGCTTCGGACGAAGCGGAAGCCCGTAAAAGGATTCGAAGATGTGGTACCCTTTCCGACGAGGAGACCGGAGATCGGAGATGCCGCGAGGAGCTTGGGTTGGTGGCCAAAGACCGAAGGACACGGATCGATCGGTATAGCTTTTCTAACCCTTCTCTAGTTAGCTAGTTATAGGTTAATGGTTCGATCCGGGATTAAAGTCTGCGATAGCGCCGGTTTCAAGTTTAGAAAAAGTTTTCGTTTCCGCATTTTGGCCTCGGATAGACGGCCAGGGCGCTACCGTAGACTTACATATCCGAATATAGAGAGATCGTCAGTGAATGTAATGAAGTACGAAGAGCCATCCCTGGCATGTGTAGATATGGGACCGCATACATCACTATGTATCAGTCCCAAGAGTTCAGTAACTCTTTCTCCGTGTCCCGTAAACGGAGTTTTGGTCATTTTGCCTTTGAGACATGACTGGCAAGTGTCATAAGATGAAAATTCAAACGGATTCAAATATCCATCCTTATGCAACTTAGCTAATCGTGTCGCATTGATGTGACCTAGTCTACAATACCACAAGAAGGATTCGTTCATTTCTAAACTTTTCCTCTTGTGTGTTTGTTATGCTCAGAACTGTTGATTGATTTAGAACATAAATGCCATTGCACAACGTGCCTGATCCAACCAACTTTTGGTTCAGAAAAATGTTCATAACATTATCCTGTAATACAAAATTATATCCCTCTTTACTCAACAAAGAAACTGATATAATGTTGCATATCAGGTTCGGCATGTAATAGCATTCGTTCAGAATCAATGTATTACCAATTGGTAATACAAGGTGATATTCCTCGACGGTTTTAGCTGCAACAATTGCACCATTTCCAACCCTTATGTCTTTATCACCTTCTCCAAGTTCTCTGCCTTTTCTCAGCCCATGTAACTGATTACATATATGGGATTCTGACCCGGTATCTAATACCCAGGACGTAGAGCAAATGGAGAAACAGTTCTCTGTAATGAACACACCCGAAGAAAATGCATCATCATGTACTTTCTTCATTCGGGTGGCATGGGAATCCTGGCATTCCCCTATATCCTGTTCAGTCTTATAACTCTTATAAGAAAGAACGGAACCAACGTTCCCCAGCACAGTATAACATGCGGGTTCGGTCAATACATCCATATTATTATCTTGATTAATGCATGATATGGTCGCTACCTGGAGAGAGAGAGAAGAAAACACTTCAGCGTATGCTCTTGCAAGATCAGATTGGTTATTATTTTATCTAATCAGGATGGCTCCTACTGTTTTTATCAAATCTTCCTTCAAACCCTAAAAGGAAAGACTGGCCGGGATTAGTTATACCCTACAATTTCGCCAATCTTTCAGCCAGGCCAGTATCGGTACTTTGAGGGAGGTTCCCCGTGCTTTCGCATGGACCTAATTAAAATAAACCTCGTTTTCCCAGAGGCATAACCCCGTTGACACCTTTTTAGACACCTACTTGATCGGCTAATTGTCCTGTGTAAAACTCTCCCAAGAGCAACAATTACTCGCAGTGGGTATCGGGATCCAACTATCTCATAGAAGGTATGCAATCTCATTGCAAATTTCAACACTTGAAATTCCCGATAATATTTTTCCCCAAGCATCCCATGACCTTGACGGAGGTCAACAAACCACAGGATGCAAGTCAAGTTCAACCCGTCATTTCTTGATTGAATCAAACCCACCAGCACGACCCTTGACGGAGGTCAACAAGGTCGTACGACTACCCTAATCCAATCTGCATCATATGCATAAGTAGATAAATACTAGTCAGCTACCGCACACAACGCCTTGACGGAAGTCAACAAACGTAGCACGAATACTAAGTAAGACTTATTTGAAATGATGGAGGGCTACGACAGGTTTTTCTGAAAACCTATTGCGTAATGAACTTGATATCGTTGTAGAATCAAGTGAATTTGGAAATGGAGTGATTTTGAGGCTTTCACTAGTTTTGCTAAAGAGGTCATTCCCGGTGAAGGGATCTCGGCTCTTTCCTCATCGAATAAGGTGCAGGATATATCATATATATCACTATGCAAAGCAAAACTCCAAAAGCAATCAAAAGACAAACCGAGTGTTGTAGCATCTACCAGTTTTGCTAAAGAGGTCACTCCCGGTGAAGGGATCTCGGCTCTTTTCTCATCGAATAAGGTGCGGAATATATCATATATATCACAATGCAAAGCAAAACTGTAGCTACCCCTTTTTTTTGAAAAATTTGATTCTACAATATCTTTTAGGTTTCTTTTCTTTCATTAATCACATTAATGAGGTCCCATCATTTAAGTCACCTAAACATCACAGATAAATACGACGTACACTTATGCCATCCGCATTCGCCTCGATGTCCCATCATGCACCGTTGGGTTAGGTAACTAACGGCAGAGCGGGGCAGGGCTAGCGCGGGTGTAAAACATAAGTAACATCTATATAATATATCATATATACTATATACAATATCTATCACAACATATCAAATGATCACATCACAGATATCGCAGCAGAAGAAACATATGAAATAATGGATATACTAGGAGGTCCGTGTTTTATTTTGAGCCTCTATAAAACACGGATTCCACGGTCGCGATGAATAGCCAAACCCACACCCATAGACCCCTACGAGAGCGGCAAGCAACCCTACCAATTCTAGAGTTAGGAGACCCGGACTCGACTCCTCGAGTTAGTCTCCCACTGGACTCTAGAACCCGGTTACTTGTGCTCTCCTCCATGGGTCTATCCTAACGCGGAAAAGTAAATAATATACATCAATGGTGACATCAACCTCAACCCGGAAGTGCCCCAATAAAAGAATATTACATACATTTAATTTTACATGAATGAAAATAAAAAAACTCTCATCTCACATAAAACTCCCGGCTATTCAAAACGTGACGATCCAATATAAAATATCCAGTAGTACATAACATCACATGTCATCACAGCACAGAAAAACTAGACGATGTTAAACATTCCAATCGAATCATCGAACACCCAAGACTACCCAGAAAACTCAACACTTGAGCGCAGTTTAAAGGAATTCAGCACACGCCACAATACCAATGAACCAGCCGTAGAAGGATCAAACCAACGCCTCACATGTGAAACGCTAAACTACCACAAACCCTAGAGTTCAAGTGGCGGTTTTGACGGCCACATAATCGAGTTAAGGTTTACATTCTTCTACAGGGTCCATCGAATAACTTGCATGATCTTTGAAAGCTTTTTAACTACGGGAAAAATCCAACACTTGGAAATTTTCCCGGCAAGGGTTAAAGTGGGTATTTGACATCCGATTGAATATTTTAACGTCTAAAATTACCCGAAAATAGTTAAAAATACGAGTACGAAACACTCCGAGTTTTTATTATAGTAAATTAACATCACATGAAAATTTAGCAAAAATAAACAACACCTGAAACACCAAAACCCATGTAACAGAACACTGGAAAAATTTGGAGGGGGGCTCGGATTGGACCGGTGAGGGGGGAGTGTGTGGCCGGCCCAAACAGCACAGAATGGCTCCAGATTTCTTCAGTGTTCATATTATCATATATATATGACTTTGTAGATGTTTAAAAAAATTTTAGGGATCGTTTTAAATTCGACAGAAACATGATTTTTTGGGTTTCAAGTTCGGAGTTTGTTTCGTGTTCGTAATATAACAATATCCGTATAATTTCCTAGCTAGGCTCTGATACCACTATAGGGTTCCTCTCGATGGCAGCAAGGTTTCGGGAGGCATCGTCCATGCCATTTTTAAAAATTTGCCGTTAAAAGGAACTCTAAACAAGAATCGTTAACTAGAAACATAATACGGAAACAGAAGTAAACCATTTACAACTAAGTGAAAACGAAATACAACCTTTGTAGATCGGTCCTTCACTTCAATAGCTCCTTGTTATAGTCCCTTCGCTGCGATCGTGGTTCTCCCGGACTCATGCATCGCTTCACGAGGCGAAAGGAGCGACCTTACTTGAAGTTTTCGAGGCCGAAGATGATCTACGTCGAGGGGATGCCAACTCAAGCTACTACTTCACTAACTTGAGAATTAGTGAAGCAAACACCCTAAACTAAAGTGTTAGTCTAGTAGAGGATGAGGAAATAGGAAGTGGGTTCACTTTAGAATTTCTTTTCTCACAATATTTCTCACTTTGGATCAAACCCTAGAAAGCTTTTGGCTTTGAGGAAGAAGATGAATAAATAGATGAGAATGAAAATGATCAAGTGAGTGAGCTAACCATGGGTGAGTGGGTATCATATACTAACTCATGTAGAGACATAACCATGGCTAATCCGAATGGTTAGGTTAACAAATATCTAAGGTAAAAACAAAGTTAGTGGACTTTGTCAAAGCAAAATAAACTTCTACAAGCTTCATGCTCTTTTCAAATATCCACTAATTTTGTAATTATCTTAAATAATTATAACCCACCATTATAAATAGAATGGTGTGTGTCTCATACACCTATGTATTATGTATCAACAACCATGATACAAAAAGAAAACACAATTTAATATATATCACATATATATTAAAGTTGTGAACATGTGAGAAAAACAAATGCTTAAGTGAACCAATGTCAGTTAATATAAATTAGTATATCACATATACAATTATACACTAAATTATCAAATCAACACTTGACTTAATAATCCGGCTATATCACATATAACCAGCTAACATCCAATGTATCGACTTATCGAATCAACCCTTGATTCGATGACCCGGCTATATCACATATAACCAACAAATACAAAAAGTCGCGAGAATAGAATACGGTATCTCATACACGCATTATCCTCGGTCCCGCACATATCACATATGTGCTCCTATTTTGTTTTGCCCGAGCCAGTAAAACCTCTATATAGGACTCTAAAGACTCGTTAATACGCCGGCAGTAGGTGATGATCACATCAAGCACCCACAAGCCGTCAGCGGTACTAGCTGGACGTAACGTCTACCCGGGTATTGAGCGATTAGAAGATCAGCAAGCAAGCCTGCTCTAACTCCCGTATAAGCTTGACGGTAACACTTGTCGTACAGTCCGGTCTCCTCGTCTGATATGTCGCATATCAAGTCTACGGGTGGTAAACGTCAGACCCCAATAACCGATAAGTCATGCCGATGTGAGACTCATAACGGGTCGAGAAACTACTGGTAACACTTACCAGTAAATCTCTAAAATAGCCCTGGCCAGGGACTTCCCTGTTATGGCCAATCGAGCACAGCACAACATCAACCCCCAATACCGGGAGAGACGAAACCCCTCCTATCGCTCATTGCCTCCATGTGACTCGGGACTGTACCTAAAAACCACCATTTTGTACGCCCTCTTGGACGTGGTAAGGTGGAAATCAAAGCATAGTGGGAATCACACAAGACTCTATGACGATCTCGGGTCTACAGACTAACCTGTACAAGTGTCACCAGAGAACTGCCATCTGACGTGAGGTATAATACCATCTGGGAGTTCTCGGCGAGTCCGTCCAGTGTACCCAGTCTCCACTGAGCACCCGTATACCATCTCTGATGTCAAACACCAATGGATATGGGATCATCCATCGCCCATCTCATGGGTCGAGAAGCGTATACGCTAGTCTACTCTGGTATATCGATGCCCTGTCTCGATACACCCACGACTAGGAACATTAAAGGATGAACTTATGGACCACCATGGCCCTACTAGTATGATCTGCATCATAGTTCTGGTAGTCAAGTACACATCCTGAGGGCTTTACCAACATGTAACCACAAGACAGTATCAAGAGACAAGTATACATGTTAAGACAAAGAGCAACCAGATAGCATACTATCATATCGAGCAAGAAAATCCTCTATATATATGTCCAAGCATCCAATATAATATACATCATATGTACAATACTGGCCTCTAGGGCATACATACAACTAACAACGACCGGGTTGAGGTCGATATACCCGTTGTATATATTTTCTTTTCTATACTAGGATTACCCCGCGGTGGAGTGCATGGATAGCCGGGTTCTGGAGGGCAACGGGTCCGCATCTTATGGCTTTGAGAGGGAGGGTACCTCACTCTAGGATTGGCGGGCTATTCGCCACACTCGTAGGGGATATAGGTTGACCCAAGGAGGGGTGCTCAAGTTACCGGATTCCGTGAAGTGCTGGGTGATCCATTCACGATGCTGAAGGGGATGCCTCGCTTCTGGTTTTGGCAGGTAACTTGCCGCACTCATAGGGGTTTAGGTTTTCATTGCACGAGCTATCCACACGACCAGGGGAATGTCTGGTTTCATTTGTGGCTCTATGAAACCCGGGGATCCCAGATTATCTGTATTGTTCTGTGATGATTATTACTTTTCTGTAATGTAGCATTTTATCACGCCTGGAGCGATTATTATATATTGTTATATATATACTAGTAGATGCTGTATATGTTTTACACCCGCTCTAGTCCAGTCCCCGCTCTGTCGTTAGTTAAGTAACCTAACGGGTGATGACGGGACCCAGTGGCGAATGCGGATGACATAAACGTATATTATATTTTCGTTCTTTTCTGGTGTGATTAATTGATGGGACTACGTTGATTCGGATCAATGCAAACAAAACAGACCTATACAGATGTTGTTGGAACAAATTTTCAAAAAGCTGTTATTGCAAGGACGTTCTCTTTTGTTTCGCACAGTGGTATTCAGTATGAATATCCTGCACCTCACTCAACGAGGCAAGGGCCGAGATCCCTTCACCGGGAGTGACCCCTTGGACAGAGTTTTGCGCCAGGGTAATAACTTCATTATAGCCGATTACTTTTGCTTTGCATCGTGGTATTCGGTTGGAATATCCTGCACCTCATTCTACGGGGAAAGAGCCGAGATCCCTTCACCGGGAGTGACCTCTTTAGCAAAGGTTTTCGCCACTATATATTTGTAAACACTATGCAGTTCCTTCAACGATATCAAGTTCATTACGCTAAAGGTTTTTTGCCAAAAACCAGTCGTAACCCTCCGTCATTTCTTACAGGTATTACTTAGTATTCATGCTGTGTATGTAGACCTCTGTCAAGGCACAGTGCTTGGTAGCTAGGTAATACTTGTTTGTTGCATAAATGGGATTATTTAGGACAGTCGCACGGTCATTTTGACCTCTGTCAAGGGCACGTGTGGGTGGGTCTAATTTAATCAAGGACAATGACAGGTTAAACTTAAGTTGCGACTTATGATATGTTGACTTTTGTCAAGGTCATGAGCCGCTTGGGGTAAAACACACATCGGGAGTTTCTAAAGAAACTAAAACTTGTCAGGCATGTGCATGCCATCTGGAGTGTGATAACGTGAGTGGATTCCATCACGTTATCATGCGATGATAGTTGGATCTCGATTCCTACTGATGAGTTGGTTTACTTCTCGGGTGATCCCGACTAATTCTTCTTTCAGGTTTGGAGGAGAATTTGAGGATACAGTGGGAGGTTTCCTGATTAGATAAAGTGATAACCATTCTGATCAAGGTTAGAGTGCACGCAGAGTGTTTCTGTTTCCTGATTTAAAATCAGGAAAGCTTATGGAAAAAGCTTGAGAAGAGGGTCACGTGCTTACACGTGACCAGCAGTCACGTGTTGGCACGTGACACCCAAAAGTACCGGCAAAGCAAGTTCAGCTTCCTGACTACATCAAAGAAAAAGGGCTTAAGAAAGGGTCACGTGCTCCCACGTGACCAGGGTCACGTGTTGGCACGTGACATTTTAAAGCGGATTCAAAGGCACATCGGTTCCCTGATCAAGTCAAGGAAAAAGAGTCCAGATCAGGGTCACGTGCTCACACGTGACCAGGGGTCACGTGGTGGCACGTGACGGTTAAGCAACAACCAGAAGACAGCGCAAAAGGAAAGAAGAAGGCTCATTCCAAAGGGGGTCACGTGCTCACACGTGACCATGGGTCACGTGGTCACACGTGACCGGCTTTCAAAGCCCATTTTGTCAACAGAATTAAATTCTGAAAGAAATTCAAATCTTTCCAAAGGAAAGCGGCTATCTGGAACCAATCGAATTAAAGATTCAGAGGTGATGAAATATCATCTATCTATGGGAAAATCTCGGGTTTGGAAAGATTTCCCCTTTAAATCTAACCGAAACAACAAAGGAGAATCCCTGGATTTGAAATCCAATGGTGAATAAAATTCACCTAATAATCTAAAGGTTCAAAACGAATGATAGATGCAAATCAAATCTCTCATGAAGATTCGTCAAAAACTGATTGATTTGGCTGCTTCTCCTATAAATAGGAGCCAAGAGACACAGAGAAAATATATACAGAGACAGGGAGAGAAAAAGAAAAGGAAGAGAGCTTCGATACTTGGAGAAACTTGGATCTTCTGCAAAAACCCTAGGTAAGAAAGGGAAAAGCTCCTTGAAAGAAAAAGAGAATTTAATTCTCAACAGAGTTTAACTCTGATACATAAAACAGAAGAACATATTTCTTCTCTCTTTGATAGAGGATCTGCAAAGTGCACATCTCCCCTTGAGGTTGAGAATTTAATTCTCAATGGGTTGAGATCCTGCCATGCAGATCCAAAACATAGAGAGGGAATGGCAGCACAAGAATTTAATTCTCACAGAACTATAGGAATTTAATTCCTTTAAAATAAAACTAGGGCTCGACCCTGTGTTATGGGAATTTAATTCCTTCAGAACAAAAAGAAACAGGGTTTAACCCTAACTAAGAACCTAGTTCTGTTGGAACAGCGGGGATTTAATTCCCTTGATCATAACTTAAAAGAAAGTGGGAATTTAATTCCTTAAAAGCTTTTATTAGGGTTTAACCCTATTCAGTTCTTCACATATATGAAGAATTTAATTCCTACAGAAAATTCAGAGTCCAACTCTATTCAGAATATAAACCTTCGAAAGGAAGTAGGAATTTAATTCCTCTGAAATTACTATCAGGGTTTAACCCTACGAGGAACTTAATTCCTGAGAAAAGGTTAACAGGTCCTCTAAAACAACATACATAGAGGCAGGGTCACGTGTCACCACGTGACCCCCCCAAGAGATCTACAGAAAGCCCCTTTGAGGCAGCACTCCACGTGACCCACGTGACCCTCGGCAGAAGCTCTAATACATAGGCATTTGAATGCCCATCACGTGATGGCACGTGATGCTCTGAAAGACGCGATAATCTCAGCAGAATAAATGAAGGGAGGGCGCTCTCACGTGCTGCCACGTGACCCCTCTTACCTTAGTGTTTAACACTAAATTGAAACTCTCGAACCCAGTGTTAAAACACTGTTGGGCCTTAGTGTTCAACACTAATTAAAAAGCTTTATTTGCAGTGTTCAACACCGATCTGTTTTAGTGTTTAACACTAATTTGAAAAGCCTTGTTGCTGGTGTTTAACACCAATTATCTCTTAGTGTTAAACACTAACTTGTCAACCTCATTCCCAGTGTTCAACACTAACTGCTCTGTAGTGTTTAACACTAGGCTTTGGCCCAATTGGCCTAAATGGATAGAGGCAAAGCTTCTCCTGATTGGACTTAGCCCAAGATGGCCATAAGTCCTCAATTTGTGATTAACTGGGCCAATGGGCTCATAACATAATTAATCGGTCTTGATCCCAAATTGGGCCAAGGACTATTTAATCCACTCCGGTTCTAGGGTACATCTCTTCACTCCTTTGATACTTGGCATTGTAATCCCTCAATGTCTTCAAAGAGGTGACGGGTCCCGACGACCACACATTGATATGGACTGTGGGGTCCTTAAACCCATGGACTACGACGTCCTTAACCTTGACCGAGATGTCTTAAAACTAACAATGGACTGCAATGTCCTTAAACTACCCATGGATCGCAATGTCCTTAAACTACCCATGGACCGCAACGTCCTTAAACTACCCATGGACCGCAACATCCTTAAACTACCCATGGACCGAAATGTCCTTAAACTAGAACAATAGAGCCCCGTATGCTCTTTTGTCGGATCTAAACGATCCCGTTTAAGTTGATCTTAGCCTCAAAGATGGCTAACGTATCCTTAAACCTTCAAACAGACTGGACTATGAATCCCCCCAATTAACTCTGGCTCGAGGGTACATCTCTAAACTCCTCTGACATCCGTCGTTGTAATCCTTCAACGTCGTCAGAGAGGTGATGGGTCCCGACGGCTATACACACGATGGACCACTATGTCCCTAAACTGGAACAATAGAGCCCAAACGCTCCTTTGTCGGATCTAAACGATCCCGTTAAGTTGATCTTAGTCTCAAAGTGAGACTAACGTATCCTTAACAAACGTTTGAGTTGATCTTAGCCTCAAGTATGGCTGACGTATCCTCAAACTAAACCCCCAAACCCAAATCTAAGATAATACGGATTTGGACTAGTCCACGCCTTACGGGCGACGACATAACTCAGTCTCCGTAAACAATCCACGGGCAACAAAACAAACACCCACGACACGAAGTGACCATCTGGAGAAGGAGAAAGTTGTTACCGCAATGCGGTAGCGTAATTAACTGCAGGGGCTTGCGCCTGCAGGGAAGAGCGTCCCCACAATAAAAAACCCCTCAAACGAGGGGGAATCTGACGAAGTCTGCTACATCGGACGTATCCGTCTAAACCTTCGATATACGGTGCCATAAATCAACTTGGTATCTTCGGAGAGGTGGACGGATAGCACCAATTAGCATCTGCCCCGAATCTCAGGCAAGACGTCATGTCGCGCCGTCTTTCGGAGGGGAACAGATTCTGGCACGCCCGGTGGGACCTTTTCCTCTTTCCACTCCACACTTCGTTTGTCGTGACTCGCGAACCAATCGCGGTTCGCTAATGGTTGCCCTTGGGTTTCAAGATACTAAGAATTGGCGTCTTGCTTATTGCAGAAAGCAAAGGATCGATGGCTTCTACTTCCGTGAAATTCTCCAACTGCTCAGACTGCAATTGCAACCAACGCTCTGCCTCGCCAGAAGGTATAGCCTACGGATCCCAAGCAGCTTCGCTATTCACAATGCCCGTGGAACAGGTCACTCGCGCCACCACAGGATTGTTCTTCGGGACCATGCTCCCGCCGACAAACTTCACCGCTCCAGTGCTGACAACAGAAGCTCTCAAGAAGTCGGTCTTTGATCGTCTCACCCCTGTCGCGGCTCCTCTCAACGAGTCGCCCAACGTCAACGCCTCGGTCTTCTCTAGATTGGGCCAGAAATCCTGCAAACCCATCATGGGGCCTACAATCTCAGAGAAGGCTGCTTCTAAGAAAGTGGCTGCTCCTGCTCCCGAAATCGTCAAGGCGGCTTCTCCGGCCAAAAGATCGGTCTTTACAAGATTGACGGCTCCAGCTCCCGCTCCTGCTGCCCAAAGGACGTCGGTCTTTGACAGGCTAACACCAACAGCGACCCCCACCCAGACAGGAGGCAAGACGAAACCATTCTTACCGCCGACCCTACGCCGTCCGCTCGACACGCTCGACGTCGCCATTGGCGCCGAGTAAGGAAGGCTGGGGGCAACTCCCCCTCCGGGTTGACTCCATCGGCCCCGGTGGTAGAAGTTAATGCTGCTGTTCCAACTGGGAACAGCTTCGAAATGCTAAATAAGGTGCGGAGGAATTCTGCTACTGCAGTGCTGAAGAGGTCTCCTCCCCCATTACAAAAGGTTGTGGAAATAAAACCCGAACAGCCCCGATCTCCTCAGCGGTTGTCTTCCAAAATCTATAAAGTTTGGCAGCAGGCCCGAGACTCGATCATCGATCTAAACTTATCCCGCCAGCACAAGAAATTGAAAATCCAACCGGAAGCTGGTCACCAGGCTAAACCCCAAAGGGCTGTTGATCAACTGGCTCATAAAAGGAGGAGGCCAGAGAAGACCCCCCAGCATGCAACGACGGCTAAAAGCACCGAACCCAGACGCCCTAAGTCTGGGGGCATGGTGGCGCACACTGTTTACATGGCCTCTGGAAAAGAGGAAAGCCGCACTTCTACGGGCCACCGACCGCTAACCCGATCCGTGACGAAAGCCCAGAAGCAGCAACAAAAGCTTCAGGAAATGATGAATGCTATGGCCGCACTTACCGGGCCAAAAGAAAACCCAGAAACGTCCTCAGATGCGCGCCAGGAGGAAGAAACCGACGCTGAATTCCTTCGCCGGATACTGGAGAAAAAGGACAAAGAGGCTGCTGAACAGGCGGCCAACATACAACGTATGGGCCTTCTCTTCCAAGATATGATAGGAATGATGATCCAGCAGGACTTACCCGCCGAGGATCCCCCAATCGTCCTTGAAGACGACCGAGGAGAAACGTCAAATCCACCACCAGCCCTCTCAACGGCCAAGGAGGAGGCAATCTCTAAGGCTGACTTGGTTGACTACATAGCCCAGCAAATCCGGGTTCATCACGCGACTGAGGCAGCTGGTCAAGTCGTGAAAACGGGGCGGCCGTATCCGAGCTGGTACGACCAAATCAAATACCCGCAAGGCTATACGATACCAAAATTCCACGTGTATAAGGGGACCGGCAATCCCCATCAACATGTCGCCCAGTTCCGGGCCCTCTGCGGTAACACCGGCGGTGATGATAAACTGTTGCTCCGCCAGTTCATGGGCAGCTTATCAGAAACAGCGTTCGAATGGTATTCGGAACTCCCGAACGATTCTATCAAAACGTTCGCTGAAATGGAGCTGTTGTTCACTCAGCGATTCGCAAGTGCCAGCGAACGCACTCCAATAACTGCACTGATAAACACCAGGGTAAAACCAGGCGAAACCTGGGTCCAGTATGCTATACGCTGGCGGAATTTGTGGTCGAGATGTGAACAACGCATTGAGGAGGCACCCGCAGTGGGCATGTTCGTGGGAACCCTAGACCCCCACGCAACTATCTCCCAGTTTATGATGTTCTTTAAGCCAACCACATTCCAGGCTTTGATCGACAAGTTGGCTCAGATGGACCAGATGGGTCATAGACCACCTCCCCCGAAGTCGGAACCTCAGAATGACAAGGGTAAAGGAAGAGCAACCTTTGTTGCGAATGCCCAACAGCAACCTAACGCCCCGAAACCGGCAGATCAACTGGAGGAAAGACGTCGGTATTATAATGAGAAGATGAAGCGTCCCTACTCGTTCCCACGGGACAAGACGAAACGACTATTCGAGCTGGCAATACGCAACAGACTTATAAACCTGCCAAATCCAAGGCGACCGCCGCAACCCACCGAGGTGAATAACCCTAACTACTGCCCTTACCATCAAACGGTAGGCCATCCGATTGAAGATTGCTTCGTCTTCAAAGGATGGATTGAAGACCAGTACCTCCAGGGGAAGTTTGTACTGTCCGAAAAGTGGAAGGTGAACCCACCACAGCCGCATGCTCCTAGGAAAGCGGATACACCGGGGGCAACATGTTCTTTTATTGAAGAAGCTCCATGGGAGGCCGTGCTATCAACTAAAACCAAAAGAATGCTGAGAGACCTTCATGCGTGCCCTGCGATCGAATGGAAGGACCCTCTTGAACCTCAAATTATCGAAGGGATGCTAAGGCGCCGCCCAACTACAAAGACTCGCGATAAGAGCCCAAATACTCACGCCCAATCGTCAAAATCTTCGAAGAAAAAGAAGAAGAAATCCAAGAAGCCCGCGAAGCTTGGAAACGAGCACACGAACTTGCAGAAGCAAATCGACGCGCTGGAAGAATACAATCAAAAGGCGCGAACTCCTGTCACGCTGCAAGAGTTCCTCGACCACATCTTTCAAGAGGAAGATGATGGAGAGAGCTCGTCGGATGAATCCGAAGGGTATGTGGCGAGTTGTAACGTAATCTCCCACTCGTTTACCGATGATGGGAAAACTCCTGGCACTAAGAAGCTGGAGGCAGAGCCTGTACCAGAACGTGCATGGCCAACAGACGAAATGATCGACGCTTTTCTAGACGAGATTCGGCTAAAATGTAAAGCGGACCAGGAGCGCGAGATGGCCACATCGGAAGGAGCCAAATGCGGGCAGCTAAACGAAAGAGTTGAACTACCAGAGCGGAAGGCATCCGAAATAAACAAGAAGATATTCAAGACGAGAAAAAGGTTTGCCAAAGCCATGTCACTGGGGATGAAGCTACCGCCCTCGGAAGGAAACACACACGATGGGGTGGAGAGGCACCCTGATTATTGCGCATATCACCGGAAAATATCACACCCCACGGAGGAGTGCGACGCCTTTAAGATATGGTGGCAAGGGTATGTCGCTCGTCGGCAACATGTTAAGCGCATGAAACGCAAGAGCCGTCGGGAGCGAAGAAGTACTATCAATGGGCACGACAGAGCTACTGGCGACTGTTACATGGTAAACGCCAGGGGGTCACAAGTTCTCACCTTTGGGAGTGACTCTGATGAAGAAATCGCTCTGGGCCCTCTCTTCAAAGAATCCGTGTTGGGGAAAGAGGAGGAATCGGAGATCTGCGAGAACATTCAGCTGCGCAATCGCACACTCCCAAAAAAGAATCTCGGGCCCGGGAATAGAAAGGATAAGGGAAAGGAAAAGGTCACTGAAGATATCACTTTAGATGACCAAGTCATGAGAGAGCTGGCTGCCAAAGACCCTCCTAGGAAGGGTAAAGTGGACTATAACATCCTCGCGCACCTAAGGAAGCTACCTTCTCAGCTTAGCATTCTCGATGCCCTCCTATTATCAAAAGAAGCGCGAGACTCACTAATTAAGGCGTTACAAGAACCTGAGCAATTCCAAGCCTTCCTCACCACTGAAAAGATGAAGGATGAACTGGAGGAAGTGCATACAGCCGACATCACTTTCGGTGATGAAGACCTCCTTCTCGGGACGTGCGACCACAACTGTCCCCTATATATCTCCGGATACTGCCATGATATCAAGATAGGCAAGATCCTGGTGGATAATGGATCCTCCGTCAACCTTCTTAATGTTCGGGTGTTGAAGGAAATCTGCATGAGCGTGCAACACTTCGCTCGTGACAAAATTACTATCTCCGGTTTCGATTCACAATCGTCACGGACTCTCGGATCTGTGATACTAACATTACGCTTTGGACTTCTCGTCACAGACATCAAATTCCATGTCATTGACGCCAAGACCTGCTACAACGCCTTGCTCGGCCGTCCTTGGCTACACGAGTACAATATCATCCCTTCTACACAACATCAGTGTATGAAGTACTTTAAACATGGTTTTGAGTATACCGTAATAGGTGAGTTAAACCCATTTTCCGTGAACGAAGTCCGCAAATACGAAGATGCGAAGTACTTTTTGCCAGATTTCGAGGATACAGAAAGGTGTCGCAACCCGGAGAACAAAACCGTCGCCACCATCCCCGTTTTCGGAAGCGACACCGAAGAAGAGGAAGAGATAGTTTATGCAGGGCCATCTCAACGCAACAACCTGGGGACGCCCGCCCCCGTGTTGGTCTTCGGAAGTGATTCAGAAGATGAAGTTAATGCTGTGTTCTCCAATCGGCTGTCAATACAAGCACCCCCTGGCGATGACCATAGTTTGCAAATCACCATGGTACCGCGAGAACACTACAAGGATCTCGACACGCTTCAGGCTCACAATGTGCAGGACCTGCAAACATTTTACGTCCCTCCCAGGCGAAGGGGTGAGAAGGTGATCCTATTCTACCGATCCTCAGAGTCGAAAATAGAGAAAGAGAGCTGGCATGGCGCGGATGCTACACTTGACAGGCTCCAACCCATCCGTCTGCCCAGATACTATACAAATGGATTAAAGAAGCTATTGAAGCGCCAAGGAGTACCCTTAGAACAGACCGTTCGGCAGGCGCGGTTCTACAACAGGATTTGGGATGTCCCCGGGACTCAACGCAAATTGCCCAACGGGAAGATGGAAACACTCGGGCTTGGATACGCAAGAGCCGGAAAACGGGAACGGGCTCACAGCAGCTACGCTATATATACCTTTGATGAAGAGGAGGACGCCCTGTCAAGAGATGCCAACCCCCCATCAAAACTAGACCCTGCGATTAAAGCGCCGAGTCTGTCGTTTGAAGAACGAATGGGCAAGCCTATCAGGAAAATGGGTCAGAAAGCTCGGGAAGACCACAACCGCGAAATGGCCATCTACGAGAAGGCCAGGACGCAACGTCTATTTCAACGTGCTGCAAAAGACAAAGACGCTTATCCTCGTCAATCCGCTGTACGAAAGGCCCGACGCAGAGACGGAAATAAATCAAGAAGCGGCTCGGGTTTGTCCCTCATGAAGAAGATGAGTCGAGCGTACTCCTTCCCCCGAGACAAGACGGAGAGGTTACTCAACCTCGCTATAAAACATCAAATGATCACGCTTCCAGAATCTAGACGTCCTGAGCAAGCTAGCAAGGCTTCTCATCTGAGTTATTGCTCTTATCACCAAGCCATAGGACATCCTACCGAAGACTGCTTCACCTTCAAGAACTGGGTCGAGGACCAGTACCGACGGGGCAGATTCGCTTTATCCGACGGCTGGAAGGTAACGCCGCCGCAAAAGCACGAGCCCAAGGCCGCAAGAGCAGAACCGGGTCCACCTCAGTCCAGGGAGCGGGTTCGCACTTGTTATACGATTACGATATTAGGAGAAGAGCCCGAGAACGTAGATGACCTTCCCCGGTGCTTTAAGAACAGCGATGATGAGGTGATCTCAGAATTTCCGCCCGCTCCGAAAGAACTGGAAGATGGTATACATACTACTGCAGATAACCTCAAGAAGATTGAGTTGGGATCGGCAGACGACCCGCGACCGACATTTGTCAGCGAGCTGTTATCCGAAGAGAGGGTGACTGCGTTAAAGAACGTGCTTCTACGGCATAAAGATTGCTTCGCGTAGAACTACTCCGAGATGCCAGGATTAGATCCGGAGATTGCTGTGCATAGATTAGCAATATCCCCAGATATCAAGCCGGTCAAGCAGGCGCCAAGGAGGATGCGACTCGAGCTTGAGATGAGCATCAACGCCGAAGTCAAGAAGCTGATCGATTCTGGATTTATCCAAGAAGTCCAATATCCCGACTGGATCGCTAATATCGTCCCGGTAATGAAGAAGAATGGGACGGTACGCATATGCGTGGATTTCAGGGATCTCAATAAAGCCTGTCCAAAGGATGATTTCCCAGTACCAGTAACCGAGCTAATGATAGATAACACGTCCACTCATGAGGTTTTCTCCTTTATGGATGGTTCGTCAGGATACAATCAGATAAAGATGCATCCCGAAGACCAGAAGCACACCGCTTTCCGCACCCCTTTGGGTATATTTTGCTACAGGGTTATGCCCTTTGGTCTAAAGAACGCTGGCGCTACCTATCAAAGGGCCATGACAAAGATCTTTGATGACCTCATACACGACGTCGTCGAGTGCTATATCGATGACCTCGTAGTAAAGAGTATGTCATACGAAGATCATTTAAAGCATCTGGAGGCTGTATTTCGACGCCTTCGGCAATATAATTTGAAAATGAATCCCCTCAAATGCGCGTTTGGAGTCTCCTCGGGCAAATTTCTGGGATTCATCGTTCGACACCGAGGTATTGAAATAGATTCGTCAAAGATTAAGACGATCATGGAAATGCCTCCACCAAGATCCCTCAAGCAGTTGCGGTCTCTCCAAGGGAAGCTCGCATACATCCGGCGGTTTATCGCTAATCTTTCGGGCAAATGCCGTCCTTACAGCCACCTGATGAAGAAGGGAACTCCATTCGCTTGGAATCACAAATGTCAAGGTGCACTAGACGAGATCAAGCAGTACCTGCAGAACCCTCCGGTGTTGGCCGTGCCGGTCAAGGGAAAACCCCTCATTCTTTATACGACCGCCCTCGAAGGTTCCTTGGGCGCGTTATGGGCACAAGAGAACGATCAGGGGAGAGAGAGGGCACTCTATTACTTAAGTCGAGTTCTACTGGGGCAGAAAGCAACTACTTTCCCATTGAAAAACATTGCTTGGCGTTAATCTTCGCGATAACAAAGCTCAGGCGCTATGCGTTGGCACATGAAGTCCGTCTCATTTCAAAAGTGGATCCCCTTAAATACTTGATGTCGAAAGCCATATTGACGGGACGACTCGCTAAGTGGGCCCTGCTCTTGATGGAGTTCTCGATAACGTATCAACCTCTCAAGGCAGTGAAAGGCCAGGCCATTGCCGACTTCCTCGCCGAGCACCCGATACCGGCCGATTCTCCTCTGAACTGTGATTTGCCGGACGAGCATGCATTTGATGCGATTAGCGGCGGAAGCGCCCGATGGGAACTCTATTTCGATGGAGCGTCCTCCATAAAGAAACAGAAACAAGGTATCCCAATGATCAAATCGGGGATAGGCCTCATCTTTGCAACTCCATAAGGAGGGATAATGCGCTTCGCCTTCTCCTTAACAGAGCCGAGGACAAACAATGAAGCTGAATACGAAGCTCTGATAGCAGGCCTCGAGATCGCCATCGACATGGGAATTGAAGACCTCCTTATATACGGGGATTCTCAGCTAGTCGTTAGTCAAGTAAATGGTGACTACCAAACGTGCAAGCTGGAGTTGGTGAAGTACGGCGAAAAGGTGCAACAACTATTGACCCAAATTCCCTCCTATACTTTGGAGAACATACCGCGCGCGGAAAACAGCAAAGCAGACTCGTTGGCTAAACTTGCTAAAGAACTGGCTGACGAGAACCTCGATGACGTCAGAATCGTGGTACAAAGCCGTCGAGTGCTCGCCCCGGCAGAAATATCTCCGGAATCATGCGAAGAGAAGGGAGCGACTGAGCAGACGACCCTACAAATAAAAGACCATAAGAAGGCCGAAGACTGGAGGGAAGTCTTCATAGACTACTTTAAGTCCCACCGAATGCCCAAAGAAGCGTCCTCAAGACATCAGCTCATGAAACGAGCTCTATCTTTCGCTTTCGTCAACGATATTCTATACAAGAGATCGTTTGATTCTCTATGGCTGAGATGCTTAGGACCTGACGAAGCAGAAAGAGTCATTCAGGAAGTTCATGACGGACTTTGCGGTTCTCACCAAGCAGGCCCAAAGATGAAGTTAAAAATTAAACGGATGGGTTATTACTGGCCCACGATGATCCAGGACTGCCTCGAGTATGCGAAGCAATGCCACTCATGCCAGATTCATAGAGACTTCATCCACCAACATCCGAATCCACTGCACCCAACGCTGGCTAGTTGGCCATTCGAAATGTGGGGGACTGACATAGTCGGCCCTATTGAGCCAGCATCATCCCGGGGACACCGTTTTATCCTGGCGACAACTGATTACTTCTCCAAATGGGCAGAAGCAGTACCACTGAAGGAAGTGAAGACGGAGAATATCCTCCATTTCTTCAAGACGCACGTCATCTATCGGTTCGGAACTCCACGGCGGATTATCTCCGATAATGGGCCGGCCTACCGAAGCCATAAGATTAGCCGCTTCGCACAGTAGCACAGTATAGAATGGAGATATTCTTCGGTTTACAACCCACGAGCTAACGGTCTGGCCGAGGCCTTCAATAAGACCTTGACGAAGATCATAAAAAAGACCGTTTCCAGGAATAAGAGAGACTGGCACGAAAGGCTGCAAGAAACCCTTTGGGCTTATCGAACTACATTCAAGACGGCCACAAACACAACGCCGTATGCGTTGGTATTTGGGACGGAAGCAGTGCTCCCCCTCGAGATAGAGTTACCCTCTCTACGAGTAGCAGTCCACCACGAGCTGACGAACGAAGAAAATGCTCACCTTCGGCTTGAGGAGCTTGATGCCCTCGACGAAACCTGGCTCATAGCGCAACAACATCTAGAGGCCTACAAAGCAAAGATGACGCGCTCATACGAAAGATTGACCAGGCCGAGGACATTCCGCCAAGGCGAACTCGTACTAGTGGTCAAAAGACCTATGATCCCCAATCGTGCCAAGCGAGGAAAATTTGAGCCAAACTATGAAGGCCCGTACATCATAGACAAGGTCTACCAGGGTGGAGCCTACCTACTCATGGACATGCACGGTGAAAGGCCTTTCAGGCCAATAAACGGCCGCTTCTTAAAGAAATACTATGCTTAATAAGCCACAGCCTGGGTCAATGATAGATGACGACGACTATGTCCGCTCACTATCTTCCTAGGCTCAGACTTTACAAGCAGCAGCCGGCCTTCCCATAACGACGGACCGAAACGTCCTTAAACTAACGGCGGACCGAAACGTCCTTAAACTATCGACGGACCGAAACGTCCTTAAACTAACGACGGACCGAAACGTCCTTAAACTATCGACGGACCGAAACGTCCCTAAACTACTACCGCAACATCCTTAGGTTGACGAGATGGATAAAAAAAAAAGAAGAAGATGAAAAAAAATGATAAAAAAAAAACGGTATGTCCATAAGCAAAGTGGGCACAGATGAAAACCCGAAAGGGCTCCGTGAGTAAAAACAGCAGGGCTGCCGGCAAGTGTTCATGAAAACCCGAAAGAGCGCGACCTTGTAAAAAAAAAAGTGAAAAAGAATAAAAAAAAAGGTATGTCTATAAGCAAAATGGGCACGGATAAAAACATGAAAGGGCTCCGTGAGTAAAAACAGCAGGACTACCGGCGAGTGTTTGTGAAAACCCGAAAGGGCGCAACCTCGTTAAAGGACACTTACAGAGTCCTCTCGACCTTGTAAGGAGAAACCACCTGCGTGAGATCCTTACGACTCACAAAGGAGAAGCACACTTAGGGATCCTCATGATTCCTAAGGAGAAAATGCACTTACGAGATCCTCACGACTCGTAAGGAGAATTCTCTTATGGGACCCTCACGGCTCATGAGATTTGAAAGTCTTAAGTTACAGAAACCTGAACCTGTTCTTAAGCAAATCCTCCACAACCTTCGATATTGCCCTACAAGAGGCTCAATACCGACCCTTGTATACAATCCACGGGCGCGAATAAACATTTCCCCAGCAAAGTCCAACCCTTATAATTCCTCTCGACTTATAAGGAGAAAACCCTCTTGTAGGATCCTTACGACTTACAGAGGAACATACACTTAGGAATCCTCACGATCCCTAAGGAGAAAATACACCTGCAAGATCCTCACGACTTGTAGGGAGAAATACCTTTGTGAGACCCTTACGGCTCACGAAGTCAAAAGCCTTGGTCGACAGGACCCTTAACCCTGTTTACTAAGCCACCTTTGTTCAATATCGACAGAAGCAAATGATGATTCGCTCCTGGCAACATCCCAGTTGCAGCGATGCTGATGCCGAAATCGGTGTCCAAAATCCGAGCTTGCGGCGAAAAAGCTAGCAAGCCACACATGCCTACAAAATAGCCGAAATGATGGGGCAACTTGCAATAAAAAGCAGCAAGTAAGAATGAAGGCATAAAAAAATAGCCGAAATGATGGGGCAACTCGCAATAAAAAGCAGCGAGTAGAAAATAAATAAATAGCCGAAATGATTGGGCACCGCGAAAAATAGCCGAAATGATGGGGCAATCGCGACCTTCGCGATATAAAAGTTGAAACGATAGAGCATCGCGGAAAAAGAAATAAAATAAAAATAAAATGTATGCCTTACAGGTGATGTTCCATCACACCCTGTATACAATCCAATGGCATAAACAAAAAGGGAACGTACCTCCCTCCCCCAGGTTTCACTAAAGAACGAAGCTAAATCTCGACGGGTCACAAGCGGCCTAGAGATCATCCCAACACTCGTCTAGTAACAACGGACACAACTTCAAGCTAAGCGGAACAGTGACAACTCCCAGTTCCATGGCTCGGTGGTTACATATCACCAACAGTCAAACCTTCATCCCGTGAAATGCGGATATATTCAGCAAAATTCCTGGTTACGTGGAACGCGGATAATGTCACTCTCTGACCCCGTGGAAAACATCCAGAGCGGATCCTGGTCCTCGCAGAGCACGGCAGTGAACCCGTGCGAAGCATCCAGAGCGGAGCCTAGTCCTCCCCGAGCACGGCAGTGAACCCGTGTGAAGCATCTAGTGCAAAATTCCTGGTCACGTGGAACGCGGATAATGTCACTCTTTGACCCCGTGGAAAACGTCCAGAGCGGATCCTGGTCCTCGCAGAGCATGGCAGTGAACCCGTGCGAAGCATCCAGAGCGGAGCCTAGTCCTCGCCGAGCACGGCAGTGAACCCGTGTGAAGCATCTAGTGCAAAATTCCTGGTCACGTGGAACGCGGATAATGTCACTCTTTGACCCCGTGGAAAACGTCCAGAGCGGATCCTGGTCCTCGCAGAGCATGGCAGTGAACCCGTGCGAAGCATCCAGAGCGGAGCCTAGTCCTCGCCTAACGCGGCAGTGAACCCGTGTGAAGCATCTAGTGCAAAATTCCTGGTCACGTGGAACGCGGATAATGTCACTCTTTGACCCCGTGGAAAATGTCCAGAGCGGATCCTGGTCCTCGCAGAGCATGGCAGTGAACCCGTGCGAAGCATCCAGAGCGGAGCCTAGTCCTCGCCTAACGCGGCAGTGAACCCGTGTGAAGCATCTAGTGCAAAATTCCTGGTCACGTGGAACGCGGATAATGTCACTCTTTGACCCCGTGGAAAACGTCCAGAGCGGATCCTGGTCCTCGCAGAGCATGGCAGTGAACCCGTGCGAAGCATCCAGAGCGGAGCCTAGTCCTCGCCGAGCACGGCAGTGAACCCGTGTGAAGCATCTAGTGCAAAATTCCTGGTTACGTAGAACGCGGATAATGTCACTCTTTGACCCCGTGAAAAACGTCCAGAGCGGAGCCTGGTCCTCGCCAAGCACGGCAGTGAACCCGTGTGAAGCATCCAGAGCAAATACCGGACTGTGGAGTCCCTAAATCCATGGACTATGACGTCCTTAACCTCGACCGTGATGTCTTAAAACTAACGATCAACCACCCCGATTCCCTACGGATTCTGCCTTGGTCTAAGGGTACATCTCTTCACTCCTTTGATGCCCGGCGTTGTAATTCCTCAACGTCTTCAAAGAGGTGACGGGTCCCTGCAACCAAACACCGGACTGTGGAGTCCCTAAATCCACGGACTATGAGGTCCTTAACCTTGACCGTGATGTCTTAAAACTAACAGCGGACTGTGGAGTCCTTAAATCCACGGACTATGAGGTCCTTAACCTTGACCGTGATGTCTTTAAACTACGATACCTTAATAGACCCCTGACTCCGTGAAACACGGATAAGGGTGATCACATCCGGCACTTGCAGGCCCTCACGACCTGTAAGGAAGAAAAACTCTCTTGTGAGATCCTTACGACTCTCAAGGGAAAACTCGCTTAAGGATCCTCACGATCTCTAAGAAGAACTTACACCTATGGGATCCTCTCGACCTGTAGGGAGAAAAACTCTTTATGAGACCCTCGTGGCTCGTAAAATGCAAAAGTCTTAGGAAGCAGATCTTAACCCCGAATCCTAAGCCATTGCTGTCCTGCAAGGAGATCAAGATAGAATATCCGCAGAATACATTCAATGAAAAGGAGACACATCGTTGAGAGAAAAAAAAATGTATCTTTTATTCATAAACCAAAATGGGTACAAGGTACAATTCATGAAAGAAACAAAAAGAAAATACTCTCATCCATGAGTATGTACAAAAAGGAAGGAAAAGATACAAATGTTTCAAGCCGGCGGGCGATTCAGCAGCTTGGTCAGCTCATCCTGCTTTTGTTGGACCACGGCTTCATGACGCAAGATCTCCAAAAGACGAGCCTCCGCCTGAGCTTGTTGGGCCTGATATGAAGCAAGCCGGGCTTCAAGCTCTTTCTCAATGGCCTTATGAGCCTCGACCCTCTCACAAGTGAACGTGGCAGCTTTATCGAGAGCCACAACCTTATGTTCGCTACGTATCGCTCTATCAGGCCACGTAAGCTCGCTTTCGTAACCACAGCAAACGCGCTCACATCGCCTGATGTGAAAGGCAACAAGAAAAGTTTCCGACATATTTCAAGCATACTTTCGCAATCATATGAGTATTCAAAAAGGGAATAATAATAATAATAGCGTTTGCAATCGCATGAACGTTCATAATACCCAAAATGGTCTGATGCGCAGGAAAGTGATGGTAGCATTTGCAATTAAAGAAAGTTCTCATGAGAAGAATACAAAGTTTATTTATGCAAGCGGAAACATACATACTAGCACCAAGCCTACACGGAATCTCGGCATAAAGCGTAAAAAAGGAGGGACTAATTTAAAAATGTTCTACGCTAACGGAAAAGGTCACCAAACATGGGATCAACGGCACAAGGGTTAATGAAACAGAGGAAAAAATTCTCCATCTCTCTCTCTGCTTTCTCCAGCACGTCAAAGCGACGGTTCTCACGAGGAGTCGCTCCCCATCGATTGGCGCCGTGTTCGTCCGTGAAAGCAGACATAATAGCTCGCCGGGCCTTGAGCTGGCTCAGCAGATAAATTGAGCAATCCTTCAAAGCCTGAGTAATCAGGCACGCTTCATGAAAACCCTCGAGCTTTTCTTCTGCCGCGTCGAGCATCGCCAGGGTCATCTCCGCCGGGTGAGGAGGGATGTCGGCAAGCACGGCCTTGAGAATCATCCGGAGCCAGAGAGAACCCATCGGGAGGGGGGACCCCCTACGGATCGAGAGTTCATGCATGGCTGAGTCGCATTCGTTGTCGGTAAGGAGGGGATCCACCAACCGAGCAGCAAAGCGGGGGACCATTTCCTCAATAGGAACTTCCCATGGTTGTCGACGAGCATGAGGGCGATTGCAGGCCATGGCGCTCGTTTGTTTCTCAAGACAAGTTACTCCAAGATAAAAAATAATAATAATAATAATATAAATCTCTTTGTGAGAGGAAAAGGGAAGCTATAGCCTCATATATAAGGAAATGCATTAAGTGCTGTGCGCGGAAAATCTTGCATGGTGAAACTATTTCCAAGGCCCAAAAAAGGAAAGGCATCGAAAATCAAGGAGATGGAACTATTTCCAAGGCCCTTTTTTCTGCGTCCAATATTGTGCGCTGAAAATAGGGCATGAGAAGATTTTGTGAACAGCCACATCAAGGGACCCTACGTGCAGACTACGTGAGGACTAAACCTGATGTACACTAAAAAAAAATGGAGTAGCACCCTGCATATTGAAAGCACCAACAACAAAAGTAGCAAAATGATAAAATCCCAGAGAAAAGACATGCAAACATAGAAAGACATAATAACAATTGTCACTCATACTTCAAGGGGTTCATACAAAATACAGAGGACACATTTACAATGGTAAAACTTCAGATGCGGGAAATGGGTTGAGAAACTCAAAATTAACTTTATTCAAGATTTTCCAAGCATTTCGAACCTCCCGAGTATGCTTCCTCTCACGATCACAAGCATCGGGGTCCTCACGAATGTCCTCCACCCTCCGATAGGCGGCAAGTATGGCCGACTGCTGGAACATCTGATGCAGGAGATCAATGAGATTATCCCGCCTTCTCTCTGAGATCAAGTGCATCAGATACACCGAGTGTACTTTATCCTCGGCGGCGTCCAATGCCCCAAGCGGCACACCAGCACAGAATAGAGGGAGAGCCTCCCTGATCGCCAGCACGATCAGCCTCAGAAGAGAAGAGCGACGGGGGAGTAGCCGATGGTTGTACTCATCAAAGCGGCTCATAATCTCGGCACATTGAGCATCGGTGAACTCCTGGTTCTGACTGCGGCCCAGTGCACGAATATTCCCATAGGAAATGATCTCGTCAAGACCATACAGATGGGCATCCATGATACCTGAAATAAAGGTCGTGAGATTCATTAGAAAACTCCTGTTTCATTAACTGCAGAAGAACAACCTCGGGTCAAGAGACCCCAGGAAGCCTCCGCATGAAGAAATCAAGTCCTTCATTGGAATTAAAATTCCTTATTAAAAAAAGGGAATTAAATTCCCAGAAACATTTTGGATGGAAATTAAATTCCATGGAGTTGAAACGCCATCATCATCTCCCTAAAGATCATCTAAACCCTAAAAGATCTACAGTTTGAAGGTTAAGCGGTTCTTATGGGAAAACATGAAGAGAAAAGGGTAAAAACCCTTGTTTTGGATTTAAAATCCAGAGGAATGTGAAGGTCCATCGTCTGTCCAAGAACATTACCTGAGGAAAAGAAATCTTTTCGAACAGAGTTAAACTCTGAAGATTGTTTCAAGGCAGAGAACTAAGCTCTGGAAGCGAGAATTAAATTCTCAGAAAGAGTTCTCAGAAGAAGAAGATGAGCAAAGTGAAGGCTCCTATGAAGAGACAAAGGTATTTATAGAAGGCAATGGAAACGTTTCATCTCCCCAGATCCCTAAAGGAATCCAACGGTCCCAAGAGGTGACAGCGTTGCACTCACGTGCTGACACGTGAGAACAACGCTGTGGGGGCATTTGTTTCCTGATTTAAAATCAGGAAAGCTTATGGAAAAAGCTTGAGAAGAGGGTCACGTGCTTACACGTGACCAGCAGTCACGTGTTGGCACGTGACACCCAAAAGTACCGGCAAAGCAAGTTCAGCTTCCTGACTACATCAAAGAAAAAAGGGCTTAAGAAAGGGTCACGTGCTCCCATGTGACCAAGGTCACGTGTTGGCACGTGACATTTTAATGCGGATTCAAAGGCACATCGGTTCCCTGATCAAGTCAAGGAAAAAGAGTCCAGATCAGGGTCATGTGCTCACACGTGACCATGGGTCACGTGGTGGCACGTGACGGTTAAGCAACAACCAGAAGACAGCGCAAAAGGAAAGAAGAAGGCTCATTCCAAAGGGGGTCACGTGCTCACACGTGACCATGGGTCACGTAGTCACACGTGACCGGCTTTCAAAGCCCATTTTGTCAACAGAATTAAATTCTGAAAGAAATTCAAATCTTTCCAAAGGAAAGCGGCTATCTGGAACCAATCGAATTAAAGATTCAGAGGTGATGAAATATCATCTATCTATGGGAAAATCTCGGGTTTGGAAAGATTTCCCCTTTAAATCTAACCGAAACAACAAAGGAGAATCCCTGGATTTGAAATCCAATGGTGAATAAAATTCACCTAATAATCCAAAGGTCCAAAACGAATGATGGATGCAAATCAAATCTCTCATGAAGATTCATCAAAAACTGATTGATTCGGCTGCTTCTCCTATAAATAGGAGCCAAGAGACACAGAGAAAATATATACAGAGACAGGGAGAGAAAAAAAAAAGGAAGAGAGCTTCGATACTTGGAGAAACTTAGATCTTCTGCAAAAACCCTAGGTAAGAAATGGAAAAGCTCCTTGAAAGAAAAAGAGAATTTAATTCTCAACAGAGTTTAACTCTGATACATAAAACAGAAGAACATATTTCTTCTCTCTTTGATAGAGGATCTGCAAAGTGCACATCTCCCCTTGAGGTTGAGAATTTAATTCTCAATGGGTTGAGATCCTGCCATGCAGATCCAAAACATAGAGAGGGAATGGCAGCACAAGAATTTAATTCTCACAGAACTATAGGAATTTAATTCCTTTAAAATAAAACTAGGGCTTGACCCTGTATTATGGGAATTTAATTCCTTCAGAACAAAAAGAAACAGGGTTTAACCCTAATTAAGAACCTAGTTCTGTTGGAACAGCGGGGATTTAATTCCCTTGATCATAACTTAAAAGAAAGTGGGAATTTAATTCCTTAAAAGCTTTTATTAGGGTTTAACCCTATTCAGTTCTTCACATATATGAAGAATTTAATTCCTACAGAAAATTCAGAGTCCAACTCTATTCAGAATATAAACCTTCGAAAGGAAGTAGGAATTTAATTCCTCTGAAATTACTGTCAGGGTTTAACCCTACGAGGAACTTAATTCCTGAGAAAAGGTTAACAGGTCCTCTAAAACAACATACATAGAGGCAGGGTCACGTGTCACCACGTGACCCCCCAAGAGATCTACAGAAAGCCCCTTTGAGGCAGCACTCCACGTGACCCACGTGACCCTCGGCAGAAGCTCTAATACATAGGCATTTGAATGCCCATCACGTGATGGCACGTGATGCTCTGAAAGACGCGATAATCTCAACAGAATAAATGAAGGGAGGGCGCTCTCACGTGCTGCCACGTGACCCCTCTTGCCTTAGTGTTTAACACTAAATTGAAACTCTCGAACCCAGTGTTAAAACACTGTTGGGCCTTAGTGTTCAACACTAATTAAAAAGCTTTATTTGCAGTGTTCAACACCGATCTGTTTTAGTGTTTAACACTAATTTGAAAAGCCTTGTTGCTGGTGTTTAACACCAATTGTCTCTTAGTGTTAAACACTAACTTGTCAACCTCATTCCCAGTGTTCAACACTAACTGCTCTGTAGTGTTTAACACTAGGCTTTGGCCCAATTGGCCTAAATGGATAGAGGCAAAGCTTCTCCTGATTGGACTTAGCCCAAGATGGCCATAAGTCCTCAATTTGTGATTAACTGGGCCAATGGGCTCATAACATAATTAATCGGTCTTGATCCCAAATTGGGCCAAGGACTATTTAATCCACTCCGGTTCTAGGGTACATCTCTTCACTCCTTTGATACTTGGCATTGTAATCCCTCAATGTCTTCAAAGAGGTGACGGGTCCCGACGACCACACATTGATATGGACTGTGGGGTCCTTAAACCCATGGACTACGACGTCCTTAACCTTGACCGAGATGTCTTAAAACTAACAATGGACCGCAATGTCCTTAAACTACCCATGGACCGCAATGTCCTTAAACTACCCATGGACCGCAACGTCCTTAAACTACCCATGGACCGCAACGTCCTTAAACTACCTATGGACCGAAATGTCCTTAAACTAGAACAATAGAGCCCCGTATGCTCTTTTGTCGGATCTAAACGATCCCGTTTAAGTTGATCTTAGCCTCAAAGATGGCTAACGTATCCTTAAACCTTCAAACAGACTGGACTATGAATCCCCCCAATTAACTCTGGCTCGAGGGTACATCTCTGAACTCCTCTGACATCCGTCGTTGTAATCCTTCAACGTCGTCAGAGAGGTGATGGGTCCCGACGGCTATACACACGATGGACCACTATGTCCCTAAACTGGAACAATAGAGCCCAAACGCTCCTTTGTCGGATCTAAACGATCCCGTTAAGTTGATCTTAGTCTCAAAGTGAGACTAACGTATCCTTAACAAACGTTTGAGTTGATCTTAGCCTCAAGTATGGCTGACGTATCCTCAAACTAAACCCCCAAACCCAAATCTAAGATAATATGGATTTGGACTAGTCCACGCCCTACGGACGACGACATAACTCAGTCTCCGTAAACAATCCACGGGCAACAAAACAAACACCCACGACACGAAGTGACCATCTGGAGAAGGAGAAAGTTGTTACCGCAATACGGTAGCGTAATTAACTGCAGGGGCTTGCGCCTGCAGGGAAGAGTGTCCCCACAATCAAAAACCCCTCAAACGAGGGGGAATCTGACGAAGTCTGCTACATCGGACGCATCCGTCTAAACCTTCGATATACGGTGCCATAAATCAACTTGGTATCTTCGGAGAGGTGGACGGATAGCACCAATTAGCATCTGCCCCGAATCTCAGGCAAGACGTCATGTCGCGCCGTCTTTCGGAGGGGAACAGTTTCCTTTCTCTCTCTCTTTGGCAGCGACCATGGCCCGACCCTCGACTATGACTTAGTAACCAAGTTAACCGAACTTTCTTAAAACTCTAGCTTTTGGATTGTCTGAGTTGCATACATCATTGTCATTCCTTTTTTTACCCTTTGCTTTTCTCCAAAATACCCCGTATCACTGCGAACATCCACTTCCATTGGATAAATCCATCGTATGGTTATATACGAACTCGAAGGAACTTGTTCCAGATTCGAGGATGGATTCTGGTTCTGGAGAGATTGAATAGGATTATTCAGTTGTCTTTTCCTTTTTACCTTCTCTCAGGTTATGAGGGCTCCTAGGATTAGGGTACAGTACACCTATTACACTTATTGGATAGTCTTCTTCCAAACCATAGGCAGGTGCCGAAAGGTAGGGAATGAAGAAAACCAATTAGCCTAAGTGTGGTGTACAGAAGGTAATAAGTAAAGACAAATAAAGGGATTAGAAAGAGGGCAAAGTAATTGTGACTGCTATCATTCACTACCAAACCAACTATTTCATCGCCACTCCTATTTCACCTTTGTATTTCTCCAGAACACTCCGTATCACTACGAAGATCTACAGTTACTTGGATGATCCATCGTATGGTTATATACGAACTCGATGGAACTTGTTCCATTTCGGGAATGGATTCTGGTTTAGGAGAAATAGAATAAGATTTATTCTATTGTCTTTTATCATCACCTTCTCTCAGGTTGCAAGTACTCCTAGGATTAGGAGAGTACACATATTACGCTTATTAGATAGTCTTCTTCCAAACCATAGGCTGGTGCCGAACGGTAGGGAAGGAAAAAAACCATTAAGCCTAACGATGGTGTACAGAAGGTAATGACTAAAGATAAATAAAGGGATTTAGAGAGATAACAAAGAAATATACGGTTATAGTCATGAATCTGGATAATAGAAGAGGCATTACTAGGAATACCCGGATACCCCTTCGAAACATATTCATGTTTCAGTTTCACTGTGTATTGTTAATAGAAAACTGATTTCCCAATTAGTCCTTGCTCCAGGGTATGTATTTACCAGGTATGATTCTCACATCTGTATGGTTTTACAGATGATGAGTGGGAGTAAGTTCTTGGGAATTAGGTGATCATCCTCATTATATCGGAATTCGTTGTAATTGGTGATATTTAAGAAAATCGCCTGGGTACAGTTTCAACCTGCGATGCATAGGGTTTGAGTTATTAAACTCAGGGGACTCATACAGAGTATTGTATGTTGTCCAGTGTCCATTAGGACAAAGGGGTTGGTCCTCGTACTATATTATGTTTACATATGACTTCTCTAGTTTTAGACATGTGTTTCGTAGAAATACAAGATCCAAGTTTGAGAAGTTATAGGTATAAGAATAAAGTAGAGAACCAGGTGTAGCAAGTATCGGGATTCTTCAAGGTGATCGAAAATGTAGATACTTGTGGTTGGTATTCAGTTGATAGTAATGGTTTAGAGAACTTGTTTCTTTTTCAGGTTACTCATAATTGGATGCACTCCTAAGTTGAGTAATGCTGATCAGTTTCTCTCCATTTAGTTGACATGCACTGGAGACAGCTGCATGATTTGAATCTGGTTCCAATTAAATCAGTGCTTCTGTTTCTATATTGTATATAGAATGGATCATATCTTAACGATGTTAAGGTATATGGAGTTGTCTGGCTTATGCTTAAAACCAGACTCTGGATAACTCAAGGCATGTTTCTGTAATGGCAGTTTGTGGGTTGACCCTGGCTTTGACGAGGGTTGACTTTTTACCATCAGGATGATCAATAGTGATATTGTTCTTAACTCGCCACAGTTTTAGTAAAATGGACTTTTTCAGAAAACGGTAGTGGGAGTATAGTAGAACTGGAAGAGATTCCAGAACCATAAACGATTATGGAAAATTTAATAGGACCTAAAGATTCAATCAGGTTTGACATTCCATTAGCCACTCCGCAGATATGGTGGGTAACCTCAGACACCTGAGAGGTATTTCGGTAGCCTCAAGAACAGTGACAGGGAGATTCTTGTTTACCCAGACTTTCCGTTACTGCTGTTCCAGACTATGAGAGCCGGTATGAGGATAAGTATAGCGTCGTTCTAAACTAGTTTTAGAAGTGCACGTGTATATTATTTTGCCAGAGGGTTGTCGTAGTCAGTGGGAGCAGCGGAAGCATAGTGGACAAGTAGCTTATGTCTATTTATAGACTAAAACAGATATACCGGAGATAGATCATTTATTTTTGATGTGACAGTCATGGCTTTGACTTCATCAGAATAGGGGATGGATCTGTTAAGAAGGTAGTAGGGTGTGATGTTCTTGGATGACATACACATTGTAGGAAGTGAAATTCCTATACTACGATCGGTTATACTTAGGTTGTCACAAAATGGTTTCTCCACATTGGATATGGATATTATATCAGACATTCTGGTTACTAGATCTATGGTTTTAGATCTAGATTTGGGTAGTTTCCTAATCTGGGTACTTAGACAGCATTCTAAAGGTATTTAGAATGGACGACTCCTGACATGGTGGTGTACCAGCAGGTGATGGAGTCACCCTCTCTAAAGGTATCTTACAGGCTAAAGGGGAGAAGGATGTGCATGATTGGCAGATCACTTGCTTAGGCAATTGAGTTGATCATGAGATGTCAAGTACCACACCGGATGTTGTTTTTGCACTAGATGCAATAAGATGATATTAATCCAATCCTGAAGAAACGTTCGGAAGTAGTTTTAGAACATAAGTGGATGTTTTAAGGATATGATAATGATAGCCTCCTTCGGGAAACAGTTGTCATTCCAGGCTTCCAAGGTGACCTGAATGATAAAGTGACTGTCAGAGTTATAGTTTTCCCTCTGACGAGGGGCAGTAGTTTGGACAGGTGGTCCAAGCGGATACTGAGGAAGGCATAATATAGGATACTGATTAAGTTCAGTTGACGATACAGTCTAAAACATTTGGATTTGGAGTTCATTCGTGAACTAGGTCCCATCAGATATCCAGACATATTCTAAGACAGGTACTGCTCATTTCGGGAGATGGTTTTCTCTACAAACTTGAGATATAGAGAGACATAGAAAGAAACATCAGAGCGGATCCACTCACTGAGGCTTTTTCTCGATCACAAGAGTTTCACAAACAAGCTTTGTGAGACTGATCAGTAGAGGAGTTGGGTGTTCGGTATCACACGGGCTGTGAGTATGCGACATCGCAATAATTAGCCTTAAGTGCAAGTGGGAGATTGTTGGATATAGTGCCCTCAAAGTCAATTATTGGATCGCAGGTACGTAATTGCAATGATTGAGGGAGGACCTATACCGGTAGGACAGTCTTACTCGAGATGATAGTATGCTATCTGGTTTATCTTTATCAAACGTGTACTGCTTTAGGTGACATGATATATCACTATTGTACGTTGATAGAGCCCATAGGATTCTTGCTTGACTACCAACAGTATGATGGCGATCATATACGTAAGAGTTGGGTAGTCTATAAGCACATCCTTAAAAGTGGTCCCTAGTCGCGGGAGTTTCGAGATAAGGCATCGATACTCCGGAGTAGACTAGTGTATACATTCGAGACCCCGATGAGGGGCGATGGTCGGTCTCACAAGCCATTGGTGTCAGTTGGTTCACCTAAGAAGTATACAGGTGCTCATTGGGTTATGAGTACACCGGACAGGACTCGCCGGGAATATGCTAGCTGGTTTTTGAAACCCGTCGTCAGATAGCAATTCCCAGGTGACATGTGTACAGGTTAGTCTATTGACCTGAGATCGTCATTTGTCTCGTGTGAGTTCCCACTGTACTTTGATTATTACGCTACCACGTCTCAAAGGATGTAAGTCTACGGTAGCGCCCCGGCCGTCGTCCGAGGCCAAAATGCGGAAATGAAACTTTTTCAAACTAGAAACCGGCGTTATCGTATGCTTAAAACCCGGATCGAACCATTTACCTACAACTAGCTATCTAGAGAAAGGATAGAAAGGCTATACCGATCGATCCGTGTCTTTCGGTCTTTCGCCACTATCCTAAGCTCCTCGCGGCATCTCCGGTCTTGATCTCCTCGTCGGAAAGGGCACTACATCTACGAGTCTTTTTACGGGCTCCCGCTTCATCCGAAGCAACTCGGGCACGAAGTGTGCTAGCCGACGTGTCCAAGGTGTTGTAGAGAATGTTTGTGATCACTTTGTCTCTTGCATCCATTGCTTGGATGGAAGTTGAAGGTGTTGCCATTAATGGAGATAATGAGCTAGAGGAAGAAGAAGAACAAGAGGTTTCTTTTCCTTTTGTTTTGTGATGGAATGATAAAATGAGGGAGAGCTCTAGCATAAAAAATACAAGACCAAAAACTCCTATATGGCAGCCCCTCTCTCTTCTTATCATATCATCACAAATCAAGCTCATAATGTGACACATGCACAAGAAAAGAGACCATGAGTCACCACTTGTGCATGTGTCACAATAAATACTCCAAATCATGATATCTAGCTCATAATTACTATTTACAAACATTAATCCAAATGTTTGCAACAATAAAAAGATACGGCAACATCTAAAGTAAACTCGTGACGGATCACAAGGATACCCCTCACCTGTATATACATACCTGCATCCGCATTCCGACTGAATGCGAATGCAACGAGACTAAAACAACAAATCTAATACTAGGATCCGGCTTAAACCAAAGCCAAAGTATGATCCGCCCGATCATGATCTGTACACTACTGCACGTATATGATCGGACCCTGCCATATATCATACAGCCTCTACAACGTTTCGCCCAAAACTTGAGAAACTGTCTATGGGGACTCTAAAGACTCGTCAATAATTTGGCTGTGGATTTAACCACTAGCACGTCAGAGGTATTAGCCGTACGTAACGGGCTACCAGGTATTGACCAAAAGGGAGGTCGATGAGCGAACTCATCCTGACACCCAACTGAGCCTGTCAGTGACAATATCCGTACAGTCCGGTCTGTTCGTCTATGAGAATTGCATGTCGGGCCTAGGGGGTTAGTAATAGTCAGACCCCCAAAAGCGGTACAAGTCGTGTCGGAGTGTAGCCCAGAACACCCTGAGATACTACTGGAATACCTACCAGTAAATCTCCTGCCTTGGCCAAGGACTTCGTGTAATGGCTCTCCTAGACACAGCGCGATCTCACCCCCAATACCGGGAGAGACGAAACCCCTGCCGATCCGCTCACTGCCTCCATATGGCTCGGGACTGTACCCAACTAAAACCTGTTTGCACGACTCCTTTGAGCCGTGGTAGGGTAGTAATCAAAGCACAGTGGGAACTCACACGAGACAAATGACGATCTCAGGTCGATGAACTAACCTGTACACATGTCACCAGGGAACTGCTATCCAACGTCAGGTATAATACCAACTAGCATGTTCCCGGCGAGTCCTGTTCGGTGTACTCATAACCCAATGAGCACATGTATACATCTTAGGTGATCCAACTGACACCAATGGCTTGTGAGACCGGCCACCGCCCCTCTTCGGGGTCTCGACTGTATACACTAGTCTACTAATGGAGTATCGATGCCCAGTTCGAAACTCCCATGACTAGGGACCTTTTAAGGATATGCTTATAGACCACAGCTCCCACGTATATGATCGCCATCATACTGCTGGCCGTCAAGCAAGAATCCTAAGGGCTCTATCAACGCGCAATAGTGACCTGTAAGGTCACCTGAAGCAGTACACGATGATAAAGATAAACCAGATAGCATAGTATCATCTTGAGTAAGACTGTCCTACCGGTATAGGTCCTCCCTCAATCATTGCAACCACGTGCCTGTGATCCAATAATTGACTCTGAGGGCACTATATCCAACAATCTCCCACTTGCACTCAAGGCTAATTATTGCGATGTCGCATACTCACAGCCCGTGTGATACCGAACACCCAACTCCTCTACTGATCAGTCTCACAAAGCCCATTTGCGAAACTATTGCGTTCGAGGAATAGCCTTAGTTAGTGATCCGCTCTGATGTTTCTTTCTATGTCTCTCTTTATCTCAAGTTCGTGGAGAAATCCATCTCCCGAGATGAGCAATACCTGTCTTAGAATATGTCTGGATATCTGATGGGACCTAGTTCATAAATGAACTCCAAATCCAAACTTCTTAGACTGTATTGTCAACTGAACTTAATCAGCATCCTGCGCCACACCTCCCTCAGTATCCGCTTGGATCACCTGTCCAAAATACTGCCCCTTGTCAGAGGGGAAACTACAACTCTGACAGTCACTCTGTCATTCAGGTCACCTTGGAAGCCTGGAATGATAACTGTCTCCCGAAGGAGGATGCCGTTATCATATCCTTAGAACATCCACTTATGTTCTAAAACTGCTTCCGAATGTTTCTCCAGGATTGGATCAATATCAACTTATTGCATCTACTGCAAAAACAACATCTGATGTGGTATTTGACATCTCATGATTGACTCAATTGCCTAAGCAAGTGATCTGCCAATCATGCACATCCCTCTCCCCTTTAGTCTGTAAGACACCTTTAGAGAGGGTGACTCCATCACCTGCAGGTACACTACCGTGCCAGGAGTCGTCCATTCTAAAACACCTTTAGAATGCTGTCTAAGTACCCAGATTGGGAAACAACCCAAATCTAGATCTAAAACCATAGATCTAGTAGCCAGAATATCTGATATAATATCCATATCCTATGTGGAGAAACCACTGTATGACAACCAAAGCATAACCGATCGTAGTATAGGAATTTCACTTCCTACTCTGTGCATGTCATCCAAATACCAAGACATCACACCCTACTACCTTCTTAACAGATCCATCCCCTATTCTGATGAAGTCAAACCTATGACTGTCACATCAGAAATAGATGATCTTTCTCCGCTATATCTGCTTTAGTCTATAAATAGACATAAACTACTTGTCCACTATGCTTCCGCTGCTCCCACTGACTACGACAACCCTCTGGCAGAGCTATATACACGTGCACTTCTAAAGCTAGTTTAGAACGACGCTATACTCATTCTCCTGCCGGGTTTCACAGTCTGGAACAACATCAATGGCAAGTCTGGGTAAACAAGAACCTCCCTTTCACCGTCCTTGAGGCTACTGGAGTACCTCTCGGGTCCCTGAGGTTACCCACTATATCTGTGGAGTGGCCAATGGAATGTCAAACCAGATTGAATCTTTATGTTCTTATCAAATTTTCAGTAATCGTTTGCGGTTCTAGAATCACTTCCAGTTTTACCATACTCCCACTACTGTTTTTTGAAAAAATCTATTTTACTAAAACTGTGGCGAGTTAAGAACAATATCACTATTGATCTTCCAGATGGTAGAAAGTCAACCCTCGTCATAGCCCGGGTCAACCCACAAACAGCCGGACAACTCCCCGTACCTTAACATTGTTAAGATATGAACTATTCTATATCCAATATAGAAAAGAGGCACTGATTTAATTGGAACCAGATTCAAATTATGCAGCTGTCTCCAGTGCATGTCAACTAAATGGAGAGAGGTCGATCAACATTACTCAACTTAGGAGTGCTTCCAATTATGAGTAAACTGAAAAAGAAGCAAGTTCTCATAATCATTACTATCAACTGAATACCATACACAAGTATCTACATCTTCGATCACCTTGAAGAATCCTGATACTTGCAACGCCTGGTTCTCTACTTTATTCTTATATCTATAACTTCTCAAAACTTGGATCTTGCATTTCTACGAAACACATGTCTAAGAACTAGAGAAGTCATAAGTAAACAGAATATAGTACGAGTACCAACCCCTCTGTCCTAATGGACACTGGACAATATACAATACTCTGTATAAGTCCCCTGAGTCTAATAACTCATTCCCCGTGTGTCGTAGGTTGAAAACTGTACTTATGGTTAAGAAGAATTACACCGCTATTTAATGCTCCTTACCTAACCATCCACTGATATAGGTAAATGTCATAGACATAATTTCAAAAAGTTATATCTCACTTTATAAAAATAAACATACAGATATATCAATTTGAAATTGGTGCATAACAACGGATATTCAAAACCAAATATTTGTCGTCCGGCAAACAACCCAGGCGATTTCCTCAAATATCACCAATTACAACGAATCCCGATATAATGAGGATGATCACCCAATTCCCAATAACTTACTCCCACTCATCATCTGTAAAACCATACAGATGTGAGAATCAAACCTGGTAAATACATACCCTGGAGCATGGGCTAATTGGGAAATCAGTTTTCTTTTAACAATACGCAGTGAAACTGAAACATATAAATATTTCGAAGGGGTATCCGGGTATTCCTAGTAATGCCTCTTCCATTATCAGATTCACAACTGTAACCGTATATTTCTTTGCCATCTCTCCAAATCGCTTTATATGTCTTTAGTCATTACCTTCTGCCCACCTCTTTAGGCTAAATGGTTTTCTTCCTTCCCTACCGTTCGGCACCAGCCTATGCTTTGGAAGAAGACTATCCAATAAGCATAATGGGTGTACTCTCCTAATCCTAGGAGTACTCGTAACCTGAGAGAAGGTGAAGATAAAAGACAACTGAATAAAACTTTATTCCTATTTCTCCTGAACCAGAATCCATCCCCGAACTGGAACAAGTCCCTTCGAGTTCGTATATAACCATACGATGGAGTATCCAAATAACTGTGGATCTTCGTAGTGATACGGAGTGTTCTGGAGAAATACAAAGGTGAAGTAGTGTCACGACCCAAGAATGGCCCGTGACGGCCCTAATACTACGCAACGCCTAAAGACGCAACGTAGTAAAAGAAAGCCAAAACCCAGAAATCTAAACCAAAAAAAATACGGAAAAGATAATATAAGTTTTGAAACATTTGAAATCGCAACCCAAATTCTTTAAAAGTCTTGCTTTCTTTCTTTAAAATTTAGCAACACCCCATTTTTATAAAGACTAGTCAATATGAATACAACAGAAGAATAAGGACAGTAGAGAAAAAGCTGTATATATAAAGACATCAAATCCACCATAATACACACTACGTCCTCACCAAGTCTCTATGTCAATAATACAACAGTAGATGGAGAGTACAATACAACGAAGGTACAATATATAATACAGATAACCGTCGAACCCACCTATGCAAAATGGTACTGTGAGCTGATGCGGTATCTGTAGCAAAAGATGGTAGCTGGATAGCTGGATAGGGGAATAGCCTGCCTCGACTACTCTGGGGAAAAACCTGAAACACCTGTGGCACAACGGGGGTGAGTTGCCAACTCGTGAATAGTATAAAACATATGCAGGTAATCGCAGGAATGTACGTACAGCATGAATCTAAGATATGCGATTACAATAATAATATATCATGCAATGCTGAAATAGGGAGAGTACACTAGCAGGTACAATCAATATGTGAAGCAATGATGGCATGATAGTAGTATGCAATGTCTATGCAATAGAGATATGAGAAAGCAAATATGCAACTATCATAAGGGTACACTACAAGTACTACCAATATATGAATCTGTGCATAAGATAGGTAATGGTGAGGTGTAGGGTGGAATATGTCATTTTCCACGGAAACCTGACGTCGTGGCAGGATCACAATCCACCAAGATACTCCAATCCCAAATCCTCAAACCAGGCCCCACATTGGCACTCACATCAAATAAGTCTCACATCTCCTCAATGTACAATGTCGAGTAATCTCCTATATCCCGAATGTACAAGTCACCAATCACATAGGTATATCCAATGTCCAAATCCCAATGAATCACCTAGTATCCCAAGTCCAATCTCAAGTAAGTTTCTAGCATCCTAAAGGTAAATATATGTACAGAAATAAATATGATGGGGGCAATACACATATATTAGCGTCCCATTCCACTAATATTGGTGTAAGGGTATATATAACAACGGCTAAGTCCCCTGTTATATATACAAAAAGGGGTTAAAGAAATATCATGAAACCGTGTGCCAAGCATCGACACAGAAATCCTCGTATATGGGGCTCCGTCAGTCCGGATCAGCCCACGGGGTCCGTCTGCAGTGTCGGCCCTCGGCCTCGACAGTACAGGTCATCCCGCATCCACCTCTCTACTCTGGCCAGTAGCCTCCAGACAACTGCCAGGTCCAAACAATCACCGGTAGGTACTCGCCCGCCTCCAGGCTCAATCGGCAAACCCATCGATCTTCTTGCCGAGGGGAACCATACCGGGCCCCACCATGTACTCTCATACGGCAACCACACATCGTATGGAGCATAAAATCAGCACCGATAAAACTCATGGGGGACGCTCGAAATATCATATCAAGGAAACCGGGTTGTTACATGTATGCATAATTTCATGAACTCCCGCGGTTCCCAAATCCCGAAAACATCATATAAAATCCAGATAAACAATGCATAAATACAGGAATAAATGTATGCGATATATCTGAATGCGAGCAGGTAAACACAAGTATATAGCTGAACCAGATGTATGCGAAATCATGATAAGGTACAGCTAAGTAACATCAGTAAATGTGAATATGCGACAACAACTGAATATGTATCTAACATACAGGTGTAGCAAAGTATAGGTATCTACCTATAGGAACTGATGTCGTATACCCCCTGGGTATAGTAACATATGTAGGAAATCCCTCCCGGTATAGGTAAAATATGTATGAGGTATACCTGTAGCTGTATCGCAAAGTGAAAATATACCTATCACTAAAGGTATGATACACTATAGGTATACCGATAAGCTAGGTGTCAAGTATGGCAAGCAATGGTAGCTATAAGGGGTAGTGTGTGACATGGCAATTATTGACGGTGTGTGTGTAGCATGCAATCCGTGCTCGTGCAACATGAACCGTCAATAATGTGTGCAGTGTCCTACGGCTGCTAGTCACAGTATATAGCTATATCTAGGAAATGCAGTAAGGCGCAATTCTACAATGACGTAGAATGTGCGACAGGAAATTGAATCCTAGCCCAGACGCATAACGCCATGCGGGCGATTCCCCTGTAGATGTTATATCTACTCACCTATACTCCACGCTGGGTGAATCCTATCACCTGCTCCCCCTGGCTGTGTCCGTCTGCAAACCTGCAAATACGACAAGAAATCACATATAAGTCAAATATCTCGCGAAACGTGATATCGAACCAAAACGAGAAACTCGCGTCGCGAACTAAACGCGCGTGTGCACGATACGCTGAATCGTGTGTGTACGCGTCTAAAACCCATCGCGACACGCCGCGATACGCTGGATCACAGAACCCACTCACGTATCGCGCGTATCGCGCAAACACAACTAAACACAAAAGCGACATAGGATCCCAGATTTTCCTACAGGCAAGATATTACAAAACTAGACATGTCAAGGACCTAGAGAACACAGCAGGAGCCCTACACCAAAACCCCAACACCCATGCTCCCCACTGGGCCGCAAATTGCGGCCAAAACCAGGAAATTGGCGGCCAGATTTGAGAGTGGTGAGGTCGGGCTTTGATGGTGGGGTCAGGGTGTTACTAGTAGGCTGGGGTCCACTCAATTTTATCCTGAAGTCACCCGGGTAACAGCAGATCACAGATATCCAATAAATCACTTTAAAAACACCAATTTGCACAATATGGAAAGTCTATGGTATTTTAGTGAAATCTGGGGATTTCTCAGAAGAAGTGGCCTTATCAACACTACACTGAGCTAGGTTAACCAACACAATCAAGACTTAACCAAAATCCCACACAAATTACCTTAATTAACACCAAACTAGCAATAATCGCACACCGAAGCTAAACTAACATACAACTAGGAAAACTAGGAATTGGGTTCAGAAATATACCCACAAGGATCCTAGAAAGCTGGTGAGGAGGTGTATGGAGGAAGAAGTGAGCTGCTGCCAGGGCTGGGGCTGCTGCTGCTACAGCTTCTGCTGTTGTTGCTGATCCTGTTGCTGCTGCTGTTGATGAAAATGATGATGATAAGTTGCTGATGATGTTGTGGTTATTGTTGTTGTTGTTGTAGTGTTGTTGTTGCTGCTGCTGCTGTCTCACTGCTGCTGCTGCCTCCTTGCTGCTGCTGCCCTTCTTGCTGTTGTTGTTGCTGCTACTGATGTTGCTAATGTTGTTGGTGATGCTAGCTGCTGCTGCTGGAGCTCTCTCTCTCTCTCAGGTGAGTGTGTGTGTGAGTGAGTGAGTGAGTGAGTGAAATGAGAGAAAAGAGAATGAGAAATGAGTGCACTAACAAAGCTAACCCCTCCTCTCTTCTCACTCCCTCTCACTTCATTAAATGAGGCATGGGCAAAGTCATGATGCCCATGCTCTCTCTCTCTCTCTCTCTCTCTCAAGGTCAACACAAAACAACTAATAAAACCCTTAATAAAATTCATTTTCATTAAAACAACCATGCACTACAATTAAACCTAAAAGCACTTAATACAACCTTAACACTAGATTAGAGAAATGGTTAGTTAACCATGGTTGCTAATCATGGTTAAACACCAAAAACAAGCCTAGTTATCATGCACAAGTGTGTGTGTGCCTAACAAAAATATAATAAAATACACAATAGTTAGGATAAAATATTTAAAACTTAATTTGGTAAACTTTTTATTAAAAACCACACATTAAAATATAATTAGCTATAAAACACATTCTAAGGTGTTACAATCTCCCCCCTAAAAGAAATTCGTCCCCGAATTTAAAACTTATACTGTTACCTGTACCTTCAAAAAGAAGATTAAAATCCTCAAGTCTCGCTCGCAGCCTCCCAAGTGACTACCTCACTATACGGCTACGTCCAAGAAAACCCTTCACAGATGGCAAGACCTTTGACCGACGTTTCTCCACCTGTCGAGCCATTAACACACATGGCTGCGGGCGAACGAAAGATCGCGTCCAGCTAAATGGTCTGGTGCCAAATCATGTGAGAAAGGTCATGAAGGTAATTGTAAAATATCATCACAAGGAATACGGGGTGAAAATCCAATAATCTGGGCGGAAGTGCCAAATTGAAGGCAACAAAACTAACTCGCTTATAGGATCTAGAAGGACCTAAAATCCTGGGACAAGCTTTCCAACATCCAGCACGTCGTTCATCGGAAAGTCCATAGGAATACATGATCTGTCCCTGCGAACTCGAGTCTATGACTATCACAGTCGTCATAAGACCTCAGTTCGAAATGGACAATCCCCATCCTGACCTAACACAACTGGACCGTCTCCGAAATCTCTAGACTAGCTGGGGTCCAAAGTCCTACTTACGCAGAGTCAGAAAACAACAGGCTGGCGATCGACACGATCTAACCCCTAAGCCTAAGGGTGGCCAATTGGAGTGTCTCCTGATAACATCTATCGAAGGAGAACCCTAACGATGGCGAGTGACGATCCCAACTGCTGACGACAAACACACCACTTAAACAAACAACTGAGCACTGAGTATAACCGGATGACAAGAATCCGAATGGAGTCACACCCTAACTAACTGGGTAGAAACCATAACGGAATTCATGGAGATCTGCTCCCATTCCTGCTTCGGAAAGGTAAAAGATTGCAATCCTCCAGCCGGCCTCAGATGCTCGACCCAAAGCACACAGCAAGACAGACACTTGAAACGAAACCTGAAACTTCTCTTTACATCCCTGTCCACTCGTAACTATCTCACAAGTCGCGCCAACGCTGGTGGACTTGAATGCATAGAGAGAGTTGATAGATGTGCATGTTCTAGGATTACACGTCTCTACCTGATAATGGCAAGTACACAAACGTGTCCCTAACTTAGCACATCATTGTCACAATCAAGGTCTCCGAATCATTATCCAGCCGAATTTGCTCAAGTATCTCTGACGTACGAGCTTCGACGGGCAGTGTCTCGCGAAAACGATTTAAGGAAAGTGGTCGGGCGCGGACATGAGCAAGCTGTCCCCTCCGTAGAGACGAACTAAGCTATACTCGACGATCACACAAGAACTGTAAATCTGCAGAAGACTAACACAACAATCCAAATCTGCTGCAGGAAGATGTACATTAAGCTCTAGTGGTCCGTGGAAAATCTGACACGACTCTCAAGCAAGTAGTGTCTCCAAATCTCCAACGCAAAACCACCGCGGCCATCTCCAGATCATGAGTGGAATATCCTCCTCGTACTTCCTCCAAATGTAGGGAAAGCAAAAGCGATATCTCTATAGTGTCACCTCAGTACACCCTCGAGCCCACTCAAAAAACATTACAGTTAAACAACAAAGTCGCCCGAACCAAAAGCAAAGAAAGACTGATGCAGTTGTTAACTGAATCTTCAACTGCCGAAAACTCCGTACACATGCCTCAGTCCACAGAAAAGAAACCTCCTTCTGGTCCATTCAGTCACTGGTGCAGCACCACTCTAGCAATCCTGCCTGAAACGGCGGTAAAACCTGCTAAGCCCAACAATCCGCGGATCTCCGTCCTGCACACAAGTCTGGGCCTAAGCTGTACGGCCACGATCTCCCTCGGAACCATACGGAACCGTCTCCCGCGACTACAAGACCTAGGAGTCAACACAAACAAGCCTGAAGAAACACTCCGAGAATTTAGCAAACTGCTGGTACTCTCCCAGTATCTGCATAACAAATCCTCAAGTGCTACTACTGTCCCTCAAGACACATAAAATAGACCAGAGTGTCGTAAATAACACAACAGAAACTGGTCGAGGAACGGCCTGCAGAAATCTGGTTCATCATATCTACGAATGCTGCTAGGGCGATAGTGAATCCAACGACTCACAAAAACACACAAAGCCCGTAGCACGCACAAGGCAGTCTTCGGAACGCCGTCACTCCGAATCCGCAATAATGATGACCTGATCCCAAACACACTTAGAAAATTGTCTCGCACTCTGAAGCTGATCGAAGAAATCGCCACGGCAAGGTGAAGGATACCTATCCGCACCGTAAGCCGGTTCAATTGACGATCCGTCGATACGCAACCCTAAATTGCCGTCTTTCTCCTTGACGAACAGAAATAGGAGTTTCCAAAAGCGGAACACTCAGACGCACAAAACTTCCCAAACCAAAACTCTGCAGCTGATCCTTAAGCTCCCTCAGCTTCGCCGGCTCATCTGGAACAACGTCGGAAAAACTCTCGCACGAAAAGAACCCGGTCCAACAATCCCACGGTGGCTCCGGTATCACGAATGAACGCCAAGAATCCACGCCATCTCCTCAGTAGCCGACTAGTGAAAAAGACTGAATTCAAGCTGTGAGAGGCGGCACAACTATCCACCTGCACAACAAGAACTGACTTGCCGGGGAAAACAAAACCTAACTTGTTTCCACACGGTAGTCCACAGACGCCTAGCACGTAGTTAACCAGTCCGTGCCCAGGAGAACGTCAAATCCAACATCTCTAGAAGGATCAAAACGACGGACGAATCTCTATCTCCTATCCGATTGGCACAAAACTGAAATACGTGTCGCGCAACAAAAGGATCGCTGACAGAAGTTAAAACAACTACTACGACTAATCTACCCAACCACAGTACAAGCAAGAAACAAACAAATACACCAAGAGAACATAAAGCCCAAGGGTACCTGAAAACTCCACATTGGACGTCTGCGCGTCCCGATGAGTAGAAGCAAACTCCTGTGTCTGCCCTCTACTCGCAGCTGGATGAACTCCTCTGGTAGCCTGAGCCCTCTGAGCGAATCTTCCACGTCCACGGCCTCTCTGAAAACGATCATGACGAGGTGCTAAGGAACAATCCCTGACGATGTGCTGAAGGCTCCCGCATCGAACATCCACGTGCTGACTGCTGACCATCCTGGGAATGGAAGCTGAACGACTGTCCTCGTCCTGAGCCTCTGCTACTCCCGCGACGGCCACGAAACCTGTCTTGGCGACCAAACCTCTGTCTCTGGGCTGGTACGCTGGTACGAGTCCTCCACTGTCCTGGAATACGTGCCTCGTCAACTGGAGCTGCAACTACTGGTGCTATGTAGGTGACGGACTGCTGCACACTGATCGTAAGGGATAGCTGAGTAACGGGGGTGACAACCTCCTGTCGTAGCTCCCGAACGACGTCAACTAACGAACTCATCGTCTGGCGGAACTCTTGCATCTCTACCAACAGTCTATCCATGGTATAGGTCGTAGGCTGCTCCGTCTGCACCTGTGCAACTAGAGTGCCATCCTGGTCAGTACTCGTCTCACCCGAGCTAACTCTGACCTCGGCCCTCGTTGCATCACTCTGAGTCCCCATAGTCATCGGCGGCAAGGCTATAAATAGATATAAGATGAGATTCGATAAGAATGAGGAAATCGAATCTCAAAGATATGAATCATCAAGGAAGGGATGTCAAGCAAATTGTACTTAGGTCACTTAATGCAAGGTACCGCGCTGTGGGTATGCTGCAGACATACACACACTACGTTACTCTGCTTAAGCTACCTACTCCATCATACTAAGGTCATCCTACACTCCGAAAGGTAAAACCTAACGCTCTGATACCAACTTTGTCACGACCCAAGAATGGCCCGTGACGGCCCTAATACTACGCAACGCCTAAAGACGCAACGTAGTAAAAGAAAGCCAAAACCCAGAAATCTAAACCAAAAAAAATACGGAAAAGATAATATAAGTTTTGAAACATTTGAAATCGCAACCCAAATTCTTTAAAAGTCTTGCTTTCTTTCTTTAAAATTTAGCAACACCCCATTTTTATAAAGACTAGTCAATATGAATACAACAGAAGAATAAGGACAGTAGAGAAAAAGCTGTATATATAAAGACATCAAATCCACCATAATACACACTACGTCCTCACCAAGTCTCTATGTCAATAATACAACAGTAGATGGAGAGTACAATACAACGAAGGTACAATATATAATACAGATAACCGTCGAACCCACCTATGCAAAATGGTACTGTGAGCTGATGCGGTATCTGTAGCAAAAGATGGTAGCTGGATAGCTGGATAGGGGAATAGCCTGCCTCGACTACTCTGGGGAAAAACCTGAAACACCTGTGGCACAATGGGGGTGAGTTGCCAACTCGTGAATAGTATAAAACATATGCAGGTAATCGCAGGAATGTACGTACAGCATGAATCTAAGATATGCGATTACAATAATAATATATCATGCAATGCTGAAATAGGGAGAGTACACTAGCAGGTACAATCAATATGTGAAGCAATGATGGCATGATAGTAGTATGCAATGTCTATGCAATAGAGATATGAGAAAGCAAATATGCAACTATCATAAGGGTACACTACAAGTACTACCAATATATGAATCTGTGCATAAGATAGGTAATGGTGAGGTGTAGGGTGGAATATGTCATTTTCCACGGAAACCTGACGTCGTGGCAGGATCACAATCCACCAAGATACTCCAATCCCAAATCCTCAAACCAGGCCCCACATTGGCACTCACATCAAATAAGTCTCACATCTCCTCAATGTACAATGTCGAGTAATCTCCTATATCCCGAATGTACAAGTCACCAATCACATAGGTATATCCAATGTCCAAATCCCAATGAATCACCTAGTATCCCAAGTCCAATCTCAAGTAAGTTTCTAGCATCCTAAAGGTAAATATATGTACAGAAATAAATATGATGGGGGCAATACACATATATTAGCGTCCCATTCCACTAATATTGGTGTAAGGGTATATATAACAACGGCTAAGTCCCCTGTTATATATACAAAAAGGGGTTAAAGAAATATCATGAAACCGTGTGCCAAGCATCGACACAGAAATCCTCGTATATGGGGCTCCGTCAGTCCGGATCAGCCCACGGGGTCCGTCTGCAGTGTCGGCCCTCGGCCTCGACAGTACAGGTCATCCCGCATCCACCTCTCTACTCTGGCCAGTAGCCTCCAGACAACTGCCAGGTCCAAACAATCACCGGTAGGTACTCGCCCGCCTCCAGGCTCAATCGGCAAACCCATCGATCTTCTTGCCGAGGGGAACCATACCGGGCCCCACCATGTACTCTCATACGGCAACCACACATCGTATGGAGCATAAAATCAGCACCGATAAAACTCATGGGGGACGCTCGAAATATCATATCAAGGAAACCGGGTTGTTACATGTATGCATAATTTCATGAACTCCCGCGGTTCCCAAATCCCGAAAACATCATATAAAATCCAGATAAACAATGCATAAATACAGGAATAAATGTATGCGATATATCTGAATGCGAGCAGGTAAACACAAGTATATAGCTGAACCAGATGTATGCGAAATCATGATAAGGTACAGCTAAGTAACATCAGTAAATGTGAATATGCGACAACAACTGAATATGTATCTAACATACAGGTGTAGCAAAGTATAGGTATCTACCTATAGGAACTGATGTCGTATACCCCCTGGGTATAGTAACATATGTAGGAAATCCCTCCCGGTATAGGTAAAATATGTATGAGGTATACCTGTAGCTGTATCGCAAAGTGAAAATATACCTATCACTAAAGGTATGATACACTATAGGTATACCGATAAGCTAGGTGTCAAGTATGGCAAGCAATGGTAGCTATAAGGGGTAGTGTGTGACATGGCAATTATTGACGGTGTGTGTGTAGCATGCAATCCGTGCTCGTGCAACATGAACCGTCAATAATGTGTGCAGTGTCCTACGGCTGCTAGTCACAGTATATAGCTATATCTAGGAAATGCAGTAAGGCGCAATTCTACAATGACGTAGAATGTGCGACAGGAAATTGAATCCTAGCCCAGACGCATAACGCCATGCGGGCGATTCCCCTGTAGATGTTATATCTACTCACCTATACTCCACGCTGGGTGAATCCTATCACCTGCTCCCCCTGGCTGTGTCCGTCTGCAAACCTGCAAATACGACAAGAAATCACATATAAGTCAAATATCTCGCGAAACGTGATATCGAACCAAAACGAGAAACTCGCGTCGCGAACTAAACGCGCGTGTGCACGATACGCTGAATCGTGTGTGTACGCGTCTAAAACCCATCGCGACACGCCGCGATACGCTGGATCACAGAACCCACTCACGTATCGCGCGTATCGCGCAAACACAACTAAACACAAAAGCGACATAGGATCCCAGATTTTCCTACAGGCAAGATATTACAAAACTAGACATGTCAAGGACCTAGAGAACACAGCAGGAGCCCTACACCAAAACCCCAACACCCATGCTCCCCACTGGGCCGCAAATTGCGGCCAAAACCAGGAAATTGGCGGCCAGATTTGAGAGTGGTGAGGTCGGGCTTTGATGGTGGGGTCAGGGTGTTACTAGTAGGCTGGGGTCCACTCAATTTTATCCTGAAGTCACCCGGGTAACAGCAGATCACAGATATCCAATAAATCACTTTAAAAACACCAATTTGCACAATATGGAAAGTCTATGGTATTTTAGTGAAATCTGGGGATTTCTCAGAAGAAGTGGCCTTATCAACACTACACTGAGCTAGGTTAACCAACACAATCAAGACTTAACCAAAATCCCACACAAATTACCTTAATTAACACCAAACTAGCAATAATCGCACACCGAAGCTAAACTAACATACAACTAGGAAAACTAGGAATTGGGTTCAGAAATATACCCACAAGGATCCTAGAAAGCTGGTGAGGAGGTGTATGGAGGAAGAAGTGAGCTGCTGCCAGGGCTGGGGCTGCTGCTGCTACAGCTTCTGCTGTTGTTGCTGATCCTGTTGCTGCTGCTGTTGATGAAAATGATGATGATAAGTTGCTGATGATGTTGTGGTTATTGTTGTTGTTGTTGTAGTGTTGTTGTTGCTGCTGCTGCTGTCTCACTGCTGCTGCTGCCTCCTTGCTGCTGCTGCCCTTCTTGCTGTTGTTGTTGCTGCTACTGATGTTGCTAATGTTGTTGGTGATGCTAGCTGCTGCTGCTGGAGCTCTCTCTCTCTCTCAGGTGAGTGTGTGTGTGAGTGAGTGAGTGAGTGAGTGAAATGAGAGAAAAGAGAATGAGAAATGAGTGCACTAACAAAGCTAACCCCTCCTCTCTTCTCACTCCCTCTCACCTCATTAAATGAGGCATGGGCAAAGTCATGATGCCCATGCTCTCTCTCTCTCTCTCTCTCTCTCAAGGTCAACACAAAACAACTAATAAAACCCTTAATAAAATTCATTTTCATTAAAACAACCATGCACTACAATTAAACCTAAAAGCACTTAATACAACCTTAACACTAGATTAGAGAAATGGTTAGTTAACCATGGTTGCTAATCATGGTTAAACACCAAAAACAAGCCTAGTTATCATGCACAAGTGTGTGTGTGCCTAACAAAAATATAATAAAATACACAATAGTTAGGATAAAATATTTAAAACTTAATTTGGTAAACTTTTTATTAAAAACCACACATTAAAATATAATTAGCTATAAAACACATTCTAAGGTGTTACAAGTAGGAGTGGCGATGAAATACTTGGTTTGGTCGTGAATAGCAGTCGTAATTTACTTTGCCCTCTTACTAATCCCTTTATTTGTCTTAACTTATTGTCTTCTGTACACCATCGTTAGGCTAATTGGTTTCTTCATTCCCTACCGTTCGGCACCTGCCTATGGTTTGGAAGAAGACTATCCAATAAGCGTAATAGGTGTACTGTCCTAATTCAAGGAGCACTCGCAACCTGAGAGAAGGTAAAAGGAAAAGACAACTGAATAGTCCTATTCATTTTCTCCAGAACCGGAAACCATCCTCAAATCTGGAACAAGTTCCTTCGAGTTCGTATATAACCATACGATGGTTTTATCCAATGGAAGTGGATGTTCGTAGTAATATGGGGTGTTCTGGAGAAAAGGGTAAAAGTAGGAGTGGCAATGAGGTATGCAACTCTGACAATCCAAAAGCCAATGTTTTAAGAAGGTTCGGTTAACTTGGTCACTGAGTCATAGTCAAGGGTCGGGCCATGGTTGCTGCCAAAGAGAGAGAGAAAAGAAACACTCAGCGTGCACTCTAACCTAGATCAGAATGGTTATCACTTTATCTAATCAGGAAACCTCCCACTGTAACCTCAAATTCTCCTCAAAACCTGAAAGAAGAATTAGTCGGGATCACCCGAGGAGTAAACCAACTCATCAGTGGGAATCGAGATCCAACTATCATCGCATGATAACGTGATGGAATCCACTCACGTTATCACACTCCAGAAGGTATGCGCATATCTGGCAATTTTCAGTTTCTTTAGAAACTCCCGATGTGATTTTTACCCCATGCTCTTATGAACTTGACGAAGGTCAACAAATCATAAGTCACATGTCAAGTTCTACCCGTCATTGTCCAGGTTAATTTGAACCCACCCGTACAAGCCCTTAACGAAGGCCAACAAGGCTATACGACTGTCTCAAACCAACGCATCTATCTCTGCAGCAGAAAGGTAACAAGCAGCTACCATTCACTATGCCTTGATGAAGGCCAACAAACATAGCATGAATACTAAGTGCTACCCATCTGAAATGACGGAGGGCTACGAATGGTTTTTGGCAAAAAACCTTTAACGTAATGAACTTGATATCGTTGAAGGAACCGGATAGCTTTTTATAAAAATATAGTGGCGAAAACCTTTGCTAAAGAGGTCACTCCCGGTGAAGGGATCTCGGCTCTTTCCCCGTAGAATGAGGTGCAGAATATTCCAACTGAATACCACGATGCAAAGCAAAAGGCAATCAGCTATAGTGAAGTTATTACCCTGACGCAAACTTCTGTCCAAGGGGTCACTCCCGGTGAAGGGATCTCGGCCTTTGCCTTGTCGACTGAGGTGCTGGATATTCATAACCGAATACCACTGTGCAAAATAAAAGAGAACATCCTTGCAATAACAGCTTTTTTTTGAAAAATGTTCCAACAACATCAGAATAGGTTTGTTTAGCTTGCATTGATCCGAATCAATGCAGTCCCATCAATTAATCACACCACAAAAGAACGAAAATACGATTTACGTATATGCCATCCGCATTCTCCACTGGGTCCCGTCATCACCCGTTAGGTTACTTAACTAACGACAGAGCGGGGACTGGACTAGCGCGGGCGTAAAACATATACAACATCTACCAGTATATATTTCAATATATAATAATCGCTCATGGCGTGATAAAATGCAATATCACAGAAATGTAATAAGCATCACAGAACAATACAGATAATCTGGGATCCCCGGATTTCATAGAGCCGCTACTGAAACCCGACGTTCCCCTAGTCGTGTGGATAGCCTGTGCAATGAAATCCTAGACCCCTACAGGCGCAGCAAGTTACCCGCCAAAACTTGAAGCGAGGCAGCCCCCTTCAACAATGTGAATAGACCACCCAGCACTTCACGGAATCCGATAACTTGAGCACCCCTTCTTGGGTCAACCTGTACCCCCTACGAGTGCGGCGAATAGCCCGCCAATTCTATAGTGAAGCCCCCTCCGTCTCAAAGCCATGAGATGCGGGCCCGTTGTCCTCTAGAACCCGGCTACCCGTGCACCCCTCCGCGGGGTAATCCTAGTACAGAAAGTAAAATATACAACGGGTACATCGACCTCAGCCCGGTCGTGCCCCAAAAGAATAATATACAAATAGGCAGTGACGGCAGTCCACGTGTCGGACGCTCGCCCCGCAATATCAAATGTACAAATACAACAAAACTGTACTAACATTGCACCTAGGCTATCCACCACGACAAATCCGCAACATCACAGCACAACACAGAACATCAACGTGAATGTCACGTTCACAAATCCGTCTAAAAGGGCTATAGCAATTAGACATGATTTACCGATCAAATGACATTCACGGTCGCAGATATAATGTAAATACTGTGAACTAACATGTTTAAAATTTTCGATCAACAAAATTTCCCGAAGTGGGCCACAAGTACAATACCTAGTACTCAGATAAATCTGGGCCCAAACAAAAAATATCAGAAACCCCATTTCCATGTCAGAGAGCACTGTAGAAATTTTGGTGCCCTAAAGCTACAGTGTTGCGGCGGAACCGTGGCCAATACAAGGGTCATGCCGCGGTTCCGCGGCGCTACAGTGGGTTCAGGAAACCAATTTTCTACAGTGCTCCTAAAAAACCCTGCCTGATTTTCTGCAGCACACTAAATAATTTTTTGACCACAGGAAAAATTCGACAGAAATTGTGACTTGGAAATGCAGTTTTTAGAAAATTCGTTCGATCGATATTTTAAATACGTTAGAGCAAGCTAGTAAAGATTAATGGCGTGGCTCTGATACCATGTAAGTCTACGGTAGCGCCCCAGCCATCGTCCGAGGCCAAAATGCGGAAACGAAACTTTTTCAAACTAGAAACCGGCGCTATAGTATGCTTAAAACCCGGATCGAACCATTTACCTACAACTAGCTATCTAGAGAAGGGATAGAAAGGCTATACCGATCGATCCGTGTCCTTCGGTCTTTGGCCACCATCCCAAGCTCCTCGCGGCATCTCCGGTCTTGATCTCCTCGTCGGAAAGGGCACCACATCTACGAGTCTTTTATGGGCTCCCGCTTCATCCGAAGCAACTCGGGCATAAAGTGTGCTAGCCGACGTGTCCAAGGTGTTGTAGAGAATGTTTGTGATCACTTTGTCTCTTGCATCCATTGCTTGGATAGAGGTTGAAGGTGTTGCCATTAATGGAGATAATGAGCTAGAGGAAGAAGAAGAACAAGAGGTTTCTTTTTCTTTTGTTTTGTGATGGAATGATAAAATGAGAGAGAGCTCTAGCATCAAAAATACAAGACCAAAAACTCCTATATGGCAGCCTCTCTCTCTCTCTTCTTATCATATCATTACAAATCAAGCTCATAATGTGACACATGCACAAGAAAAGAGACCATGAGTCACCACTTGTGCATGTGTCACAATAAATGCTCCAAATCATGATATCTAGCTCATAATTATCATTTACAAACATTAATCCAAATGTTTGCAACAATAAAAAGATACGGCAACATCTAAAGTAAACTCGTGACGGATCACAAGGATACCCCTCACCTGTATATACATACCTGCATCCGTATTCCGACTGAATGCAAATGCGACGAGACTAAAGTAATCCAACAAATCTAATACTAGGATCCGATTTAAACTAAAGCCCACTAGTATGATCCGTCCGATCATGATCTGTGCACTACTGCACATATATGATCGGACCCTGCCATATATCATACGGCCTCTACAACGTTTCGCCTGAAACTTGAGAAACTGTCTGTGGGGACTCTAAAGACTCGTCAATACTTTGGCTGTGGATTTAACCACTAGCACGTCAGAGGTATTAGCCGTACGTAACGGGCTACCAGGTATTGACCAAAAGGGAGGTCGATGAGCGAACTCATCCTGACACCCTACTGAGCCTGTCAGTGACAATATCCGTACAGTCCGGTCCGTTCGTCTATGAGCATCGTATGGCGGGCCTAGGGGTTGGTAAAAGTCAGACTCCCAAAAGCGGTACAAGTCGTGTCGGAGTGTAATCCAGAACACCCTGAGATACTACTGGAATACCTACCAGTAAATCTCCTGCCTTGACCAAGGACTTCGTGTAATGGCTCTCCTAGACAAAGCGCGATCTCACCCCCAATACCGGGAGAGACGAAACCCCTGCCGATTCGCTCACTGCCTCCATGTGGCTCGGGACTGTACCCAACTAAAACCTGTTTGCACGACTCCTTTGAGCCGTGGTAGGGTAGTAATCAAAGCACAGTGGGAACTCACATGAGACAAATGACGATCTCAGGTCGATGAACTAACCTGTACACATGTCACCAGGGAACTGCTATCCGACGTCAGGTATAATACCAACTAGCATGTTCCCGGCGAGTCCTGTTCGGTGTACTCATAACCCAATGAGCACATGTATACATCTTAGGTGATCCAACTGACACCAATGGCTTGTGAGACCGGCCACCGCCCCTCGTTGGGGTCTCGACTGTATACACTAGTCTACTAATGGAGTATCGATGCCCAGTCTCGAAACTCCCACGACTAGGGACCTTTTAAAGATATGCTTATAGACTCCATCTCCCACGTATATGATCGCCATCATACTGCTGGCCGTCAAGCAAGAATCCTAAGGGCTCTATCAACGCGCAATAGTGACCTGTAAGATCATCTGAAGCAGTACATGATGATAAAGATAAACCAGATAGCATACTATCATCTTGAGTAAGACTGTCCTACCGGTATAGGTCCTCCCTCAATCATTGCAACCACATGCCTGTGATCCAATAATTGACTCTGAGGGCACTATATCCAACAAAGGAGTCGTGCAAATAGGTTTTAGTTGGGTACAGTCCCGAGCCACATGGAGGCAGTGAGCGGATCGACAGGGGATTCGTCTCTCCCAACGTTGGGAGTGAGATCGTGCTGTGTCTGGAGAGCTATTACAAAAAATCCATGGCCATGGTAAGCAAGATTTACCGGTAGGTATTCCAGTAGTATCTCAGGGTGTTCTGGGCTACACTCCGATACGACTTATACCGCTTTTGGGGGTCTGACGTTTACCAGCTCCCTAGGCCCGATATGCGATACTCATAGACGAACGGACCGGACTGTACAGATATTCTCACACATAGGCTCAGTAGGGTTTCAGGATGAGTTCACTCATCGGACTCCCTTTCACTCAGTACATAGGTAGCCGTTACGTACAGCTAGTACCACTGACAGCTTGTGGTTAAACCCACTGCCAGAGTATTGATGAGTCTTTAGAGTCCCCCACAGAAAGTTTTCCAGTTCGGGTGAAACGTTGTAGAGGCTGTATGGTTTTATGGCAGGGTTCGAACATACGCGTGCACTTGTACACGTGTCATGGTTCGGACGGATTTTACTAGCGGGATTTGGTTTAAGCTGGATCCTAGTACTATACTGTGTAGATTTTATCTCGTTGCATTTGTATTCGGTCGAAATACAAATGCGGGTATGTATATACAGTTACGGGGTTATCCCGTAATTTTGTTACGGGATCGCTTTTTGAAGTTGCCAGTTTGCATTCTTTATTTGGCCAAATCCCCATTCTTTTCTTTTTGGCTGAATTTTGCTTTGAGGGGCTTATTTGCAAAAGTGGATTTTCATAAATGGGGGGGCCTTTCTGTGGTGCCGGGGCTCCAGCAGCAAGCACAAGGTTCCTTAATTGATTGAGTGTTTTGTGAGCCATCTTGTTGCATTTATTGCTTTGGATATTTGTGTAGATATGGTTGTGATATTTTTGCATATGGTCACCATTCTCTTTTGCTTACACTCACCACCACCATTCCCCATCTATCCTTGGCCGAGAGCACTTGATGGGCAGCCCCATCTTTGTGTGTGTGGAGATTTGATTCATTTCATTTTGCAAAAGAAAATCCTAAGCTCATCTCTAAAGCTCATTTCCATCTCCACTCTAAATGGCAACTTCGATTAACCCTCACCCAATCGCTTGGGTGCTTTGGGACAAATAGTTCCACACTTACTCTACATCAACCTTGGATACGTCGGCTAGCAAACTTCGTGTCCGAGTTGCCTCGGTTCAGAAGCGGGAGACGTATAAAGATTCGTTGACATGGCGCAGTTTTCGGCGAGGAGGAGATCGTAGATCGAGCGAGATCGGAGAGCGAGCTTCGTCAGCGCACCCGCAACATGCTAGGGGCAGAGATTAAAGACTGAAGGACACAGATCGATCGGTATAATCTCTAAACCCCGTTTTCAGCTATCTAGTTTACGGTTAATGGAACGATCCGGAATTCGGATGCGGTTAGCATCAGTTCATAAAAAGTTTTTGTTCCGCATTTGGCCTCGGAAAGACGGCCGGGGCGCTGCCGTACCTTAACATTTGTTGCACCAGATTTAGGTTTTCGTGAGCGTCTGCACTTGGCGTTCGTTATCGTGCACACTATTGCACTAGATGTTTTATATGAACCAGACACACTTGATTTGGGTTTTCGCGCATGTTGGGCTCATGATATGAGATTTTGTGCACACCAGGATGCACTTGATTGAGATTTATATTCATGCATGTTGGATGCACTTGATTGGGATTTATATTCGTGCACGTTAGTTGCACTGGGTTGAGATTTTCGTGCACTATAAATGCATTTGATATTGTTGTCGTGCACATCCGTTGCGCTGGAGAGATGCTTTCGTGCACACCCATTGCACTTACTTTGCTTTTGTGCATATTCGTGGCACTTGTATTGGATTTGGTTTTCCGTGCGCACCAGACGCATGTGATGCTGGATACGCATTTTGAGGCTGATTTTATTTATGAGTATCGCGTTTTGATGATGGATACTATATTGTATAGTAGCCGAGCAGGGCTGGTCCGAGGACTGTGCCTGAGTACTTTTGCATGCATCAAAAGATACCAAGAGGTTTTCAAAATAGGACTATAGTCTCGCTATTTAGTACGTGTCCGCGAGTGACACGAAATTTTATAAAGAGAAGCTTCTGGGATATTTCAAAAAGGCAGGACGTATAAATTGAGCTAAACATATATAGGTATATATTTACTACTTTACAAATGATCGTCCGCCACTTGTGCCGTGAGCTACACATAGCACGGAGATTTAGGAAAGATTTGGCATGAGTTATTCAGCTTTTGAAATGGTTTTACAAAGATGCGTGCTATATACGTATTATGATTTGACTATAGTGCATTTAGATTCCAGTGATGGAATTCAAGATTCGTATTTCCATTTTAACTCCGATGATTGCGTAATGCTTAACGGAGTTTTGATTTTGAGTTTCGTACTCTTTTTCAGGCGCACATGACGCGCTGTGGTATTTTTGTATCTTCCGTGATTTCGGATCCCCGTTGATTTGAGCTGATTATTGAAATGTTTTAATATTTGGGGAGTTAAATTTTAAATTCGGGGACCGAATTAATTTAAGGGGGGAAGACTGTAATATTTCAGAAATATAAAAAATATTATTTTTGGAAATTTAATATTAAAACAATATATTTCGTGAAAACTATTTGATTTATGAATAGGGATTTTTCGTAAAATGGTATAAGTACATACCAATATTTGGAAAATAATCGGAGATTAAAATGATTTATTTATTTTAATGATATTTATCAGATTTTTAGCCAAATCCGTATTTTTACATTTTTTCCATGACTTGTGCATATTGTTATTTTGTGTTTGTGGCTTGTGCATGTTGTGTTTGTGACTTGTGAGATTTAATGAGTAAAGAAAAGAAAGGAAAAGAATAACAAAGAGAAGAAAAGGAAAAGAGAGAAGGAAATTCATGTGTGAATAGAATCAAATTGATGCCTTGGTTAAAATGAGAAGAAACAAAATATATATTTTGTTAGGAGAGTGAGCTTAAGAAGAGAGTGAGGCTAAAAGAGAGAGAAGGTTATACTTGGCTGCCCCATTCCTTCCTCCTCTATTGTTTCTTCATGTATTTCTCCATTTCCCTCATCTTCTTCATTCCTCACTACTCCATGCATCACCTCCAATCCATTCTCAAAACCCTATGCAGCCTTCACATAAAACATGCACAATATCATTCTAAACCCTTATAACCATTCAAGTTTGGATTTTGAAGACTTTGGGCAACTCTAGAAATTTCCTAAGTGGAAAATGAGATAATCCCTACACTTTTAGATTAGAAATCGTATTATTTATATATCCTATTGTAATTTAGAAATTTATTTAGTTAGGTTTTGTGATCTTAGAAAATTCTAAGATGATGTTAAGTGGAAATTGAGGTGTAATGAGTGTTTGCAAGACGGACCCGAGAATAGAACCCAAAACATGGAGTTAGAATTTCCCTGATATCATATTTTGTGGATTTTGTGATGGGATACTGAGATCTGCTACAACCCGGGTACCCTAAAAATTATTTAGCGATTACAGAGAGACGTGCAGATAACCAGGAACCTACCCTAGAAACCCGAGCCCATTCCCTTCTGATATGGTCGCAGATTTATTTCCTAGGGCCGCAATTTGCGGCCACTTTGTGGTGAAATGTGGTGATTTTTGTTCTGTAGCTTCCTTATCCTATATCTAGAGCAACCCTATGTGCAAAATTGGCTAATTTTACCTGAGTCAAAATCTGGGAGTGATTTCTCATGTTGCTAAATTTCATTTTCCAATTCTGAAAACTTGGTTTTATATTTGATTTGGATTCCGTCGTTTGGCGTTTGTACGTCCACGACGAGGGTTATTTGGTAGTGCTTTTCATGCGAAGCTATAGGTTTTAACCTACGAGCGAACCGTGTGCCGTATCAGTTTTCGGATTGGTTTTAATTCCATTGCGATTTTGTGTTGAATTGTAGGTACTTCGTGTGGACTTCCGAGACGACGAAACTCATCGATTTCGGCTAAGCGAGAAGAATTGCTGGTGAGTAGATTCATATCTACGGGGAAGGTCGGGTGGATGGCGTATAGCACCCCCGCAAACATTAATAAAGAATATGCTACGGACATGATTTAAGATTTAGTAAAAGATAATATGATAGAAGTTAACACTAATGGATATTAATAATATAATATAGGTATAATAGATAACATGATGTAAATATAGATAACTCGGATCGATATATGAAAATATGAAATGAGAAGTGAATCATGATAAGTATGAATTGAAAGATGACAAGTATGGGTTGATAATGATAGGATATGAGATCGAGATCGATAAACACGACACGAGATTGAGATACATGTGTGGTGAAATCAATAAGATATGATGTTTATACAAATGTGATTTGAGATATATGTGTGTGTATTTATGAGTAATATGCCGTACGAGACTTTAGATCCGTACCCTCATTATTGTATAGGTCGATAGATTCCTTATTCTGTTTGATGACCCCGTACGATGGATTACCGTACGCAATAAGATGTACCGGATGATTGATCCGCGCTAGTGATTTGAGGATGATTATCGATAATTATTGTCATATCGGATGTTATTAGGCGGGATCGCCGATATAAAAATTTCCACCTGAACCATACCTATTTTCAAAACGACGATGTGTATCGTTTAAAAGTGACCGTATGATTAGTGTGTAGATAGATATACCAATTTATTTTTCATGTTGTGTAGAATATTACCCTCGTGATGTACATGCCACGTGCCGGTATTTAATGCTATATGATATTATTTGCTAGTACACCTGCACAATTACCGTTGATGCGCATGTTACACATACACAGATTTGCCGGCTCACACACATTCTTCATCGGTAACTGCCATATCACTGACATAGTAGAATTGCCATGTCACTTATACAGTAGAATTGTTGTGCCATTTACACAGGAGAACTGCCCTGTCATGATATTAATTTTAAAAGTAAAAGTACATTCATTGTTCAGTACTATCACTTGATATGCTTGCATGATATACTCGATATGCTCATATTACTATTCTATGTTGCATACATCGTTCCTTATGATTATATGCTTGCATGATATACCGATATACTCATATTACTACTCTATGTTGCATACATCGTATTTTATGGTTATCTGCATTGAGATGCTGTTTTCATGAGATCTTTAGATTTGAGAATTGTGGTTATATTTTAAAGGAAATTGCGTATTGTTTTAAAAACCCGGTTTCTCTTGATATGATATTTCGAGACATCCACCATGAGTTTTCTCAGTTCTGAGCTTGTTTTTGAGACCCGATTTGAGGAGTTGGCAGATGTCGTTTACGGGTACATGGTGGACCCAGTATGGTATCCCGGGGCAAGAAATGATTTTTGTGGTGTAGACGATGAGCCTGGCAGAGGGAACACTACATACCGGTGATTGTATAGAGCTCGGCGGATATCCAAAAGATACCGTTTTGGAGTTATGATATGAGATGGATATGAGGGCCGATCTGAGGATGCGGCGCCTAAGATGAGATATATATGAGGGCCGATATGAGTATGCGGCGCCTGAGATATGAGGATTTACGTGTCGATGCTGGACACGGGTTTTCATGATGTTTCGAGTATCGGTGTTGGACACTCAGGTTCCATAATTTTGATGTGTCGTTGATGGACACACGTAGTTGATATCCTCATATATGTATGTGTGTATATATATATATATATATATATATATATATATATATATATATATATATACAGGCATATGTTTTCATGATATTCGAGTGTCAGTGTGGGATACTCAGGTTTCATGATATTGTTTTGTGTCGTTGATGGACATGTGGATGATATCCACATCCATACAGGCATATGATGTCGGATATTTATTTATATTATGTCATTGCATTGACTCGATTGTTGACGTATATGCGTACTTGGTCACCCTAAATATCATAGTATTACCTTTAGGATATAGAGATATCATAGTATTACCTTCAGGATATAGTGACCTAGGAAATCGTTATTTTATTTGATTTCTAGTTGCTGATTTTTTTTATTCATGAGTTGGCAACACACCCCCCGTTGTGCCACAGTTCTTGCAGGTTTGACCGCTTGGGATCAGTTACGGTATTGCTGGCACACAGCTTCTTTCAGGGTGCTTTATTTTGGTAGGTGGGACACATGTTGGATCGTACCCATTCTCGTACTTTATATTCCGTTGTATCTAGATAAACTCCATCAGATCAATCAAATCAGGGATTAGAATTGTATATTGGTAGACCAAGTCGGACTTGGGTATTGTACGAAACTTAGAGCGATGGGTTTATGATCGCTTTTATTGAGTTTTGATATCTTGCTTCTTTATCAGTTCTTCTGGGTTGATCTTCGCCATTGGGCGTCGTATATATGTTATTGCGTGGTTGTTATACCGCCAGTTGGCGAAGAGCTAGCTCCCGCTTGGGATGCCTATATATTGTTGTGTATATGTTTTTGGATCAAAATATATAAGGGAGGTGCTGCCCAAATTTTTTTTAAAAGATAAAACAGGATTCATTATACCTTCATTTCAAAACTGCACCCCCACTATTTTCCGTAAAAAGGTTTAGAATTTCTGGGTTTCGGCTTACTTGATTTATGTTACGCCTTTAGACGTTGCATAATTTAAGTGCCGGTTATGTACTAAATTACGGGTCGTGACATTGACCCACAACGAAATCCATGGAGATCTGCTCCCATTTCCACTCCAGAACGGGTAAAGGCTGCAACTCTCCTGCCGGTCTCTGATGCTCAGCCTTGACTTGCTGACAAGTCAGGCACCTCGAAAAGAAATCCGAAACATCGCACTTCATCCCTGCCCACCAGTAGACATCCCTCAAGTCACGATATATCTTGGTGGAACCGGGATGAACACTGTAAGATGACTGATGTGCCTGCTCTAGGATATCGCGTCTCAGCCCCTCGGTATCTGGTACACACAGACGAGTCCCAAAACGTAGCACCCCCTGGTCATCAATCAAAAACTCCGACTCCCTACCCTGCCGAATATGCTCAAAAATCTCAGACAAACGGGTATCGTCGGGCTGCGCCTCACGGATATGATCAAGTAGAAGTGGATGAACGCGGACATGAGCAAGTTGTCCCCCAGTCGAGGTAAACTCAAACTTCACCCTACTGTCGCACAAGATCTTCCAATCTGCATAAGACTGTCTCTGAACTACGCTCAACTGGGGAAAGCTACCTCCGGCCCTACGACTCAAAGCATCAGCTACTACATTCGTCTTTCCTGGGTGATAAAGGATTTCACAATCATAATCCTTCACGAGCTCCATCCAACGGCGCTGTCTCCGATTCAGATCCCGCTGCTGGAAGATGTACTTCAAGCTTTTATGGTCCGTGAAGATCTGACATGACTCTCCATACAGGCAGTGTCTCTAAATCTTAAGCGCAAAGACCACAACAGCCATCTCAAGATCATGAGTGGGATAATTCTGCTCGTGCTTCTTCAGCTGCCGAGAAGCCTAAGCGATAACTCTATCATGCTGCATCAATACACAACCGAGCCCCACTTAAGAAGCATCACAGTAAACGACATAGCCGCCCGATCCAAAAGGCAAGGATAAAACTGGTGCAGTCGTCAACCGAGTCTTCAACTGCTGAAAACTCTGCTCGCATGCCTCGGTCCAAAGAAAAGGGACCCCCTTCCGGGTCAATCCGGTCAGCGGTGCAGCGATACTCGAGAAATCCTGCACGAAACGACGGTAATAACCAGCTAAGCTTAAAAAGCTGCGGACCTCAGCCACCGATACAGGTATGGGCCAAAGATGTACAGCCTCAATCTTTTTCGGGTCCACACGAATACTGTCTCCCGTAACTACATGACCTAAGAAGTCGACACTATCAAGCCAGAAAGCACACTTCGAGAATTTAGCAAACAGCTGGTGCTCTCTCAATCTCTGCAAAGCAATTCTCAGGTGTTGCTCATGCTCCTCTCGACTTCTGGAATAGACCAGAATGTCATCAATAAACACAATAATGAACTGATCGAGGAACGGCCTGAAAATCCGGTTCATCAAATCCATGAATGCTACTGAAGCATTGGTGAGTCCGAACGATATCACCAAAAACTCATAATGCCCGTAGCGCGTACGAAAAGTAGTCTTCGGAATGTCATCATTCCGAACCCGCAACTGATGATAACCTGACCTCAAATCAATCTTGGAAAAATGTCCCGCCCCCTGGAGCTGATCAAACAAATCGTCAATACGAGGTAATGGATACCTGTTCCGCACCGTAACTCGGTTCAATTGACGATAATCAATACACAACCTCAAACTATCGTCATTCTTCTTGACGAACAGAACAGGAGCTCCCCAAGGCGAAACACTTGGACGCACGAGTCCTCTATCCAGCAACCGTTGCAATAGATCCTTAAGCTCTTTCAGCTCCGCCGGGGCCATCCGATAAGGCGGTATAGAACCAGGCCCCGTGCCGGAGATCAAATCAATGCAAAACTCAATATCGCGCTCTGGTGGCAAACCAGGTAACTCATCGGGAAATATGTCGGGAAACTCTCTCACAATAGGAACCTGGTCCAACGAATCTACTGTGGCACAGGTATCACGAACAAAAGCTAAGAATCCCCGGCGAATCCCCGGCATCCTCTCCTCAAAATCCGACTAGCGCAAATGGCAGAAATCAAACTGTGAGGGGCGGCATTACGGTCCCCCTGCACAACCAGAACTGACTCGCCCGGAAAACAAAACCTGACTGCCTTCTCGTGGCAGTCCACTGACGCAAAGCAAGTAGCTAGCCAGTCCATGCCAAGGAGAATGTCGAAGTCCAACATATCAAGAAGGATCAAGTCGACGGACAACACCGTATCTCCAATACGAACGGCACACGACCGAAACACATATCGCGCAACAAAAGAATCTCCAACAGGAGTGTTTCCCTAATCAGAGCAAAGCTCTGTTCAAATTCCGAGATTTGAAACGAAGCAACGCTTCGTGAAAAGCGCTAGCATGAAATGCACCGACACTAAGAGTCAAAGACTCTGAAACGGCGCTCACGTGCAAAGCACGAGAGCGCTAAGCGCCAAGAGCACTAAGTGCCAGAAGCGCTACACTCTCGCAAGGATTACTTGCGCCTGTTTATAACAGTGTAAGTTCTATAGCACATATGCGCCTGACAGAGGAAGAACAAAAAAATTAAAATAAGAGGAACACTTGACAAATAATGACAAAAAGGAAGAAAACACTTAATTAAACATTTTATTGCAATGGAAATAGATCGCCAAACATGGGATCAAAAGTACAAGGATTTACAAACATATAGATAAAATTATCTAGTTCCCTCTCTGTCTTTTCCACCATGTCAAAACGACGACCTTCGCGAGGAGTAGCTACCCATCGGTTAGCACCGCATTCACCAGCGAAAGCAGAGATGACGACCCGATGAGCCCGTATTTGGCTCAGCAACTGAACAGAGCAATCCCTCAGGGCTTTGGTGATCAAGTGCGCCTCGAAGAAGCACTCGATCTTGTCTTCAGCGGCATCAAGCATCACTGGGGTCATCTCCGCCGGAGGAGGGGGAATATCAGCGAGCACGGACATGAGGATCATCCGAAGCCAAATAGAGTTGGGAAGGAGAGAAGATCCTACACGAGTCAAGAGCTCGTGCAGCACTGCGTCGCATTGGTCATCCGTAAGAGCAGGATTCACCAAGCGCGCAGCGAAGCGAGGAACAATGTCCTGAATGGGCACTTCCCATGGTTATCGACGAGCATGTGGGCGGTTACAAGCCATAGTTAAGATGGTTCTCTGGAAATGAGAAAAGAAAGAAGTATTGCTTCAGATTATAAAGACTAAGCATATAAAATTTTGTTCATAATGGAGCTATATCCAAGACCTAGGAAATGTAAGTTCTGGGGAATATAAGTTTGACATAAAAGGAAGGTGAAAAAACACCTCCAACAAAAAAAGCAACGCTTCATAGCAGCGCCAGATGCGCTGCGCCCTAAGCAGCGCACTACGTGCAAAGCACGTGTGCGCTAGCGCTGGGTGCGAAGCGCCCTAAGTAGCGCACCACGTGCAAAGCACGTGTGCGCTAGCGCTGGGTGCGATGCGCCCTAAGTAGCGCACCACGTGCAAAGCACGGATGCGCTAGCGCTAGGTGCGTTGCGCTCTAAGCAGCGCACCATGTGCAAAATGTTGGAGATAGTGCCCTCAGAGTCAATTATTGGATCACAGGCACGTGATTGCAATGATTGAGGATGACCTATGCCGGTAGGACAGTCTTACTCGAGATGATAGTATGCTATCTGGTTTATCTTTATCATCGTGTACTGCTTTAGGTGACCTTACGAGTCGCTATTACATGTTGATAGAGCCCCTAGGATTCTTGCTTGACTACCAGCAGTATGAGGGCGATCATATACGTGAGAGCTGGAGTCTATAAGCACATCCTTAAAAGGTCCCTAGTCGTGGGAGTTTCGAGACAGGTCATCGATTCTCCAGAGTAGACTAGTGTATACAGTCGAGACCCCGACGAGGGGCGGTGGCCGGTCTCACAACCCACTGGTGTCTGTTGGTTCACCTAAGATTTATACAGGTGCTCATTGGGTTATGAGTACACCGGACAGGACTCGCCGGGAGCCTGCTAGTTGGTATTATACCTGACGTCAGATAGCAGTTCCCTGGTGACATGTGTACAGGTTAGTTCATCGACCTCAGATCGTCATTTGTCTCGTGTGAGTTCCCACTGTGCTTTGATTACTACCCTACCACGGCTCAAAGGAGTCGTGCAAACAGGTTTTAGTTGGGTACAGTCCCGAGCCACATGGAGGCAGTGAGCGGATCTGCAGGGGTTCGTCTCTCCCGGTATTGGGGGTGAGGTCGCGCTGTGTCTAGGAGAGCCAGAACATGAAAAGTCCTTGGCCAAGGCAGGAGATTTGCTGGTAGGTATTCCAGTAGTATCTCAGGGTGTTCTGGGCTACACTCCGACACGACTTGTACCGCTTTTGGGGGTCTGACTTTTACCAACCCCCTAGGCCCGCCATGCGATGCTCATAGACGAACGGACCGGACTGTACGGATATTGTCACTGACAGGCTCAGTAGGGCGTCAGGATGAGTTCGCTCATCGACGTCCCTTTTGGTCAATACCTGGTAGCCCGTCACGTATTGGCTTATACCTCTGACGTGCTAGTGGTTAAATCCACAGCCATAGTATTGACGAGTCTTTAGAGTCCACCACACACAGTTGCTCAAGTTTCGGGCGAAACGCTGTAGAGGCCGTATGGAGATATGGCAGGGTTCGATCAGATACGTGCGGTATTGCACGGATCGTGATCGGACGGATTTTACTAGCCGGTTTTGGCTTAAGCCGGATCCTAGTATTAGATAGTGTAGTTTTGTCTCTTTGCATTTGTGTTCAGTGGGAATACAAATGCGGGCATGTATTTGCAGTAGCGGGGTTTTCCTGTAATTTATTACGGGATCAGTTTTCTGAAGTTGCCAATTTGCATTCCGTTCCGGCCGGTTTTCTTTTATTCCTTCACGGCCGGACCTTTTGATGGAGGGGGTTAATTGCAAGTTTGCAATTAACTTATTTGATGAGGGGTTTCATGCATATATGTGGCTTCCTCATCATGAGCTTCCTTTTGAATCAATCACTTGCCTTTTTCATGATGGTTTTGTGAAGGGATTTGGATTAGATTTTAGTGTGACCATTTCTATATTGTTAATTTCCTTTTTCTCTTCTTGTTAATTATTCATGCCCCTTTTTTTTCCTACCCACTACATGAGAGGGGCTGGCCATATTGAGGGAGAAGAGAGAGCTTCATTTTTGCATGGGCGAAAATGTTTCGTATCATCTTTGATGCTACCAAATTCCTAAGCTCATTTCCATGGTTGATTTCTTCATCTCCATTTCACCATGGCAACCTCATAACCCCAAAAGAGACAAGCTTCTACACTATTCTACAGCAAACCTTGGACGTGTCGTCAAGCCAACTTCGCGCCCGAGTTGCCTCGGTCCAGAGGTGGGAGCCCGTAAAAGTATTCGGCTACGTGGTGCCCTTTTCGACAAGGAGGTGACGGACGATGATTCTGCGGGAGATCGGAGTGGAGACGAAGACCGAAGGACACGGATCGCTCGGTATAGCTTCTCTACTCTTTTCTAGTTTGCTAGTTGCTAGGTTAATGGCCCGATCCGGGTGAAAAGTGCGCGGTGGTGCCGGTTTGCTAGTTTGCAAAGTTTTTGTTTCCGTGTTTCCGGCGTCGGAACGACGACCGGGGCGCCACTGCGGACTTACATTGGTATCAGAGCCACGCCATTAACCTTGCCTAGCTTGTTCTAGTGTGTTTACATGTTCGATCGAACGGATTTTCCGAAAACCCATTTTCATTTGCACAGTTTTCTGTCGAAATTTTTTTGGCTCCAAAATTTTTTCAGTACATTGCAGTGACATGTGCAGGGAATTCTACGTATTCTGTGAAAATTTGGTAGTGTGATCTCACTATTCCACTGAGGAACCGCGGCCAAACCCACGTATTTGCGGCGGTTCCGCGGCCATTTTTACTATTCATTGGACCAAATTTTTGCAGTGAGCTCCTGGGTTGAAAATGGGGTTTTTGGAATATTCTTTTTGGGACTAGACTCTCGTTAAGTGCTATAGTAATGCTTGGGGCCCACTTCGATAAATTTGATCGATCGAAAAGTTTAAACACATTAGTTCACAGTATTTACATTATATCTGCGACCGTGAATGTCACTAATCGGTAAATCCAGTCTATCTGCTATAGCCCTTTTAGACGGATTTACGAACGTGACATTCACGTTGATGTTCTGTTTTGTGCTGTAATGTTGCGGATCGGTCGTGGGGGATAGCCTGGATGCAATGTTAGTACTGTTTTGTTTTATATATACATTTGATATTGCGGGGCGAGCGTCCGACATGTGGACTGCCGTCACTGCCTGTTTGTATTATTCTTTTGGGGCACGACCAGGTTGCGGTCGATGTACCCGTTGTATGTATATCTTACTTTCTGTACTAGGATTACCCCGCGGAGGGGTGCACGGATAGCCGGGTTCTAGAGGGCAACGAGCCCGCATCTTATGGTGTTGAGACGGAGGGGGCTTTACTCTAGAATTGGCGGGCTATTCGCCGCACTCGTATGGGGTATAGGATTGACCCAGGAGGGGTGCCCAAGTTACCGGATTCCGTGACGTGCTGGGTGGTCCATTCACGTTGCTGAAGGGGGCTGCCTCGCTTCAGGTTTTGGCGGGTAACTTGCCGCACCCATAGGGGTCTAGGATTTATTTGCACAGGCTATCCACACGACCAGGGGAACGTCGGGTTTCAGTAGCAGCTCTATGAAACCCGGGGATCCCAGATATCTGTATTTTTCTGTGATGTTGCATTTTATCACGTCTTGAGCGAAAATTATATATTATATATATACTAGTAGATGTTGTATATGTTTTGCAACCGCGCTAGTCCAGTCCCCGTTCTGTCGTTAGTTAGCTAACCTAACGGGTGATGACGGGACCCAGTGGCGAATGCGGATGGCATATACGTACATCATTATATTTTCGTTCTTTTTGTGGTGTGATCATTTGATGGGACTGCGTTGATTCGGATCAATGCAAGATAAACAAACCTATTTGATGTTGTTGAAACATTTTTCAAAAAGCTGTTATTGCAAGGGCGTTCTCTTTTGTTTTGCATCGTGGTATTCAGTTGGAATATCCTGCTCCTCAGTCGACGAGGCAAGGGCCGAGATCCCTTCACCGGGAGTGACCCCTTGGACAAAAGTTTGCGTCAGGGCAATAACTTCACTATACCCGATTACTTTTGCTTTGCATCGTGGTATTCAGTTGGAATATCCTGCACCTCATTCTACGGGGAAAGAGCCGAGATCCCTTCACCGGGAGTGACCTCTTTAGCAAAGGTTTTCGTCACTATATTTTTATAAAGCTATCCGTTCCTTCAACGATATCAAGTTCATTACGTTAAAGGTTTTCGCCAGAAACCATTCGTAGCCCTCCATCATTTCTGTTAAATATTCGGTAGTATTCAAGCTATATATTTTGACCTCACGCCAAGGCATAGTGTTTGGTAGCTGCCGGGTATTTATCTGTTGCATAGATAGATGCGTTGGTTTGGGACAGTCGTACTACTATTTTGGCCTACGTCAAGGGTATGTACGGGTAGGTTCAAATTAACCTGGACAATGATGGGTAGAACTTGACATGTGACTTATGATATTTTGACCTCACGCCAAGGTCATAAAAGCATGGGGCAAAAATCACATCGGGAGTTTCTAAAGAAACTGAAACTTGCCAGATATGCGCATACCTTCTGGAGTGTGGTAGCGTGAGCGGATTCCGTCACGTTATCATGCGATGATAGTTGGATCCCGATTCCCACTGATGAGTTGGTTTACTCCTCGGGTGATCCCGGCTAATTCTTCTTTCAGGTTTGGGGAAGAATTTGACGTTACAGTGGGAGGTTTCCAGATTAGATAAAGTGATAACCATTCTGATCTAGGTTAGAGTGGACGCTGAGTGTTTCTTTTCTCTCTCTCTTTGGTAGCGACCATTGACCCGACCCTAGACTATGACTCAGTGACCAAGTTGACCGAACCTTCTTAACACTGGTTTTTGGATTGTCAGAGTTGCATACCCCATTGCTACTCCTGCTTTTACCCTTTTCTCCAGGACACCCCGTATTACTACGAACGTCCACTTCCATTGGACAAAACCATCGTATGGTTATATACGAACTCGAAGGAATTCGAGGATGGTTTCCAGTTCTGGAGAAAACGAATAGGACTATTCAGTTGTCTTTTCCTTTTTCCTTCTCTCAGGTTGCGAGTACTCCTTGGTTTAGGAGATAGTACACCTATTACGCAAATTGGATAAGTCTTCTTCCAAACCTTAGGCTGGTGCCAAACGGTAGGGAATGAAGAAAATCAATTAGCCTAAACGGTGTACAGAAGGTATTAAGTTAAGACAAAGAAAGGGATTAGTAAGAGGGCAAAGTAAACTGCGACTGCTATTCACAACCAAACCAAGTATTTCTTCGCCAATCCTTAATCACCTTTGTATTTCTCCTGGACACTCCGTATCACTACGAAGATCCCAAGTTTATTGGATAATCCATCGTATGGTTATATACGAACTCGAAAGGAACTTGTTCCAGTTCGGGGATGGATCCTGGTTCAGGAGAAATAGAAATAAGGTTTATTCGGTTGCCTTTTATCTTCACCTTCTCTCGCATTGCGAGTGCTCCTAGGATTAGGACAGTACACCCATTATGCTTATTGGATAGTCTTCTTCCAAACCATAGGCTGGTGCCGAACGGTAGGGAAGGAAGAAAACCATTTGGCCTAAAGGGGTGTACAGAAGGTAATGACTAAAGACATAAAAAGGGATTTGGAGAAGTGGCAAAGAATTATACGGTTACAGTTGTGAATCTGGATAATGGAAGAGGCATTACTAGGAATACCAGGATACCCCATCGAAACATTTTAATGTTTCAGTTTCACTGTGTACTGTTAAATGAAAACTGATTTCCCAATTAGACACTTGCTCCAGGGTATGTATTTACCAGGTATGATTCTCACATCTGTATGGTTTTACAGATGATGAGTGGGAGTAAGTTATTGGGAATTAGGTGATCATCCTCATTATATCGGAATTCGTTGTAATTGGTGATATTTGAGGAAGTCATCTGGGTTGTTTGCCGGACGGCAAATATTTGGTTTTGAATATCCGTTGTTATGCACCAATTTCAAATTGATATATCTGTACGTCTATTTTTATAGAGTGAGATATACCTTTTTGAAATTATGTCTATGACATTTACCTATATCAGTGGATGGTTAGGTAAGGAGCATTGAACAGCGGTGTAATTCTTCTTAACCATAAGTACAGTTTTCAACCTACGACACACAGTGAATGAGTCATTAGACTCAGGGGACTTATACAGAGTATTGTATATTGTCCAGTGTCCATTAGGACAGAGAGGTTGGTCCTCGTACTATATTCGGTTTACTTATGACTTTTCTAGTTCTTAGACAGGTGTTTCGTGGAAACACAGGGTCTGAGTTTTGAGAAGTTATAGGTGTATGAATAAAGTAGAGAACCAGGAGTTGCAAGTATCGGGATTCTTCAAGGTGATCGAAGATGTAGATACTTGTGTATGGTATTCAGTTGATAGTAATGAGAACTTGCTTCTCTTTCAGGTTACTCATAATTGGAAGCATTCCTAAGTTGAGTAACGCTGATCGGCCTCTTTCCATTTAGTTGACATGCACTGGAGACAGCTGCATGATTTGAATCTGGTTCAATTAAATCAGTGTCTCTGTTCCTGTATTGGATATAGAACAGTTCATATCTTGACATTGTTAAGGTACGGGGAATTGTCCGGTTTATGCTTAAAACCAGACTCCGGATAACTCAAGGCACGTTTATGTAATGGCTGTTTGTGGGTTGACCCGGGCTATGACGAGGGTTGACTTTCTACCATCTGGAAGATCAATAGTGATATTGTTCTTAACTCGCCACAGTTTTAACAAAAATGGATTTTTTCAGAAAACAGTAATGGGAGTATGGTAGAACTGGAAGTGATTCCAGAACCGCAAACGATTACTGAAGATTTGATAAGAACCTAAAGATTCAATCTGATTTGACATTCCATTGGCCACTCCGCAGATAAAGTGGGTAACCTCAGGCACTCGAGAGATACTCCGGTAGCCTCAAGGACGGTGACAAAGAGGTTCTTGTTTACCCAGACTTGCCATTGCTGTTGCTCCAGACTGTGAGACCCGGCAGGAGGATGAGTATAGCGTCGTTCTAAACTGACTTTAGAAGTGCACATCCATATGACTCTGCCAGAGGGTTGTCATGGTCAGTGGGAGTAGCGGAAGCATTGGTGGATATCAAGCTTATGTCTATTAGACTAAAGCATATATAGCGGAGATAGATCATCTATTTCTGATGTGACAGTCATAGGTTTGATTTCATCAGAATAGGTGATGGATCTGTTAAGAAGGTAGTAGGGTGTGATGTCCTGGTATTTGATGACATACACAGAGTAGGAAGTGATATTCCTATACTACATTCGGTTATACTTTGGTCGTCACACAGTAGTTTCTCCACACAGAACTTGGATATTATATCAGACATTCTGGTTACTGGATATATGGTATTAGATCTAGATTTGGGTGGTTTCCTAATTTGGGTACTTAGATAGCATTCTATGAGTATTTAGAATGGACGACTCCTGGCACGGTAGTATACCTGCAGGTGATGGAGTCACCCTCTCTAAAGGTGTCTTACAGACTAAGGGGAGAGGGATACGCATGATTGGCAGATCACTTGCTTAGGCAATTGAGTCAATCATGAGATGTCAAGTACCACACCAGATGTTGTTCTTGCTGTAGATGCAATAAGTTGATATTAATCCAATCCTGGAGAAACAATCGGAAGCAGTTTTAGAACATAAGTTAATGTTCTAGGGATATGATAACAGCATTCTCCTTCGGGAGACAGTTATCATTCCAGGCTTCCAAGGTGACATGGATGGCAGAGTGGCTGTCAGAGTTATAGTTTTCCCTCTGACGAGGGGCAGTATTTTGGACAGGTGGTCCAAGCAGATACTGAGGGAAGGCATGGCGCAGGATACTGATTAAGTTCAGTTGACGATACCGTCTAAGAAGTTTGGATTTGGAGTTCATTTATGAGCTAGGTCCCATCAGACATCCAGACATTCTAAGACAGGTATTGCTCATTTCGGGAGATGGCTTTCTCCGCGAACTTGAGATATAGAGAGACATAGAAAGAAACACTACAGCGGATCCACTCACTAAGGCTATTCCTCGAACGCAATAGTTTCGCAAACGAGCTTTGTGAGACTGACTAGTAAAGGAGTTGGGTGTTCGGTATCACACGAGCTGTGAGTATGCGACATCGCAATAATTAGCCTTGAGTGCAAGTGGGAGATTGTTGGAGATAGTGCCCTCAGAGTCAATTATTGGATCACAGGCACGTGATTGCAATGATTGAGGAGGACCTATGCCGGTAGGACAGTCTTACTTGAGATGATAGTATGCTATCTAGTTTATCTTTATCATCGTGTACTGCTTTAGGTGACCTTATGAGTCGCTATTACACGTTGATAGAGCCCCTAAGATTCTTGCTTAACTACCAGCAGTATGAGGGCGATCATATACGTGAGAGCTGGAGTCTATAAGCACATCCTTAAAAGGTCCCTAGTCGTGGGAGTTTCGAGACAGGGCATCGATTCTCCAGAGTAGACTAGTGTATACAGTCGAGACCCCGACGAGGGGCGGTGGCCGGTCTTACAAGCCACTGGTGTCTGTTGGTTCACCTAAGATGTATACAGGTGCTCATTGGGTTATGAGTACACCAGACAGGACTCGCCGGGAGCCTGCTAGTTGGTATTATACCTGACGTCAGATAGCAGTTCCCTGGTGACATGTGTACAGGTTAGTTCATCGACCTCAGATCGTCATTTGTCTCGTGTGAGTTCCCACTGTGCTTTGATTACTACCCTACCACGGCTCAAAGGAGTCGTGCAAACAGGTTTTAGTTGGGTACAGTCCCGAGCCACATGGAGGCAGTGAGCGGATCTGCAGGGGTTCGTCTCTCCCGGTATTGGGGGTGAGGTCGCGCTGTGTCTAGGAGAGCCAGAACATGAAAAGTCCTTGGCCAAGGCAGGAGATTTGCTGGTAGGTATTCCAGTAGTATCTCAGGGTGTTCTGGGCTACACTCCGACACGACTTGTACCGCTTTTGGGGGTCTGACTTTTACCAACCCCCTAGGCCCGCCATGCGATGCTCATAGACGAACGGACTGGACTGTACGGATATTGTCACTGACAGGCTCAGTAGGGCGTCAGGATGAGTTCGCTCATCGACGTCCCTTTTGGTCAATACCTGGTAGCCCGTCACGTATTGGCTTATACCTCTGACGTGCTAGTGGTTAAATCCACAGCCATAGTATTGACGAGTCTTTAGAGTCCACCACACACAGTTGCTCAAGTTTCGGGCGAAACGCTGTAGAGGCCATATGGAGATATGGCAGGGTTCGATCAGATACGTGCGGTATTGCACGGATCGTGATCGGACGGATTTTACTAGCCGGTTTTGGCTTAAGCCGGATCCTAGTATTAGATAGTGTAGTTTTGTCTCTTTGCATTTGTGTTCAGTGGGAATACAAATGCGGGCATGTATTTGCAGTAGCGGGGTTTTCCTGTATTACGGGATCAGTTTTCTGAAGTTGCCAGTTTGCATTCCGTTCCGGCCGGTTTTCTTTTATTCCTTCACGGCCGGACCTTTTGATGGAGGGGGTTAATTGCAAGTTTGCAATTAACTTATTTGATGAGGGGTTTCATGCATATATGTGGCTTCCTCATCATGAGATTCCTTTTGAATCAATCACTTGCCTTTTTCATGATGGTTTTGTGAAGGGATTTGGATTAGATTTTGGTGTGACCATTTCTATATTGTTAATTTCCTTTTTCTCTTCTTGTTAATTATTCATGCCCTTTTTTTTTCCCACCCACTACATGAGAGGGGCCGGCCATATTGAGGGAGAAGAGAGAGCTTCATTTTTGCATGAGGGAAAATGTTTCATATCATCTTTGATGCTATCAAATTCCTAAGCTCATTTCCATGGTTGATTTCTTCACCTCAATTTCACCATGGCAACCTCATAACCCCAAAAGAGACAAGCTTCTACACTAGTCTACAGCAAACCTTGGACGCGTCAGCTAGCCAACTTCGCGCCTGAGTTGCCTCGGTCCAGAGGTGGGAGCCCGTAAAAGTATTCGGCTACATGGTGCCCTTTTCAACAAGGAGGTGACGGACGAGGATTCCGCAGGAGATGGGAGTGGAGACGAAGACCGGAGGACACGGATCGCTCGGTATAGCTTCTCTACTCTTTTCTAGTTTGCTAGTTGCTAGGTTAATGGCCCGATCCGGGTGAAAAGTGCGCGGTGGTACCGGTTTGCTAGTTTGCAAAGTTTTTGTTTCCGCGTTTCCGCCGTCGGAACGACGACCGGGGCGCCACTGCGGACTTACACAAAACACGGGTGCGCTAGTGCTGGAACTAAAAGCTCCCCTCCGTCAGATCAAAGATCCAATAATAATGATAAATCATTAATTAATCAGAATTAAATTCTGTTAAGGAAAGACTCCTCAAAATCTTTCCAAACAACAAAATTGTGCTCTGTAAATCAGGCACCGTTGGATCAATGATCCAGTGGTGATTAAAAATCACCAAAATACAGAATAAATTCTGTATGAAAAGATTTCCCAATCTTGTTAATAATAAGAAGATTGCCTTCGGTAAATCAGAAGCCCTTGGATCAAAGATCCAACGATGGGAAATTCCCCAAATCAATTGAAGAAAAGATCTCCTTAACTGATTGAACTGATCAGCTTGCCCAATAAAAATGCCCCTAGACTTCAAGTCTCGGGGAGAGAAAGAGATACAGAAACAAAGAGAGGAACCCCCCATAAGCTTTGAGAGATCTCAGAAAGAAGAGCCAAGCTCTCAGAAAAAGAAGAGTTTCTTCAAGGTAAAAATGATGATGATGAACAGAGAGATGAAATCATCTCATAATTAAAAAGAAGAATTCACTTCTTTAAAGATCATAGATCTACAAGACCAAGGTCTTTCACAAAGAGATTAAAGGGTCTCGTCATAAAATAAAAATAAGAACATAATTCTTCTCACAGATCATAGATCTACAAGACCAAGGTCTTTCACAAAGAGATCGAAAGGTCTCATCATAAAATAAAAAGAAGCATATAATTCTTCTCACAAATCATAGATCTACAAGACAAAGGTCTTTTATACAAAGAGATCATGAACATCTTACTATAAGAAAGGGGGGAGAATAATTCACTTCTCTTAAAGGATTACAGATCCATAAAGGCAAAACCTTTCATCAATATAAGAGATTGAAGCATTTCCTATAAAATAAGAACTTTTGTTCTTAGGATCTTGAGACAAAGTCTCTTCTAAGGGAAAATTTATTTCCCAGATCATAAAATTGATCAAATGCGCTTCTGCGCTCTTGGACTGGCGCTCAGCGCCAAGCGCACTACGTGTCACTCACGTGTGCGCTACTCAACAGTTAGCGCTTTGCGCTCTTGAACTAGCGTTTTGCGCTCATAGACTGGCGCTCAGCGCCAAGCGCACCACGTGCTCCTTGCATGTGCGCCTTTGAACAAATAACGCTATATGCTCATAAATTAGCGCAATGCGCTCATAGACTGGCGCTTAGCGCCAAGCGCAACATGTGTCCCTCACGTGTACACTACCCAGAAGAAGGCAATGTGCTCATAAACTAGCACACTGTGCTCTTTGATTGGTGCAAAGCGCGAAGCGCACCACGTGCCCTTCATGTGTGCGCTGATAGAACATAAATTGTTCTTTAATAAGCTCAGAGCTCTGATGAAGGCTCAGCATTCCATAGAAGACAAAATATTGTCAGAATGCAAGTCAATGCTCAGCATTATTAAAAGGACCAAGCCTAAATAAATGCTCAACAGCCCAAAATAAATGTTAAACATTTTAACTTGATTGGACTTAGCCCAATATTGGCCATAAGTCCTCAATTCAGATTAATTGAGCCCACAGACTCATAAATCTTTGATCTTAGTCCCAAATTGGACTATAGATCATCCAACCAATATCGGTTCAAGGGTACATCTCTTCATTCCTCTGATATTTGTCGGTGTAATCCTTCAACGTCTTCAGAGAGGTGACGGGTCTCGACAACCATACATTTCACGGACTATGATGTCCTTAACCTTGGACTGTGGGGTCCCTTTAAACCCACGGACTATGATGTCCTTAATCTCGGACTGTGGGGTCCGTTTAAACCCACGGACTATGATGTCCTTAACCTCAGACTATAGGGTGCTTAAACCCATGGACTATAATATCCTTAACCTTGGACTGTAATGTCCTTAAACTAATCAACCGCAATGTCCCTAAACTAAACAATAGAGCCCAAATGCTCTTTTGTTGGATCTAAACGATCCCGTTAAGTTGATCTTAGTCTAAAATTAGACTAACGTATCCTTAACAAACGTTTAAGTTGATCTTAGTCTCAAATAAGACTAACGTATCCTTAAACCCAACCCCAAACCCAAATCTAAGAAGATACGGATTTGGAATAATCCACGCCCTACGGGCAACAACATAAATTAGTCTCCGTATACAATCCACGAGCAACCAAAAATAAAACAAACACACACGACACGAAGTGACCATCTGGAGAAGGAGAAAGTGGTTACCGCGATGCGGTATCATAATTAACTGCAGGAGCTTGCGCCTGCAGGGAAGAGCGTCCCCACAATCAAAAACCCCTCAATGAGGGGGAATCTGACGAAGTCTGCTACATCGGCCGCATCCGTCTAAACCTTCGATACATGGTGTCATAAATCAACTTGGCATCTTCGGAGAGGTGGACGGATAGCACCAATTAGCATCTGCCCTCGAAATTCAGGCAAGACGGACTTGCGCGGTCGCGTCTCCATGTTTCGGTGGGGAACATATTCTGGCACTTCCGGTGGGACCTTTTCCTCTTTCCACTCCACACTTTTTGTGTCGTGTTTCGCGAACAAATCGCAGTTTGATATTGTTGCCCTTGGGTTCGAGGTACTAAGATTTGGTTTTGGTCTCGTGCAGAAAAAAGAAATGGCCTATAACTGCTCCAGCTGCAACTCCCGTTCTACCTCATCTGGAGGTGTAACCTATGGGCCCCAAGCGGCCTCCCAGTTCACGATGCCGGTGGACCAATGAACTCAGGCCACCACTGGGCTGTTATTTAGGACTATGATCCCGCCGATGAGCTTCAATGCCCCAATGCCGTTGCAGGAGGCCCCAAAGAAGTCGGTCTTTGATCGACTTACCACTACCGTGACCCCTCTCAACGGGTTGCCCAATTCCACTGCCTCGGTTTTCAACAGACTGGGTCAGAACGCCAACAAGCCCGCGATACCTGAAGCAGCCATCCCAAAGCGGATAGCCATCCCGGCTCAAACGGACGAAATTATCAGAGAGGCTTCTTCTGCCAAGAAGTCAGTCTTCACAAGGCTGGCCCTCCGGTTCCTACTCCAGGCGAAGTCCTCAAAGCTGCTTCCCCTGCCCAGAGGTCTGTCTTTGACAGATTGGACATTGCTTCTTAACGGACGTCGGTCTTCAAGAGGCTAACGCCAGCGACAACCCTTCGCCAACATAGGGGCATGAGGAAGTCACCCCTACAGTTGAGACAATCCTAATGGCTCGACACGCTCGACATCGTCATTGGCGCCGAGTAAGAAAGGCTGGGGGTAGCTCCCCTTCTGGACTGACTCCGCCAGCTCCTATGGTGGAAATCGATGCTGCTGTTCCCACTGGGAACATGTTTGAACCACTAAGGAGGGTGCGCAAAAACTCTCCGACTGCCGTGCTGAAAAGATCTCTTTCATCTATGGAGAATCCTATAGAGAAGAAGCCGGAGCAGCCCCCTCAGCGGCTGTCCTCCAAACTTTACAAAGTCTGGCGACAGGTCCAGGAATCGATGATTGATCAGGACTACTCTCGCCGACCAAAGAAGATTAAAGCTTGGCAAGAAAAGAGCCATCCCATGGTACCACAGAAGATGTCAGCCGTCTGGATGCCCGCTGCAACGGCTCCCTCAACGTCAACCGCTCACAAGAGAAGGAGGCCGGAGAAAGCCCCTGTGACCGCGGCGAACCGCAAGGATACTGAATCTAAACGCCCCAAGTCTGGGGGCATAGTAACACATACCGTTTATATGGCTTCCGGAAAAGAGGAAAGCCGTGCCTCTACGGGTCATCGACCGCTTACCCGATCGATCACAAAGGCTCAGGAGCAACAACAGCAAAAGCTCTAAGAGATGCTGACTGCAATGGTCGCACTCACTGGGCTGAAAGAAAATCCAGAGACCTCATAGCAGCGTCTGGAACAAGAAACCGATGCTGAATTCCTCCGAAGAATGCTCGAGTGGAAAAAAAAAGAGGTCGCGGAACAGGCGGCCAACATAAAACGAATGGCTCTTTTGTTTCAAGACATGGCTAGGATGATGTTACAGCCGGAACCTCTAGCTGAAGACCCCCCGATTATCATTGAAGATGACAGAGGGGAGACATCGAACCCTCCTCCGGCTCATTCAGCAGCCAAGGAGGAGACCATCTCCAAGGCCGCTCTGGATGATTATATCGCTCAGCAAATACGAGCTCATCATACGAGCGAAACGGCCGGGCAGATCGTTAAGACTGGACGACCCTATCCAGGCTGGTATGACCAAATAAGGTACCCGCCGGGATATACAATCCCTAAATTCCATATATATAAAGGGACGGGCAATCCCCACCAGCATGTCGCCCAGTTAGGGCTCTATGTGGCAACACCGGGGATGACGATAAACTGCTACTTCGCTAGTTCATCGGCAGCTTATCAGAAACAGCGTTCGAATGGCACTCTGAACTCCCGAACGACTCTGTCAAAATTTTTGCAGAGATGGAGCTACTATTCACCCAGCGATTCGTGAGTGCTAGTGAACGCACTCCAATAACGGCATTGATCAATGCCAGGGTGAAGCCTTGAGAAACATGGGTTCAATACGCAATACGATGGTGGAATTTATGGTTAAAATATGAACAGCGCATCGAAGAAGCGCCAGCAGTGGGCATGTTCGTGGGCACTCTTGACCCTCAAGTGGCCATCTCACAATTTATGATGTTTTTCAAGCCCACCACCTTCCAAGCCCTAATTGACAAACTGGCTCAAATGGACCAGATGGGCCATAGGCCTTCCTCTTCGAAGGCCGAGCTGTGGAATGATAAAGGGAAAGGGAAAGCGACCTTCGTCGCCAACGCTCGACAGCAGCCTAGTGGTCCAAAATTAACTGATCGCCTAGACGAGAGACGGCGATTTTATAATGAGAAAATGAAGCGCCCTTACTCGTTTTCCCGGGACAAAACGAGGAGATTGTTTGAACTGTCGGTGCCCAATAGGCTCATCAATCTGCCAAATCCGAAACGCCCATTGCAACTCGGTAAGGCTAATAATCCCAATTATTGCCCCTATCACCAAGCGATAGGCCATCCAATTGAAGATTGCTTCGTCTTTAAAGGCTGGATTGAAGATCAATACCAACAGGGCAAATTCACCCTGTCCGAGAATTGGAAAGTAAGCCCGCCTCAGCCGCACGCTCCTAAAAGAGGAGACACACCGGGGGTATCGTGCTCTTTTGTCGAGAAAGCTCCGTGGGAGGTCGTTCTTTCAGCCAAGACGAAAAGAATGCTGAAGGATCTCCAAACATGCCCGGCAATTAGGTGGAAAAATCCACTGGAACTCGAGGTCATCGAGGGAATGTTGAAACCATGCCCAACTCAAGAAATTGGTGGTGATAGTCAAAGCGCTCACACCCATCCGTCAAAGTCTTTGAAGAAGAAAAAGAAGACCAAAAAGCCTGTGAAGCTTAGTGACGAGCGCACGAACCTGCAAAAATATATCGACGCGCTGGAAGAATATAACCAGAAGGCGCGGACCCTAGTCACACTCCAAGAATTTCTCAGCCACGTCCTTGAGGACGGAGATGATGACAATGGAGAAGACTCGTTGGATGAGCCTGAAGATTATGTGGCAAGCTGCCATGTGATCTCACTCGTTGATAAATGATGAAGAAGCTCCTTACGCAGAGAAACTGGAGGCAAATCCTGAGCCGGAACTTCTAGGAACATTAGACGAAATGATTGATGCATTCCTGGACGAAGCTCTTCTTAAAAGCAAAGCTGATCGAGAACGTGAGATGGCCATATTTGAAAAGGCCAAACGTCGGCGACTGGACGAAAGGGTCGAAACACTCTCACCAGATCAAAGTATATCCACCGTAAATAAAAGCAGGTTCAAGACGAGGAAAAGGTTAGCCAAAGCCATATCGATGGGAATGAAGCTGCCACCCTCTGAAGGAAACACTCCTGATGAAGCGAATATACATCCTAGCTATTTCTTATATCATCGAAAGATTGCGCACCCCACCGAAGAGTGCAACGCTTTTAAAAGCTGGTGGCAGGGATATGTTGCTCACCGACAACATTTCAAGCGGATGAAACGCAAAACTCGTCGGGAGCAAAGAAATACGACCGAGGAGCGTAAAAGAACTACCGGCAACTGTCAAATGGTCGGCGCTGGGGGATCGCAAGTTCTCACCTTTGGGAGCGATTCTGAGGAAGAAATAGCTCTTGGCCCTCTATTCAAAGAATCCACCTCGGAAAAAGAGGAAGAACTGAAGAGTTGCGAGAACATTTAGCTGCGCAATCGCACATTAGCTGAAAAGAATCTCGGACCCGCAAACAAGGGATCAAATAAAAAGGATAAGGGGAAAGAAAAGGTCTCTGAAGATATTTCCCTCGATGATCAAGTCGTCGAAGCGCTGACAGCTAAAGACCCGCCGAAGAAAAGTAAGGTGGACTACAACGTTCTGGCACACTTGAGGAAAATACCTTCGCAACTAAGCATTCTCGATGCACTCTTGTTATCAAAAGAGGCGAGAGATTCTCTGATCAGGGCGTTATAAGAGCCCGAACAATTCCAAGCTTTCCTCGCCGAAGAAAAGATGAAGGACGAGTTGGAAGAAGTACACATGGCCGATATCACCTTCGGCGATGAAGATCTCCTCCTCGGGACTTGTGAACATAACCGTCCCCTTTATGTCTCCAGGTACTGTCATGATATCAAGATAGGAAAAATCTTGAATGACAATGGGTCCTCCGTTAACCTCCTCAATATAAGAGTGTTGAAGGAAATCTGCATAAGCGTTCAACGCCTCGCTCAGGATAAGATCACTATCTCCGGGTTTGACTCCCAGTCATCACGGACGCTCGGGTCTGTGATACTAACGCTGCGCTTTGGGCTACTAGTCACTGACATCAAGTTTCATGTCATTGACGCTAAGACCTGCTATAACGCTTTACTCGGCCGGACTTGGTCACACGAGTACAACATTATACCTTCTACACAACATCTGTGTATGAAGTATTTCAAGGATAGTCTCGAATACACCGTGACAGGGGAGTTGAACCTATTCTCCGTGAATGAAGTCCGAAAGTACGAAGATGCAAAATACTTCTTACCAGATTTTGAAGACATGGAAAGTTGTCACAAACCGAAGAACAAAGCTATCACCACTATTCCGGTCTTCGGGAGTGATACCGAGGAGGAAGAAGAAATAGTCTATTCAGGGCCGCCCCAATGCAACAAGCCGAGACCGTCCACCCCTATGTTGATCTTTGGCAGCGACTCGGAAGATGAGGTCCATGCCGTATTTTCTGTTCGGCCATCAATACGAGCCTTCGCCGGCGATGATCAGAGTTTGCAAATTGCCATGGTCCCGCAGGAGCATTACAAAGAGCTTGACGCACTTGATACCTATAGTGTGCAAGAACTGCAGACATTCTGCGTCCCTTCCAGGCGAAAGGGTGAAAAGGCGATCCTATTCTACCGATCCGGGAAAACCAAAGTGGAGAAAGAAATTTGGTATGGTGCGGATTCTACACTTGACAGGCTCCAGCCCATCCGTTTGCACAGATACTACACAGACGGATTAAAAAGACTGTTGAGGCGCCAAGGCGTACCCTTCAAACAGACTGCTCGACAAGCCCAGTTCTATAACAGGATCTGGAACGTCCCCGGAACTCAACGAAAGTTGCCCAACAGAAAATGGAAACGATCGAGCTTGGATATGTTCAATCCAAGAAATTGGAGCGATTCCGCGGCTACTACGTCATACATAACTTCGATGAAGAAGGAGATGCTCTGTGGTAAGATGCTAATCCTGAACCAAAACGAGCTCCCGTCGTAAAAATGCTGTAAGGTTTCTAGGCACACTAATGAGGTCTCACAAGGCATCAACCATGCCAATTTCAAATTTTACAAGTGCCGGGAAACCCTAATACGGATCGTTGACTAGAGTTTAGGCGAAAAATGAAACTAGTTAACAACTTAACTAAAAGAAAGAGGCTACAACCTTTGTAGATCCGGTTCTCCACCTCCATGGCTCCATGATGAAGTCCCCTCACTGTCCATATCGGATCCCGGACTCTAGCGTCGGCTTCATCGGAGAAATGGGCGGGCTAGGTCGTCGACTTCGATGCCGAAGATGATCTACGTCGAGGCAACACTAGATCAAGCTCCAACTTCACCAAGTCAAGAAACTTGTGAAGAAAACACCCTATACTACTTGGAAAGAGGTAGAGGATGAAGAAATAGGAAGTGGGTTCACTTTAGAATTGGATTTCTCACTCTTTTTCACTAGTTGCCATTGATGGAGGCAAGGTTTCTTCTTGAAGAAGAAGGAGAAGAAGAAGAAGATAATATGATAAGTCTTTTTTCCAAAAGAAAATAAAATCAATACTTATTATACTCTAACCATGGTCAAGTGTAGAGAGTAAACTAGGGTTAGGTGAATGGTTAGGGTTAAACATGAAGACAAAAATGGTGACTTAGTCAAAACTTCATGAAGCTTCAACAACAAACAAAGAAAGCCACCATTTTCTCTTTTATGCCAAATAAATAAATAAATAAATAAATGAATAAATAAAAACAAAACCCTAACCATTACATAACCATGGTTTAATCTAAACATACACCCAAACATGCATGTATCATCAAACATGGTATAAGAAAGTGCACAAAAATATATCACATATACAATGTGCACATCAAGTGAGAAAATCCATTTAAAGTGAACAAATATTAGTTAATGCAAAGTAATATATCAAATATATAATTATACATTAAATCATTAAATCAACACTTGATTTAACGATCCGGTCATATCGCATATAACCGACTAATATCCAATGTATCGGCTTATCGAATCAATCCTTGATTCGATAACTAGGTTATATCGCATACAACCAATCGATACATTCATCACGAGAATAGAATACGGTATCATATACACGCATTATTCTCGGTCCCACACATATCTCATATGCGCTCCTATTTCGTTTCGCTTGAGCCAGGAAACCTCTGTGTAGGACTCTAAAGACTCGTCAATACGCCGGCAGCAGGTGATGATCATATCAAACACCCATAAGCCGCAAGCGGTCTGCTAAACGTAACGGCCACCCGGGTATTGAGCGATCAGAAGATCGACGAGTAAGCCCGCTCATACTCCCGTGAATCCAACCAGTAACACTTACCGTAGAGTCCGGTCTCGTCGTCTGATATATCGCATATCTCGCCTAGGCGTGGTAAACGTCAGACCCCAATAGCTCGATAAGTCGTGTCGATATGAGGTCTATAACAGTTCGAGAAACTACTAGTAACACTTACCAGTAAATCTCAGCAACCCTGGCCAGGAATTTCCGGTTATAGCCAATCGAACACAGCGCAACATCAACCCCCTATACCGGGAGAGACGAATCCCCTCCTATCGCTCATTGCCTCCATGTGACTCGGGACTGTACCCAAAAACCACCGTTTTGCACGCCCTCTTGGACGTGGTAAGGTGGAAATCAAAGCACAGTGGGAACCACACAAGACTCTATGACGATCTCGGGTCAACAGACTACTCTGTACCAGTGTCACCAGAGAACTGCCATCTGACGTAAGGTATAATACCATTTGGGAGTTCTCGGCGAGTCCGTCCAGTGTACCCAGTCTCCACTGAGCACCCGTATATCATCTCTGATGTCAAAACACCAATGGATATGGGATCATCCATCGCCCATCTGTATGGGTCGAGAAGGTATACGCTAGTCTACTCTGGTATATCGATGCCCCGTCTCGATACACCCATGACTAGGGACCTTGAAGGATGTACTTATGGACTACCATGTCCCCACTAGTATGATCCGCATCATAGTCCAGGTAGTCAAGTACACATCCTAAGGGCTTTACCAACATGTATCAGAGAGACAATCAGTGTACACGTTAAGGTAAAGAGCAACCAGATAGCATACTATCATGTCGAGTAAGAAAGTCCTCCCTATATATGTCCAAGCATCCACTACAATATACATCCTATGTATAGTAATGGCCTCTAGGGCATACATATAACTAACAATCTCCCACTTGCACTAGGGCCATCTGATAGCAGTGGTTGTAGTATCTCATACTCAACCATCCCATAAAAATCTCTCTCTGGGAAAAAGCCTTTGTGAGTGGATCCGCCGTGTTGTCCTCTGAGTCTACTCTCCTAACCTCGATCTCCTTGGAGATCAACCATCTCCATGATCAGGTGATGCTGTCTCAGAATATGTATGGATCACTGATGGGACGGACGTTCCTTGGCATAAGCCACAACTCTATTGTCTCACAATGGTAGGAACGAAGTTCATCTTATGAACTATTATACACCCAAACAGCCTCTTTGGTAGCATCTTAAGTAGCGATGTATCTAGCCTTTATCTTCTAGTATGCCACGGTATCTAGCTTGGAACTCTTTCAACATACCGTCCCTTTACTGAGGGTAAAGACAATGCCTGTGACTGACATTCAGTCGTCCTTATCATCCTGGAACCATTCCAGTGATTCTCCCCAGGATCGGTTGATACCATCTCACTACAACTAGTGAGAATCCTAACATCCAGTTAGATCTATCTCATGGACCCAAAACCCAGGATTTATGAGGTATCACTTTGATCCTATATGGAGAATCAATGTGATAAGCGGAGATTGACCGAGCGTAGCATAGGAAACTCCTTCCCTATCTAGAGTATGTCATCCACGTACTCTACGAGGATCATCACCATACTCCCTACTACCTTTTTGTATATACAAGGTTCATCTACCATTTTGATGATGTCAAACTGTTTGATTACTACATCAAAACAGATGTTCCAACTCCGCGATACCTGCTTTATCCTATAAAGCATCTTGTACACGTTTCCGCTGCTCCCACTGTCTACGAAGCCCTCTGGCTGTGTACTTATAGACTCTCTCTTCTAAAACATTATTTAGAAAAGTAGTCATGACACCCAACCGCCAGATATCGTAGTCATGGTATGTAGCCGTGGCAAGTAGGATCTGGATGAACTTAAGCATAGCCACTTGAAAATGTTTCATCATTATCCACGCCTGGTCGATGACGAAAAGCTTTAACAAGTCTAGCTTTGAAAGTCTCAACTTTTCCATCTACACCAAGTAATCTTCTCAAGATATACTTGCTCCTGATGGGGATTTAACCCTTCAGATATAGCAACCAAAGTTCATACTTTGTTGGTGTACATGGATTCCATCTCAGATCGCTAAGCATCCAGCCATTCTTACAGAGTCCCACTCCTGATGGCCAGCTCGAAACTAGTTGGGTCATCATCTCATGATGCAATCCTCGCTCCCACTGTCATAGAGAAACAGAAGTATCACTCAGGTGGGTGAGAAACCCTACTAGATCGGCGGAGAGGCTGAGCTTCATTGGTAACTATTGAATCCTTTGGTTTTATCAAATCATCTGCTGTAGTTTGTATAGCTGGAACCTTTCCAGTTCTACATTACAGACCTTGCCTCGAGCTTGTCCGGATTTTGCTTTTCAGACATAGGCTGGACAACCCCAAATCTTAACTAACTTAAGAGATGGGCTCTTCCCTTATCATATCAAATATGAAGTGGTAGGCAACTGATTTGATTTGAACCCTATTCAATAGGTATGCAGCTTCTCAAGTGCATAACTCCCAAAAAGGAAATAGGTAACTCAGTAGTACTCATCATAGAGCACACCTTATCATATAGGGTGAGATTGCTCCGCCCCGATATACCATCGTTCTATGGTGTATACGGAGGAGTAATGCTGAGAGAGAATCTCATTCTCCTTTAGAAAAGTCCAGGAATTCCATGCACAAGTATTCTCCTCCCTGATCTCATCATAGGACATAATACTTATACCCATATTTTGGTTCTCTACTTCTAACTTATATTCTGTGAATATCTCAAAAGGTTCAGACTTGTGTTTCAACAGGAACATAGGTCTGAATCTCGAAAGATCATCAGAGAATGTAATGAAGTAAAAAGAACGGGTCTAGGTATGTGCAGACAGGGGGCCTTCATACATCAACATGTATCATCCCAAGAGTTCAACTAACTCTTTCTCTGTTTCTAATAAACAGAGCCATGGTCATCTTATCTCTGTGACATGACTGGCAAGTTTCACAAGATGTAAATTCAAACTGATTTAAATATGCATCTAAAATGTAACTTCAGCCAGTCGGATCGTATTGATATGACCTAGTCTACAATGCCTCAAGAAGGATTCGTTCATTTCTGAACTCTTCCTCTTTTGTGTGTTCCGTATACTAAGAACTGTAGTTTGATTTAGAACATTAATGCTTTTAGATAACGTGCCTGAACCGATCAACTTTTGATATAGGAAATGTTCAAAACATTATCCAACAATACAAAATTTTATCATTTCTTTACTAATAAAGATAGTGATATGATTTTGTATATCAGGTTCGGTATCTAATAACATTCGTTCAGAATCAATGTATTTGGAATACAGGGTGACAGTGACCAACAGACTTGGCTGCAACACTTGCCCCGTTTTCTGCCTCATGAAACTTATCACCCGTTCTCAGTTTTTCTACCTTTTTGCAGCCCTATGTAACAGATTACATATCTGGGATCCTGATCCGGTATCATATACTCAGGATGCGGAGGATACTGAGAAACAGTTCTTTGTAACGAACACACCCGAAGATGATGCATCAGCATGCACTCTCTTCGTTTGGGCGGCTCGGGAATTCTGGTAATCCCCAATTTCCTGCTCTGTCTTATAACAATTATAAGTTAGAGCGGGACCAACGTTCCCCAGCTCAGAATAACAAGTGGGTTCGGTCAATATTCCGTATTATTATCTTGATTAAGGCGTGATATGGTCGCTACCTGGAGAGAGAGAGAAGAAAACACTCAGCGTGCGCTCTTGCAAGAATAGATTGGTTATTATTTTATCTAATCAGGATGGCTCCCACTGTTTTTGTCAAATCTTTCTTCAAACCCTAAAAGGAAAGACTAGCCGGGATTAATTACACGCTACAAGTTCGCCAATCTTTCAGCCAGGCTAGTGTCGGTACTTTGAGGGAGGTCCCCCGTGCTTTCGCACGAACCTAATTAATGTAAATCTCGTTTTCCCAGAGGCGTAACCTCGTTAACACCTTTCTAGACACCTACTTGATCGGCTAATTGTAATGTGTAAAACTCTCCCAGGAGTAACAATTACTCGCGGTGGGTATCGGGATCCAACTATCTCATAGAAGGTATGCAATCTCATTGCAAATTTCAACACTTGAAATTCCCGATAATTTTGCCCCTAACCTCCTATGACCTTGACAAAGGCCAACAAACCATAGGATGCTAGTCAAGTTCAACCCGTCATTTCCTGATTGAATTAAACCCACCCGCACGGCCCTTGACAAAGGACAACAAGGTCGCGCGACTACCCTAATCCAATCTGCATCATATGCATAAGCAGATAAGCACCAGTTAGCTACCGCACACTATGCCTTGACAAAGGCCAACAAACGCAGCATGAATACTAACTACTACTTATCTGAAATGACGGAGGGCCACGACAGGTTTTTCTGAAAACCTATTGCGTAATGAACTTGATATCGTTGTAGGATCGAATGATTTTGAAATTGAGTGTTTTTGAGGCTTTTCTAGTTTTGCTAAAGGAGTCACTCCCGGTGAAGGGATCGTCGGTCCTTTCCTCGTCGAATGAGGTGCGGGATATATCATATATATCACTGTGCAAAGCAAAAAACTATAGAAGCAATCAAAAGACAAACCGATGGTTGTAGCATCTGCCAGTTATTGCTAAAGGAGTCACTCCCGGTGAAGGGATCTCGGTCCTTTCCTCATCGAATAAGGTGCAGGATATATCATATATACCGCTGTGCAAAGCAAGAACTGTAGCTACCTGTTTTATTTTGAAATTCGATTCTACAATATCTTTAGGTTTCTTTTATTTCATTAATCTCATTAATGAAGTCCCATCATTTAAATTACCTAAACATCACAGATAAATACGACGTACACTTATGCCATCCGCATTCGCCTCGATGTCCCCTCGTGCACCGTTAGGTTAGGTAACTAACGGCAGAGCAGGGCAGGGCTAGCGCGGGTGTAAAACATAAGTAACATCTATATAATATATCATATATACTATATAAAGTATCCATCACAGAACATATCACATGATCACATCACAGATATCGCAGCAGAAGAATCATATGAAATATTGGATATACTAGGACGTCCGTGTTTTCAATACGAGCCAGTATAAAACACGGATTCCACGGTCGCGATGAATAGCCAAACCCACACCCCTAGACCCCTACGAGAGCGGCAAGCAACCCTACCAATTCTAGAGTTAGGAGACCCGGACTCGACTCCTCGAGTTGGTCTCCCACTGGACTCCAGAACCCGGTTACTTGTGCTCCCCTCCTTAGGTCTATCCTAGTGCGGAAAAGTAAATAATATACAAAAGGTGACATCTTCCGCAACCTGGAAGTGCCCCAATAAAAGAATATTACATACAAGTTTTTACATGAATGAAAATGAAAAACACTCATCTCACATAAAAAACCCCGGCTATTCAAACACGACGATCCAATATAACATATCCAGCAACACATAACATCACATGTCATCAACGTAAGTAAATATGCCCATCCCAATTGTCGTTGACATATAGCAACGAAACCGGCGATATCACATATTACACTTACGGTCACAGAAAAGAAAGTGTAAAACTACAACAGTCGGAATCCGCAATCTCTTTAGACATCGCATGCCTAATCAAATGAAATACTTAGACATCGCATGCCTAACAATTATAAACCCCGCATTTTAGTCTCATTATCGAAAACACTTTTCAATATCAAGTCGGGCAATTCAACAAGATTCCCGAAATCCTGATCGAATGCTCGTCGCAAACTTTAGTAGACGGCCGCACCCCCGACGCCGTCGATGAAGTGCACCAAGGCGGAACACCGCTGCCGCGAGCACCTGAACGGATGCTTTCGGCGACGGGGTTCTCCTACAGTCACTTGGTCGGGGCTAAGGGATGTAGCAGTCTAATAAGTTTATCCGGCGAGTATCCGCGTACGCTACGTGATTGCGACGGACTTTTGATCACATCAAAATTCCGTGGCAACCGATCAAGTGAGACTAAAGTGCTATGTTTATAACATTCATACAGTTATCTCATAACTACTTGTGAATTCCAATTATTGTATCCCATTCCAGATAAATAGAAAATGTTAAACTTTCCGATCGAACATTCGAACACCCAAGTTTTCCCGAAATAGCTCAACACATGAAATAAGTTTAAAAAAACACTCACTTCGTACCTCAGTACCAACGGTCCAGCCATAGAAGGGTCAAGCCAATGCCTCACATGTGGCACGCCGTACTGCCCCAAACCCTAAGGTTCAAAGGGCAGTTCAAGACGGTCTGTCACGACCCGAAAGTACGGAACGTGACTGGCACTTAGATTACGAGACGTCTAAAGGCGTACCGTAACCTAAGTCAGCCAAAGCCCAGAAATCTAACCCAAAATCAAAAGAGAGTGAAGGAAAACCTTAAATGAAAACGGTTTTTAAATCAATTAAGTTGCATAGAATCCCTTTTTAAAAACATCAAAAATTCCCGAAAATTTCGGCAGAGTCTCCCCTGTATTTTCTATCCCCCAAAATGGGTACAACAAGATAATAAACCTGTAATCATAAAAATGGCATCCCCAAGCGGGAGCTAGCTCTTCGCCCAAGGCGGATCACAACCACATGCAATATAATGTAATATCAAGAGAAGAACATAAAGAAACGCAAAATACCAGAAAACACACGTCGGCTCAAGTGAGCTCGACCCAAAAGAACCACAAATATACAAGTCTCTCAGTCTCATCACTAGGTCGCATATACAATACAAGTGGTAGATGGAGAATACTAGATACAATGATAAAGCAAAAAGGAATAAAGTATACTCGCAACCCACCTACGGGCGATGTCGCGAGTCTGAGCAAAAGAAACTGATGACAAGATAGCCCGCCGCTACGAGACTGACGGGTCCGACCTGCAAGACACTGTGGCACAACGGGGGTGAGTTGCCAGCTCGTGAGTAAATATACATCTACTAAGGCAATCGTAAGAATGCACGCAATGCGGAACAACATGTATGTCCATATGTGATATAATAACTCTAGTGTACATGCACAGGTATGCAATATCTTTCCTAACTCTTTAAGTGTTTAGAATGTTAAAGTTACTGCATTCATAACTTTTAGAAAGTGTATGTCTGTATAATAGCTAAATATCATCAAGAAATCATCTGAAAACCCGTGTCAAGCATCGACACCAAATAGGAATCACATCTGTCTCAATATCGGGCTCCGTCAGTCCGGATCGGCCCATATCATAAATCTCACGACAACGGTCGGTATCCTCCGGATATCCGCCGCGCCAGACATCACCGGTAGGTAGTCTTCCCCTGCCAGGCTCATCGTCTACAACTCGATCTTCTTGCCCCGGGGTACCATACCGGGCCCACCATGTACCCGAGACGGTTCATCCACTCCTCGAATCGGGTCTCAAAATCCAACAGAAAACATGAAAACTCATGGTGGACGACACAGACATCACGAGAAAACCGCAACTTTGTTTTGAAAATGATAAATCTAAGGTTTTGTTAAATTCTTGCGGTTTTCCCCAAAAATCCAGAAATCACAGAAAAACTGAAATCATCAAGAAAATCATAGTGTCCACATGTTATATATAATAAATGTCTATGATATCAATGTATATGATGTGGATTTTAGTAGCAATCTATATAAATATGATGATAATGCGAGGTATATGCATGCTATGCAATTTCATATATCATGTTTGAATGCAAATAGCGATATTAAGTTAAACAGGTTTTCTAGTGTACGTGGCATGGCAATTACCAAAGGCGTGTGTGTCACATGAATAGTGCGCGTGCAATCGATGCCAATGGTAAGGTGTTCGTGTCCTACGAAATGATATCGCGTATGTATATATGAACGCCATATGAATGTCCATGCAATCTAGTATAGGGTTAGCTGTGAGGGTATGCCATGTATATAAATGGATAAGCTAGCTAACAATATAATTAATGCATAAAGTAGGGTAATCCTAACTGGGGGGAAGGGGCGCCTCGCGCCATCTAAACGATTCCCCCATAGATGAATATATCTACTCACCAGAAATCCCCGCTAATCTGATCCGGCCACCGCTTTGCCTTTTCGCGCCGTATCCGAAGTTTCCCCGACCGATCCTAAAATTGCATAACACACAATATAAGGTTACAGATTTCCGAAATGATGCAACTCACACTATGAAAAGATCGACGCTCTCGGATTAATCACAACGTGCACTCGGTACGCGGAAAATACACGAAAATCGCTAAAACCTTAACTAAAATCGCCGTATCGGGGAAATTGTCAAACTAAAACCCGACTAAACAAAACTACGTATTCACACACCCTAATAGTCGTATAAGATGTTAATTATATCGCCTAAATAACACAATTAGATCGCCTCCTAAAATTTTAGAAAAACTAGTAAGCAAATAGCATAGCGATTCTATGTAAATGTCGAAATTTTATCGATCTAGCGAACGCAGCATCGCTCAATTAATCACTCTAACCAATTGAATAACCAAAGCCCTAACTTAAATCCATCAACCATTATACAAACTCTAATTACAACATCAATTCCCTTTCTTGAATTTCCTAAACAAGAATTCATAAGCAAATTACACACTAAAACTACTAAATCTAGCAACTTAAACAACAATTAACAACTAGATTTGGATTTATACCTCCCAAGTGTGAACCCTAGCTTGCTCAAGCCACCAAAGAAGCCTCCTTTCTCCAAGTTTTGAACTAATTTGGCTTGAGGAGAGAGTGGATTAGGGTTTTGTTTTGAATTGGAGAAGTAATTTGTGAATTTTTGATGAATTTTGGCATGAAATTAAAGCAAGAAAGAAGTGGGAAAATGGAGGTTGCTGCTGTGTGGAGCTCGGCCAGCAGGTCAAGAAAGGGAATGGGGGTTTTGTGTAGATGATTCTAGGCCAAAAAGACCCCTCCAATCTCAATTAATGCATTTCACATCAACCTTTTTACAAAAACCCCCATTTTACTTCATTTTTTCATTAAATTTCTAACCCAAAAACTAAAAATGTGAAAGTCATGACACAAATTTTTTTACACCTTATTTTAGATTATAAAGACTCCTAATTAAGAAATTTACCTAATTAAATTTGTATTTATCCCTAATTAAATGTATTTAAAAAGGCTTAAAATAATAATAAAATAATTAATTACGAAATTTTTTTTATTTAACTAGAAAATTATAAATGACATTTTAGTGACAAAATTATAGTAATATCTTATCTAAATTTTGTATAATTAGGTCTACAAAGAAAAATACCTATTTTGACTTTTTACGGAAAAAGCCGAAAAATTTGCCGATTACCGAAAAAACTGCCTAAACGATTTTCGAAGGGTTACAATCTTCCCCCCTTAAAGAAATTCGGTCCCCGAATTTAGAATTTAACTACGCGTACCTTCAAAAAGATGGGGATATCTCTTCCTCATCTCGACCTCGGTCTCCCAGGTGACCTCCTCGCTGTTCGGGCCACGCCAAAGGACTTTGACAGACGGTATGACCTTCGACCTCAATTTCTTCACCTGGCGATCCAAGATGACCACCGGCTGCTCGGTGAAAGAAAGATCACGCTCTAACTGGATCGTCTGGTGCTGAATCGCCTGGGAAGGATCATGAAGGTACTTGCGGAGCATCGAGACATGGAATACGGGGTGAACATCGGGGAAGCTGGGCGGAAGAGCTAACCGATAAGCGACTGGACCAACACGCTCTAGGATCTCGAAAGGACCAACATATCTAGGACTCAGTTTCCCTTTCCGCCCAAATCTCATCACACCCTTCATCGGAGAGACCTTCAGGAAAACATGATCGCCAACAGCGAACTCGAGTCGGCGACGGCGCCTGTCAGCATAAGATTTCTGCCTGCTCTGTGCCGCTCTCATCCTGTCCCGAATCAGCTGTATCTTCTCGGTCGTCTCCTGTACGATCTGCGGCCCCAAAATACTGCTCTCCCTGAGCTCTGTCCAACATACAGGCGATCGACATCTCCTCCCATATAAAGCCTCGAAAGGTGCCATCTGAATCGTCTCCTGGAAGCTATTATTGTAGGAAAACTCGATCAAAGGCAAATAACGATCCCAGCTACCACCGAAATCTAAAACACAAGCTCTGAGCATGTCCTCAAGAGTCTGAATAGTACGCTCCGACTGACCATCAGTCTGAGGATGAAAGGCTGTGCTAAAACTCAATCGGGTGCCCAAAGCTTCCTGGAGTTTCTGCCACAATCGGCTGGTAAACTGGGTGCCACGGTCGGACACGATGCAAGTCGAAACACCATGCAGTCGCACTATCTCATCAATATAAACCTGGGCATACTGAGAAAATCCAAAAGTGGTCTTCACTGGTAGGAAGTGAGCCGCTTTCGTCAGTCGATCCACAATCACCCAAATAGAGTCATACCCTCGACTGGTCCTGGGTAGACCCACAACGAAGTCCATGGAGACCTGCTCCCACTTCCACTCAGGGATGGGCAAAGGCTGTAACTCGCCGGCTGGCCTCTGGTGCTCGGCCTTGACTTGCTGACAAGTCAGGCATCTCGACACAAAATCTGTAATATCCTTCTTCATCCCGTCCCACCAGTAAACCTCTCTCAAATCACGATACATCTTGGTGGAACCTGGGTGAACACTGTATACTGATCTATGTGCCTCCTCGAGAATATCACGCCTCAGTCCCTCTGAATCTGGCACACACAGTCGAGTCCCAAATCGAAGTATCCCCTGATCATCAATCACGAACTCCGAAACTCTGCCCTGTTTAATCTGCTCAATAATCTCTAATGTACGGGCATCGCCGGACTGTGCCTCGTGGATACGGTCAAGTAACTGTGGGCGTGCTCTGAAATGGGCCAGCTGTCCTCCTGTAGGAGTAAACTCGAACTGCGCTCTGCTATCACATAAAACCTGCCAATCCGCCGTCGACTGCATCTGTGCTGCGCTCAAACAAGATAAGCTACCTCCAGGCCTCCTACTCAAAGCATCTGCCACCACATTCGCCTTGCCCGGATGGTATAGAATTTCGCAGTCATAATCTTTCACCAACTCCATCCAACGACGCTGTCTCAGGTTCAGGTCTCGCTGCTGGAAGATATACTTCAAACTCTTGTGGTCAGTGAATATCTGGCACGACTCACCGTATAGGTAATGTCTCCAGATCTTAAGTGCAAATACCACTGCAGCCATCTCTAAATCATGGGTGGGGTAGTTCTGTTCGTGTTTCCTCAGCTGCCGAGAAGCATACGCGATAACTCTGTCGCGCTGCATCAATACACAGCCCAGCCCCACTCTAGAAGCATCACAATATACCACGAACCCGCCTGATCCTGAAGGCAATGCTAACACTGGAGCAGTAGTCAGACGAGTCATCAACTGCTGAAAGCTATCCTCACATGCCTGTGTCCAATCAAAAGGAACCCCCTTCCGGGTCAACCCGGTCAACGGTGCAGCAATGCGGGAGAAATCCTGGACGAAACGTCGATAATAGCCGGCCAGACCTAGAAAGCTGCGAACCTCTGTGACTGATACCGGTCTAGGCCAACGCTGAACTGCCTCGATCTTCTTCGGGTCCACGCAAATACCATCTCTCGTCACCACATGACCCAAGAAGTCGACACTGTCTAACCAGAATGCGCACTTGGAGAATTTGGCGAACAGCTGATGCTCCCTCAAAGTCTGCAATGTGATACGTAAGTGCTGCTCATGCTCCTCCCGGCTCCGAGAATAAACCAAGATGTCGTCAATGAACACAATAATGAACTGATCGAGATACGGCCTGAATACGCGGTTCATCAAATCCATAAATGCTGCCGGGGCATTGGTGAGCCCGAACGACATCACCAAGAACTCGTAATGACCATAACGAGTACGGAAAGCTGTCTTCGGAATATCCTCCTTCCGAACCCGCAACTGGTGATAACCTGACCGTAAATCAACCTTCGAGAAAAACCCTGCACCCTGGAGCTGATCAAATAAGTCATCAATGCGGGGTAGGGGATACCTGTTCCGCACAGTAACCCGGTTCAGCTGACGATAATCAATGCATAAGCGCATACTTCCGTCCTTCTTCTTAACAAACAGGACGGGAGCACCCCAAGGTGACACACTCGGTCGGATAAGCCCTTTGTCCAGCAAGTCCTGTAACTGATCCTTTAGCTCTCTCAGCTCCGCCGGGGCCATCCGATAAGGAGGTATAGAGATAGGCCCCGTGCTAGGGATCAAGTCAATACAGAACTCAATCTCGCGCTCTGGTGGCAGACCAGGCAGCTCGTCAGGAAATACATCAGGAAACTCTCTCACAACAGGGACCTGGTCCAATGGAACCTCTGTGGAGCTAGTATCACAAACATAGGCTAAGAATCCCTGACACCCTTTCCTTAAGAGCTGACCAGCGCGAAGAGATGAAATCAAGCTGGGAAGGATAGCGCTACGATCCCCCTGAATAATAAGAACCGGCTCGCCAGGAAAACTGAATCTGACTGCTTTTTCACGGCAGTCCACGGATGCATAACAGGTGGCTAGCCAGTCCATACCAAGAAGAACGTCAAAGTCTAGCATATCGAGGAGAATCAAATCTACTGAAGAATCTCTCTCCCCGATACGAACGGAACAAGATCGGTACACAAAACGGGCAACAAAAGACTCGCCTACCGGGGTAATAACGACAAGCGGCTGATCTAACGGACAAGAATCTCGGCCCAACCTCGGTGCAAAATACGTGGAAACATAGGAATGTGTGGAGCCTGGATCAAATAATACCCGTGCATTAAAAGAACATACTGGTAGAGTACCTGTCACGACGGCATTGGATGCCTGTGCATCCTGAGGAGTCAACACGAACACTCGAGCCTGTCCACCGCTAATAGCTGGCTGTGCCCTGCCTCTACCTCGGCCTCTGCCTCTGCCTCTGTCGCCCCGTCCTCTCTGAACCGGACCGCCATGCCCACGGCCTCTAGAAGCATCTGGCTGGCGTGAAGCATCATCAGGAGTAGGAAGTAAAGCTCTCTGCAAAGGTGGTGAAGGTGGTAAAGTCACATGCGGGACTGTCGCCGCGCCCGGACGTCCCACGGTACAGTCTCTGATACGGTGGTACTGACTCCCGCACCGAAAACATCCTGGAGACGACTGCTGGGTCTGTGGATATGAACCAAATAACTGACCTCGTCTCAATCCTCTGCCTCCGCCATCTCCCGGAAATAATCTATCACGATGTCTGCCCATCTGCCGCTGAGCTGGCGTATCAGTACGGATCCTCTTCGGTCCAGAAACGACCGGAGTCTCAGAAATACGCTCCTCCAAAAGTAAGGCTGCGTCCATCGCGGCTGCGTATGTATCAAAGTGCTGGGTGCCGATGGCAAGGAATAGCTGTGTATCAAGCCCTCGTACAAACCTCTTTAGCCTCTTCTCTTCTGTGTCGACTAGGTACGGTGCATATCGAGACAACTGGGTAAACTGTATATCATACTCCGACACTGTCATCCCAGGAGTCTTGCGCAAAGACTCAAAACTACGGGCTCGAGCATCTCGGACACTCTCCGGAAGAAAATGGGCAAGAAATGCAGCTGTAAACTCATCCCAGGTCATAGAAGGCAGACCTGCAGCTCGGCCTCTCTCTACTGAGTCGTACCATGTCTGGGCAAGTCCCTCCAGACGAAAACTCGCAAACTCCACCAATCTATCATCAGAACACCTCAACGAACGGCCAATCCGAGCCATCCTATCCAGAAATGCCTGTGGGTCCTCTGTCGCATCTGTACCGGTAAAAGCTGGAGGTCTCAATCTCATGAACTCCTGTAGTGAAACAGGGATAGTCTCCGTAGTAGCAGAAGGAGTGACCATCTGTGCAGCAGGTACGATCGTGGTCTGTGCGGTGGAAGGAACGTCCTCGGATCTCTGTGCCCGGCTGGACTCAACTAAAGATCCCATCATCTGCCGCAACTCTTGCATGCCGGCCTCTAATCTGGCAATATGGTCAGGATAAGGCGGATCAGTAGGACCCTGAGGGGTAGGCGTATCCTCCCGCTCGATCCTCGCCTCAGACGGGCCCGCTCGAATCTCATCCCTAGCGGCAGCCCGCTGAGCTCTCGTAGTCTTTGGCGGCATCGAAGCTGGAATAAGAAACAGGATTGATAAGATCATTGCAATTGAATCAAGGAATGCAAGGAATCATGAAAGGAAATACAAGCAATTATGTCCTAAGGTCACTTAGGCGGAGTACCGTATCGTAAGTATGCCGCGGATCATACCCACGCTACGCCACTCTGCTTAAGTCACCTACTCCATCTACCAAGGTCGTCCTAGACTCAGAAAGGTAAAAGCTACGCTCTGATACCAACTTTGTCACGACCCGAAAGTACGGAACGTGACTGGCACTTAGATTACGAGACCTCTAAAGGCGTACCGTAACCTAAGTCAGCCAAAGCCCAGAAATCTAACCCAAAATCAAAAGAGAGTGAAGGAAAACCTTAAATGAAAACGGTTTTTAAATCAATTAAGTTGCATAGAATCCCTTTTTAAAAACATCAAAAATTCCCGAAAATTTCGGCAGAGTCTCCCCTGTATTTTCTATCCCCCAAAATGGGTACAACAAGATAATAAACCTGTAATCATAAAAATGGCATCCCCAAGCGGGAGCTAGCTCTTCGCCCAAGGCGGATCACAACCACATGCAATATAATGTAATATCAAGAGAAGAACATAAAGAAACGCAAAATACCAGAAAACACACGTCGGCTCAAGTGAGCTCGACCCAAAAGAACCACAAATATACAAGTCTCTCAGTCTCATCACTAGGTCGCATATACAATACAAGTGGTAGATGGAGAATACTAGATACAATGATAAAGCAAAAAGGAATAAAGTATACTCGCAACCCACCTACGGGCGATGTCGCGAGTCTGAGCAAAAGAAACTGATGACAAGATAGCCCGCCGCTACGAGACTGACGGGTCCGACCTGCAAGACACTGTGGCACAACGGGGGTGAGTTGCCAGCTCGTGAGTAAATATAACATCTACTAAGGCAATCGTAAGAATGCACGCAATGCGGAACAACATGTATGTCCATATGTGATATAATAACTCTAGTGTACATGCACAGGTATGCAATATCTTTCCTAACTCTTTAAGTGTTTAGAATGTTAAAGTTACTGCATTCATAACTTTTAGAAAGTGTATGTCTGTATAATAGCTAAATATCATCAAGAAATCATCTGAAAACCCGTGTCAAGCATCGACACCAAATAGGAATCACATCTGTCTCAATATCGGGCTCCGTCAGTCCGGATCGGCCCATATCATAAATCTCACGACAACGGTCGGTATCCTCCGGATATCCGCCGCGCCAGACATCACCGGTAGGTAGTCTTCCCCTGCCAGGCTCATCGTCTACAACTCGATCTTCTTGCCCCGGGGTACCATACCGGGCCCACCATGTACCCGAGACGGTTCATCCACTCCTCGAATCGGGTCTCGAAATCCAACAGAAAACATGAAAACTCATGGTGGACGACACAGACATCACGAGAAAACCGCAACTTTGTTTTGAAAATGATAAATCTAAGGTTTTGTTAAATTCTTGCGGTTTTCCCCAAAAATCCAGAAATCACAGAAAAACTGAAATCATCAAGAAAATCATAGTGTCCACATGTTATATATAATAAATGTCTATGATATCAATGTATATGATGTGGATTTTAGTAGCAATCTATATAAATATGATGATAATGCGAGGTATATGCATGCTATGCAATTTCATATATCATGTTTGAATGCAAATAGCGATATTAAGTTAAACAGGTTTTCTAGTGTACGTGGCATGGCAATTACCAAAGGCGTGTGTGTCACATGAATAGTGCGCGTGCAATCGATGCCAATGGTAAGGTGTTCGTGTCCTACGAAATGATATCGCGTATGTATATATGAACGTCATATGAATGTCCATGCAATCTAGTATAGGGTTAGCTGTGAGGGTATGCCATGTATATAAATGGATAAGCTAGCTAACAATATAATTAATGCATAAAGTAGGGTAATCCTAACTGGGGGGAAGGGGCGCCTCGCGCCATCTAAACGATTCCCCCATAGATGAATATATCTACTCACCAGAAATCCCCGCTAATCTGATCCGGCCACCGCTTTGCCTTTTCGCGCCGTATCCGAAGTTTCCCCGACCGATCCTAAAATTGCATAACACACAATATAAGGTTATAGATTTCCGAAATGATGCAACTCACACTATGAAAAGATCGACGCTCTCGGATTAATCACAACGTGCACTCGGTACGCGGAAAATACACGAAAATCGCTAAAACCTTAACTAAAATCGCCGTATCGGGGAAATTGTCAAACTAAAACCCGACTAAACAAAACTACATATTCACACACCCTAATAGTCGTATAAGATGTTAATTATATCGCCTAAATAACACAATTAGATCGCCTCCTAAAATTTTAGAAAAACTAGTAAGCAAATAGCATAGCGATTCTATGTAAATGTCGAAATTTTATCGATCTAGCGAACGCAGCATCGCTCAATTAATCACTCTAACCAATTGGATAACCAAAGCCCTAACTTAAATCCATCAACCATTATACAAACCCTAATTACAACATCAATTCCCTTTCTTGAATTTCCTAAACAAGAATTCATAAACAAATTACACACTAAAACTACTAAATCTAGCAACTTAAACAACAATTAACAACTAGATTTGGATTTATACCTCCCAAGTGTGAACCCTAGCTTGCTCAAGCCACCAAAGAAGCCTCCTTTCTCCAAGTTTTGAACTAATTTGGCTTGAGGAGAGAGTGGATTAGGGTTTTGTTTTGAATTGGAGAAGTAATTTGTGAATTTTTGATGAATTTTGGCATGAAATTAAAGCAAGAAAGAAGTGGGAAAATGGAGGTTGCTGCTGTGTGGAGCTCGGCCAGCAGGTCAAGAAAGGGAATGGGGGTTTTGTGTAGATGATTCTAGGCCAAAAAGACCCCTCCAATCTCAATTAATGCATTTCACATCAACCTTTTTACAAAAAACCCCATTTTACTTCATTTTTTCATTAAATTTCTAACCCAAAAACTAAAAATGTGAAAGTCATGACACAAATTTTTTTACACCTTATTTTAGATTATAAAGACTCCTAATTAAGAAATTTACCTAATTAAATTTGTATTTATCCCTAATTAAATGTATTTAAAAAGGCTTAAAATAATAATAAAATAATTAATTACGAAAATTTTTTTATTTAACTAGAAAATTATAAATGACATTTTAGTGACAAAATTATAGTAATATCTTATCTAAATTTTGTATAATTAGGTCTACAAAGAAAAATACCTATTTTGACTTTTTACGGAAAAAGCCGAAAAATTTGCCGATTACCGAAAAAACTGCCTAAACGATTTTCGAAGGGTTACAATCTTCCCCCCTTAAAGAAATTCGGTCCCCGAATTTAGAATTTAACTACGCGTACCTTCAAAAAGATGGGGATATCTCTTCCTCATCTCGACCTCGGTCTCCCAGGTGACCTCCTCGCTGTTCGGGCCACGCCAAAGGACTTTGACAGACGGTATGACCTTCGACCTCAATTTCTTCACCTGGCGATCCAAGATGACCACCGTCTGCTCGGTGAAAGAAAGATCACGCTCTAACTGGATCGTCTGGTGCTGAATCGCCTGGGAAGGATCATGAAGGTACTTGCGGAGCATCGAGACATGGAATACGGGGTGAACATCGGGGAAGCTGGGCGGAAGAGCTAACCGATAAGCGACTGGACCAACACGCTCTAGGATCTCGAAAGGACCAACATATCTAGGACTCAGTTTCCCTTTCCGCCCAAATCTCATCACACCCTTCATCGGAGAGACCTTCAGGAAAACATGATCGCCAACAGCGAACTCGAGTCGGCGACGGCGCCTGTCAGCATAAGATTTCTGCCTGCTCTGTGCCGCTCTCATCCTGTCCCGAATCAGCTGTATCTTCTCGGTCGTCTCCTGTACGATCTGCGGCCCCAAAATACTGCTCTGCTTGAGCTCTGTCCAACATACAGGCGATCGACATCTCCTCCCATATAAAGCCTCGAAAGGTGCCATCTGAATCGTCTCCTGGAAGCTATTATTGTAGGAAAACTCGATCAAAGGCAAATGACGATCCCAGCTACCACCGAAATCTAAAACACAAGCTCTGAGCATGTCCTCAAGAGTCTGAATAGTACGCTCCGACTGACCATCAGTCTGAGGATGAAAGGCTGTGCTAAAACTCAATCGGGTGCCCAAAGCTTCCTGGAGTTTCTGCCACAATCGGCTGGTAAACTGGGTGCCACGGTCGGACACGATGCAAGTCGGAACACCATGCAGTCGCACTATCTCATCAATATAAACCTGGGCATACTGAGAAAATCCAAAAGTGGTCTTCACTGGCAGGAAGTGAGCCGCTTTCGTCAGTCGATCCACAATCACCCAAATAGAGTCATACCCTCGACTGGTCCTGGGTAGACCCACAACGAAGTCCATGGAGACCTGCTCCCACTTCCACTCAGGGATGGGCAAAGGCTGTAACTCGCCGGCTGGCCTCTGGTGCTCGGCCTTGACTTGCTGACAAGTCAGGCATCTCGACACAAAATCTGTAATATCCTTCTTCATCCCGTCCCACCAGTAAACCTCTCTCAAATCACGATACATCTTGGTGGAACCTGGGTGAACACTGTATACTGATCTATGTGCCTCCTCGAGAATATCACGCCTCAGTCCCTCTGAATCTGGCACACACAGTCGAGTCCCAAATCGAAGTATCCCCTGATCATCAATCACGAACTCCGAAACTCTGCCCTGTCGAATCTGCTCAATAATCTCTAATGTACGGGCATCGCCGGACTGTGCCTCATGGATACGGTCAAGTAACTGTGGGCGTGCTCTGAAATGGGCCAGCTGTCCTCCTGTAGGAGTAAACTCGAACTGCGCTCTGCTATCACATAAAACCTGCCAATCCGCCGTCGACTGCATCTGTGCTGCGCTCAAACAAGATAAGCTACCTCCGGGCCTCCTACTCAAAGCATCTGCCACCACATTCGCCTTGCCCGGATGGTATAGAATTTCGCAGTCATAATCTTTCACCAACTCCATCCAACGACGCTGTCTCAGGTTCAGGTCTCGCTGCTGGAAGATATACTTCAAACTCTTGTGGTCAGTGAATATCTGGCACGACTCACCGTATAGGTAATGTCTCCAGATCTTAAGTGCAAATACCACTGCAGCCATCTCTAAATCATGGATGGGGTAGTTCTGTTCGTGTTTCCTCAGCTGCCGAGAAGCATACGCGATAACTCTGTCGCGCTGCATCAATACACAGCCCAGCCCCACTCAAATATTAGTTAATGCAAAGTAATATATCAAATATATAATTATACATTAAATCATTAAATCAACACTTGATTTAACGATCCGGTCATATCGTATATAACCGACTAATATCTAATGTATCGGCTTATCGAATCAATCCTTGATTCGATAACTAGGTTATATCGCATACAACCAATCGATACATTCATCGCGAGAATAGAATATGGTATCACATACACGCATTATTCTCGGTCCCGCACATATCTCATATGCGCTCCTATTTCGTTTTGCTTGAGCCAGGAAACCTCTGTGTTGGACACTAAAGACTCGTCAATACGCCGGCAGCAGGTGATGATCATATCAAACACCCACAAGCTGCAAGCGGTCTGCTAAACGTAACGGCCACCCGGGTATTGAGCGATCAGAAGATCGACGAGCAAGCCCGCTCATACTCCTGTGAATCCAACCAGTAACACTTACCGTACAGTCTGGTCTCGTCGTCTGATATGTCGCATACCTCGCCTAGGGGTGGAAAACGTCAGACCCCAATAGCTCGATAAGTCGTGTCGATATGAGGTCTATAACAGTTCGAGAAACTACTAGTAACACTTACCAGTAAATCTCAGCAACCCTGGCCAGGGATTTCCTGTTATAGCCAATCGAACACAGCGCAACATCAACCCCTATACCGGGAGAGACGAATCCCCTCCTATCGCTCATTGCCTCCATGTGACTCGGGACTGTACCCAAAAACCACCGTTTTGCACGCCCTCTTGGACGTGGTAAGGTGGAAATCAAAGCACAGTGGGAACCACACAAGACTCTATGACGATCTCGGGTCAACAGACTACTCTGTACCAGTGTCACCAGAGAACTGCCATCTGACGTAAGGTATAATACCATCTGGGAGTTCTCGGCGAGTTCGTCCAGTGTACCCAGTCTCCACTGAGCACCCGTATATCATCTCTGATGTCAAAACACCAATGGATATGGGATCATCCATCGCCCATCTGTATGGGTCGAGAAGGTATACGCTAGTCTACTCTGGTATATCGATGCCCCGTCTCGATACACCCACGACTAGGGACCTTGAAGGATATACTTATGGACTACCATGTCCCCACTAGTATGATCCGCATCATAGTCCAGGTAGTCAAGTACACATCCTAAGGGCTTTACCAACATGTATCAGAGAGACAATCAGTGTACACGTTAAGGTAAAGAGCAACCAGATAGCATACTATCATGTCGAGCAAGAAAGTCCTCCCTATATATGTCCAAGCATCCACTACAATATACATCCTATGTATAGTAATGGCCTCTAGGGCATACATATAACTAACAATTTCCAAGCCCATCGTTCGAAGAACAAATGGACAAGCTTATAAGGGAAGCAGGTCAAAAAGTTCGAGACGAACATAATCGCGAAATGGCCATCTACGAGAAAGCCAGAACGCAGCGCCTCCTTCAGCAGGCTGCAGAAAGTGACGATGCCCTCCATCGCCAGCCCGTCATGCAAAAGGCCCGACGCAGAGGTAGAAATAAACCCAAGAACGGAAAAAGCGTTCGACAGCGACAAAGCGAGACCAAGAAGCCACACGATCGAGAATCGAGCAACCAGGATTCGTCTCTTATAAAGAAGATGGGTCGAGCGTATTCTTTTTCCCAAAACAAGACAAGGAAGATACTTGATCTTGTCATAAAACATCAGATGATTACCCTCCCAGAGTCCAAGCACCCCGACCAAGTAGGTGAAGTTAATCATCCAAACTATTGCTCCTATCACCGAGCGATAGGACATCCTCTCGAGGACTGCTTCACCTTCAAGAACTGGGTCGATGACCAGTATCAGTAAGGCAAGTTCGCTTTATTCTGTTGGAGAGTAACCTTACCGCAGAAGTATGAACCGAAAGCCATGAAAGCAGAGCCGGATCAACGTCGGTGTTGGAAGCGATCTCATACCTGTCATGTGATAACGCTGTCAGAAGAAGAACCAGAGAATATGGATGACCTCCCTTGGTACTTCGAAAATAATGATGACGAGGTGATCTCAGAGTTTCCACCGGTGCCAAAAGAGCTAGAAGATGGAATACATAATACTGCAGATAACCTCAAGAAAATTGACTTAGGGATGACAAATGACCTACGACCGACATTCGTTAGAGAGCTGTTGTCTGAAGAAAGGGTGGCTACGCTAAAAGATGTGCTTATACAGTATAAAAATTGCTTTGCATGGAACTATTCCGAGATGTCAGGATTAGATCCAGAGATTGCTGTGCACAAATTGGCGATATCTCCGGATATCAAGCCGATCAAACAAGCACCGAGAAGACTGCGGCTCGAGCTTGAGATGGTCATCAATGCCGAGGTCAAGAAGCTAATATACTCCGGCTTTATCCAAGAGGTTCAATATCCTGACTGGATCACCAACATTGTCCCAGTGATGAAGAAAAATGGGACGGTGCGCATATGTGTGGACTTTCGGGATCTCAACAAAGCTTGACCAAAGGACGACTTTCTAGTACCGGTCACTGAGCTGATGATAGATAATACGTCCACTCACGAGGTTTTCTCCTTCATGGACAGCTCGTCAAGATACAATCAGATAAAGATGCATCCCGAGGACCAGAAGCATACCGCTTTCCAGACTCCTTTGGGCATATTCTGCTACAAGGTGATGCCTTTCGGTCTAAAGAACGCCGGTGCTACCTATCAGAGGGCCATGACGAAGATTTTTGATGACCTCATACATGAAATCGTCGAATGCTATATTGACGACCTTGTAGTTAAAAGCAAATCATACGAGGAACATATAGAGCATCTGAAGATCGTGTTTCAGCGCCTTCGGAAATACAACTAGAAGATGAACCCTTTCAAATGCGCGTTCGGAGTTTCCTCGAGCAAATTCCTAGGATTCATCGTCCGACACCAAGGCATCGAGATAGACCCGTCTAAGATCAAGGCGATCATGGAAATGCCTTCGCCCAGGACTCTCAAGCAGTTGCGGTCTCTCCAAGGAAAGCTTGCATATATCCGGCGATTTATAGCCAATCTTTCTGGTAAGTGCCGTCCTTACAGTCACCTAATGAAGAAAGGGACTCCTTTCATCTGGGATCGCAAATGTCAAAGCGCACTGGAAGAAATTAAGCAATACCTGCAGAATCCGCCGGTGCTGACTGCTCCGGTCAAGGGAAAGCCTCTCATTCTATATACAACCGCCCTCGAAGGTTCTTTAGGCGCGCTGTGGGCACAAGAGAACGACCAAGGGAAAGAAAGAGCTCTCTACTATCTGAGTCGAGTTCTACTGGGGGCAGAAAACAACTACTCCCCCATCGAAAAACATTGCCTGGCGTTGATCTTCGTGATAATAAAGCTCAGACACTATGCGTTGGCACATAAGGTCCATCTCATATCAAAGGTGGATCCTCTCAAATATTTGATGTCAAAGGCCATATTGACGGGACGGCTCGCTAAATGGGCCCTACTCTTAATGGAATTCTCGGTGATATACCGATCCTTCAAGGCAGTGAAAGGACAGGCCATCGCCAACTTCCTTGCTGAGCATCCGATACCTGCCGACTCTCCCCTGAACTGCGAATTGCCAGACGAACACGCGTTTGACACGATCGACGGGGAGAGAAGAGAGAATGATACCCAATGGGAACTCTATTTCGATGGAGCATCTTCCATGAAGAAGCGCAAACAAAGCACCCCTATAATCAAATCCGGGGTAGGCCTCATCTTCGTGACTCCACAAGGAGGGATAATGCGCTTTGCCTTCTCCTTAACAGAGCCGAGGACGAATAATGAATCCAAATATGAAGCTTTGATAGCAGGTCTTGAGATCGCCGCCTACATGGGAATTGAAAACCTCCTCATATACGGAGACTCTCAGCTGGTCATTAGTCAAATAAATGGCGACTATCAAACGTGCAAACCAGAGTTGGTGAAGTATGGCGAGAGAGTACAGCAATTGCTGACTCAAATCCCTTCCTACGCCCTGTAAAGCATACCGCGGGCGAAAAATAGCAAAGTGGACGCATTGGCCAAATTCCCTAAAGAACTGGCCGACAAGAACCTCGATGACGTGAAGATCGTTGTACAAAGCCGTCGGGTTCTTGCACCGGTAGAAATATCTCCGGAATTGTCCGAAGAAAAAGGAGCGACCGAGCAAACGGCCCTATAAATAAAAGACCAGGAAAAGGCTAAAGATTGGAGAGAAGTCTTTATAGACTACTTCAAATCCCGTCGAACACCTGAAGACACGTCCGCAAGACATCAGCTTATGAAACGAGCTCTATCCTTCGTTTTTGTCAACGATACTCTGTATAAAAGATCATTTGACTCCCTGTGGCTAAGATGCCTGGGACCTGAAGAAGCAAAGAGAGTCGTCCAAGAAATTTACGACGGACTCTGCGGCTCTCACCAAGCCGGGCCGAAGATGAAACTAAAGATCAAAAGGATGGGCTATTATTAGCCCACAATGATCCAGAACTGCCTCGAATACGTGAAGCAGTGCCAAATTCACGGGGACTTTATCCACCAGCATCCGAATCCGCTACATCCAACGATGGCTAGCTGGCCATTCAAAATGTGGGGAACTGACATAATCGGCCCCATCGAACCAGTATCGTCCAGAGGACACCGGTTCATATTGGCGACGACCGATTACTTTTCCAAATGGGCAGAAGCCATACCACCGAGGGAGGTGAAGACAGAGAATATTCTCCATTTCTTCAAGACACGAGTCATTTATCGGTTCGGCACTCCGCGACGGATTATCTCCGATAACGGGCCAGCCTATAGAAGCCACAAGATCAGCCGCTTCGCACAATAACATAATATAGACTGGAGATACTCTTCGGTCTATAATCCTCGAGCTAACGGTCTGGCTGATGCTTTTAACAAAACCTTGACGAAGATCGTGAAAAAGACGGTGTCTCGAAATAAGAGGGACTGGCACGAGAGACTACATGAAGCTCTCTGGGCGTATCGAACTATGTTCAAAACAGCCACAAACACAACGCCCTATGCATTGGTATTCGGCACAGAAGTGGTACTCCCCCTTAAGATAGAGTTACCCTCCTTACGAGTGGCAGTTCACTACGAGCTAACAGACGAAGAGAATGCTCACCTTCGGCTTGAGGAGCTCGACGCCCTTGATGAAACCCGGCTCATGGCGCAACAAAATCTGGAGGCTTATAAAGAAAAAATGACGCGCTCATATGAGAGACTAACTAGGCCGAGAACATTCCGCCAAGGCAAACTCGTGCTGGTGGTCAAGAGACCCATGGTCCCTAATCGTGCCAAGCGGAGGAAATTCGAGCCGAACTATGAAGGCCCATATATCATAGACAAAGTTTACCAGGATGGAGCCTATCTACTCATGGACATGCATGGTGAAAGACCGTTCAGGCCAATAAACGGCCGCTTCCTGAAAAAATACTACGCCTAACAAGTCACGGCCTAGGTCAACGATAGATGACGACGCCTACGTCCGCTCGCTATCTTCCTAAGCCCAAACTCTATAAGTAGTAGCCGGACTACGGACCGAAACGTCATTAAACTAACGATGGACCACTATGTCCTAAAACTGGCTGTTGACCGAGACGTCGATAAACTACTACGGACCGCAGCATCCCAAGGCTGACACAAAAAAAGGTATGTCCATAAGCAAGATGGGCACGGATGAAAACCCGAAAGGGCTCCGTGAGTAAAAACAGCAGGGCTACCGACGAGTTTTGTGAAAACACGAAAGGGCGCAATCTCGTTAAAAGACACTTGCAAAGTCCTCTCGACCCTGTAAGGAGAAACCACCGGCATGAGATCCTTACGACTCACAAAGGAGCAACACACTTAGGGATCCCCACGATTCTTAAGAAGAAATTACACTTACAAGATCCTCACGACTCGTAAGGAGAATTCCCCTTTGAGACCCTCACGGCTCATAGGATTCAAAAGCCTTAAGCTACAGGGATCTGAACCTGTTCTTAAGCCATCACAACCTCCAGTGTTGCCCTACAAGCGGTCCAATATCAACCCTTGTATACAATTCACGGGCGTGAATAAACATTTCCCTAACAAAGTCCCATCCGCGACGTGGGATATGTTTACATAGTGGACAGGCCCTGTAAGTCCTCTCGACTTATAAGGAGAAAACGCTCTTGTAAGATCCTTAGGAGTTATAAGAGACCATACACTTAAGACTCCTCATGATTCTTAAGGAGAAAATACACCTATGAGATCCTCACAACTCATAGGGAGAAATACCTTTATGAGACCCTTACGGCTCGTAAAGTTAAAAGCCTTAGTCGACAGGATCCTAACCCTATTCGCTAAGCCACCTTTGTTCGACGTCGACAGAGGCAAATGATGATTCGCTCATGGCAATATCCTAGTTGTAGCGATGTTGATGCCTAAATCGGTATCAAATCCCAAATTCGCAGCGAAAAGCCAGCAATCCACAAATGCATATGAAATAGCCGAAATGATGAGGCAACTTGTGACAAAATCAGCAAGTAAAATATATGCATAAAAAATAGCCGAAATGATTGGGCACCGCGTGAAATAGCCGAAATGATTGGGCAATCACGACTTTCGCGATATAAAAACTGAAGTGATAGAGCATCGCGGAAAGAAAAATACATAAAATGAAACTTTTTGCCCTACAGGTGAGATCACATTGATCCCTGTATACAATCCAGGAGCACAAACAAAGAGGGAATCATACCTTCCCACCAGGCTCCATCCGAAAGAGAGCCAAATCTTGACGGTTCACAGAAAGCCTGGAGATCATCTCAACATTCGTCTCATTACAACAGACGCAACATCAACAAAGCGGAACCGCGGCAATTCCCGGCTCCATGACTCGATAATGCATAGACAACCGAGAGTCAATCCCCCCGACTCCATGAAATGCGGATAAAGTCAACCTTTTCTGATCTAGTAGAACACGGCCAATGTCAATCCTGACCGCGTGGGAAGCATCCAGAGTGGAACCTGGTCCTTGCGGAACACGGCCAATATCAATCCTGACCCCGTTAGAAGCATCCAGAGCGGAACCCGGTCCTTGCGGAACACGGCTAATGTCAATCTTGACCCCGTGGGAAGCGTCCAGAACGAATCCTGGTCTAGTGGAACATGGCCAATGTCAATCCTGACCCCATGGGAAGCATTCAGATCGGATCTTGGTCCTTGCGGAACACGGGTAATGTCAATCCTGACCTCGTGGGAAGCATCCAGAGCAAATCCCAGTCTAGTGGAACACGGCTAATGTCAATCCTGACCCCGTGGGAAGCATCCAGAGTGGATACTGGTCCTTACGGAACACAGCTAATGTCAATCCTGACCCCCTGGGAAGCATCCAGAGCAAATTCTGGTCTAGTGGAACACGGCTAATGTCAATCCTGACCCCGTGGGAAGCATCCAGAGCAAATCCTGGTCCAGTAGAACATGGCTAATGTCAATCCTGACCCCATGGGAAGCATCTAGAGCTGATCCTGGTCCTTGCGGAGCATGGCTAATGTCAATCTTGACCCCGTGGGAAGTATCCAGAGCAAATCCTGGTCTAGTGGAACACGGCTAATGTCAATCCTGACCCCGTGGGAAGCGTCCAGAACGGATCCCGGTCCTTGCGGAACATGGCTAATGTCAATCCTGACCCCGTAGGAAGTGTCCAGAGCAAATCCTGGTCTAGTGGAATATGGCTAATGTCAATCCTGACCCGTGGGAAGCGTCCAGAGCGGATCCTGGTTATTGCGGAACACAGCTAATGTCAATCCTGACCCCATGGGAAGCATCCAGAGCAAATCCTGGTCCTTGCGAAACACGGCTAATGTCAATCCTGACCCGTGGGAAGCATCCAGAGAAAATCCTGGTCTAGTAGAACACGGCTAATGTTAATCCTGACCCCGTGGGAAGCATCCAGAGCGGATCCTGGTCCTTGCGGAACACGGCTAATGTCAATCCTATCCCCGTGGGAAGCATCCAGAGCAAATCCTGGTCTAGTGGAACACGGCTAATGTCAATCCTGACCCCGTGGGAAGTATCCATAGCGGATCCTGGTCCTTGCGGAACACGGCTAATGTCAATCCTGACCCCATGGGAAGCATCCAGAGCAAATCTTGGTCTAGTGGAATACGGCTAATGTCAATCCTGATCCTATGGGAAGCTTCCAGAGCAAATCCTGGTCTAGTGGAACACGGGTAATGTCAATCTTAACCCTGTGGGATGCGTCCACAGCAGATCCTGGTCCTTACGGAACACAGCTAATGTCAATCCTGACCCCGTGGGAAGCATCCAGAGCAAATCCTGGTCTAATAGAACATGGCTACTGTCAATCCTGACCCCGTGGGAAGCGTCCAGAGCGGATCCTGGTCCTTGCGGAACACGGCTAATGTCAATCCTGACCCCGTGGGAAGCGTTCAGAGTGGATCCTGGTCTAGTGGAACACGGCTAATGTCAATCCTGACCCCTAGGAAGCGTCCAGAGCGGATCCCGGTCCTTGCGGAACACGGCTAATGTCAATCTTGACCCGTGGGAAGCATCCAGAGCAAATCCCGGTCCTTGCGGAACACGGCTAATGTCAATCCTGACCCAATGGGAAGCATCCAGAGTAAATCCTGATCTAGTGAAATACGGCTAATGTCAATCCTGACCCCGTGGGAAGCGTCCAGAGCGGATCTTGGTCCTTACGGAACACGGCTAATGTCAATGCTGACCCCGTGGGAAGTATCCAGAGCAAATCCTGGTCTAGTGGAACACGGCTAATGTCAATCCTGACCCCGTGGGAAGCGTCCAGAGTGGATTCTGGTCCTTGCGGAATACGGCTAATGTCAATCCTGACCCCGTGGGAAGCATCCAGCGCAAATCCTGGTCTAATGGAACACGGCCAATGTCAATCCTAACCCCGTGGGAAGCATCCAGAGCGGAACCTTGTCCTTGCGGAACACGGCCAATATCAATCCTGACCCCGTGGGAAGCATCCAGAGCGAAACCTGGTCCATGCGGAACACGGCTAATATCAGTCCTGACCCCGTGGGAAGCGTCCAGAGCGGATCCCAGTCTTTGCGGAACACGGCTAATGTCAATCCTGACCCCGTGGGAAGCATCCAGAGCAGATCCTGGTCTAGTGGAACATGGCTAATGTCAATCCTGACCCCGTAGGAAGCGTCCAGAGTGGATCCTGGTCCTTGCGGAGCACGGCTAATGTCAATCCTGACCTGTGGGAAGCATCCAGAGCTGAACCTGGTCCTTGCGGAACACGGTTAATGTCAATTCTGACCCCGTGGGAAGCATCCAGAGCTGAACCTGGTCCTTGCGGAACACGGCTAATGTCAATCTTGACCCCGTAGGAAGCGTCCAGAGCAGAACCTGGTCCTTGCGGAACACGGCTAATGTCAATCCTGACTTCGTGGGAAGTATCCAGAGCAAATCCTAGTCCCGTGGAACACGGCTAAAGTCAATCTCGACCCGGTGGGAAACGCCCACAGCAACTTCTGAATTCGTGAAATGCGGATAATATCAATCTCATCAATCACTTATGGGTCCTCTCGACCCGTAAGGAAGAAAACTCTTTTGTGAGATCCTTACGACTCCTAAGAGAAAACACACTTAGGAATCCTCACGATTTCTAAAGAGAAAATACACCTACGAGATCCTCTCGACTCGTAGGGAGAAAAGTCTTTATGAGACCCTCACGGCTCATAAAGTTGAAAAGACCTTAGGCAGTAGATCTGAACCTGCTTCCTAAGCCATCGCTACCCTACCAGGAGGCTAAGATGAAATGCTCTCTATCATCTACAGGCTACGCTTACTAAAGTAATAAAAACAATAAACAAAAGAGGCATCGAGATGTTTACAATGGTAAAACCTCAGATCCAGGGCATGGATTGAGGAATTCGAAAGTAAGGCCGTCTAGAATCTTTCTGTCCTTTCTGACCATTCTCGTATGCATCCTCTCGCGATCGCGGGTGTCGAGATCCTCGCCAATGCCCCCCTCCCTTTGATAAGAAGCGGTTATCGTCGTCTGTTGGAAAATTTGATGCAGAATATCAATGAGGTTATCTCGACGCTTCTTCGAGATCAGGCCCGACAGGTACACTGAGTGTACCTTATCTTCAGCATCATCCAGCGCATCTAGCGGCATGGCTTCGTAAAACCCAGGAAGTGCTCCCCAAATTGCTCCCACTACGATTTTCAAGAGAGCGGAGCGACGAGGAAGTAGTCGACCGTTGTGTGAATACAGACGAGCCATAATCTCCGCACATTGGACATCTGTAAACTCTTGGTTCTGGCAACGGCCCTGTACGCGAATATCCTCATAAGAGATAAACTAGTTCAGACTATATAAATGAACAGCCATAGTGCCTGAAAAGAAACATCATTGAAAGATTAGTAATGAGGAAAATCAGACATTGGGATTTAAACAAATTCTCGGAAAGACAAGTTCTGTCAAGTGACAAACAAATTCAAATTTGTGCGATTAAGGAAGAAAACCCTCAAAAGACTCCCATTTAAGCCCCTCAAGCCAAGGAGTAAATCTTCCTTGAGAGCAATACTCTTCAGCATAAATGACAACTGCCATAATTAATAGGGGAATAAAATCCCCCGAAAATGCTAAAGAGCAATGCTCTGTAGAGAAGATGAAATGATCCATCAAGAAACCCTGAAAGCAAAGCTTTCTGCAGAAGCAAAAACTTCGAAATCTTTAAGATCTGTAAAGTGAATTCCAAAAATTCTTCATCAATAGGTCGAAAGAAACCCTAAAAAGGTTTTCTTTTTCGGATCCATGATCCAAATAGAGCAAAGCTCTGATAACAAATTCGAATCTTACAAAAAAATAAAAATCTGACAGAATTTTGATTCTTAAGAGATTTCTTAAGGAAGAGAGCAATGCTCTTAAGGAGAAATAATTCTTACAAAAGAGGATGAACAATGGTCATCACAGAGGGCCAAAGGCCCTATTTGTAAGCGTTGAAAGCTGTTTCAACTCCCAAAAAGTTGATCCAACGGCGGAGATGCTGCCATCGCCGCACTCGCGTGTGGGCCATGTAAGCGCAACAGTGGGGGGGCATTTGTTTCCCTAATCAGAGCAAAGCTCTGTTCAAATTCCGAGATTTGAAACGAAGCAACGCTTCGTGAAAAGCGCTAGCATTAAATACGCCAGCATTAAGAGTCAAAGACTCTGAAACGGCGCTCGCGTGCAAAGCACGAGAGCGCTAAGCGCCAAGAGCACTAAGCGCCAGAAGCACTTCACTCTCACAAGGATTACTTGCGCCTGTTTATAACAGTGTAAGTTCTATAGCGCATATGCGCCTGACAGAGGAAGAACAAAAGAATTAAAATAAGAGGAACACTTGACAGATAATGACAAAAAGGAAGAAAACACTTAATTAAACATTTTATTGCAATGGAAATAGATCGCCAAACATGTGATCAAAAGTACAGGGATTTACAAACATATAGATAAAATTATCTAGTTCCCTCTCTGTCTTTTCCACCATGTCAAAGCGATGACCTTCGCGAGGAGTAGCTACCCATCGGTTAGCACCGCATTCACCAGCGAAAGCAGAGATGATGGCCCGATGAGCCCGTATTTGGCTCAGCAACTGAACAGAGCAATCCCTCAGGGCTTTGGTGATCAAGTGCACCACGAAGAAGCACTCGATCTTGTTTTCAGCGGTATCGAGCATCACTGGGGTCATCTCCGCCGGAGGAGGGGGAATATCAGCGAGCACGGATATGAAGATCATCCGAAACCAAATAGAGTTGGGAAGGAGAAGAGATCCTACACGAGTCAAGAGCTCGTGCAGCGCTGCGTCGCATTGGTCATCCGTAAGAGCAGGATTCACCAAGCGCGCAGCGAAGCGAGGAACAATGTCCTGAATGGGCACTTTCCATGGTTGTCGACGAGCATGTGGGCGGTTACAAGCCATAGTTAAGATGGTTCTCTGGAAATGAGAAAAGAAAGAATCAATGCTTCAGATTAAAAAGACTAGGCACAGAAAATTTTGTGCATAATGGAGCTATTTCTAAGATCTGGGAAATGTAAGTTCTGGGGAATATAAATTTGACTTAAAAGGAAGGTGAAAAGACACCTCCAACAATAAAAGCAATGCTTCATAGCAGCGCCAGGTGCGCTGCGCCTTAAGCAGCGCACCATGTGCAAAGCACGGGTGCGCTAGCGCTGGGTGCGCTACGATCCAAGCAGCGCAACACGTGCAAAGCACGGGTGCGCTAGCGCTGGCACTAAAAGCTCCCCACCGTCAGATCAAAGATCTAATAATAATGATAAATCATTAATTAATCAGAATTAAATTCTGTTAAGGAAAGATTCCTCAAAATCTTTCCAAACAATAAGATTGTGCTCTGTAAATCAGAGCACCGTTGGATCAATGATCCAGTGGTGATTAAAATCACCAAAATACAGAATAAATTCTGTATGGAAAATATTTTCCAATCTTGTTAATAACAAGAAGATTGCCTTCGGTTAATCCGAAGCCCTTGGATCATAGATCCAACAATGGAAAATTCCCCAAATCAATTAGAGAAAAGATCTCCTTAACTGATTGAACTGATCAGCTTGCCCTATAAAAAGGCCCTAGACTTCAAGTCTCGGGGAGAGAAAGAGATACAGAAACAAAGAGAGGAACCCCCATAAGCTTTGAGAGATCTCAGAAAGAAGAGCCAAGCTCTCAGAAAAAGAAGAGTTTCTTCAAGGTAAAAATGATGATGATGAACAGAGAGATGAAATCATCTCATAATTAAAAAGAAGAATTCATTTCTTTAAAGATCATAGATCTACAAGACCAAGGTCTTTTACAAAGAGATCAAAGGGTCTCATCATAAAATAAAAAAAAGAACATAATTCTTCTCACGGATCATAGATCTACAAGACCAAGGTCTTTCACAAAGAGATCAAAAGGTCTCATCATAAAATAAAAAGAAGAACATAATTCTTCTCACAGATCATAGATCTACAAGACAAAGGTCTTTTATACAAAGAGATCATGAATAACTCACTATAAGAAAGGGGGAGAATAATTCAATTTTCTTAAAGGATTACAGATCCATAAAGGCAAAGCCTTTTATCAATATAAGAGATTGAAGTATCTCCTATAAAATAAGAACTTTTGTTCTTAGGATCTTGAGACAAAGTCTCTTCTAAGGGAGAATTTATTTTCCAGATCATAAAATTGATCAAATGCGTTTCTGCGCTCTTGGTCTGGCACTCAGCGCCAAGCGCACTACGTGTCATTCACGTGTGTGCCACTCAACAGTTAGCGCTTTGCGCTCTTGAACTAGCGCTTTACGCTCTTGGACTAGCGCTTAGCGCCAAGCGCACCACGTGCTCCTCGCGTGTGCGCCTTTGAACAAATAGCGTTATGCGCTCATAAATTACCGCAATGCGCTTACAGACTGGCGCTTATTGCCAAGCGCAACACGTGTCCCTCACGTGTGCGCTAACGTATCCTTAACAAATGTTTAAGTTGATCTTAGTCTCAAATGAGACTAACGTATCCATAAACCCAACCCCAAACCCAAATCTAAGAAGATACGGATTTGGACTAATCCATGCCCTACGGGCGACAACATAAATTAGTCTCCGTATACAATCCACGGGCAACCAAAAATAAAACAAACACACACGACACGAAGTGACCATCTGGAGAAGGAGAAAGTGGTTACCGCGATGCGGTAGCATAATTAACTGCAGGGGTTTGTGCCTGCAGGGAAGAGCGTCCCCACAATCAAAAACCCCTCAATGAGGGGGTATCTGACGAAGTCTGCTACATCGGCCGCATCCGTCTAAACCTTCGATACATGGTGTCATAAATCAACTTGGTATTTTCGAAGAGGTGGACGGATAGCACCAATTAGCATCTGCCCTCGAAATTCAGGAAAGACGGACCTGCGCGGTCGCATCTCCGTGTTTCGGCGGGGAACAAGGAGTAGTCATGACAAGCGGCTGACCTAACAAAGACGACTCTCGGCCCAACCTCGGCACAAAGTGTATGGAAACATACGAGTGAGTAGACCCCGGATCAAATAAAACATGCGCATCAAAAGAACACACAAAAAGAGTACCTGACACGACTGCATGCGATGCTTGCGTATCCTGATGAGTCAAAGCAAATACCCGAGCCTGCTCTCTACCGGCAATTGGCCTGCCTCCGCCTCTGCCACCCCGTCCTCTCTGAACAAAACCTCCGCGGCCACGACCTCTCTGAGAATAAGTCTTACGCGGAGCAACAACAGGCGTAAGAGGCAACACTCTCTGAGGTGGAGAGGGTGGTAAGGTAACACGTGGAACCGCTACCTCGCCCTGGCGTACCTCAATACAATCTCTAATGTGATGATACTGACTCCTACACTGGAAACACCCAAACGATGGCTGCTGGCCCTGTGGGTAAGAGCTATATAACCGGCCTCGTCTCGAGCCTCCGCTACCGCCATGGCCTGAAAAGAATCTGTCGCGGCGTCTATATATCGGTCCCCGGGCTGGTACATCAGTACGGATCCTCTTCGGTTCCGGAACGACCGAAGTCTCAGAAAGACGCTCCTCAACCAGTAAAGTTGTGTCTACTGCGGCTACGTATGTATCGAAATGCTGGGCGCCGATAGAAAGGAACAACTGGGTAATCATCCCTTGCACAAATCTCTTGACATGCCTCTCCTTAGTATCTACTAAATACGGAGCATATATGGATAACTGGGTAACTGAACATCATACTCCACCACTGTCATAACCGGAGTCTGGCGCAACGACTCAAATCTGCGAGCTCTAGCATCTCTAATGCTCTGAGGAAGGAATCGGGCAAGAAACACCATCGTAAACTCAACCCAGATCATAGGAGGAAGACCTGCGGCTCGACCTCTCTCTAAAGACTCGCACCAAGTCTGGGCAAGACCCTCCAGACGGAAACAAGCAAACTCCACCCATCTCATGTCGGAGCATCTCACCGAATGACAGATCCTAGCCATCCGATCGATAAACGACTGTGGATCCTCAGCTGCGTCGGTGCCTGATAAAATCGGAGGCTTCAGCCTCATAAGCTCAGATAAGGATACGGTGATAACCTCCGTAGTTGCAGGTACGATTGCCGGAACAGTAGGCACCATCACGATCCCCGTAACAGGTGGGACAACCTCCGATCTTTGCGCTCGACTGGCCTCAACCATCGATCCCATCATCTGGCGTAAATCCTGCATACCGGCCTCTAGCTTAGTAATACGATCCAAAGAAGTTGGATCACGATCCGGAGAAGGTGGATCAAACTGCTCCTGTAAAATAGGCGTACCGCCCCGGTCAGTCCTCGTCTCGGACAAACCTGCTCTGACCTCGACTCTCGCGGCAGCTCTCTGCGCCCTCGTAGTCTTCGGCGGCATAGTGGCTGGAATAAGGAAACAGAATTCGATAAGAACATAGAAAATCGAATCATAAGGATATATATAATCAAGGAAGGAATTCAAGCAACATGTCCTAAGGTCACTTAGGCGGAGTACTGTGTCGTAAGTATGCCGCGGAACATACACACGCTACGTCACTCTGCTTAAGCTACCTACTCTATCATACCAAGGACATCCTACACTCCGAAAGGTAAAACCTAGCGCTCTGATACCAATTTTGTCACGACCCAAATTTGGAACGTGACAGGCACTTAAATCTCGCAACGTCTAAAGGCATAACGTAATTCAAGTAAGCCGACAACCCATAAATCTAAACCATCACAAGAGATAGAAATATATAACATTTAAAACATTTTGAAAATCTTAAGTTAATTTATTTTCTTGAAAATTTCGGCAGCACCTCCTTTGTAAAAACCAACCCCAAACGGGTACAAGCATAACATAAATATAAAGCATCCCTAACGGGAACAACTCACGCCAACAGGCGGAACACAACCACAACAAGTTCATATAATATATATATATATATATACGACACCGTAGCAAAGGAATAAGCAATAAGGAAGTGAAATAACATCATAACATAAATAAAACAGCCGACTCAACGAGCTCGACACCCAAAGTCACAAATAATACAATATCGATCCTCACAAACTCGTCTCTAAGTCAATATACATGAAAGTGGTGGATGGAGAGTACTAGATATAATAAGATACATAATGAGATCATACGGATAACCGCAAAACCACCCACCTATCCAAAATGACGACCAACAGCAGCGGTATCCACAAAAGAAGAAGAATGAGAAGCCCTGCTGCGACTATATTGAGGGTCGAACTTGCAAAACACTGTGGCACAACGGGGGTGAGTTGCCAACTCGTGAATAGTAAATAATATCGTACAGATAATCATAAGTATGCATGAAAAGCGATAATCTGAAATATGCAATCTGATGGCATAAATATAGCAATACGGATATGCAGTAAAATCATGATCAAGTACACCACCAGGGTACAACAACTACATGAACCAATGAATGTCTAATAAAATCCTGAGTATGGGATAACACATAAAACCTCATGTATGAATCATCATCATGGAAAACCAATGTCTATCAACGACACCCCAAATCCCAATATCTCAGGCGCCGCATACTCCGATCGGCCCTCATATATATAAATATATATCTCATCTCATAACCCCAAGACGGTATCCTCCGGACATCCGTCGAGTTCTATACAATCACCAGTAGGTAGTGTTCCCTTTGCCAGGCTCATCGTTTATACCACAAAAATCATTTCTTTCCCCAGGGTACCATATTGGGTCCACCATGTACCCGCAAACGGCATCTGCCAACTCCTCAAATCAGGTCTCGAAAACAAGCTCAGAACCGAGAAAACTCATGTTGGACGTCTCAAAATATCATATCAAAAGAAACCGCATTTTCTTTATAACCAATATATTATATTTTCCCTTTTAAATATAATCGCGGTTCTCAGATCCAGAAATCGCATAAAATCAATACATCAATGCATATGTATGTAAGTAAGCATGAAGAAATTCACATGCACAATAGGACGACAATTAATATCTAACTATGACTGATAAAGAAAGCGATGCAATATATATTATCCATAGTAATTTCTATAGTGTGCGTGTCATGGCAATTACTAATGGTGTGTGTGTGGCATACAATTCAGTACTCGTGCAACATGAACCGTTAGTAATGGTGTAGTGTCCAATCAATACAGTAGCAATGTACAACAGGTAAAAGGATGTGCAAGATGATGTTTATGCACAATCAATGTATATACTAACAACATGGGTTTATATCACTAAATCCAGCCCTCGACGCTTAGCGCCATATGGGCGATTCCCCCGTAGATGTTAAATCTGCTTACCGATGATCTCGAGCTAGGTGAATCCAACCACCTTCTTCCCTTTCTTTGTAGCGCCCGAAGTCTCCGAAATAGATCCTAACATTGCATCAAAAACATAACAAGTGCAAATTAGAAACTTCCCGATAATACATGCAAACAACGCTTAAATCACTGCACCGACTTCCATAAGCTATTTAAGTGTTAGCTTAGTGGCGAACGTGTGTAGTGACACTCTAAACCAACCCAAGTGCAGCTAACTATACGAAATACAAAACCATGTCGGATATTCATATCGCGCGTTGCCGAAACACTAGAAACTAGCAAAGTGGTTCCAGATTTTGCCTACTGTCAATATAGGAAAATCAAGCAGTACCAAACACAAAGAATAACCTACAGACACCCACCCTCAAAAACATAATTTCCCCAGGTGCCTAAAAATCCGACGTCGCCAGATTTCCCCTAGGTCTCGCCGATTCGACTAGGAAGGTTCGGGTTCGGATTTCAGGTGTACTCTTAGGGCTTCTAACACTATACTACTGTATTGCTAGATTTTACCGTAAACTAACTTAGTGATAGCAGATCCCAGAGACATCAAAACATATACAAAAATACGATATTTACACAAAACCATAACTTTAGTGTTTTAAAACTGAAACTAATAAGCATGCAACTTCATTAGAGCATAATAAGGGTATAAAGATCACTACCTCACCAAAACTTGGGGAAAATCCTAGCTTTCCAAGCTCCAAGTCATCACAAGGGCTTTAGCATGAATTGTGAAGGATTTTGTGAGGTTGGGTTGAAGTTTTGGCTTTGGTTTGTGATGGAATCTTATAAATCAAGTGAAGAACTTGATGTGTAGTGAAGGAGGAAGGAGCAGCTGGGTTGGGGTTAGTAATTGAGAGAGTGAGGTGAGAATGAGGGATATTGTGAAGAAATTGAGTGTATATGTGTTGTGAGGTGAGTGAGTGTGAGTGTGAGTGTATGAGGTGGGTGTATGTGAGTGTTATACTCACTCTCCCCCTCATTAAAGCTATTAATGGCAGCCATCCCCCCAAGTCTCAAGAGTTCAAACTTCCTTTCTCTTCTATTCCCTTCTATTCTCTTTTCTTTTCTTTTTAAAAAAAATAAAATAAACCTTTGTTTGAAAATTTTAAAATAGATAGACAAGTTAAGATGTAAAATGCTTGTTTAGAGAAATGTTTAAGTGTGCCATGACTACATAAGTATGGTTAACACCTCATTAAACCTAATTCAACATGCACATAAGTGTGCAAGTATAAAAATAATTAAATAAAATATTAATTAATTAAATAAAATGTGAAGAAAATATTTATTAGTTAAATTTCATTAAAACCCCGTATTATCACTTAATTAACACTATCCGCATTCTAAAGTGTTACAACTACGATGCATAAATTATATAGATATAGTTGTATGATAATAATAATAGTACGACAATATATAAGTAAATTGCGTAAACCATAGCATATAACAAGTTGTAAACTTGCCTTGAAACAAACGTGATGAACAGAAGCAACATGACGCTATACAAATCAACACCAAGTTTTGATGGCTCGGTTAAGCTTCTAGGATGCGTCTGAAGTTGCGTCGGCGAAAATGGATGTGAGTTTGAAAAACGAAGAAGAAGAATATGTAGGGTTCCTAGGCACCCTAATGAGGTCTCGCAAGGCATCGAACATGCCAATTTCAAAAAATCTAGGTGCCGAGAAACCCGACTACGGATCGTCGGCTAGAAATCTAGGCGAAAAAGAAATCTAGTTAACACTTAACTAAAAGTTTAACGGAAATACAACCTTTGTAGATCCGGTGCTCCACCTCCATAGCTCCGCAACGAAGTCCCCTCGCTGTCCAAATCGAACCCCGGGCTCTAGCGTCAGCTTCATCGGAGAATAGACGGGCTAGGTCATCGACGACGTGCCGAAGATGATCTACGTCGAGGCATCGCTGGATCAAGCTCCACCTTCACCAAGCCATGAAAACTTGTGAAGGAAACACACTCTACTACTTGGCAAGAGGTAGAGGATGAAGAAATAGGAAGTGGGTAGACTTTAGAATTGGATTTCTCACTCATTTTCATCAATCACCATTGATGAAGTGAAGGTTTCTTCATTGAAGAAGATGAAGAAGAAGAAGAAGAAGAAAGTGTTATGATAAGTTATTTAGAAAATAGAAAATAAAAGAATACTTATCATAATCAACCATGGTCAAGTGTAGAGAATTAACTAAGGTTAGATTAATGGTTAGGGTTAAAGATAAAGACAAAGTGGTCACTTTGGTCAAAGCTTCATGAAGCTTCAAAAAGCTTCATGAAAGAAAATAAAATAAAGAAACCATTTTGCTTTTCTTTTATGCTTTTATTAATATCCAAAATGAATAAACAAATAATTAAATGAAAAAGCAAAACCCTAATCATTAAGTTAACCATGGTTTAATTCTATACACTTAACCAAAAGGCATGTATCATCAAACATGATACAAGCAAGTGCACAAAATCATATCGCATATGCAATGCGCACATCCGAGTGAGAAAATCCATTTAAAGTGAACCGATACTAGTTAATGCAAAGTAATATATCAAATATATAATTATACATTAAATCATTAAATCAACACTTGATTTAACGATCCGGTTATATCGCATATAACCGACTAGTATCCAATGTATCGGCTTATCGAATCAACCCTTGATTCGATAACTAGGTTATATCGCATACAACCAATCGATACATTCATCGCGAGAATGAAATACGGTATCACATACACGCATTATTCTCGGTCCCGCACATATCTCATATGCGCTCCTATTTCGTTTCGCTTGAGCCAGGAAACCTCTGTGTAGGACTCTAAAGACTCGTCAATACGCCGGCAGCAGGTGATGATCATATCAAACACCCACAAGCCGCAAGCGGTCTGCTAAACGTAACGGCCACCCGGGTATTGAGCGATCTGAAGATCGACGAGCAAGCCCGCTCACACTCCAGTGAATCCAACCAGTAACACTACCGTACAGTCCGGTCTGATCGTCTGATATGTCGCATATCTCGCCTAGGGGTGGTAAACGTCGGACCCCAATAGTTCGATAAGTCGTGTCGATATGAGGTCTATAACAATTCGAGAAACTACTGGTAACACTTACCAGTACATCTCAGCAACCCTGGCCAGGGATTTCCGGTTATAGCCAATCGAACACAGCGCAACATCAACCCCTATACCGGGAGAGACGAATCCTCTCCTATCGCTCATTGCCTCCATGTGATTCGGGACTGTACCCAAAAACCACCGTTTTGCACGCCCTCTTGGACGTGGTAAGATGGAAATCAAAGCACAGTGGGAACCACACAAGACTCTATGACGATCTCGGGTCAACAGACTACTCTGTACCAGTGTCACCAGAGAACTGCCATCTGACGTAAGGTATAATACCATCTGGGAGTTCTCGGCGAGTTCGTCCAGTGTACCCAGTCTCCACTGAGCACCCGTATATCATCTCTGATGTCAAACACCAATGGATATGGGATCATCCATCGCCTATCTGTATGGGTCGAGAAGGTACACGCTAGTCTACTCTGGTATATCGATGCCCCGTCTCGATACACCCACGACTAGGGACTTTGAAGGATGTACTTATGGACTACCATGTCCCCACTAGTATGATCCGCATCATAGTCCAGGTAGTCAAGTACAGATCCTAAGGGCTTTACCAACATGTAACAGAGAGACAATCAGTATACACGTTAAGGTAAAGAGCAACCAGATAGCATACTATCATGTCGAGCAAGAAAGTCCTCCCTATATATGTCCCAGCATCCACTACAATATACATCCAATGTACAGTAATGGCCTCTAGGGCATACATATAACTAACAGAATATATAAATTGACGAGGGAGAGATTTAGTTAAAGGAGAGAGATATGTTATATGGAGAGAGAGGGTTAAAAAATATAAAAGGTTTATAATATATATATATATATATATATATATATATATATATATATATATATAAAGGATTAGTATATGTATTATATATTTATATATATATCATTTGCAGATAATATCAAATGTTACAAAACTTTCACTCGAAAATCTCTAAAAATATATTTTCGAGAGATATACTAATACGTAAAATTTTAAACCATAATGCGATATTCCTATATTAAATACATATACCCTCAAGTAAGTTTTAAATAAAAATATATAAAAATTTAATTAAAGATATAAAGATTATTAAATATTTTGTTAACTTATATTTTAGAATTTACATATAAAAGATAAGAGTGAAATGAGATATGAGGTCAATGTCAGGTAGCAATAGAATTATTTTATTCATAACTTTTGATATATAAATATATAAAGATCTAAATATATATAATGTGGGTATTATTCTAGATTCACATAGATACACGTCACAGGCAAATCTCAAATACAATCTTGCACCATATTGGGTTCTAAATATGCGGGTCGGGTTGGATAACGACTACTACTATTCGAATCATTCGCAACCCAAAAGATAAAATAAAAGAATTATAAAGCAAGACTTAAAATACCAAGTTATATTGTGTAAACGTACTAGGGTGTTATAGATGTTTAAATCACCGCTGGATCTTTAATCCAATGGCTCTTTATTTAACAAAGAATATATTTCTTATTTGTTTAGCAAGATTAGAAAAATATTTTTCTAACATAGAATTTAATTCTATCATGGTGATTGTTTTAATCACCGTCGGATTTTAGATCCAAGAGTTCTCTGTTTAACAGAGAAAATCTTTCTATGTTAGAAAGACCAGGGAAAATATTTCCCGCATAGAACTTAATTCTATCAGATGCTTTAATTGGTGATATTTTATCACCATTGGATTTTAAATCTAAAAATCCTCTGTTAGAGAAAAATCTTTTCATATTAGAAAGATCAGGGAAAATATTTCCCACGTATGATTTAATTCTATCATACAGAATTTAATTCTATCAGTACATAGCGCTTCAAATTAGGGCACTCACGTACTATCACGTGAGCGTTGCCATATACATATATAACAATGGCGCTCACGTGCTTAGTGTAGGGTTCCTAGGCACATCTATGAGGTCTCACAAGGCATCAACCATGCCAAATTCAAAAATTATATGCCGAGAAACCCTAATGCAAGATCGTTAACTAGAGTTTAGGCGAAACTAAATGAAAGTTAACAACTTAACTAAGGGTGAACGGAAAATACAACCTTTGTAGATCCGGTCCTCCACTTCCTTAGCTCCATGATGATGTCCCTCCGCTGCGATCATCGGATCCCGGACTCTAGCGATGGTTTCGTCGAAGAAATGATCGGGCTAGTTCGTCGACTTCGATGCCGAAGATGATCTACGTCGAGGCAACTCAAGATCAAGCTCCAACTTCACCAAGTCATGAAACTTGTGAAGAAAACACACTATACTACATGGCAAGTGGTAGAGGATGAAGAAATAGGAAGTGGATTCACTTTGGATTTGGATTTCTCACTTTGAATCATCACTTAGACATTTTTAAGAAAAGGTTTTTTCTTTCCTTTCTTCTTGAAGAAGAAGAAGAAGAAAAAAAGAATGAATTATATAATCAATTATTTCAAAAAAGAAAATGAAGTGATGGTTATCATAATGCAACCATGGTTAAGTGTAGAGAATAAACTAGGGTTAGGTGAATGGTTAGGTTTAAGGAAAAAACAAAATGGTCAAAGCTTTCAAAGCTTCATGAAGTTTCAAGAATGAAACAAATTTAGCCACCATTTTATTTTTGCCAAAATAAATAAAAAGAATAAATAAGTAAACCAAACCCTAACCATTAACCTAATCTAGGATTAAACCATACACACACCCAAGTTTGCATGTATCATCAAACATGATACAAACTAGTGCACAAACATATATCATATATACAATGTGCACAATCAAGTGAGATAATCAATCTTAAGTGAACCAATACTAGTTAATGTAAAGTAATATATCAAATATATAATTATACATTAAATCATTAAATCAACACTTGATTTAACGATCCGGTCATATCGCATATGACCGACTAATATCCAATGTATTGACTTATCGAATCAATCCTCGATTCGATAACTAGGTTATATCACATACAACCAATCGATACATTCATCGCGAGAATAGAATACGGTATCACATACATGCATTATTCTCGGTCCCGCACATATCTCATATGCGCTCCTATTTCGTTTCGCTTGAGCCAGGAAACCTCTGTGTAGGACTCTAAAGACTCGTCAATACGCCGGCAGCAGGTGATGATCATATCAAACACCCACAAGCCGCAAGCGATCTGCTAAACGTAACGGCCACCCGGGTATTGAGCGATCAGAAGATCAACGAGCAAGCCCGCTCACACTCCTGTGAATCCGACCAGTAACACTTACCGCACAGTCCGGTCTGTTCGTCTGATATGTCGCATATCTCGCCTAGGGGTGGTAAACGTCAGACCCCAGTAGCTCGATAAGTCGTGTCGATATAAGGTCTATAACAGTTCGAGAAACTACTGGTAACACTTACCAGTAAATCTCAGCAACCCTGGCCAGGGATTTCCGGTTATAGCCAATCGAACACAGTGCAACATCAACTCCCTATACCGGGAGAGACGAATCCCCTCCTATCGCTCATTGCCTCCATGTGATTCGGGACTGTACCCAAAAGCCGCCGTTTTGCACGCCCTCTTGGACGTGGTAAGGTGGAAATCAAAGCACAGTGGGAATCACACAAGACTCTATGACGATCTCGGGTCTACAGACTAACCTGTACCAGTGTCACCAGAGAACTGCCATCTGACGTAAGGTATAATACCATCTGGGAGTTCTCGGCGAGTCCGTCCAGTGTACCCAGTCTCCACTGAGCACCCGTATATCATCTCTGATGTCAAATACCAATGGATATGGGATCATCCATCGCCCATCTGTATGGGTCGAGAAGGTATACGCTAGTCTACTCTGGTATATCGATGCCCCGTCTCGATACACCCACGACTAGGGACCTTGAAGGATGTACTTATAGACTACCATGTCCCCACTAGTATGATCCGCATCATAGTCCAGGTAGTCAAGTACACATCCTAAGGGCTTTACCAACATGTAACAGAGAGACAATCAGTGTACACGTTAAAGTAAAGAGTAACCAGATAGCATACTATCATATCGAGCAAGAAAGTCATCCCTATATATGTCCAAGCATCCACTACAATATACATCCTATGTATAGTAATGGCCTCTAGGGCATACATATAACTAACAATCTCCCACTTGCACTAGGGCCATCTGATAGCAGTGGTTGTAGTATCTCATACTCAACCATCCCATAAAAGTCTCTCTCTGGGAAAAGGCCTTCGTGAGTGGATCCGCCGTGTTGTCCTCTGAGTCTACTCTCCTTACCTCGATCACCCTGGAGATCAACTATCTCCATGATCAGGTGATGCTGCCTCAGAATACGCCTGGGTCACTGATGGGACCGGGGTTCCTTGGCATAATCCATAACTCCATTGTCACACAATGGGAGGAACTAAGTTCATCTCATGAACTAATATACACCTAGACAGCCTCTTTGGTAGTATCTTAAGTAGCGATGTATCTTGCCTTTAATCGTCTAGTATGTCACGGTATCTAGCTTGGAACTCTTCCAACATACCGTCCCTCCACTGAGGGTAAAGACAACGCCTGTGACTGACATTCAGTCGTCCTTATCACCCTGGAACACTTCCAGTGATTCTTCCCAGGATCAATTGATACCATCCATCTCACTTCAACTAGTGAGAGTCCTAACATCCATTTAGATCTATCTCATAGATCCAAAACCCAGGATTTAGTAGGTATCACTTTGATCCTATGTGGAGAATCCTGGTGATAAGCGGAGATTGATCGAGCGTAGCATAGGAAACTCCTTCTCTATCAAGAGTATGTCATCCACGTACTCTACGAGGATCACCACCATACTCCTTACTACCTTTTTGTATATACAAGGGTCATCTACCATTTTGATGAAGTCAAACTCTTTGACTACCACATCAAAACAGACGTTCCAACTCCGCGATGCCTGCTTTATTCTGTAAAGCAACTTGCACACGTTTCTGCTGCTCCCACTGTTTACGAAGCTCTCTGGCTGTGTACTTATAGACGTTCTCTTCTAAATCAGTATTTAGAAAAAATAGTCATGACACCCAACCACCAGATATCGTAGTCATGGTATGTAGCAATGTTAAGTAGGATCCGGATGGACCTAAGCATAGCCACTTGGAAAAGGTTTCATCATTATCCACGCCTGGTCGATGACGAAAACCTTTAACAAGTCTAGCTTTGAAAATCTTAACTTTTCCATCTACACCAAGTAATCTTCTCAAGATATACTTGCTCCTGATGGGAATTTAACTTTTCAGATATAGCAACCAAAGTCCATACTTTGTTGGTGTACATGGATTCCATCTCAGATCGCTAAGCATCCAGCTATTCTTACAGAGTCCCTACTCTCGATGGCCTGCTCGAAACTAGTTGGGTCATCATCTCATGATGCAATCCTCGCTCCCACTGTCATTGAGAAACTGAAGTATCTCTCAGGTGGGTGAGGTACCCTGCTAGATCGGCGGAGAGGCTGAGGTTCGTTGGTTACTATTGAATCCTTTGGTTCTGTCAAATCATCTGCTGTAGTTTGTATAGCTGGAACCTTTCCAGTTCTACATAACAGACCTGGCCTCGAGCTTGTCTGGATTTTGCTTTTAGACATAGGCCGGTCAACCCCAAATCTTAACTAGCTTAAGACATTGGCTCTTCACATACCATATCTCATATGGAGTGGTAGGCTGTGATCTGATTCGAACCTAATTCAATAGGTATGCAGCTTCTCAAGTGCATAACCCCCAAAAGGAAATTGGAAACTCAGTAGTACTCATCATAAATCACACCATATCACATAGGGTGTTATTGCTCCGCCCCGATATACCATCGTGCTATGGTGTATTCGGAGGAGTAATGCTGAGAGAGAATCTCATTCTCCTTTAGAATAGTCCAGGAATTCTATGCACAAGTATTCTCCTCCTTGATCTCATCAAAGGACATAATACTTATACCCGTATTGGTTCTCTACTTCTAACTTATATTCTGTGAATATCTCAAAAGGTTCGGACTTATGTTTCAACAGGAACATATGTCTGAATCTTGAGAGATCATCAGAGAATGTAATGAAGTACAAAGAACCGGTCTTGGCATGTGTAGACAGGGGACCTTTATATATCAACATGTATCATTCCAAGAGTTCACTAACTCTTTCTCTGTTTCCAATAAACAGAGCTATGGTCATCTTATCTCTGTGACATGACTGGCAAGTTTCACAAGATGTAAATTCAAACTGATTTAAATATGCATCTATATGTAACTTCAGCTAGTCGGGTCGCATTGATATGACCTAGTCTACAATACCTCAAGAAGGATTCGTTCATTTCTGAACTCTTCCTCTTGTGTGTGTTCTGTATACTAAGAACTGTAGTTTGATTTAGAACATCAATGCTTTTAGATAACGTGCCTAAACCGATCAACTTTTGATATAGGAAATATTCAAAACATTATCCAACAATACAAAATTTTATCATTTCTTTACTAATAAAGAGAGTGATATGATTTTGTATATCAGGTTCGGTATCTAATAACATTCGTTCAGAATCAATGTATTGGTAATACAGGGTGACAGTGACCAACAGACTTGGCTGCAACACTTGCCCCGTTTTCTGTCTCATGAAACTTATCACCCGTTCTCAGTTCTTTACCTATCTGTAGCCTATGTAAAAAATTACATATGCGGGATCCTGATCAAGTATCTCATATCCAGGACGTAAAGAATACTGAGAAACAGTTCTGTATAATGAACACACCCGAAGATGATGCATCAGTATGCACTTTCTTCGTTTGGGCGGCACAGGAATTCTGGTAATCCCCAATTTCCTGCTCTGTCTTATAACAATTATAAGTTGGAGCGGGACCAACGTTCCCCAGCTCAGTATAACAAGCGGGTTCGGTCAATACATCCGTATTATTATCTTGATTAAGGCGTGATATGGTCGCTATCTAGAGAGAGAGAGAAGAAAACACTCTGCGTGCGCTCTGTCAAGATTAGATTGGTTATTATTTTATCTAATCAGGATGGCTCCCACTGTTTTTATCAAATCTTCCTTCAAACCCTAAAAGGAAAGACTAGCCGGGATTAATTACACACTACAAGTTCGCCAATCTTTCAGCCAGGCCAGTGTCGGTACTTTGAGGGAGGTCCCCCGTGCTTTCGCACGAACCTAATTAATGTAAACCTCATTTTCCCAGAGGTGTAACCTCGTTAACACCTTTCTAGACACCTACTTGATCGGCTAATTGTAATGTATAAAACTTTCCCAGGAGTAACTCTTACTCGCAGCGGGTACCGGGATCCAACTATCTCATAGAAGGTATGCAATCTCATTGCAAATTTCAACACTTGAAATTCCCGATAATATTTTACCCCTAGCGTCCTATGACCTTGACGCAGGCCAACAAACCATAGTCCGCTAGTCAAGTTTAACCCGTCATTTCTTGATTGAATTAAACCCACTCGCACGACCCTTGACGCAGGCCAACAAAGTCGCACAACTATCCTAATCCAATCTGCATCATATGCATAAACAGATAAATACTAGTTAGCTACCGCACACTACGTCTTGACGCAGGCCAACAAACGTAGCACAAATACTAAGTAGGACTTATCTGAAATGACGGAGGGCTACGACAGGTTTTTCTGAAAACCTATTACGTAATGAACTTGATATCGTTGTAGAATCAAATGATTTTAAAATGGAGTGTTTTTGAAGCTTTTCTAGTTTTGCTAAAGGGGTCACTCCCGGTGAAGGGATCGTCGGTCCTTTCCTCGTAGAATGAGGTGCGGGATATATCATATATATCACTGTGCAAAGCAGAAACTATAGAAGCAATCAAAATACAAACCGAGGGGTGTAGCATCTGCCAGTTATTGCTAAAGGGTTCACTCCCGGTGAAGGGATCGTCGGCCCTTTCCTCATCGAATAAGGTGCAGGATATATCATATATACCGCTGTGCAAAGCAAGAACTGTAGCTACCTGTTTTATTTTTGAAAATTCGATTCCACAACATCATTAGGTTTCTTTTATTTCATTAATCTCATTAATGAATTCCCATCATTTAAGTCCACCTAAACATCACAGATAAATATAACGTACGCTTATGCCATCCGCATTCGCCTCGATGTCCCGTCTGCACCGTTAGGTTAGGTAATTAACGCCAGAGCGAGGCAGAGCTAGCGCGGGTGTAAAACATAAGCAACGTCTATATAATATATCATATATACTATATATAATATCTATCTGAACATATCACATGATCACATCAAAGATAACGCAGCAGAAAATATCATATGAAATATTGGATATACTAGGACGTCCGTGTTTTATTTTGAGCCAATATAAAACACGGATTCCACGGTCATGATGAATAGCCAATCCCACACCCCTAGACCCCTACGAGAGCGGCAAGCAACCCTACCAATTCTAGAGTTAGGAGACCCGGACTCAACTCCTCGAGATGGTCTCCCACTGGACCCTAGAACCCGGTTACTTGTGCTTCCCTCCTTGGGTCTATCCTAATGCGGAAAAGTAAATAATATACAAAAGGTGACATCTTCCGCAACCTGGAAGTGCCCCAATAAAATAATATTACATACAAGTTTTTACATGAATGAAAAACACTCGTCTCACATAAAAAAACCCGGCTATTCAAACACGACGATCCAATATAACATATCCAGCAACACATAACATCACATGTCATCAACGTAAGTAAATATGCGCATCCCAATTGTCGTTGACATATAGCAACGAAACCGGCGATATCACATATTACACTTACGGTCACAGAAAAGAAAGTGTAAAACTACAACAGTTGGAATCCGCAAACTCTTTAGACATCGCATGCCTAATCAAATGAATTCCTTAGACATCGCATACCTAACAATTATAAACCCCGCATTTTAGTCTCATTTATCGAAAGCTCTTTTCAATATCTAGTCGGGCAATTCAACAAGATTCTCGGCATCTTGACCGAATGCTCGTCGCAAACTTTAGGAGACGGCCACACCCCCGATACCGTCGACGAAGTGCACCAAGGCGGAACACCGCTGCCGAAAGTATCCGTTGCCGCGAGCACCCGAACGGATACTTTCGGCGACGGGGTTCTCCTACAGTCACTTGGTCGGGGCTATGGGGCATGGTTATCTATTAAGTTTACCGGCGAGTATCCGTGTACGCTACGTGATTGCGACGGACTTTTGATCGCATCAAAATTCCGTGGCAACCGATCAAGTGAGACTTAAAGTGCTGTGTTTATAACATTCATTCAGTTATCTCATAACTACTTGTGGATTCCAAATATTGTATCATATTCCAGATAAATAGAAAATGTTAAACTTTCCGATCGAACAATCAAACACCCAAGTTTTCCCGAAACAGCTCAACACTTGAAATAAGTTCAAAAACATCCACTTCATGTCTCAGTACCAACGGTCCAGCCGTAGAAGGGTCAAGCCAACGCCTCACATGTGGCACGCCGTACTGCCCCAAACCCTAAGGTTCAAAGGGCAGTTCAAAACGGTCACATAATCGAGTTAAGGTTTGTTGTCTTCTAAAGGGTCCATCGCGTTACTTGCACTACTTAGAACATTCTTAAACTACGGAAAAATCCAACACTTGGAAATTTCCCGGCAGGGGAAAAAGTGGGTATTTATATCCGGTCGAACTTTTTAACAGTTTCTAAAATATCCGGAAAAACATAAACGAAGTTAAATTATCCGATCAAATTAACGAGTCCCCAATAAAACCCTAGAAAACTCAACACTTGATGAGAATTAAAAAATTCCCATAAAAAATTGCCAAGAAAGGACCTAAGAATAAATATATGAAATTTCAGGGACTAAGTCCAAATTTTGGCCGCGTAACCGCCGTCAAACCCATGGTTTCGCCGCGGTTCCACGGTCAAATTATTGACTTAGTGGACCGTACTTCACAGTAATTCTTAGTTTTTCCTGCTCGTTTTTCTGAGAATTTTTAATTCACAAAAATCCACTGTTTTGAAAAATGTACAGAGAAGGGTTTTGTCGGGGTTTACGGGTTCGATCGGACTTCTAACTTCGTCTACACTTCGCCTAAAACTCTAGCTAGGCTCTGATACCACTGTAGGGTTCCTAGGCACACCTATGAGGTCTCACAAGGCATCAACCATACCAAATTCAAAAATTATATGCCGAGAAACCCTAATGCAAGATCGTTAACTAGAGTTTAGGCGAAACTAAATGAAAGTTAACAACTTAACTAAGGGTGAACGGAAAATACAACCTTTGTAGATCCGGTCCTCCACTTCCTTAGCTCCATGATGATGTCCCTCCGCTGCGATCATCGGATCCCGGACTCTAGCGATGGTTTCGTCGAAGAAATGATCGGGCTAGGTCGTCGACTTCGATGCCGAAGATGATCTACGTCGAGGCAACTCAAGATCAAGCTCCAACTTCACCAAGTCATGAAACTTATGAAGAAAACACCCTATACTACATGGCAAGCGGTAGAGGATGAAGAAATAGGAAGTGGGTTCGCTTTGGATTTGGATTTCTCACTTGGAATCATCACTTAGACATTTTCAAGAAAAGGTTTTTTCTTTCCTTTCTTCTTGAAGAAGAAGAAGAAGAAGAAAAGAATGAATTATATAATCAATTATTTCAAAAAAGAAAATGAAGTGATGGTTATCATAATGCAACCATGGTTAAGTGTAGAGAATAAACTAGGGTTAGGTGAATGGTTAGGTTTAAGGAAAAAACAAAATGGTCAAAGCTTTCAAAGCTTCATGAAGTTTCAAGAATGAAACAAATTTAGCAACCATTTTATTCTTGCCAAAATAAATAAAAAGAATAAATAAGTAAACCAAACCCTAACCATTAACCTAATCAAGGTTTAAAGCACACATACACCCAAGTTTGCATGTATCATCAAACATGATACAAACTAGTGCACAAACATATATCATATATACAATGTGCACAATCAAGTGAGATAATCAATCTTAAGTGAACCAATACCAGTTAATGTAAAGTAATATATCAAATATATAATTATACATTAAATCATTAAATCAACACTTGATTTAACGATCCGGTCATATCGCATATGACCGACTAATATCCAATGTATCGACTTATCGAATCAATCCTCGATTCGATAACTAGGTTATATCACATACAACCAATCGATACATTCATCGCGAGAATAGAATACGGTATCACATACACGCATTATTCTTGGTCCCGCACATATCTCATATGCGCTCTTATTTCGTTTCGCTTGAGCCGGGAAACCTCTGTGTAGGACTCTAAAGACTCGTCAATACGCCGGCAGCAGGTGATGATCATATCAAACACCCACAAGCCGCAAGCGGTCTGCTAAATGTAACGGCCACCCGGGTATTGAGCAATCAGAAGATCAACGAGCAAGCCCACTCACACTCCTGTGAATCCGACCAGTAACACTTACCGCACAGTCCGTTCTGTTCGTCTGATATGTCGCATATCTCGCCTAGGGGTGGTAAACGTCAGACCCCAGTAGCTCGATAAGTCGTGTCGATATGAGGTCTATAACAGTTCGAGAAACTACTGGTAACACTTACCAGTAAATCTCAGCAACCCTGGCCAGGGATTTCCGGTTATAGCCAATCGAACACAGTGCAACATCAACTCCCTATACCGGGAGAGACGAATCCCCTCCTATCGCTCATTGCCTCCATGTGATTCGGGACTATACCCAAAAGCCGCCGTTTTGCACGCCCTCTTGGACGTGGTAAGGTGGAAATCAAAGCACAGTGGGAATCACACAAGACTCTATGACGATCTCGGGTCTACAGACTAACCTGTACCAGTGTCACCAGAGAACTGCCATCTGACGTAAGGTATAATACCATCTGGGAGTTCTCGGCGAGTCCGTCCAGTGTACCCAGTCTCCACTGAGCACCCGTATATCATCTCTGATGTCAAACACCAATGGATATGGGATCATCCATCGCCCATCTGTATGGGTCGAGAAGGTATACGCTAGTCTACTTTGGTATATCGATGCCCCGTCTCGATACACCCACGACTAGGGACCTTGAAGGATGTACTTATAGACTACCATGTCCCCACTAGTATGATCCGCATCATAGTCCAGGTAGTCAAGTACACATCCTAAGGGCTTTACCAACATGTAACAGAGAGACAATCAGTGTACACGTTAAAGTAAAGAGTAACCAGATAGCATACTATCATATCGAGCAAGAAAGTCATCCCTATATATGTCCAAGCATCCACTACAATATACATCCTATGTATAGTAATGGCTCTAGGGCATACATATAACTAACACTTAGCACGTGAGCGCTGCCATAAGAATGCGGCAAGGGAACTCACGTGTTTAACACGTAGGTGCTGCTATAGGATTTAATCCTATTTGAAGCCGGTTCTCACGTGCTTTGCACGTGAGTGCTCACGTGGTATCACGTAAGGGCCGATATAGGATTTAATCATTACTGCAGCAGGTGCTCGCGTGTTTTACATGTGAGTGCTTGCGTGTTTTGCACATGAGTGCTTACGTGTTTAACATGTGAGGGCTGCCCTCTATTTTTTTTATAAGGGAACAAATGCAGGCTTTAAGCTAAATTTTTTTGGCGGGAACACTACTGTTCTTCGATTACTATCCTACCATGGCTTTAAATAGTCATGCAAACAGATTTTAGTTGGGTACAATCCTGAAGCACATGAAGGCAGTGAGCGATCAAAGGGATTTTGTCTATCCCGGTATAGGGAGTCGAGGTCGTGCTTTGCCAAATCAACTGTAACCATAAGTCCTTGGTCAAGGCAATTGAGATTTACTGATAAGTGTTATCAGCGGTTTCTCAGATGGTTATGAGTTCATGATCGACACGACTTATCGAGTTATTGGGAGTCTGACGGTTTCCATCTTCCAGACCCGATATGCGACGCTCTTAGATGAAGAGACCGAACTATACAGTGATTGTCATGGATAGACTTTGCAGGGTTCGAATGAGCTTGCTCATTGGCTTTCTTTCGATCAATACCTGGGTAGCCATTATGTGTATCCAGTACCGCTGACGTGCTTGTGGGCTATGGATATAATTCTAACCTACTGCCAGTGTATTGTCAAGTCTTTAGAATCCCACACAGAGGTTTCTTAGCACAGGCGAAACGATGCAGGGCGTGTATAGGGATACGTGCAGAAGTTCAATTAAACGCGTATATGTGATACACGTATTTTAATCGGGTGTTTAATGATACTAGCCGGTTTTTCCCGCCTAAAATTTCTGCACAAAAGAGCCCAAAGTATCAAATGGCACCAATACGCTTAAGAAAATGCAAACCAGTATTTTTCGGACTATATTTTGCCAAACTCCCGAATGAGAATCAGGTAAATTCTAATAGCATCGAAAGCGTCTCGAAAAGTCCTTCTATTTGATATATTACGGGCCTCATAACTCTTCCGGAATCAAAATTTATGAGCAAATGTGCTATGCACGTATGGTCTAAGTAACACTCTACCACATGAGGAATACATTTTTAGTTCCACATCGGAAAAGAGAGAGATCCTTTCACTACCACTCCCCTATAAATAAAAAGGGATACCTCTCAGAAAAAAGAAGATTCAATTTTCAAAGGAACTTAGTTCTCCAAGCTAGGGTTTTAGTTGCCCTCCCATAATGCACAAGCGTCATGTGCGCCACGTGCGACGCACGTGCGCTCGCCACGGGCGTACCACGTGCTCCCACTACGTGTGACATACGTGCGCCATCCAAGTGCTCAACACTTGCGACGTGCGTCTGTCCATACAGTGTGCAACAAGTGCGACACAAGTGAGCCCAACACGTGTGACGCACGTGCGCGAACACAAAGAAGCCTTTTTTAGCAGCTAGGAGTTTAAACTCCAACTTGTTCTTCCCCCCTGATGAATGGGATAAGGTTCAAAAGGTGCATCTTTCCACACCTTTGATATATGGCACTGTAATCTCTCAACGTCATCGAAGAGGTGGTGGATCCCAACAACCAATGATCCCTCTTTCCAAATAAAGGAGGAGACTCCCCCATAAGCTTCTATAAAAAAATACATAAGGCTTTCCAAAATCTTCGGCAACAGAGAATTTAATTCTCTTGGAAGAAGAAGATCTCCTTCCCCTCAAAACCCTAGGTAAAGAAAAAAGAAGAGATCAAAATATCTCATTTACCTATTACATCATATCTAAGGGTTTAACCTTCTAAAAGAACTTAGTTATATTTTTGGATCTGAGATCCACAAGACAAGTCTCCCACAAGTTAAGAATTTAAATCTCATCGGGAAGATCTTATTCTTGAGAATCGAAGATTCGGGGAAGAACGATGTCGAAAAGAATATGGAAGAAAAGAATATGAAGAAGATGGAGTCTATAATACTCCAAGAACTTAGTTCCCCCACAAATCAAGAAATTAGTTCTTAAAGAACATAATCCCAGATCCTCAAAATGATGATCTGGGTGATCGTTAATGGTCAAAATGCCATTAACAGAGGTTTAATCTCTCTGAAAATACCAACAGTGATTATATCTCAAAAAACTCAACGCCTCACGTGAAACACACGTGAGCGCCAAAACTCAGCGCCTCACGTGAAACACACGTGAGCGCCAGAAAAGACTAGTGCTTAGCACTATTATAGCGCCTTACGTGATACACACGTGAGCGCTATATGTAACCGAGTATTTAGCATTACTGGGTGGTATAGAAACCCAATCTTCGCCTAAACTGGCTAAGTCTGTAAGAAGTGTAAGCTTCTTCTTTGATCTCAGTCCCACATACGACTAATGATCTTTCATCAATGATATCCAAGCTGATCCCATATACGACTAATGATTTTCATCCCATGTCTTTTAAGTTAATCTTAATCTCATATAAGACTAGCGATTCTTAGATCCACCATGATCTTTTCCCTCAAATATGGGATTTGGTTCAAAGGTATATCTTTCCACATTTTAGATATATGTCGTTGTAATTCCTTAACGTTTTCAGAGAAGTGAAGGGTACCGACAACCAACAACAATTTCTCGTCCCAACTTGATGAAAGATATGAAATTTCATCAAGACAGGAAATGATGCATCCCATATTTATGCACTTGATGTGTACATCTCATATTGATATGCATCCCATATAGATGCAAGTCTCATATTGAGTCTCGACTATATACATATACATATATGTATATATTTGAAGGAAATATAAATGCCTTTGAATTGGATCACACCCCAAATTGGGCGCATCCCATGTCACCATCGTTCACTTCGCCACAAAACAAATACATGTGTGCACAAAATGAATGATGGATCGAAATGTCCCTAAACTAGTGCATTCCCCCAAACATGGGAATGTTGGACCGAAATGTCCCTAAACTAGTACATTCCCCCAAATATGGGAATGTTGGACCGAAATGTCCTTAAATTAAACTTCGTCCCAAATATGGGAATGTTGGATCGAAACGTCCCTAAACTAATAATGGACCACGACGTCCTTAAACTTATATGTTTTGCCCTACGGACTGTCTCCATACTGACTACCGTATGCTATTCATGGGCCATTCATATATGATTTAAGATCAGTTGAGCCTATATGCTCATTTGTTCATAAGTTGATCTTAGTCTCAAATACGACTAGCGATCCTTAGATCAAACCCAAGTTTCCCGTGAACGGATGAACCTCACAATTGTGAGAAATGCGTCCTAAGTTCATTCCCGTTGACAAACCAAGCTACCAATGTGGAACCCATCAAGTAAATGCTTAACCCAAATCATAAAAATATATGTACGGATTTGGACTAATCCGCACGGGCAACGACATAAACTAGTTTCTGTATACAATCTATGGGCAACCATAATAAACAAAATAACACACTACACGAAGTGAACTACCGAAGAAGGAGAAAGTGGTTATCGCAACGCGATAACGTAATTAACTGCATGCTTGCGCCTGCAGGGAAGAGTGTCCCCACAATCAAAAACCCTCATAAACGAGGGGGAATCTAATAAAATCTATTACAGAGGTCGCATCTGTCAAAACCTTCGATATACGGTACCATAAATCAACTTGGTATTTTCGGAGAGGTGGATAGATATGTCCAAATAGTATCTGCCATCAAATTCAAGTTAGACGTCCTCCGCGTCTTAGTCCAGTTTTCAGCGGTAAACAGATTCCGGCACACCTGGTGGGACCTCTTCCTCTTTCCACTCCACATTTCATGTGTCATGTTTAACAGAATCTGTTTAACCGCGGTGTATATGTTTGTGATTGCCCTTGGGTGATAGAATACTGAAACTGGCGTTTCGTCTCTATGTAGAATGGCGTTTGCTTCCACACATCGCAACTCAAGCCCTGTTACATCTGGTGGAGTCAAGTATGGGTCACTTGCAGTCTCAAATCTCTGCAGTCCGGCTCTTTAAGAAATCAGTGGGATTTTCTTTAGGACAATGGTCCCACCTCCTACCCTCGGTGCCTCAACACCAAAGGGGAAAGCCTAGAAGGAGTCCGCCTTCTACAGGCTGGCTCCCCAAGCTTCAGCCCTGCCGACAACATTGATATTCATGCGACCGGTACCTGCCGAAAACCAAGGTCAACACAGGGGGTAGAATGGTCAAGTCCTCAAAGGAAACAAGGGGCAAGCCTAGCAAATAAGACAAGTTGGGGGCAGTTTTCCATCCGTGTTGACTCCTACTGCTTCAACTCCGATTGCGAATGCTGCTGGTCCAACCGGGAACAGTTTTGAACTGCTGCGAAGGGTCAGACAAAATTCCCTTATCGCGATATTGAAAAGTCTCCACAACCTACAGAGATGCAAGGAGAGCAGAAACCAGTTCACTCTCTAAAAGAACTTTCCTTATCTATATATAAGGTGTGGAAGCAGGTGAAGGACTCGGCCGTCGTCCGTGGCCCTTTCCCTAAACGACAGCTAAACTCTAACAACTCCTCTTCCAAATACAAGGGGACTACCAAGACGGTTCCTGTTCTGATGGTTCCTCCTAAAGCCAAAGCGGCTTCTCACAAAAAAGACAGGTCTGAAAAAGTCCAAATGCCCGAGGCAAACTCCAAACACCCCAATCCTGGGGGCTTGGTAGTTCACACAGGCCGCATACTCGATTTCTAACAAAAACTCAGCAACAACATGAAAAGTTGCGGGAGATGCTTTCTCAAGCGGCGGCACTTGCTAGTTTACCGCCTAAAGCAAACCCCAAAGACACACCTGAAGAAAGGACATGGTAGGAGTCGGATATTGATTTCTTAAAACACGCTCTTAAAAAGATAGATGAAGAAACAGAAGCGATGTCCGCTAAAATGAACCAGATGGCCCTCTTGATCCAGAATATGGCTGGAATGATGGTCCATTCGGAAACACTGGCAGATGAACCGCCGGCAGTCGCTTTTACAGACAAGGATGGCATTTCAAATCCTCTGCAGGCCTTATCAACGGCTGAGGAGGAAATGATCCCAAAAGAAAAACCGGACACATATATCGCTCAGCAAATCAAAGCTCATTTTGCCAGTGAAGCAGCAAATAGGTCGATCAAGACTGGTCGACCGTATCCGGCATGGTACGATCAAATACAGTACCTGCCAGAATACATATTTCTGACGTTCCGCATGTATAAAGGAACCGAGAATCCTTGCTAGCACATCACGTGATTTAAATTCATATGCGGCAACACTGGAAGAAATGATATATTGCTCCTCCGACGGTTCGTCAGCAGTTAGGTAGGCACTGCGTTCGAATGGTATGCGGAACTCCCAAATGACTCCATAAATACCTTCAACAAGATAGAGATGCTCTTCTGTCAGGGATTCGCCAGTGCGAATAAACACACTACTGTGATGACGTTGGTCAATGAAAAGGTTAGACCGAATGAGACCTAGGTTCAATATGTTATCAATGGCGAAATCTCCGGTCTAAGTGCGAGCAGTGCATCAATGAAGCTCCAGCCGTGGGAATGTTCATAGCTACCCTTGAACCAAATCCAAAGGTGTTCCCATATATCTCCCTCTTCAAGCCGACGACCTTCCAAGAGCTCATTAATAAAATGGCTCGGTTGGATCAGATGGGTTAAGATGCATCCTCTTCTGGTGAAGACATATGAAGAGCAGAGACAAGGCGGCGTTTGTCGCCAACGCTCAACAAAAATAAGCAGCTCTGAAGCAATCTGTCCTCAAAATAGCGACAGCGTGGGTCTTACCCTTGAAGAGATAGGGACACGAATACTTGTTCCCCCGAAATATACGCAGGGGGCATATTGCTTGCTGGCGGAGGAATCTCCGTGTGAGATAATCTTTTCTTCAAATAATAGAAAGGATATTAAGGGACCTATAGACGGGTCCTGCAATCAAATGGAATAGCTCACTTGAACCAACAATCATGAAAGGAACGTATATGCCATATCCCACTCCTAAAATGGATGATGAGGGGAAACCCTCCCAAGTCAAGTTCATTCTTCCAAGGAAGAAGAAGACGCGGTAGAAGGAGTGACGTGATATCCCGTTCCTTCGTATATGAAGAATATGCTACATCAGCATCAGAAAAAGACATTGATGAGCCGGGGAAGGTGCCGTGTAAAATACCCGTAATGTCTCGCAAACAACCCGATTGGTACGATGATAAAAGAAACAGTCCAAGAAGGTAGAGATAGCCTAAGGAGTGAAATGTCCGTGCATACAAAGGACAGGTAGCAGCGCCTCACTAAATAAGCATTGGAAAGAATGGGTTACGCAACTCCCCCAACCAAATGTAAACCATGGACCGAAATGTCTTTAAACTATAGCATCACCCTAAACACGGCGATAGTGGACCGAAATGTTCTTAAACTATCGCGTCGCCCCAAATATGACGACAGTGGACCGAAACGTCCCTAAACTAGTATTTTGCCCCAAACACGCAATGATGGACCGGAACGTCCTTAAACTAGCATTTCGTCCCAAACACGGCGATAATGGACTGTAACGTCCCTAAAACTAATATGTGCCTTGAGATCTATATTGCAATCGAATTCCCACCAACTAAGCTTGCAATTCAAGTCCCATTGGTTACACATCTACTCCAGCGATAAAGCCACCCCCAAGTCCCACCAGCAAACAGATGGGTCGCCTGCGACGAAACTACTTTCGAAAGTTTCACCGTTAAAAAACGGTATGTCTACGAGTGAAATGGGAACATATGAAAACCCGAAAGGGCGCCGTCAGTAAAGACAGCAGAACTGCCGGCGAGTTTGTGAAAACCCGAAAGGGCACAATCTCGTTAAAAAAGAGACGGTATGTCCACAAGCGAAATAGGCACAGATGAAAACCCGAAAAGGCGCCGTGAGTAAAAATAGCAAGACTGCCGGTGAGTTTGTGAAAATCTGAAAGGGCGCACTCTCGTAAAATAAAAATAATTATGTGCACTTGCAAAGTCCTCTCAACCTTGTGAGAGGAAAATACCTACGTGAGATCCTTATGACTCACAAAAGATCAACATACTTAGGAGTCCATACGATTCCTATGGAGAAAATACACTTGCGAGATCCTCACGACTCATAAGGAGCCCCCTATGAGACCCTCACGGCTCAAAGAATTCAAAAGTCTTAGGTTACAGGGATGTATGTTGGGGTCAAAAATTACACCCCGGTTGACTAAGTGAAAATCAAAGTCAACCCCAAGTAAGCGGGCCCAAGCCCAGATCAAGTGGACCCATTCCCAAGTCGAGCCCGAACATGAAGCGGTCGGCCTCACCCATGCCAAAATAAAAATTTTGTAATAAATAATTTTGATATAATTGTTTATGCATAAATGTGAGAAAAATGGGCATAAAAACAAATTTTTGTAAAACCCATGGCTCATGTGCAAATGAAATGAGCACATGAGCCATGGGATGGGCAAAATGCCATTTTGTAAAGCCCAAAGGGCTATATGTAAATTTGTAAGCCTATATAAAGCAACATGATAATGAACTAAGAGAACTTTTCATTTACCCTCAAAATCTTGGGTTTTTGTGCCTCCTTCTCCTTCCTCAAAGTTCTAAACCTTCTTCCCCTTTTTAATTAAATCAAGAGTTTTACTCTTCCTTTTCCAAAATTAAATAGTTTTTCACCATAAAACCCACAAAGGGAAGCTCAGATCTTCCATCAGATCTCAAAAAGGGAAGATTTTTAAATCCCATCTTTTTCACCAAGATCCGGTCAACCGAGAGGAAGAAGAAGGAGACTCATCTTCAAAAATCCCATCTTGGGAAGATTCAGGGCCAAAGGGGAGAGAAACAAAGGGGGCCCCTTTGATCATTTCTAAAGATTTCTAGGAGTTTAACTCCATTCAAGATCTGTTAGAGTTCAACTCCATAAATTAATCTCTTTTTAGGAGTTTAACTTCAGAAGTCAAATCGGGAGCACAGCTCCCAGTGCAGGGACAAAGTCCCTTCTTCTGCTGATGCCCAGCGCCCGCGTACCAAGCACGTGAGGCGCTGGCGCCCACCACCTGCATTCCAAGCAAGTAGGGCGCTGGCGCCCACCGCCCGCGTGCCAAGTGCGTGAGGCGCCCGCGCCCAGCGCCCGTGTTCTAGGCATGTAAGGCGCTAGCACCCACGCGTATTTTGGACGCTATTCTTCTCTTTTTTTATAACACACACTCCACAGCACTGTCCCCGTTAGAAAAAATTTCTAACGGGGCGCTGTCCCGCATCCCGCAAGGGGCTGCTAGCCCCCTTAACCCCCACTACGCTATCCGGGTAGCGGGACCCCCGTAAAACTCTGCAAGGACCCCGATATATCCAAAACCCCTCAAGACACACATATGCACACTGCACATTGAGTTCACATGACCAGTTTGACCCGTCAATCGGAGGTTCTCTCGCTCCAAAGGCGAGGAGTAATTAACGGCAGCTTAGTCTGCGGCTGCCAGAGATTCGGAACCCCACAATCAATAAACCCCAGTCTACCCTAGGCAGGGGAAATCTGTAGTACGCCTGACAAGTGCGCGCGTATTCCCATCTCAATGGGGTGACAAAAACCACCCTATAGAATCTGGCACACCCGGTGGGACGGATCTCTCCTCCCATATTTCAGGTTAAACGTTCATGCGAACTCAATCAATATACATATCGATTCCCTGTACTTAAATCATGCTTCTTGGTGCAGGTTAACAAATTTTAAATTGCAATCTCTGGACGCAACAAAATGTATCTATGGATCAGCTCAGCTCTCTACACAGCTCCCATATCCTACACGATGAAGATGGACGCCAGGACGGTCCTCCCGGCCAGTCTCGGGCAACAATGGGCGGAGCCGTCGCTACCATTTGGCTCTATTCTGTTCGTATCGGCTAACGCCATACCAGCTCCTCAAGCTCCGGTAATAGACAAACCGGTCTCGAAAAGCAAGAGGCCAAATGTGGTGATCTCGAGGGCACCACTACTTAAACGCAAGTCGGTGTTTGAACGACTTTCCTTGGCCCCAGCTGGGGGCAAGGCCATCAACACCAACAAAGCAACAAGGCATCTCGGGCAAGATCCAGCGGCGCCGCTGACTACTGCTCAGTTGGGTATCTTCTTTAAGCTCCCCGTTAATCGGCTCACGATGGCTTTTTGGATGACGGATGCCTGCCACCCTCAAAATCGAGAAGTTAAGACAGAAAATGCTCAGATATAGAGCCAACAAAAGGGCTAGGACTCATGCTAGGCTGAACTTCATGAGGCTCCAAGAACAGGGTTATCCCGCCAAAGATAAAGAGACGGCTGGATATGTGGTCCACACTGTCTACATGGTGGGCACACGCAGCAACAATAAGGACGGGGCCACCACATCTCAGATCCAATCTGGTATGAATGTGACTGCCACTTCCCAAGACCAGCATCCTCTGGGAGGTAATGAAAACCCTTCCAGTGAGGCTGATAAGCAAAGAGATCCCTCGGTTCATAAGGAGTCAGGCTCGGAAAGCGAAGATGAGCCGATCTTCTGTCCTAAGAATGCAGAGCATCAACTTCTCCAAGAGCTCCGAAAATAGCTCAGAAGCAAAGATAAAAAGATGGCCAAGCTCTACTCAAAAATTGACGACTTGACGAATGTCGTGATGCAGCTCATGGTCCAAGTTGCATCTCAGCCGCCCAATCAAGCAGGGTTCTGCTCATGAACCGGGAAACGATGTCCCGAGACAGCCGACGCCTATTCCCTCAAATCCAAAGGTGGGGCACCGCATGAAAGTCAGTCGCATCCTGTCTCGGGAAATGTCTTGGCTACCGATGACAGCAGCCCGCTAACTCAAGATCAAATCATGGATTTGGTTACCAACAAAGTCAAAACATTGGTAGCCGAAGCCGAAGCGCAAAAAGATGTTACCGGTATCGGGAGACCATATCCTGCTCAATATGATCTGGTAGAATTTCCTAGTGGCTATGCCATCCCCAAGATCGGAAGATTTGATGGGACGGGAAATGCGAATCAGCACATCGCCCACTTTAAAGCCTCATGCGGGAATACTGGGGGCAGTGATGCGCTTCTCCTCCGCCAGTTCGTTAATAGCCTGACTGGTGTCGCTTTCGACTGGTACGCAAGCATACCAGATGGCCCCGTTACTACTTTCGTCCAAACGGAATCTTTGTTCCGACAAAGGTTCATGAGTATCAGCAATAAGATCACCATTGACGACCTCGTAAGGACCAAGCCAAAGAACAACGAAAGCAGCACAGATTTTATAACCCGATGGCACAATCTCTCCGTCAAATGTGAACCGCCGATAGAGCAGGACCAATATGCCAGCCTCCTCGTCAGAAATCTTAACAATTAGATGGCCCCGTTTCTATGCACCACGGGTTTCAAAACATTCCAAGAGCTGACCAGGAAAGTTCAGATGTTGGAGCACTCAAAGCAGGAGTACTCCTCTGATTCCCAAAATAACAATAGGTCCTGGAAAAACCGAAAGGACGATAATCGCGAAGGCGGAAATTCCGACGATGCTAAATCTTTTAACACTTCGGCTAACCGAAATAAGCGAGAGATGAGCGGGCCTAATGCCAACCAGCCTCGGAAGCCAGTGTTCAGAGAGGGAGGAGAATCTCCATTGAAAGAGAAGCTGGATAAGGTCTATTCCTTCAGAAGGGATAAAATCTATAAAATATTCAAAGACGCCCTAAGAAACGGTCTACAATTGCCAGAATCAAAGAGACTGGAAGAAGCGAATATGACCGACGACCCCAAATATTACCCCTATCATAGAGTGATAGGTCATGCCATTAAGGACTGCTTCGTCTTCAAAGATTGGGTCGAAAAGCAATACAAGGCAGGAGAGATAGAACTGTCTAAAGGCGTGTTAACAAACAGTCAAGCTGCGACCGCCAATTTCATACAAACGGGGACCGAAGTCTTTCATGAAACTGATTCTCTCAGACATCTGCCTTTTTCTGAAAACAACTGACCACCACGTCATTAAACTGGGAACGATCGACCACCACGTCGTTAAACTGGGAACAGACGACCCTTAAGTTGTTAAACTAAGAATGTAAAAAAATGTGTGTAAATAAAAAAATGTGTAAATAAAAGAAAAAAGAAAAGCTGAAATGATGGGGCAACTCGCAATAAAAATCAGCGAGTAAAAGAATAAAGCCGAAATGATGGGGCAACTCGCAATAAAAATCAGCGAGTAAAAGAATAAAGCCGAAATGATGGGGCAGATGTGAATAAAACCGAAATGATGGGGCAGATGTGAATAAAAAGCCGAAATGATAGGGCAATTGCGACCTTCGCGATAAGAAAAGTTGATAGAGTAATCGAGGTAAAAAAAAGCCTTCCAAATGGCAAATGATGAGTCACTCCTGGTACCATATTCCAGTGCAGTGATGCAGACGCCAACCAAATCCCAAATCCCTAAATTCCCGATGGCGAATGATGAGTCGCTCTGTCACGACCCAAAATTTAGCACGTGACGGCCCTTAAACTACGTAACGTCTCCAGGCGTAATGTAATTCAAGTAAACCAAAAACCCAGCAATCTAAACCATCGAAAGTACTAAGTGATAATAATATTGTTAAAACTTTTGAAATCTCAATCAAAATTCTTTAAAGTCCAAATTTTACTTCCTTTAAAAATTTGGCAGCACCTCTTTTGTAAAACAAGCCCCCAAAAAGGGTACAACATAAATATATAAGTAAAGCATCCCCAACGGGAGCAAATCCACGCCCAAAGACGGAAAACAACCACCATAAGCAAATATACGACGCCGTAGCGAAGAAAAAGACGATATGAATAAAAACTGCATAAAAGATCTCCAAGTCACAAAATAATATACAATATCGTCCTCACAACTCGTCTCTAAGTCAATACATGAAAATGCTAGATGGAGAGTACAGGATACAACGAATATACAATGATCAATATCGAATAACCGCAAAACCCACCTATAGCAAAACTGTACACAGTCAGCCGTAGCGGTGTCCGCTGCAAAAGATGATACGATAGATGAAAGCCCTGACTTTGACTGCTTTGAGGGACAACCTGTACAACCCTGTGGTACAACCGGGGTGAGTTGCCAACTCGTAAATAGTAAATAACATATGCAGGTAATCGCAAGTATGCACGTACTGCGCTAATCTATCACATATAAGCTGATAGCAATAAATAGCAATATGTATATGCAACAGTCATGAAAGGTACTCTATCAGTTACTACTAATACATGAAGCAAGGCATATCAAATAAATGCGGAGTATGGAATAAAACATATCATCCTCACGTCGGGCACATAGGCCCCTTATATCGGGCACATAGGCCCATCATATCGGGCACATAAGCCCCTTATATCGGCCATTGAATCGGCCCACATATCGACCATAATATCGGCCCGGCCATTGAATCGGCCTACATATATAACGAATAAGTATATTTGCACAGATATTGTGATGATATATATATTATAGGTATACATATATAACAGCGTCCCATACCACTGATATATATATATATATATTAGGTGTACATATATAACAGCGTCCCATACCACTGATATATATATATATATATATATATATATATTATGTTAGTTATATGTATGCCCTAGAGGCCATTACTGTACATTGGATGTATATTGTAGTGGATGCTGGGACATATATAGGTAGGACTTTCTTGCTCGACATGATAGTACGCTATCTGGTTGCACTTTATCTTAACATGTATACTTTCTGTCTCTCTAATTACATGTTGGTAAAGCCCATAGGATGTGTACTCAACTTCTAGGACTATGATGTAGATCATACTAGTGGGGCCTGGGTAGTCCATGAGTACATCCTTGAAATGTTCCTAGTCGAGGGAATATCGAGACGGGGCATCGATATTCCAGAGTAGACTAGCGCATATCTTCTCGACCCATGCGATGGGCGATGGATGATCCCATATCCATTGATGTTTGACATCGAAGATGGTATGCGGGTGCTCAGTGGAGACTGGGTACACTGAACGGACTCGCCGAGAACTCCCAGATGGTATTATACCTCACGTCAGATGGCAGTTCTCTGGTGACACTGGTACAGCTTAGTCTGTTAACCCGAGATCGTCATAGAGTCTTGTGTGTCTCCCACTGTGCTTTGATTTCCACCTTACCACGGCTCTACTGAGTCGTGCAAACAGGTGGTTTTTGGGTACAGTCCCGATTCACATGGAGGCAATGAGCGATAGGAGGGGATTCGTCTCTCCCGGTATTGGGGGTTGATGTTGTGCTATGCTCGACTGGCCATAACAGGAAATCCCTGGCCAGGGTTGCAGTGATATACTGGTAAGAGTTATCAGTAGTTTCACGAATGTTATGGACCTCAAGTCGGCATGACTTATCGAGCTATTGGGGTCTGACGTTTTCCACCCCTAGGCGAGATATACGACATATCAGACGAACAGACCGGACTGTACGGTAAGTGTTACTGGTTGGATTCGCAGGAGTGTGAGCGGGCTTGCTCGTCGATCTTCTGATCGCTCAATACCCGGGTGGCCGTTACGTTTAGCAGACCGCTTGCGGCTTGTGAGTGTTTGATATGATCATCATCCGCTGCCGGCTTATTGACGAGTCTTTAGAGTCCTACACAGAGCTTTCCTGGCTTAAGCGAAACGAAATAGGAGCGCATATGAGATATGTGCGGGACCGAGAATAATGCGTGTATGTGATACCGTATTTCATTCTCGCGATGAATGTGTGTCGAATGGTTATATGCGATATAACCTAGTTATCGAATCAAGGATTGATTCGATAAGCCGATACATAGGATACTAATCGGTTATATGCGATATGACCGGATCGTTAAATCAAGTGTTGATTTAATGATTTAATGTATAATTATATATTTGATATATTACTTTGTATTAAATAGTATTGTTTCACTTTAAATGGATTCACTCACTTGTATTGCACATTGTATATATGATATATTTTGTGCACATGATTGTATCATGTTTGATGATACATTCTTACTTGGTTTTGTGTAAAGTATTGAACCATGGTTAGTGAGTGGTTAGGGTATCATTTCATTTGCTTATTCATTTATTTATTTATTTTATTTGTTTCATTTGAAAAGAAAAGGAGAAAGATAAATGGTGGACTTATTTTGTTTTTAGTTGAAGCTTCTTGAAACCTTGACTAAGTCCACCATTCTTGTCTTTTCTCTAATCCTAACCACTCATCTAAACCTTGGTTAAATCTCTACACTAAACCATGGTTGAAGTCATGATAAGTATTGATTTATTTATTAAATAATTAATATCTTATCATATCTTCTTCTTCTTCTTCATCTTCTTCAACATGAAGAAAAGCTTTCTACTTCAATGGCAACTAGCCAAATCAAGTGAGAAATCCAAATCTAAAGTCTACCCATTTCCTATTTCTTCATCCTCTACTACTTGCCATGTAGTAGAGTGTGTTGTCTTCACAAGTTTCTTGACTTGGCGAAGGCGGAGCTCAAGTTTTGTGATGCCTCGACGTAGATCATCTTCGGCATCGAACCGACGATCAAGCCCGCCCATTTCTTCGACGAAGCCGATACTTGAGTTCAGGGTTCGATTTGGACAGCGGAGGGAGATCATCGTGGAGCTTAGGAATTGGCGGATCGGATCTACAAAGGTTGTAGCTCCTTTTCCTTTAGATACATTTCCGTTTACTTGCATGCTTTGCCTAGATATCTAGTAAACGATCCGTATTAGGGTTTGTAGGCACCCGTAAAATTTGATTTGTGCATGTTTGATCACTTGTGAGACCTCACTAGGGTGCCTAGGATCCCTACATATTAGGTGTACATATATAACAGCATCCCATACCACTGATATATATATACATGTATATATATATATATATCAGCATTCCATACCACTGATATATATACCCAGAAGTAAAACATCCAGAAAACATCATATGAAATCCATATATCAATGCGAAATCCATGAAATATAATATATGCAACATGAAACAGTAATATGAGCAAATAAAGGAAAACCGTTATTTAACTGCAACAAGTTATTAAATATATCATGCGGCTCCTAATTTCTCCGAAAACAAACGCAACATCATATAAAGGTGAACATGTAGCTATAGCCAGGTATGCGTAACCATATCGGTATAGCAAGATATGTGTATCTACCTATCAGTAATGATGTAATACCCTCCAGGTATGTGTGTAGCTATATCAAGCTAGGTATGTGTATACATGTCAATAATGATACAATACCCTCCAGGTATATGTGTAGCTATATCAAGGTATACGGGTGTACATGTATGTATGTATGCAAGATGTACATGTAAGTATGTCTCATATGTGTATATACCTATCTCTAATGGTACAATACCATATAGGTATACGGGTAGCTAGCATGTAGGCATGGCAAGGCATATGTGTAAGAATGTAGGTGTACAGGTATGCTATATGTCATATGCACAATGGAATATGAATCAATGTCTCAATGTCCCTAACCATACAATTCACGTATGTATAGGTGTCAACTATATCTCGTATGTATATGAGTTGTGCGTGTCATTGCAATTATTGACGGTGTGAGTGGCATAAAATCAGTGCTCGTGCAACATGAACCGTTAATAATAATGCAGTGTCTAAAAGGTGTAAGTCCAAGCACAACAAGTAATAATATGCAATGAAATTTTATGCACAATCTCTATATGTGCAATATAACATGCAGCTAATATCATATCATATCTAGCCCTGATGCATAACGCAATGCGGGCGATTCCCCTGTAGATGTTAAATCTACTCACAGATAATCCTGGAGCTAAGTAAAACCAACTACTCGTTTTCCCTTCTTCGCAGCGTTCGAAGTCCCCGCCTGCGTCCCTAAGATCATAAAACATCATAACAAGTGTATATTAGCAATCGACCAATAACACGTACCAACTACGTTTGACTGACACACCAACTCCAAATATACTCTCAAGTGTTCATCTAGTGGCTAACGTGCGTAGCGACATTACGAAACCAACCAAGAGCAAAAGCTACACAAAGCACACGTACCGTGTCGGATAACGTAACACACGTATTCGTAACACAAGAAACAAGCAATGTGATCCCAGATTTTGTATAAAGTAAAAACCCAAAAATCAAGCAGGACCAAACACATCAAAACCACAGCAGACAGCTACACTGAAAAACCCAAACCCTAACTCCTCTACAAATCCGAGCTCGCCGGATTTTGGCTTCGCGTCGCCGGCCAAAACCGAGCAGGTGGGTCTCGTGCTTCAGGTGAAAGCTTATGGTCACTGGTACAACACAACTACACTGCTAGATTTTCTAGTACACACACGGGGTCACAGCAGATCACGGATATCATATAATGACACTAAAAATACGATATGTGCATGAAACTTTACTTTAAACGTTCTAAACTAAAACTAACATGATACACAACACAAAAACATCATATATAACAGATAGAGATCATTATCTACTCCCACAAGCTAAAAAATCCTAGCTTTCCAACCTCCAAGGCATCTAAGAGGCAAAACAAGTCATTAGAAGTGATTTGGGTAAGATTTTATGAAGTTTAGTGAAGGTTTAGTGAAGGATTAGCAAGTGTTCTGTTGAGGGAAGGAGGAATGAGAAGGAGATAGAGTGAGAGAGAAAAAGAGAGAGTGAGATGAAAATAGAAAGAGAGGTGAGAATAAGGGTGAATGCACCAAGCATCATCAATGCAACCATGACTCACATGCCGCCTCTTCTCACTTCCAAAACACAAAAGCAAAATATCTTCTCACAACCAAAATATCAAAGGTTTAGGGTAAGTGCTAGGTTAAGGTTTAAACAAAGGATTGGATTAGGATAAGTTGTCATGGTTACAAAACACGATTAACACAAATACACCCTCACATTAACATGCACATGTGTGTACAAGCCATAACAAATAATAATAAATTATTAATTAAATGTTATAAAATGTGAGGAGCCCGAATTGGTAAACTTTTTACAGAAAACCCGCATTATCGTCTAATTAACACTAATCGCATTCTAAAGTGTTATACGCTCCTGGTACCATATTCCAGTGCAGCGATGCAGACGCCAACCAAATCCCAAATACCTAAATTCCCGATGGCGAATGATAAGTCTCTCCCGGTACCATATTCCAGTGCAGCGATGCAGACGCCAACCAAATCCCAAATCCTTAAATTCCCGACGGCGAATGATGAGTCGCTCCTGGTACCATATTCCAGTGCAGCGATGCAGACGCTAACCAAAATCCAATTTTCTCCCAGTCCTACGGTTGATCCCCAAGTTGACTACCGTATACAATCCATGGGCTCTAATAATTCTCATCATACCCATACCCTACCGCAGCCACCAGTCCAGCGGCCGGTCTCCGCTCTTGGAATTATGCTCCATTTGGGAAGACCCACTCATGTGTCTTCACGATGCATGAGGAGAACAAAACTTACAGGATCCTCACGACTCGTAAGAAAACACTTTCGTGGAATCCTTACGACTCACAAAGGAAAAACACACTTGGGAGTCCCCACGGTTCCTAAGGAGAAAGTACACCTACGAGATCTTTTCGACTTGTAGGGCGAATACTTTTATGGGACCCTTACGGCTCATAAAATTGAAAAGTCTTAGGTGATAGGGACCTAAACCTGTCTTCTAAGCCATCGCTCCCCAACAGGAAAAGGCAAATGATGAATTGCTCCTGGCACCTGTGCTTCAGTGTTAGCAACGCTGATGCCGACCCCTATCCCAAAATTCCAAACTTCCGATACAATAGACCCCTAGGTCTTTAAACTGAGAATAGATGACCTCTAAGTCATTAAACTGGAAACAGATAGCCCCTAAGTCATTAAACTAGGAACGAAGGAAATCCTCTTATGGCAGATGATGATTCGCTCCTGGTACCATATTCCAGTGTAGCGATGCTGATGCCAAACCAAAACCAAAATCCCCAAATCCTCTCATGGCAAATGATGATTCACTCCTGGTACTATATTCCAGTGTAGCGATACTGATGCCAAACCAAAACCAAAATCCCCAAATCCACTCATGGCAAATGATGATTCACTCCTGGTACGATATTCCAATGTAGCGATGCTGATGTCAACTCAAATCAAATCAAACCAACAACCTCTGCGTCGGAATCATGCTTCGCCTCAGAGCGTACCCCGTGTCGAAATTATGCTTCGCCTCGGAATATCTACCTTCCCTATCGGAATTATGCTTCGCCTGGGAATCAGCCTCTACATCAAAACCAGTGACACTTCGTGCCGGGGAAACGTCGACCACAGACACTCCGTGATGGGGACAAGTCAACCAACGACCTTCCTGTCGTAATTATGCTTCGACTCTGAATCAAGTCAACGAGTGACCTCTCTGTCGGAATTATGCTCTGCCTTGGAATCAAGTCAACAATCGACCTTCCCGTCGGAATTATGCTTCGACTCGGAATCAAGTCAACCAATGACCTCCCTGTTGGAATTATGCTCCGACTCGGAATCAAGTCAACCAACGACCTCCCCGTCAGAATTAAGCTCCGCCTCGGAATCAAGTCAACCAACAAGTTCTGCGTCAGAATCATGCTTTGTCTCAAAGTGTCCCCCGTGTCGAAATCATGCTTTGCCTCGGTGTATCTGCCTTCCCTGTTGGAATTATGCTTCGCCTGGGAATAGCTTCTGCATCGAAATTATGCTTCAGAATGTCTGCCGCTCGTCGGAATTATGCTCCGACCCCTCAAAATCATGCTCCGCTCTTCAGAATTATGCTCCGATCCCTGGAATCATGCTCCACTCTTCGGAATGATACTCCGATCCCGGAATTATGCTCCGATCCTCAGAATTATGCTCCGATCCCCGGAATTATGCTCTTGGAATGATGTTCCGCCCCTGGAATGATGTTCCTCCTCGAAGTCCAACTCTAAGATTCATCAATTTCATACACACAACTCATACATGCGGTGTGCATTTATTGATGGGGGTACTTTGTTGGGGTCAAAAATTACACCCCGGTTGACTAAGTCAAAATCAAAGTCAACCCCAAGTAAGCAGGACTGTTTCCCCCAATCAGAGCAAAGCTCTGTTTTAAAATTCAAAATTTAAAAATTTAAGCAACGCTTTAGATTCAGCGCTAGGCGCGCTGTGCGCCACGTGTCAAACACAGATACGCTAGCGCCAGATCCGCTGCGCCCTAGGCAGCGCACCCCCAATCAGAGTAAAACTCTGTTTTAAATTCAAAATTCAAATTTTGAAGCAACACTTCAGATCCAGCGCTCTGCGCTGCGCGCCACGTATCAAACACAGGTGCGCTGGCGCAAGCTGCGCTGCGTTCTGCGCTGCACGCCACGTGTCAAACACAGGTGCGCTAGCGCAAGGTGCGCTAGCGCTGGAATTAAAAATTCCCCACCGTTAGATCAAAAGATCTAATAATGATAAATTATTAATTAATCAGAATTAAAATTCTGTTATGGAAAGATCTTTCCAATCTTGTTAAAAATAAGAAGATTATTTTCTGTAAAACGGGAGCCCTAGAATCAAAGATCCAACGGTGAGGAAATATCCCCAAATCAATCAGAGAAAGTTCTCTTTAACTGATTTAACAAATCAATTTGTCCTATATAAAGGCCCCATGACTTCAAGTCTGATATATAGAGAAACCCCCCTACAAACTTTGAGAAACTCAAAGAAAGAAAAAGCAAGTTTTTAGCAAAGAAATATCACTTCTTCAAGGTAAAGAACATGATTCTTGAACACAGAGATAAAATCATCTCATGAAAAGAAGAACCATTTTCTAAATAAGATCATAGATCTATAAAGACCAAGGTCTTTGATAAAAAAAAGATCAAAAGATCTCATCATAAAAACAAAAGAAGTATTTACTTCATTCAAAGATCATTGATCTACAAAGGCAAAGCTCTTTTATAAATAAGAACTTTTGTTCTTGAATCTTGAGGCAAAGCCTCCCTCAAGAGAACATAACCTTGTTCTCTGATCATAAACTTGATCAAGTGCACTTTGCGCTACTGAAAAGTGCTTTACACTCATGAACTGCGCTTTTGCGCTCCTTGGACCAGCGCTCAGCGCCAAAACATGCCACGTGTCAACCGTAGACACAACTAGCGCTTTGCACTTCTAAAGCAGAGCACTGCGCTCATGGGCTGGCGCTCAGCGCCAAGCGCGCCACGTGGCACTCACTGGTGTGCCATTAAACCAGCGCAAAGCGCTCATAAATTGAAAGCGCAATGCTCTTATAAACTGGCGCTTAGCAAGATACGTGTCATTTTCGTGTGCGCTACTTGGCAGAGGCTCAATGCGCTCTTTGATTGGCGCAAAGCGTCTGGCACGCCACGTGACGCACTGTCAGAACATATATTGTTCTGGTGAATGCCATGCATTCAATACAAGACAAAAGATGTCAGAATCTAATGCTCAGCATTATTAAAGGGCCAAGCCCAAATAAAGGCTCAACAGCCCAGAACAATAAAATGTTAAACATTTTAATCTTATTGGACTTAGCTCAATATTGGCTATAAATCCTCAACTTATATTGAAGTGAGCCCATCTGCTCACGAATATTTAACAGATCTTAGTTCTAAATTGGACTATAGATTCTTCAACCAACTCACACCGGTTCAAGGGTACATCTCTTTACTCCTCTGATATCGGTCGTTATAGTCCTTCAACGTCTTCAGAGAGGTGACGGGTCCCGACAACCACACATTTCACGGACTACGATGTCCTTAAACTTCATAGACTACGATGTCTTTAAACTACGGACTGTGGGGTCCCTGTAAACCCACGGACTACGATGTCCTTAATCTCAGACTGTGGGGTCCCTTTAAACCCACGGACTACGATGTCCTTAACCTCAGACTGTGCGGTCCCTTTAAACCCATGGACCGTAATGTCCTTAAACTAACATCGGACCGTAATGTCCTTAAACTAATCAACCGCAATGTCCCTAAACTAAACAATAGAGTCCAAATGCTCTTTTGTTGGATCTAAACGATCCCGTTAAGTTGATCTTATTCTAAAAATTAGACTAACGTATCCTTAACAAACGTTTAAGTTGATCTTAATCTCAAATGAGGCTAACGTATCCTTAGACATAACCCTCAAACCCAAATCTACGAAGATACGGATTTGGACTAATCTACGCCCTACGGGCGACAACGTAAATTAGTCTCCGTATACAATCCACGGGCAACCACAAACAAAACAAATACATACGATACAAAGTGACCATCTAAAGAAGGAGAAAGTTGTTACCGCGATGCGGTAGCGTAATTAACTGCAGAGGCTTGCGCCTGCAGGGAAGAGCGTCCCCACAATCAAAAACCCCTCAAACGAGGGGGAATCTGATGAAGTTTGCTACATCGGCGGCCTTCGTTTAAACCTTCGATACATGGTGCCATAAATCAACTTGGTATCTTCGGAGAGGTGGATGGATAGCACCAATTAGCATCTGCCCTCGAATTTCAGGCAATACGAACCTGCACGGTCGTGTCTCTGTGTTCGACGGGGAACAGATTCTGGCACGCCCGGTGGGTCCTTTTCCTCTTTCCACTCCACACTTCGTGTGTCGTGTTCGCAAACGAATCGCGGTTTGATATGGTTACCCTTGGGTTAGAGGTACTAAGATTTGGTTTCTTGCTTGGCGCAGAAAACGAAACATCAATGGAGTCTACTTGCGTGAAGTGTTCCAGCTGCAACTGCAACTCACGTTCCGCCTCATCTGGAGGCATAGCATATGGATCTCAAGCGGCCTCCCTGTTCACAATGCAGGTGGACCAGGTGACTCAGGGCACCACTGGATTGTTTTTCGGGACCATGCTCCCACCGATGAGCTTCAGCACCCCTGTACCATCGCAAGAAGCTCCCAAGAAGTCGGTCTTTGATCGGCTTACAACTACTGCGGCCCCTCTCAACGGGGTCGTCCAGCTCCAGCGCCTCGGTCTTCGCCAGATTGGGCCAGAGTTCATGCGGGCCTATGATGAAGCCTGCGGTTCCAGAAAAGGTTGTTCCAAAGAGGATAGCCATCCCTGCTCCTGAAGTCGTCAAGGCGGCTTCTCCTGCCAAAGGGTCAGTCTTTACAAGACTGACTGTTTTGGCTCCCACTCCAGCTCCCGTTCCTGCTCAAAAGTCTGTTTTTGACAGATTGGATACCGGTACTCAACGGACGTCAATCTTCAAGAGGCTGGTACCGGCGGCGCCTCACCTGAACAGGGGGCAAGACAAAGCCATCCTCATCACTGAACCAACCCCAACAGCTCGACACGCTCGACGTCGCCACTGGCGCCGAGTAAGGAAGGCTGGGGGCAACTCCCCCTCTGGGCTAACTCAACCATCCCCAACGGTGGAAGTCAATGCTGTTGTTCCGACCGGGAACAGCTTTGAACTGCTGAACAAGGTGAGCAGGAACTCTTCTACTGCTGTACTGAAAAGATCTCCTCCACCGGTGGAGAATGTTACAGAAATAAAGCCGGATCAGCCCCCACAGCGGCTGTCCTCTAAAGTTTACAAAGTCTGGCGATGGGTCCAGGAGTCAGTGATTGATCAAGACTATCCTCACCGACAAAAGAAACTGAAGGTTCAGCAGGAAGAGAACCGTCCTGGTAAGCCACAAAGGACGACAACTACATGGGTGCCCGCTGCAACGGTCCCCTCAACGTTAACCACTCAAAAGAGGAGGAGGCCAGAGAAAGCCCCTGTGACTACGGCAGAACGCAAAGACGCTGAGCCCAAACGCCCCAAGTCTGGGGGCATAACGGTGCATACTGTTTACATGGCTTCCGGAAAAGAGGAAAGCCGCGCTTCAACGGGCCACCGACCACTCACCCGATCAATAACAAGGGCACAGGAACAACAACAGCAGAAGCATAAGGAGATGCTGACTGCAATGGCCGCACTCACCGGGCCAAAAGAAAGCCCGGAGGCATCATCAGAGCAGCGTCATGAACAAGAAACCGATGCTAACTTCCTACGCAGAGTCCTCGAAAAGAAGGACAGAGAAGCTGCAGAACAAGCTGCCAACATAAAACGAATGGCGCTTCTCTTCCAAGACATGGTCGGGATGATATTACAGCCGGATCCTCCAGCTGAAGACCCTCCGATCATTATTGAAGACGACAGAGGAGAAACATCGAACCCTGCTCCGTCTCTTTCAGTAGCCAAAGAAGAAACCATTTCCAAGGCCGCTCCGGATGACTATATTGCTCAGCAAATACGAGCTCACCAAGCAAATAAAGCAGCTGGCCAAGTTGTTAAAACTGGACGACCGTATCCAAGCTGGTATGACCAAATAAAGTATCCGCCGGGATACACGATCCCCAAATTCCATGTGTACAAGGGGACAGGCAATCCCCACCAACATGTCGCTCAGTTCAGGGCTCTTTGCGGCAACACCGGAGGTGACGATAAGCTACTGCTTCGCCAATTCGTTGGTAGCTTATCGGAGACAGCATTTGAATAGTACTCTGAACTTCCAAATGACTCCGTCAAGACTTTCGTAGAAATGGAGCTATTATTCACGCAAAGATTTGCAAGCGCTGGCGAGCGCACCCCAATCACAGCATTGATTAACGCCAGGGTAAAGCTAGGCGAGACATAGGTTCAATACGCAATACGATGGCGGAATCTGTAGTCGAGATGCGAATAGCGCATCGAAGAGGCACCGGCGGTGGGCATGTTCGTGGGCACTCTGGACCCTTATGCAACTATTTCACAATTCATGATGTTCTTTAAGCCGACCACGTTTCAAGCCTTGATCGACAAACTGGCCCAAATGGACCAAATGGGTCATAGACCGTCTCCTCCAAAGCCGGACTCTCGAAACGAGAAGGGAAAGGGGAAAGCGATTGTCGTTGCCAATGTTCAACAGCAGCCCGTTGGTCCGAGACCAGTTGATCGCCAAAATAACAGAACTCGATCTCTCGAAGATAAAATGAGACGGCCTTACTCGTTCCCTCGAGACAAGACAAAGAGGTTATTCGAGCTCGCACTGCACAACAGGCTCATTACTCTGCCAGAGCCAAGACGCCCAGTGCAACCAGGTGACATTAGTAATCCTAACTATTGCCCTTATCACCGAATGTTGGGCCATCCGATCGAGAATTGTTACATCTTCAAAAGCTAGATAGATGATCAGTACCAGCAGGGCAAATTCGTATTATCCGAGAATTGGAAGGTGAACCCGCCTCGGCCACATACTCCCAAGAAGACGGATACACCGAGGGCATCATGCTCTTTCGTGGAAGAAGCTCCATGTGAGGTCGCTCTTTCAGCCAAAACGAAAAGAATGCTGGAGGATCTCCACACATGTCCGGCAATTAGGTGGAAAAACCCACTCGAACCCGAGATCATGAAGGAATGTTAAAACCGCGTCCAACTCTAAAAATTGGTGGTGATAGCCAAAGCGTTCACATCCAGCCATCAAAATCTTCGAAGAAGAAGAAGAAATCCAAGAAGCCCGCGAAGCTTGGTGACAAGCGCATGGACCTGCAAAAGCAGATTGACGCGCTGGAAGAGTATAACCAGAAGGCGCGGACTCCAATCAAGCTCCAAGAGTTTCTCAGCCACGTCCTTGAGGACGGAAATGATGGAGAAGACTCATCGGATGAATCTGAAGATTACATGGCAAGTTTCCATGTGATCTCTTACTCGTCGATAGACGATGAAGAGGCTCCTTGCACAAAGAAACTAGGGGCAGGTCCTGAGCCAGAACTTCTGGGGCCATCAAATGAAATAATTGATGCATTCATGAACGAAGCTCTTTCAAAAAGCAAGGTTGATCAGGAGTGTGAGATGGCCATATTTGAGAAAGACAAACGCCGGCGACTGGACGAAAGAGTTGAAACACTCCCGCCAGATCAAAGTACATCCGCCGCAAATAAAAGCAGGTTCAGGATGAGGAAATGATTCGCTAAAACCATATCGATGGGAATGAATCTGCCACCCTCCGAAGGAAATATACTTGGTGAAGCAGAGACACATCCTAGCTACTGCTTATATCATCAAAAGATTGCGCACCCCACCGATGAATGCAACGCTTTTACAAGATGGTGGCAGGGATATGTTGCTCACCGGCAGCATTTCAAGAGGATGAAACGCAAAACTCGTCGGGAGCAAAGAAGTACGACCGAGGAGCGTAAAAGAACTACCGGCAACTGTCGCATGATCGACGCTGAGGGCTCGCAAGTTCTCACCTTTGGGAGCGATTCTGATGAAGAAATAGCCCTTGGCCCTCTTTTTAAAGAGTCCACCTTGGGAAAAGTGGATGAACTGTTCATATCAGATTTTTGCATTTTTATACTGCCCATTTTTGATCGCATTGCTTATAAGTAGACACTCTTGATCCGTGTTTACTAGATAATTGCAGGTTACAGGTTCTCAGCTCTAAGCAATAAAATTCATGGAAAAGCGCGACAAATTCGGGATTACTGCCAACCACAGATAAAATATGGGTCTCTGCTCTCTATCCGTATGTTGTCGCACACCAGTTTAAGGGACAAAATGGCAAATCAATGGTCATTTTCATGCATAAAGCACAATGTCAACACAAAATCCAAGATATCTACGCGGAGCTCAAGAAAATCATGGCAAAAGATCCACATCAAATCACCTTTTGATCTGCTGAAAATCAGGAAGAAATGTGAAGAGATTCTGAGAAACCAAGTATACCACACTGAAGAGAACAGCAAAACAGGGAAACCCACAAAAAACGAGGAGCCAAATCCCCTAAATGGCCGCGGATCCGCGGCCAACATGGTGACTCGGCCGCGGATCCGCGGCCGAGTTAACTCGGCATCTTTTGTTTTTCTAGGGGCGGTTTGGTAACTTCATGTGGGGCCAGAATGTTGCCTTAGGGTTTCAGTTTCCTGCCTATAAATAGCCCAGAACAATGCCAAGTGAAGGGTGCTTATTCTTGTGTGAGATTTTAGGATAGATTTTGTAATTCTTCTTGCTCTTTTCATCTTTCTCCATTAAAACCTTGTAGTGAGCTTTTATGAGTGAAGTGATGAATAAAAGAGTTCTTTTCTTTATCATGCTTGTCTTGTTATTTTGTTAATTATATTTGCTTGTAATTTTCATTTGCTAATCTAGTTGTTGTTATTTGTTGTTTGTTTCTTTCTTCCTCTATTTTTCTTTATCCTTAACAACAATGATGCTTAAGCTTGATCCTTACCAAAGTGAGATCTCAAATAGCTAGTTGTAATCTTCTAACCTCTTTCTTTCTATCTTCCTCCTTTTGTTGTATTTTCTTTTTTTTGTAATGGGTGAGTAGTTTCTCACTTGTTAGGGTAGGATAAGGAAAGTTTGAGAGAAGGAAATCTCTCTCTCTTTTCTTGCCCAACATCTTAATTCGGACTCCCGTAAATTGAACCACAATCCGCTCCCTACGGCACCCTATCCTACATGATAGCGGTGATTCCTTAGCGAGACCGGTTGTGGTTGCATTAACCGGAGGTTAAGGCTAAGAGCCAAGAACGGACGGACAAGGACCAAAAGGAAGAAACTAAGCGTTGGAAAGCCTAGCTTATACTCGCAAGTTCCTTCCTAGTCGTGCTAATCCTCGTTGTTGTCGATTACCGTAACACCGATATTAAGAGTGGCAACGAAAGAAGTGAGCAACTTCTATCTCAAACTAACCTAATCCTAACCCTAACAAGCTCTCTTTATATACATTTTAGCACATAGTTAATCTCAAACAAACCTGGACATTTGGACTTAACTCGTTAAAGCACATAGAAAAAGATTCCCATCTCCCTGAGGACGACCCGTACTCAACCGGCTAGCTACCAAGCGAAACCGTCTTGATTGCGGTAATTAACTAAGCACGCAAAAACTCTAACAATCAAATGGCGCCATTGCCGGGGAGACGGTAGTTTATTTCTTTATGTAATTTCGGGTTAATTTGTGAATATAAATATAACCGAAAAACAAAACAAAAAAAATATATTGTAAAAATCATCTTGTTATTTTTTATTAGTTTTTGTGCAATTGTGCAGGATAAAAAGAAGGTCGAGTTCAGTGCCAAAGACGTGGGAAGTTAGACCCATAACTTGCGGCTACACCGCGGGTGATCAAGACGGAACAAACAGTCTACTGTAAAATTCTGGAGCAAACCCAGTGAGCAAATCAAGATTCAGGGGCTCCAAACAAGAAGAGGAGACTGAAGTCAGCACATGTGAGAAATTTGAAGCCTCAAGCCAACAGAGAAGCCGCGGATCCGCGGCCATACTGCTTGTTTGACCGCGGTTCCGCGGTCAAACCCTGACGTCAGCATTCCAATTTTTTTATGAGTATTTCTACCCTCTTCTCCACTCCTCTGAACTCCACTGAACTATTTTTTCTGCAGAATTCTTTGCGCAAACTCTCTTCCCCCTTCCAATAAATTGTTTTTGTGCAGGATTCTTTGCGCCGCGCTAAAAAATAAAAAATTTTGATTGCAAGTGATTGTTACTGCTTTGCATATTTTTAATCGGACTTTAAGAGGCTTGAAACCAATCCAGATTGGGTGGGGATTTCATCACCCTTCCCAGGACCCCAGAAATCACATAAGGCATATGCATTGACCATTATTCAATTAAAAAATACTAGACTCAGCCCTAAGGACGTCGCGCTCAATAGGACAGAGGACTGGTTGTAGACATCGGCCGTTTATCCTAACCTGACTTTGCGGTGTCTAGACAAGTGTGTCTAAGGCGAGTGGTTACTTAATTAGGGCCACTACTTGTAGTGGAGAGCCTCCCACTCACCTGGCACTTACCTGGCCGCAATTGGCGGTGAAGAGGCGGTTTGAGGTCCTATTTCTAGCCATTTGGAACAGTGAGGAGCTATCTAGCTAACCTAGGTGACCCTAGATCTAGGTGTGATTGTGCATATTTTGTCTGTGATTGTTTGAAGCCGTAAGTCCGTACATATTTCTGCAGAACTCTTTCTAAAAAAACAAAAAAAACAAAAAAAAACACAAAACAAAAACTTTTATAAAAACTTGTCCTTTATCGCTAGAATCCCATTTTTTCACCCACCTCTCATCGTATTTCTCCATTGACGTTTTCTTACCCTCACCTTCTCCGCTTTGACTACACGAAACTCGTTTAGTGTATGTCCACTTGGACTAGGGACCCTAATACCCGTTTAGTCCGCGTTTCGTTAGTCCCTACGGACTACGCGATCGACACCGCAGTCGAAACTCCTTCCACCCCTTTATCAACCCTACCTTTACCGGCCAACTCCAATGTTGACCGGGATTCTGTTCATACTTCCTCACCTTCACTATCACCAATTTCTTCTTCTGCGATGTCAGGATTTAATCCAAACATCCCTTTAACTCCCCCGGGATTGATTCCACCTCCTGTGGATGCGAATAACCCATGACCACCGCCTGTTGTAGCGCCACAGCGAATCGCGCTCCAGGATCGTTTCTATCCCACCCGCTCTGCACTTCCTACCTGTCTTTCCCTTCCAACGGCCAATGGGGATAATTTTGAAATTAAGCCCCACTTCATTAACATGCTTCCGAAATTTCATGGGCTTGAATCTGAAGATGCCTATATCTTCATCAACAAGTTCCAGAATGTTTGTGCCATGATGAAAACGACCCAGCTGTCAGACGATGCTATACGGCTACGGGTCATTCCGTTCACTTTGTGCGATCTTGCTGAAAAGTGGCTGTATAGCACCGCTTCCCACTCCATAACCAGTTGGGACGAGTTTGTGAAAGCGTTTCTCAAGAAATTCTATCCAAAATCACAAAACCCTGAAGATCCGTAACGAAATCAACCAATTTTCCCAGCTTCCTACTGAACCTTTTTGGAAGTGCTTTGACCGATATAAAGACCTTCTTGTTCAGTGCCCTCATCATGGTATTGAGAGATGGCAACTTTGCCAAACTTTATACGAGGGCCTGAATCCAGCAACCAAGCAGTTGTTGGAAACCATTTGTCAAGGCCACTTCCTATCCAAATCTGACAAGGAAGCATGGCAATTCTTCGATGACCTTGCGGAACAAACGCTTCAATGGGAGAGCACCAGACCAAGTACTTCTTCTTCTTCCTCTACTTCTACTGGTCAGTCTAGGGTAGGCATTTACCAACTCGATGTCTCTATTGCAATGAAAGCCGAAATGGCTGCAATAACGAGAAAACTTGAAGCAATAGAGAGCAAATTTTCATTTCCTGCTCCTGCCCCTGTTCTTCCCCTTCGTACCATTTGTGCTTGTTGTTCCGATCCATCTCACCTAACCGAAGAGTGTCCTTACAATCCACCATCTCAAGGACAGGATCGGGTTAATGCACATTTCAGTAAAGACCAAGAAACGATCCATACTCTTCCACCCACAATCCTGGTTGGAGGAACCACCCCAATTTCGCTTGGAATCAGAACCAGCATCAATTCCAAGGCAACAATTTCCAGAGGCCCCTTCCTCCGCAACAACAAGTGTTAGTGTATATGCCCTAGAGGCCATTACTGTATCATACTAGTTTGTATATTACTTAATGGAAGCTTGGGATATTCACAGTTGTATAGACAATCTTGCTCAAAATGGTAGTATGCTACTTGGTTTGTTTCTACTTTAATGTGTACATGTGTTTCTTTTAGTATATCACCTATACACATTAGTGGAGCCCTTAGGATCTTTGCTTGATTACCAGCGTTGTGATGGCAGTCATACTTGTGGGGGCTGGGTAATCCACAAGCACATCCTTATACAGGTCCCTAGTCATAGGACAATCGAGACAGGGCATCGATACTCCGGAGTAGACTAGCGTATGCGCTTCTCATCCCAGCAGGGGAGACGGTCTGTCCCACAGCCGTCAGTACGTCGTACTTGAGATAGTATGCGGGTGCTCGTTAGGTTACGAGTACACTGGATAGGACTCGTCGGGAACTGATGGTTGGTACTATACCTATCGTTAGTCAGGTGACATGAGTACAGCTTAGTCCGCTGACTTGACACTGTCACTTCGCCTCGAGTGTGTTCCCGCTGTACTTTGATTACTACCCTACCACGGCTCAAAGGAGTCGTGCAAACAGATAGTAGTTGGGTGCAGTCCCGAAGCACTTAGAGGCAGTGACGGTTAGACAGGATTCGTCTCTCCCGGTATTGGGAGTTGATATCGCGCTGTATCATGGAGAGCCATTACACATAGTCGTTCCTGGCCAGGGCAAGCGAGATATACTTGTAGGTTTCCAGTGTTATCTCAGGGTGTTCTGGGCTACACTCCGACACGACTTGTACCGCTATTAGGGGACTGACGTTTACCGCCCCCCTAGGACCGCCATGCGATATTCTCAGACGAACAGACCGGACTGTACGGAGATTGTCACATTCAGGCTCAGTAGGAGTTCAAATGGGTTTCACCTCGTCAGTCTTCTTATCGGCATCTACCTGGGGGTCGTTACGCACAGCTAGTGTCGCTTGCGGTCTGTGGTTAAACCCACTGCCAGCATAGTGTCGAGTCTTTAGAGTCCCACACAGAGAGCTATTCGCCTTTAGGCAAAAGGGTAGAGGTCGCATGGTTTTTGCGACAGGGTTCGGTCACATCCGTGCACTTGTGCACGTTTGGTGTCCGGACAGTTATTACTAGCGGGCTTTGGTTTAAGCCAGATCCTAGTATACGTTTTGGGATTGGTTTTATCTCGTTTGTATTCATGTTCCTCGGAACGCGGATGCGGGTGTGTATGCACGGTTGACAGAGACAGAGGCAGAGGATTCTCATTAAGGTTGTTGACTATTGACTTTTGCTAAACCCTAATGAGAATTTGAAATATGATTAATAATAATATTAATTAAGTATTATTGTGCCATGGTTGGGTTGAAAGGTTGACTTTGTTGACTTGTTGACTTCGCTGACCGGTTGACTAGGTTGGACTTGTTGACCATCATCATGACAATGGCTATCATTTCATGGCATTGACCTTTGCTTGCTTGTTTTGTTCACAAATTGCATTTAATGCATGGAATGATATTGACATTTGATATGATAACAACCATCACATAATACTCAATTATTATTATTTGTTATGATTATTTTGGATTATGAGAGCAAGGGTGAGAAAAGTCTTGCTCATTCTTTCATTTACTTTCTCTCTCATGAAAGCTTTCTCATCCTCAAGCTCTCCCTCTTCCTCTTGCTCTCTCTCTCTAGTTCATGGTTCTATTGTCTCATGTGTTGAGAAGCAAGAACCATAGAGATAAAACCCAAAACGCTTCTCTACTCATCCTAGTATACAAGGTCTAGCAAACCAAGTGTTCTAGTTTCCTCAAGATTGAGGTTGGAGCCAAAGGTAGAAGCTTTCAGATGGATCCATCTTCGGCCCAAGGAGACGACGAGGAGAGAACCATCCGACCACCACAAGGAGTCGAAGAGAAGGAGTTCAAGTTAAGGTATAACCCCCTAACCGAGTAGGTAAAACTCCTAGTTAGGTTGTTAGATAGTTGTTTAACAAAGATCCGTATTTTGAGTCCATGTTACCACCAAAGAAAAATCGTTTTTCACCATTTCCGCAACCCCAAAGAACCGGGGATGGGTAAAGTGGACTTACAACAAGCTCAGCAACAAACTCAACATCAATTTCAGTAGCCCTTCCAACCCCAACCTTTTCAAAATCAGACGAACAATTTTGCACCCAACAATTCTTTTCCTCAAAACAACTTTGTTCCGTCAAACAACGATAAAGTTTCCTCGCTAGAACGGAGTCAGGAGGCGTTTGTAAAACAATCGACTCAATCCACCGCCAACATCCAGTCTTCCATTCAGTCTTTGGTGAAACACACTGCTGCACACGGGCAAAGCATCAAGACCATCGAAGCCCAGATTGCACAGCTGAATGCGGCGTTAAGCGAGCGAGAAAAGGGGAAGCTTCCATCTTAACCACTCCCAAATCCTGGTCACCCACATAATGTACATGTTGCTCTAGAACAACAGAACCATAATGTGAGTGCCGTGACTACATTGAGATCTGGAAGGATGCTGCAAAACAACATTGGGACACGGATAGATGATGACACCCCGGCCGCTTCTTCTTCCTCTTCTTCTTCGTCTTCTGAGCCTATTCTCCCTTCTTCAAAAGGCTCTTCTTCTTCTGCTGCTCTAAACGGACCCACTTCTCACTCCACGAAAACTCCAGATCTGGGATCTGTTCCAACTCCACAATCTCCTCCACAAGCATTGGACTCAACCAATTTTAAAAACGTTCCATTTCCAAACCGGTTGAGGTCCAATAAACAAAATCCACAAATGGAGAAGATTCTGGAGTTGTTTAAACAGGTTAACATCAACATTCCCCTTTTAGATGTTGTCTAACAAGTCCCTTCCTACGCAAAAATCTTAAAGGGCTTGTGCACGAAAAAGAGGAAATCTCAGGTCCCCAAGAAAGTTTTCATAGCTAGTGCTGTGAGTGATGCTCTTATCCAATCTTTACCTCAAAAACGGAAGTACCCTGGCTGTCCTACGATTTCTATTACCATTGGGGATAAGAACATCAACCGCGCACTTTTGGATCTTGGTGCCAGTGTTAACCTGCTTCCGTACTCAGTATATGAGCAACTAGGTGTAGGAGAGCTGAAACCCACACACTGTACTCTCCAAATGGCCGACCGATCGATCACCCGTCCTAGGGGTGAGCTAGAGGATGTGTTAATCAAGGTTGGGGACTTCATATTCCCCGTTGACTTCATTGTTTTAGACACACAGCCTGAAGCTAACCTCCGGAATCAAATTTCGGTGATACTCGCTCGCCTATTCTTTGCAACCTCAAATGCTGTGATCAATTGTCGAAATGGTTCGATGAACTTATCTTTTGGAAACATGACAATTGAACTCAACATTAGGCTGGGGAATCAGCCCTCCGAACCTAATGCTCATATACTAGACGTTTGTTCAATCCAGGAGATCACCCCGGAGGACTGTGAATTCGAGGAGTTTTTGTTCGATCACAACAATCCTGACGCCACTAGGGCGTTCCTCTTCGAACCTGCTGCTGCTTCTGCACCCGACAATGACTACGAGTGTTTCACTTTCTCGAACGATCTTAGCCAGTCACCACCCAAGTTTGAATCCTTTAAATTTCTGGATGAGTTAGCTGAACCATCCAACTCGGTCGCTTACACTCGTTTTGAACCTCTGCTGGAATCCTTTGAGTTCGAGACCTTTTCACCAATCTTGCCTTCAATCGTTTCACCTCCAATGCTCGAACTCAAGCCATTACCGTCTCACCTTAAGTATGCTTACTTGGATGAGAACGAGACCCTTCCTGTTATCATCTCGGCTTCTCTAGCTCCAGAGCAAGAGAAAGCCCTTCTTACGGTCTTGCACAGCAATAGGCAAGCCTTTGGCTGGTCAATGGCGGACATCAAGGGGATTAGTCCCCTGATCGTTGAACATCACAATCATCTGATGGATGATGCCAAACCAGCCAGGGATCCACAAAGGCGACTCAATCCAGTCATGAAGGAGGCTGTAAAAAAGGAGATCGTAAAGTGTCTGGATAGTGGAATCATTTACCCTATCTCTGATAGTCAGTGGGTTAGCCCGATTCATGTTGTCCCCAAGAAGTCGGGCATAACGGTCATAACCAATGAGGCGAACGAGTTAATACCTACTCGCACCCAGACTGGGTGGCGAGTATGCATCGATTATAGAAAACTCAACTCCGGAACGCGGAAAGACCACTTTTCGCTACCTTTCATTGACCAAATGCTTGAACGATTGGCTGGACACGAGTACAACTGCTTTCTGGATGGCTACTCTGGCTATAATCAGATTCCCATCGCCGAAAAAGACCAAGACAAGACCACATTCACCTGTCCTTTCGGCACGTTTGCATATCGTCGCATGCCCTTTGGGTTATGCAATGCGCCCGCTACCTTCCAGCGGTGTATGATGGGAATCTTCTCAGACATGGTGGAAAAAATTCTTGAAGATCTTCATGGATGATTTCTCCATTTTCGGCGATTCCTTTGATGAGTGTTTGCTGCATCTCGACACTGTCCTTACCCAATGTAAGGACAAGAACCTCACTTTAAATTGGGAGAAGTGCCACTTCATGGTGCGCGAAGTTATTGTCTTAGGACATATCATCTCGCAAAATGGAATTGAGGTAGATAAAGCAAAGATTGAAGCCATTTCCAATCTCCCTCCTCCCAGATGCGTCAGAGACATCCGAGCCTTCCTTGGCCATGCCGGTTTCTATAGACAGTTCATCAAGGACTTTAGCAAGATTGCTAGGCCCTTGACTCTTTTGCTGGCCAAGGACATGACATTCGACTTCAACTCAAGCTGTGTGACTGCGTTCGAGTCATTAAAAAGCTCACTCACTTCTGCTCCCGTTCTTTCTTCTCCTGACTGGACGCACCCATTTGAGATTATGTGCGATGCATCCGACTTTGCCATCGGTGCTGTCCTTGGACAACATATCAACAAGATGCCGCACGTAATCTATTATGCTAGCCAAACCCTGAATGACGCCCAACTGAACTATACAACAACTGAGAAGGAATTCTTGGCTGTTGTATTTGCTTTAGAAAAGTTCAGGCCCTACCTCATCGGCTCTCCAGTCATCGTCTACACGGACCATTCTGCTCTACGCCATCTTTTTGCAAAGAAGGATGCAAAATCTCGGCTGATACGTTGGATCCTCTTGCTTCAAGAGTTTGACCTTGTCATCAAGGACAAAAGAGGATGTGAAAACGTATTCGCCGACCATCTCTCACGACTTCCTTCTTCGCCGTCGCTTCAAATTCCGATCAACGACGTTTTTCCGGATGAACAGCTCTTGACAGTATCTTGCGAACCCTGGTTCGCAGATATTGTGAACTATTTGGCCACAGGATTACTACCGACTGAATGGTCAAGTCAGGACAGATTTCGATTCTTATCCCAAGTAAAACACTTTTACTGGGACGAACCCTATCTGTTCAAGTACTGTCCCGACCAGATTATTCGTCGGTGTGTCCCTGACAATGAATTCAAGAGTGTGCTATCATTTTGCCACAATCAAGCATGTGGCGGGCATTTTGGCCCCAGAAAGACAGCCGAGAATATCTTGCAGTGTGGTTTCTACTGGCCACAACTCTTCAAAGACGCTCATGACTACTGCAAGACTTGCTCCCGGTGCCAACACTTGGGCCGGATATCCAGGAGAAACGAGATGCCGCTCCAACCAATCTTGGTTGTGGAGATTTTCGATGTTTGGGGGATTGATTTCATGGGGCCGTTTCCTAGCTCTTTTGGGAACTTGTACATTCTTCTCGCTGTTGATTATGTCTCTAAGTGGGTCGAGGATATACCCAGCCGGACTAACGACAACAAGGTTGTCGTTAGATTTCTTAAGGAAAACATTTTCTCCCGGTTTAGGCACCCCCGAGCGATCATTAGCGACAATGAAACTCATTTCTGTAATAAGACTTTCGAGGCCTTGATGCGGAAATATTCCATCAATCATAAGCTATCTACGCCCTACCACCCCCAAACCTGTGGGCAAGCCGAAGTTTCAAATCGGCAAATCAAGCAGATATTGGAGAAGACGGTTTCTAAGAACCGTAAGGATTGGTCGTTAAAACTCACTGATGCCCTTTGGGCATTTCGAACTACTTATAAGACTAATCTTGGCATGTCTCCTTATCGGCTTGTTTACGGAAAGGCTTGCCACCTTCCAGTGGAAATAGAGCATCGCGCATTTTGGGCAATAAATGAGCTAAATCTATCTCTCGAAGATGCGGGCAGCCATCGGAAGCTGCAGTTGAACGAATTGAGCGAGCTTCAGGATGAGACTTACGAAAACGCGGTTGTCGTTAAGAACCGAACAAAGGTGTTTCACGATAAACACCTTTTACGCAAAACATTCGCACCTGGTCAACAGGTACTGTTTTACGACACCCGGCTACATTTCCATCCAGGTAAGCTCAGATCTCGCTGGAAAGGGCCATTTTTTGTGCGAAATGTGTATCCGCAAGGCGCTGTGGATTTGGAGAATCCAAAGGACGGATCATTTTTCAAAGTAAACGGACACAGACTGAAACCGTACCTTAGCGCCGAACCAACAGAGGAGCTCCTGGTCTTACAAGAGCCGGTTTACCCTGCATAATCTTCCTCTGCCTACCACCAAACTTCGGTTATCCAGCCAAAACAATGGACACTGTTTCAAATAAGTTTGGGGGTATGTATATACCATTTTGTATATATATGTGGATATTCTTGTCCGGTGCATATCCATTTTTAACAATTTTCTTTTTTTTTTAAAAAATGTGTATATCTAATCGACAATTTTGACCTTTCAATAATTTTTTTCATGCAATGGCAGTGAGGACACTGTCCAGTTTAAGTTTGGGGGTACACTCGGTACGCATTTCTAACCTTCGCATTCATATGTATATTTTGCATCTGCATACTAAAATCCATAAAAATCAGAAAATTTTCTAAAAACATAAAAACTTTTTCGTCAAGTTAGCTAGTGGAAGAACTCAGATTCAACATTTCGACGGTTTTGTTTGATAAGATAAAAATAACTAAATATTATTTTTAGATTTTGAAAATCTGAAAGATAACTCTCCTTTGAAGTTAACTATAGCTGATATACGTCTTTACATCACACTACACGTGTCGTGAGTTTTGAAAATTAGATGACAAGTCTATTATGTCTGAAAACTTTTAAATGGATAAATTATTTTCTGAGGATCAAATAGGTTTGTTCTGAAATAAGTAATATCAAGAATAGTTTATGAAGTGAAGCGGATATGAAGGGATGTTATTGATGCCTTAATTGGAACTAATTCTGAAAAATAACCCATCTGGAACTTGATTGGAATGATTACACACCTAACCCACTAAACACGTCTTTTATCCAAAAAAATAATTGAACTACCGGTTATATCTCCGCTCGCATTAAATCGTCATGATTTTCACGCTAAAATTGTCTTTTGTTTTTGGGCCTAGGTAACTTGAGTAATTAAGTCCGCTGGGGTGTCTCTACACCTAATGCCCTAAAACCAAATGGTTTAGGAGCATTGGCCCAAAACTCGTTAAGAAGCCTAGAAAGTCCAGATTAAAACAAAGTCAAGTAAGTGTTCTCTCCGAGTTAAAATTTCTAACGGTTCTTTGTGTGAGAATAATCTTGACAAAAGACAGGTTTTTATAAAAAAGTATTTTTAGCGGAGATATGAAGGTTTTATTCTATGATAAAGACTATTGCACGTTCACAAAGGTGTGTATGAAATGAAAACAAGCAAAAGGTGGAGTGAAAAATAAGACTTAGTTTCCTGTTAAGGAAGATAGAAATTCTGAAATTGAAACCTTACTGGAAAACGAAACTTGAAAAATACTTAACTCTTTATAAAACTTATGTGATCCTTTTTAAATTTTTATCTAGGCTTTATTTTGTGACATGATCGATCCTTCTGAAACTTAACAACACTATTTGCACTGCATGTAAAGACATATAAAATCTTAAATTAAATAAGAAGCGAGGTGTGAAAAATAAAGGTTCGATAGTCTAGAATTAGGATAATAGAATTGTTATATTTTTAAAAAAAACAAAACCTTAGGGTTTGAATCATAGTTATTTCGCAAAACTAGCTTGACGGGATTTTGTGGGTAGTATCCGCTGAAAACCCTCAGGAGACAACACTCCTCCTACTAGGGACACCTAGAGGTTTAACGGCTTGTTGCACATGCTCGGTGCAATCGCGTTCCCTGCAAAAGTGAGGTTAGGAATTTTTGTGAATAAATTGGCTTTGCTCGGGACGAGCAAATGATAAGTTTGGGGGTATTTGTTCATATCAGATTTTTGCATTTTTATACCGCCCATTTTTTATCACATTGCTTATAAGTAGGTACTCTTGATCCGTGTTTGCTAGATAATTGCAGGTTACAGATTCTCAGGTCTAAGCAGTAAAATTCATGGAAAAGCGCGACAAATTCGAGATTACTGCCAACCACAGATAAAATACGGGTCTCCGCTCTCTATCTGTATGTTGCCGTACACCAGTTTTAGGGACAAAATGGCAAATCAATGGTCATTTTCATGCACAAAGCACAATGTCAACACAAGATCCAAGATATCTACGCGGAGCTCAAGAAAATCATGGCAAAAGATCCACATCAAATCACCTTTTGATCTGCTGAAAATCTGGAAGAAATGTGAAAAGATTCTGAGAAACCAAGTATATCACACTGAAGAGAACAGCAAAACAGGGAAACCCACAAAAAACGAGGAGCCAAATCCCCTAAATGGCCGCGGATCCGCGGCCAACATGGTGACTCGGCCGCGGATCCGCGGCCGAGTTAACTCGGCATCTTTTGTTTTTATGGGGGCGGTTTGGTAACTTCATGTGGGGCCAGAATGTTGCCCTGGGGTTTCAGTTTCCTGCCTATAAATAGCCCAGAACAATGCCAAGTGAAAGATGCTTATTCTTGTGTGAGATTTTAGGATAGATTTTGTAGTTCTTCTTGCTCTTTTCATCTTTCTCCATTAAAACCTTGTAGTGAGCTTTTATGAGTGAAGTGATGAATAAAAGAGTTCTTTTCTTTATCATGCTTGTCTTGTTATTTTGTTAATTATATTTGCTTGTAATTTTCATTTGCTAATCTAGTTGTTGTTATTTGTTGTTTGTTTCTTTCTTCCTCTATTTTTCTTTATCCTTAACAACAATGATGCTTAAGCTTGATCCTTGCCAAAGTGAGGTCTCAAATAGCTAGTTGTAATCTTCTAACCTCTTTCTTTCTATCTTCCTCCTTTTGTTGTATTTTCTTTTTTTTGTAATGGGTGAGTAGTTTCTCACTTGTTAGGGTAGGATAAGGAAAGTTTGAGAGAAGGAAATCTCTCTCACTCTTTTCTTGCTCAACATCTTAATTCGGACTCCCGTTAATTGAACCACAATCCGCTCCCTACGGCACCCTATCCTACATGATAGCGGTGATTCCTTAGCGAGACCGGTTGTGGTTGAATTAACCGGAGGTTAAGGCTAAGAGCCAAGAATGGACAAGGACCAAAAGGAAGAAACTAAGCGTTGGAAAGCCTAGCTTATACTCGCAAGTTCCTTCATAGTCGTGCTAATCCCCGTTGTTGCCGATTACCGTAACACCGATATTAAGAGTGGCAACGAAAGAAGTGAGCAACTCCTATCTCAAACTAACCTAATCCTAACCCTAACAAGCTCTCTTTATATACATTTTAGCACATAGTTAATCTCAAACAAACCTGGACATTTGGACTTAACTCGTTAAAGCACATAGAAAAAGATTCCCATCTCCCTGCGGACGACCCGTACTCAACCGGCTAGCTACCAAGCGAAACCGTCTTGATTGCGGTAATTAACTAAGCACGCAAAAACTCTAACAATCAAATGGCGCCATTGCCGGGGAGACGGTAGTTTATTTCTTTGTGTAATTTCGAGTTAATTTGTGAATATAAATATAACCGAAAAACAAAAAAAAATATTGTAAAAATCATCTTGTTATTTTTTATTAGTTTTTGTGCAAGTGTGCAGGATAAAAAGAAGGTCGAGTTCAGTGCCAAAAACGTGGGAAGTTAGACCCATAACTCGCGGCTACACCGCGGGTGATCAAGACGGAACAAACGGTCTACTGTAAAATTCTGGAGCAAACCCAGTGAGCAAATCAAGATTCAGGGGCTCCAAACAAGAAGAGGAGACTGAAGTCAGCACAGGTGAGAAATTTGAAGCCTCAAGCCAACAGAGAAGCCGCGGATCCGCGGCCATACTACTTGTTTGACCGCGGTTCCGCGGTCAAACCCTGACGTCGGCATTCCAATTTTTTTGTGAGTATTTCTACCCTCTTCCCCACTCCTCTGAACTCCACTGAACTATTTTTTCTGCAGAATTCTTTGCGCAAACTCTCTTCCCCCTTCCAATAAATTGTTTTTGTGCATGATTCTTTGCGCCGCGCTAAAAAATAAAATTTTTTGATTGCAAGTGATTGTTACTGCTTTGCATATTTTTAATCGGACTTTAAGGGGCTTAAAACCAATCCAGATTGGGTGGGGATTTCATCACCCTTCCCAGGACCCCAGAAATCACATAAGGCATATGCATTAACCATTATTCAATTAAAAAATACTAGACTCGGTCCTAAGGACGTCGCGCTCAATAGGACAGAGGACTAGTTGTAGGCATCGGCCGTTTATCCTAACCTGACTTTGCGGTGTCTAGGAAAGTGTGTCTAAGGCGAGTGGTTACTTAATTAGGGCCACTACTTGTAGTGGAGAGCCTCCCACTCACCTGACACTTACCTGGCCGCAATTGGCAGTGAAGAGGCGGTTTGAGGTCCTATTTCTAGCCCTTTGGAACAGTTAGGAGCTGTCTAGCTGACCTAAGTGACCCTAGATCTAGGTGTGATTGTGCATATTTTGTCTGTGATTGTTTGAAGCCGTAAGTCCGTACATATTTCTGCAGAACTCTTTCTAAAAAAAACAAAAAAAACAAAAAAAAAACACAAAACAAAAACTTTTATAAAAACTTGCCCTTTGTCGCTAGAATCCCATTTTTTCACCCACCTCTCATCGTATTTCTCCATTGACGTTTTCTTACCCTCACCTTCTCCGCTTTGACTACACTAAACTCGTTTAGTGTATGTCCGCTTGGACTAGGGACCCTAGTGCCCGTTTAGTCCGCGTTTCGTTAGTCCCTACGGACTACGCGATCGACACCGCAGTCGAAACTCCTTCCACCCCTTTATCAACCCTACCATTACCGGCCAACTCCAACGTTGACCGGGATTCTGTTCATACTTCCTCACCTTCACTATCACCAACTTCTTCTTCTGCGATGTCAGGATTTAATCCAAACATCCCTTTAACTCCCCCGGGATTGATTCCACCTCCTATGGATGCGAATAACCCACGACCACCGCATGTTGTAGCACCACAGCAAGGCAGGTTCGCTTTATCCAGCAGCTGGAAGGTAACCCCGCCGTAGAAGCATGAACCCAAAAAAGTAGAATCAGATCAACATCGGTCTTGGAAGCGATCTCGTACCTGTCACGTGATAACGCTGTCAGAAGAAGAGCCCGAGAATATGGATGACCTCCCCTGGTGCTTCGAGAACGATGATGACGAGGTAATCTCAGAGTTTCCATCGGCGCCAAAAGAGCTGGAAGATGGAATACATACTACTGCAGATAACCTCAAGAAAATTGATTTGGGGACAGCAAATGACCCGCGGCCGACGTTCGTCAGTGAGCTGTTGTCTGAAGAAAGGGTGGCTATGCTAAAGGACGTGCTCATGCAGCATAAAGATTTCTTCGCATGGAACAATTCCGAGATGCCAGGATTAGATCCAGAGATTGCTGTGCACAAATTGGCGATATCCCCGGACGTCAAGCCGATCAAACAGGCATCGAGAAGAATGCGGCTCGAGTTTAAGATGAGCATCAACGCCGAAGTCAAGAAGCTAATCGACTCCGGCTTCATCCAGAAGGTCCAATATCCTGACTGGATCGCCGACATCGTCCCAGTGATGAAGAAAAATGGGACGGTGCGCATATGTGTGGACTTTCAGGATCTCAATAAAGCCTACCCGAAGGACGAATTCCCAGTACCAGTCACTGAGCTGATGATAGATAACACGTCCACTCATGAAGTTTTCTCCTTCATAGACGGCTCATCAGGATATAATTAGATAAATATGCATCCCGAAGACCAAAAACATACTGCTTTCCGGACCCCTTTAGGTATATTCTGCTACAAGGTGATGCCCTTCGGTCTAAAGAACGCCGGTGCCACCTATCAGAGGGCCATGACGAAGATTTTCGACGACCTCATACATGAAGTCGTCGAATGTTATATCGACGACCTCATAATTAAAAGCAAATCATACGAGGAACATCTAGAGCATCTAAAGGTCGTATTTCAACTCCTTCGGCAATACAACTTGAAGATGAATCCTCTCAAATGCGCGTTCGGAGTTTTCTCGGGCAAATTCCTATGATTCATCGTCCGACACCGAGGCATCGAGATAGACCCGTCAAAGATCAAGGCGATTATGGAAATGCCTCCGCCAAGGACTCTCAAGCAATTGCGGTCTCTTCAAGGGAAGCTCGCGTATATCCGGCGATTATGGCCAATCTCTCAGGCAAGTGCCGTCCCTACAGTCACCTAATGAAGAAGGGAACCCCGTTCGTCTGGGATCACAAATGCCAAAGCACACTAGACAAAATCAAGCAATACCTGCAGAATCCGCCAGTACTGGCCGCTCCCGTTAAAGGAAAACCTCTCGTCCTGTACACAACAGTCCTCGAAGGTTCTTTAGGTGCGCTATGGGCACAAGAAAATGACCAAGGGAAGAAGAGAGCCCTCTACTATCTGAGTCGAGTTCTTCTAGGGGCAGAAAGCAATTACTCTCCCATTGAAAAACACTGCCTGGCGTTGATCTTCGCAATAACGAAACTCAGACACTATGCGTTGGCGCATGAGGTCCATCTCATATCAAAGGCGGATCCCCTCAAATATTTGATGTCAAAGGCCATATTAACAGGACGACTCGCCAAATGGGCCTGCTCTTGATAGAGTTCTCGATAACTTATCGGCCTCTTAAGGCAGTGGAAGGCCAGGCCATCGCTGATTTCCTCGCTGAGCATCCGATACCCGCCGACTCTCCCTTGAACTGCGAATTGCCGGACGAACACGCGTTTGACACAATCGACAGGGAGAGAAGAGGGGATGATACCCGGTGGGAACTCTATTTTGATGGAGCGTCTTCCATGAAGAAGCGCAAACAAAACACCCCTATAATCAAATCGGGGGTAGGCCTTATCTTCATAACTCCACAAGGAGGGATAATGCGCTTTGCTTTCTCCTTAACAGAGCCGAGGACGAATAATGAAGCCGAATATGAAGCTTTGATAGCAGGTCTCGAGATCGCTATCGACATGGAAATTGAAAACCTCCTCATATACGGAGACTCCCAGGTGGTCGTTAGTCAAGTAAACGGCGACTATCAAACGTGCAAGCCAGAGTTGGTGAAGTATGGAAGAAGAGTATAGCAACTGCTGACTCAAATTCCTTCTTACACCCTGGAAAGCATACCGCGTGCGGAAAATAGCAAGGCGGATACACTAGCTAAGCTCGCTAAAGAACTGACTGACGAAAACCTCGATGACGTAAGGATCGTTGTGCAAAGCCGTCGGGTTCTCACACCAGCAGAAATAACTCCGGAGTCATCCGAAGAAAAAGGAGCAACCGAGCAAGTGGCCCTACAAATAGAAGACCAGGAAAAGGCTAAGGGTTGGAGGGAAGTCTTTATAGACTACTTCAAATCCCGTCGAACACTTGAAGATGCGTCCTCAAAACATCAGCCCATGAAGCGAGCTCTATCTTTTGCTTTCGTCAATGATACTCTGTATAAGAGATCATTTGATTCTCTATGGTTAAGATGCCTGGGACCTGAAGAGGCAAAGAGAGTCGTCCAAGAAACTCACGACGGACTCTGCGGTTCTCACCAAGCCGGCCCAAAGATAAAGCTGAAGATCAAACGGATGGGTTATTATTGGCCCACGATGATCCAAGACTGCCTCGGATACGCGAAGCAGTGCCACTCGTGCCAGATTCACGGGGACTTTATCCACCAGCATCCGAATCCACTACATCCAACAGTGGCTAGCTGGCCGTTCGAAATATGGGGGACTGACATAATCGGCCCCATCGAACCAGTATCGTCCAGAGGACATCGATTCATCTTGGCGACAACTGATTACTTCTCCAAATAGGCAGAAGCAGTACCGCTGAGAGAAGTAAAGACGGAGAATATCCTCCATTTTTTCAAGACGCACGTTATTTATCAGTTTGGAACTCCACAACGGATTATCTCCGATAACGGGCCAGCCTATAGAAGCCACAAGATCAGCCGCTTCGCGTAACAGCATAACATAGACTATAGATACTCATCAGTTTATAATCCCAGAGCTAACGGTCTAGCTGAAGCTTTTAACAAGACCTTGACGAAGATCATGAAAAAGACTGTGTCCCGAAATAGGAAGGACTAGCATGAGAGACTGCATGAAGCTCTCTGGGCGTATCGAACTACGTTCAAAATGGCCACGAACACAACGCTGTACACATTGGTATTCGGTACAGAGGCGGTACTCCCTTCGAGATAGAGTTACCCTCTCTGCGAATGGCAGTTCACTACGAGCTAACGGACGAAGAGAATGCTCACCTTCGGCTTGAGGAGCTTGATGCCCTTAATGAAACCCGGCTCATAGCGCAACAAAATCTGGAGGCTTATAAAGCAAAGATGACGCGCTCATACGAAAGATTGACTAGGCCGAGAGCATTCCGCCAAGGTGAACTCGTGCTAGTGGTCAAAAGGCCTATGATCCTCAATCGCGCCAAGCGGGGAAAATTCAAGCTGAACTATAAAGGCCCGTATATCATAGACAAGGTCAACCAGGGTGGAGCTTATCTAATCATGGACATGCATGGTGAAAGACCTTTCAGACCAATAAATGGTCGCTTTCTGAAAAAGTACTACGCTTGACGAGTCACGGCCTAGGTCAATGATGGATGACGATGACTATGTCCGCTCGCTATCTTCCTAAGCCCAAACTCTATAAGTAGTAGCCGGCTAACGGACCGAAACGTCCTTAAACTAACAGCGGACTGAAACGTCCTTAAACTAACGATGGACCACTGTGTCCTAAAACTAGCTGTTGACCGAGATGTCGATAAACTACGGTGGATTGCAGCATCCCAAAGCTGATAAAAAAAGAATAAAAAAAGAGAAGGAAAAAAAAGAAAACGGTATGTCCATAAGCAAAACGGGCACGGATGAAAACCCGAAAGGGCTCCGTGAGTAAAAACAGCAGGGCTACCGGTGAGTTTTTGTGAAAACCCGAAAGGGCGCAATCTCGTTAAAAGACACTTGCAAGGTCCTCTCGACCTTGTGAGGAGAAACCACCTGCGTGAGATCCTTACGACTCACAAGGGAGCAACACACTTAGGGATCCCCACGATTCCTAAAGAGAAATTACACTTACGAGATCCTCACGACTCGTAAAGAGAACCCTCTTAAGAGACCCTCACGGTTCATAAGATTCAAAAGTCTTAAGCTACAGGGATCTGAACATGTTCTTAAGCGGCCACCACAACCTCCAATACTGCCCTACAAGCGGCTCAATGCTGACCCTTGTATACAATCCACGGGCGCGAATAAACATTTCCCTAACAAAGTCCCATCCGTGACTAGGGGTATGTCTACACCGTGAACAACCCTTGTAAGTCCTCTCAACTTATAAGGAGAAATCACTCTTATAAGATCCTTACGACTTATAAGAGACCATGCACTTAGGAATCCTCACGATCCCTAAGGAGAAAATGCACCTACGAGATCCTCACGACTCGCAGGGAGAAATACCTTTATGAGACCCTTATGGCTCATGAAGTCAAAAGCCTTAGTCGACAGGATCCTAACCCTGTTCGCTAAGCCACCTTAGTTCGACATCGACGGGAGCAAATGATGATTCGCTCCTGGCAATATCCCAGTCGTAGCGGTGTTGATGCCGAAATCGGTGTCTAATTCCAAACTTGCAACGAAAAGCCAGCGAGCCACACATGCATACGAAATAGCCGAAATGATTGGGCAACTTGCAACGAAATCAGCAAGTAAAGATGTATGCATGCAAAATAGCCGAAATGATTGGGCAACTCGCAATAAAAAGCAGCGAGTAAAAAAATAAAATAAATAGCCGAAATGATTGGGCACTGCGAAAAATAGCCGAAATGATTGGGCAATCGCGACCTTTGCGATATAAAAGCTGAAATGATAGAGTATCGCGGAAAGAAATAAAAAAATGAAATGAAATTTATGCCCTACAGGTGATATCACATCAATCCCTGTATACAATCTAGGGGCGCAAACAAAGAAGGAATCACACCTTCCCTCTTCAGGCTCCATCAGAAGAAGAAGCCAAATCTCGATAGTTCCCAGACAACCTGGAGACCACTTCGATATTCGTCTCATTACAACAGACGCAACGTCATCCACATAACCCCGTCTCGGAAATACGTCATCCACATGACCCCGTCTCGGAAATACGTCATCCACATGACCCCGTCTCGGAAATAGGTCATCCACATGACCCTGTCTCGGAAATACGTCATCCACATGACTCCGTCTCAGAAATACGTCATCCACATGACCCCGTCTCGGAAATACATCATCCACGTGACCCCGTCTCGGAAATACTTCATCCACGTGACCCCGTCTCGGAAATACGCCATCCATATGACCCCGTCTCAAAAATACATCATCCACATGACCCCGTCTCGGAAATACATCATCCACATGACCCCGTCTCGGAAATACGTCATCCACATGACCCCGTGTCGGAAATACGTCATCCAAATGACCCCGTCTCGGAATATGTCATCCACATGACCCCGTCTCGGAAATACATCATCCACATGACCCCATCGTGGAAATACGTCATCTACATGACCCCACCTCGGGAATACATCACCCAATGACGCCGTGAAATGCAGATAACGTCAATCTCATTAAACACTTACGGGTCCTCTCGAATCGTAAGGAAGAAAACACTCTTATAAGATCCTTATGACTTATAAGGGAAAACACACTTAGGAATCCTTACGATTCCTAAGGAGAAATTACACTTACGAGATCCTCACGACTCGTAGGGAGAAAAGTCTTCATGAGACCCTCACGGCTCATGAAGTTGAAAAGCCTTATGTAGCATATCTGAACCTGCTTCCTAAGCCGTCACTACCTCTCGGAGAGTTCAAAATGAAACGTTCTTTATTATCTACAGGCCACACTTGCCAGAGTAACATACCAACAACACAACAAAGAGAAGAAAACGACAGTGGGAGATAAGAAAAATGTGTCTTTATTCATGAACTCAATTGAATACAAGATACATCATATAAAAGAATAAAAAATGGATACATCTTATTCAAAAGATTACAAGTATTTAATTGATGCCAAGGCAGCTATTGAGAAGGAGGAGTTTTCAATAAGTCAGCCAGTTGCTCGCGCACTCCTCTCAACTCCTTTTCAAGGTCAGCCACCGCAGCCAGCTCCGCTTCAACTCGGGCCCGTTGCTCCAGACAAGATGAAAGTTTCTCATCAATTTCTTGCTGAACAGCTTCCTGACTCTGCGTGACCTGTTCAGTAAAGTCAAGCTTCTTCTTCAGCACCAGCCCGTTGGAAATACATCGTTGAAGGCTTTCAAAGATGGAGTTCAGCAGCACAGCATTCGCTTCGACCTGGGCACGCAGTTGGACAGACTCAGCGGAAGTCGCCTCACGTTCCTTTCGCTTTAGGATCGCCTCTTGTTCGAAATGATGAAGGAACATGGCACTTTGCTCAACCCACGCAGTCCGCTGGGAGTTCCCGGCCAGAATTTCAGGAGCAGGACGCCTGAGCTCAAGCTCATGCAGGCAGGCCTCAATCTTCCTGCAATGATTAACCCAAGACTCGACGATACCTTCATTATGGAAGTTCACAAGCGTCGCCAGCATTGGATTGACCTCGGCAGCGAAATCTGCGACAGATGTAGGAGCCTCCGCGTCAAGCTCCTCGACATATTCGCTCAGCATGCGCAGACTGGTCACAGCACCTTTTGAGGATGGACGTCTGGAAAAAGGCCCTGCCGGCATCATAATGCGAGACTCGAACGGGGCTGGAGTCGATGTGATTGCTGCAAAATAGATTATAGGCAGATGTCAGCTCAGGAAATAAAGAAAATACATGAAAAGTAGAGTCACTATACCGGCTCCTACAGGGGGCAGCTGGGAGTTCCGGTGGCGCAACGATGGCCTCGTCCTCTCCTTCAATTTGTAAGGCTATAAGCAATACAAAGAAAAATTAGGGAAAATGTGGCTGCCCATTAAAGAAAGGACGTCGTTTAGAAAAGATACTCACCGACACCACCAGGCGGACTAATCTCTGACAGGAAGGAGAAGTGTGGGTGCAGCACCTGATACAGATGGTCAAAAAGGACTCCTGCAAGGACGCAGTAATGCAACGTCAGTACATAAGTCATACAGCCTAGAAGTAGGACTAATGGGTCATAAATCCATACCTTCCAACATCTGAGACGGTATGAGAGAAGGTAGAGGAGTGGTAACCATCAAGACGGTAATTGATGGCGCTGCCTCGGGTAGCGCAACCTCAACACTCGCCGCACCTGCATTAGAAACAAGATAAATACTGTCATGAAAGATTGAAAAGGATTGCAGAACAAAGAGAAAAGCAACGTCCCAAGATCTACCTGGTGAGTCGCCAGTTGGAACCGCGACCAGGGCATCACTTGATACAGCGACGGCTTCTTCCTCCTCCATCGGGATAGTCTCACCTCCCGTCCCCTCATCCCCTGACTCTACAAGAGCCGTCGTAACGCTTGTAACACTAGGAGATGGCAAAGAGCCCCAGGCGGAAAGAGCGACGATCGGGGCGGTGTCCAACTCTTAAGAGGGAGCGGCCACCTCGGGCTCAGCAATTGTAGCCATCTCACCCGCCGCCACCTCGAGCTCAGCAATTATAGCCGTCTCACCCATCGCCACCTCGGGCTCGGCAATGGCAGCTATCTCAGGCACAGCAATCGTGACTATTTTACCAGCCGCTGCCTCAAGCTCGGCAATTGCAGCCACCCCGCCTACCACCGCCTCGGGTGCGGCAATCACGGCTACCTCCTCGACCATTGCCCCAGGCTCTGCGGTCGCCGCCACTTCTTCGGTAAGACTTGGCCCTGTAAGATAAGATATGTGAGAACTGGTAATTAAAACTTTGACAACAGAACCCTATGTCACATTACCTTGAATTGATCTTCCGTTTGCTTCCCGAGCCGCACGTGTTGCTCATCTGTAGGCTGTAAACAAGGCAGCCGGAGATTCCTCTGAGGGAGTAGGGGCAAGGATAGCGGTGCTCGAACCTGCACCCATGGCTAAGGCAGCACTACGCTCCCTTGCTGCACGCATTCTGCGCTTCCTTTTCGCCTGGGCCGTGAGAGCCGATCTTCTCAAAACCTCTGTCAATGGGACGTCATCATCCACGCCAGGAGCTACCTCTGGAGCCGTTACGGCGTCCGTCATCGGTTGCTTGAGTAAAGCCTCTTTCGGCAGTGCCGAAGAGGACGAGACTCCAGTAGCTGACCCGGGAAGAGTCTCCGCATCAGCTTGCGAGATCGGCATTGTGGTCCCTGTGATAAGATAAAGCGGGGTCAGATCACCTATCAAAAAAAATGGGAGTGGAGACACGATAAATCGAAGCATACCGATGCCTAAGGATGCTCGAAGTCTTTCCTCTTCCTCAAAAGTCTTAAGAGAAGCTGTAAGAGCTTCTTCAGTGGAAATAATGCCTGTTAAAGAAGGAAAAGTGTCAGTCAAAACATGATGATAGGAATATGATGCAATGACGAAAGATACAATTAATGGTTACCTGATCGCGCGAGGATAGCCAGTCCCGCTTCATGGCTTGCCAATTGCTCAGAGGCTGCAATGGCAGCCGCCAGATCAGTATCATCCGGCGGCATGAATAAGCCTTCGTTTGTCCCATACTCTCTCAAACCCTCGCCATAAGGAGCGTGAGGCTCCTGGCCAAGTACAACGTCGACTGAAAGGATCGATTTCTTTATCTTCTTCTGTGAGCGAGCTCCAGTCGCAGCCAGCACCAGCTTGCGCTTGGTGGGCACTTTAGGATGACGAGTCCCGATGTTTGAGCCTACACCAGCTTCGGGAGAAGCTACATTTACCGTCTCCGCGGGAGCACGGGGCACCGATGGTACATCCACCATCTCCACAGGAGCACGGGGCAACCCGCGCGTAGGGTTTAGCACACATGGAAGCTCAACTGCAGCGACCTCTCTTAGCGGAGGGGGGACATTGGTCCGTCACTTCAAAGGGACGTTGCGATCGCCGGCAGGGGGTGCACTCTTGCGATCGAGCAGCAGCCGCCTCTCTTCCCTGATAACAGCACCCATTGCGTGTTGATACCAGGCCGCGTGTACGTTGAGGGCCCTCGGGACACAACTCGGCTCACTGATAAAGAAGTGAGAGCCTGTATTCAAGCGCATGAAGTGATGTAGCGCACCCCGCATTCCCTCTCTGGTGGCAGCGGGTTCTACCAAGAAAGCCTCCAGCGGGACCCCCTGATTATAACTCAGCTGCTGGGCAAAATGATGGGGGTTGTATCTCATGAATAGCGCCGCATCATTTTGCCTGAATACAAGGAAGCCCGGCCTGATGGAGTATAAATAGAGAATCTCCCGAGATTTCAACACGGAGGCCCCGTCCTTAAAAAGGTCGCGCAATGCCAGCACCGTCTTAGAAGTTTCCTGGCCGATCGTCAGGACTTTGTCCATAAAAGACATACCATCTCCGACCGTGCGCGGACGAAGGAGCAAGCCCCTAGCTTCCCGCTGTGACGGACTCACGATGGAGGCGTCAACCAGCCGCATAATTCGTGGGAACTTGTATCTCTCATAAAACGAAGGTCTCTTGTGAATGCCAAAGACCCCGAGCACGTGCATCTCCATCCACGAAGTGAAGTAATGCATTGGGAAGTTGGCAGGATGCACCCCTGGCTCAGTGGTATCCACCGCTACGCTAAGACCATGGTATAAATGGGCTAACCTGGCGATCCCGATGGCCACTTGTATTCCGGCAACCATGCGATGTGCGGGGTAGAAGACGGAAGGCCTCATATAACGAGGATGCATAGAGAGCGCGAACCAGCTCAACTATAGCCCAAGAAACCCAAGAAAGAAAGCCTCCTCGTGCCCGGAGCGGCGATTTCTGACAGAGGGATGATCGCAGCATCAGGAAGAAAGGAGCCCTTCTGATCAGTTTCCAGTACCGGCTGACGGTCCAAGCCAAAGCCGAAGGGATCATCGAGCTTAGCAAACTTTTCGCCTCATCGCGACAAAATCTCCGAGCGAAGAAAACGGGCAATGAAGTCCGCAAAACTGACCCCTCGGCCCCCGGATTCCAAGAAGAGACTCTCGTACATGTTCAGCACCTTTATCAGACTAGGGAACTGGTACTAAATGGCGTTCTCTGGTGTGAGGCCCATTACCACCGGCTTGGTGGCAAAAATGTATTCATCCGGAGGAAGCAGCTCCTCGTAGTGCTCCCCCTAACCGGTAGACCGGAAACCTCAGCAAATTCTTCCAAGGAGATGGAGACCTCTCTGTCCAGTAGAAGGAAGGTATGGGTCGGGATGTTCCACTGCGCTAAGAACGCCTTAATCCACCATGTGGGAGGTGCAGAATATTGGAACAACAAAGCGTAGACCGCAGGGTATAGGCCGAGCTTTAGCAGCTGCGATTTCTTCGCCGACAAGATGTACCTGGCCCACTGCAAATACCCGGCCGGATGACGGGGAGTTAGCCCGATGTTGTAAGGTTGTCCCCAAAGGCGCGACTCGCCCTGGCATATGCGCCGCCCCAGGGTATCCAAAGCCGCCGGCGGCTGTATGGGTACGGCAGCAATCGAAGGTTGAAGAAGACCCTCCGAAGTCCAATTGACAACCTCCACGGCATAGTTCACCTGTTAGTTATATGTATGCCCTAGAGGCCATTACTGTACATAGGATGTATATTGTAGTGGATGCTGGGACATATATAGGGAGGACTTTCTTGCTTGACATGATAGTATGCTATCTGGTTACCCTTTACCTTAACGTGTATGCTGATTGTCTCTCTGTTACATGTTGGTAAAGCCCTTAGGATCTGTACTTGACTACCTGAACTATGATGCGGATCATACTAGTGGGGACATGGTAGTCTATAAGTACATCCTTCAAAGTCCCTAGTCGTGGGTATATCGAGACGGGGCATCGATATACCAGAGTAGACTAGCGTATACCTTCTCGACCCATACAGATGGGCGATGGATGATCCCATATCCATTGGTGTTTGACATCAGAGATGATATACGGGTGTTCAGTAGAGACTGGGTACACTGGACGGACTCGCCGAGAACTCCCAGATGGTATTATACCTCACGTCAGATGGCAGTTCTCTGGTAACACTGGTACAGAGTAGTCTGTTGACCCGAGATCGTCATAGAGTCTCGTGTGGTTCCCACTGTGCTTTGATTTCCATCTTACCACGTCCAAGAGGGCGTGCAAAACGGTGGTTTTTGGGTACAGTCCCGAGTCACATGGAGGCAATGAGCGATAGGAGGGGATTCGTCTCTCCCGGTATAGGGAGTTGATGTTGCGCTGTGTTCGATTGGCTATAACAGGAAATCCCTGGCCAGGGTTGCTGAGATTTACTGGTAAGTGTTACCAGTAGTTTCTCGAACAGTTATAGACCTCATATCGACACGACTTATTGAGCTATTGGGGTCTGACGTCTACCACCCCTAGGCGAGATATGCGACATATCAGACGATCAGACCGGACTGTACGGTAGTGTTACTGGTCGGATTCACTGGAGTGTGAGCGGGCTTGCTCGTCGATCTTCAGATCGCTCAATACCCGGGTGGCCGTTACGTTTAGCAGACCGCTTGCGGCTTGTGGATGTTTGATATGATCATCATCCGCTGCCGGCGTATTGACGAGTCTTTAGAGTCCTACACAGAGGTTTCCTGGCTCAAGCGAAACGAAATAGGAGCGCATATGAGATATGTGCGGGACCGAGAATAATGCGTGTATGTGATACCGTATTCTATTCTCGCGATAAATATATCGAATGGTTGTATGCGATATAACCTAGTTATCGATTCAAGCGTTGATTCGATAAGCCGATATATTGTATACTAGTCGGTTGTGTGCGACATAACCGGATCATTGAATCAAGTGTTGATTTAATGATTTAATGCATATTTATATATTTGATATATTACTTTGCATCAACTAGTATCGGTTTACTTTAAATGGATTTTCTCACTCGGGTGTGCGCATTACATATGCTATATGATTTTGTGCACTTGCTTGTATCATGTTTGATGACACATCCTTTTTGGTTAAGTGTAAAGTATTAAACCTTGGTTAATGAAATGGTTAGGGTTTCTTATTTGTTATTCATTTATCTTATTTAATTATCCTTTTTATTTTTGATAAATGAATAAAAGAAAAGAGAAAAGAATGGTGGCTAAATTTGTTCTTTAGTTGAAGCTTCATGAAGCTTTGTTCAAGTCAACCATTCTTATCTCATCCTTAACCCTAACCATTCCCACTAACCCTAGTTTAGTCTCTACACTTGATCATGGTTAACTTATGATAAGAATTCATTTTCTTTTCTTTTTCTAATAACTTATCATAACAATTTCCTTCTTCTTTTTCCTTGCTTCAAGTGAAGAAGCTTGAGGTCATCAATGGTGGATTGATGTTTTGAGTGAGAAATCCAATTCTAAAGTTAACCCACTTCCTATTTCTTCATCCTCTACCTCTTGCCAAGTAGTAGAGTGTGTTTACTTCACAAGTTTCTTGACTTGGTGAAGTCGGAGCTTGATTTAGCGATGCCTCGACGTAGATCATCTTCGGCATGGACATCGACGACCTAGCTTGCCCATTCTCCGACGAAGCCGACTCTAGAGCCCGGATTTGATTTGGACAGCGGAGACGACCTCGTTGCGGAGCCGTGGAGGTGGAGGACCGGATCTACAAAGGTTGTATTTCCGTATTCCCTATAGTTAAGTGTTAACTAGTTCCTTTTCGCCTAGACATCTAGTTATCGATCCGTAGTTTAGGGTTTGTAGGCACCATATTTTTTGAAATTGCTATGGTTGATGGCTTGGGAGACCTCACTTGAGTGCCTAGGAACCCTACATCACCGGGGGTGCATCTGCATACGGAATCGCCGAGATAGGCTCCGACGTCATCGCATAAGAGAAGCTTTGACGGCCTCTGATAATCTGGTAATACCATCTACCCCACAAGTGAAGATTTTTGTGTTCCGGGTCACGGTCTTTAATGAGCGCGAGAACCTCCCGGTCCACAGGTGGCTCAGGGAATCCTCCTTCTGAACGGACGAATGGAAACGTAGCATCAAAAGACATGTCGCCTGCAAGGAGGGACAGAAGTAAACTGTCAATGCTTTAATTTAATCTTAAAAATTCTGACACTCGGTACTTTAAAATTTGTACCACACTACAATGCAGTGGAAAGGGGACCAAAAGGGGACCCACAAAATCTAGATGACAATGCATCAATTAATAAAACAGCCTCATCATTGGATGAGACTATTAATTAATGAGGAAATCCTCAAGAAAATTCTCATTGAATGAGAGATCCCCCAGGAAAAGGATAAAATCTCCCTTTGAGAGAAAAGCTCTATGACAGAGTGACACTTGTCAAATTCTGATCATGAAAGAATAAAATTCTTTAAAGAGCCTGGCTCTGTAATGATGATGGAAAAACCCATCAGAAAAGAAAATTAAAATCAATTAATTTTTATGAATTAAAAATTCTGGGATCTTCAAGATCCATGAAAAAACTCTTAAGAGTTTTTCATCAAAGATTAAGAAATCTACAGAGCAGAGCTCTGATTCATGGGCTAAAAAACCCAAGAAAAGATCTCTTTAGATCTATGGGTTCATGAGAGCAAAGCTCTACTAATGAAACCCTAAATGGGTTTTCTTTAGATCAAAAATCTATGAAGAGCAATGCTCTGTTAATGGGTAAAACCCTGATTTATCAAAAAACTTTTTAAACTTTACCTAAGTTTTGATAGAGTTCTAACTCTTGAAAGTTCTTAAACTGAAGAGCAATGCTCTGAACAAAAATTCTTAAAGAAAGAAGATGATAATCATCTAAATGACAAAAGGTCCTATTTATAGGCATTGAACCGCCTCTTCAACTTCTGAGTTGATCCAAGGGCTCATATGCTGCCACCGTTGCACTCACGTCTGCGCCACGTGAGCGCAACGGTGGGGGGCATTTGTTTCCCCCAATCAGAGCAAAACTCTATTTTAAAATTAAAAATTTAAAAATTGAAGCAACGCTTCAGATTCAGCGCTAGGCGCGCTGTGCGCCACGTGTCAAACACAGATACGCTAGCGCCAGGTGCGCTGCGCCCTAGGCAGCGCACCCCCAATCAGAGCAAAGCTCTGTTTTAAATTCAAAATTCAAATTTTGAAGCAACGCTTCAGATCCAGCGCTCTGCGCTGCGCGCAACGTGCCAAACACAGGTGCGCTAGCGCAGGCTGCACTGCGCTCTGCGCTGCACGCCACGTGTCAAACATAGTGCGCTAGCGTAAGGTGCGCTAGCGCTGGAATTAAAAATTCCCCATCGTTAGATCAAAAGATCTAATAATGATAAATCATTAATTAATCAGAATTAAAATTCTGTTATGGAAAAATCTTTCCAATCTTGTTAAAAACTAGAAGATTATCTTCTATAAAACGGGAGCCCTGCGATCAAAGATCCAACGGTGAGGAAACATCCCCAAATCAATCAGAGAAAAATCTCTTTAACTGATTTAACAAATCAATTTGCCCTATATAAAGGCCCCAAGACTTCAAGTCTGATATATAGAGAAACCCCCATACAAAGTTTGAGAAACTCAAAGAAAGAAAAAGCAAGTTTTTAGCAACGGAAGATCACTTCTTCAAGGTAAAGAACATGATTCTTGAACACAGAGATGAAATCATCTCATGAAAAGAAGAACTATCTTCTAAATAAGATCATAGATCTATAAAGACCAAGGTCTTTGATAAAAAAGAGATCAAAAGATCTCATCATAAAAACAAAATAAGTATTTACTTCATTCATAAATCATTGATCTACAAAGGCAAAGCCCTTTTATAAATAAGAACTTTTGTTCTTGAATCTTGAGGCAAAGCCTCCCTCAAGAGAACATAACCTTGTTCTCTGATCATAAACTTGATCAAATGCGCTTTGCGCTACTGAAAAGTGCCTTGCACTCATGAACTGCGCTTTTACGCTCTTTAGACCAGCGCCAAAACATGCCACGTGTCAACCGTAGACACAACTAGCGCTTTGCGCTTCTGAAGCAGAGCACTGCGCTCATGGGCTGGCGCTCAGCGTCAAGCGCGCCACGTGTCACTCACTGGTGCGCCATTAAACCAGCGCAAAGCGCTCATAAATTGAAAGCGCAATGCGCTAATAAACTGGCGCTTAGCGCGACACGTGTCATTTTCGTGTGCGCTACTTGGCAGAGGCTCAATGCGCTCTTTGATTGACGCAAAGCGTCTGGCGCGCCACGTGGCGCACTGTCAGAATATACATTGTTCTGGTGAATGCCATGCATTCAATACAAGACAAAAGATGTCAGAATCTAATGCTCAGCATTATTAAAGGGCCAAGCCCAAATAAAGGCTCAACAGCCCAGAACAATAAAATGTTAAACATTTTAATCTTATTGGACTTAGCCCAATATTGGCTATAAGTCCTCAACTTATATTGAAGTGAGCCATTCTGCTCACGAATATTTAACAGATCTTGGTTCTAAATTGGACTATAGATCCTTCAACCAACTCACACCGGCTCAAGGGTACATCTCTTTACTCCTCTGATATCTGTCGTTGTAATCCTTCAACGTCTTCAGAGAGGTGACGGGTCCCGACAACCACACATTTCACGGACTACGATGTCCTTAAACTTCATAGACTACGATGTCTTTAAACTACGGACTGTGGGATCCCTGTAAACCCACGGACTACGATGTCCTTAATCTCGGACTGTGGGATCCTTTTAAACCCACGGACTACGATGTCCTTAACCTCGGACTGTGGCATCCCTTTAAACCCATGGACCGTAATGTCCTTAAACTAACATCGGACCGTAATGTCCTTAAACTAATCGACCGCAATGTCCCTAAACTAAACAATAGAGTCCAAATGCTCTTTTGTTGGTGTTCCCCTCCGAAAGACGCGGCGGAGACGCGATATACGTCTTGCCTGAATTTCGGGGCAGATGCTAATTGGTGCTATCCGTCCACCTCTCCGAAGATACCAAGTTGATTTATAGCACCATGTATCGAAGGTTTAAACGGATGCGGCCGATATAGTAGACTTCGTCAGATTCCGCCTCATTTGAGGGGTTTTTGATTGTGGGGACGCTCTTCCCTGCAGGCGCAAGCCCCTGCAGTTAATTACGCTACCGCATCGCGGTAACAACTTTCTCCTTCTCCAGATGGTCACTTCGTGTCGTGGGTGTTTGTTTTGTTTTTGGTTGCCCGTGGATTGTATACGGAGACTAATGTATGTTGTCGCCCATAGGACGTGGATTAGTCCAAATCCGTATCTTTTTAGATTTGGGTTTGGGGGTCGGGTTTAAGGATACGTTAGCCTCATTTGAGACTAAGATCGACTTAAACGTGTGTTAAGGATACATTAGTCTTTGTAGACTAAGATCAACTTAACAGGATCATTTAGATCCAACAAGAAAGCATTTGGGTTCTATTATTTAATTTAGGGACATTTCGGTCGATTTCCAGTTTAGGGACATGGTGGTCCAATGTTAGTTTAAGGACATCTCGGTCCCTTGTTAGTTTAAAGACATCGCGGTCAAGGTTAAGGACATCATAGCCCGTGGGTTTAAGGACATCTCGGTCCAATGTTAGTTTAAAGACATCACGGTCGAGGTTAAGGACATCATAGTCCATGGATTTAAGGACTGCACGGTCCGTTGTTAGTTTTAAGATATCACGGTCGAGATTAAGGACATCATAGTCCGTGGATTTAAGGACTCCACGGTCCGTTGTTAGTTTTAAGACATCACGGTCGAGGTTAAAGACATCATAGTCCGTGAGTTTAAAGACCTCACAGTCAAGGTTAAGGACATCATAGTCCATGAGTTTAAGGACCCCACAGTCCGTAGTTTAGAAACGTCATAGTCTGTGAGATGTGTGGTTGTCGGGACCCGTCACCTCTTTGAAGACGTTGAGGAATTACAACGACAAATATCAAAGGAGTGAAGAGATGTACCCTTGAACCAAGGTTGCTTGGGTATCTGTAGTCCAATTTGGAACTAAGATCAAATAATTAGATTATGAGCACATTGGCTCAGTTAAATCTGAATTGAGAACTTATGGCCAATTTGGGCTAAGTCCAATTAGATCTGAAGTGTTGGCCCTTTGTTGGACCATTAGACACTTGTCTGGGTTCAAGCCCACATTATTTAGCAATGTTAAACAAGAGTTTGAGGTCTCTGATAACATTTTTATCTTTGACTGAGCGTTAATGTTGTAGTTGTGAGTTTTACTCAATTTTGAGACTCAGTTGAAGGGGAGACTTTTGCCTCTGGAAAATTAGCCAATTTGGCTAAAAGTAGTGTTAAACACCAGAGAACAGTAATATTAAACACTAGAAATAAAGCTCTCAAATTAGTGTTAAACACTAGATAAGAATGGTCACGTGGGGACACGTGAGGGCACCCAAAGGTATGGCCAGATCTCCTTTGTTTTGTTCCGAAAATAAGTGTTAAACACTTTTTAATTTTTATTTTTAGCATCACGTGTTGGCACGTGATGGGGATTTATGCACAGATCATTAAAGCATCTACTAAGGGGTCACGTGAGGACACGTAAGAGCGCCCAAAGCTTTGGTTTCCTTCGCTTTTTCTTTCTTTGTTTTATAAGTCATGTGGGAGCACGTGAGGCGTTGCCTCAAAACTTCCTGCTTCTCATTTATGGGGATCTCTTCAGGGGTCACGTGGGGACACGTGACTTTAGTTCTTTTTATACACAGAGATCTTTTAAGTCTCCTTATTTTATTTTGAGAATTAAATTCTCTGTAGGGTTAAACCCTAATCATGATTTTGGAGAAATTAAATTCCTATTATGAAAGAATTAAATTCTTATGTAGGGTTAAACCCTAATTCTGTCTTGGAGGAATTAAATTCTTATGAATTGGGAGAATTGAATTCTCATGCAGGGTTGAACCCTAATTTTATTTGGAGGAATTAAATTCCTATAAATTTAGGAGAATTAAATTCTCATATAGGGTTAAACCCTAGTTCTGTCCATCTTGAAGGAATTAAATTCCTGTAATTTTAGGAGAATTGAATTCTCATATAGGATTAAACCCTAGTTTTGTTTTGAGAGAATTAAATTCTCTAAACTCAATTCCCCCTCTACGTTTTGGATCTGCATGGCAGGATCTCAACCCGATGAGAATTAAATTCTCAACCTATGGAGAGATGTGCTTCTGCAGATCTTCAACTAGAGGAAGAACTAAGTTCTTATTCAGAAGAGTTAAACTCTTAAATTGAGAATTAAATTCTCTTTATTTTATGGAACTTAGATCTCTTTCCCCTTTCTCACCTAGGGTTTCCTTTCTCTAAAGAGATCTTTTTTTCTCTCTTGAGAATTAAATTCTCCTCTCTTTTTTTCTCTCCAAAAGTAGATCCCTTCTCTTCTCTTCTTGGCTCCAATTTATAGGAGAAAGAAAAGAACCAATTTGTTTTGTCAATCTTTCATTGAAAGATTTTAATTGATTTTGTAACCAACATGATATTTTAGATCACTCAGTGAATTTTATTCACAATTGGATTTTTAATCCAAAAGATCTTTTGTCTGTTATTCAAATTTCAGGGAAATCTTTCCTTGTATAGAATCTTTCTATAAATTGGTGATTTTTAATCACCATTGGATTTTTAGTCCTACGGTGCTCCACTTTACAGAGCACAATCTTTTTGTTTGGAAAGATTTAAAGAAATATTTTTCCAGTTAGGGTTTTTGATTTCCCTTAATTAGAATTTAATTCTATTATTTCAGAGATTTTAGGATCCCATCACGTGTTGACACGTGACCCCCTCGATTAAGCATTTAATTCTGTTGTTTTAAAGAACTCAAGAATTATCACGTGTCAGCACGTGACCCTTGGTCACGTGTGGGCACGTGATGCCCCATTGGGATTTTTCCTGTTGTTTTATTATACTTTTTAACTCTATTTAATGTGTTTTGAGGCCTGTCACATGTTAGCACGTGATCCCATTGTTTAGAAATTAATTCTTATTATTTCAGAGGGTTTAAGAGCACATCACGTATTGGCACGTGACCCCACTGATTAATTATTTAATTAGAATTTAATTCTATTAATTCAGAGAGCTTAGGAACCCATCACGTGTCTGCACGTGACATTTGGTCACGTGTGGGCACGTGATGCCCCATTGGGGTGTTCCCTGTTGTTTTATTATAATTTTTAATCCCTTTTTAGTGAGTTTAAGAGGCCTATCACGTGTTGGCACGTGACCCCATTTAATTATTTATTTTATTTAGTGCCTACAGGCTTTGCCTGTAAATGGTCACGTGTGGGCACGTGATGCCTGGTCACGTGTGGGCACGTGATGCCCGGTCACGTGTGGGCACGTAATAACTAATAACTTTTGATCCCGGATGAATTATGAGGCCCATAATATATCAAATCGAAGGATTTTTCAAGACGCTTTTGATACCATCAGAATTTCGTTGTTTCTCATTCGGGAGTTTGTCAAAATACAACCCGGACAATACTGGTTCGCATTTTCTTAAGCGTCTCGCTGCCATTTGATACCTTAGGCTCTTTGCGCAGAAATTTTTTTGGCGGGAACAGTTGGATCTAAACGATCCCGTTAAGTTGATTTTATTCTAAAAATTAGACTAACGTATCCTTAACAAACGTTTAAGTTGATCTTAGTCTCAAATGAGGCTAACGTATCCTTAGACATAACCCCCAAACCCAAATCTAAGAAGATACGGATTTGGACTAATCCACGCCCTACGGGCGACAACATAAATTGGTCTCCGTATACAATCCATGGGCAACCACAAACAAAACAAACACACACGACATGAAGTGACCATCTAGAGAAGGAGAAAGTTGTTACCGCGATGCGGTAGCGTAATTAACTGCAGGGGCTTGCGCCTGCAGGGAAGAGCGTCCCCACAATCAAAAACCCCTCAAACGAGGGTGAATCTGACGAAGTCTGCTACATCGGCCGCATCCGTTTAAACCTTCGATACATGGTGCCATAAATCAACTTGGTATCTTCGGAGAGGTGGACGGATAGCACCAATTAGCATCTGCCCTCGAATTTCAGGCAATACGAACCTGCGCGGTCGCGTCTCTATGTTCGGCGGGGAACAGGGACCAAGCCTAGATCAAGTGGGTCCACGCCCAAGTCTAGCCCGAACATGAAACGGCCGACCTCCCCCATGCCAAAATAAAAAATTTGTAATAAATAATTTTGATGTAATTGTTTATGCATAAATGTGAGAAAAATGGGCATAAAGCCAAATTTTTGTAAAACACATGGCTCATGTGCAAAAGAAATGAGCACATAAGGCATGGGATTGGTAAAATGCCATTTTGTAAAGCCCAAGGGGCTATATGTAAATTTGTAAGCCTATATAAGACAACATGATAATGAAATAAGAGAACTTTTCATTTTCCCTCAAAATCTAGGGTTTTTGTGCCTCCTTTTCCTTTCTCAAGGTTCTAAACCTTCTCCCCATTTTCAATTAAATCAAGAGTTTTACTCTTCCTTTTCCAAAATTAAATAATTTTTCACCACAAAACCCACAAAGGGGAGCTTAGATCTTCCATCAGATCTCAAAAATAGGAGATTTTTAAATCTCACCCCCTTTCTTCAAGATCCGGTCAACCGAGAGGAAGAAGGAGACCCATATTCAAAAATCCTATCTTAGGAAGATCCAGGGCCAAAGGGGAGAGAAACAAAGGGGGCCCCCTTTGATCATTTCTAAAGATTTCTAGGAGTTTAACTTCATTCAAGATCTGTTGGAGTTCAACTCCATAAATTAATCTCTTTTTAGGAGTTTAACTCCAGAAGTCAAATCGGGAGCACAACTTCCAGTGCAGGGACAAAGTCCCTTTTTCCTGCTGACGCCCAGCGCCCGCGTGCTAAGCACGTGGGGCGCTGGCGCCCAGCGCCTAGGACCCACGTGCCAAGCGCGTGAGGCGCCCGCGCCCAGCACCCGGGTGCTAGGCACGTGAGGCGCTGGCACCCACGCATCCTTTGGACGCTATTCTTCCCTGTTTTTATACACACAAAGACTCCACAACACTGTTCCCGTTAGAAAAAAATTCTAACGGGGCACTGCTCGCACCCCGCAAAGGGGCTGCTAGCCCTCTTGACCCCCAGCCCTCTATCTGGGTAGCGGGACCCCCGTAAAACTCTGTGGGGACCCCGATATATCCAAAACCCCTTAAGACACACATACGCGCACTGCACATTGAGTTCGCATGACCCGTTTGACCTGTCAATCGAAGGTTCTCTCGCTCCAAAGGCGAGGGGTAATTAACGGCAGCTTAGTCCACGGCTTCTGGAGATTCGGATCCCCACAATCAATAAATCCCAGCCTACTCTAAGTAGGGGAATCTATAGTACGCATGACAAGCGCGCGCGTATTCCCATCTGAATGGGATGACAAAAAACACCCTATAATCTAAACATGTTCTTAAGCCGTCATATTCCCTAAGCTGCCCTATAAGTAGTTCGATATCGACTCTTGTATACAATCCATGGGCACGGAAAAAATATGTTCCAACCGAGTTCCACCAATGGCGAGAAATATCCTCATATGGTGAACGACACTTGTAAGTCCTCTCGACTTACGAGGAGAAAATACTCTTGTAAGATCCTTACGACTTGTGAGGGAAATTACCACTCAGGTATCGCCACGATTCCTGAGAAGAAAACACATCTATGAGATCCTCTCGACTCGTAGAGAGAAATACCTTTATGTGACCCTTACGGCTCATAAAGTCAAAAGCCTTAGTCAACGAGATCTTAATCCTATTTGCTAAGCCATCTGTGTTTAAATCAACAAAGGCAAATGATGATTCGCTCCTAGCAATATCCTAGTTGTAACGATATTGGTGCTTAAACAGATGTCAAACTCCAAGTTCTCTCACGGCAAATGATGATTCGCTCCTGGAAACATTCCAGTTGTAACGATGCCGATGCCAAAATTGGTATCAGGACCCAAGTCCCCGACTCGCAATAAAATCAGCGAGCAAGGAAAAATATGCATATAAAAATAGCCAAAATGTTTGGCCTACTCGCAATAAAAAATTAGCGAGTAAAAATAAAAAAATGATATAGCCGAAATGATTGGGCACCGCGATAAATAGCCGAAATGATTGGGCAATCACGACCTTCGCGATATAAAAAAGCTGAAAAGATAGAGTATCACGGAAATATTAAAAAATTAATAAAATAAAAAAAATCTACCCTACAGGTAGGTCCACATCGACCCCTGTACACAATCCATGGGCACAAATAAAAGAAAGGGGAACCATATTTTCCCACCATGTTTCATCAAAAGAATAACCGAGACTTGATGGCACATCTACAGCCTAGAAACTAATTCAACATCTCTCTTGCTCCAGCAGAGTACAGATATAGTGTCAACAAGGCTCTAAGGAGCCTATTCAAAACGGAGTAATAGCAAAATTCTAGCTCCAGTTCAACGTTCCTTCTCAGTGTAGACTCGACGTCAATAAGGACCCAAGGGTCAAATAAAAGTAGAGCAATGGCATATTCCTAACTCCATATCATGACGGCGACATCTACAGCCTAGAGATCATCACGTTCTTCTCATTTTGACAAGGTGTAGACGCGACATCAATAAAGGACCCAAGGGTCAAATAAAAGTGGAGAAACAATAAGATCCTAGCCCCAGATCTTAATGGCAACATCTACAGCCTATAGATCATATCCCCATTCTTCTCATTCGGACAGGATGCAAACGGGACGTTAACAAAGGACCCAGGGGTCAAATAAAAGTGGAGCAACGGCAAAATTCTAGCTCCGGATCTTAATGGCAGCATCTACGGCCTAGAGATCATATCCACATTCTTCTCATTCCGACAGGGTGCAGACGCGACGTCAACAAAGTACCCAAGGGTCAAATAAAAGTGTAGTGATGGCAAAATCCTAGCTCCAGATCTTAATGGCAACATCTACGGCCTAGAGATCATATCCACGTTCTTCTCATTCCGACAGGGTGCAAATGAGACGTCAATAAGGACCCAAGGGTCAAATAAAAGAGGAGTGATGGTAAAATCCTAGCTCCAGACCTCGATGGCGATACATACAGCATAGAGGTTATTTGGATGTCTACCCAACTTCAGCGAAGAATTGGCGCGACATCATCAAAATAAAAACGAAATGATGGCATATTCCTAGCTTCAGGTCTCGATGACAATACATACAAAGTCTAAAGACCATTGGAGATCATCCCACCCCAGAATGGTGCGGTTATGACTCATCGGGGCATCAAATTAAGCCTAATCCCAAGTAAAAAGCGCCACGGCAATACATAACGCTTGATCTTCCGATGGCAATATGGATATTCCAACCTAAAAAGATTGCTTGAAGACGTCTTGTCCAGTCTCAGAAGGGATCGGAGACATGACAGACACGGAGCTACTCAAGCAGCAACCTAAGGGACTGTGTATAGAGAATACATCAGCCAATGCGGCGGTACGATGGACTTAAACCTAGTACCACAAATCTAACCGACCCCTATCAAAAAAAGGGGTTATCTATATTTCACGTTAAGATACATCTGCGAGATGCTCTCGACTCGTAGGGAGAAACATCTTTATGAGATCCTTGAGGCTCATAAAGGTGAAAAGCCTTAGGCGACAAGGATATCAACCTGTTTCCTAAGCATTGTTGCCCGACAAGTAGCTCGATATCGACTCTTGTATACTATCCACGGGCCATATTCTCCAAAGTTGCATCTAATGAGGAGAAGATGCCACTTACGGGTCCTCTCAACTCGTAAGGGGAAAATACTCTTATGTGATCCTTACAACTCTCAAGAGAAAACACACTTAGGAGTCCTCATGACTTCTAAGGAGAAAATACACCTATGAAATCCTCTCGACTCGTAGGGAGAAACATCTTTATGAGACCCTCACAGCTCAAAAAGTTGAAAAGTTTTAGGCGAAAGATCTAAACCTGTTTTCTAAGCCATCACCGCCCTACAAGTAGGACCGCCCTACAAGTAGGTTTATACTAACTCTTATATACTATCCACGGGCCACATTCTCCAAAATTATATTCAATAAGGAGAAGAAACCACTTACGGGTCCTCTCGACTCGTAAGGGGAAAATACTTTTGTAAGATCCTTACGACTCTCAAAAGAAAACACGTTTAGGAATCCTCACGATTCCTGAGGAGAAAATGCACCTACGAGATCCTCTCGACTCATCGGGAGAAACATCTTTGTGAGACCCTCACGGCTCATAAAGTTGAAAAGCCTTAGACGACATATCTAAATCTGTTTCTTAAGCCATCGTTACCCTACAAGTGGACCAATATCGAATCTTGTATACAATCCACGGGCATAAATAAATATATTCCCCACCAAGTCCCACCAATGGCAAGAAATATCCCCATATGGTGAACGACACTTGTAAGTCCTTCCTACTTTCAAGGAGAAAACTCTCTAGTGAGATCCTTACGACTCAAGGAGGCGATGAACACTTAGAAATCCTCACGATTTCTAAGGAGAATATGCACCTATGAGATCTTTTCGATTTATAGGGAGAAAAGCTATCTTGAGACCCTCACGGCTCATAAAATTGAAAAGCCTTGGGCAACGGGGATATAAACCCGTTTTCTAAGCCATCACCGTCGTACAAGCATATCAATACTGACTCTTGTATACTATACATGGGCCACCAGTGACAAAATTGGTAGATAACGCCGCCATCAAAAAGAGAAAGGTGCAACTCACGGGCCTCGGGATTTAGAACTACATTTCTTAAGAATTATGATTTGATTCAATGGTAGATGACAGTGCCAGTGCCCTCTCGCTATCTTCTTAGATTAAAATTCTAAAGTTTATGTACGAGACGCCCGCCCGAAATCAGTCGTATGCTATGCACTACTCTACACTGCTTCACCCACGTATATACCTCCGTGATCAAAGTAGTGGGGGGCATTTGTTCCCGCCTAAAATTTCTGCGCAAAAGTACCTAAGGTGTCAAATGGTAGCAATACGCTTAAGAAAATGCAAGCCAGTATTTTCCGGACTATATTTTGCCAAACCCCGAATGAGAATCAGGTAAATTCTAATGGTATTGAAAGTGTCCTGAAAAGTCCTTCGATTTGATATATTACGGGTCTCATAACTCTTCCGGAATCAAAAGTTATGAGAAAATGTACTATGCGCGTATGGTCTAAGTAATGCTCTACCACAGGGAGATACATTTTTAGTCTCACACTAGGAAAAAGAGAGATCCCTACTCTACCACTCCCCTATAAATAAGAGAGGATACCTCTCAGAAAAAAGGGGATTCAATCCTAAAAATATCTTAGTTCTCCATAGGAGCTTAGTTCTCCAAGCTAAGGCCTTAGCCGCCCTTCAATAATGCACATATACGTAAGCGCCATGTGCGCCCGCCAAGGGGCGCACCATGAGCAACAAACGTGCGCCCGCCAAGTGCTCAACATGTGCGACGCATGTGCGCCCATATCGTGCGCAACACGTGCGACGCATGTGCGCCCATATCGTGCGCAACACGTGCAACGCACGTGCGCCCGCCAGCCCAATGCAAATAAGCCTTTTTCAACAGTTAGGAGTTTAAGCTCCAACCTGTTCTTCCTCCTGATGAATGGGATATGGTTCAAAGGATACATCCCTCCATACTTTCGATATATGGCGCTGTAATCCACCAGCGTCGTCGGAGTGGTGGTGGGTCCCAACGACCAATGATCTTTCTTTCCAAATAAAGGAGGAGACTCCCCCATAAGTTTCTGTAAAAAAATACAGAAGGTACTCCAAAAGTTTCGGCAACAAAGAATTTAATTCTCTTCAAAGAAGAAGATCTTCCTCCTCTCAAAACCCTAAGTAAAGAAAAAAGAAGAGATCAAAATATCTTTTTTACCTATCACATCATATCCAAGGCTTTAACCCTTTAAAAGAACTTAGTTCTTTCTCTGAATCTGAGATCCACAAGATAAGTCTCCCACAAGTTGAGAATTTAATTCTCATCGGGAAGATATTATTCTTGATAATCGAAGATTCAGGGAAAAACAATATTGAAAAAAACATGGAAGAAAAGAACATGAAGAAGATGGAGTCCATAATACTCCAGGAATTTAGTTACCTCACAAATCAAGAACTTAGTTCTTAAAGAACCCAATCCCAGATCCTTAAAATGGTGATCTTGGTGATCGTTAATGGTCAAAATGCCATTAACAGAGCTTTAACCTCTTTGAAAATATCAAGAGAGATTAAATTTCTAAAAACTCAGCGCCTCACGTGAAACACACGTGAGCGCCAGAAAAGACTAGTGCTTAGCACTATTATAGCGCCTTACGTGATACACACGTGAGCTATATATGTAACCGAGTGTCTAGCACTGCTGGGTGGTACAGAAACCCAATCTTAGCCCAATCTGGCTAAGTCTATGAGAAGTTTAAGCTTCTTCTTTGATGTTAGTCCTACACATGACTAATGATTTTTCATCAACGATATTCAAGCTGATCTTAGTCCTATATATCACTAATAATCTTCATTCCATATTTTCTAAATTAATCTTAGTCTCATATAAGACTAACGATTCTTAGATCCACCATGATTTTTTCCCTCAAATACGGGATTTGGTTCAAGGGTACATCTTTCCACACCTCTGATATATGTCATTATAATTCCTCAATGTCTTTAGAGAGGTGGCGGGTCTCGACAACCAACAGCAACTCCTCGTCCCAGTTTGATGAAAAATATGAAATTTCATCAAGACAGGAAATGATACACCCCACATTTGTGTACTTCCATATTGATGTGTACATCTCATATTGATGCGCATCCCATATAGATGCAAGTCTCATATTGAGCCTCTGCTATATACATATACATATATGTATATGTTTGAAGGAAACATAAATGCCTTTGAATTGGATCACATCCCAAATTAGGCGCATCCCATGTCACCATCATTCACTTCGCCACATGCGTGCAAGATGAATGATGGATCGAAATGTCCCTAAACTAGTGCATTCCCCGAAACATGAGAATGTTGGACCGAAATGTCCTTAAACTAAACTTCGTCCTAAGCATGAGAATGTTGGACTGAAATCCCTAAACTAATAATGGACCGTGACGTTCTTAAACTAATATGTTTTGCCCTGTAGACTGTCTCCATACTGACTACCGTATACTATCCATGGGCTATTCATATAAGATCTAATAATCAGTGGAGCCCATATACTCATTTGTTCATAAGTTGATCTTAATCTCAAAAATGACTAACGATTCTTAGATCAAATCCAAGTTTTCCGTGAATGGATGGACCTCGCAAATGTGATAAATGCATCCTATGTTCATTCCCGTTGGCAAACCAAGCTACCAACGTGGAACCCATCAAGTAAATGCTTGACCCAAATCATAAAAATATATGTACGGATTTGTACTAATCCGCGCTCTATGGGCAACGACATAAACTAGTCTCCGTAAACAATCCACTGGCAATCACAATAAACAAAATAACACACGACACGAATTGAACTACAGGATCAGGAGAAAGTGGTTATCACAATGTGATAACGTAATTAACTACAGGGGCTTGCGCCTACAGGGAAGAGCGTTCCCACAATCAAAAACCCCTCATAAACGAAGGGGAATCTAATAAAGTCTTCTACAGCGGCCACATCTATCCAAACCTCTGATATACGGTGTCATAAATCAACTTAGTATTTTCGGAGAGGTGGATGGATATATCCAAATTTCATCTGCCCCCAAATTCAAGCTAGACGTCCTCCGCGTCTTAGTCCAGTTTTCGGCGGTAAACACCGATATATATATGATATAACCGGATTATTAAATCAAGTGCTGATTTAATAATTAATGTATATTTATATATTGATATACATACATTAAAATAATATCATGCTCATTTTATTTTTCTTCTCTTTAATAATATTTTTATTTGATATCAATATTATTAATACACTTTGTCATTTGTGTTTACACATACAAGTTGTATGTGTAAAAATCATATAGGATTAAAGATGAGAACAAGTATATTTATTTATTTTTTTTGAATGAAAAAATTGAGTCATTCATTGGTAATGTGTAGGGTCATATGACTCATTCTTGTTTTATCTTTTTAAATATGTATATCTTTAGTTCTCATGGTGAGATCCTTAACCATTCCATGACTTCATTTTCTCTCTTGGTTTTTGAAAAAAGAAGATAAAGAAATGAAATGAGAAGAAATTAATGAGAAAAAATATTCTACATCATTTACTAATCATTCCTAATAAGTTTGACTGGTATGTTGTTTCAATATGATATGATCATGTGAAGCTAAACCTTGTCTTGGAGTTATTTTAAGGTGGATCATCTTCGGTAAGGATATCACTGAGCAAGTTTGTTCCAAATTTTATGAAGACTAGCCGGAGTCCAAGGAGAGATGGCTAACACACTACAAAGGTTGTAACCCGCCAAACTTCTTTGTTTAGTTTACTAGTTAATTACAAGTTTAGTCTTTTGGGTAGATTCTTTGTTTATGGTTGCTAAAGCTCTCTAGTTTTTTAAAATTATCGTTTCCGCTGCATTTTAAAACCCTACTGGGCAAGCCTAGCATCCTAACATTACTATCTATCAATAGAGAGCTTTATGATTAGTATAATTGGATATACTGATTTAAACGTAAATACATTAAGTCAGCTAGGGATCAGATGCTCGTTTCATCGATAACGTTCTGGCAATGTTCAAAATAGCGATAGCATGTTGCATAGCGTTCTATTACTAAATAGCAAAAACGCAAAAAGTGTTGCGCATAGCGTAAGCTACATGAATTATTAATTATTACTATAATCATCTCATTTACAATAAATTATATTATTAAAAAGATATAAAATTGGCTTGGGAACATAGAAAAATAAGTAATATAATAATATTTTTTATAGTAGTAGTTTCTCTGCTCCTCGAAATTCCAAAAAAAATTATTTTCAAAATTTTCAATACTTGAGTTCATATATATGATTCATACTAGATTAAACCTATCGAAAATAAATTAAATAATCTCTATTTGAGAATCATGTCTACTAAATATGATTTTAAATTAAGAGGTTAGAACTTTAATGAAACTGTGTTCGTATAGTTTAGGATTAGATACTGAAATCTTAAGAAGTTCAATAGAAAATTTTATATGAAAATAGCGTACGCATAGCGTAGCGTATACTATTTGTTAAAAAGTGTAAGCTATTTGAAGAAAAAACGTAAGCTGCTTTGTATTTGAGTTTTTTTCCAAAGTTACGTAACGATTATACTAAAGTATGCTACGTAGCGCAAAATAGCGAACTACGTAGCGAGTTATTTTAAACATTGCATTCTGGTTTTGGTCTAAGGGATATGTGTTCACCGCCGGAAGACGAACCGGGACGTTGGGACATCTGGTCTGAATTCTGGGGGCAGATGCTATTTGGATTTATCCGTCCACCTCTCCAAAAATGCCAAGTTGATTTATGATACCGTATATCGGAGGTTTGGATGGATGCGACCGTTGTAGCAGACTTTAAAGATTCCCGCTCATTTTATGAGGGGGGTTTTGATTATGGGGATTCTCTTCCCTACAGGCGCAAGCCCCTGCAGTTAATTACGTTACTATATTGCGATAACTGTTTTCTCCTGCTTCAGAAGTTCACTTTGTGTCGTGTGTGTTTTTTTTTTTTGTTTTAGTTGCCCGTGGATTGTATACGGAGACTAATTTATGTCGTCACCCATAGGGCATGGATTAGTCCAAATCCGTATATTTTTAGATTCGGGCTTAGGCTTATTTAAGGACCGTTAATCTGGTTTGAGATTAAGATCAACTTAAATATATATGAGCATTTTGGGCTCGGTTTTTTTTTAGTTTGAGGACGTCATAGTCCATCATCACCATGTTTGGGGCGAATATTAGTTTAAGGATATTTCGGTCCAACATTCCCGTTTTGGGGACGAATGTTAGTTTAAGGACATTTCGGTCCAACATTCCGATTTTGGGGATGAATGTTAGTTTAAGGACATTTCGGTCCAACATTCTCATTTTGGGGACGAATGTTATTTTAAGGACATTTCGGTCAAACATTCATCTTGCGCGCACCTGTATTTGTTACGTGACAAAATGAACAGTGGCGATATGAAATGTACCCAATTTGGGGCACGATCTGATTTGAGGCATGCACGTCAATTTGGAAGTGCATCAATATGGGATGAAAGAAATTGTTGGTCGTCAGGACCCGCCACCTCTCTGAAGATGTTGAAGAATTACAACGACATGTATCAGAGGTGTGAATAGATGTACTATTAAACCAAATCCCGTATTTGAGGGGAAAATGGGTGATGGTCCTAAAAATCGTTAGTCGTGTTTGAGACTAAGATTACCTTAGGAGTATGGGATGCATATTATCTTGGATATCATCAATGTTTTTAAGGATCATTTTTACCTAAGATCCATCAAAAGAGCATTTAGGCTCAGCTGCAAGAAACTTTAGAGACCTAACCAATTTGGACTTAGTCTACCCGCTCTTTTTCTTTTTCATTCAAAAGTGCTAAGCACTTATTTGACGTTCTAACACTCACATGGGTGTCATATGAAGTATTTAATTATAGGCACTGCCCAATGAGTGCTGAGCGCTCAGCCATTTTGGTTATATGCGGAGGGCTAAGCATTTTTCTCTCTTCTCTTTTCTCTTCTTTTTCTTTGGTGGCGCTCACGTGAGGAACACGTGAGGCGCTGGGCGCTACCCAATCAATGCTAAGCACTCGGCCATTTTGGCTTTTTATGGAGTGCTAACCACTCTTTATATGGTGTCCACGTGTGTTTCACGTGAAGCACTAGGTGCTGTTGAAGAGGGGCGCCCACGTGGGAAACACGTGAGGCGCTAGTTTCTTTTATATGGAGATTTAATCTCTGTTGATGGTTTTAGAGAACTTAAATCTCTGTTAATGGTATTTTGACCATTAACGATCACCAAGATCATTATTTTGAGGATCTGGGATCGTGTTCTTTATTTGAAGAACTGAGTTCTTTATTTGAAGAACTGAGTTCTTGGAGTGTTATGGACTCCATATTCTTTCTCCTTAAATTTGTTCTTCTCTGAATTTTTGATTCTTAAGAACAAGATCTTCCCGATAAGAATTAAATTCTCAAGTTGTGGGAGACTTGTCTTGTGGATCTCAGATCCAGAGAAAAAACTAAGTTCTTTTTTAAAAGAAGGGTTAAACCCTTAGATGTGATGTTGTAGAGATATTTTGATCTCTTTTCTTTACCTAGAGTTTCGAGAATGAAGCTCTTCTTCTTTTCTTGAGAAATGAGTTCTTTTTTGTTTTGGAAGCTTTCTGTATTTTTTTTTAAATGCTTATGGGGGGTTCCCTCACTCCGAGACTTGAAGTCTCGGATTCTTTATATAGTAGAGGCAAATTGTTAATTAGTTTTGAGAAAATCTCTTATTTAGAGATTCCAATTGATTTAATTGGTCTCAAAATTGAGTCAGGGAATTTTACCCACCATTAGATCCTTGATCCAAAGACTTCTGTTTTTTTACAGAATATAATTTATGTTTTTAACGAGATTGGGGAAATATTTTCGCCTATACTATATATGTGTTCTTAAAGAACATGATCCCAAATCCTCAAAATAAAAATATTTCCAAATAAAAATATTTCAAGAGTTCTCTGTATAAAAACAGAGAACCATTGGATTTTTAATCCAAGAGTTCTCTGTTTTACAGAGAGCAATCTTTTTATTTGGAAAGATCGAGAGAATATGTTCCCAAAAATAGAATTTTATTCTATTGTTGGATCATTGATCCAATCGAGGGTATCTTTCTTATTTAGAAAGATTTGGAAGATATTTTCTCCTAATAGAATTTGATTCTTTATTTTTGATAATTTATCATCTCCATTGGATTTTTGATCCAACGGTTTTGTTTAACATAGAGTATTGTAGAATTTTAATTCTACTTGGGCGCCAGCGCTCACGTGTTATGCACGTGGGCGCTACTTAAGAAATTAATTCTTATAATGGGTATTTATGAGTTTTGCACATTGGTGCCCGCGCGAGGAGCACGTGCGGCGCCATATAAGAGTTTAACTCTTATGTAATGAACTCTTCTGTGTTTTGCACATTGGCGTCCGCGTGAGGAGCACGTGAGGTGACACCATAGGATTTAATTCTATAAGATTGGCTCTGGCGCTAGCGCCCTCATGGAAAGCACGTGAGACGCTGCCTTATTGAATTCAACAGAGCTTTGCTCTTTTATTAGGTTAAATATATTGGGGAAACAAAGAGACCCAGTTAATACTTTGAGAATGAGGTTGCACGCTCCGCATTGCTTGCGCATAAATTGGAGGATGCATAAGTCGTAAAAACACACACTCGAATGAGTTTTGTATTTTAAGTATGAGGAGAAGTTGCATGCAGAGAAAAATTATGCATGTACTGATATCGTAATGAAGGCCGATGTATGTATTGGAGATACTGTTTTGCGAGTAGCGCAACGAAATTTTATGTTATATTTGATGGATAGTTTGACCCAAAATTGTGTTCGTGAAATTATACCTTCGCATTTTAATGTTGTTGTATAATGACATTATTAATCTCCTTAAGACAGATTGTAATTTTGACTTACGTGTTACCTTTGTACCAGATTAACAGAGAAATTTCTAATGAATAAATAGATAGTGCATTCATATGATTAGTTTATGGATAAATTGATAGTGCACTCATTTGATTACAATATCTAGACCTTATACTAAAATTATGTATGCTTACAAGATTGTGTGCAAGGTCATTGTTAAATAAAGCGAGCACACTGGACCCCGTCTGTGCATATACATGTGTCTTGTGCAGGTTTATCTTTTCCCTATCCACGGCGCTCATGTCCCTGGCTCCGCCTTCATCGGCCGCATCCCTGTCGAAACCCTCGGCGGCCTCATCGCTTTCCATTCCCTTCCCCTCCTTTCTAACGTCTTCTCCGGCCTCTTCCCCTCCGACCTCGCCAATTGCACCCAACTCTGCGATCTTAACCTTCAGAACAACCGCTTATCCGACAAGCTCCTGCCGGCGATTTTCGGCAATAGGAAGCTAGCAAGATTGAATCTTGGCGGCAACAATTTCTCAGAGGAGATATCTTAAGGGCTTAAGAAACTCAGCGAGGCCGAAGATGCTTTATTTGGAGAATAATAGCTTTACAGGCAACTTATTAGTGGTTATAAGCAACTAATTAGAAGTTGCAGGCAACTTATTAGAAGTTACATGCAATTGTTACAAATGTTACATGCAACTCAGTAGATGTTACGAGCAACTTAGTAGAAATTACATGCAACTTATTACAGGTTACATGCAACTTACTAAAAGTTACATGCAACTTACTAAAAGTTACAGGCAAGTGGTTAGAAATTACAGACAATTTATCAGAACTTACAGACACCTTACTAAAAGTTACAAGCTGCTAGTTAGAAGTTACAGGCTGCTGGTTAGAAATTAAAGGCAACTTATAAATATATAAACTCTTTATAGGTGATGGACTCCTTTGTAAAGATGGCAAATAACTTGATGAAGTTTTTAGCCTTTAACACAGTAGAACCTCCATTTGCCTTCGTGAGTGTCACGCCCCGTTTCCCAGAGTGCGCTAACTACGGCACGTGACAGCCAATCATGCTACCTATGGAGAGGAAAGATCCTTCTATAGTCATATTACGGCTGTCAATTGAATATCCAGAACAGTAAACTACTAAATTTATCTATCACATGTCCAATAGCCACAAGAACAATAACCGAAAAAGATAGCGGAAGCAATAAAGATCCAAGAAATAACTAACCCACATAAGAGCTATATCAATGAGGTGGTCCTCACTGATCGGCGATCCTGTTGAATACTCATATGCTATGTCAAGTATCTGGACTATGCAAAACCCAGACATCGGTGTGTCATAATATCGATCAATAGTAATAGCCAGGATGTAACCAGATATACATGCATGAATATAAATCAACAACATGAATATAAACAGTGAGGTGTGTATATGTATGTGAAGTGCGATGAGTAATCTAAACTGTGCTACTGGGTTATCTACTTTAAAATTTTTGAAATCAATTTAATGGAATTGTCGACGTAACTCAATAGTATCCCGTGCATGCCCGGGACCACGGTCCAGATTCTCGGGCTGAATCCAAGACGTGCAGCTAGGCAGTAAACGGGTAATATGTAAAGATGAATGATGTCAGCAGCAGCATCCCGGGGCTGGCCTAGCCCGTAAAGAATGATCAGTATAACTATCAAACTGTTGAGTTATAAGTCAGATTTCATTATTGATTTCCCCTTACCCCCAGATTATGTGTTCAAGTCAGGTATTGATAATATGGAACTAATGCCAATACAGGATCAAGCAGGTACATGTTTTGTCTATGCAGACAACAGGTTACGTCCGCCAAGACAACAGGTCAAGATTGTCGGTATTAGTAACAAGATCAGGTAACAAGTCAAGTAGTGTATCAGGGCATGTCATGTGGCGCATATGTATCTGTAGGGTGTTTTTCGTCACCCCATTGAGATGGGAATACACGCGCGCTTGTCAGGCGCATTACAGATTCCCCCTGCCTAGGGTAGGCTAGGGTTTATTGATTGTGGGGATCCGAATCTCCGGCAGCCGCGGACTAAGCTGCCGTTAATTACCCCTCGCCTTTGGGACGAGAGAACCTCCGATTAACGGGTTAAACTGGTCATGCGAACTCAATGTGCAGTGTACGTGTGTTTTGTTTTGGAGGGAGGGTTTGGATAAATCGGGAGCCATGCAAAGTTTTTACGGGGATCCCGCTATCCGGATAGCAGGTTGGGGGTCAAGGGGGCTAGCAGCCCCCTTGCGGGGTGCGGGGCAGCGCCCCGGCCCAAAAATTTTTTGGGAGGGACAGTGTTGTGGAGTGTGTGTGTGTATATATATATACATACATGTATACATATATAAAAAAGGGAAAAAGCGCCCAAAGGACGCGTAGGGCCAGTGCCTTGAGCGCTGTGCGCTTAGGTGCTGTGCACTTAGGGGCTAGCGCACCACGTGTTGGCACGTGGGTGCTTGGCGCTTGAGCGCTGGGCGCTGGAGCGCTAGGAGCTTGAGCGCTAGCGCGCCACGTGTCGGCACGTGAGCGAGCGTGCCACGTGTCGGCACGTGGGCTCTTGGCGCTTGAGCGCTGGACGCTTAAGCGCTAGGCGCTCGAGCGTTAGCATGCCACGTGTCGGCACGTGGGCGCCTGGCGTTTGAGCACTGGGCGCCCGAGCGCTAGCGCATCACGTGTTGGCACGTGGGCGCTGGACGCTTGAGCGCTGGGCGTTTGAGCGCGGTACGCTCGAGCGCTAGCGTGCCACGTGTCGGCGCATGGGCGCTGAGCGCTTGAGCACAAGGCGCTTGGGCGCCGGTGCGAAAGAGGGGATTTTTAGCCCCAGAAATGGGATTTAAAATCCCGAAAGAGGATTTAGGGTGGAGTTAAACTCCTAAGATGTTTTGAAGCTGATGAAGGGCTTCTCCCCTTGAGCCCAAGTTCTTCCCCAAAGTGGGGTTTCTGGAGATGGGTCTCCTTCTTCCTCCTCTGTTGGCAGGATCTTGAAGATCAAGAGATGTGAGATTTTAAAAAATCTCTCCTTTTTGAGTTCTAATGGATGATCTGAGTTCCCCTTTATGGGTTTTGTGGTGAAAAACTATTTAGTTTTATAAAATGAAGAGTAAAACTCTTGATTTAATTCAAAAGAAAGAAGAAGGTTTTAGAACCTTGAAGAAGGAGAAAGATCTCGGATCTAAAATTTTTTGAGAGAGAAAAAGTTGTTGGGATATTTTCATTATCCTTGCCTTTATAGGCTATACACTTTACACATAGCCGCTTGGGCTTCACAAAATGGTATTTTTCCTATCCCATGGCTCATGTGCCATTTCTTTTTGCATATAAACCATGGGCTTAACAAAAATTTGGCTTTATGCCCATTTTTCTTACATCCATTCGTAAAATAAAATAAAAGAAATACAATAAAATTATTTATTACAAAAAAATTTATCTTGGCATGGGGGGAGGCCGGCCGCTTCATGTTCAGACTCGACCCGGGCATGGGCCCACTTGATCTGGGCTTGGGCCCACTTGACTTGGGGTTGACTTTGATTTTGACTTGGTTAACCGGGGTGTAAATTTTTACCCCAATAAATTGCCCCCCATCAATGAATGCACTCCACACATGTGGGTCGTGTGCATAGAATTGATGGATCTTTTTTCACGTGGAGGCGACTTGATTTGGTTCCCGCTTTTGGGAAGCTGGTACTGCCATTTTTACGACATGGACGGTCGATTCTGCCCTTTTTGCGATTTGGACGGTCAATGCTGCCCTTTTAGCGAATTAGACGGTCGATGCTGCCCTTTTTGCGACGTGGACGGTCGGTTCTGCCCTTTTTGCGACTTGGATGGTCGGTGCTGCCCTTTTAGCGACTTAGACGGTCGATGCTGCCCTTTTTGCGACGTGGACGGTCGGTTCTGCGCTTTTTGCGACTTGGATGGTCGGTACTGCCCTTTTAGCGACGTGGACGGTCGGTTCTGCCCTTTTTGCGACTTGGACGGTCGGTGCTGCCCTTTTAGCGACGTGGACGGTCGGTGCTGCCCTTTTAGCGACTTGGACGGTCGATGCTGCCATTTTAGCGACGTGGATGGTCGATTCTGCCCTTTTTGAGACTTGGACGGTCGGTGCTTCCCTTTTAGCGACGTGGACGGTCGATGCTGCCCTTTTTGCGACGTGGACGGTCGGTTTTGCCCTTTTTGCGACTTGGACGGTCGGTGCTGCCCTTTTAGCGACGTGGACGGTCGGTTCTGACCTTTTTGCGACTTGGACGGTCGGTGCTGCCCTTTTAGCGACATGGACGGTCAGTGCTGCCCTTTTAGCAACTTGGACGGTCGATGCTGCCATTTTAGCGACGTGGACGGTCTATTCTGCCCTTTTTGCGACTTGGACTGTCGGTGCTGCCATTTTAGCAACGCGGACAGTCGATGCTGCCATTTTAGCGACGTGGACAGTCGGTTCTGCCCTTTTTGCGACTTGGACGGTCGGTGCTGCCCTTTTAGCGACTTGGACGGTCGATACTGCCCTTTTTGCGACGTGGACGGTCGGTTCTGCCCTTTTTGCAACTTGGACGGTCGGTGCTGCCCTTTTAGCGACGTGGATGGTCGGTTCTGCCCTTTTTGCGACTTGGACGGTCGGTGCTGCCCTTTTAGCGACGTGGACGGTCGGTGCTGCCCTTTTAGCGACTTGTACGGTCGATGCTGCCATTTTAGGGACGTGGACTGTCGATTCTGCCCTTTTTGCGACTTGGACGGTCGGTGCTGCCCTTTTAGCGACGTGGACGGTCGATGCTGCCATTTTAGCGACATGGACAGTCGATTCTGGATTTGACTTGCTCCGCTTCTTGCGGTGTCAGGGATGAAGTTGACTTGTTTCCGAGGTGGAATTCGATTCTGCCAGGAAGGTCATTGGTTGTTTTGCTAATTTGATATGATTTGGATTGACATCAGCACCGCTACACTGGAATATGGTACCAGGAGCGAATCATCATCTGTCTTTGAGAAGATTTGGGGATTGTTTTTTTTTTGTTTGGCATCTATATTGCTGCACTGGAATAATGCCAGGAGCAACTCATCATTTTCCCTGAGAGGATTTGGGAATTGATGGCTTAGGAGGCAGGTTTAGATCCCTATCACCTAAGGTTTTTCAATTTTATGGGTCGTAAGGATCCCATAAAAGCATTTTCTCCCTACGAGTCGAAAGGATCTCGTAAGTGTATTTTCTCCTTAGGAGTCGTGGGGACTCCTAAGTGTGCTGCTCGTTTGTGAGTCATAAGGATCTCACGCGGGAATTTTCTCCTCTCAAAGTCGAGGGGACTTTGAGAGTGCATTTCATCTTCTTTTCACGAGTTTGCGCCCTTTCAGGTTTTCACGAACTCGCCGGTAGTCCTGCTGTTTTTACTCACGGAGCCCTTTCGGGTTTTCATCCGTGCCCGTTTGCTTGTGGACATACCCTTTTTTTGGAGAGCTGGTGGGACTTTAAAAGTAGTCTCACCGGCAGGACTTGGGAGAGATTGGAATTATTTTACACCCGTGGATTGTATACAGTTTTGCAGGATGTATGATCCAGACCGTAGGGCCAGAAAAATTTCGAGATTTTGTTGGCGTCTGCATCGCTGCACTGGAATATGGTACCAGGAGCGACTCATCATTCGCCATTGGGGTATGGGAGTTAGAATTTGGTTGGCGTCTACATCGCTGCACTGGAATATGGTACCAGGAGCGACTCATCATTCGCCGTTGGGGTATGGGGGTTGGAATTTGGTTGGCGTCTGCATCGCTGCACTGGAATATGGTACCAGGAGAGACTCATCATTCGCCATTGGGATTTGAATTTGGAATTGGTTGGCGTCTGCATCGCTGCACTGGAATAATGCCAGGAGAAACTCATCATTTGCCCCGGAGGACTTGGGATTTGGTTTTTTGGGTCGGCATCAGCACCGCTAACACTGAAGCAAAATGCCAGGAGCGACTCATCATTTGCTGTTGCCCGTTGGGGAACAATGGCTTAGGAGACAGGTTTGGGTCCCTGTCACCTAAGTCTTTTCAATTTTATGAGCCGTAGGGGTCTCATAAAAGCATTTTCTCCCTACGAGTCGAGAGGATCTTGCAGGTGTATGTTCTCCTTAGGAATCGTGAGGATTCCTAAGTGTGTTGCTCTTTTGTGAGTCGTAAGGATCTCACACAGGGATTTTCTCCTCACAAGGTCGAGAGGACTTTGCGGGTGTATTTCATCTCTTTTCACGAGTTTGTGCCCTTTTGGGTTTTCACGAACTCGCCGGTAGTCCTGCTGTTTTCACTCACGGAGCCCTTTCGGGTTTTCATCCGTGCCCGTTTTCTTTGTGGACATACCGTTTTTTTTTTGTTTTTTTTTGTTTTTTGTTTTTTTTTTGGTCGCTGGTGGGACTTTAAAAATAGTCTCACCGGCAGGATTTGGGAGAGATAGGGGCCGTTTACCCCCGTGGATTGTATACGGTTTTGCAGGATGTATGATCCAGACCATAGGGCTGGTGTGCTCAATTCGCCTGCGACTTGGAGCATTCACGCGTAGTATTTCTTGAGATATCGGCCATTGATGGGTGGCATAGGCCTTTCTCCCTCAGCACTTATTAGTTGGTAGGATCCACCGTCGAACACTTTCTCGATGAGGTATGGTCCTTCCCAGTTCGGCTCGAATTTTCCCTTGGTGTGTCGATTGGGGACGATCGATCTTTTGAGGACCAACACCAATTCACCTTTCTTGAAAGCGCGGAGACGGGTTATCTTATCATAGGCCCGTGACATTTGGGCTCGGTAGTTCCAGATTTTGCTGCACCGCGAGCCTCTTTTCTTCGAGGGCGTCGAGCTCTTCAAGTCGAAGGAGCACGTTTTCCTCCTCCGTCAACTCGTGCTGAACGGCCATTCTTAAACTTGGAACTTCAACTTCGAGAGGGAGGACTGCCTCCACTCCGAAGAGCAATGAGTATGGAGTGGACTGAGTGGGAGTACGGTGCGTGGTACGATATGCCCACAACGCCTCGTGAAGTTTGAGATTCCAGTCTCTCTTGTTGGCTGAAGCATTTTTCCTCAGGAGCTTGCATAAAGTCTTATTGAAGGCTTCGGCCAGCCCAATGGCTCTTGGATTATAGATGGAGGAATATCTCCAGTCTATCCTGTGTTGAGTAGCGAATCTTGAGATTTTGAAGCTCTTGAAAGAAGGCCCGTTGTTAGAAATGATTCTTCTTGGTGTACCGAAGCGGTATAGAATATTATGCTGGAAGAATGTCAGAATATCTCCTGTCTTGACTTCTTTTAGCGGGACGGTTTCAGCCCATCTAGAAAAATAGTCAGTTGCGGCCAATATGAACCGGTGGCCTTTGGATGACGGAGGATCAATTGGGCCAACTATGTCGGTTCCCCAGACATCGAAGGGCCACGACGCCACCGTAGGATGCAACGGATTGGGGTGCTTGTGAATGAAATCACCGTGAATTTGGCAGATATAACATTTCTTTGCATGCTCTCCGCAATCCCGTATCATGGTGGGCTAGTAATACCCAAGCCGTTTAATTTGAAGTCGCATCTTGGGGCCAGATTGGTGAGCACCGCAAACGCCTGAGTGAACTTCTTTCATGACTTTTTGGGCTTCGGCCGATGACAGGCACCTGAGCCAGAGTTGGTCATATGACCTGCGGTATAGCATGTCATTTACAAATACGTATCGGAGAGCTCTCTTCTTCAGCTTATCGTATCGGAAGTACTCTATGAAGGGTTCTCTCCAATCGGGCTCGTCTTGAACGATCGAAGCCTCTTCGGCAGGACTGCTCTTCTGTTCTGCGCTTTCCTCTTCTCGTAGAGAGACTGGTGGTAGAATTTGTCGTCTCCTAACTGTGATCAGAATTTCGTCCATGTCAGGATCAGCCAGCTCCTTGGCTAAGCAAGCGAGCATGTCGGCTTTTCCGTTCAACGCTCTAGGGACTCTCATTAGTTCAATGTGAGTGAACCGTTTCATGAGTTCCACCACTCGGCCTCTGTACCGAGCTAACTCGGGTTTGTATATCTTATAGTCGCCACTTACTTGGTTGACGACAAGCTGGGAGTCACCGTAAACCCGTAGCCAAAGGATTTCCATTTCTATGGCGAGCTCCAGACCGGCTATCAGAGCTTCATACTCAGCTTCATTGTTTGTTCGAGGCTCGGTGAGAGCAAAAGAACGCCGTAGGGTTCCCATTGACGGCGTGATAAACACCAATCCTATCCCTACTTTTATCTCTGGAACGCTTGATTTACTGGAGGTCCTTATTGATGAAGCTCCATCGAAGTAGAGCTCCCAACATGGCTCATCTTCCTCGAGGTGCAGCACTTGTTCGTCGGGTAACTCACAATTTAGCGGCGACCCTTCTGGTATAGGAGGAGCGGCGAGGAAGTCTGCAAGAGCTTGCCCTTTCACTGCTTTCTGAGGAGTATAAACTATGTCAAACTCAAGTAGCATGACAACCCATCTTGCCATTCTGCCGGCTAGACTTGCTTTGGTCATCAAGTGTTTGAGCGGGTCGACCTTGGAGATCAGCATAACCCGATGAGCGAGCAGATAGTGCCTCAGCTTCTTCACAGTAAATATCAGAGCCAGGCATTGCTTTTTGATTGGGGAATAGTTGTGTTCCGCCCCGATTAGAGTTCGACTGAGGTAGTAGAGGGCATTTTCTCTCCCCCTCCTCGTTATTCTGGGCAAGGAGCGCACCGAGTGACTCATCTAGCACGGCAGTGTAGAGAATCAGCGGTTTATTTGGAATGGGAGCGGCCAGCACTGGAGGGTGCAACAAGTATCGTTTGATGCTTTCGAACGCTGCTTGACATTCGGCATTTCAGATAAAAGGGGCTCCTTTCTTCATGAGCTTTGAGAAGGGCCTACATCTTCCCGATAAATTTGAGATAAACCTCCGTATATAAGCGAGCTTGCCTTGAAATGATCTCAGCTGCGTCAGACTCTTTGGAGGGGGCATCTCCATGATGGCCTTTATCTTTGATGGGTCAACTTCGATCCCTCGATGCCGGACTATAAAGCCCAAGAATTTTCCCGATGACACGCCAAAAGCGCACTTCAGAGGATTCATCTTCAGATCGTATTCTCTCAGTCTGGTGAGAACGGTCCTAAGATCTTGGATATGATCGGCCTTGGTTTTAGTCTTGATGACCAAATCATCAACATAACATTCGACGACTTTATGAATTAGGTCATCAAAGATATTGGTCATTGCCCTTTGGTACGTAGCACCTGCGTTCTTCAGTCCGAACGGCATCACCTTGTAGCAGTATATTCCGATCGGGGTTCGGAATGCTGTGTGCTTCTCATCCTCAGGTGACATTTTGATCTGATTATACCCAGATGAGTCATCCATAAAGGTGAACAGTTCGTAATTTGAGGTGTCATCAACCATCATTTCCATGACAGGTAGCGGGAAGTCGTCTTTAGGACATGCCTTGTTGAGGTCCCTGAAATCGACACAAACTCGGATCTGCCCATTTTTCTTCTTTACTGGGACTATGCATGCGATCCAGTCTGCATATTTTTCCTCCCTGATGAAGCCGGCATCGATGAGTTTCTTGGTTTCCTCGATGACCTTTTCTTCCAACTCCCTTCTCATTCTTCGAGGAGCTTGTTTGACTGGCTTAGCATCAGGAGATATAGCCAGCTTATGCACGGCTACTTCAAGGGAAAGGCTAGGCATTTCTTTGTATGTCCACGCGAAGCAGTCGACGAACTCATGCAGTAGGGCAATTATCTATTCTTTCATTTCCTCTGACAAAAGTGAGCTGATGTAGGTCGGCCTTGGATTGTTAGGCGTTCCTAAATCGATCTCAGTTAGCTCATCGAAGGTTGCTTGTCCGCCATCTTCGAGCTCTTAGGGAACTTCTTTTGGCTCGGCTAGCTCATCTTCATCATTTGACTCTTCGCTGGCTTCCCCAATATGGATCATGTAGCATGCCTTAGAATCAAGCTGGATGAAACCTATGGCCCGTCTATCTGGGATTCGTCCACCGATGAGTGCTCGAACCTGAGGCGGATGCCATATCCCTTCATAAAACTTTGCTTCGGATTCCGATTGATATAATCGGCATCCGCACCTTTTGAAGTATTCCCGCATCTCGGGCGCATAGTATCTGGGATTGAGGACGGCTCTTATACCTCTCTCATAGGGAAGGTACGCGATAGAAAGATTGTCCGGGTGCACAACGGGGTTTGACCCATAAAACGGGACGCCCTTCTGTCCATTTTTCCTTCCGGGAACGTAGAAAGTTTTCAGCTGGTCCACGGTAAAGACTGACAATGCGTCGAGCTCTTTGCTCATCCGTTCCGGCACCCTTGTGATGGCTAGGGACCCTTCCGCAATTTCGAAGGTCTCTTGTAGTTTCGCTTGTTGCATGGGGGTCCAATCTGCACCGCTGTTGCACGGCAGGTCCTCTTCCTCCGACTTTTCAGTGTCGCTGCCAAGATGAGGGCGGACTTTGCTGCTAGATGGGCCTTCAATATCGGATTCTTCCGTATCGCTACCGAAACGAGGGCGGGTTTTACGAAAGGACGGACTTCCAGCGTCGGACTCATCAGTGTCACCACCGAAACGCGAGCGCACTTGGGCGTTTTTGCTTTTGAAAGTGACAGCCGGCTCAGATTTGCTTTTGAGTCTTGGGGCCGCTCTATCCTCAGTCAGTTGTGAGTTAGCATTTTGGTGGTTCATAAAGTACCGAGAATCTTCATATCGGACTTCATGCACACCGAATGGCTGGATGTCTCCGTCAATGCGTCTTTTTCGCCATTTTTAGTATACTTTATGTATTGATGGAGAGTTGACGGAACGATGCCGTAATCGTGGAGCCATGGCCGTCCCAAGAGAACCTTATAAGACGTGTCGGCGTCGATCACGTATATCTTAGCTTCAGTTTGCAGATCCCCGAATTTGATTGGCAAAGCTATAGACCCCAGAACTTGCTGGCAGTTTTGATTGAAGCCTTGAATGACAATCCTTTCCCTTGACAGGTGTCGGACGTCCATTGACAAACTCTTCAGTGTCCATAAGTTCATGATGTTCACTGAGGACCCCGGATCAATCAATATGCGATTAATCCGATCTCCGTCGCTGTACCCGGTCACGTAAAGCGTCCGATTATGCTCAGCCGTTCCCAGTAGCAAGTCTTCATCCTTAAACGTGACTGCGGCGGCATGCAGAGCATACTGGGCTTCTTTCATATTAATTTCTGCAAAGCGAGCCTGATACCGCTCAGGGTTTTGTAGAGCATGAATGAGAACATCTCTAAGCTCTTGAGATAGAACCAAGGCATCATAGATGCGAAGGAGAGACGGAAGCTTTCGGAGGTGAGCCAAGACATTATAGTCTACTGGGGAAGGACTCGAATCTTCATGAGCAAGTTCTCTGCCATCTTCTTCATTAGCGACTTGTTTTTCCTTCCCTTTTAGGGCGTTACCCTGATTTGGCGGTAGAGCCCTGCCGCTTCTGAGCTGGATTTGGTTAGCCTTTGTGGCGAGCTCCTCGTCCTCTTCGGGAAAACAGAGCTCCTCCTCAGAGTCGCTGCCAAGATGGATGGCGTAGCAGGTCACTACTGGGATCTCTTCATTGGAGTCTTCTTCTAACTCCTCCAGAATTTCAGCCGCTCGTACAGGGAGGAACTCCTTCAATTGAATCAGAGTTCTTTCCTTCTGTTCATATTCTTCGAGGGAATCGATATATTTTTGAATGGTCGATCTCCCTGCAGACTCCTTTTCACGCCGAGCTGCACTTTTCTTCTTCTTGAGCTTTTTGGATTTTGAGCCTGCTGGAGCCGCATTGGCAGCTGGAATGGTAGGCTTCTTCTGCCCTTCCCATTCCGTCCTGGGCTCTTTCCGAAGTAGCTTCATCATCTTCTTCGTCTTATTAGATATGTGCATACTCCACGGAGGCTGCGATGAGTCGGTTTCATTTCTCAGGGTAGCGGGTTCGGCTGTCTGCTCCCAGAAGGCTTCAGCTTCTGTCTGTATAAAGTTGGCGATTGCAACTTGATTGTTCACCAACACGCTTTTGGACAGCTCGATCTCTCCATCCTTGTACTGCTTCTCGACCTAGTCCTTGAAGATATAGCAATCCTTGATCGCATAGCTCACTACTCGGTGGTACGGGCAATACAGGGGATTGTCGATCATTTTTGCTTCTTGGGGTCTTTTCGACTTCGGCGGTTGTAGGCCGTTGTTCAAGGCATCTTTAAATATCTTGCGGACCTTGTCCCTTCTGAAAGAGTAAACCTTGTTCTTTTTCTCCTCTAGGGAAGGCCCATCTCCTCCCAGCAATGGCTTTCGAGACCGGTTGGATTTGGATTCGCCCGCCCTTCGCTTTTCTTCATTGTCGGGCGCATTGAAGACATTGGTACTGCTGGAACTCCCGCTTCTACGGTTGTCGTCCCGCTTGCTTTTCCAAGTTTTGTCTCTCTGAGAGTCCGGGATAGACTCTTGCTTTGAGCGTTCCAGCATTTGGACTTTCTTGGTTAGCTCTTGAAATGTCTTGAGGCCTGCTGTACACAAGAACGGGACCATCCAATTGCTGAGGTTCCCAATGAGAAGGTAAACGGACTAGTCCTGCTCTAACGGCGGTTCGCACTTGACTGTGAGATTACGCCATCGGGCGATAAAGTCGATGTTGCTTTCATTCTTCCCCGGTTTGGTCCTCACAAGGTCAGCAATTGAGATTTTATCACTGACACTCATGAACCTTTGCCGAAACAGAGACTCCATTTGGGCAAAGGTAATAACGGACCCGTCTGATATACTCGCGTACCAGTCGAAAGCGACACCGGTCAGGCGGTTGACAAACTGACAAAGAAGGAGCGCATCATTGCCCCCTGTATTTCCACATGATGCTTTAAATTGGGCGACATGCTGATTTGCATTTCCCGTTCCGTCAAATCTTCCGAACTTAGGAATGACGTAGCCGCTCGGGAACTCGATCAGATCGTACTGTGCGGGATATGGCCGCCCACTACTGCCGATTTCTTTCTGAGCTTCAGCTTCGGCCACCAATGTTTTAACCTTGCTGGTGACCAAATCCATTATCCGATCTTGTGTTAGCAGGATAGTGCTATCTGGGGCCAAGGCGTCCCCAGAAGCGGAATGTGGCCGGCTTTCGTGCGGCTCGACCAGTTTTGGACCCAAAGGAACAGGCATTGGCTGCTTCGGATTGTCATCACCCGATTGATGAGTAGCGACTTGTGCTTGATTGGGAGGCGCTCGAGCAACTTGAGCCGTAAGCTGCATCATAACATTCGTTAGGTCATCAATTTTCGAATAGAGCTTGGCCATCTCTTTATCTTTGCTCTTGAGCTGTTTTCGAAGCTCTTGAAGCAGCTCTTGCTCCGCGGTCCTGGGGCGGAAAGTCGGCTCTTCCTCGCTGTCCGAGCTTGACTCTGTATGGACCGAGGGGTCTTTCTGCCTATCATCCTCATCGAGAGGGTTTTCTTCATCCAGCGGAGGCGGCTGTTCTTGGGCAGCGGCAACCACATTCAAGCCAGATTGGGCTTGGGATGTGGTGGCCCCATCCCTACTTTTGCTGCGAAGGTTGTCGCTGGGGCGCCCGCCCGCCATATAGACCATATGGATAATATATCCAGCCGTCTTTTTATTATCGGCGGCTGGCCTGACCAGGTTCTTGAATGGTGTTGGAGCTTCTTTTCTGGGTTTGCCCCGCTGCTTTCGTGCGGCACAGAGCGCCTGATAGACTTTTGAAGAGACAGTGTCATACTTTTTCTGTTGGGGCCAGGACACGTCTCTTTGTAGCGACGTTCGGACCGCTGTCTTCTTGATTCTGGCAGTCATGGCATTTTTCTGAACCCACTTTAGAGGTTCGAAGGAATTGCTAATTTTTATGGCCGATTCAGCCGTCGTCGCGAGGCGACCCTGCCCTTGGAACCTCACAAGATTCCACCTGGCCGGAGTCCTGGCCCTCTTGTTGGCTCGATACCTGAGCCGCTTCTGCCTTAACTTCTCTGTTTTAAGCACTTGGCGGATTTCGGCCTTTCGGGAAGACGTTGTAGACCGATTGATAGAAAGGCCAGAGGAGACGCCCGATCGTGCATTTGATAGAGTCATCACTTCAGCTTGTCCGCAAACGTTTGATGTTGCTCTTTGTACCGGAAGCCTTGCCCCCAGCTGGAGCACCAGAGAGTCGTTCAGGCACTGTCTTAAGTTTCGGTTGTGGCGCCTTAGCGATCACAACATTCAGCCTCCTGCCCCTTGAGACCGGCTTAGCCACCTGTTTTACCGGGATTTCTGCCAGATGAGCGCTTCCGGCAGGGTAGATGATGACGGAACCAAACTGGTGGGGCAGTTCCTCCCACTGTCGACTGAGGCTTGCGGGGAGAACCACACGAGCATTGACTTTGACCACATACAGGATCGGGGTCACGTTGGAAGCTAAATTTGTCTTGGGAGACATTGTCGTCGAAAGTTGACTGCTGCACGGAAAGAAAACATCATTTCGGTATAGGCAATCGATATGTATATTGATTGAGTTTGCATGAACGTTTGACCCGAAATATGGGAGGAGAGATTGGTCCCACCGGGCGTGCCAGAGTCTGTAAGGTGTTTTTCGTCACCCCATTGAGATGGGAATACGCGCGCGCTTGTCAGGTGCATTACAGATTCCCTCTGCCTAGGGTAGGCTGGGGTTTATTGATTGTGGGGATCCGAATCTCCGGCAGCCGCGGACTAAGCTGCCGTTAATTACCCCTCGCCTTTGGGGCGAGGGAACCTCCGATTAATGAGTTAAACTGGTCATGCGAACTCAATGTGCAGTGTACGTGTGTTTTGTTTTGGAGGGGGGTTTGGATATATCGGGAGCCACGCAGAGTTTTTACGGGGGTCCCGCTACCCGGATAGCGGGCTGGGGGTCAAGGAGGCTAGCAACCCCCTTGTGGGGTGCGGGGCAGCGTCCCGGCCCAAAATTTTTTTGGGAAGGACAGTGTTGTGGAGTGTGTGTGTATCTATATATATATATATATATATATATACATGTATACATATATAAAAAAAGGGAAAAAAGCGCCCAAAGGACGCGTGGGGCCAGCGCCTTGAGCGTTGTGCGCTTAGGCGCTAGCGCACCACGTGTCGGCACGTGGGCGCTTGGCGCTTGAGCGCTGGGCGCTCGAGTGCTAGCGCGGTACGTGTCGGCACGTGGGCGCTGGGCGCTTGAGCGCTGGCGCGCCACGTGTCGGCACGTGGGCGCTCGAGCGCTGGGCGCTCGAGCGCTGGCGCCATGTGTCGGCACGTGGGCACTGGGCGCTCGAGCGCTAGCACGCCACGTGTCGGCGCATGGGCGCTGAACGCTTGAGCGCAAGGCGCTCGGGCGCTTGGGCCCTGGTGCAAAAGAGGGGATTTTTAGCCCCAGAAATGGGATTTAAAATCCCGAAAGAGGATTTAGGGTGGAGTTAAACTCCTAAGATGTTTTGAAGCTGATGAAGGGCTTCTCCCCTTGAGCCCTAGTTCTTCCCCAAAGTGGGGTTTCTGGAGATGGGTCTCCTTCTTCCTCCTCTGTTGGCAAGATCTTGAAGATCAAGAGATGTGAGATTTTAAAAAATCTCTCCTTTTTGAGATCTAATGGATGATCTAAGTTCCCCTTTATAGGTTTTATGGTGAAAACTATTTAGTTTTATAAAATGAAGAGTAAAACTCTTGATTTAATTCAAAAGAAAGAAGAAGGTTTTAGAACCTTGAGAAAGGAAAAAGATCTCAGATCTAAAATTTTTTGAGAGAGAAAAAGTTGTAGGGATATTTTCATTATCCTTGCTTTTATAGGCTATACACTTTACACATAGCCCCTTGGGCTTCACAAAATGGCATTTTGCCTATCTCATGGCTCATGTGCCATTTCTTTTTGCACATAAGCCATGGACTTTACAAAAATTTGGCTTTATACCCATTTTTCTTACATTCATTCGTAAAGTAAAATAAAAGAAATACAATAAAATTATTTATTACAAAAATTTTATCTTGGCATGGGGGGAGGCCGGCCGCTTCATGTTCGGACTCGACCCGGGCATGGGCCCACTTGATCTGGGCTTGGGCCCACTTGGCTTGGGGTTGACTTTGATTTTGACTTGGTCAACCGGGGTGTAAAATTTTACCCCAACAGTATCAAGGACACCAAAAGTAAAACTATAAATGATATCGGGATCACGGTAAAAGTGCTGATGTCAGGATGCATATGTGTCTATCTGTAATAACCTATATATATATATATATATATATATATATATATATATATATATATATATATATATATATATATATATATATATATATACTTGACTACTTATGATGCAAACTAGATAACATGGCACGATAATATAATAGTGAAATGACATCAAGATATTCCGGCATGTAATTATATATGCAAATGTCAGTACGGATACGTACGGTTATCGTAAAACGATAAAAGTGTAATATCGGATGCATAATTAAACGACATGTAATATTTTTATTCATATGGATATAAATATAGTAGCATAGCATGTAGCAAGATAAATTTGCCTCGGAAACAACGGTTGATGTGCAGGCGGCTCGGTGCGACACGACACGGTGCGTGAAGTGGTACGACACGGTGATAGGTCTTGCGGTGACACGGGACTGATGCAATGGTGGCACGCAAGTGGCATGAGCTGAGCACGAAGGGGGCATGGCGTGGCATAGGAGCAGGGCACATGGCATAACATGGTCTTGGTACGGTGATGACACGGTCATGGCATGGTCTGGGTACGGTGCATGGTCTGGTGGTGATTTGGTCCTGGTCTGGTCGCGATCTGGTGCATGGTCTGGTACATGGTCTGGTGGTGGTCTGATCGCGATCTGGTGTATGGTCTGGTGGTGGTCCGGTCGTGATCTCGTGGTGGTCTGGTGGTGGCACGGTCGTGATCTCGTGGTGGTCTGGTGGTGGCACGGTCGTAATCTGGTGCATGGTTTGTTCGTAGCACGGTGTTGGTTTGGTGGTGGTCTGGTGGTGGCACGGTCGTGACATGGAAGTGGTGATAGTATGATTTGGTTATTGTGGTGGTACTGTAGTGATGGTATGGTTCGTCTGGATCGTCAGCGGCGCTCGCAACTCCGGCGATGGCCGGAAAAACCAAGAATCAAGAAAAGAGAAGAAGAAGAAAAGAAAGGAAGAAGAAGAGAAAAGAGAAGGAGTTTGGGTTGTGGTGTTGGCTCTGGACTCAGGGGACAGAGGAGATGACGGCTGCGATGGTGCGTAGCTGTCGACGATGGGTAACGGCGATGGGTTTCTGGGTTTTATGGGTTGCAGGTGCTAGGTCGGTTGCTGGGTGCTCGGGGGTTATGGTGGTGGCCTGAGGTGTCGGGGAGTCGAGGGAGGTGAGGAGAAGTGGAAGGTTGTTCCCGCCAAAAATTTCTGCGTAAAAGAGTCCAAGATATCAAATGGCAGCGTTACGCTTAAGAAAATGCGAACCAGTATCTTCAGGCTAGTATTTTGATAAACTCCCTAATGAGGAACTGTTAAATTATGATGGTATTGAAAGCATCTCAAAAGGACCTTCGATTTGATATATTATGGGCCTCATAATTCATCCGGGATCAAAAGTTATGAGCAAATGTGTTATGCACATGTGATCTAAGAAAGAAGATGCGAACCAGTATTTTCCGAGCTATATTTTGACAAACTCCGGAATGAGAAATGGCTAAATTCTGATGGTATTGAAAGCATCTTGAAAATTCCTTCAATTTGATATATTATGGGCCTCATAATTCATCCGGGATCAAAAGTTATGGGCAAATGTCTATGCACATGTGATCTAAGGAAAAAGATGCGAACCAGTATTTTCCGAGCTGTATTTTGACAAACTCTGGAACGAGAAATGGCTAAATTCTGATGATATTGAAAGCATCTCAAAAAGACCTTCGATTTGATATATTATGGGCCTCATAATTCATCCGAGATCAAAAGTTATGAGCAAATGTGTTATGCACGTGTAATCTAAAGTAAAGCTCTACTACATGCGGAATGTATTTTTTAGTCGCACATCGGGAAAAGGAGAGATGGCTTCTCTACCACTCCCATATAAATAAGAGGGGATACCTCTTAGAAGTGGTAGAGTTAAATCATCAAAGGAGCTTAGTTCTCCATATATAGAAGCCTTGCTTCTCTCCATAATGCGCCATGTGCGCTACGTGCAACGCACGTGTGCCCGCCATGCGACACCACGAGCAACGCACGTGCGCACCACATGAGAACATTTAATAATATTAAAAGGAGCCTGTTCTCCATATATAGAAGCCCTGCTTCTCCTCATAATGCACATGTGCGTTACGTGCAACGCACGTGTGCTCGCCATGCGGCACCACGTGCAACGCACGTGCGCACCACATGAGAACATTTAATAATATTAAAAGGTGCCCGTTCTCCATATATAGAAGCCCTGCTTCTCCTCATAATGCGCATGTGCGCTACGTGCAACGCACGTGTGCTCGCCACGCGCGCACCACGTGCAACGCACGTGCGCACCACATGAGAACATTTAATAATATTAAAAGGAGCATGTTCTCCATATATATAAGCCATGTTTCTCTTCATAATGCGCATGTGCGCCACGTGCAACGCACGTGTGCCCGCCACGTGCGCACCACATGCAACGCACGTGCGCACCACATGAGAATATTCAATTAAAAGGAGACTCGTTCTCCATAGGAGCTTGCTCCCCCCATAATGCGCATATGCGCAAGATCCATGTGCGCTACGTGCAAATTTGAGCGTCCAACACGTGCGACGCACGTGCGCCCAACACAAGCGACGCACGTGCTCCCAACACGTGCGACGCACGTGCGCCAACGCAAAGAAGCCTTTTTCAGCAGCGAGAAGCTTAAGCTCCAGCCTGTTCTTCCCCCTAATGAGTGAGACATGGTTCAAAGGGTACATCCCTCCACACTTTCGATATATGGCACTGTAATCTCTCAGTGTCGTCGGAGAGGTGGTGGGTCCCAACGTCCAATGATCCTTGTTTCTAAAATAAAAAAAAAGAGAAGAAGAGAGAACATAGACAGAGAAACAGAGAAAGAATTCAGAGAACTCCTAAAAAGAAAGTTTGAGAAGAAATCAGAAAGTAAAGAAGGTAAACCTTTGAAAAGAAGAATTTCTTCTGAAAAGATCAATGATCTAAGAACAAGATCAAGATCTTAAAATAAAAAGAAAAGATCAAATAATAAGAATAAAATAAGAAGTAATATACTTCTTTATTAGATCATTTGATATACACAAAGGCATTGCCTTTTTATGAACCACTGGTTCTGGAATCTTAAAATGATTCTTTTCTTGAATCCAAAATTGGATCAAGATATTAAAACAGTCCCTTGCACTTGTAAATCTGTACTGTTGCGCTCTTGGGTTGGCGCAAGCCACCAGAGAGCGCCACGTGTCAGCTCCAGAACAACTTGCGCTATGCGCTTTTAAAATAGAGCATTGCTCTCTGAAATTGGTGCAACTCACCAGAGCGCGCCACGTGTCAGCAGCGCAGCGCACTGGCGCAGCGCACTGCGCTAACTGCGCTTGCGCTCACCAGAGCATGACACGTGTCACCTCCACATGCGCTTGCGCTCATTAATTAGCTGAAAATGTCAGAAAAATGCACTGCATTGTTTACTGAAGGGGCCAGGCCCAAGTCAAAAAGGCCTAGTAGGCCAAAATAAATTGCAATGCAATAAAAGGGGCAGAGCCCAAATAAAATTGATGCTCTGCATCATTTATTAAAGGGCAGAGCCCAAACAAAATAAAACGCAATAAAATGGCAGAGCCCAAACAAAATTGATGCTCTGCATCATTTATAAAAAGGCAAAGCCCAAACAAAATAAGAAATGCAGTGCATTATTAAACATGGGCAAAGCCCTAGCACAGGCCTAATAGGCCAAAGACAAATAAGATGTTAAACATTTCTAAACTGGACTTAGCCCAATCATGGCCGTAAGTCCTCAAATTAAATTGACTGAGCACGGCTGCTCTCTTAAATCAATTTACATCCGGTTCGAGGGTACATCTCCGAACTTCTCTGACTCCTATCGTTGTAATCCTTCAACGACGTCAGAGAGGTGATGGGTCCCGACAACCACACATCAACACGGACTGTGGGGTCCTTAAACTCATGGACTTATGCGTCCTTAAACCAAGATACGGACTGTGGGGTCCTTAAACCCGCGGACTTATGCGTCCTTAAACTAACGGACTAATGCGTCCTTAAACACACCCATATGGACTGTGGGGTCCTTAAACTACCAATGGACCGCAATGTCCTTAAACTACCAATGGACCGCAATGTCCCTAAACTACCTATGGACCACTACGTCCCTAAACTGGAACAATAGAGCCCCCAAACGCTCTTTTGTTGGATCTAAACGATCCCGTTTAAGTTGATCTTAGCCTCAAATATTGCTAACGTATCCTTAAACATTCAAACAGACTTTAGTCCCAAATTGGACTATAAGACCCCCAATCAACTTTGGTTCAAGGGTACATCTCCGAACTCCTCTGACACATGTCGTTGTAATCCTTCAACGTCGTCAGAGAGGTGACGGGTCCCGACGACCATATATTAAATGGATCACCATGTCCCTGAACTGGAAATGGATCTAGACGATCCCGTTAAGTAGATCTTAGTCTGGAAATTAGACTGACGTATCCTTAACAAACGTTTAAGTTGATCTTAGCCTCAAATATGGCTAACGTATCCTTAAACCAAAACCCAAAACCCAAATCTAAGAAAGTACGGATTTGGACTAATCCACGTCCTACGGGCGACGAAATAAATAGTCTCCATATACAATCCACGGGCAAGCACAAACAAAACAAACACCCACGACACGAAGTGAAATTCTGGAGAAGGAGAAAGTTGTTACCGCGATACGGTAGCATAATTAACTGCAGGGGCTTGCGCCTGCAGGGAAGAGCGTCCCCACAATCAAAAACCTCTCAAGTGAGGGGGAATCTGACGAAGTCTGCTACATCGGCCGCATCCGTCTAAACCTCCGATACACGGTGCCATAAATCAACTTGGCATCTTCGGAGAGGTGGACGGATAAAACCAAATAGCATCTGCCCCGAATCTCAGGCAAGACGTCCTAATGTCTCGGCCGCCATTCGGAGGGGAACAGATTCTGGCACGCCCGGTGGGACCTTTTCCTCTTTCCACTCCACACTTCGTGTGTCGTGTTTTTCCCACGATCAAATAATCGCGGTGTGTATGTTTTTGGTTGCCTTTAGCGGAGTGGATATTGAAGCCGGCATTTCGTCTCTATGAAGAATGGCATTTGCTCCCACTCTATCAACTCAGGCTCTGTCATATCCGACGGAGTCAAGTATGGGTCACTTGCAGCCTCAAATCTCTGCAATCCAGCTCTTCAAGAAATCAACGGGCTTCTTTTTGGGTCGATGCTCCCACCTCCCACCCTCGGTGCCTCAATGCCGATGGAGGAAGCCCAGAGGATGTCTGTCGTCCACAGGCAGGCTCCCCAAGCAGCAGCCTTGCCGACGGAATCGGTCCTCAAACAACTGGCACATGCTAAAGACCAAGGTCGACGCAGGGGGCAGAATATTCAAGCTCTTCAAGAAATCAATAGCTTCAAACTGCACTAACTGCAACAGCAACTCTCGCTCTGTCCCATCTGGAGGAGTAACCTACGGGCCCCAAGCGGCCTCCCTTTTCACTATGCCAGTGGAGCAGGTAACTCAAGCCACCACTGGGCTATTCTTCGGGACCATGCTCCTGCCAACGAGCTTCAGAGCTCCTGTATCATCACAAGAAGCTCCCAAGAAGTCGTTTTTCAACGCTCATGTGTTTATTTACGCCCTACTTTGCATTATACTATATATAAGCACACAAAAAAATTTGTGATAATAAAAGAGTAGAAAGTGAAAAATTATATTTAAAAGATAGGAATAGTTTAAGTAAAACAAGAAAGTTAGATGTTTTCTTAAATGAAACTAGTAATAAGTAGTTATGAGCTGTTGTCCCAAGGGTTAGTAAGATAAAGGAAATTACTAATCTGAGGATAAAAATAAGCCTGAAAAATAGTTCATATTCTGGAAGCCAAACATTTGAACGTTGATACCCTACTATACGCACTTACACACATCTTAAAACTCGGGATAGTAGAGGATACCTTGAAATGCTCTTGTCTAGAAGCCAAAGTATGAAGAAAATAAAAGTGGAGAATAAAAGATAAAATGGTGAAAAGAAAAATAAACGCTGGTTTTGTTATCACCGAGGCAGCAATAAAAAAATATAGCGAGGATGCTTTATCACCTGGTGCCTTAGACCAACTGGTTTGGGAGCCACTGTTAAGCCTTAGGTGTTGCAAGACGAGGAAAAACACCTAATTAGCAAGCACATGAGTAATCAATCGGTTAGTACCTCAAGAAGTATTAACGGTCGCATGAAGAATGTGTGAGCAAATTCCATCTAAATATCTATTAAACAGTACTGAGGTAGATGGACAAGAGTATGATTGCTTGAATTGAATTCTCTGAGTGTAGGGATGTCCAGTTCACACACGTAGGGGTATATGATCAATGTTTGGAAGAAAGGTAGGAATGAAAACTAAAGGCGATGTTTTATTGAGGGATGATGTGATTTCTAACATCTTTTCATGACTATTAAGATAGGGCTCATAGCAACTGAAAAGCTGGTAGAGTTGAAAACTCTTATTTTCAAGTTCTTTCTTTTATAGTTCTTATCTTTATATAACTTTCACCATCTCTCTTTTATTATACGATTTTGTGGGTGTAATCCGCTGAAAACCCTCAGGAGACAACACCCCTCTTACTAGAGATATACCACTGGCGCCGAGTAAGGAAGACCGGGGGCAACTCTCCTTCTGGACTGACTTCGCCGACTCCAACGGCGGAAATTGATGACTGCTGTTCCAACTAGAAACAACTTTGAACCACTTAAGAAGGTCCACAAGAACTCTCCGACCGCTGTGCTGAAAAGATCTCCTACACCTATGGAGAGCGCTACAAAGGTGAAACCGGAAAAGCCCCCTCAACGGCTGTCCTCTAAAATCTACAAGGTCTGGCGTCAAGTCCAAGACTCGGTAATTGATCAAGATTATCCCCGCCGACAGAAAAAGGTGAAAGTTCAGCGGGAAGAGGACCATCCTATTAAGCCACAAAAGGCGATAGCTATTTGGGTACCCGTTGCAACGGCTCCCTCAACCTCGACCGCCCACGAAAGAGGAGAAGGCCGGAGAAAATCCCTGGGTCTGCGATATACTGCAAGACCACTGAACCCAAACACCCCAAGTCTGGGGGCATGATGGTACATACCGTCTATATGGCATCCGGAAAAGAGGATAGCCATGTCTTCACAGGTCATACACCGCTTACGCGATCAGTGACTAAGGCTCAGGGGCAACAACAACAAAAGCTCCAAGAAATGCTGACAGCATGGCCGCACTTACGGGACTGAAAGCAAGACCGGAGACGTCCTCGGTGTTAGTTATGTATATGCCCTAGAGGCCATTGTTGTACATATGATGTATATTATAATGGATGCTTGGATATATACAGAGAGGACTTTCTTGCTCGTCATGATAGTATGCTATTTGGTTTCACTTTATCTTAACATGTTGACTTGTATTGGTTTATTATCTTTCTCTCACATGTTGATAAAGCCCTTAGGATCTGTACTCGACTACTGGGACTATGATGAGATCATACTAGTGGGGCCACGGTAGTCGATGAGTACATCCTATAACTGTTCCTAGTCGAGGGTATATCGAGACAGGGCATCGATACACCAGAGTAGACTAGCGTATACGCATCTTGACCCATATGATGGGCGATGGATGATCCCATATCCATTGGTGTTTGGCATCAGAGATGGTGTACGGGTGCTCAGTGGAGACTGGGTACACTGGACGGACTCGCCGAGAACTCCCAGATGGTGATATACCACACGTCAGATGGCAGTTCTCCGGTGACACTGGTACAGGGTAGTCTGTAGACCCGAGATCGTCATAGTGTCTTGTGTGATTCCCACTGTGCTTTGATTTCCACCTTACCACGTCCAAGAGGGCGTGCAAAACGGTGTCTTTTGGGTACAGTCCCGAATCATATGGAGGCAATGAGCGATAGGAGTTCGTCTCTCCCGGTATAGGGAGTTGATGTTGTGCTGTGTTCGATTGGCTATAACTGGAAGTCCCTGGCCAGGGCTGATATAGAGATTTACTGGTAAGTGTTACTAGTAGTTTCTCGACCCGTTATGAGCCACACATCGACACGACTTATCGGTTACTGGGGTCTGACGTTTACCACCCCTAGACTTGATATGCGACATATCAGACGAACAGACCGGACTGTACGGGAGTGTTACTGATTGGATTCACAGGAGAACGCACAGGCTAGCTTGTTGATCTTCTGATCGCTCAATACCTGGGTGGCTGTTACATTTAGCTGACCGCTTGCAGCTTGTGGGTGTTTGATATGATCATCACCTGCTACCGGCGTATTGACGATTCTTTAGAGTCCTACACAGAGGTTTCTTGGCTCAGGCGAAACGGAGTAGAGGCACATATGTGATATGTGCAGGACCGAGAATAATGCGATATGAGATACCGTATTATATTCTCGCGATATTTAGATATGAACCGGGACATCGGATCAAGTGTTGATTCGATGAATCGGTACATGATATATTAGTCGGTAATATTCGATATAGCCGGATCGTCGAATCAAGTGTTGATTCGATGATTTAATGTATAATAATATATATGATATATTGTATTACATTATCTAATATTGGCTCGCTTTATTGTTTCATTTTCTCACTGGATGATACATTGATATATATGCGATATATGTTAATTGTATTATTTTCTTTTGTTGCAAATATATAATATATATGTGATATATATTATTGTGACATGATATGATTTATTATTAAACATGTTTAAGGATGATTAAATGGGATTAGGGTTTGATTAGGGTTAGCTTCTTCTTGCACCTTCTAGAAGCTTTGCTTTTGTCTTGGTTAAGATATTATGGTTGATATTTTTCCATGACTCATAACTTAACCTAACCAAACTCTAACTCTGGTTTATTCTCTACAAACTCTTAGCCACTCATCCTTGACCATGGTTGATATATCAATCATATAGATTTCTTTTCTATTCAGCACAAAAGGATTATCATTTCCATTATGATCTTCTTCTCTCTTGATTTTGAGCTCACTAGAAATTCATTTTGTGATGATAAATTATGAGAAAATGATATAAAAAAAGAAAGCATAAATACTACTCTCTCATCCTCATCTCATCTAGCCCATGAGATTAGTGTGTTCATCTCTTCAGAGTGAAAAAGCTTGAGTCTTTGCAACTTCGACGTAGATCATCGGAGATTTGGAACACTTCAAGCTAGCATCGATCGTTCGAGTCGTGGAGCCTCTCTTGAGTCCGGGAGATCGTGGATCGCTGCAAAGGGACTTCTACTCGGAGCTTGTGAAGCGAAGGAGCGGACTACAAAGGTTGTAATCCCTCACACTTAGCTTAAAAGATGTAATCTTGTATGCTTAACCCTAATAATCTAGCAAAGATCCGGTCTTTGGGTTGTTCGGCACGTCTAAATTTTTATTCGTGCATGTTTGATGCGTTATGAACCTTCACAAGTGTGTCTAGGAACCCTACAGTGGTATCAGAGCCTAGCTAGAGCATTAGGCGACGTGTTTACGAAGTTAAAACTCCGATCGAACCCGAACCGACAAAATTTACCCCCTCTCTGGAAACTTTTCAAAATCTGGGATTTTTCTGAATTAAAAATACCTAAAAAAATCATCAGGGAATTCTAAGAATTACCATGAAACACGGGCCCACAACTCCACTAAACCGCGGTGGAACCGCGGCGAAAACATGGTTTCCGCGGCGGTTCCGCGGCGGAATTTTGGAATTGTGACACGTGGCTTTCATGGTAATATCCGTAGGTGCTTGGTGATGCTTCTGGGTATTTTTTAAAGTGATTCAAGTGTTGTATAATCTGGGGTTTATTTTGTAATAGTAGATTCGATCGAAATATTTAAATTCGTAATTTATTTCCGGATATTTAGAAATTGTTAAACTATTTGAACGGATATCATTAACTCACTGTTTCCCGGCACGGCAAACTTTCAAGTGTTGAATTTTTATTGGGTTTAAATCTTTCGGAAAAATTGTACAAGTTAAGCGGTGGACCCTCTAGAAGACAACAAACCTTAACTCGATTATGTGACCGTCTTGAACTGCTTTTTGAACCTTCGGGTTTGGGGCAGTACGGCGTGCCACATGTGAGGCGTTGGCTTGACCCTTCTACGGCTGGATCACTGGTACTTTGACATATTCTGGGATTATTTGAACTCCGCTCAAGTGTTGAGCACTTTGGGAAATTTTAGGTATTTGATTATCTGTTCGAAAAGTTTAATACTGTCTATTTATCTGGAATGTGATACAATATGTGGAATTCATAGAGTTAGGCATGAAATGCGGAGTATGTGATATTTCGGATTTACGATGTCTAAAGTGATTGTGGATTCCAAATATTGTAGTTTTACACTTTCTTTTCTGTGACCGTAAGTGTAGTATGTAGTTGTATTGCCGGTCTTCGTTGCTATACATCGGCGACGATCGGTGTATGCATACTTACTTACGTTGATGATATGTGATATTATGTGTTGCTGAGATATGATGTGCAGGATTGTCGCGGTTGAATAGCCGGGGGTTTTATATGAGATGAGAGTTTTCTATTTTCATTCATGTAAATTTATATGTATTGTAATATTCTTTTATTTGGGGCACTTCCGGGTTGAGGTTGATGTCACCAGTGTTGTATATTATTTACTTTTCCGCATTAGGAAGGACCCAAGGAGGGGAGCACAGGTGACCGAGTTCTGGGGTTCAGTGGGAGGCCATCTCGAGGAGTCGAGACCGGGTCTCCTAAACTACAAAATTGGTAGGGTCACTTGCCGCTCTCGTAGGGGTCCGGGGTGTGGGCTTGGCTATTCATCGCGACTATGGAATCCGTATTTTCTATTATTGGCTAAATACTAAATACGGACGTCCTAGTATATCCCACATTATATCTATATTTCTGCTGCGATATCTGTGATGTGATCATTTGATATGTTGTGCTGGATACAGTATATAGTATATATGATATATTATACAGATGTTACTTATGTTTTACACCCGCGCTAGCCCTGCCCTGCTCTGTCGTTAGTTACCTAACCTAACGGTGCACGAGGGGACATCGAGACGAATGCGGATGGCATAAGGGTACGTCATATTTATCTGTGATGCTTAGGAAGCATAAGCTGATGGGATTTTATTAATGAGATTAATAAAAAGAAAAGAAACCTAAAGATGTTGTAGAATCAAAACTTTATAAAAAGGGTAGCTACAGTTTTGCTTTGCACAGTGATATATATGATATGTCCTGCACCTTATTCTATGGGGAAAGAGCCGAGATCCCTTCACCGGGAGTGACCTCTTTAGCGAAACTGGCAGATGCTACAAAACTCGGTTTGTCTTTTGAATGCTTTTAGTGTTTTGCTTTGCACAGCGGTATATATGATATATCCTGCACCTTATTCGATGAGGAAAGGGCCGACGATCCCTTCACCGGGAGTGACCCCTTTAGCGAAACTAAGAAAAGCCTCAAAAACACTCTTTTCTAAAAACACTCGATTCTACAACGATATCAAGTTCATTACGCTCATGGTTTTCTCAAAAACCTGCGTAGCCCTCCGTCATTTCAGATAAGGACTATTTAGTATTCGTGCTGCGTTTGTTGGCCTTTGTCAAGGCGTAGTGTGCGGTAGCTAACTGGTACTTATCTGTTTAAACATGTGATGTGATTGGATTAGGGTATTCGTACGACCTTGTTGGCCTTTGTCAAGGGTCGTGCGGGTGGGTTTAATTTCAATCAAGAAATGACGGGTTGAACTTGACTAGCTTCATATTGTTTGTTGGCCTTTATCAAGGTCATAGGGGTTAGAGGCAAAAGCATTATCGGGAATTTCAAGTGTTGAAATTTGCAATGAGATTGCATACCTCCTATGAGATAGTTGGATCCCGATACCCACTGCGAGTAAGTGTTACTTCTGGGAGAGTTTTACACATTACAATTAGCCGATCAAGTAGGTGTCTAGAAAAGTGTTAACGGGGTTACGCCTCTGGGAAAATGAGGTTTACTTTAATTAGGTCCGTGCGAAAGCACGAGGAACCTCCCTCAAGTACCGACACTGATCTGGCTGAAAGATTGACGAAATTGTAGCGTATAATTAATCCCGGCTAATCTTACCTTTTAGGGTTTGAAGGTAGATTTGATAAAAACAGTGGGAGATATCCTGATTAGATAAGATAATAACCAATCTAATCTTGCAAGAGCATACGCTAAAGTGTTTTCTTCTCTCTCTCTCCAGGTAGCGGCCATGTCAGGCCATAATCAAGATAATAATATGGATGTATTGACTGAACACGATTATTGTACTGAGCAAGGGAACGTTGGACCCGTTTTTTCTTATAAGAGTTATAAGAATGAACTGGAAACAGGAGAATATCTGGATTCTTAAGCCGCCCAAAAGAACATGCATGTTGATGCATCTTCTTCGGGTGTGTTAGTTATTGAGAACTGTTTCTCAGTTCACCCTACGTCCTAGGTATTAGATACCGGATCAGGATCCCACATATGTAAATTGTTACATGGGCTGCGTAAAGGTAGAGAACTGGGAAAAGGTGATCATTCCGTTCAAGTAGGGAACGGTGCAAGTATTGTAGCCAAAGCAGTTGGCGAATATCACCTTGTATTATCAAGTCGTAATACACTGATTCTAAATGAGTGCTATTATATACCGAACATGATGTGCAATATTATATCAGTTTCTTTATTAAGTAAAGAAGGATATAATTTTGTAGTAAAGGATAATGTTATGAACATATTCCTAGATCAAAAGTTGATTGCATCAGGCTCGTTACATAATGGCATATTCATTCTAAATCAGAATACAGTCCTCAATATACAAAACACACACAAGAGGAAAAGTTCAGAAATGAACGAATCTTTCTTGTGGCATTGTAGACTTGGTCATATCAATGCGACACGACTGGCTAAGTTACATAAGGATGGTTATTTGAATCTGTTCGAATTATCATCTTATGATACTTGCCATTCATGTCTCAAAGGAAAAATGACCAAAGCTCCGTTTAGTGGACACGGAGAAAGAGTTACAGAACTCTTAGGGCTGATACATAGTGATGTATGCGGTCCCATGTCTACGCATGCCAGGAACGGTTCTTCCTACTTCATTACATTCACTGACGATCTCTCTCGATACGGACATGTGTTTCTGATGAAACACAAGTCTGAAGCTTTTGAGAAATTCAGAGAATATAAGCACGAAGTAGAGAACCAAACGGGCAAAAGTATTAAAATTCTTCGATCTGATCGAGGAGGTGAATACTTAAGCAGTGAGTTCCTAGATTATCTAAAAGAGAATGGGATTCTCTCTCAGCTTACTCCACCTTATACACCACAGCACAACGGTGTATCGGAACGAAGGAATCGCACCCTATTAGATATGGTGCGCTCTATGATGAGTACAGCTGAGTTACCTATTTCCTTCTGGGGGTATGCACTGGAGACAGCAGCATACCTATTGAATCAAGTTCCAACTAAATCTATACCTACCACACCATATGAGATATGGAGTGGGAAGAGACCATGTCTTAAACGAGTTAAGATATGGGGTTGTCTGGCCTATGTCAAAAGGCAAAATCCAGACAAACTCGAGGCACGGTCAGTTCTATGCAAGTTTGTGGGATATCCCAAACATTCACATGGATATCTTTTCTACCATCGCGAGGAACAAAAGGTGTTTGTTTCTCGACATGCCACCTTTTTAGAAAAGGAATTTCTTGCAAAAGAAATTAGTGGCGAAGAGGTAGAACTGGAAGAAATTCCAGCTACACAAACTCAAATTGAAACTGAAGATTTAGTAGAACCAAAGGATTCAGTAGTACCCGACGAACCCTAGCCTCTCCGCCGATCTAGTAGGGTTTCTCATCCACCTGAGAGATACTATGGTTTTCTCATTGATGGTAGAAGCGAGGATTGCATCATGGATGATGATGAACTGACTAGTTTCGTGCAGGCCATCATGAGTGGTGACTCTGTGAAATGGCTGGATGCAATGCGATCTGAGATGGAATCCATGTACACCAACAAAGTATGGTTTTTGGAAAATGCTCCTGAAGGGGTAAAACCCATAGGGAGCAAGTGAATCTTTAAAAAGAAATTTGGTGTAGATGGAAAAGTTGAGACTTTCAAAGCTAGACTTGTAGCAAAGGGTTTTCGTCAACGACCAGGTGTAGATTATGACGAAACCTTTTCTCCAGTGGCTATGCTTAAGTCCATCCGGATCTTACTTGCCATTGCTGCATACCATGACTACGAAATCTGGCAAATGGATGTTAAGACCGCCTTTCTAAACGGTGATTTAGAAGAGAGCGTGTACATGACTCAGCCAGAGGGCTTCGTAGATAGTGGGAGCAGCGGAAAGGTGTGCAAGCTGCTTAAATCCATTTATGGGTTAAAGCAAGTATCGCGGAGTTGGAACATCTGTTTTGATGTTGTAGTCAAAGAGTTTGACTTCATTAAAAATATAGATGAACCTTGTATCTATAAGAAGGTAGCAGAGGGTAAGGTTGTCTTCCTCGTATTGTACGTAGATGACATACTCTTGATAGGAAATGATATTCCTATGCTGCAATCAGTCAAGCTCTTCTTATCACAGAGATTCTCAATGAAAGATCTAGGTGATGCCTCCTGCATATTGGGAATCATGATCTATAGAGATAGATCTAAACGGATACTGGGATTGTCCCAATCCAGGTACATTGACACCATACTAAAGAGGTTTAGTATGGAAGAATCCAAGCGTGGGAACCAACCCACGATCTCTGGACTCACTCTCTCCAAAGAGATGTCTCCCAAGACTGATTTGGAGAGAGCTCGCATGCAAGGGATACCCTATGCTTCGGCAGTAGGCTCTATCATGTATGTGATGCTATGTACCAGACCCGATGTAGCATACTCACTAAGTGTAGTGAGTCGGTATCAAGCAGATCCTGGAGAGAGTCACTGGACAGCTGTGAAGAACATTCTCAAGTACTTACGAAGGACTAAGGAGATGTTCTTGGCGTATGGTAATGGAGAACTCCAGGTGGAGTCCTTTACCGATTCCAGCTTCCAAAGTGATAAGGACGACTCTAAGTCGCACTCGGGATTTGTCTTTACCCTCAATGGAGGGGCGGTATGTTGGAAGAGTTCCAAACAGGATACCGTTGCAGAATCGACAATGGAAGCTGAATACATCGCTGCCAACGATGCTGCCAAAGAGGCTGTCTGGATCAAGAAGTTCATTAGTGAACTTGGTGTGGTTCCATCCATTGAGCATCCAATACCTCTGTATTGCGATAACAATGGAGCTGTGGCTTTGGCCAAGGAACCCAGATCCCATCAGAAGTCCAGACATATTCTGAGGCGGTATCACCTGATCAGGGAGATAGTTGATCGCCGGGAGATCGAGGTCAGGAGAGTAGATACGAAGAACAACACTGCGGATCCATTCACGAAGGTTATTCCCCAGATACAGTTTGAGAGATTATTCGGGATGCTAGGTATGAGATACTACAGCAGCTGGCCTTAGTGCAAGTGGGAGATTGTTAGTTATGTATATGCCCTAGAGGCCATTGTTGTACATATGATGTATATTATAATGGATGCTTAGATATATACAGAGAGGACTTTCTTGCTCGTCATGATAGTATGCTATTTGGTTTCACTTTATCTTAACATGTTGACTTGTATTGGTTTATTGTCTTTCTCTCACATGTTGATAATGTAGGGTTCCTAGGCACCCTAATGAGGTCTCACAAGGCATCGAACATGCCAATTTCAAATTTAAACGGTGCCGAGAAACCCTAGAACGGATCGTTGGCTAGATATCTAGGCGAAAACGAAATCTAGTTAACACTTAACTAAAAGTTAAACTGAAATACAACCTTTGTAGATCCAGTGCTCCACCTCCATAGCTCCGCAACGAAGTCCCCTCGCTGTCCAAAAGAATTCCCGGGCTCTAGCGTCGGTTTCGTCGGAGAATAGGCGAGCTAGGTCGTCGATGTCCATGCCGAAGATGATCTACGTCGAGGCATCGCTAGATCAAGCTCCAACTTCACCAAGTCAAGAAACTTGTGAAGAAAACACACTCTACTACTTGGCAAGAGGTAGAGGATGAAGAAATAGGAAGTGGGTAGACTTTAGAATTGGATTTCTCACACTTTTCATCAATCCACCATTGATGAAGAGAAGCTTTCTTCATTGAAGAAGATGAAGAAGAAGATAATGATCTATTATGATAAGTTAATTAAAAAGAAAAGAAAAAGGAAACTTATCATAATAATAACCATGATTAGGTGTAGAGAATATACCATGGTTAATTGCAAGGGTTAGGGTTAAGCATGAGACAAAATGGTCACAAAGTCAAAGCTTCATGAAGCTTCAAAGAAAGAAACAAAATTTGCAACCATTTCATTTCTAATCTTTTCCAAATAAACAAATAAATAAATGATTAAGAAAAAGAAAACCCTAATCATCAATTTAACCATGGTTTAATCTTTACACTTAACCAAGTTAACATGTATCATCAAACATGATACAATCATTTGCACAAAAAGTATATCACATATACAACTTGTACAGTCAAGTGAGAAAATCCATCTTAAAGTGAACCAATACTAGTTAATGCAAAGTAATATATCATATATATAATTATACATTAAATCATTAAATCAACACTTGATTTAACGATCCGGTAATATCGCATATAACCGACTAGTATCATTAGTAACAACTTATCGAATCAACACTTGATCCGATAACCCGGCTATATCGCATATAACCGATCAATGTCACATCGCGAGAATCGAATACAGTATCACATACTGGTATTATTCTCGGTCCCGCACATATCTCATATGCGCTCCTATTTCGTTTTGCTTGAGCCAGGAAACCTATGTGTAGGACTCTAAAGACTCGTCAATACGCCGGCAGCAGATGATGATCATATCAAACACCCACAAGCCGCAAGCGGTCTGCTAAACGTAACGGCCGCCCGGGTATTGAGCGATCTGAAGATCGACGAGCAAGCCCGCTCACACTCCAGTGAATCCAACCAGTAACACTACCGTACAGTCCGGTCTGATCGTCTGATATGTCGCATATCTTGCCTAGGGGTGGTAAACGTCAGACCCCAATAGCTCAATAAGTCGTGTCGATATGAGGTCTATAACAATTCGAGAAACTACTGGTAACACTTACCAGTAAATCTCAGCAACCCTGGCCAGGGATTTCCTGTTATAGCCAATCGAACACAGCGCAACATCAACCCCCTATACCGGGAGAGACGAATCCCCTCCTATCGCTCATTGCCTCCATGTGACTCGGGACTGTACCCAAAAACCACCGTTTTGCACGCCCTCTTGGACGTGGTAAGATGGAAATCAAAGCACAGTGGGAACCACACAAGACTCTATGACGATCTCGGGTCAACAGACTACTCTGTACCAGTGTCACCAGAGAACTGCCATCTGACGTGAGGTATAATACCATCTGGGAGTTCTCGGCGAGTCCGTCCAGTGTACCCAGTCTCCACTGAGCACCCGTATATCATCTCTGATGTCAAACACCGATGGATATGGGATCATCCATCGCCCATCTATATGGGTCGAGAAGGTATACGCTAGTCTACTCTGGTATATCGATGCCCCGTCTCGATACACCCATGACTAGGGACTTTGAAGGATGTACTTATGGACTACCATGTCCCCACTAGTATGATCCGCATCATAGTCCAGGTAGTCAAGTACACATCCTAAGGGCTTTACCAACATGTAACAGAGAGACAATCAGTATACACGTTAAGGTAAGGAGCAACCAGATAGCATACTATCATGTCGAGCAAGAAAGTCCTCCCTATATATGTCCAAGCATCCACTACAATATACATCCTATGTATAGTAATGGCCTATAGGGCATACATATAACTGACAATCTCCCACTTGCACTAGGGCCATCTGATAGCAGTGGTTGTAGTATCTCATACTCAACCATCCCATAAAAATCTCTCTCTGGGAATATGCCTTTGTGAGTGGATCCGCTGTGTTGTCCTCTGAATCTACTCTCCTAACCTCGATCACGCTGGAGATCAACCATCTCCATGATCAGGTGACACTGCCTTAGAATATGTCTGGATCACTGATGGGACCTGCGTTCCTTGGCATAAGCCACAACTCCATTGTCACACAATGGGAGGAACATAGTTCATCTTATGAACCAATATACACCCAAACAGCCTCTTTGGTAGCATCTTAAGTAGCGATGTATCCAGCCTTTATCGTCTAGTATGTCACGGTATCTAGCTTGGAACTCTTCCAACATACCGCCCCTTTGCTTAGGGTAAAGACAATGCCTGTGACTGACACTCAGTCGTCATTATCACCCTGGAACACTTCCAGTGATTCTTCCCAGGATCAATTGATACCATCTCACTACAACTAGTGAGAATCCTAACAACCAATTAGATCTATCTCATAGATCCAAAACCCAGGATTTAGGAGGTATCACTTTGATCCTATATGGAGAATCTTTGTGATAATCGGAGATTGATCGAGCGTAGCATAGGAAACTACTTCCCTATCAAGAGTATGTCATCCACGTACTCTACGAGGATCGTCACCATACTCCCTACTACCTTTTTGTTTATACAAGGTTCATCTACCATTTTGATGATGTCAAACACTTTGACTACCACATCAAAACAGATGTTCCAACTCCGCGATGCCTGCTTTATCCTATAAAGCATCTTGCACACGTTTCCGCTGCTCCCACTGTCTACGAAGCCCTCTGGCTGTGTACTTATAGACGCACTCTTCTAAAACATCATTTAGAAAAGCAGTCATGACACCCAACCACCAGATATCGTAGTCATGGTATGTAGGCGTGACAAGTAGGATCTGGATGGACTTAAGCATAGCTACTTGAAAAAGATTCATCATTATCCACACCTGGTCAATGATGCACACTTTTAACAAGTCTAGCTTTGAAAGTCTCACTTTTCGATGTACACCAAGTAATCTTCTCAAGATATACTTGCTCCTGATGGGGATTTAACCCTTCAGATATAGCAACCAAAGTCCATACTTTGTTGGTGTATAAGGATTCCATCTCAGATCGCTAAGCATCCAGCCATTCTTACAGAGTCTCACTCTTGATGGCCAGCTCGGAACTAGTTGGGTCATCATCTCATGAAGCAATCCTCGCTCCCACTGTCATAGAGAAACCGAAGTATCTCTCAGGTGGGTGAGGAACCTACTAGATCGGCGGAGAGGCTGAGGTTCGTTGGTTTCTACTGAATCCTCTGGTTGTACCAAATCATCTGCTGTAGTTTGTATAGCTGGAATACTTCCAGTTCTACATAACAGACCTTGCCTCGAGCTTGTCCGGATTTTGCTTTTAGACATAGGCCGGACAACCCCAAATCTTAACTAGCTTAAGACATGGGCTCTTCCCTTTCCATATCTTATATGAAGTGGTAGGCAACTGATTTGATTCGAACCTAATTCAATAGGTATGCAGCTTCTCAAGCGCATAACTCCCAAAAGGAAAAAGGTAACTCAGTAGTACTCATCATAGAGCACACCTTATCATATAGGGTATGATTGCTCCGCCCCGATACACCAACGTGCTATGGTGTATTCGGAGGAGTAATACTGAGAGAGAATCTCATTCTCCTTTAGAAAAGTCCAGGAATTCCGTGCACAAGTATTCTCCTCCTTGATCACATCAAAGGACATAATACTTATACCCGTTTTGGTTCTCTACTTCTAACTTATATTCTGTGAATATCTCAAAAGGTTCGGACTTGTGTTTCAACAGGAACATATGTCTGAATCTTGAGAGATTATCAGAGAATGTAATGAAGTACAAAGAACCGGTCTTGGCATGTGTAGACAGGGGACCTTTATACATCAACATGTATCATCCCAAGAGTTCACTAACTCTTTCTCTGTTTCCAATAAACGGAGCTATGGTCATCTCATCTATGTGACATGACTGGCGAGTTTCACAAGATGTAAATTCAAACTGATTTAAATATGCATCTAAATGTAACTCAGCCAGTCGGGTCGCATTGATTTGACCTAGTCTACAATACATCAAGAAGGATTCGTTCATTTCTGAACTCTTCCTCTTGTGTGTGTTCTGTATACTAAAGAACTGTAGTTTGATTTAGAACGTCAATGCTTTTAGATAACATGCCTGAACCGATCAACTTTTGATATAGGAAATGTTCAAAACATTATCCAACAATACAAAATTATATCCTTTCTTTACTAATAAAGAGACTGATATGATTTTGTATATCAGGTTCGGTATCTAATAACATTCGTTCAGAATCAATGTATTGGTAATACAGGGTGACAGTGACCAACAGACTTGGCTGCAACACTTGCCCCGTTTTCTGCCTCATAAAACTTATCACCCGTTCTCAGTTCTCTACCTTTCTGTAGCCCTATGTAACAGATTACATATCTGGGATCCTGATCTGGTATCACATACCCAGGACGTAAAGGATACTGAGAAACAGTTCTCTGTAATGAAGAACACACCCGAAGATGATGCATCAGCATGCACTCTCTTCGTTTGGGCGGCACGGGAATTCTGGTAATCCCCTATTTCCTGCTCTGTCTTATAACAATTATAAGTTGGAGCGGGACCAACGTTCCCCAGCTCAGTATAACAAGCGGGTTTGGTCAATATTCCGTATTATTATCTTGATTAAGGCGTGATATGGTCGCTACCTGGAGAGAGAGAGAAGAAAACACTCAGCGTGCGCTCTTGCAAGAATAGATTGGTTATTATTTTATCTAATCAGGATGGCTCCCACTGCTTTTTATCAAATCTTCCTTCAAACCCTAAAAGGAAAGACTAGCCGGGATTAATTACACACTACAAGTTCGCCAATCTTTCAGCCAGGCCAGTGTCGGTACTTTGAGGGAGGTCCCCTGTGCTTTCGCACGAACCTAATTAATGTAAACTTCGTTTTCCCAGAGGCGTAACCCCGTTAACACCTTTCTAGACACCTACTTGATCGGCTAATTGTAATGTATAAAACTCTCCCAGGAGTAACTCTTACTCACAGCGGGTATCGGGATCCAACTATCTCATAGAAGGTATGCAATCTCATTGCAAATTTCAACACTTGAAATTCCCGATAATATTTTGCCCCTAGCGTCCTATGACCTTGACGCAGGCCAACAAACCATAGTCGCTAGTCAAGTTCAACCCGTCATTTCCTGATTGAATTAAACCCACCCGCACGACCCTTGACGCAGGCCAATAAAGTCGCACGACTACCCTAATCCAATCACATCATATGCTTATGCAGATAAGCACCAGTTAACTACCGCACACTACGCCTTGACGCAGGCCAACAAACGTAGCACGAATACTAACTACTACTTATCTGAAATGACGGAGGGCTATGACAGGTTTTTCTGAAAACCTATTGCGTAATGAACTTGATATCGTTGTAGGATCGAATGAATTTTGAAATGGAGTGTTTTTTAGGCTTTTCTAGTTTTGCTAAAGGAGTCACTCCCGGTGAAGGGATCGTCGGTCCTTTCCTCGTCGAATGAGGTGCGGGATATATCATATATATCACTGTGCAAAGCAAAAACACTTAAAAGCAATCAAAAGACAACCGAGTTTGTAGCATCTGCAGTTATTGCTAAAGGAGTCACTCCCGGTGAAGGGATCTCGGTCCTTTCCTCATCGAATAAGGTGCAGGATATATCATATATACCGCTGTGCAAAGCAAGAACTGTAGCTACCTGTTTTATTTTGAAATTCGATTCTACAACATCTTAGGTTTCTTTTACTTTCATTAATCACATTAATGAAGTCCCATCATTTAAGTACCTAAACATCACAGATAAATACGACGTACACTTATGCCATCCGCATTCGCCTCGATGTCCCCTCGTGCAACGTTAGGTTAGGTAACTAACGGCAGAGCGGGGCAGGGCTAGCACGGGTGTAAAACATAAATAACGTCTATATAATATATCATATATACTATATACTGTATCTATCACAGAACATCACATGATCACATCACAGATATCGCAGCAGAAGAATCATATGAAATATTGGATATACTAGGACGTCCGTGTTTTCAATACGAGCCAGTATAAAACACGGATTCCACGGTCACGATGAATAGCCAAACCCACACACCCCTAGACCCCTACGAGAGCGGCAAGCAACCCTACCAATTCTAGAGTTAGGAGACCCGGACTCGACTCCTCGAGTTGGTCTCCCACTGGACCCCAGAACCCGGTTACTTGTGCTCCCCTCCCTGGGTCTATCCTAGTGCGGAAAAGTAAATAATATACAAAAGGTGACATCTTCCGCAACCTGGAAGTGCCCCAATAAAAGAATTTTACATACAAGTTTTTACATGAATGAAAATGAAAAACACTCATCTCACATAAAAACCCCCGGCTATTCAAACACGACGATCCAATATAACATATCCAGCAACACATAACATCACATGTCATCAACGTAAGTAAATATGTCCATCCCAATTGTCGTTGACATATAGCAACGAAACCGGCGATATCACATATTACACTTACGGTCACAGAAAAGAAAGTGTAAAACTACAACAGTTGGAATCCGCAACCACCTCAGACATCGCATGCCTGACCAAATGAATTACTTAGACATCGCATGCCTAATAATTATAAACCCCGCATTTAGTCTCAAAATCGAAAACTCTTTTCAATATCAAGTCGGGGAATTCAACAGGATTCCCGACATCCTGATCGAATGCTCGTCGCAAACTTAAGTAGACGGCCGCACCCCCGATACCGTCGACGAAGTGCACCAAGGCGGAACACCGCCACCGCGAGCACCCGAACGGATGCTTTCGGCGACGGGGTTCTCCTACAGTCACTTGGTCGGGGCTATGGAGCGAGGCTGTCTATTAAGTTTATCGGCGAGTATCCGCGTACGCTACGTGATTGCGACGGACTTTTGATCACATCAAAATTCCGTGGCAACCGATCAAGTAAGACTAAAGTGCTATGTTTATAACATTCATTCAGTTATCTCATAACTTCTTGTGAATTCCAATTATTGTATCCCATTCCGGATAAATAGAAAATGTCAAACTTTCCGATCGAACAATCGAACACCCAAGTTTTCCCGATATAGATCAACACATGAAATATGAGTCTAACAACATTCAGTTCGTGCCTCAGTACCAACGGTCCAGCCGTAGAAGGGTCAAGCCAACGCCTCACATGTGGCACGCCGTACTGCCCCAAACCCGAAGGTTCAAAGGGCAGTTCAAGACGGTCACATAATCGAGTTAAGGTTTGTTGTCTTCTAGAGGGTCCATCGCGTTACTTGCACTACTTAGAACGTCGTTAAACTACGGAAAAATCCAACACTTGGAAATTTCCCGACAGGGGAAAAATTGGGTATTTATATCCGGTCGAACTTTTTAACATATTCTAAAAATTTATCCGGAAAGTCACATAGACAAAATTTGATACTCCGATCGAAACACGAATCCCCAAAACAATCCCAGAAAATTCAACTCTATAATAAATATTAAAATATCCCAGAAAAACCAGCACATAAAACTAAGAATTACTGTGCAGAATTAGAAGCACAAAACGACAAATTTGCCGCGGAACCGCCACACAAGCCAGTTTGTGCCGCGGTTCCGCCGCGCTACAGTGGAATTATGGACACGTGTTGCACAGTTATTCTTAGGATTCCCTGCTGATTTTTCTGCATATTTTTATTTTCGAAAAATCCCAGATTTTAGAAAAAGGACAGAGAGCATTTTCCGGGTTGGGTTTTCGGTTCGTTCGGACTTCAAATTCCGTCTAGACTTCGCCTAAGGCTCTAGCTAGGCTCTGATACCACTGTAGGGTTCCTAGGCACCCTAATGAGGTCTCACAAGGCATCGAACATGCCAATTTCAAATTTAAACGGTGCCGAGAAACCCTAGAACGGATCGTTGGCTAGATATCTAAGGCGAAAACGAAATCTAGTTAACACTTAACTAAAAGTTTAACGGAAATACAACCTTTGTAGATCCGGTGCTCCACCTCCATAGCTCCGCAACGAAGTCCTCTCGCTGTCCAAAAGAATTCCCGGGCTCTAGCGTCGGCTTCGTCGGAGAATAGGCGAGCTAGGTCGTCGATGTCCATGCCGAAGATGATCTACGTCGAGGCATCGCTAGATCAAGCTCCAACTTCACCAAGTCAAGAAACTTGTGAAGAAAACACACTCTTACTACTTGGCAAGAGGTAGAGGATGAAGATAGGAAGTGGGTAGACTTTAGAATTGGATTTCTCACACTTTTCATCAATCCACCATTGATGAAGAGAAGCTTTCTTCATTGAAGAAGATGAAGAAGAAGATAATGATCTATTATGATAAGTTAATTAAAAAGAAAAGAAAAAGGAAACTTATCATAATAATAACCATGATTAGGTGTAGAGAATAGACCATGGTTAATTGCAAGGGTTAGGGTTAAGCATGAGACAAAATGGTCACAAAGTCAAAGCTTCATGAAGCTTCAAAGAAAGAAACAAAATTTGCAACCATTTCATTTCTAATCTTTTCCAAATAAACAAATAAATAAATGATTAAGAAAAAGAAAACCCTAATCATCAATTTAACCATGGTTTAATCTTTACACTTAACCAAGTTAACATGTATCATCAAACATGATACAATCATTTGCACAAAAAGTATATCACATATACAACTTGTACAGTCAAGTGAGAAAATCCATCTTAAAGTGAACCAATACTAGTTAATGCAAAGTAATATATCATATATATAATTATACATTAAATCATTAAATCAACACTTGATTTAACGATCCGGTCATATCGCATATAACCGACTAGTATCACTAGTAACAACTTATCGAATCAACACTTGATCCGATAACCCGGCTATATCGCATATAACCGATCAATGTCACATCGCGAGAATCGAATACAGTATCACATACTGGTATTATTCTCGGTCCCGCACATATCTCATATGCGCTCCTATTTCGTTTTGCTTGAGCCAGGAAACCTCTGTGTAGGACTCTAAAGACTCGTCAATACGCCGGCAGCAGATGATGATCATATCAAACACCCACAAGCCGCAAGCGGTCTGCTAAACGTAACGGCCACCCGGGTATTGAGCGATCTGAAGATCGACGAGCAAGCCCGCTCACACTCCAGTGAATCCAACCAGTAACACTACCGTACAGTCCGGTCTGATCGTCTGATATGTCGCATATCTTGCCTAGGGTGGTAAACGTCAGACCCCAATAGCTCAATAAGTCGTGTCGATATGAGGTCTATAACAATTCGAGAAACTACTGGTAACACTTACCAGTAAATCTCAGCAACCCTGGCCAGGGATTTCCTGTTATAGCCAATCGAACACAGCGCAACATCAACCCCCTATACCGGGAGAGACGAATCCCCTCCTATCGCTCATTGCCTCCATGTGACTCGGGACTGTACCCAAAAACCACCGTTTTGCACGCCCTCTTGAACGTGGTAAGATGGAAATCAAAGCACAGTGGGAACCACACAAGACTCTATGACGATCTCGGGTCAACATACTACTCTGTACCAGTGTCACCAGAGAACTGCCATCTGACGTGAGGTATAATACCATCTGGGAGTTCTCGGCGAGTCCGTCCAGTGTACCCAGTCTCCACTGAGCACCCGTATATCATCTCTGATGTCAAACACCGATGGATATAGGATCATCCATCGCCCATCTATATGGGTCGAGAAGGTATACGCTAGTCTACTCTGGTATATCGATGCCCCGTCTCGATACACCCACGACTAGGGACTTTGAAGGATGTACTTATGGACTACCATGTCCCCACTAGTATGATCCGCATCATAGTCCAGGTAGTCAAGTACACATCCTAAGGGCTTTACCAACATGTAACAGAGAGACAATCAGTATACACGTTAAGGTAAAGAGCAACCAGATAGCATACTATCATGTCGAGCAAGAAAGTCCTCCCTATATATGTCCAAGCATCCACTACAATATACATCCTATGTATAGTAATGGCCTCTAGGGCATACATATAACTGACAGATAAAGCCCTTAGGATCTGTACTCGACTACTGGGACTATGATGAGATCATACTAGTGGGGCCACGGTAGTCGATGAGTACATCCTATAACTGTTCCTAGTCGAGGGTATATCGAGACAGGGCATCGATACACCAGAGTAGACTAGCGTATACGCATCTTGACTCATATGATGGGCGATGGATGATCCCATATCCATTGGTGTTTGACATCAGAGATGGTGTACGGGTGCTCAGTGGAGACTGGGTACACTGGACGGACTCGCCGAGAACTCCCAGATGGTGATATACCACACGTCAGATGGCAGTTCTCCGGTGACACTGGTACAGGGTAGTCTGTAGACCCGAGATCGTCATAGTGTCTTGTGTGATTCCCACTGTGCTTTGATTTCCACCTTACCACGTCCAAGAGGGCGTGCAAAACGGTGTCTTTTGGGTACAGTCCCGAATCATATGGAGGCAATGAGCGATAGGAGGGGATTCGTCTCTTCCGGTATAGGGAGTTGATGTTGTGCTGTGTTCGATTGGCTATAACTGGAAGTCCCTGGCCAGGGCTGATATAGAGATTTACTGGTAAGTGTTACTAGTAGTTTCTCGACCCGTTATGAGCCACACATCGACACGACTTATCGGTTACTGGGGTCTGACGTTTACCACCCCTAGACTTGATATGCGACATATCAGACGAACAGACCGGACTGTACGGGAGTGTTACTGATTGGATTCACAGGAGAACGCACAGGCTAGCTTGTTGATCTTCTGATCGCTCAATACCTGGGTGGCTGTTACGTTTAGCTGACCGCTTGCAGCTTGTGGGTGTTTGATATGATCATCACCTGCTACCGGCGTATTGACGATTCTTTAGAGTCCTACACAGAGGTTTCTTGGCTCAGGCGAAACGGAGTAGAGGCACATATGTGATATGTGCAGGACCGAGAATAATGCGATATGAGATATTTAGATATGAACCGGGATATCGGATCAAGTGTTGATTCGATGAATCGGTACATGATATATTAGTCGGTAATATTCGATATAGCCGGATCGTCAAATCAAGTGTTGATTCGATGATTTAATGTATAATAATATATATGATATATTGTATTACATTATCTAATATTGGCTCGCTTTATTGTTTCATTTTCTCACTGGATGATACATTGATATATATGCGATATATGTTAATTGTATTATTTTCTTTTGTTGCAAATATATAATATATATGTGATATATATTATTGTGACATGATATGATTTATTATTAAACATGTTTAAGGATGATTAAATGGGATTAGGGTTTGCTTAGGGTTAGCTTCTTCTTGCACCTTCTAGAAGCTTTGCTTTTGTCTTGGTTAAGATATTATGGTTGATATTTTTCCATGACTCATAACTTAACCTAACCAAACTCTAACTCTGGTTTATTCTCTACAAACTCTTAGCCACTCATCCTTGACCATGGTTGATATATCAATCATATAGATTTCTTTTCTATTCATCACAAAAGGATTATCATTTCCATTATGATCTTCTTCTCTCTTGATTTTGAGCTCACTAGAAATTCATTTTGTGATGATAAATTATGAGAAAATGATATAAAAAAAGAAAGCATAAATACTACTCTCTCATCCTCATCTCATCTAGCCCATGAGATTAGTGTGTTCATCTCTTTAGAGTGAAAAAGCTTGAGTCTTTGCAACTTCGACGTAGATCATCGGAGATTTGGAACACTTCAAGCTAGCATGGATCGTTCGAGTCGTGGAGCCTCTCTTGAGTCCGGGAGATCGTGGATCGCGGCAAAGGGACTTCTACTCGGAGCTTGTGAAGCGAAGGAGCAGACTATAAAGGTTGTAATCTCTCACACTTAGCTTAAAAGATGTAATCTTGTATGCTTAACCCTAATAATCTAGCAAAGATCCTGTCTTTGGGTTGTTCGGCACGTCTAAATTTTTATTCGTGCATGTTTGATGCGTTATGAACCTTCACAAGTGTGCCTAGGAACCCTACACTCGGAGCAGCACCGTGAGCAAGAAACTGATGCCGAGTTTTTTCAGAGAATTCTCGAAAAGAAGGACAAAGAGGTAGCGGAACAAGCTACCAAAATAAAACAAATTCAAGATGAGGAAAAGGTTTGCTAAACCCATATCAATGGGAATGAAGCTACCACCCTCTAAAGAAAACACTCTCGGTAGAGTAGAGATGCATCCTAATTACTGCCTATATCATCAGAAGATCGCACATCCTACTAAAGACTGCGACTCCTTTAAGTGTTGGTGGCAAGGGTATGTCGCTCACAGGCAACACTTCAACAGGACAAAGCGTGAAGCTCGTAGACAGCGAAAAATACGACAGATGAGCATAAAAGAGTTGCCGGCAATTGTCATAGGGATGACCCCGGGGGATCACGAGTTCTCACCTTCGGGAGCGATTCTGACGAAAAAGTAGCCCTCGGCCCTCTCTTCAAGGAGTCCATCTCTGAAGGATTGAGGAGTTGCGAGAACATTCAGCCGTGCAATTGCACGATACTCGGAGAGAATCTCAGGCCCACAAACAACGGAGCGAACAAAAAGGATAAAGGAAAAGGAAAAACGGCCTTCGTCGCCAGCGCTCAACAACAATCAAGTGACCCTAGACCGGTTGTTCGCCAAAGCAAAAAGCGGCAACCTCTCTATGAGAAGTTGAAACGACCTTACTCATTTTCCCGGGATGAAATAAAGAGGCTGTTCGAACTAGCAGTGCACAACAGGCTTATCACTCTACCGGAGCCGAAACACCAGCTACAACTGAATGATGTCAACAATCCTGATTACTACCCTTACCACCAAGTATTGGGTCATCCGATCGAAAACTGCTACGTTTTCAAAAACTGGGTTGAAGACCGATACCAACAGGACGAGTTCGCGTCGTCCGAAAACTGGAATGTGAGCCCGCCACAACCACATGCTCCAAGAAAGATGGATATGCCGGGGGCATCATGCTCATTCATAGGGAAGCCTTATTGAACCAGTATCGTCCGGGGGACATCGATTCATCTTGGCGATGACTGATTATTTCTCCAAATGGGCAGAAGCAGTACCGCTGAGGGAAGTAAAGACGAAGAATATCCTCCATTTCTTCAAGACGCACGTCATCTATCGGTTTGGAACTCCGAGACGGATTATCTCCGATAACGGGCCAGCTTACAGAAGCCACAAAATCAGTCGCTTCGCGCAACAACACAATATAGACTGGAGATATTCCTCGGTTTATAATCCGCGAGCTAATGGTCTAGCCGAGGCCTTCAACAAGACCCTGACGAAGATCATGAAGAAGACGGTGTCCCGAAATAAGAAGGACTGGCATGAGAGACTGCAAGAAGCTCTTTGGGCGTATCGAACTACATTCAAGACAGCCACGAACACAACGCCGTACGTGTTGCTATTCGGTACAGAAGCAGTACTCCCCCTCGAGATAGAGTTACCCTCTCTACGAGTGGCGGTCCACTACGAGCTGACGGGCAAAGAAAATCCTCACCTTCAGCTTGAGGAGCTTGACGCCCTTGATGAAACCCGACACATAGCGCAACAAAATCTGGAGGCTTATAAAGCAAAGATGATGCGCTCATATGAAAGATTGACTAGGCCGAGGACATTCCGCCAAGGCGAACTCGTGCTAGTGGTCAGAAGGCCTATGATCCCTAATCGCGCCAAGCGGGGAAAATTCGAGCCGAACTATGAAGACCCATACATCATAGACAAGGTCTACCAAGGTGGAGCCTATCAACTCATGGATATGCACGGTGAAAAGCCTTTCAGGCCAATAAACGGATGCTTCCTAAAGAAATACTACGCTTAATGAGCCATAGCCTAGGTCAATGATAGATGACGACGACTATGTCCGCTCGCTATCTTCCTAAGCTCAAACTTTATAAGCAGTAGCCGCCCTTCTCCTGAGCGGACCGAAACGTCCTTAAACTAATGACGGACCGAAACGTCCTTAAACTAATACCGCAGCATCCTTAGGCTGACGAGATGAATATAAAAAAAATATATAAAAAAATATATAAAAAAATAAATGGTATGTCCATGAGCAAAATGGGCACGGATGAAAACCCGAAAGAGCTCCGTGAGTAAAAACAGCAGGGCTACCGGCGAGTGTTCGTGAAAACCCGAGAGGGCGCGACCTCGTTAAAAAAAAGAAAAAGGGAAAACGGTATGTTCATAAGCAAAATGGGCACGGATGAAAACCCGAAAGGGCTCCGTGAGTAAAAACAGCAGGACTACCGGCGGGTGTTCGTGAAAATCCGAAAGGGTGCAACCTCGTTAAAGGACACTTACAAGGTCCTCTCGACCTTGTAAGGAGAAACCACCCGCGTGAGATCCTTACGACTCACAAGGGAGCAACACACTTAGGGATCCACACGATTCCTAAGAAGAAAATACACTTGCGAGATCCTCACGACTCGTAAGGAGAACTCTCTTATGGGACCCTCACAGCTCATAAGATTTGAAAGTCTTAAGTTACAGAGACCTAAACTTGTGCTTAAGCAACCCCCACAGCTTCCGATATGACCCTACAAGTGACTCAGTACTGACCCTTGTATACAATCCACGGGCGCGAATAAACATTTCCCTAACAAAGTCCCATCCGAGACTGGGGATATGTTCGCATGATGAACAACCCTTGTAAGTCCTCTCGACTTACAAGGAGAAAACCCTCTTGTAGGATCCTTACGACTTACAGAGGAACATACACTTAGGAATCCTCATGATTCCTAAGGAGAAAATACATCTACAAGATCCTCACGACTTGTAGGGAGAAATACCTTTGTGAGACCCTTACGGCTCATGAAGTTAAAAGCCTTAGTCGACGAGACCTTAACCCTGTTCGCTAAACCACCTTTGTTCGACATCGACAAAGGCAAATGATGATTCGCTCCTGGCAATATCCCAGTTGTAGCGGTGCTGATGCCGAAATCGGTGTCTAATTTCAGGTTTACGGCGAAAAGCCAGTAGGCCGCACATGCATACGAAATAGCCGAAATGATGGGGCAGCTTGCAATAAAAAAAGCAGCAAGTAAAAACGTATGCATACAAAATAGCCGAAATGATTGAGCAACTCGCAATAAAAAGCAGCGAGTAAAAATAAAATAAATAGCCGAAATGATTGGGCACCGCGAAAAATAGCCGAAATGATTGGGCAATCGCGACTTTCGCGATGTAAAAAGCTGAAATGATAGAGCATCGCAGAAAGAAATAAAAAAATGAAAGAATGAAACTTTTGCCCTGCAGGTAAGTCCATAGTGACCCCTGTATACAATCCATGGGCATAAAAAAAGGGGGAAGGGGACTACATTTCCCCACTAGGCTGCGTCAAAGGGAAGTCAGATCTCGACGACCACATCTACAGCCTGGAGATCAACAGCGGCGTTCTTCCTCATTCCAGCAGGAAACGGACGTGACATCACCAATCGGAGCCACGGCAAAGTCTCCATTTCCAAGATTCTACGGTTCACAGACAACCTAGAGTCAGCCAATGACCTCCGTCTCGGAAACAAGTCAGCCAATGACCTCCGTCTCGGAAACAAGTCAGTCAATGACCTCCGTCTCGGAAACAAGTCAGCCAATGACCTCCGTCGTGGAAACAAGTCAGCAAATGACCTCCGTCGCGGAAACAAGTCAGCCAATGACCTCCGTCTCGGAAACAAGTCAGCCAATGACCTCCGTCGTGGAAACAAGTCAGCAAATGACCTCCGTTGCGGAAACAAGCCAGCCAATGACCTCCGTCGCGGAAACAAGTCATCCAATGACCTACGTCTCGGAAATAAGTCATCCAATGACCTCCGTCGCGGAAACAAGTCAGCCAATGACCTCCGTCGCGACCTCCGTCGCGGAAACAAGTCAGCAAATGACCTCCGTCGCGGAAACAAGTCAGCCAATGACCTCCGTCGTGGAAACAAGTCAGCCAATGACCTCCGTCGCGGAAACAAGTCAGCTAATGACCTCCGTCCCGGAAACAAGTCAGCCAACGGAGGTCGCGGAAACAAGTCAACCAACAACCTCCGTCTCGGAAACAAATCAGCCAACGACCTCCGTCTCGAAAACAAGTCAGCCAACGACCTCCATCTCGGAAACAAGTCAGCCAATGACCTCCGTCTTGGAAACAAGTCAGCCAATGACCTCCGTCTCGAAAACAAGTCATCCAATGACCTCCGTCGCGGAAACAAGTCAGCCAATGACCTCCGTCTCGGAAACAAGTCAGTCAATGACCTCCGTCGCGGAAACAAGTCAGCCAATGACCTCCGTCTCGGAAACAAGTCACCCAACGGCCTCCGTCTCGGAAACAAGTCAGCCAAGGACCTCCGTCTCGGAAATAAGTCAGCCAACAACCTCCGTCTCGGAAACAAGTCAGCCAATGACCTCCGTCGCGGAAACAAATCAGCCAATGACCTCCTCATCGGAACAACGCTCCAACCCGGAAACAAGTCAGCCAACGACCTCCCCGTCGGAGCAATACTTCAACTCGGAAACAAGTCAACTCACCAACCACTTATGAGTCCTCTCGACTTATAAGGGAGAAAATTCTCTTATAAGATCCTTACAACTTATAAGAGAAAACGCACTTAGGGATCCTCACGATTCCTAAGGAGAAAATACACCTATGAGATCCTCTCGATCCGTAGGGAGAAAAGTCTTTATGAGACCCTCACGGCTCATAAAGTTGAAAAGTCTTATGTGGCAGATCCTACCCCTGTCTTTTAAGCCATTACTGCCCTACAAAGAGGTTAAGATGGACCATCTATGAGCCACACTTGCTAAAGCTACATGCCACTGAAATGGAGAAGTTACTCATGAGCATATAAACTACTTCACACCAGAGTAAAACATAAAGAAATAGAAGGATACGGCTCATGGAATTGAGAGTTTGGAACTATATCTTTTAAGAGTCGAGATTTGAGTCAATGATAAATGACGACGCTCGTGTCCGCTCGTTATCTTCTCAGATCAAGATTCTGAAAGTTATATACCAACCCGAAACTGGTCATACGCTATACATTACTCTGCACTACTTCACCCACATATATACTTACGTGGGCAAAGTAGTGGGGGGCATTTGTTCCCGCCAAAAATTTCTGCGCAAAAGAGTCCAAGGTATCAAATGGCAGCGGTACGCTTAAGAAAATGCGAACCAGTATCTTCCGGCCAGTATTTTGATAAACTCCCCAATGAGGAACTGTTAAATTATGATGGTATTGAAAGCATCTCGAAAATACCTTCAATTTGATATATTATGGGCCTCATAATTCATCCGGGATCAAAAGTTATGAGCAAATGTGTTATGCACATGTGATCTAAGAAAGAAGATGCGAACCAGTATTTTCCGAGCTGTATTTTGACAAACTCCGGAATGAGAAATGGCTAAATTCTGATGGTATTGAAAGCATCTTGAAAATTCCTTCAATTTGATATATTATGGGCCTCATAATTCATCCGGGATCAAAAGTTATGGGCATTTCTATGCACATGTGATCTAAGGAAAAAGATGCGAACCAGTATTTTCCGAGCTGTATTTTGACAAACTCCGGAACTAGAAACGGCTAAATTCTGATGAAATTGAAAGCATCTCGAAAAAAATTTCGATTTGATATATTATGAGCCACATAATTCATCCGAGATCAAAAGTTATGAGCAAATGTGTTATGCACGTGTAATCTAAAGTAATGCTCTACTACATGGGGAATGCATTTTTTAGTCCCACATCGGGAAAAGGAGAGATGGCTTCTCTACCACTCCCATATAAATAAGAGGGGATACCTCTTAGAAGTGGTAGAGTTAAATCCTCAAAGGATTCAATACTCAAAGGAGCTTAGTTCTCTAAATGAGCTTAGTTCTCCATATATAGAAGCCTTGCTTCTCCCCATAATGCGCCATGTGCGCTACGTGTAACGCACGTGTGCCCGCCATGCGACACCACGTGCAACGCACGTGCGCACCATATGAGAACATTTAATAATATTAAAAGGAGCCTTTTCTCCAAATATAGAGGCCCTGCTTCTCCTCATAATGCGCATGTGCGCTACGTGCAACGCACGTGTGCTCGCTATGCGGCACCACGTGCAACGCACGTGCGCACCACATGTGAACATTTAATAATATTAAAAGGAGCATGTTCTCCATATATAGAAGCTCTGCTTCTCCTCATAATGCGCATGTGCGCTACGTGCAACACACGTGTGCTCGCCACGCGCGCACCACGTGCAACGCACGTGCGCACCACATGAGAACATTTAATAATATTAAAAGGAGCATGTTCTCCATATATAGAAGCCCTGCTTCTCCTCATAATGCGCATGTGCGCCACGTGCAACGCACGTGTGTCCGCCACGCGCGCGCCACGTGCAACGTACGTGCGCACCACATGAGAATATTCAATTAAAAGGAGACTCGTTCTCCATAGGAGCTTGCTCCCCCCATAATGCGCATATGCGCAAGATCCATGTGCGTTACGTGCAAATTTGAGCGCTCAACACGTGCGCCCAACACGTGCGACGCACGTGCGCGAACGCAAAGAAGCCTTTTTCAGCAGCGAGAAGCTTAAGCTCCAGCCTGTTCTTCCCCCCTAATGAGTGAGATATGGTTCAAAGGGTACATCCCTCCACACGTTCGATATATGGCACTGTAATCTCTCAGTATCGTCGGAGAGATGGTGGGTCCCAACGACCAATGATCCTTCTTTCTAAAATAAAAAAAGAGAAGAAGAGAGAACATTGACAGAGAAACAGAGAAAGAATTCAGAGAACTCTTAAAAAGAAAGTTTGAGAAGAAATCAGAAAGAAAAGAAGGTAAACCTTTGAAAAGAAGAATTTCTTCTGAAAAGATCAATGATCTAAGAACAAGATCAAGATCTTAAAAAAAAAGATCAAATAATAAGAATAAAATAAGAAGTAATATACTTCTTTATTAGATCATTTGATCTACACAAAGGCCTTGCCTTTTGATGAACCACTGGTTCTGGAATCTTAAAAAGATTCTTTTCTTGAATCCAAAATTGGATCAAGATATTAAAACAGTCCCTTGCACTTGTAAATCTGTACTGTTGCGCTCTTGGGTTGGCGCAAGCCACCAGAGAGCGCCACGTGTCAGCTCCAGAACAACTTGCGCTATACGCTTTTAAAATAGAGTATTGCTCTCTGAAATTGGTGCAACTCACCAGAGCGCGCCACGTGTCAGCAGCGCACTGCGCTAACTGCGCTTGCGCTCATCAGAGCATGCCACGTGTCATCTCCACATGCGGTTGCGCTCATTAATTAGCGCAAAGCGCCAGACAAATGCACTGCATTATTTACTGAAGGGGCCAGGCCCAAGTCAAAAAGGCCTAGTAGGCCAAAATAAATTGCAATGCAATAAAAGGGGCAGAGCCCAAATAAAATTGATGCTCTGCATCATTTATAAAAGGGCAGAGCCCAAACAAAATAAAACGCAATAAAATGGCAGAGCCCAAACAAAATTGATGCTCTGCATCATTTATAAAAGGGCAAAGCCCAAACAAAATAAGAAATGCAGTGCATTTTTAAACAGGGGCAAAGCCCTAGCACATGCCTAATAGGCCAAAGACAAATAAGATGTCAAACATTTCTAAACTGGACTTAGCCCAATCATGGCCGTAAGTCCTCAAATTAAATTGACTGAGCACAGCTGCTCTCTTAAATCAATTTACATCCAGTTCGAGGGTACATCTCCGAACTTCTCTGACTCCTATCGTTGTAATCCTTCAACGACGTCAGAGAGGTGACGGGTCCCGACAACCACACATCAACACGGACTGTGGGGTCCTTAAACTCATGGACTTATGCGTCCTTAAACCAAGATACGGACTGTGGGGTCCTTAAACCCGCAGACTTATGCGTCCTTAAACTAACGGATTAATGCGTCCTTAAACACACCCATATGGACTGTGGGGTCCTTAAATCCATGGACCGCAATGTCCTTAAACTACCAATGGACCGCAATATCCTTAAACTACCAATGGACCGCAATGTCCCTAAACTACCTATGGACCACTACGTCCCTAAACTGGAACAATATAGCCCCCAAACGCTCTTTTGTTGGATCTAAACGATCCCGTTTAAGTTGATCTTAGCCTCAAATATGGCTAACGTATCCTTAAACATTCAAACAGACTTTAGTCCCAAATTGGACTATAAGACCCCCAATCAACTTTGGTTCAAGGGTACATCTCCGAACTCCTCTGACACATGTCATTGTAATCCTTCAACGTCATCAGAGAGGTGACGGGTCCCGACGGCCATATATTAAATGGACCACCATGTCCCTAAACTGGAAATGGATCTAGACGATCCCGTTAAGTAGATCTTAGTCTGGAAATTAGACTAACGTATCCTTAACAAACGTTTAAGTTGATCTTAGCCTCAAATATGGCTAACGTATCCTTAAACCAAAACCCAAAACCCAAATCTAAGAAAGTACGGATTTGGACTAATCCACGTCCTACGGGCGACGAAATAAATAGTCTCCGTATACAATCCACGGGCAACCACAAACAAAACAAACACCCACAACACGAAGTGAAATTCTGGAGAAGGAGAAAGTTGTTACCGCGATGCGGTAGCGTAATTAACTGCAGGGGCTTGCGCCTGCAGGGAAGAGCGTCCCCACAATCAAAAACCCCTCAAGCGAGGGGGAATCTGACGAAGTCTGCTACATCGGCCGCATCCGTCTAAACCTCCGATACACGGTGCCATAAATCAACTTGGCATCTTCGGAGAGGTGGACGGATAAAACCAAATAGCATCTGCCCCGAATCTCAGACAAGACGTCATAATGTCTCGGCCGCCATTCGGAGGGGAACAAAGGTGACGATGGTTGGCGATGAGGCAAGCGGCGTCGGGGCTAAGGGCGGTGAGAGGTGCAGGTTCTTGGTTGCTCGAGTTCTAGGGCTTGGTGCAGGGTTGGTGGTGCAGGGTGTTGGGAGTTGAAGAGGGAGGTGTGGAGATGAAGAGGGTGACGGTGTCGGTATGATGGCGACGTCGAGTCGCGACGATGAGGGTTGGAGTTTCTTGGGTTGGCTGGGTCATGGTCGGGGTTGGTTGTTGGGTTCTTGGGAATGGAGAGGAGGTGGAGATGGTGACGAGGGCGAGGAGATGGAGGCGACGACGAGGTGAGGTCGGCGGCGATGAAGCGGGCGTAGGCTAGGGTTTGGGTTCGGGTGTTTATGAGCGGGAGACAAGGAAAGAAGTAGATGAGGGAGAGAGAGGAGTTGCATAAAAATATACTAGGTTAAAATATATTAATATATAAATATAGTTAGAGAATAATGGAGGAAAGAGGGAATTTTCTTCTATGGCGTCGAAAAAATACGTCTTCTATCATGTTTTCCGACGATCGGAATCTAACATCTTCATCGTTATCATCTAAGATATGGGTACGCCAAATTTCATGTGATTCTACAACTTTTTCGCCGTTGATTTAGCAATGTAAAAAGTTCTATTGTCGGTAAACCGTTAATTTTGAACCCACTAATCCCACGGTGAAAAAGTTATAGAATTACATGAAATTTGGCGTACCCAAATCTTATATGATAACGATGAAGATGATGGGTGCCGATCGTCCGAAAACACGATGAAGATTGTATTTTTTCGACGCTATAGGAGGAAATTCCCTCCTATGACATCTTTCCTCCATTATTCTCATATAGTTATATATATAAGTAGAGGGAGGGAGAGACAGTGTATAGAGAGAGAGAGATGAGATAAAGGAGAGAGAGAAAGAGAGAAATAGGAATATATTTAGTTTATATATATATATATATATATATATATATATATATATATATATATATATTCTTTGGTTTTGAAAATAATATTATAATATACATTATAGGATTATATAGCTAATAACAAAATACTCCGAAAAAATATCCAGGGCTCTTCTAAAATTCTAGTTTTAAAATATGGATAATATACGTACAAGCCAAAACCATAATGTAATGTCCAGTTAAATAAAATGCATACCCCCAAGAACGGCCACACGCAATATGCATGTAGCGATCCAAGCGAGTCCGTTTCACTCAACGGGACGTGAACACTATGTACGGATGCAACCATAGGGTATGGGGTATGATACAGGACATGCTAGGTATTTGAAATATATTATCAGATTATAATTTGTAGTATTTGAAAATATATGTAATACTAGATATAAGATACATGTATACAAAACATATGTGTGCACGGAATCTCAGTACTACCAAGGATATGTCGTAATTAAGAATCAAGATGGGTTTCAACCATGCGGGTTGGGTCGGATACAAACACGGATACCAAAACTCTATCCGCACCCAGAAACAAATAAAACCAAGAAATAGCCACAAGATAAAGAAAATAGTCAAATAGAGTATGGTATAAATGAACTAGGGTGTTACAGTGAGGCCGTGGATAATGGCAATGCCTACTCATCTTATCTAGTTCTCCTGATTGCATTCATCAATTTATTAACAAGTCAAATACTTGTGCAAGGGATGATTGTTGATCCTCATGACTCCGAAAAGGTGCATTTCAATAATGGTGGATAGAATATATACGTTGACGATCCATGGCATTCTCGCTCTACTCGCATTATGATCCCGATATGTCATAACTCTTATTGGACGTTGCTCGTTATAGATTTTGCCGAAAAGGAATTGCGGTATTATTCTTCACTTGCGCGCAACCCCCATTGGGAGGGAGGGGTTAGACTATATTTGCGGTACTTACTCAATTTTGGAGCAAAGAAATTCGACAAGCATGTGAGTTTCAATGCATTTCACTTTACTAGTATCTCTTACCCGATACAAAAGAATTCATAAGCAGTATTTCCTTTACAAGTTTTTTTAAACATTTCTGATTGTTAAGGGCTATAGCAATATGCGTTTGTTAACGTTGTTGTTTAACAGTTCTGATTGCGGTGCGTTCGAAAGCTTATTCATGAAGGTATTGATCGAGGGTCGATGGATTACAGATGCCATGGAGGGAAAAGGGTCGATGCTGTGGCAACCGATACTTATAGCACAAATTCTATTGGCGAACGAGGAAAATATAGCTTGATATTGTTTCAGTTTTTGTTTGGCCGAATTTGAACTCTTTATTATTTGTACATATATTTATCTATTTGTATTTGGCCGATATTCGCCGATATTAGTACTTGTTTTGAGTGAGGATGATAAATTGTTTATATGTTACTGATTTGTCTAATGAATGTAAAAAATTGTTGACGTATTTACTTTAATATCACCGATATTGGCCGATGTTGTGATACAAATGATATTTTTTTTGATATTATCTATTTTATATAACCGATGTTGGTCGATATTGTAATATGAATGATATTTTTGTTGATTCTATTAGTTTTATATAGCCGATATTGGCCGATACTGTGATATGAATGATATTTTTATTGATATTATCAGTTTTATATAGCTGGTGTTACAGGCAATTTATTAAATGTTACAGGCAACTTATTAGAAGTTATATGCAAGTGCTTAGAAGTTATATATAATTAATTAGAAATTGCAGGCAAGTGGTTGGAAATTACAGACAACTGTTTACAGGTTACATGCAGCTAATTAGAAGTTATAGGCAAATGGTTAAAAGTAACATGCACTTATTAGAAGCTACATGCATCTAATTAAAAGTTATATGCAAGTGGTTCAGATGATATTTACTTTAATATCGCCTATATTGGCCGATATTGTGATACAAATGATATTTTTGTTAATATTATCTGTTTTATATAGCTGATGTTGGTTGATACTGTGATATGAATGATATTTTTGTTAATGTTATCAGTTTTATATAGCCGAAATGGCTTGAAAAGTTATATGCAATTAGTTAGGAATTACATGCAAGTGCTTAGCTTACATGGACGCCTTCTGATAAGACGTCTGGGTACCCTGAGGAGCTAAGCTCCAAATTTTCCCCCTTAGAAGTTACATACAACTAATTGGAATTTACATGTAAGTGCTAGAAAGTTACATGCAACTAATCAGAAATTATATGCAAATTGTTAGAAATTACAAGCAAGTGCTTACAAGTTATATGTAACTTATTAGAAGTTACTGGCAAGTGGTTAGAAATTAAAGACAGGTGCATGAAATTACAGGCAACTAATGAGAAGTTACAGACAACTGCCTAGAAGTTACAGGCAATTTATCAGAAGTTACAGGCAAATGCCTAGATGTTACAGGCAGCTCCAAATAAAGTGATTCATAAAACGGTTTCTAAGTTTCATTCAGATGTATATTTAACCAATAGAAAAATTTACAGCAAAATTATAATGAGCATCGTAATATTTTGGTACAAAAGGTCTACGAAATTTGACGGTGAATACATAAACATTAAACAAAATACCAAACAACGAACATGTAACTATTTTACACTTAATCGATAATAGCAGTACATGTCGCTCTATTGTGACCCTCATTGCCATACCTACCGTAATTTATCTTCTTCTTTTGAACATCCCTATTATTTATGCACTTGTAGGGGTTTTACCGGCCGTTTTCTCGTCAAAAGAGGCTGGATCTCAATATTTTCTTCCGTGATCGTTGGCTTGTCAAATGTAAGTATTGGGTAAATTGTATTCCCTTGCATACCACACAATATCGTATGGAATTTTCATCCCGGACCTTTGATGGAAGTCCTTAGTCTCGATTGGCCAATAGCCCGATCGTGACCTCAAAACATCTACAAGCATGTCTGCTACCAATTTCTTCGTAGTCCGGGAATGTATGTAGCTTGAAATTCCTCTGAAACATGTGTGCGTTGGGTAGAAGTTGCAGGCATCCGTTTACAAGTTACAAGCAACTGTTTAGAAGCTGCAGAAAACTGCTTACAAATTACATGTAACTAATTAAAAGTTATAGGCAGATGGTTAGAAATTACATGCAAGTTCTTATAAGTTATATGGAACTGCTTAGAAGTTACAAGCAACCGCTTACAAGTTATATGCAAGTACTTGGAAATTACAGACAACTGCTTAGAAGTTACAGGAAACCGATTAGAAGTTACATGCAAATAGTTAGAAGTTACGATAAGTGCTTAGAAATTACAGACAACTGCTTAGAAGTTGCATGTAAGTTCTTACAAGTTACATGCAACTATTTAGAAGTTACAGGCAATTGCTTGGAAGTTAGAGGCAAGTGGTTAGATGTTACAAACAAGTGTTTAGATGTTACGGCAACTGCTTACAAATTGCAGACAACTGTCTTGTATATTCCTATAAACAAAAATCAAGTCAAATAAAGACAAGCCTGTTCATAATGGATATGGTATCAACAGATACTTGCATATGGATGACCTTCTCGTTCGTCTGTTGATGGATACAAACCATATTTACATAGCCATTTTCTGTTATCATCCTAACCATACAATCTCCATATTTCTCCATTTTGTATAAAAATTTTAACTTATCAACCGGTATATCAAGTTGAAACGAGATTGTTCCTTCCAATTCGAACCATGTTGTCGCCTTCGAGATGGTCAAGACCGAACTTTTCCCATTGGATCCACTCACAAAAATATTAATATCCAAGTTTGGGCTATCCTTAGAGATCAAGAGTGTAAATGAAGATTTAGTTTGTTGGGACAGTAAATGAAAGTGGAGTAAATGAGAGAAGATAATAGATAATGGAGAAAATGAATGGGATAATTCTTGTCTCGTTGAGTAAATAGGATTTTAGGGAGAAAAGTGGTGAATTTGAAAGGAAAATGGTTAGATTGGAACATTTAATGCTCAGTCGTTTAAGGAAAAATCAACAAAACACAATCTGAGATAGAAGTTACAGGCAACCTGATAGAAGTTATAGGCAATTGAAAATCAGAATTTCCTCCTAAAAAAATGCAGCTGTCAATTTATATTTGGGCACATGGGTCTCTAAGAGTATTCTTGGAATATACTAAAATACATATGGCTGTTTGTATTATATGAAATAGGTGATGAGCCCGCGTTTTTTCACGTGATGGAAGAGCCCAGCGATTTTTGACAGGTTTTTTAGGCGGGGGGTTTTTGCAACAATTTACCTTTTTTTTTTATATAAAAAAACCATTAAAATATATATACACGGGCCTTTATGTCGATATTAAAACATAAACCATCACAGGCCTAATTCATCTTGCCAATTTAGGAAGCCCATGTTCATCGCCTCCAAATACGCCAATCAAGTTAGGGGTTTTCTAGCGGGTTTCGCCCTCTCCAATCTCGCCACCAAAACCTAAAACCCTTATCCAAGAACCCAGATCTTCTCTTAAAATGAAACCATAACCCTAGCCCTAACCCTAATCCGATTGCTTCATCAGATCTCACTCCTCATCCAATGGCGGCCGATGTGTTAGAGGCCGATTCCTCTAATCCTTGTTGCGCTGAGGTGAGATTCCTTCTCACTCTTATTTCTCTATTTTTTTTGTTGAATTCACAAATTTTCCTCATTTGTGACTTGTTATTTTTGCAGCTGAAGAAGAAGTACTTTGAGTTGAAGAAATCAAAGAATTTTCTAAATAAAGGATTGAAGAATATCGAGGTGAAGATTGATGATCTTGTTAAAGAGAATCTGCAGCTCAAGAAAGGTAATGCAATACCTTTGTTGATTTGATTGTGTCATAGTCCGCGATTAATCGATTTTGAGCTGAGAATTCATCAAGGATGCATCGTTGATTATAATTGTTGCATGTTAGCTGGTCAATTTTCAGCCAATTGAATCTAATTTTTGTCCTGTCACTAAACTCACAACCCGACTAGTCACAACCCGTAAATTCAATACTTGTGTGCTATTCGCATCTCACTTTGAAGATTATTGCTTGGACTCCGATTGCTTCTAGGCTCAAATGGGTAACCACGACCTCTGATAAGATGTATTTTTCTCGGTCGATAGTTTTTGTAATACTGGAATATGAATTCCTAGTATTAATCAATCCTGAATTTTCATGTGAGCTGTCTGTATGATTTTTGGAGAAATAAAATAACTATCAGCTAATTAGATTAAAAGGTGAAGACCTGAGCTGTTGCACTATTTAGTTTTAGTTTCGAAGTTAACTGTTTAAACAAATTGAACATTCTGTAATTTATCATTCGAACTACCCTTTTTTTTTTTTGAAGTGGCCCGTAAGCATGACCCACACACACAACACACACAAGCACACAACACACACTCTCCCGCACCAAGGGGACCTATGAATTTACCCCGAAAGCATTAAATTATGGCCACTTCCCCTCTCGGGGATCAAACTCCGCACTCTCTCTAGGAGGGCAAGTGCCATACCAACTGAGCTATTGCTCATTTCATTCGAACTACTTGTGGAACTGAGAAGATGCAGTCGTGCATAGTGCATTTGGTTTTCGGTTTTAGTTTAGTAACAAACCAATCCTTAAACAAATTGAATGTTCTGTAATAAACCATTCGAACTACTTTTGGAGCTCAGAGATGCAATCTTGAATTTGGTGTACCATCAGAGTTTTGAGCAGCCAAAAAATTTCTGGAATATCATTTGCAAAATTGGCCTACTTCAAATGGAATTCTTATGTTTGGCATATATTGCGTCATTTGTTTGCTGAAATTTGTAATTATTATTGAATAAACTGAGTCAGGATTTGGAATGCTTTATCTATTTCAGTTTTATTAATAGCTTTTATGCTCTTCCACCTGAGTTTCCATAGACTGAAATGGTTATTCTTGTTCAGATCTTGTGCAGGAGCAACTTCGTGCAAAGCAAATGAAAGAAGAAGAGTCCAGCATTAGGCAGGAGCTGGAGAAAGATATCAATGATTTGAAGAAAGAAATATCGTCTCATAAGAAAAAAGAGTGCTTGATAAGTGTAAATAAAGATGAAAACCAGCTGCTCAAAGCTCGTAATCTAGAAGGTCAGGATGAAATAAAACGGCTAACAGAACTTCTTGAGAAAGAAAAAAAGAAATCTAATTCTGAGATAAAGAAAACAGAATCAGAGAGGAAGAAAGCTGAATCAGAGAAGAAGAAAGCCGCAGAAGCTTGGAAGTTAGTAAAAATGGAGAAGAACAAGGCGGAAGAAGCAAGAAGCCTTGCAGAAATTGAGAGAAAAAAGGCCGGAGAGTACATGTTTTGCTTGGAAAAATCAGAGTCTGAAGCGAAGGAAGTGATAGAAAACCTGAAAGCAAAGCTCTCTAAAGCTGAAGACGCAAGAATGAGAGTTGAAGCAGACAAAGAGAAAACAAGTAGAGAGAAAACACGTGTGGACTCTTTGAACAAAAAAGTAGCTGAACAGCAAAAACTCATGGAGGTAGAAAGGAAAAGGGCCTTTGATGAAAAAGTGCGAGCAGATCAATTGTTCCAAATGTTGGAGGAGGAGAAGCACAAAAGAGAATTATTGCAGAAGAAGATAGAGGAGATTGAATTGACCTCAAAAGGGAAGTGTGACTCATGTAATGGAGAGGAGAGACACAGTGGTGATGTTAGGTTTATAAGGGGAAGAATAAAGCTTTTAAGGGACCAACTAAAACTGGAAAAGCAGCGAGCAAAACATGCTAAAAGAGTGGCTAAGCTAGAAAAGGCAGAAAAGCGTTATGTAGTGCAAGAACTTCATTTCTTAAAGCGCAACTTCATGCAGATTTTATCACGCTTCAACGTGATTGATGATCATCTCTCTCACAGCATTGAAGGTACTGATGCTGTGACAAAGGTTTGTGTCCACTTTAATCTTTACTAGACATATTCATGACTCTATGGAGATGTTATCTATGTTTGAAGGTGATTTGTTATCATTTACTTATATCTAACATCTTCTAGATTTGCCCTCACTCATGATTAAGTTGTTATATACTGCATAGTGTATACGCCATCATTTTTTTATCCGGCACGCAGCTAATCGATGCAGGTAGTCAACGATAGTAGATGACTTTGACAGCTGGTTCGGATAGTATTTTGACATGAAATGAACTTGAGTTATGAATTATCTATTTGTTAGGATTTTTCAAACGTCACTTTAAATTCAAAAAATATCCTCCCTCAAGATGCCATGCAAGCATGTTACTTGGCCTGGTTCAATCTGTCGACATGGATAAGGGGAGACAGCTTTAGTAACTTTGGCCTGGTATAATCCGTAGTTATGGATACAGATTTTACACACATGCCTGATATTTTGAACCCAACCAGGTCACTATTTGTGTGCTTGGTTTAGAAACTATAACAAATAGTATCGTTCATTTACTAACTTCAGATGTTAATTTGGCTTGAATGGGATAACTAGGATTACAGAATAACTGAGCTTTTCTGCTGACTGTAAATTGGAACAAAAATAGAAGTCATTTTGAGTACTGTGTAACGCATGTCGTCAGGAAATATATAAGGATGTTCCGATGAGTGATGCGTGGTGCCTACTTCTCATCTTGTTTTACAAGATAACCAAGATATGCATAACTGCCAAAAATCTACTCGGGTCATTCTCTTATGCATCTTATTTGTGTATCTACCACAAGAATCCAATGTTTTAGGTTTCCAATGCACGCATTTGTCTCATTTCTTTATTTCCTGAAATTCTTATGAAAGTTAAATCAGTATGGTTTTTATTATGTAATTGTAAAGCACTAACAAATAAATAATGCTGCCTATGCAGATTGGAATATCCAAAGAAATACATGGACCCAAACTGAAAAACAATCTATCGGATTCCAATAGATGCAATCCTTGCTCAAGGATTGATTGTGGACCGACCGAAACTTGTTGCACGGGCTCATTCAACTTCACTGAGCCCACACAAGAATGTGCTGGCCCCCTTTTACCTAGAGGCAGTTGCATGAGACCAACCACAGGTATTATATCTGAATTGGAATCTCCTATTGGAGGCTCCGACAGAAACAAGCCACAAAATTCTGCCATATGTTCCAATGCTTCTTTTTCTGATAAAAGATCCATCGGCTCACAGGAAAGAGGTTCAATTGCTTGCAATGCATCAGGAAAATTATCAAAGGAGCAACATAATAAGAGACTGACTGTAAGTGAAGTGGCCAAAACTCGGAAAGTTAAGGAACTTGCAGTCATGGAAAATGATGTAGATAAGAGTTATGGTCGCAGAGAATTTGAAAATGCATTTATATATAATGCAGTGGAAGCTGTTGATGGGAAATTTCATCGTAGCTCAAAAAGAAGAAAGGTCCGTGACACTAAGGAGTCTCAGCCTGTTTCAGGGGTATATACTGAGAACAATCAACCCCAGATCTACTTACAAGAAAAATCATCTACATTTAAGGATATTTTGAACACGGAAGGTGAAAGACAAAATTGTTCCAGGGCCCGTGGGATCTCCCAAAATCTTCATAATGGGACCGATTGTTTTCTTGAAGACCTCAACACGTCACGCAGACAAGATTACAATCATGGTAGGAACACAATGGAAAGTGTGAAGCAAACATCTCTTTTACAAGCTGTCGGTCAAAATGACAATCAGAAACAGTTTAATAAGTTTCGAAGTCCAAGCTTTGTTACTGAGACCCGACCATCTTCTGACCAAGTAACTGGAAATATGCGTACTGAACAAGAAGGCAATGCTCTTAGCAAAGAACGAGCTGATTTAATTAGTTTTGAGAACATGATACGTGGGGATTATCTCAAATTGCTTGATCCGGACAATAGTGCCGATGAAGAGAGGTACAGGATGGCTGTTGAAATGCCCCTTTCACCCTCTTTACCTGAATTTGAGTTCCCTCACTGCCAGTTACATGTTGAAGACGATGATCAGTGTGCAATGGAGATCGATATTATCAAAGTCAAAACCTCCACTGCTGATTTGGAGTTACATGATGATGGGTGCTCGCAGAGCTCAACCAGCAAGGTGGATAATTTCATAAGCAATTCTGTTATGAACAGACAAATTAAAGCATGTGGACGAAGTGAAATCACAACTTCTGATCTAGTTGAGAATCAGATTGGAGCTGAGATCATTTCACCTAATGGCACAATCATTTTTTCAAGCAAAAACCAAGTACTTGACTTTGAATCAAGTAAATTTACAAATGGCGGTTAGTTTCCATCTCCCCCTCTGTTGTTTATTTATTTGTTCTTTTTGTAAAAAAACATAAAAATAGCACTTACCTTTAGTTAATTGTTTTCGCCCAAAATATACAGATACTGAGACCATTAATACCGAAATAGCCAAGCGAGGCAGCATTCAGCAGCTTCCTGGGGCTTTAAAACAGAAAGCATTATCTACCATTTACAACATCGAGGACTCGTTCAGATCAAACCTTGATACCGAAGTCAGTAGAGATCCTGTATGCTGTGCTGTGTTTTCAAATATCAAAGATAAGGACATCATATCAAGGATGCTTTGCATGGTGAATACTTTTTCACATCAAAACCTTATGGTTTCCCAGATAGACCATGTGGTCTTGGAAGTACACAATGCATTAGCAATGAATACAGTCCTTCAACCTCAGTAAGTGAATAATGCTTTGTTGCTAATTGTATTTTTAATTGGTTTGAAATTTATAGCAGGGGTCTATAGAAGACTTCTTTTCCTATCTTGTTAGTTTAATATTCGAGTATTTTTATTTAATATCATGTTATACAGACTTTTCCTTAGCAGATGTAACTTACAGTTCGTTATTTGCGCTTATTCTCAGGGAGAAGGTCAGTGTATTCTTTTCATTGTTATTATGCAATATAACCAGCAGGATGCCCGCAAATTCGAATTGCGTTACGAGCGGAGATCTCTTACCATGGTTTGAGTCTTTTGCAGAAGAAATAAAGAAAGGTAAAATTTTAGGTTCCTTTTTTGACCTTCTAACAGAGAAAATTTGTGAGCTTATCTTATATCACTCATCTGAATGAACGCTTTTCTTATGAATTTTTCCTGCTTTTTTAACTGATTCTAGCAAATGATCGCCTTTAAAGTTTAAATCCCTCTGCCGTGCTTCCTCTCGGCACTCCATATTGCATCTTTTTTTTATAAGAATTCATGTTACTAAGGCTCTATGAGTTCACTACCTTCTTCCTGCTAGCATTAGCTATGTCATATGTTTTCATGTATAACTCCTTATTTATGCAATAGGTTGCTCATATTTGCACCTCATATTCTTTTCAACGAAACTTGTTCAACTAGAGAAGTAAATAATGCATGGGTGATGCAGACTCTAATCTATGAAGAGCTCAAGCACACTAGGGATAAGTGTGAAGTATTTTGCTAATATAGAGATGCACTGTGCATCATATATCATGGACATGCCTCAATAACCCCTCAAAGTATTGACTGGAAAAAGTTTGTGAGTGATGACGGAGCTTGGAGCATATAGTAATTTCTGATATGTTAGGGATGGTTTAGTTCGCTAAGAATTACTGCTGCTGCTAATTATAATCATATCATATGTTTTCACACGTTATTTTGTCAGTTTCCTTGTATATCGCTGTGGACCTTAATCTAAGAAATACTCAAACACATTACAGATAGAAAAGTGTGGAGAAGCATGTCACTATAGTGGTATAACCGTGAATCATACATGGCCATGTCACATTAACCCCTTAAATTTTTAAATAGGAAAAATCCATGGGGGTGATGGTGAGCCTCGAACCTTGAGTAATATCTGATGTCAGAGTGTGTTAGGCTGTTAATATAGGTGTGGTCTGTCGCGAAGGAAATAATGGAAACTTGAGAAGTTGCATTTGAATAGAGACTTAGTGCACACTAATTTTATAGAAATTTCAAATTATCTCACTTCAACCAGAGGTTAAAGCCAAAGCTTAAAAAACAATAGTTATGTCTTCTAGAGTGGAACCGATACTTTTCATTTATTAAACATATATACTGCCTAATCATTCCTTTTCCATCATTATAGATGCAATCTAAGTAACTTAACTTTTCCCTCTTTGCAGGTCTATCCAACCCACAGACCAAATCATTCTTTAATGAAATATATTCCTTACACGTCCTTGCTGGCCTCATTGAGGATTTCCTAGTTGAGAGGAAGATTTTCATGTATACTGATGTATTCTATGAATCTAATGATATATCTGGGGACATTTCTCAGTTGGATGGGGCCTATGTGTTCTCTAGAGATGTGACGCTTCATCAGTTTGTGGCAGGCTGCATTGTATTGGCATCTTTTTTTGCTGCAGCTGACTGGATTGGTTTTCTTCTCGAGGCTTCATATAGAGTTCTTCGGATTTGCAGAAATGATATATCTTGGATTCTGTTGGCATTACACATATTTGCTTCCGTTTGCGGGAAGGAATTTTTTAATGGCAAAGGTTACAGATTTCTGATAATTACATTAGCATCGGTGGTTAAACTACTTGAGAGAGGGCACCAATCTGTCTCTTCTATCTCGCCACCTCCATCACCTTGCCTTCGCTCAATGTTTAAAACAAAGCCTAGTTTCTCTCCATGCAACGAATGTCAATTTTCCGAAAGTGCAGTTTGCATGGACAAGTTGATAAATTTGCTGTTGGATGTGCTACAATGTCATATCCTGACTGGAGTTGGAGATCCAATTGTAAATAATTCAGTTAAGTTATCAATCTGTATGGTTCCGGCATGCACTGATAAAAGCGATGAGAACAAGCATGGTGAAAGTGAGCCTGAGGACCAGAGAGCCCTTTGCCATTTCAGCGACATTATCTCTTTGTTGGAGCTGGTTGGATGTTACATGGTATGGGCCTCCATTGATCTTTTTAGCAATTTTAGTTTTTCATATTTATCTTTCAATGTACAAAGGTCATCTGGAACAACTACTTATTAATTTCCGAGATGCAATTGATCTTTTGGCATTTATTTTTTTTGGAAATCAACCCCCTTGAGGGATCGAACTTGTGACCTTTCACATTGGAGAGTAAATTGGTACCAACTGAGCTATAAGCCTAGTTGGTGATCCATTGGCAATTGATCCATTGACAGTTGAGCTAAACTGTTTACCTTTCGTACTTTACAAACAGTCAAAACACATTTAGACCAAAAATGTGCTTACACATGGCATACCTCTCTAAATCCAAGTCTTTCATATGTTGGCAATTTGCCCATAGGAAAAGTCAAGTTCCGATATCTCCTACAGGTTTTATAAATTTGGCTTGCTTTCCACCTTGAAATATTCTCATGTAGTTTTCCATCATTAAGTGGTTCTACAGTTCTTGTTTGTAAATGTTGATTTGTTGTTCTGACTTGTAAATATGTGTTTGGTGGCAGCATGGTGCACTTATTAATTTTTTCACCCATCACAGAAATTAGCTTATTTGATAGTTTAGTCCATAATCCAAATCTATGAACAGTTGCATCATTAACACAAGATATAATTATCACTTTGTTTGAAGTTCACCGTGACTGGTCAGACTAGAATGGAAAATTTCGCTGCTGCAGTGAATTACAAGCTGTTTAGGATCGTTTATTAAAGAAAATTACACGTACACTTGTAATCTATCAGAGATTTTGGCATTCTGATATGCTGTCATGTTCACCTTCAAGTTGTTTTTTAAACTTGTACTATTTTTTGGAAGGGATCACAAAACTCACCCGATCATGTTTTATTTTTGTAGAGCTGGGAATGGACAAACGAGAAAATTATACCCCGTCTTTCAAAGATGCTGGAATCCTGCAAAAATGAGGACTTTTCAGCTGCTCTTTTTGTTCTCCTTGGTCAGTTGGGGAGGTATGATGCTCCTTTTTCACTTCACAACTTTTCAACTCTTTACTTTATTATCCTCTTAAAATTAAAGAAAGGTATTGATGTTGTAGATGGATCACAAATATAATTTTACTATAGACACTTCGACTTTTCTTGTCATGCACTTGTGTTTTTTACTCATTGACTAAAGGTTGTCTATCAAAAAAAGAAAAAATTATTTACTACCTTTTTTCTGTCTCCATATTGTCTTTTGACTATACCACTGCCTTCAGACGAATCATCCACATTTATTTCTGCTTAATTTGTCCAATTTGGCAGGTTTGGCATTGATGTGGGTGGTTATGATAAGGAAGGCATTTCTGAACTAAGGTGCAGTATCTCAATGCTCGTAGACACTAGCATTGCGAGCAAAACAAGCCTTCGGACTCAACTGGCTTCTATTGACGCCTTGCTTAATCTTCTTCCATTAAGTTTTAAAGATATCATTGATGAATACGAGGAGCTCACACTAGATACTGATCAAGCTAGTCATGCCAAGCTAATAAAGAAGTGGTATCATCAGCTGAACAAGCAGCAGCAATCCCTGTCTTTGAACTTGTTTGGGCAAAGCTAATTTATGCTGGTCACTTGCATATGTTGGGATGTTGCGTTCTTTAAGATGAAAGCTGGAGAGGAGCACCGACACTTTTAGGTTCAGGGGCTCCTAAAGTGGAATTTATTTATCTTTTCGAAGCCATTGCAAGCTGATCTTGAGGCGATGACCCGTATTGTTTAGTTGCAGTCTGCCCATCTAATTGTTTTCCATTTGCATCGATTGGGCAATTATTCTTTTAACTTGTATGTTTTTGGCCTGAAAGATCACTAGCTCTGTTTGCCCGGATTCGGGTTGACTTCTTGGGGAACAATTTTTGTATGCAGTGTCAATTTTGACTATTGTTAGAACCAGAGGCTGAGTTGGAATATTGTAGTTTTGGCTATCACTGTATGCTTTACAGAAGGGACTGATGTTATCCTCTTTTAAGCAGGACAATTTGAACTGCGCATCATGCTATGATTGATTTTGTGATGTGTTAATCGGAATGTCCGGTGAATGTCTTTTCTTCATTATTTCCGGTCATGCCAGGTCTGAAATTTTATTTTGTCATACATTTGTTGCCTAATTGGACTAGTGTAAGGGACGCAGAAGTCGACGAAATTGGACAACGGAGAAGATGGAGAGCGGAGAAGATTGTAATCGCTTGATTTATATCCATGTCTTGAATTTATGATTTTTCTTGTCACATATGCTCTACTAACGCCCTCCTTTGTCAGAGCGAGATCGATGTAAGCTGCATGGTAATTACTTAATATATTGAAAGCTTTATTAGCCAAACAAATAATACACGGTACCCATGAGTTATGTATTCTTTTAGTTGCGTTTTGACCAAGTCACCTGCAATAAAAAAGAATTCTAAAATTGGGTAGATTGCGGACCACGAAGTTCCATAATAAGATATTAAATAACTTCTTCAAGGGAATTTAGGATAAGCATTGGACCACGGGTAAGAGCAAGAACCAGGAGGGTCAACTTCAGGGTTGGTGCCATGAGGAGTGTACAGGGTAATCTCTACCGTCATCAAACGGCAAATGAAGAATGGAAATGGAGACTAGCCAACGCAGCCGTACCATCTTGACCATCTCAGCTATATATCATTAATTACAAATTTTTACAAGATTTTATTTTCATCAATTTTGAGGTAACAACATTTTGATGCATACACATTAAATAGGGATGACAACCCCGGTTTTTAACAATTTTTATAACCAACCCGAAATCTGTTTGAACCCGCCGGGTTTATAATGTTGAAGCCTAAACCTGTGAATTTGGGTTTTGGATGGGTATATATGGGTTACATGCTTAGATGGATGGATATGTTTTTTGCGGGTTTTAGGCCACATGACAAATTTATTAAAATATTGAAAATTTAAAACTTGACCTAAGTTATATGAAATATATATGCGTAAAATTACACATACATATATATGTCTAAAATTTATACTTACACAAAATTATTTACAATTATATATTAAACTATCAACACAATATTTAGTATTAAATGTCTACGTTACAATATTTAGAACTAATGAATATGATATATATTAAATGAATCGAATATAGGAAGCATGATTAAGATTCGGGCAGACAACCGACCCGAAATATTTTGTATCTAATCTTCTATCCCTCCATCGTATTCCGTCCCAAAAATTTAGAAATATCAGATGAGTTCGGGTCGAACCCGACCAAACTTACACCCCTAACATGAAATACTAAACCTTGGATACAATCTTCTTGGATTCAGAAAGATGTTCAAATCTTTGACAAATCGGTCATATGAAACAAGTTGTCAATTTTAACAGGCGTGTAGACACAAGGAAAAAAATAAAATAAAATAAAGACATGAGAAAAGTTGGTAGCACACTACCGTTTTATACCTACCCTTGGCTATCGGCACCAACCACTTCATAAAAACAAAACAAAGCAAGGCTGCCGCTCTTACTCATACAGTTTACAAACAATCCAAAACCCAAACAAAACAAAAAATTCAGAAAAAAAATAAAAAATCAGAAGAAGCATCTACTTATGGATCAAAGAAGAAGAAAATGGGAGGAGATGGAAGCAGACTGCTTAGCAAACATCTTCCAAAGGCTCGGCTTCGACGACTTAATCCTCAGCCTCCCCTTCATCTGCAAATCGTGGTCCATGGCCTCACGCGATCCCGTCTGTTGGAAAACCGTCGATTTTCGACCATTTGACTTCATGCCGTGGACCAAACTAGCCAAAAGATTTGAGGCTCTTTATCCTATGTCGTGCTTCTCTCTGTCTTCCTTTGTTAAGTATGCAGCTCGTCGCAGTTTGGGGTCGATGGTCGAGCTTCGGTTTCCTGTGGTCTTCTCTGCATCCATGGAGGATTTACTTCTTGTATCCAATGAGTCGGTACCCATACAGCTCTTTTTATTTGTTCAGTTTTTTCTGTTAGAAAATCTTAATTATGGCACATAATCATAGGGTTGATTTTCATATGCCTGTATACATATATATGAAGAAAACGCCTCTTCCGACATTAATTATTTCAAAAATGCCCTTGAACTTAGTTTCGTCTGAGGGTTGTTATGAGTCTGTACACATAACTCTTTCATCTTGTTGCATGCTGCTCCACTCTTTCTAATCATACATTAACATATCAGATGTCATATAATTGATAAATATCTTCTATCACGATCAAAACAAAATTATTCGTTCCTAGAATGATCATAAAGATACTCAAAAGACCATATCTTCACTAATTTTTCCCATCGTATCATATGGTTGTAAAATCGACAGGTTTTCAGAAAGTTTTGTACTTCTAGATCAATAGGCATAGCGTATAAATATTTGATTAGTATATATGTTATAGGCTCAAATAATAGTTCAGAAGCCGACCTTCGACAGTCATAGAAAGGAAAATATGATACTCAATTTTTAAACATTGTAAATATAGAATTGCAATCTCAATCCTAGTTATGTTACAAATCCCGAATGATAATTTTGCACATCCCACTTTCAGTTTTATTCATAATTTTAACACAGCAATAGTGTTACAGATGTCCAAGACTGAAAATCCTTGCCTTGCCAAATCTAAGACCAGAGGATGAGGTGCACGTCCCTGAGCTCATAGGAAAATGGAAGGAACTCGAAATAATTGAAATGGAATCAAAGCCATCATCCTTTCCAAAATTATCTGAGCAAATCAGCATCAAATGCAATAACTTCAGAGGGCTCAAAATGGCGGGATCGATCAAGGAAGAGGATGTGATGGCCATTGTTGACCATCTTCCAAAGGTTAAGGTTTTGATTTTGAACAGGTCATATTTGCCTAAAGCACAGTTGCTAATGATAATGAACGGATGCAGAGAGATCGAAAGATTAAGTGTGAAGGACTGTGTTGGGTTTGAAGCCAAGGATGAAGAGGTTATGAAAATGGTTCATGGTAATGAAATGTTTGAGGATGAAGGGTCAAGGCTCGTGGATGAATTTGATTATGAGAACGATGATTGTGATCTATTGCATGCTTGTATCTTATAATGCTTTGTGATTATCCATATTATGAAAAATAATTTTTCTATATGAAAATTTTAACTCACTCGCAACCTCAACATGTAATTCTTGATTGGTATAGCTTGGTTGCCGAATGTCATAATTCTTTCTCCACAACCATTATGACAAAGTTACTTGGAACCACTATATCCAACAAAAATAGATAAAACACATCATTGCTTGGACTTGTAGACTTGGCCCACTATAGGATTAGAAGATTATCTTCAATTCTCTGGTCATCTTTTGACGAATCAATGCATTTTCTTTTTACTTAAGAAAATATGTTTTTATTTTGATTCTATCGTTCTCCATCTAAGAAAGAGTTTACTCAGATTCATGTATATCACAAAATGAAATAAATAAATAAATTTATAAAACTTACCTACCATTCGCCAGAACAAAGATGTCTAGATTTCACACGGGTAGAGGAAAAATATATTGATCTATCATAGTTTCGATAGTTGAGAGGTCGTGTTTATATACTTCATTTCTAGTGGTTGTCATTTAAGTAGTCGATCATCTCTATTTTAGCGTCCTAGCCTTTTCAATATTAAATAAGTAATTCATGTGGTTTGAGACAACCCTTCATTAAGTAGACCCAAGGAGATGTTAAAGTATGATTTGGGTGCAAGTGTTAAAACATGTTGAAAAGGATTGTTTGCTACTCAAAATGAATTATTGCTCATTTAAATTAACAATCACCTACAATAATTGTTCGCACTAACATAACCAACCTTCTTCAACGGTCAAAGCCTTTGAACTACAATTGCCTATTTAAATTACCAATTGCCGAAATAATTGTCACCAACCTTTCTCAACGATCAAAGCCTTCAAATTACAAACTTGAAAATTAACTAAAATTATCTTCATATTTAGAGGACTAATTTCTTTCACAATTGTAGCTTGGGAAGTTTTGTTACCTTAAATTATAATGCACTTCTTGATCTTGGTGACTTGTGGAGGCCACGATTCTTCTATATTTAAATACTAATTATTAAATCTGGATATTATCTAATTAAGATGATCGACAACCATTATAACTTTCAGTTTAGATATAATCTGATATTAGAATCTTATCTGTAGCGAGGTCCATGGAGAGAAAAATAATGAAGTGATTGATTTCGATCCCCAAGTTAGGATTTGGGGTTTCAACAAACCCACCAAGTTGGCAGTTAATCAAACAACTCACCTATAATCTACTCCCTGAAGGAAGATCCACTTCATATCCACAGCAAAAACACCTATGTTTTTTTTAACAAAAAAATTATAAATATTCACCACCAATACAAAAAAGAGAAAAAAGTCTCTACTTCAAAGTTGATGTAGAATTTGACCTTCTTTCTTCAATTTCATATTTTAAACATTTTTTTCTTATTCCTTCAAAATCAATTTTTTGAATTCTATTTCGGTACTCCTATCTTCAATCACATTTTACGCCTCGGTTCCATAACCCTTCACCCTTCAACATGTTTTTGCACGAGAATGCATGCTGTTATCTTACACAGTTTTCCGTCTAAATTGTGATGGGTAAATCAGCATGATAAAGTTTAAAAGTTAACCATGCAAATGACAACAAGATGTGAAGAACTAAGAAGGGAATCGGTTTACCCTTCTGGTAGCAATAATATATTATATGGTGTTATTTAGGGTTTAGAAGGTGAGAGAGAGAGAGAAAGAGTGAGAGAGGGGGAAGAGAGAGAAATTGGGGGAAATGAAATTGGATAGATTGGTCTAAACCTAATACTCCTCTTTATATAGGCAAATCCATTTTGCTATTACATCCTTATTAAGTATCTAATTACATATAATAAACCTGTGTGCACTACGGATATTCTAACACTCTCACTCAAGCTGGGGCATATATATCAAATATGCACTTACAAATAGTAGATTGAACATAGTAAGTATCGATAATTCCATCTTCAACCTTCTGTTTGTAGACGCCCGTGCTCGCGCCGTAAACTAGCGTCCAATGTGGAATAAAAAACGAAAATTTTCAAAACAAGAGCACGGACTACTACAACCTAATACTAAACTAGCAACACAAGGAGTTTAGCTACTCGGATTGTAATTACAATGTTTGTAGTCATGTCCTTCGTCTTCTATGCCACTTCTTTAGCTCCTACGTTCATTGGGAACGAGCTTGGGAGGCGGTCTTTCTCGTCGAAAATGATCCACCTGAAGGAACCTTAATATAGGCTCTAGCTTCATACTAAAAGGCTAAGTGAAACAACTAGCGAACAAGACTTGCTAAGAATTGATCACTAGAATGTAGTAGCGGCCAATCTCTATGTTTTTTTCCTTTTCTTTCTCAACTTAGAAATCAAGAGAGGAGGAAGAAGCTAAGGCTGAATGTGATCAAAAGAGCAAGCATGGCTACTATTTAACTTTTTTTCTTCTCATTTTCTTTTATCACTTTGACAATGTGTGAGTGGAATTGTGACTCACAAGTCCACAACATTCTCAAAGATAAAAGAATGAGCAAGAAAGAAAAGAAGCCATCACAAATGTACACACACGTATACACACACTAATACAAGTATATGCTACAAATACATACACCCGTATTCGTATAAAATACCAATATCCGTATTTGTATGAAGACACGAATACCCGTATTTGTACAAATACGGGTATTCGTATAAATACCGTATTCGGTCAAAATACAAATACCAAAAAGAGAGATACTAAAAAAGATATATAATACTAGCTCATATTTCATCAAAATGTGATAATCTGGCTATCTTTCAAACCGGCTAGTATTAACAAAATGCCCGATTAAAAGTACGTGTATAAAATCACATATTTAATCGAACTTAAGTATGTATCAAAATACGTGCACTATATCGTTTCGCCTGAGCTGGGAAACCCTCTATGCGGGACTCTAAAGACTCGATAATACACTGGCAGTGGGTTTAACCACAAGCACGCCAGCAGCACTAGCTGTACGTAACGACTATCCAATATTGAACGAAAGGAAGGTCGACAAGCAAACTCGTTCGTATCCCCACTGAGCCTGAAAGTAATAGAGTCCATACAATCCGGTTTGTTTGTCTAAGAGTATCGCATATCGCTAGGGGTGGATAAAGTCGGATCCCAAATAACGCGATAAGTCGTGTTGGTGTGAAACCCATCACCCACTGAGAAACTACTGATCCAAATCAGTAATTCTCCACCTTGGCCAAGGATTTGTGGTAATGGCCACCCGTGCACTGCGCGACGTCTATCCCCAATACCGGAAGAGACGAATCCCCGACGATCCACTCACTGTCTCCATGTGGCTCGGGATTGTATCCAACTAAAACCTGTTTGCACGATTCAGTAGAGCCGTGGTAGGGTAGTAATCAAAGCACAGTGGAAACTCACACGAGACAAATGACGATCTCAGGTCAGCTATGCTGTACTAATGTCACCAGAGAACTGCTATCTGACAATATGTATAATACCATCTAGTATGTTCCCGGCGAGTCCATCCGGTGTAACTCATATCCCAATGAGCACATGTATACAATCTTTGGTGACTAAATAACACCAATGGCTGTGAGACCGCCATCGCCTCTCGTCGGGGTCAAGAAACGCAAACACTGGTCTACTTTGGAATATCGATACCCAGTCTCGATATTTCCACGACTAAGGACATTTAAGAATTTACTTATAGACTACTCAGTTCTCACAAGTGTGATTGCCACAATAACCCTGATAGTCAAGCATGAATCCTATGGGCTCTATCAACATATAACAGTGATCCGTAATACCACATAATACATGTGCATGATGATAAAGACAAACCAGATAGCATAATATCATCTCGAGTAAGATTGTTCTACCCGTATAAGTCCTCCATCAATCATCATAATCGCTTACATGTGATTACAATAATTGCCTTGAGAGCACTAAAGCCAACATCTTCTCCCTCACGAAGTGGCAATCCACCTCAATGTGCTTCGTTCGCTCATGGAACACAGAATTAGAGGCAATATAGATTGCAGCCTTATTATCACAATATTGTTAGTGATATATGTCCTAGAGGCTATTATTGTATAGTACAGGATTGCATATTACATTTTGAAAACTTGGGATATATACAAATATACAACAGTCTTGCTCAATATGATAGTATGATATCTGGTTTGTATCTATCTTAACATGTGTATATATTTCTTTTAACGTATCGCTAATACATGTTGATAGAGCCTGTAGGATTTTTGCTTGACTACTAGCATTATGATGGCAGCCACACTAGTGAAGGCTGGGTAGTCTATAAGTACATCCTTAAACTTGTCCCTAGTCGTAGGATTATCGAGACTGGGTATCGATATTCCAGAATAGACTGGTGTATACGTTTCTTATCCCCGTCAAGGGATATGGCCGGTCCCGCAGCCATTGGTATACGGTACCAAAGATAGTATACAGGTGCTCATTAGGTTATGAGTTACATTAGACGGACTCGCTGGGAACTGCTGGTTGGTATTATATCTATCGTCGGTTAGTAGTTCTCCGGTGACATGAGTACAGGTTAGTCCGATGACTTGAATCACTATTAGTCTCGAGTGTGTTCGCATTATACTTAGATTACTACCCTACCATGGCTTTAAAGAGTCGTGCAAACAGATAGTAGTTGGGTGCAGTTCCGAAGCACTTGGAGGCAGTATGTGATAGAAGGAATTCGTCTCTCCCGGTATTGGGAGTTGATATTGCGCTGTGTACGGTTGGCCAATACTACAGGTTCCTGATCAGAGTAAGTGAGATTTACTGGTAGGTACACCAATAGTTTCTCAGGTTGTATTGGGTTCCAAACCAACACGACTTGTCGCGCTGTTAGGGGACTGACGTTTACCACCCCTAGGTCCGATATGCGATACTCTTAGATGATAAACCAGACTGTATAAAGAATGTTACCTATAGGCTCAGTAGGGTTTTCAGATGAGTTTTTTTGTCGTTCTTCCTTTCGTCAGATACCTGGGTAGCCGTTACGTACAGCTAGTGTCACTGCCGTGCTTGTGGTTAAACCCACAGCCAGCGTATTGTCGAGTCTTTAGAGTCCCACATAGAGGGTTTCTCGGTTCAGACGAAACGGTGTAGTTTGCGTATTTCGATACACTCGGTTGTTCGATTGAACATGTTTATTCATACACGTGCTTTAATCGGACTATTTAGTAGTACTAGCATATTTGAAAGACAGCCAGTTTTGATGCTAGTATTACATTGCTCTCTTTTGAGTATTTGTATTTTAACATGAATGCGGTATTTATACGAATACGTGTATTTGTATGATTACGGATATTTGTGTTTTTATACAAATACATGTATTTCTTTCTAAATATGAATACGCGTAATTTGTATCTTTGGTACAAATACTTATGGGGGTCAATGATGAAGAAAGGGGTCCCCGCATTATCAAGAACATGTACGATGGAGTAGTGGCAAATGTCAGAACTTGTGGCGGCCTAACAAGTGATTTTCCGATTACAATTGGTTTATATCAATGATCTGCATTAAGTCCATTCATGTTTACCATCACGATGAATGAGCTTACTAGAACTATCCAAGATGAGATACCTTGGTGTATACTATTCGCTGATGATATTGTTCTAGTAAATGAGACGAAAACAGGGGTTAATGCCAAATTGGAGTTATGGAGGCAAACGTTGGAATCTCGGGGGTTCAAATTGAGCAGGTCCAAAACATCATATATGTATTGCAAATTTAGCAAACAGAGAAGCTGAGACCATATTGGTATAATATTGGAAGGGCAAGAGATATCACCGAGCGATCAGTTTAGATATCTAGGTTCTATCATCTAAAAGGATGGGGAGATCGATAGCGATATTAATCAAAATATCTAAGCTGGTTGGTTGAAATAAAGGAATGAGACAGGGATTTTGTGTGATCGTAACTTTCCGTTAAAGCTGAAAGGGAAGTTTTATCGGTGCGCTAATCGTCTGCCTTATTATATGGTATAGAATGCTGGGCTCCTAAGAAGCATCATACACAGAAGATGCACATAGCGAAGATGCGCATACTTCGTTGGATGTGTGGTAACACTAGAAAAGATAAGGTGCGAAATAAGGATATTCGTGCAAAAATTGGTGTAGCACCTGTGGAGGAGAAGATACGGGAAAACCGGCTAAGATGGTTTGGTCATGTGCGACGCAGACCTATGGAAGCACCGGTTCGACAAATGGATACTCTTGATATAGGCAATGTCAAAAGGGCGGAAGGGAGACCGAAGAAAACATGGATGTAGGTGATACGAAAAGATATGGTTGCCAAAGGTCTCAATGAAAGTATATTGTTCGATAGGAGTGAGTGAAGGCGGGTGATTCATGTGCTGGACCCGACATGATTCTCATGTTAGTTCATGTAGCCTACCCCATATGCTTGGGATAAAAGGCTCAGTTGTTGTTGGCATAAATACTTAATTCATATTTTGATAGAAATACGGTATACGTATTTATTATAAATACGGGTTTGGTATACTTGATTATATACATACAAGTATTTGTATGTGTATGTATACCATGGTGATGTGACCTCTCTATACTCTTTCATGTTCTCACATTTTCTAGAGTTGTGCGGGCTTGTGACTCACACTAGTGAGACAACCTACTCACCCACTTGCTTGGATTTTAGCATGAAGCGATAAGATTGAAGTGAGTGTAGGATTATTATGAAAATAGATATTTTCTTGAGTTGCCGTCTTCATCTATTATTCTTCTTCCTCCTCACTTGCTCACTAGAGTTCTTGAGAGATAAAAAGAGAGTATCTTGATTATAAACTACACCTCTACGCATCTTGTCCTAATAAAACTCGATCTTTAGTTGCTTCGTCGAAACTATCGCTTGAATCGGCACCTCGAGTGGATCGTTTTCGACATGGGAGAACGACTTCAAGAACTTGTTCTATCAAGCCTAAGAGCTTAAGGAGTGAATCTTTCAAGACCCGAAGGACCCTCTACAAAGGTTATTACACTAATCTAGTAGCTAAAACTCTAGTTAGTGTTGTTTAGTTTAGTGTTTGGGCTTATATTTTAGGATTTCAAGTGTGTAGTGCTCAAGATCTTTAATGTTTTTGATTCCGCAAAGCCGTAGTAGTCACGGAAAGGAGCACCATACACTTACACTGGTATCAGAGCCTACCAAAACACTTAACTAATTGAATAAATAAAGTTTAAAGTATCGAAACCGAAACAGTTCCGTATCGAAAATCTAGAATCCAAGTTTCTGTCCCAAATTTTTTTGATCTCTGAAAAATATTTTGCATATTGCAGAGAGATCCTTATACTAGTTTACCACTGTAGAAACACGAGACCACAATTCAAAAATTGGGCCGCAAAAAATTCCAAATTCCCGCAAATTGCGGCCAAGATTTGAGCTATGGTGTCGTGCTTCGAACAGTAGTTTGGTTACTTGGAATTAGGATTTTTGTAATACTTAATTTTGGCCCAGATTTCCTATAGTGTTATCTTTGTATTCGGGCTTCACGGAATGTTTCGAAGTCGAGATTTTAACGCCGTTTATTCGCCTTGTGTTTCTAAACGTCGACTAATTACTATACGTCGATTAGTAGGGATTGCACATATCTAGCATCTTGTTTGTTGCTGTTTGTGGATATAAAGTATTGGATCGTCGTGTTGAATGGCCGGAGGATGTGAGAAGAGTGTTCTTTTATTTTCATTCATGTATTTGTAAAGTGATGTAATATTCTTTTGTGGGGCACATCCGTGTTGAGATTGTAGTCACTGTTGTATTATTCATTTACTTTTCTTGCACCTATGATAGATCCAAGATGGGTTGCACAAACTACCGGGTTCTTGATGTGCCGAGTGACCACTCATCTCATTGAGAGAGGTTGCTTCACTTCGAGAATTTGGCGGGTAGTTTGTCGCACCAGTAGAGGTCTAGAGTGAGGGTTTTGGCTATTCATCACGGCCGTGGAATCCGTTTTTCATTCGAGGCTAAAACAAAACACGGAAATCCTAGTATAAGCTTTTGTTGTGATCTGTGATGACTATTATTGCGTGAGACGAATGGCTACTAGATTATATATAATAAATGTTGCTTATGTTTTGCACCCGCGCTAGTCCTACTCCCGCCCTTCCGTAAATTAAGTAACCTTACGGTAAAGATCCGGGGCCCTGTAGCGAATACGGATGGTATAGGCGCACGTTCTATTTTCATTTATTCTACAATGATAGGATTAAATGAGGGACCACATTAATTTTGACTAGTGCAAAGAAAACAAAACAGGGCCGTAAGTTAAGTAACCTTACGGTAAAGACCCGGGACCCTGTGGCGAATGCGGATGGCATAGGCGTACGTTCTATTTTCATTTATTCTACAATGATAAGGTTAAATGATGGGACCACGTTAATTTTGACTAGTGCAAAGAAAACAAACCAAAATCTTAAATCGTTCGAACAATTTAAAAGCCACTCGGTTTTCTTTAAAAACAACTTTTAAATGCGGAGCCTAAACCACTCCTTTAAAAGCTATCCAGGTTCTTTCGACTATATCAAGTTTATTACATTCACGGTTTTCGCCAAAACCAGCCGTAGCCCTCCGTCATTTCAGATGGATATCCACTAGTATTCAAGCTATATATTTTGACCTTTGCCAAGGTATAGTGATTGGTCGCTATTTAGACATTTGTCTGTAGCATACATAGATGCGTTAATTTACGACAGGTGTACAACCATTTTGGCCTTCATCAAGAGTTTATACGAATGGGTCCAGGTTAATCTGCATAGTGACGGGTAGAACTTGACTTGCGTCTTCTAATATTTTGGCCTTCGTCAAGGTCATAAGCGTTCGGGGCAAAAATCCACATCGGGAGTTTCAAAGGAAAAGAAAACTTGCTAGTTTTGCATACCATCCGGAGTGTGATGATTTTGGTAGGATTCCTTCAAAATTATTACACAACAATAGTTGGATCCTGATCCCACTGTGAGTAATTTTTATTACTCTTCGGGAGAGTTTTTCACTTTACGATCAATGCAACCTGTAGGTGTCTAGAAAGATGTTAGCGGGGCAAGACCTCCAGGGAAAAGTGGTGATTTAATTAAGGAATATCGCGAAAGCGTTATAAAACCTCTCTCGAAGTACCAACACTCGCATGGCCGAAAGGTTAAAACAAGAATTGTATAGTGCAATTAATCATAACTAATTCTTCTTTTATGATTTGAAGGAGGATTCGAGAAAATAGTGGAAGCTATCCAATTTAGATAAACTAACAACCAATCTAAACTTGCAAGAGCATCTATACTGAGTGTTTCTTCTCTCTCTCCTAATTGCAGCGACCAAAATGACCGGGCATAAGTTACTATTAGATAAAAATATATTGACGGAGCCAAATTATAAAAATTGGTTAAGAAATGTCAAGATGGCCATTACTTATGACAAGCTAGGCTACCTCCTTACTACTAAAGCCCCGCCGTCTCAGGTCCAGATTCCACCGTTGCGGATATTAAGATCCGTAAGATATGTGATATAGACAGTGCGAAAACCAAGTGCCTTATATTAGCCTCTATGGATAATGAACACCAGAGACGGCATGAGAAGATGGACTTAGCTTCCATCTTCCTCCATACCAAGAACTTATATGGAGAGCAATCTCGTATCGCAAGATACGAGAGCTCGAAGAAATTATTTCAGCCGAGGTTAGCTGTCGGAGCATCTGTTGGGGACCACGTCTTTAAGATGATATCTTTATTGAAGAGCCCGCGGACCTTGGGGCCACGTTGGAGAACGAGTTGTACACGGACTTGATTCTACAGTCGCTCCTCTCTATCTATGCCCAGTTTATATTGAACTTCAATATACATGCAAAGGAATTTACACTTCCAGAGCTCCTTAACATGTTGAGGAGTGCAGAAGGTATCCTAAAGAAATCAAGAGAGACACCTGCTCTGCTTATTGGGGAATCTTCTTCCTCTAGATCCAAGGCGAAAACCAGGGGGAAGAAGAAGAAAGCCCCCACCAAAGCCGAAAGGCGGCGTCACTAAGGTACAGGGGAAGGGCAAACCACAAGTTGGGGAACCAACAGTAGTGTTGGGGTCAAAATTTGCATCCCGGTTGACCAAGTCAAAGTTAAGGTCAACCCCAAGCCAGGTGGGTCCAAGCCCAGGTCAAGCGGGCCCAAGCCCAGGTCAAGCCCGCGACCAGCCTCCCCATGCCAACATAAAAAATCATGTAACAAATAATTTTGATGTAATTTTTTGTACATGAATGTAAGCAAAATGGGCATAAAACCAAATTTTTGTAAGCCCATGGCTTATGTGCAAAAAGAAATAGCACATGAGCCATGGGATGGGCAAAATGCCATTTTGTAAAGCCCGAGGGGCTATATGCAAATATGTAAGCCTATAAAAGGCAACATGCTGATGAATAAAAGAGAGGTTTTTCATTCCTCAAAAATTAGGGCCTGTGCCTCTTTCTCCTTCCTCAAGATTCTAAAACCTTTTCTTTCTTTTGAATTAAATCAAGAGTTTTACTCTTCCTTTTCCAAAACTAAATAGTTTTTCACCACAAAACTCACAAAGAGGAACTTGGATCTGCCATTAGATCTCAAAAAGGGAAGATCTTTAAGTCTCACCCCTTTCTCCAAGATCCGGCTAAACGACAGAAAGGAGGAGACCCATCTCCAGAAACCCCAATTTGGGGAAGAACTAGGGCTCAAGGGAAGAAGCCCTTCATCAGTTTCAAAACATCCTAGGAGTTTAACTCCTCACACACACACACATATATACACACACAAAATAATAAGTGCTCCTTTCTGGGAGTACAACTCCCATTGCAAGGACCAAGTCCCTTTTAGCGTCCAAAGCGCTAGCGCCTGAGCGCCCACGTGCTGACACGTGGGGCGCTAGCGCCCTTGCGCTCAGAGTGCTAGCGCCCAAAGCGCTAGCGCCCCACGTGTCAGCACACGGGCGCTCGGGCGCTCAGGCGCCCCACGTGTCAGCACGTGGGCGCTCGGGCGCTAGCGCTTTACCGCTGGCGCTCGGGCGCTAGCGCTTTACCGCTAGCACCCCACGTGTCCCCAAAACGCTAGCGTCCGAGCGCCCACGTGCTGACACGTGGGGCGCTAGCGCTAGCTCCCGAGCGCCCACGTGCTGACACGTGGGGCGCTAGCTCTCAGAGCGCTAGCATCCAAAGCGCTGTCGCTTTTTCCTACACATCCTTTGGATGCCCTTTCCCTCTTTTTTTATTTTATATATGTATATACACACACACATACTCCACGACACTGCACATTGAGTTCGTATGACCAGTTTAACCCGTTAATCGAAGGTTCCCTCGCTCCAAAGGCGAGGGGTAATTAACGGCAGCTTAGTCTGCGGCTGCCGGAGATTCGGATCCCCACAATCATTAAACCACGGCCTACCCTAGGCAGGGGGAATCTGTAATGCGCCTGACAAGCGCGCGCGTATTCCCATCTCAATGGGGTGACGAAAACACCCTATAAGTAGCAAAAGAGGAATACTTCTATTGTCAAAGGAAAGATCATTGGAAGGACTGCAGGGTTTGGAAAGCCAAGAATCAGGATTCGAAGCAAATTATGGGTTTGGATTTATGTGTGTTTATGATTGAAAACTGTTTGTCAATAAACTTTACTTTTGGGTATTAGATACCGGTCCAGGATCTCATATCTGTAATTCATTGCAGGCACCGAGAAGCTGTAGAGTTTTGAAGGCAAGTGATATGACCCCCAGGGTTGCTAACGGAGCGAGCGTGGATGCTTTTTCCGTAAGGGAATATCACATAGGATTGACAAGTGGAAACATTTTGATTTTGCGTAACTGTTTTTGTTTACTTAGTTTAACATGTAATATCATCTCTGTATCTTTACTCTTTAAAGAAGATTATGATTTTACATTTGTAAGCGATGTTAATATTCATCTTAATCATGATTTGATTGGATCTGGTACACTAGACAACAGTATATACGTATTAAATCAACACCAAGTTTTCAATGTTCATAACACACTTAAAAGAAAGACTCAAGAATTAAATCATGTTTTCTTATGGCATTGTAGACTAGGTCACATCAATGAAATACGGTCGACCAAATTACATAAAGAGAGATATTTGGATCCATTTGAATATCTATCTGATACAACTTGTCAATCATGTATCAAAAGAAAGATGAAAAAGACTCCATTCACTAGACACGGAGAAAGAACTACCGAGCTTTTAGAACTCATACACAACGACGTGTGTGGTCCAATGTCTATATATGCAAAAAGTGGTTATTCCTACTTCATTACTTTTACTGATGATTTCTCAAGATATGGACATGTATTCTTGATGAAACATAAATCCGAGACTTTCGAGAAATTCCAGGAATATAAGAATGAAGTGGAAAAACAAACAAGCAAAAATATCAAGTCACTTCGATTTGAACGGGATGGTGAATACTTGAGTGCCGAGTTCCTGGGATATTTAAAAAAGAATGGAATTTTCTCTCAGCCTACTCCTCCATACACACCCTAACACAACGGTGTATCGAAAAGATGGAACCACACCTTACTAGATATGGTGCGTTCTATAATGAGTAATGCTGAGTTACCGCGATTCTTCTGGAGTTATACATTAGAATCTGCTGCATATATTTTGAACAAAGTTCCGACTAAGACAATGCCTACCACTCCATATTAAATGTAGAGTGGGAAGAAACCCCTATTTTAAGTATCTTAAGATATGCGGATGTCCAGCTTTTGTCAAAAAGCAACATGCCGACAAGCTCGAGGTACGATCAGTATTATTGTGCAAGTTTGTGGGATATCCAAGGAATTTCAGGGGGTATCTTTTCTATTACGCAGAGGAACAAAAGGTTATTGTTTCTCGGCATGCCCACTTTCTGGAGACTCAATTTCTTGAAAAAGAAATAAGTGGGAGCGCAATAGAACTGAAAGAAATTCCAGAATCACAATCTATTACTGAAAGCTTGGTGGAACCCGAAGTTTCAAAAGAACCGGACGTACCTGCGTCACTCCGCAAATCTAGTAGGCAGTCTCATCTGCCCGAGAGATACTACGGTTTTCTCATAGACGGGGATAAAGAAGATTGCATTATCGATGATGATGAGCCAACTAGTTTCCAGCAGGTCTTTACGAGCAGAGACTCAGTAAAGTGGCTGGATGCAATGAGGTCCGAGATGGAATCCATGTACACCAACAAAGTTTGGACTTTAGACGTTGCACCTCCAGGGGAAAACCTGTAGGCTGCAAATGGATCTTCAAAAAGAAAATTGGTACAGATGGGCAGGTTGAACCCTATAAAATTAGACTTGTAGCAAAAGGTTTCCGTCAAAGACTTGGCTTGGATTATGATGAAATCTTTTCTCCAGTGGCTATGCTTAAATCCATTCGGATCCTGCTTGCTATTGCCGCCTTTCATGATTATGAAATTTGGCAGAGGAACATAAAGACCACTTTTCTGAATGGAAGTTTGGAAGAGTGTTTATATGGATCAGGTAGAGGGCTTCATAGACAGTGGAAGCAGCGAAAGAGTGTGCAAGTTGCTTAAATATATTTATGGATTAAAGCAGGTATCGCGGAGTTGGAACATCTGCTTTGATGAGACGGTCAAAGAATTTGACTTTATCAAAAATATAGATGAATCATGCATTTATAATAAAATTGTTGTAAGAACTGTGGTATTTTTCGTCTTATACACGAATGACATTCTATTGATAGAAAATGACATTCTTATACTAAATCGATCAAAAGCTTCTTGTCACAGAAGTTCTCCATGAAAGACCTGGGTGATGCCTCCTTCATTCTGTGGGTGATTGATATAAGAGAATGTTGGGACTTTCACAATTCAGCTACATTGACATCATACTAAAAAGATTTAAAATGGAAGATTCCAAGCGTGGTAATTTACCCGCTTGTCACGGGATCACCCTCTGCAAAAGAAGTCTCTCAAGACTGATTTGGAAAGGGATCGCATGAGTATTATACCCTATGCTTCTGCGGTAAGATCTATAATATATGCGATGTTATGTACCAGACCAGATGTTGCTTACGCACTAAGCGTGGTAAGCAGGTATTAGTCGAACCCAGGAGAGAAGCATCAGACAACAGTAAAGAACATTCTCAAGTATCTAAAAAAGATTAAGGAGATGTTCTTGTTATACGGCAGTAAAGACCTCCAGATCGAGGCCTTTGTTGATTCCAACTTCCTGAATGACAAGGATGACTTCAAATCCATATCGGGTTATATCTTCATCCTCAATAGAGAGGCAGTCTGTTGGAAGAGCTCCAAATAGGACACCGTTGCTGACTCGACAATGGAGGCATAGTATATCGCTGTATGTGATGCCGCAAAAGAAGCAGTCTGGATAAGAAAGTTCATTATAGAACTTCAGGTGGTTCCGTTCATTATTGACCCAATACCTTTGTATTGTGATAACAACGAGGCTATTGCTTTAGCGAAGGAACCACAGTCCCATCAGAGATCCATACATATCTTGAGACGGTATCACCTGATCAGAGAGATCGTGGATCGCCAGGAGATCGATATACGGAGAGTAGACACGGAGAACAACACTGCAGATCCACTCACAAAGGCCATCCCTCAGACGCGGTTCGAAAGGCTATTCAAGATGATAGGTCTGCGATACGCCAATACATGGCCTTAGTGCAAGTGAGAGATTGTTAGTGATATATGCCCTAGAGGTCATTATTGTATAGTACAGAATTGTATATTACATTTTGGAAGCTTGTGATATATACAGATATATAACAGTCTTGCTCAATATGATAGTATGCTATCTGGTTTGTATCTATCTTAACATGTGTATATGTTCTGTTAACGTATCGCTAATACATGTTGATAGAGCCTGTATGAATTTTGCTTGACTACCAGCGTTGTGATGGCAGTCGCATTAGTGGGGGCTGGGTAGTCTATAAGCACATTCTTAAACTTTTCCCTAGTCGTAAGATTATCAAGACCGAGCATCGATACTCCAGAGTAGACTAGTGTATACGTTTCTTATCCTCGTTAGGGAAGATGGCCGGTCCTACAGCCATTGGTATACGGTACCAAAGATAGTATACATGTGCTTATTAGGTTATGAGTTACACTGGACGGACTCGATGAGAACTGCTGGTTGGTATTATACCTATCGTCGGATAGCAATTCTCCGGTGATATGAGTTCAGATTAGTTCGATGGCTTGACATCACTATAGTCTCAAGTGCGTTTCCACTATACTTAGATTACTACCCTACCACGGTTTTAAAGAGTCATGCAAACATGTAGTAGTTGGGTGCAGTCCCGAAGCATTTGGAGGTAATAGGTGAAAGAAGGGATTCGTCTCTCCCGGTATTGGGGGTTGCTATTGCACTGTGTACGGTTGGACAATACAACAGGTTCCTGGCCATAGAAAGTAAGATTTATTGGTACGTCCACCAGTAGCTTCTTAGGTTGTATTAGGTTCCACACTGATACGGCTTGTCGCGCTATCAGATGACCAACGTTTACCATCTCTAGGCCCGATATGCGATACTCTTAGACGAACAGATCAGACTGTACGGAGAATGTTACCTATAGGCTCAGTAGGGTTTTCGGACGAGTTTTCTTGTCGATCTTCCTTTTGACAGATACCTGGGTAACTGTTACGTACAGCTAGTGGCACTGACGTACTTGTGGTTAAACTCAATGCCAATGTATTGTCGAGTCTTTAGAGTCTCACACAGAGGGTTTCCCGGTTCAGGCGAAACGGTGTAGTTTGCGTATTTCGATATGCTTAGGTGTTTGATTAAACACGTGTATTTATAGACGTGCTTTAATCGGATTATTTAGTAGTACCAGCAGGTTTGAAAGGCAGCCAGTTTTGATGCTAGTATTATATTGCTCTCTTTTGGGTATTTGTATTTTAACACGAATACGGTATTTATATGAATACGTGTATTTGTATGAATACGGGTATTTGTGTTTTTATACAAATATATGTATTTCCTTTTTAATATGAATACGCATATTTTGTATTTTCGGTATAAATACGGTATTCGTATTTTGATAGAAATACGGTATACGTATTTATTAGAAATACGGGTTTGGTATACTTAATTATATACATACAAGTATTTATATGTGTATGTATACCATGGTGAGGTGGCCTCTCTCTACACTCTTTCATATTCTCACATTTCTCGAGTTGTGTGGGCTTGTGACCCACACTGGTGAATCACAACCCACACTAGTGAGTCACAACCCTCTCATCCACTTGCTTGGATTTTAGCATGAAGAGATAAGAATTGAAGTGAGTGCAGGATTATTATGAAGATAGATATTTTCTTGAGTTGCCATCTTCATCTATTCTTCTTCTTTTTCCTCACTTGCTCACTAGAGTTCTTGAGAGATAAAAAGAGAGCATCTTGATTATAAACTACACTCCTAAGTATCTTGTCCTAGCAAGACTCGATCTTTAGTTGCTTCGTGAAAGCTATCGCTTGAATCGGCATTCTCGGATGAATCGTCTTCGACACGGATGAACGATTTTGAGAACTTGTTCCACCAACTCTAGGAGCTTAAAGAGTGAACCTTTCAAGACCCGAAGGACCGTCTACAAAGGTTGTTACATCAACTTAGTAGTTAAAACACTAGTTAGTGTTGTTTTGTTTAGTGTTTGGGCTTGTATTCTAAGGTTTCAAGTGTGTAGTGCTCAAGATTTTTAATGTTTTTAATTCCGTAAGGCCGTAGTAGTTACGGCAAGAAGCACCATACACTTACAAATATAGCCGCATAGAGTAAGTAGGCTTAAAGCCAAGCTCTCCCGGCAGAAAGTGAATCCATACAAGCTCACAAGTGGTATTCGCTATGAACCGGTACTCTAACTCGGTACTGGAGCGAGATACTATGCTTTGCTTTCTACTCTTCTAAGAGACCAAGTTATCTCCTACAAATACGCAACATCCTGTAGTAGATCTGCGATCGGATGGAAATCCGGCCCAATTTGCATCAGTGAAGCCGGCTACTCGAGAATGTCCATGATCCGAGTATAGTAAACCCTTCTTTGGAGCATTCTTCAAATAGCGAAGTATTTGAATCACCGCATCCTAATGAGCCACTCGAGGATCGGCCATGAATTGGCTTATAACGCTAATTGGGTATGAGATATCAGGTCGAATGATGGTGATGTAATTCAACTTACCGACCAACCGTCGATATCTTCCGGGATCTTCTACCGAGTTATCTTGTTCCGGAAGCGTTTTAGTATTAGGATCCATTGGAGCCTCTATGGGTTTGCATCCTGATATCCATGTTTCAGACAGCATATCAAGTACATGCTTCCGCTATGAGATATAGATGTCATCCTTCGACCTAGCAACTTCGATACCCAAAAAATATTTAAGAATACCAAGGTCCTTAGTCTAAAACTTTGTTTGAAGGTGATGCTTAAGCTGAGCAATACCAGTCATATCATTGTCAATAATCATTATATTATCGACATATACCACCAAAAGAATACGAAAGTCATTGGTGTTATTACGGTAGAACACCGAATGGTCATGTGCACACTGTCTGAGATCAAACGAAATAACTACCTCGGTAAATTTCCAAAACCACGCTCAAGGAGACCGTTTCAAGCCATACAATGACTTCTTCAATCGGCAAACTAGACCAAACCCCCGAGCAACAAAACCATATGGTTGCTCCATATAGACCTTCTCGACCAAAAATCCATTAAGAAACACATTCTTCATATCAAGCTGATGCAGTGGCTAACGATGGGTAGCCGTAAAAGCATAAGTAGACGAACAGAAGTTATCTAGGCACCGGAGAAAAAGTCTCCTCATAATCAATGCCGTAAGTCTGCAAATACCTTTTGGCAACCAAACGTGTTCCCAAGCAGGAAAGGGTCCCATCAGGGTGAAGCTTCACAGTGTATACCCAGCAGCACCCTACAGCCTTCTTCCAGCCGGAAGAGGAACCAGATCCCACGTCTAATTCACGCGGGAAAGCATCTCATCATCATAGTCTCGGTCCACTCTTTATGAGACAAAACATCAGAAAGGGACTTGGGTAGAGCATGAGAATTGAGGGAGGTGATAAATGCTCGATATGCCGAAGATGGTGAGAAGTGGCCACATGATAAGCTATAATATGAAAAGTGCAGCTCCGGGTGCCTTTCCATAAAGCAATAAGAAGATCAATGTCAGGCTCTGATGGAGTTGGAGTTCAAGAAGCTCGACAACAGGAGCCGGACGAGCAGCAGCTGGATGTTCCTTTCGAGCATAAACTCTCGTAACAAGTGATGGAGGGCCCAATGGCGAGGAATCGGGAATCAGTTCGTTAATAGGAACTGTTTGTGTGATTTCCAAAACAGAAGGTGGAGTATTAGCTGTCGCAGGTGGAGTGTCATCAGAAGCCAAAACATGCGAAATATCCAAGGGAAAATTACTATTCAAATCTAGCGATGCGTGTGTCTGAGCAAAGCAGGGGGTAGATTCATGAAAGGTTATATCAGCTGAGATAAACCGGCAGCGCAACAAAGAACTGGAACATCGATACCCTCTTTGAGTCCGAGAGTAACCAAGAAAAACACACTTGATGGTCTTATGGTCTAGTTTAGAGCCTCTCGATTGAATACCGTGAACAAAACACACATCCAAAGACCCTATGAAGTACATGAAATGTAATGACCGAGGGAAACAAAACAGAATGAGAAACTAGCCCATCTAATACAGACGAAGGCATACGGTTTATCAAGTAATTAGCTGTAAGTACCGCATCCCCCCATAATGCTTAGGCACCCGCATATAAAACAAGAGAGTATGAGTAATTTCCAAAAGGTGCCTATTTTTTCTTTCGGCCACTCATTTTGTTGATGAGTATAAGGGCAAAATAATTCGTGGATAATACCAATTTTCTCCATGTTTTCTCTAAAGGGTGCACTGAAATATTCCCGTGCATTATCGCTCCAGAGAGTACCAATGCTAACTCCAAATTGATTCTTGATTTCAGAGCAAAAGTTTTGGAAATAAGAAAATACCTCATTTCTAGATTTCATCAAATATAACCACGAGACTCGAGAAAATTCAATAATAAATGTAACGAAATAACGAAACCCCCTTGTGCAATAACTGGACATGGCCCCCAAACATCTGAATGCATTACTGAAAAGCATTGTTGACCCTTTTATTAACACGAGAGGGATAGCTTGAGCGATGATATTTACCCATCTCACATGTTTCATATTCTAGAGTAGATAAAGAACCAAGAGATGGAATTATCTTCTTTAATGTTTGTAAGGAAGGGCGACCAAAACGGCAATGAGCATCAAAGGCCGATATAGGGCCCGAGGTTGGATATGCTATATGGCGCGGGTGCTCGTCAAGATGGTACAACCCATCAACCTCCGTCCCGGTGCCAATCGTTCGAATCTTCCCAAGCTCCTGAAAAACATATCCTCCAGTGAAAAAAGTGGCACTACAATTCAATTGTCAATTCAGTTGACTAATAGAAAGCAGGTTGAAGGGAAATCGAGAAAGGTATAGAACAGAAGTCAGGGGCAATTGTGATGTAGCCACAACTGAACTCATTCCCTCTATAGAAAAGGTAGTACCATTTGCTAAAGTTATAAGGGTGAATTTAGATTTCTGCTTATAGGAAGACAATATGTTTGCTATCCTTTCATGTAATCAGTAGCTCCAGTATCAATAACCCAAGGACATGGAGTATGTGTCGGCGAGAGGCAAGATATATGATCATCTCTTGCCTTAATCAAATCGAGTGAGTGCAAAAGAAGACGAAGTCTCTGTAGTTCGTCATTTATCGATGCTCCTTCTAAAATAGGAGATGTAGCTGACGTTATCATCATAACTACTCATAAACACCAAAAGTGAAAATACTTCTTAATCGATCTATCGAACACATAATGGGGGTGACTTAAGCTTACCAGTTCCAACAACCAAATAACAAGAAGTGGATCTTCAAAGATCCAACCCAAAGAATCATAGTTGATCTCCTAAGATCTAACTACCGGTCTAATAATAATCTCCAACCTTCTAAATCTACAAGTTCAAAATCAATCACGATCTCCGATAGCAAAATAATGAGAATGAATAACGAGGTCATCACAAATAAGAATGATAATGAAGAGGTAATTAGTATCGTAGACGAGAAAATTCGAATGGATCCTTGAGGAAACAACTCTTGGAATCAAGGCAACTCTCGAAATAATGCTCGTATCTTCAAACGAACTTGAATCCACACACCAAAAGAAAGAGATCTCCTAAGATCTCACCCAAATACAACCAAGAATGCCAACCAACCAACTAAAAAAAGAAATCGACAAAGATTCCACCAAAAAGTCGTAATCGATCTCTCAAGATCCAATCAACGATCGATAACAACCATAACTAACATCTCAACGCAATCAAGCGAATCCGTTTATAGACTCCGACAACCCAATCGTCTCAATAACACAATCCATCGAGAAAATTAAATAAACTTCAGCTCGTAACATCATCATCAAATGAATTGACTTGAGCTCTTATTCCAAGTCAAAAGCGGGCCAAATCAAGCTCAAGACTCCATTGAGTCAATTTAGCGAACATCTTGAGAGCCTCAAGCCAAAAACGCCATTGAATCAATTTATCAAACACCTAGAGAGCCGTAATCCAACTCACATGAGATAGAGAAGAGGCAAATTGGTTGGTGTCGGCTTGGGAAGGAGACGTCGGCGAAAGAAGGGATCTATATGGTGATGGTTACTTATAGAAGTTTTCACAAATCAAATTTCACGGAACTTTGAGAACCAGGTGTCAATCCAAATGCTTCAGATACGAAATAAATATAGCATAAAGCATATAGAAATGCATTCTTACAAAGAAAAACTGAAATGTAAAAGAGCATACAAAGCTTAACAGTATACCCTCTACAATTACTTACTACGTAATTGTTGGAGATAGTGCCCTCGGAGTCAATTATTGGATCACAGGCACGTGATTGCAATGATTGAGGGAGGACCTGTCCCAGTAGGGCAGTCTTACTCAAGATGATAGTATGCTATCTGGTTTATCTTTATCATCGTGTACTGCTTTAGGTGATCTTACGAGTCGCTATTACACGTTGATAGAGCCCCTAGGATTCTTGCTTGACTACCAGCAGTATGAGGGCGATCATATACGTGAGAGCTGGAGTCTATAAGCACATCCTTAAATGGTCCCTAGTCGTGGGAGTTTCGAGACTGGGCATCGATACTCCATTAGTAGACTAGTGTATACAGTCGAGACCCCGACAAGGGGCGGTGGCCGGTCTCACAAGCCATTGGTGTCAGTTGGTTCACCTAAGATGTATACAGGTGCTCATTGGGTTATGAGTACACCAGACAGGACTCGCCGGGAACCTGCTAGTTGGGATTATACCAGACGTCAGATAGCAGTTCCCTGGTGACATGTGTACAGGTTAGTTCATCGACCTGAGATCGTCATTTGTCTCGTGTGAGTTCCCACTGTGCTTTGATTACTACCCTACCACGGCTCAAAGGAGTCGTGCAAACAGGTTTTAGTTGGGTACAGTCCCGAGCCACATGGAGGCAGTGAGCGGATCTGCAGGGGTTCGTCTCTCCCGGTATTGGGGGTGAGGTCGCGCTGTGTCTAGGAGAGCCATTACACAAAGCCCTCGGTCGAGACAGGAGATTTACTGGTAGGTATTCCAGTAGTATCTCAGGGTGTTCTGGGCTTCACTCCGACACGACTTGTACCGCTTTTGGGGGTCTGACTTTTACCAACCCCCTAGGCCCGCCATGCGATACTCATAGACGAACGGACCGGACTGTACGGATATTGTCACTGACAGGCTCAGTAGGGTGTCAGGATGAGTTCGCTCATCGACGTCCCTTTTGGTCAATAGCTGGTGGCCCGTCACGTATGGCTGATACCTCTGACGTGCTAGTGGTTAAATCCACAGCCATAGTATTGACGAGTCTTTAGAGTCCACCATACTCAGTTACTCAAGTTTCGGGCGAAACGCTGTAGAGGCCGTATGGAGATATGGCAGGGTTCGATCAGATACGTGCGGTATTGCACGGATCGTGATCGGACGGTTTTTACTAGCCGGCTTTGGCTTAAGCCGGATCCTAGTATTAGATAGTGTAGATTTTGTCTCTTTGCATTTATGTTCAGTGGGAATACAAATGCGGGCATGTATATGCAGTAGTGGGGTTTTCCTGTAATTTATTACGGGATCAGTTTTCTGAAGTTGCCAGTTTGCATTCCGTTCCGGCCGGTTTTCCTTTGTTCCTTCGCGGTCGGAGTTTCGATTGAGAGGGTGTTATTTGCAGTTTGCAAATAACATTTTGTGGAGGGGTTTTCTTGCATATGATGGCTTCATGATTTGACTAGTATCATGAGATCCTTTTTCTTTCTTATCATTTGCTTTTTGAGATTAGAAATGGATGTGAAGCTTGCTTTTGATGTGGTCACCACCCTTGATCTCCTACACTCACCTCCCTTGATGTTTTTGTTCTTTCCTCCACCATTTTTTTGGGGGCCGGCCACTTCATTGAGAGGGAGAAAGAGGTTTCATTTTGTATGAGGGACATTTGATTATTTCATTTTTGGCTTGCTCACAAAATCCTTCTCACCTCTCCAAAGTTCTTGATTCCTACTTCCATCCAAAGGCAACTTCAAACCCTCAAAGAGACAATGGCTACTACACTATTCTACAGCAAATCTTGGACGCGTCGGCTAGCCAACTTCGCGCCCGAGTTGCCTCAGTCCAGAGGTGGGAGCCCGTAAAAGTACCCGGCTACGTGGTGCCCTTTCCGACGAGGAGGCGACGACCGGAGATTCCGCGAGGAGATCGGAGTGGAGACGAAGACCGAAGGACACGGATCGCTCGGTATATCTCCCACCCCTTCTCTTGTTAGCTAGCATTAGGTTAATGGTCACGATCCGGGTATATTGTCCGCGGTAGCGCCGGTTAAAGTTAAGATAAAATTTTGATTCCGCATTTTTGCCTCGAGTAGAAGGCCGTGGCGCTGCCGTGGCGCAACATGGTATCAGAGCCACGCCATTAACCTAGTCTTGCTTGTACTAGTATGTTTAAAGCTTCGATCGAACAAAAATCCCAAAACCGCATTTTCATGTATATCAGTTTCTGTCGAAATTTTTTGGGCTCTAAAAATTTTTCAGGTAGTTGCAGAATGATGTGCAGGGTAGTATAAGAATTCTGGTAAAATTTGGTCGCCTGAATCCATCATCCCACCGCGGAACCGCGGCCAAAGCCATGCTTGGGCCGCGGTTCCGCCGCCACTTAGGCTCCTCACTGCACCAAATTTTTCCAGATTGTCTTACACTAGAAAATAGGGTTTCTGGAATATTATTTTTGGGCCCAGATTTCTTTATGTGCTACAGTAATGCTTGGGGCCCACTTGGTAAAATTTTGATCGATCGGATGTTTTAAACACATTAGTTCACAGTATTTACATTATATCTGCGACCGTGAATGTCACTCGATCGGTAAATCCAGTCTATCTGCTATAGCCCTTTTAGACGGATTTGCGAACGTGACATTCACGTTGATGTTCTGTGTTGTGCTGTGTTGTTGCGGATCGGTCGTGGGGATAGCCTGGATGCAATGTTAGTACAGTTTTGTTTTATATGTACATTTGATATTGCGGGGCGAGCGTCCGACATGTGGACTGCCGTCACTGCCTGTTTGTATTATTCTTTTGGGGCACGACCAGGTTGCGGTCGATGTACCCGTTGTATGTATATTTTACTTTCTGTACTAGGATTACCCCGCGGAGGGGTGCACGGATAGCCGGGTTCTAGAGGGCAACGAGCCCGCATCTCATGGCATTGAGACGGAGGGGGCTTTACTCTAGAATTGGCGGGCTGTTCGCCGCACTCGTAGGGGGTACAGGTTGGCCCAAGGAGGGGTGCCCAAGTTACCGGATTCCGTGAAGTGCTGGGTGGTCCATTCACATTGCTGAAGGGGGCTGCCTCGCTTCAGGTTTTGGCGGGTAACTTGCCGTGCCCGTAGGGGTCTAGGATTTTCATTGCACAAGCTATCCACACGACCAGGGGAACGTCGGGTTTCAGTAGCGGCTCTATGAAACCCGGGGATCCCAGATATCTGTATTGTTCTGTGATGCTGGTTACATTTCTGTGATGTTGCATTTTATCACGCCTTGAGCGAATATTATATATTGATATATATACTAGTAGATGTTGTATATGTTTTGCATCCGCGCTAGTCCAGTCCCCGCTCTGTCGTTAGTTAGCTAACCTAACGGGTGATGACGGGACCCAGTGGCGAATGCGGATGGCATATACGTACGTCATTATTTTCGTTCTTTATTGGTGTGATCAATTGATGGGACTGCATTGATTCGGATCAATGCAAGCTAAACAAACCTATTCTGATGTTGTTGGAACAATTTTTTCAAAAAGCTGTTATTGCAAGGGCGTTCTCTTTTGTTTTGCATCGTGGTATTCAGTTGGAATATCCTGCTTCTCAGTCGACGAGGCAAGGGCCGAGATCTCTTCACCGGGAGTGACCCCTTGGACAGAAGTTTGCGTCAGGGCAATAACTTCACTATAGTCGTTTACTTTTGCTTTGCATCGTGGTATTCGGTTGGAATATCCTGCACCTCATTCTACGGGGAAAGAGCCGAGATCCCTTCACCGGGAGTGACCTCTTTAGCAAAGGTTTTCGTCACTATAATTTTATAAAAAGTTATCCAGTTCCTTCAACGATATCAAGTTCATTACGTTAAAGGTTTTTCGCCAAAAACCAGCCGTAGCCCTCCGTCATTTCAGATTGGTATTGCTTAGTATTCGTGCTACGTATGTCGTGCTCAGCCGAGGCGTAGTGTACGGTAGCTCTGTAATGCTTTTCTGTCTTATGGATATGTGATTGGTTAGGACAGTCGTACGGTCATTTTCGCTCAGTCAAGGACTCGTGCGGGTGGGTCTAATGCAATCAAGATAATGATGGGTTGAACTTGACTAGGATCCTTTGATATGTTGGCTCAGTCAAGGTCACTTGGGTCCTAGGGGTAAAAACACACATCGGGAGTTTCTAAAGAAACTGAAACCTGCCAGGCATGCGCATACCTTCTGGAGTGTGGTGACGTGAGTGGATTCCGTCACGTTATCATGCGATAATAGTTGGATCCCGATTCCCACTGATGAGTTGGTTTACTCCTTGGGTGATCTCGGCTAATTCTTCTTTCAGGTTTGGGAAAGAATTAGACGTTACAGTGGGAGGTTTCCTGATTAGATAAAGTGATAACCATTCTGATCTAGGTTAGAGTGCACGCTGAGTGTTTCTTTTCTCTCTCTCTTTGGCAGCGACCATTGACCCGACCCTAGACTATGACTCAGTGACCAAGTTGACCGAACCTTCTTAACACTGGCTTTTGGATTGTCAGAGTTGCAGACCTCTTTGCCACTCATACTTTTACCCTTTTCTCCAGAACACCCCGTATTACTACAAACGTCCACTTCCATTGGACAAAACCATCGTATGGGTATATACGAACTCGAAGGAATTCGAGGATGGTTTCTGGCTCCGGAGAAAACGAATAGGACTATTCAGTTGTCTTTTCCTTTTACCTTCTCTCAGGTTGCGAGTACTCCTTGGTTTAGGAGATAGTACACCTATTACGCAAATTGGATAGTCTTCTTCCAAACCATAGGCAGGTGCCGACCGGTAGGGAATGAAGAAAACCAATTAGCCTAAACGGTGTACAGAAGGTATTAAGTTAAGACAAAGAAAGGGATTAGTAAGAGGGCAAAGTAAATTGCGACTGCTATTCACGACCAAACCAAGTATTTCTTCGCCAATCCTAAATCACTTTTGTATTTCTCCAGGACACTCCGTATCACTACGAAGATCCCAAGTTTATTGGATAATCCATCGTATGGTTATATACGAACTCGAAAGGAACTTGTTCCAGTTCGGGGATGGATCCTGGTTCAGGAGAAATAGGAATAAGTTTTATTCGGTTGTCTTTTATCTTCACCTTCTCTCGCATTGCGAGTGCTCCTAGGATTAGGACAGTACACCCATTATGCTTATTGGATAGTCTTCTTTCAAACCATAGGCTGGTGCCGAACGGTAGGGAAGGAAGAAAACCATTTGGCCTAAAGGGGTGTGCAGAAGGTAATGACTAAAGACATAAAAAAAGGGATTTGGAGAAGTGGCAAAGAATTATACGGTTACAGTTGTGAATCAGGATAATGAAAGAGGCATTACTAGGAATACCGGGATACCCCATCGAAACATTTCAATGTTTCAGTTTCACTGTGTATTGTTAAAAGAAAACTGATTTCCTAATTAGACACTTGCTCCAGGGTATGTATTTACCAAGTTTGATTCTCACATCTGTATGGTTTTACAGTTGATGAGTGGGAGTAAGTTATTGGGAATTAGGTGATTATCCTCATTACATCAGGATTCGTTGTAATTGGTGATATTTGAGAAAGTCACCTAGGTTGTTTGCCGGACGGCAAATATTTGGTTTTGAATATCCGTTGTTATGCACCAATTTCAAATTGATATATCTGTACGTCTATTTTTAAAGAGTGAGATATACCTTTTGAAATTATGTCTATGACATTTACCTATATCAGTGGATGGTTAGGTAAGGAGCATTGAACAGCGGTGTAATTCTTCTTAACCATAAGTACAGTTTTCAACCTACAACACACAGGGAATGAGTTATTAGACTCAGGGGACTTATACAGAGTATTATGTATTGTCCAGTGTCCATTAGGACAGAGGGGTAGGTACTCGTACTATATTCAGTTTACTTATGACTTCTCTAGTTTTAGACAGGTGTTTCGTAGAAACACAGGGTCTGAGTTTTGAGAAGTTATAAGTATAAGATTAAAGTAGAGAACCAGGTATTGCAAGTATCGGGATTCTTCAAGGTGATCGAAGATGTAGATACTTGTGGATGGTATTCAGTTGATAGTAATGAGAACTTGCTTCTCTTTCAGGTTACTCATAATTGGAAGCATTCCTAAGTTGAGTAACGCTGATCGGCCTTCTTCCATTTAGTTGACATGCACTGGAGACAGCTGCATGATTTGAATCTGGTTCAATTAAATCAGTGCCTCTGTTCCTGTATTGGATATAGAACAGTTCATATCTTGACATTGTTAAGGTACGGGGAGATGTCCGGCTTATGCTTAAAACAAGACTCCGGATGACTCAAGGCACGTTTCTGTAATGGCTGTTTGTGAGTTGACTCGGGCTATGACGAGGGTTGACTTTCTACCATCTGAAAGATCAATAGTGATATTGTTCTTGACTCGCCACATTTTTAAAAGAAATGGATTTTTTCAGAAAACAGTAGTGGGAGTATGGTAGAACTGGAAGTGATTCCAGAACCGCAAATGATTACTGAAGATTTGATAAGAACCTAAAGATTCAATCTGATTTGACATTCCATTGGCCACTCCGCAGATAAAGTGGGTAACCTCAGGCACCCGAGAGGTACTTCGGTATGCTCAAGGACGGTGACAGGGAGGTTCTTGTTTACCCAGACTTGCCATTGCTGTTGTTCCAGACTGTGAGACCCTGCAGGAGGATGAGTATAGCGTCATTCTAAACTGGCTTTAGGAGTGTACGTCTATATGACTCTGCCAGAGGGTTGTCGTAGTCAATGGGAGCAACGGAAGCATAGTGGGCAAGAGGCTTATGTCTATTTATAGACTAAAGCAGATATAGCGGAGATAAATCATCTATTTCTGATGTGACAGTCATAGGTTTGACTTCATCAGAATAGGGGATGGATCTGTTAAGAAGGTAGTAGAGTGTGATGTCCTGATATTAGGATGACATACACAGAGTAGGAAGTGATATTCCTATACTACGATCGGTTATACTTTAGTTGTCACACAGTAGTTTCTCCACACAGTACTTGGATATTATATCATACATTCTGGTTACTGGATCTATGGTTTTAGATCTAGATTTGGGTGGCTTCCCAATCTGGGTACTTAGACAGCATTCTATAAGTATTTAGAATGGACGACTCCTGGCACGGTAGTGTACCTGCAGGTGATGGAGTCACCCTCTCTAAAGGTGTCTTATGGACTAAAATAGAGAGGGATGTGCATGATTGGCAGATCACTTGCTTAGGCAATTGAGTCAACCATGAGATGTCAAGTACCACACCAGATGTTGTTCTTACAGTAGATGTAATAAGTTGATATTAATCCAATCCTGGAGAAACGATCGGAAGCAGCTTTAGAACATAAGTGAATGTTCTAGGGATTTGATAACGGCAGCCTCCTTTAGGAGACGGTTATCATTCCAGGCTTCCAAGGTGACCTGGATGGCAGAGTGGCTGTCAGAGTTATAGTTTTCCCTCTGACGAGGGGCAGTATTTTGGACAGGTGGTCCAGGGGGATACCGAGGGAGACATGGCGCAGGATACCGATTAAGTTCAGTTGACGATACAGTCTAAGAAGTTTGGATTTGGAGTTCATTTATGAGCTAGGTCCCATCAGACATCCAGACACATTCTAAGACAGGTATTGCTCATTTCGGGAGATAGCTTTCTCCGCGAACTTGAGATATAGAGAGACATAGAAAGAAACATCACAGCGGATCCACTCACTGAGGCTATTCCTCGAACGCAATAGTTTCGCAAACGAGCTTTGTGAGACTGACTAGTAGAGGAGTTGGGTGTTCGGTATCACACGGGCTGTGAGTATGCGACATCGCAATAATTAGCCTTGAGTGCAAGTGGGAGATTGTTGGAGATAGTGCCCTCAGAGTCAATTATTGGATCACAGGCACGTGATTGCAATGATTGAGGGAGGACCTGTCCCAGTAGGACAGTCTTACTCAAGATGATAGTATGCTATCTGGTTTATCTTTATTATCGTGTACTGCTTTAGGTGACCTTACGAGTCGCTATTACACGTTGATAGAGCCCCTAGGATTCTTGCTTGACTACCAGCAGTATGAGGGCGATCATATACGTGAGAGCTGGAGTCTATAAGCACATCCTTAAATGGTCCCTAGTCGTGGGAGTTTCGAGACTGGGCATCGATACTCCATTAGTAGACTAGTGTATACAGTCGAGACCCCGACGAGGGGCGGTGGCCGGTCTCATAAGCCATTAGTGTCAGTTGGTTCACCTAAGATGTATACAGGTGCTCATTGGGTTATGAGTACACCAGACAGGACTCGCCGGGAACCTGCTAGTTGGGATTATACCAGACGTCAGATAGCAGTTCCCTGGTGACATGTGTACAGGTTAGTTCATCGACCTGAGATCGTCATTTGTCTCGTGTGAGTTCCCACTGTGCTTTGATTACTACCCTACCACGGCTCAAAGGAGTCGTGCAAACAGGTTTTAGTTGGGTACAGTCCCGAGCCACATGGAGGCAGTGAGCGGATCTGCAGGGGTTCGTCTCTCCCGGTATTGGGGGTGAGGTCGCGCTGTGTCTAGAAGAGCCATTACACAAAGCCCTCGGCCGAGACAGGAGATTTACTGGTAGGTATTCCAGTAGTATCTCAGGGTGTTCTGGGCTTCACTCCGACACGACTTGTACCGCTTTTGGGGGTCTGACTTTTACCAACCCCCTAGGCCCGCCATGCGATACTCATAGACGAACGGACCGGACTGTACGGATATTGTCACTGACAGGCTCAGTAGGGTGTCAGGATGAGTTCGCTCATCGACGTCCCTTTTGGTCAATAGCTGGTGGCCCGTCATGTATGGCTGATACCTCTGACGTGCTAGTGGTTAAATCCACAGCCATAGTATTGACGAGTCTTTAGAGTCCACCACACTCAGTTACTCAAGTTTCGGGCGAAACGCTGTAGAAGCCGTATGGAGATATGGCAGGGTTCGATCAGATACGTGCGGTATTGCACGGATCGTAATCGGACGGTTTTTACTAGCCGGCTTTGGCTTAAGCCGGATCCTAGTATTAGATAGTGTAGATTTTGTCTCTTTGCATTTATGTTCAGTGGGAATACAAATGCGGGCATGTATATGCAGTAGTGGGGTTTTCCTGTAATTTATTACGGGATCAATTTTCTGAAGTTGCCAGTTTGCATTCCGTTCCGGCCGGTTTTCCTTTGTTCCTTCGCGGCCGGAGTTTCGATGGAGAGGGTGTTATTTGCAGTTTGCAAATAACATTTTGTGGAGGGGTTTTCTTGCATATGACAGCTTCATGATTTGACTAGTATCATGAGATCCTTTTTCTTTCTTATCATTTGCTTTTTGAGATTAGAAATGGATGTGAAGCTTGCTTTTGATGTGGTCACCACCCTTGATCTCCTACACTCACCTCCCTTGATGTTTTTGTTCTTTCCTCCACCATTTTTTTGGGGGGCCGGCCACTTCATTGAGAGGGAGAGAGAGCTTTCATTTTGTATGAGGGACATTTGATTATTTCATTTTTGGCTTGCTCACAAAATCCTTCTCACCTCTCCAAAGTTCTTGATTCCTACTTCCATCCAAAGGCAACTTCAAACCCTCAAAGAGACAATGGCTACTACACTATTCTACAGCAAATCTTGGACGCGTCGGCTAGCCAACTTCGCGCCCGAGTTGCCTCGGTCCAGAGGTGGGAGCCCGTAAAAGTACCCGGCTACGTGGTGCCCTTTCCGACGAGGAGGCGACGACCGGAGATTCCACGAGGAGATCGGAGTGGAGACGAAGACCGAAGGACACGGATCGCTCGGTATATCTCTCACCCCTTCTCTTGTTAGCTAGCATTAGGTTAATGGTCACGATCCGGGTATATTGTCCGCGGTAGCGCCGGTTAAAGTTAAGATAAAATTTTGATTCCGCATTTTGGCCTCGAGTAGAAGGCCGGGGCGCTGCCGTGGCGCAACAGTAATTTCCGGATAGCTTCGTCCGTTTTCAGAACTAAACCACGAATCGGAGTGTCAAAATGTAGACCTTCCATGTATGGAGCATAGATATTCAGCGCCGACCATCTGTATCGAGCCATCATGAAACACAAGTTGATTATTCAGTGTCCCGCTATTAGTATGTTGATGCATCATTATCCAATAACTTCATGATAAGGTTCTCATCACAGGGACATGCTCTTAGGAAAAATAATAAATTGAATTGTATCGCATGCAATTTGAATGCTACTACAATTGCAGTGGCTGATGCAAGATTGCAATGTCAACTCATGAGGATCGATACACCGCCATATAGGTTATATTGAGACAGATAGTGTTGTTAGTGTATATACCCTAGGGGCCATTATTGTATCATACTTGTATGTATATTACTTAATGGAAGCTTGGGATATTCACAGTTGTATATACAGTCTTGCTAAAAATGGTAGTATGCTACTTGGTTTGTATCTATTTTAATATGTGCATATGTTTCTTGTAACATATCACTTATACATATTAGTAGAGCTCATAGGATCTTTGCTTGATTACCAGCGTTGTGATGGCAGTCACACTAGTGGGGGCTGGGTAGTCTGTAAGCAACATCCTATACAGGTCCCTGGTCGTTGGATTATCGAGATAGGGCATCGATATTCCGGAGTAGACTAAGTGTGTACGCTTCTCATCCTAGTTGGGGAAATGGTCTGTCCCACAGCCATCAGTACGTCGTACTGGAGATAGTATACATGTGCTCGTTAGGTTACGGGTACACCGGACAGGACTCGCAGGAGAGCTGATTGGTTGGTATTATACCCGTCGTCAGTTAACAGTTCTCAGGTGACATGAGTACAGCATAGTCCGCAGACTTGACACTGCTACTTCGCCTCGAGTGTATCCCACTGTTCTTAGATTGCTACCCTACCACGGCTCAAAGGAGTCGTGCAAACAGATAGCAGTTGGGTGCAGTCCCGAGCACTTGAAGGCAGTAGTGGTTAGATAGGATTCGTCTCTCCCGGTATTGGGAGATGATATCGCACTGTGTCAGAGAGCCATTACGCAAAGTCCCTGGCCAGGGCAAGCGAGATATACTGGTAGGTTCCAGTAGATTCTCAGGGTGTAATGGGTGTCGCTCCGACACGACTTATACAACTATTAGGGGACTGACGCTTGCCGCCCCCTAGGCTTGATATGCGATAGTCTTAGACGAACAGACCGGACTGTACGGAGATTGTCACATCAGGCTCAGTGGGAGTTCGGATGATTTTCCTCATCGGCCTTCTTATCGACATCTACCTGGGGACCGTTACGTACAGCTAGTGCCGCTTGCGGTCTGTGGTTAAACCCACTGCCAGCGTAGTGTCGAGTCTTTAGAGTCCCACACAGAGAGTTTCCCTGCTCCAGGCGAAACGATATAGAGGTCGTATGGTTTTACGACAAGGGTTCGGAAGCATACGTGTGTTTACGAACGTACGACTTTTTCGGACAGTTTTTTCTAGTCGGTTTTGGTTTAAGCCAGATTCTAGTATCGGGTTACTGGATTTATACAGTCTAAAGTTTTTCCGTGTTTTCACGGATTGGAGGGGCGTTCTCGTAATTTGTTGGGAAACTTCTAGAAGAGTGGTGACTAAGGGGTTAAGGTGGCATTGCATTAAATGAGATTAGTGACTCATTTGTGTGATTCATCCAAGTCATTAATGCATCATAAATGCTTAATGACTCATGGAGATGAATCACTCATAGATATTTATGAAGCATGGTTGTTAATTCTATTATTTCATTTATGGATAAATAATAATGTTTCATATATATTATGATAAGATCATTATCTCATTTCATTCTCATCTTCACCTTCTCTCTCCTTAAGCTCACTCTCTCTTCAAACCCTAACCCTAACCTCTCATGAGTTGAGATCAAGGGTTAGCTAGACTAATACATCCATAACCTCACTCTATATCACCTAGGTAGCTTAGATTAGTACTTTAAGCAACCTAGTTATCTCAAGTTTGAGATTAAGCTTGGCATAGAAGCTTTCGGGTGGATCGTCTTTGATTCGAGAAGGCCGTTGAGGTGCCGATGTTCCAAGAAGCCTATGAGGAGTGGAGGACAGCGATGAAGACCCGAAGGACATGTAACGTGAGGTATAACTTCGAATCCGAGTAGTTAAACCTCTAGTTGATAGTTAGCAATGGTTTAGATAACGATTCATGCGCTCAAGTCCGTGTTACGAAGTTTTGATAATCGTTTTTCATATATTCCGCCTCCCCGCAAGTTCGTGGGGTGCGTGACATGGACTTACAGTGGTATCAGAGGCAACTAAACCATTACTAGCTTGTTAGCAACTAATTAGAAGTTTGATCGACGGAAAACACGAAAACGAAACACCCCGTACCCTAAGTTTCTGTTAATTTTAAAAGTGTCTGAAAAAATATTTGACATACCTTAAAATTCACAGCAGGGAATTTAATAAATTCTGGGAAAATACGAGCACACAAAACGACAAGACGGCCGCGAATCCGCCGCCGAGTCAACTCGGTTTTGACTCCGATTTTCTCTGTTATTCATTTTTTTGGGTGTATTGTTTTCCAGTATGTTCTGTTTCTACCCAGGTTACTTCAGTGCAGGTTTGCTTTTGGGGTAGACACGGAAAAGGGAAGTCGATCGATATTCTAAGTTATTTGCTAATTGGGTTTTTATCTGTAATGTTTAATGTGTTCGTAACCTCCCCTAACTACTAGTATGTCGGTTGGCAGGGGGTTGCACATTTCTGTAATGTTTACTGTTTGTGTATATGAACTGTATTGGACTGTTGTGATGATTAGCCGGGGTTTGAGATGGGTTTAATATTCATTCATTCGATGTAAATGTAATATGATGTAATATTCTTTTGCGGGGCACATCCAGGTTGCGGTTGTAGCCACCGTTGTATTATTTCTTTTTACTGTTTTTGCTCCTAAGATAGACCCAAGGTGGGGTGCACAAACTACCGGGTACGTTGAAGTGTTTAGTGGCCTACTCACGTTGTTGAGGGAGACCGCTTCACTTCGGATACTTGGCGGGTAGTTTGCCGTACCCGTAGGGGTCTAGGGTGGGGTAATGGCTATTCATCACAACTGTGTAATCCGTCTTTTATTGCAGGCTCAAAGCAAATGCGGATTGCTAGTAAATCCAATAAAGTTTATCTGTGATCTGGAATGCTTATTATTGCGTCTGACGAATGTACAATATCTATATATGATAGCTATTAGACGTCACTTATGTTTTACACCCGCGCTAGCCCAGCCCCCGCTCTGTCGTTAGTTAAGTAACCTAACGGGTGATGACGGGGCCCAGTGGCGAATGCGGATAGCATAAGAGGACGTGGTATTTTCGTTGTTTTCTGCAATGATATGATAAATGATGGGACGCATTATTATAATGCAAAGAAAATAAACCATAGTTTAATCGTTGGAACAAATTTAAAAAGAAACCACTCGGTTATTTTAAAAGATCAGAATTTTTAATTGCGGAGCTTTAACCACTCCTTTTAAAAAAGTATCAGGTTCCTTCGATTATATCAAGTTCACTACGTTCACGGTTTTGCCAAAACCATTCGTAGCCCTCCGTCATTTCATATAGATAGTCAATAGTATTCAAGCTGTGTTTGTTGACTAAAGTCAAAGCACAATGTTTGGTAGCTGTTGGATATTTATATGCAGCATAGATAGATGCGTTGGTTTGGAACAGTTGTATTACCTTGTTGACTAAAATCAAGGGTATGTGCGGGTGGGTTCAAATTAACCTGGATAATGACGGGTAGAACTTGACATGTGACTTATGATTTGTTGACTAAAGTCAAGGTCATAAGAGCATGGGGCAAAAATCCACATCGGGAATTTCTAAAGAAACTGAAATTTGCAGAGAGAGCATACCATTTTGGAGTTTGATGAATGTTGGTAGGATTCCTTCAACATTATCATACGGTGATATTTTGGATCACGATCCTACTGTGAGTACATACTACTTATCAGGAGATTCATCACTTAACGATCAATGCTATAAACCAAGTAGGTGTCGAGAAAAGTGTCAGCGGGGCTACGCCCCCAGAGAAAAGAGGTTATTTAATTAAGGAACTTCGCGAAAGCGTTGGAAAACCTCTCTCGAAGTATCGATACTGGCCTGGCTGAACGGTTAAGCAAGTATTGTACGGTGAGAATTGTCCTGACTAATTCTTCTTTTATGGTTTGAGGAAGGATTCGAGAAACAGTGGGAGCCATCCTGTTTAGATAAACTTAAAACCAATCTAAACTTGCAACAGTATCATGCTAAAATGTTTTCTTCTCTCTCTCTTAATTGCAGCGACCTTGTGACCACACCTAGGTTACATCTAGATAACAAATTGACTGAATCTGACTTATATGACTGGCAAAGGTCTGTCCAGATGTCCATTGGCTATAACAAGCTGGACCACCCTATTACTACTCAAGATCCCGCCGTCCCAGGTCCAGTTTCCACTGTCGCGGATATGGATATCCGTCAGACAAGGGAAAAAGATAAAGCGAAAGCTAAGTGCCTCGTGTTAGCTTCAGTTGATGGCGTATACCAGAAGCAGCACGAGAAGATGGACTTATTTTCCATCTTTCTCCATAATAAAGATTTATATGGAGAGCAATCTCATATCACTAGATATGAAACCTCGAACGAATTAATTCAAGCGAGATTGGCTGACGGGTCATCTGTAGGGGACAACGTCCTTACAATGACTAGCTGTATTGATGAGCTCCAAGACCTGGAGACCGCGTTGGGAAACGAGTCAGATACTGACTTGATTCTACAGTCTCTGTCTCTACCCTGAAGGAAACCAAGGAAGGAGAAGGAAAGAGAAAGGTAAAAGTTTCGGGACTGGATATAGTAAAAGAGAGACGTTTCTATTGTTACAAGAATGACCATTGGCAGAATGATTGCAGGGCTTTAGAAGCCAGTAACCAGGATACGAAGCATGTTGTGGCTTCAGCCTCAAGTGTGTTTGTTATTGAGAACTGTATGTCAGTTAACCCTACTTCCTGGGTATTGGATACCGGGTCAGGAACTCACATCTATAATTTATTACAGGCTCTGAGAAACCGTAGGGTTATCGGGATAGGTGATATGACCCTCACGGTTGCTAACGGAATGAGCATGAACGCTGAATCCGTAGGGGAATATCATCTTGGACTGACAACTGAGCAGATATTGATTCTGCGTAACTGTTTTTATATACCAGGTACGACTTGTAATATCATATCTGTACCCTTACTATCTAAGGAAGGATATGATTTTACTTTTACAAGAGATGTGGTTCACATCCTCCTAAATCAAGTTATGATTGGGTCAGGTACATTAGAAAACGGAATATACGTATTAAATCAAGCTCAGATTTTCAGTGTCCAGAACACACTTAAAAGAAAGTCTCCGGAAACAAATCAGGCTTTCTTATGGTATTGTAGACTAGGTCACATCAATGAGAGAAGGTTGACTAAGTTACATGGAGAAGGATATTTGAATCCGTTCGAATATCAATCTTATGCTGCTTGTGAATCTTGTCTCATGGGAAAGATGATAAAGACTCCGTTTACTGGACACGGAGTAAGAGCAAGCGAGCTCTTGGGACTCGTACACAGTGACGTGTGCGGTCCAATGTCTACACATGCGCGAGGTGGTTATTCCTACTTCATTACTTTTACGGATGATTTCTCTAGGTATGGATATATCTTCTTAATGAAGCATAAATCCGAGACCTTTGAGAAATTCCAAGAATACAAGAATGAAGTGGAAAAACAAACCGGCAAGAGTATCAAGACCCTGAGATCTGATCGAGGTGATGAATACTTAAGTGCCGAGTTCCTAGATTACTTAAAAGAGAATGAAATTCTCTCTCAGCTTACTCCTCCATACACACCACAACATAACGGTGTATCGGAGAGACGGAACCGAACCCTATTGGATATGGTACGTTCCATGATAAGTAACGCTGAGTTACCGCGATCATTCTGGGGATATGCACTAGAATCAGCTGCATATCTTTTGAACCGAGTTCCAACCAAGACTGTGCCTACCACACCATATCAGATGTGGAGTGGGAAGAAACCCTGTCTTAAGTATCTTAAGACATGGGGATGTCCAGCTTTTGTAAAAAAGCAGCATGCGGACAAGCTCGATGCACACTCAGTACAGTGTAAGTTTGTGGGATATCCAAAGAACTCCATGGGATATTGTTTCTATTACGCAGAGGAACAAAAGGTCTTTGTTTCTCAACATGCTCGCTTCTTGGAAACTGAATTTTTGGAAAATCAGAAGAGTGGGAGCGCAATAGAACTGGAAGAAATTCCAGAGCCACAAGCTATTACTAAAATTTTGGTAGAACAAGAAGGTTCAGGAGAACAGGACATCCCGACGCCACTCCGCAGGAGTAGTAGGCAATCTCATCCGCCCGAGAGATACTACGGTTTTCTCATAGACGGGGATAGAGAGGATTGCACTATTGATTATGATGAGCCTACAGCTTCCAGCAAGCCATTCAGAGCGGTGACTCAGTAAAATGGCTGGATGCAATGCGGACCGAAATGGAGTCCATATACACTAACAAAGTATGGACTTTGGACATTGCTCCTGATGGGGTAAAACCCGTAGGATGCAAATGGATCTTCAAAAAGAAGATTGGTGTAGAGAGACAGGTTGAAACCTATAAGGCTAGACTTGTTGCAAAGGGTTTCCGTCAAAGACCTGGTTTGGATTATGACGAAACTTTTTCTCCAGTGGCTATGCTTAAATCTATTCGGGTCCTTCTTGTTATTGCTGCCTTCCACGATTATGAAATCTGGCAGATGGACGTAAAGACGGCCTTTCTAAATGGTAATTTGGAAGAAAGCGTCTATAGGGATCAGCCAGAAGGATTTATTCAGAGTGGGAGCAACGGTAAAGTATGCAAGCTGCTTAAGTCCATTTATGGACTAAAACAGGCATCGCGGAGTTGGAACATCTGTTTTGATGATGCTCTCAAAGAATTTGACTTTATCAAAAATCCAGATGAACCATGCATATACAGTAAGATTGTAGGGAGAGCTGTAGTATTCCTCGTCTTGTACGTGGATGACATTCTCCTAATAGGAAATGATATTCGTATGTTACAGTCAGTCAAAAGATTCTTGTCACATAAATTCTCCATGAAAGACCTGGGTGATGCCACCTACATTCTGGAGATCCGGATCTATCGTGATAGATCAAAGAGGATATTGGGACTTTCACAGTCCAGGTACATAGACACCATAGTGAAGAGATTTAAAATAGATGATTCTAAGCGCGGTAACCTACCGGCTTGTCACGGAATCACCCTCTCCAAAGAGATGTCTCCCAAGACTGATTTGGAAAGGGATCGCATGTCGATTATACCCTACGCTTCTGCGGTAGGCTCTATAATGTATGCAATGTTATGTACCAAACCAGATGTAGCATACGCATTGAGCGTAGTAAGCCGGTATCAAGCAAACTCAGGTGAGAATCACTGGATAGCAGTAAAGAACATTCTCAAGTACCTAAGGAGGACTAAGGAGATGTTCTTGGTTTATGGCGGAAAAGACCTCCAGATGGAGGCATTTGCCGACTCCGGCTTCCAGAGTGACAAAGATGACTCCAAGTCCATGTCGGGTTATGTCTTTACCCTCAATGGAGGGACGGTCTGTTGGAAGAGTTCCAAGCAGGAGACCGTTGCTGACTCAACAATGGAAGCGGAGTACATAGCTGCTTGCGATGCCGCAAAAGAAGCTGTCTGGATGAAGAAGTTCCTCACAGAACTTCAGGTGGTTCCTTCCAGTGTTGATCCAATACCTCTATATTGTGACAACAACGGCGCTATAGCTTTAGCGAAGGAACCCAGGTCCCATCAGAAGTCCAGACACATCTTAAGACGGTATCACCTGATCAGGGAGATCGTAGATTGCCGGAAGATCGAGGTGAAGAGAGTAGAGACGGAGAATAATATTGCTGATCCATTCACAAAGGCCCTTCCTCAGACGCAGTTCGAGAGGCTATTCGAGATGATAGGTCTGCGATATACCAGCTCATGGCCCTAGTGCAAGTGGGAGATTGTTAGTGTATATGCCCTAGGGGCCATTATTGTATCATACTTGTATGTATATTACTTAATGGAAGCTTGGGATATTCACAGTTGTATATACAGTCTTGCTAAAAATGGTAGTATGCTACTTGGTTTGTATCTACTTTAATATGTGCATATGTTTCTTGTAACGTATCACTTATACATATTAGTAGAACCCATAGGATCTTTGCTTGATTACCAGCGTTGTGATGGCAGTCACACTAGTGGGGGCTGGATAGTCTGTAAGCAACATCCTATACAGGTCCCTGGTCGTTGGATTATCGAGATAGGGCATCGATATTCCGGAGTAGACTAAGTGTGTACGCTTCTCATCCTAGTTGGGGAAATGGTCTGTCCCACAGCCATCAGTACGTCGTACTGGAGATAGTATACAGGTGCTCGTTAGGTTACGGGTACACCGGACAGGACTCGCAGGGGAACTGATTGGTTGGTATTATACCCGTCGTCAGTTAACAGTTCCCAGGTGACATGAGTACAACATAGTCCGCAGACTTGACACTGCTACTTCGTCTCGAGTGTGTCCCACTGTTCTTAGATTGCTACCCTACCACGGCTCAAAGGAGTCGTGCAAACAGGTAGCAGTTGGGTGCAGTCCCGAGCACTTGGAGGCAGTAGTGGTTAGATAGGATTCGTCTCTCCCGGTATTGGGAGATGATATCGCACTGTGTCAGAGAGCCATTACGCAAAGTCCCTGGCCAGGGCAAGCGAGATATACTGGTAGGTTCCAGTAGATTCTCAGGGTGTAATGGGTTTCGCTCCGACACGACTTATACCGCTATTAGGGGACTGATGCTTGCCGCCCCCTAGGCTTGATATGCGATAATCTTAGACGAACAGACCGGACTGTACGGAGATTGTCACATCAGGCTCAGTGGGAGTTCGGATGATTTTCCTCATCGGCCTTCTTATCGATATCTACCTGGGGACCGTTACGTACAGGTAGTGCCGCTTGCGGTCTGTGGTTAAACTCACTGCCAGCATAGTGTCGAGTGTTTAGAGTCCCACACAGAGAGTTTCCTTGCTCCAGGCGAAACGATATAGAGGTCGTATGGTTTTACGATAAGGGTTCGGACGCATACGTGTGTTTACGCACGTACGACTTTTTCGGACAGTTTTTTCTAGTCGGCTTTGGTTTAAGCCAGATTCTAGTATCGGGTTACTGGATTTATACAGTCTAAAGTTTTTCCGTGTTTTCACGGATTGGAGGGGCGTTCTCGTAATTTGTCGGGAAGCTTCTAGAATAGTGGTGACTAAGAGGTTAAGGTGGCATTGCATTAAATGAGATTAGTGACTCATTTGTGTGATTCATCCAAGTCATTAATGCATCATAAATGCTTAATGACTCATGGAGATGAATCACTCATAGATATTTATGAAGCATGGTTGTTAATTCTATTATTTCATTTATGGATAAATAATAATGCTTCATATATATTATGATAAGATCATTATCTCATTTCATTCTCATCTTCACCTTCTCTCTCCTCAAACTCACTCTCTCTTCAAACCCTAACCCTAACCTCTCATGAGTTGAGATCAAGGGTTAGCTAGACTAATACATCCATAACCTCACTCTATATCACCTAGGTAGCTTAGATTAGCACTTTAAGCAACCTAGTTATCTCAAGTTTGAGATTAAGCTTGGCATAGGAGCTTTCGGGTGGATCGTCTTTGATTCGAGGAGGCCGTTGAGGTGCCGATGTTCAAAGGAGCCTACGAGGAGTGGAGGACAGCGATGAAGACCCGAAGGACATGTAACGTGAGGTATAACTTCGAATCTGAGTAGTTAAATCTCAAGTTGATAGTTAGCAATGGTTTAGATAACGATTCATGCGCTCAAGTCCGTATTACGAAGTTTTGATAATCGTTTTTCATATATTCCGCCTCCCCGCAAGTTCGTGGGGTGCGTGACATGGACTTACAAGTGTATGGCAAGTGTTCTGCACATATATAAGTTTTTAACTGAAAACTTGCTCAAATATGGATCCCGACTAAGAAAAGGGAGCTTTTTTCTTCATTATGAGTTCTTTTTGCTTGCTTTGGTAATGGGCATGTATTTCAATAGATTTCAGAACCGCAATTCCCTCAATGAGGTTAAAATTCTAATTTAGTAGCTTGGTATGCGCAAAGCATTTGTAATAAAGATGGAACAGCTGCAAACTTTTGTGGGTTTGCATTACAACTGAAAAGATAACCTCAAATAGAAGAAGAGAGTCAAGCAAATTAGTGCTTACTCTTTGCAGACATAGGTTAAATCCCTGAACTGAAAGTGAACTTTTTTGGGAAGTATCAGCCTTGTGGCCAATTTATGGCTACGAGTAACAATGAATTTCAGAAATCCTCTGACAGTGAATTTCTCCACATGATAAGCATGCTCAAACTTCTCAGTGAATTGTGAATTTGGACATAGATCTACTGTATGGAAATTTAATATTTTCCAACATGTGTGATCAAGTGAAGCTTTGTACCAAGAATTGCACACAAAAGGAACACCCAAAGAAAGGCCATCGAGACTCAATCTCCTAAACACACCCACCAAGCAGTCAATTGGCAAGTCCTCCCATTTTCCTCCACCATTAACTTGCTCTTCATCTAATGGATCTTCACTTACACTGCTCTCTTTTTCTTTCTTAAACCTGAATGCGTGATGTATGCAAGATGACATTAATTTCAACTTCTGGAAGAAACATAAATTGTTTGCTGTTATCCTAGAACAAATGTCCAAGGATGGTACTGCAATCAAATGACTACTATTGATGATAATACCTTCATTTGCGGTTATCATGATCGAATATGAAGCAGTCATTATCTAAGGAATTTTCTATGTAAAAATATTTTGGATTTAGAGCACAGGATTCATAAAAAAAATTCTGATAACACTTTATGATTGACCGAGAATCCAATGTTAACCCTCTCTTAATCAAAGCCAAGTTCTGAGGTTCATGGTAAAGATAACTATGAACAAGAGAGGAGCATTCTGTAATCCTAAAGGGCAAGTTGCCTTAGTCGGTTTCTTCTAAACTATACTAGATTTCCAGAGAGATCTAGGAGAACAGATAAAATTATGATTATTTATCAAATAATGAATAACATTTAAATCCGAAGCAAATAAAGCCAAGAGACAAATAAAACATATTTTAATAGTGCCTCGATAAAAATTAAAGAAAGATAAGTTAGCCACGTGAACCACTCAGAAGGAAGCACTACAAGCAATACTTATGTAAAGCATGCTACCGAACTAATAAACTAGACCGATGAATAAACTAAACTAAGCATGCTGCCGAACTAATAAACTACGGGGTATTGGTTACATTTGAGGATCTCAATGAGACTGGATGATTCTACCCAGTTGCACTTCCCAAATGCTGAGCAAGCCAAGGCACTGGGTCCTACATAAGGCATTATTTGACTCATCGATGATGTGATTGAAGCGGATTGTGGTGTTCATCTCAAGGTGAAGTGAATGACAGTGACGAAATGATTCTCAACCAAGAATAAAAAAGTCGGTGTTCTAAATGTCGGCCTATATCGCCAAGATGTCGGTGACATGTCGGTTTTGGGAAGCAAACGAAACAGATATGCAGAATTATTAAAGTTATCGATATTTTGGAAATGTCGGCCGGCATTTCGTGATTTCGGTCAACATGTCGTGATGTCGGCGTTTTACCCAATATTTACCGATACGTGGAAAAAATTTAGGTAATTTTCTTTTGGGTTTTGGGTTTTCGACTTTGTACATTAAGTAATTAAGCCGGTCCATTGCAAAAATAAAAAAACAAAAGATATCGCTATTGCCTATGACCGTTCGTTTAATAAGCGATCACTCTACCACTGAGTTATTGAGAAAGATATAAATTTAATAAAACTAAAATTTTGAATATGTTAATATTTTTTCAAAAAATAAGTTATATAAATGATGTTTACATCACAAAAATATAGAACCCGATATTTGATAAAACCACTCGACATTTCAGGATATCTGATATCCGACATCAAAATTTTCGGACCGACACGACACCGACATCCTAAATTTAGAACACTGGCATTCTTGAATCGAGGTGCTTCAAAATCTTCTAACAAAGATGCGTCAAATAGTTTCTGATATAAGTGGTTGTTGTAGAGTGATGTGGGCGACTATTAGGAGCATTTTATTAGTCAGATTCTTGCAACCTACAATATTGAAATTTGCTTGTTTCCACACTTTTCATAGCCATCCCTCAACTCAATATACTTAAAGCCTATTGACCAGGAGTAAGTATGAGCTTTATCTTTTTTTCCTTATAATATTTTTTTTGTCACCCTATAGTTTATACTTGGATGATGTTTTGTTATGATTCTATTATAGAAACAATATGCGACTTCGCCTAACTATTTCCTCCCGACATTACGTTCCCAACGTAAAGTAACATGTACATGATATCCACCACATGATCTTGCAGTTGCCATTGATATCACATATGCCTTTTGTATATCGAAAACAGTAGGTTGACTGACTTTTGAGGATTCAATCACATACATGTCATCTTTATTCTTTCAAAATTGAATTGTACACCTATACAATTTAGTGTTAAAAACATCTAGACTAAAGACCTAACTTGAACTCTCTCAAAAAGAAAATACCAATATTCTTCCTTTCTAAAGGGTTTGTGTTTAAACATAAAACTATTTCCCACCGGCCTCTTCTAACTACAAAGTTTTGTTGATTGATGTCCTCTCTACTTGCACCTAATGATTTCACATTAACCTTTTGTATAGTAAAAATCGTACATTGATCAAGATTTGAGCTTCAACAAACATACAAATACAGTTTGCAAATTTTAGTTTCTCCATTGGATAATATACTGTATACCTACATAACTTAGCAGCAGGGGGGGGGGGACTTATACCATAGGCCTAACCTTAACTCCTCTCTAAAGAGTTTGACTGAGTTTTTTTCCTTTGGGAACCGGCCTGCAAGCCTAACACCCAAGCGCACAAAACACACACCCCAGGAACCCACAAATTTGCCCCGAAAGCGTTAAATTGTGGCTACTTCCCCTCTTGGGATCGAATCCCGCACTCTTCCCAGAAGAGGAAGTGCGGTAAGCTTTTGCTCATTGGTAGTTCGACTGTGTTGAAGCTAAACTTGAAGGTGATTGTAAGAAATTACACCATGCCATTAGAAAAGATGCATACTTTTGATAGAATGTGCATGCGATCATAAAATGCTGGGGTTAGGAGTTGATCGTTTTCAATGGGGAATTTTATCAAACACCTAGAGAGCCAAAATTTTCAAAAAAACTCAAGTGAAAATATTAGGGCATAAAAACCATGGGAAGAGAAATCACCATTTAGGGCTTCGATAAGCGAGATCGTTACTGGTGTCGGAATCATCCATGACAAGTATTAGGGCGGAACAAATTCCAGCGTCGTAGCAATTGGAGATGAAAATGCCCCCAAAAATGTCTTTAACCATGAGATAAAAGACGGGTTATGGCAAATTAGGCCGATGCGCAGCCCAACATCTTAGACTTAGGCCCAACAACTTTCAAAATCTTCAAATCCAAAAGATACATAGGGCCTGCTAGTTTGGTGGGGTTCGCAAAATCACGAGTACTTGCTTTTGATTTTAGCTGAGAGTTAAAACTTTTGAAATCCTAATTACATTCGAAATAGGAGGTTTTTGGATGGAGTTAGGACTGGAATTTGTCATATCAAGCAGGCTTTATTTTATTTTTTTTTAAATTGCTTCTCTTAACTCTCCTATTTTCCTTCATTTTAATTTATGAACCCCTAATTTTTTATTTAATGCCCTATGAAACACAAACTTCAAACTCCTAATTTTAAGTACAAATAAATATTCCTAAAGGAACACTGGAATCCGAACTCTTCACTTATTTATATGCAAAACTTCCAATTTCTTTATAAAATAAAAACTCCAATGATACAAACAAGCTTATATATATCTATATCTATCTACTATTGCCGTAATGTTATACCAAAAAATTTGGTGTAAAAAATCAAATCAAATTTTATTATACGAATAAAATTTCAAAAAAAAAAACAATATTTTCAAGATTAATAAGCTATTGCATTTGTCACTTTAATTTTTAGGGAAATCATCATTCGAATTTATAATAAGAAATCAAATAAAATTTTGGTATGGACTAAACTATTTTAACCATAAACTAAAACGCTAGTTTCTAAAACTAAAATCAAATCTTTTTAGAAAAATAACAATTACTGCATTTGTTATGCTCTTGTATAATATGAATTATCACAGTCCTTATTGATATGATTTTTTTTAAAAATAAGTTTATTTTTCTTGGTATTTAAATTTTTATGAAAATACCATATTCTATATATTCTATGTATATAGCACGGGCAATAAGCTAGTTTGGTCTGGACAGAATCTAACCGTATTTTAAACAACCGACGGGCACATGTGACTGTGGGTCCATAAAACAACAAACTCTTTGTCTTATTTCATTCATCTCCAAAAATAAAGTTAAAAAAAGCAAAAAATAAAAATAAAATTTGCATGAGTAAATGCATTTTCTCCCCAATCTCTTCCTATTTTCTTGAAATTTTCCAATTTCTCCCTCAAATTTGCAGCTTTTTGAAAAATTCCGCCTTCAATGGAACTCATCGCCTACGACACCGAAGCCGACGACGTCGACGAAGATCCCGCCACCGTCGACATCGAAGAACCGCCCCCAAATCAAACCCTAACCCTAAATTTCCCCCATTTCGAAGCTCGAACTCGCGTCTACAACTTCGATGGCCTCGGCAATTACCACTCGATACAATGGGATCTCTCCGATCCCAACCCCATCCCCAATTCCCCTCAGTTCAATTGGTACCACGTCGAGCTCCCCAAAACCAACCAGAGGCTCTCGATCTCCGCCCAAACCCTAATCAGCGCCCTCTGCCCCCCATTGACGCTTCAGGATATCCTAACCCTAGCCAGCAACGGACCCTTCTGTGGAAATGTGAATGGGGCATTGATCTTTAGGGTCAATTCTTCTGGGCCTGCGATGAGCGGCTTCACGCTGAGGATTGCGGCTAGGGTTACGGAGAGTTCGGTGATCACTGTTTCGTTGGGGAGGGTCCCGAGGCTGGGGTTTTCGGGGGCGAGGAAAAAGAGCTTGCTTTCAGAGATTCCGATAGTTGATGATGATGATGAAGTGGTTGGGAGGTCGAGGGGGGTTGTGATCGGGGAGAATTTGTTGGAGTCGTTGCTTACTATGAATCATTCGGAGGAGGCGGATCATCCGGTGCCCAAGAGGGTTTCGGATTTATTGTTGCATATTGTGGATACTCATGTGGATCATGTTCAGGATATCGTCACGAGGATGGAGATGGAGTTGGATTCGGTCGAACTTGAATTGGATAGAGGTAAAAGCTCTAGTCTTGGATGCTTATGGTTGCCTATAGTTGAATCTTTTTTGCATCGCTAATGTGTTTCAGTTGAAATTTTGAGCTGTATATATTGATGGAAGCGAATGCCAAAATATATTCAGCGAACCTTTATGGTTGGAAGTTAATGCCAAAGAGGCAGCATATGCAATTTCTGCTATATAAAGTGAATGGTAGAAGACAAATATGAAATACATGAATTTTTTTTGGAAGAGAACATAAAAAAAACTTATGATAATTTACATGGCTGGGAGTTGTAGGGAAGGATGGCTACACAATAGCTACATTAGATAGCAGAAGACATCGCATTTCATTCACCATTGTCAGCATTGTGGCTTGAGAATGTAGGTTGGGGTTTGAATCATGCCTTAACAGAGATTTTCTTAGCAATCAGTTTCAATTCTGGAATTCTCTGATGACAACTGACTTGAAAGTCAATCAGTGTGTATCAAAGTAAAATGTATTTTAAGGGCAAACAATCTAAATCAAATGAAGGAGTTAAAGGCTAATGTAAGATGATTTTCTATCAAATATGTTAGAAATGCTTGTTAACTAGATAGATAGACAAATGTAGATGGTTTTCCCTTTTGCAACTTTTGTTTCCAAACAAAGGACATTTTCTTTTCAAAATGCTATATTTGGCATTCACAAAGAACCTCAACTGTGTAATGGTTTTATTTGGTATCTAATTTAGTTTATGTTTTAATGACTTAGTAGGGAAGTTGAAAGTTATGCAAAGGAATGCATGCTAACTTATCAAAATAATATCATGATCAGAAGTTAACATTAGTATCGTGTAAGTGTTTATTTATATCGATGTTTCAAACTATTAATCTACCGTATTTTTAAACCGCACCCCCACCAAAATAAATAAATAAATAATTCTAAAGTAACCTACCCCTTCTCATGCCTCGTAGCATAGTTTTTTTTATATTCGATCCACATGTTATGGAATTTTGTAGTTAGGTAGCCTTGAATTTAAACTGTTTCAAACGTGACTGAGCTAGCTCAGCGCATACGAACCAGCCTAAGCTCTAGGTACAAATGGAAGCTTTCAAACCTGAGATGGGTTCAAGATGAAGTATATGGAGGAGTGTTATTATAATAAATTCCATTCTATTCATCAAGTTGCTGAAATTCACTATTATAGCTTTGACCGTGGAATTGTGTGCATATGATGACACTCTTTGCTGAAAATGCTTAATATCTTTTTATAATGGCTACTGACTGGAATATATGCATCAAATGGTATTCATACAGAAATACTTACATACCCACATAGTTGCACGAAGCGGGGGCGGGGAATCACGAAAACCTAAAAGAATCTTATGTTAAGAGCGTCGGGAGAACGCTTTATATATATATATATATATATATAGAGAGAGAGAGAGAGAGAGAGAGAGAGAGAGAGAGGCCCTAGGAGGCTTTTTCATTAGGGGGCATAAAAAATATATAGCCTCTGCGATTTTTTCAACGATCAGCATCCATCATCATCATCTTTATCATATAAGATGTGGATACACCAAATTTTGTGCGATTCCACCACTTTTTTACCGTTGAATTAGCAATGTAAAAAGTTCTATTGTCGGTAAACCGTTAACTTTGCATCCACTAAATCAGCGGTGAAAAAGTGACAAAATCACATGAAATTTGGTGTATCCACATCTAACAGGATAAAGATGATGATGATGGGTACCGATCGTCGAAAAAAATCGTGGAGGGTATATTTTTTCGACGCCATAGAAGGAAATTCCCTCCTATGACACCTTTCCTCCATTTTATATATATATATATATATATATATATATATATATATATAATGCCATAAAATTATAAAATTGCACCATGAATTGATTAATTACAAAGCCTAGAATAATTCATTATGATATTAGTCCAATATTTCATTAAAAGCCAAGAAGCTGTAGAGACAATAACCCAGCCGAAGAGCTTCGAAACTGAATCGAGATTCTGTTGTATGAGAGTCGAGATTCTGTTTCAAATATCAGGAAGAATCGCCGATTCGAGGTTCCGAAGCGGGATTCGTTATATACCCCCAAGGTTCTTGCAACCAAGATACCTAGTACCCACCCTGTAAGATATTGTAACCCACCTTATATGCAAACATTCCAGATTTATCCACTTGGCCATAATTGTATAGCAAACTCGATGGCATCCTGCAATTTCCTCCATATATTCCCTCGTATTTTGTCAATAAGACCTAGCAAGTGCAGTCTACCAATTCTCCGTAACATTTCTTTTGTCTTCTCTTTTGTGGTTTACCACTAAAGTTAATACAGCACATTTCTATTAAAGATAGTATATTAGTATATAACTTTGAATGCAACCTTCTTCAGGTTAGCTTTAAGCTTTAGATTCGAAGTCATGATTTGACATGTCAAATCATCCCAGTTAGTTCAGCAGTGCAAGACGTTAATCTTTGTGAAATTAGTGTTTCTGTCTTCATATTTGCATGAGAACAATACTTACTCCTATAGAGACCAATCCAACAAAATGTAATATATCCAACATTATATGTTACTTCAGAATCTTATATGCCACCTAACTGGAGTAAAAACGATGAATAGTAATTGAAATGACCACTCACACTATTTCGGACGATTCTCGTGACATTCTATCTGAATGAAGCATTTCCTTTTAAATGTAGCCGGTTCCACGCTGAAGAAACAGATGTTGGACGATCGAAGATTTCCTAAGATGCATCTGAATTTGCAGCGCCTTCTGCAGGCAAGTATATTCATCTGCATAATTTATTATGTAGCTAGATGACTTCTCACGAAGTTTTTATTATATGTGGTATTTTCCTGTAATGAGTGTGACTTAACATTTAAGTGGATCACGTGAAAAGATTATAATACATTCTTTATGAATCATTTCTGTACTCCTATGCTTAAATGGGTTGCAAAATGCAGGTAGTTGCTCATGGTGAGCAAGTATTTCCACGCGTCAAAGAGAAATGTGCAACCAAAAATTGGTTTTCAAGCGAGGACATTGTGGCGTTTGAAGAATTGATAGGCCGCCTTAGAAGGCTTAAGGAGAACTTGGGGTTCATAGTAAATAGGGTAACTGCGGTTCAAGCTGGCCTTGATAGCTGGCAGGCCGAGCAAATAAACAGGAAACTGTATTATCTTTCTTTTCTTTCAATGATCTTTCTTCCATTATCTATTGTCACAGGAGGTAAATTCTTCTTCTTTGCATAAATACTCCCAACTTAAGGCCGTATAGCAGAGATACCCTTTCTTTTCAAAATCTGCCCCCCTTCGATTTTAACTAATATTATTAGTTTTGTTAAAATCAAAATTTTATTCACTCAAATACCTCTAAACTTCTATTATTATTATTACTGCTGCTGCTGCTGCTGCTGCTGCATTTCATTAACAGTTCAGAATTAATATTCTTAATTAGGAGTATTTTTGGAATATTTTTTTTAGTATATAACGAAAATTTGGACGGCCATTGAAATAGGGGGTAAACTGCAGGTTTTGAAAAGAGGGGGTATTTTCTGCTATTCATCCACAAATGAGGGGTATTTCACACAATGTAGCCTTTCCCCCCATAAATCCTTTGAATAAATTTGGTTATAATTATATTTTGCTCGTATCATTTTTGTGCAGTGTTCGGGATGAATGTGGGAGGTTTGCCATGGACAGGAAAAAATGATCCTAGTCTTAAAGATGGTTTCCTCAATGTAATGCTGATCTGCGTCGTAATGGTGTTCCTTTTTCTACTTGGTTTTGCTTTCCCGTCTCTGTATTCTCGTGTTTCTGCATGGAGAAGGCGACGTTCACTCATTAGGAGTTGCTCTCTCAATAGGAGGTCCTTTAAGAGATTCCAGAGGGGTGGATATCAAGGAGAAGGTTACACCCGTGTTTGAAAAATCATATCTAGGTTCGTTGTCTTTATCGGGGGGCTAAATTACACTAAAATAATTTTAAGGACAATTTTTTGAGTTAGGCTATTTTTTTTTAAAAATATTAAAAATGGGATACTTTCAAAAAATATTTAGGCCACTGGACGCCACGTCAGCGCCAGCTCAGCGCTGGGCTGGCAGTTTTTTTTAAATTTTTTTTATAGGGGCGCACTTTCAAGTGCGCCCCATACAATTTATATCGTTCCTCTCGCTCCTCTCTCGATCTCACTCTCTCTCCTCTCGATCTCACTCTCTCGATCCTCTCCTCTCCCTTCGATCCTCCCGATCTCTCTCGATCCTCTCGCTCTCTTCTCTCTCTCTCTCTCTCTCTCTCTCTACAACACATAAACATATGGGGCGCACTTCCAAAGTGCGCCCCATACATTTCAGCTGGGGCGGGCGCAGTTTGGAAGTGCGCCTCTGAAAAAAAAATTAAAATCCGTCAGCCCGGTGCTGAGCTGGCGCTGACATGGCGTCCAGTGGCCAAAAGTGGGCTATATTTGTATTTTTTTTGAAAGTGGTCCATTTTTAATAATATTTTTTAAAAATTGCCTAATTCAAGAAATTGTCCTAATTTTAAACGTTTTTTTTTATTAAAATACCTTAAAAGGTTTTCTACAGTAAGCTCCCTTAAGTGCTACATTCAAGGGTATGTTAGTGCAAAATAAAACTCTCTTAAAACCACATTTGAGTTTAGTGTAATAGAAGAACATTTAGCTTTGTGAGGAAACATCGACAGTTATTGTTTGAAAGGTTTACTTTGTATCTAATATTTATTTAATTTTGCAGGGAACTCTGTTCTTCTTTGCCCCTGTTGGTGAGTAGGGGCTTGTGTTAAAAGGCAATTCAGTACATCAGGACATAAGTTGCAGCGAAACTGCTTTCTGCACCTGTAGTAGGTCGCTAAACTAAGATATGGGTTAATTCATAACTGTTGTACATTATCTGAAGAAAGCCAAGAAAAAAAAAACTTCTTTTGAAGTGTCGAGAGCTTTTCAAGGTATTATTTTCATCATTTTGCGATTGTTTAGTTACAGTGTGCTGCTTGTGCAATAGCATCCTAAAATAGGATTATCTTGTATGTACTATTTTTATTTGTTTATTTTTTTTGTATATTAATCTTGTACTGAGATTGTTATCATTTAATGGAAGCATCAATTGTTGTTTAATTTCACTTATGATTGATGAACTTTTAATACCACTTTGAGTTGTGACATAAATGCTATAAAGGTTGTTCAATAAATGTCTTGAATTTTCATCGTCCCACATGCTTTAAACTTGTAAAAGGTTAGAGTCGATTTTCCGGAAAAAAAGGGGTTGGGGAAGTGGGGCGAAATAAATAGGAAATTGGGCGGGGCGGCGGGGGAGGGGGGAGGGTGGTGGTGGTTTGGGTGGGTGTATAAGAAATAGAAAATTGTTGATGTGAGGTAGAAAAGGAATTCAGCACTTATTTAGAGCAGGTTGACGTCAGGTCAACAACCGGTTGTAAAATGAATCTAGGTGCATGAACCATCTGACCTATTTTAAATAAATTGTTATACAGAGTTAGATGAGGTATACAGTAAGTGTACTAGTTATACACAAAATACATTGTATAAGGTATATACAAATGAAGCAACATAGAATGAAAATGTGCACACACACAAAAGGAGAATAGCGGAGTAATGTGACAAAACTACAACACGCAGCAGTCCAACCTGGGCCAATCAAAGCTTCTCTAACCTTATCCAATCCAAATCCTTCATCTCCCCTTGATCCAATCACACAACACAAACCATTTCCCTCCACTCATTCACACTCCACATAGTTGCTAACATAGAGACCTTGAGGATCTTTCACAACAAAATCAAGCAATTATTAATCTAGAGCCCAAGCAAGTTCACACAGTGAGAGAGAAATGGCATCAACTGCTTGCTTCCTCCATCACCATGCACCCTCGACGACTGCACCCCGAACCCCTTTGTCCCGTGCCGTGCCCGTAAACAAGCCAACTCAGTTCAGCTGCAAGGCCCAGAAGCAGCAACCGTCCAGTGAGGAATCAGCAGTAGTTTCACGTCGGTTGGCGCTTACTATACTCATTGGGGGTGCGGCCCTTGGTGCCAGAGCTCCACCTGCTGATGCTGCATACGGAGAATCTGGTATAAATTTTTCTTAGGGTAAATTTTTTACTTAAATACCCTCAACTATCACAGTTTTTTGCTAAACTACCTTACAGCCTTTTGTGTTAATTACAGTAAGCTTCCTTAAAGGTATTTTAGTGAAAAACAACGATTAGTTAAGGGTGTTGAATTGAAATTTCTCAAATATTTTATCAATCTGAAACTAAAAAAATGAGTTGGCGGGCTTGATTTTGGGTAATATTTGAATGTAGCAAATGTATTTGGGAAGCCGAAGACGAACACAGACTTTCTGCCATTCAGCGGAGACGGATTTAAGATACTGATACCGTCAAAGTGGAATCCGAGCAAAGAGGTTGAGTATCCTGGTCAGGTCTTGAGGTACGAGGACAACTTTGATGCCACCAGCAATGTTTCAGTCATGGTTACTCCGACTGAAAAGAAATCTATCAAGGATTATGGCCCCCCTGAAGCATTTTTATCACAGGTAAGTTTGCTGCTTGCTTGTATGCTTGATTAGTAGCTAGAGAGGTTCTCGCATAATCAAATTCTTGATACATTTCTGTACAGGTTGATTATTTGCTGGGAAAACAAGCCTACTTTGGCAAAACAGCTTCTGAGGTGAGAGAGCAATTTTGTTAAGTTAAGAATATACTTTATTTTAAAATGGTAAATTGCACACAATACCCTTTATTTTTACCTGATTGATTAGCAATGTTAAAGTCATGCTGAGATTTAAAATTGGAGAGGCATTGATAGTGATCAGGTTTTTTTTTTTTGTTTTTTTGTTTTGGGGATAGGGTGGATTTGAACCTGATAGTGTAGCAACCGCCAACATACTTGAAACCGCAGAACCGGTGGTCGGAGGCAAAGATTACTACAGCATCCAAGTGCTGACCAGGACTGCCGACGGCGACGAAGGCGGCAAGCACTTGGTTATAACTGCGACCGTTTCGGATGGTAAGCTTTACATATGCAAAGTTCAAGCCGGGGACAAGAGATGGTTCAAGGGAGCAAGGAAGTTTGTGGAGAGCACAGCCAGTTCCTTCAATGTTGCATAAGAAGGGGGGAAATAAAGTGTTCTCCTGTAAATGAGTCCAATGCTGTTACGTTACATATGCCATTTGAGGATCAAGAATGTCATGTTGTATGTTGAGTTTGGAGTTATTCAAAGTGTTATGCTGAATCTGTCATTGAGTTTTAGAATTCTGTATCTGTTCTTATTTTTTTTGCTGAGGAAACCATTAACAGTGTAGCACAGGTAGATTCTAGATACATGCCAACAGCAAGTCCATGTTTTTTGAACTGGCCCGTGAGCCTAACCCACACATACAACACACCCACGTACACAACACGCACAAGTATACAACACGCTACGCACAAGCATACAACACAGTTATGCATCTAGAGGACCCATGAATTTGCCCCGAAAGCATGAAATTGTGGCCGCTTCAAGCATTGGTAACATCAGAAAATCAACATTAAGTTATCAGAAAAACAATCAAAACATGCTATTAGCAATTCCAGCAAAATGAGGCATGGTTATCTTTGATAATCAGTGAGATGCTTATTTACATGAGGGAGAAAATTATAATCTGCATGTGATATAAACTCCAGAAGAACAGCATCATATAAATAAAACAGGAAATAGAGAATGTTGTTACACAAAATTCCAAACGATACTGCTTTCATGTAAACCTTTATTTCAATTACCAAATGATCTCATTTCTAATTACATTCAGACACATCAAGATTTACAACCACCAGAGGAAAACAAAACCCAAGAAAGTAACAAAATAAAAATTCGCCCCAGAACCAAAAAAAAAGAAAGAACCATCAGCGCCAGCTTCAGCCAATGGTGCTGTTATAACTAATCTTCAAAATGACAGATATGGGGACCTTAACCATGTGTCCCCGGCTTCCATAGAGACCCACTCGCCCAAAACTTGGTGAAGAACTATTTGTCGTGGCATTCATAACAAATGTTAGGTTCTGTGTTTTCCCACTTTCTATAGAAAATCGAGTTGGCATTATAGAAACTGAAACTCCATAAGGAGGACTAAAGCTGACACTGTATGTTTCATCATCAGCAGCAATGTTTGTGACTGTTCTTGTGATTTTTCTTGATTGGTTAAGGACGGCTATTGCAATGGAAGGCAAGTTCAAGTCCGGACCGTTCATGGCAGTGGGCCCGCAGCTAAGGCCAGTATAGTTCAGAACTACAGGAGCAGAGCCATTGATGTCGCAGAGGAAGGAAAAGAAATCATTAAAACCTGCATATAGTATTGATCAACAAGAAGTTAAAATTAAGGTAAATCTCAAGGGCAGAAGAAATTAAATTATGTAAAAATAAAAATTGTAGATGAACTGAAACACCAAGAAACTTATTGCGAATATCAACAAACCAACAGTGGCTGTTGTCTAAATTTGTCTTGAACATGTAATTTTTCTTTGAACTACGAATTTATCGCCCTACTCCAACCAGCGCTTGCCATTGTTGTAACTATGGAATATGACTACTTGTATAGAGAGTGGAACTTACTTGAATCAAAGATTAAGCCAGGGTCTAAAGCAGCTGTGGCGTTAACGAAACCGCTGCCCATGTCAAAAGGAGTGGCAGGAGATTGGTTTGAGTCTGGGTTGCTGTAAGCACGTTGGGCCATGATGGGCCCACCTTGCTTGTCACAGAGCGATGCAGTTGTGGAGAGGGCAGAAGCAATAGCTGAAGGACTCAAATTTGGAAACTTCTGTTTAATCAGAGCAGCAAGACCTGCGATGTGGGGAGCAGCCATGCTTGTACCAGAAATCATCGCAAATTTCTCACCTAAACAAGAGATTGCAACATATCGCCATCATTCAATGTAGACTGAGCTAAGTAATTTGAAGTCGATTAATTATAAAATGAACCCATGCACATGATGGACCATGATCATGAATTTTATATCACTGCAAGAGTACATGTTTACATGATAGGATATATATAGTTACCATGAATTAATTCATTGTGCAATCAGGGAGCTGCTCTCCAATATTGTCATACTAATAAAGAGTTAATCAGGAAGCTGAGCTCCAAAATTCTCAGCGACTAATAAAAACTTTACAATATTGGGGGACTTGACTCTAATTCAACTCAAGTGAAAGAGCCAATTCAAAGCAAATATGGTAAATTACATATGAAATCATTGAAGTTTTTTACTATTTAGTGAAACACCAATTTGCCTTAAAAACTATACCAAACCCCATTGAACTAATATACCTGTTTGCAAATGTGAGTAAGGTTACCATGTGGCTCTCATGTGACTTTATAAGAACCCAAAATGCTCGTTGTGGGTAAGTTAGGAGGAGAATGAAGACTGTTTGCAAATTAAAGATGCGAAACATTGAAGTATAAACTACAATGGTTATCATTAGGATATGATCGCTATATTATTCAATGGATTTTTCAAACCAGGAAAAACTAACTTTCAAAATAAATTAATTCAAGAAGATATACATAAGCAATGCTAAGAAAGAGAGGGACAAGAAGAATGGGTGATGGATTGAATATGTTGTTTTGGGTCAGAAAGAAAACGAGATCCCCAAGTTATGAGTAGGAGAAAAAAAATAGCATGTGACAGGCATGCGTCCTTTTACATGATTTGCAAGGCCCTTTAACATATCGAGCCATTCAAAATGAATAGATGGTTGTATAGGGTTTGATGAGCTCTCCATTGAATCTTGGTGAATGGATTTAAACCCCACACCTATTATTTTAATGAGAAATGTGGTCACAGACGCGATTCTAGAATAGTGGTAAAACCTCTTGCAGCTGAACAAGAAATCCGGCCAAGGTTTGAAAACTCGAGATATAGCCATTTTTGGGAATGGTATCGGCCGTCTCAGATCGAAGATATCAGATTTTTTTTATATTGTCTGATTAAAATGATAATTGAAAATGTTAAATATATATAAAAGCCGTAACAAAAATTATGAACATTAAAAAAATATTTTTTCAATAATTTTATGAGGAAACGGGGCCTGCAGGGACCCTACTACAGACCCAAACTGCAGTGGCCTCTCATATGGATCAGTGGGGCCCGTTGGCTATTTTGCAGTTAGGCCCCTGGACCCCACTGGCACATGTGAGAGGCCACTGTAGTTTTGGACCTGCAAGGTCCCTGCATGCCCCGTTTTCTCTAATTTTATTCCATATCATATGACATTTAATTTCATTTGAGTTCTATTCTATATTTGCAAAAGCATTATGCTTTTTGACGTTTTATTTTATTTTTCATTATTAATGAACATAATATATATCATATATTGTTTTAAATGACATCTTTTGGTCATTACATCCTAGCATATCTTTAGATTACATTTCCCCTGGTCTTTCCCCCACCAATCTTGATTGGAATCGGCTAAACTCGGCTTAATTAAGCCTGACTCGGACAAAGTTATCCGGAGTCAGGCTGATTCCGCAGATAAATCGTCGAGTTATGGTCTACAAAGGCCGATCCCGAGTTTTCGATTGCATCTCGTATCACTACCTAGAAAATCCAATCCAATCAGACTGATCTGAATCGGAATTGGTCAAGCTTTTAAACCTTGACCCGGAGTTTAAATCTTGCTTGCATCCTATTATTAACAAATAAATAAAATAAATGTAGTCAAGCTTTTCCGCTAATAAATAAATGATTAACCATTTTGATATTTTGCCGCGCAAGGCAAATTTTCATTGCAAGCAATGTTGTCATTTGGTTCAGAATACGCTCGGATCTAAATCTTCCATATTTGTCAAGTAAATAAATATTGTACATGACTAGAAAATCTGCATTTGGAAAGGGAATTCAGAAGCACAGGGTAAATAAGAAATGTTAGTTTCGATAAACACCAAGAGCTAAGGACAAATATGATTCACCATAAAGAAAATAAAATAAAAAATTGCAGCAATACCTTCAAATTCAGTAGAGTCATCCCCCAAAGAACTCCAAGCACCCCATATTAAGTTGCCAGGAGCAATCAAATTGGGTTTCATTATATCGGCATTAGCAAGTGAGTTGTCCTCTGGATCTGGTCCTCTTGCTGAGTAATACATTACTTTTGGTGCAAAGTTGCTGTAATTGGCTTTAAGACCTCCTAAGACTCTCGCAACGCCGCCAAACTTGACAATTGACCTTGAAACTTCATCTCTTACTATCGAATCATTGTAGTATTTCAAGAAAAGCTGCCATTAGATTGCTAAAGCATTAGTAAGTGAACAATATGGAAATTTGCATTTGATCTCTTACATTTCTACATTTATGATCCTACAAGACCTTGTTATGCCATTCAATACTGTTGGGGTTTTCGCTAGGCATGGAAGGAAGACGAGCAAGAATAAGAATACGGAACACCAATATTTAACATGGTTCGACCAACAGCCTACATCCACAGGGCAAACATGAGAATCTCTTCGTTAATGATTAAGAATACCGGTACATTTTATATTCTCTCTCATCTCTCTTCACATCTCAACGCTCATACAAACATAAAGACCACTCTTGATAAATCCCTCCACCTTTATTTGTGGATGACCACCCTTCGTCTCTGTCTTCGTCTGTTCATACAAACATAAAGACTACTTTTCCGGTGCTTCATCTTCACCTTCACCCGTGGATGGCTACCCTTCGTTTTTACCTGTCTTCTCTTCTTCTTCTTCATATTTGGCCACTTTTCTCTGATGAGACCATTCTCTATTTATATCACAAAATAATAGAATTCCTACTCCAATTAGGATCTCATCAAATCTTCAAAATAATTTCTAACAAATCTTCAAACAATTCTCCAAAACAATCTTCAAATATTTCTCCAACAAACTTTCTAAAATACGCCAAAACTCATCGACAGACGTCTGAGGCTCAGATGTCGGACTACACTCTGAATTTCTGAATTCTTCTTCTTCAGACATCTGACCGCTCTTTGTAATTCTAGAATTTGCACTTCAAACGTCTGAAGCATCTGCCGTACAAGATTGTTGAATACAAATCAATTTCATAACAATCTCCACCTTGAATTGTATTCAACAAGCCGTCTTCTATCTTCTCTTCACAACGCCTTACGACCACTTCTTTTCTTCAAAGCTCCACCTTGACCCGAACTTCTTCCATGGCATTTTCTGTTTACCGCCACAGCAAACTTAATCTTCTCCCTTGAATCTTTAAACCAACACTTTCGAAATTTCAATCTAAGAATATGAGAAGCGGACACAAGCGCCGTTACCCACCGTAAACTTATACCGTAGAATCGAAGATCTTTTGGTTCCCTACGCTCTGATACCAATTGTTCGGGTCTTTGCTAGGCATGGGAGGAAGACGAGCAAGAATAAGAACACGCAACACCAATATTTAACGTGGTTCGACCAACGGACTATATCTACAGGGCAAACATGAGAATCTCTTCATTAATGATCAAGAATACCGGTACATTTTATATTCTCTCTCATCTCTCTTCATATCTCAACGCTCATACAAACACAAAAACTATTCTTGGTAAATCGCTTCACCTTCACATGTGGATGACCACTCTTCGCCTCTGCCTTCGTCTCTTTATACAAACACAAAGACCTTTTGGTGCTCCATTTTCACCCGTGGATGACTACCCTTCGCTTTCTCTAACTTTTCTTTTTATTCTTTTTCATGTTTGGTCATTTTTCTCCGATGAGACCCTTCTCTACTTATAGCATAAAATAATAGAATTCCTACACCAATTAGGATCTCATCAAATCTTCAAAATAATCTCTAACAAATTTTCAAATAATTCTCCAAAACAACCTTTAAATATTTCTCCAACAAACTTTTCTAAAATACGCCAAAACTCATCGACAGATGTTTGACCACGCTCTGGATTTCTGAATTCTTCTTTTTCAGACATCTCAGAGACATATCTTCAGACGTCTGACCGCTCTCTGTAGTTCTAGAATTGATACTTCAGACGTCTGAAGCACTATGGCTTAGACGTCTGACGCACAAGATTGTTGAATACAAGTCAATTTCATAACAAATACCATGAAAACACAAAAGTTGAGGATAATAGCAATTGCATGGACTCAACTAATAATAAGTGTTTTCTCAATATAAAATAAAAATCAGAAAGTTTATGGTGTCCCGCGCGAAAGGAGTTGCTATGTGTTTTGGTGTTCCCCCAAAGGAGTCCCTGTGGGTTTTCCAAGTTGGGGGAACATTGAAGAACCACTAAATTTACATGCAAATAAAAGGAAAACGCCCAGTTTGCTCCTAACAACGAAAAGTGAAAATCTTAAGGACAAAGGGAGGAAATACGTTCTTTAGAGTGATATGTTATATCTCTTATATTAAATATTGGATCCACTTATGTCACATCACTTCATGTAATATGCGACACACAATGAGGTACTCTCATATCAGCTCCACTGTAGGATACATCCTATAAAAACACTTTTTCCCCTGATTCCTCTTATGCAGAACATACCCAAACCAATATGGAAAATTAAATACGTTACATATGAGAGTATATTTATAGTCATACCTTGGAGTCATCTGGAGAAGGAATTATCAAGCCTGGTATATTCATTGGAGTTGGGTTGAGCTGAAACCCAAGAATATAAGGATCCATATAGAAAATAACGCCAGCTGCGCTCATATTCTTTGCCGTCTGTAAAGCTTGCTTGATTGATGACAGACCAAGCACAAAACGAATAGAATAGCTACACACCAAGAGGTTTCCCTTAATCAAATCTTGATTCAAATAGCTTGAGTCTTGGCACTCTCCTAGATGCATATTGCTTGCATCGTCTGTTCCATTTCTCGAGGCGTGAATAGCAGAAATCAGAGTGTACATCAAGTCCCCATCTGTTGGGGCTGAAAGCGAATACCAATACCTAGTGAATAAGTTTAATAACAGAACCCTAAAAAAGTATATGCAATCAATATATAAGAGCACAGTTCTAAAAATTAATTTAGAATTCTGCTAAAGAGGAATAAAAAATAGTTGGGGGCAATAAACTTTGTATGTTGCTAGGTGTAATATCTCGGCATTGGTAATGGTATCGGACAATCATTTTTTTGGATTGGAATAAGTAATCTCGGTTGTATTGGCCATCTTGGATAGGAATATTGAACTTATATTGTTTGAGTATTTTAAAAATTACTAATTTCTAAATAAATACTAAAAATAGCTATGAACAATTTGGTATATTTTTTTTTAGCAATTATTGATGCTTGGAGTAAAAATAACTATAAACTTTATGGCATTTTCTCATAATTAATGATTCTAAATAAACAAAAGACCCATTAATAAACCCACTAACCCATTAACTAAAACTTAATAATAAAACCTCATTAATCAGTAGGTCAACCCAGTACCATGGTTTTATAACTTGCAAATCAGGACTCAAGCGGACATCTTTGGGATCAGAATTGGCCATCTGCGATATGGATCGGCCGAATTTTAAAACCATGGGTTATTTTTAAAGCAAATAGTTATTAGGAGGTGAAAGCTAACAAAACCTAATATAGAATTTTTTTTTAATATACAGCAGACCATGAACCACAAACTTACATGCAAGTCCAACACCTGAAATAGTGAAATTGTTGCCAAGAACAATGTAGTTATTGTAGATCCTATCATGGGAAGAAGCGCCTACAGAAAATATCCATGGACTGAAAGAAGACATGCTCTTCGGTGAAGGTCCAGTGTTGCCTGCTGCTTGGACAACAAATATTCCGGCTTTTACGGCTGAAAGCAGTGACATGTCTATAGGATTGAAGAATGTTGCAAGCCCGGGTGGGCGCCTGTTCGGGGTGATGGATAAGCTTATGATATCAACACCATCTTGAGCCGCCTGTAAATGAATTTAATTATACATGCAAAAAATAACCGATGAGTTTGTAGTTCACATAAATATACAGCTTTACTCACGATGTGACTTGTTTTATGGTTGAAATCTGCAGTCAGATTACACGTATCTGGTACAGTTGTTAAGAAAAGGTTTCTAATTTCTGAGTGTATATAGTTTGCTTTGAAATCTTTAGAGGCGAATAGCACAAAACCTCCTTGTAGTTTACCCTGTATAGCACTTATACCCCCTCAAGTTGTTTATTAGCGCAAGCATCCCCCTTTGTTGATCAACTATAGTCCATAGCACATCAAAACACTCAAATTCAACTCTTAACAACTCGAATGATTGTCGAATTTAACTTAAGAAGTTCGTGTTGTTTAGAGTAGATTTTTTTGGTTGTTTTTGAGAGTTCTGGTCCATGAATGGATCAATTGAGGTGGTATAACCGTATAAGAGCCACACAGGGTAAACTACAGCAGAGGTTATGTGCAATTGGTTTTTCAAATAATTAGTTTTACTTGCCCGTCAACTTGCATTCTTTAAGCACGGAACCACCTTGATATTTTTACTAAGAAACAAATACCGTGTCCAAGTCCATCCAAGACTAGCAAAATCCTGGCCCATATCCAACTAAAATCGAGCGGGTCTATTCAGACACAAGTCAGCTTCAAGATATCTCACGACTCTAACTCCGCATTTAAAATGACAAACCAAAACACCAATTTGACATTGTTGTTCACTAAATAATACTTTCAATAATTCAGATTACCAGCCTAAACCTGGGCCTGGTTCGTCGATCGGGAGACCCGATTAGGCTGGCCCATGATCGAAAATTTCAGGTCTGGTTGGAAACCATCCAATTGTAACTATGTAGAAGCAAGCATATACATGAATTGCTTACCTGGTCTATAGCAGCAACGACGTCAGCAGCAAAGCCTCCAAAACTTTTGTAAAGAGCCTTATAAACAGCGATGCTGAAACAAAATGATGCACAATTAATATCACTTATTGGCACCATAAATACTTGTGCTGCTCTATCTAATGATGGCTTAAGCAAAATTTGATCATTTACTGTGCATGAGGAGCCATGCCACTCGCATTCCCAAAATGATGTCCAGATACAATGACAGGAATCCCATGATTACCAGCTGCAATTGATGCTGTGTGCCTGCACTTGAAAGACAGACATACGAAAAAACGAAATTGTCACAAAATTTGAAAGAACTGAAAGACTGAAAGGTTCACTTGTAAAGCAAAAATCAGATCTCAAAAGGGGCATTACACATTTGATTTTTTGCAAATACTTCCCTTAGTTCAGTTTCGTAAATTGGTTAATCTCGATATTTTTTAGAGCTTTTCGAATTGCTGAAATGATAAACTTAAAGCATTAAATAAAGGCTTAAAGTCTATAAACTACCAGAAACTAAACCTCTTTTTCACTAAACTGTCCGAAACTTATATATTAAGGATGCCTATATTTTACCAAACTAACGTTGTTTACAAATTTCGTATATAATTTACGAAAAATGGGTACCCTTGTTATAAAACCTTATTGTAGCAACCGGCAACTTCCAAAGTTGTTGGTAGTTTAGTGAAAAACGGATACAATTTTTGCCAATTTAGTGAAATTAATTTTTTTTAAAGAATATCTTTTCGCGTATGAGACATACATAGGAATAAATTTCTAAAAAAGGAACATTCATCGAGCACTCACGTTCCATGTCCATCACCATCAATTGGACAAGGATAGTCCTGCGATGCATTGAAAATCCCCCTTGTGATCGCAGAAGCTGCGAAATGACGAGCTCCAACAAGCTTTCTATTGCAAGATCCAGATGGAAAATCCTTGGAAACTTCGCAAATTCCAGTAAAATGGGCAGGAATTGGGTAGCCAGTGAGGGAAAACTTATCGGAAAAGCTAGGGTGTGTTGGATCAATTCCTGTGTCGATGAATCCAATAACGATCCCTTTCCCAGAGACATCAGGCCCTCCTTCTTGAACCCAAGCTCCTTCTGGAAGCCCCAAAAACTGAGGAGTGTGTGTAGTTGCTGTCCTTACTGAGAAATCCAAAACTACATTAGCTACTTCTCTTCTCCTAGCAAGCCTGTCTGCCTTCGAAGTGCGCCAAAGAAAAAGAAAAGGTGAATACAAGATAAGAAAGAAGATGCTTTCAACTGTCAAAAATGAAATAAAAAAAGTTGTATAGCAGCAATTTAAATCTTAGTAGTGACGTAACGCAAAGTTATGCTATACTAGTGTTTTGCACATGAGAAGTACATATATTAGGCATCATGAGATGATTTTAAGTTAAAACAGTAGATTTTTCTTTAAAGAATTTTAGTAGAGAATTTATAGATTTCAGAAGTATTTGAACAGTTAGATACAAATTATTTTAAATGTTTCTTCTCAAAGTTATGAAGAGTTTTTTTTTGCCATGTGTCATGTCGAGAATTAAATTACGATTTCAATTTGAGAAGACGTCTTTCACTCTTTTGAGTTTATATAGTAGAGATGAGAGCCTTCAAAACAAAATATTACTTAATATAAGCATTAAACACCAAGAAAAGCTCTAAGAGTACTGTGAAAGGTCCATGCTAATAATGCAACACCTGTGTCATATTTCTCAAATGCATATGGCCGAGCACCGAATTTCAGTTGAAGTACTTAATAACGAGTTAAAACACACTAGAAATTTAAAATTTGTGGTTGATCCAAGACCTTAGGAATTAACACTTTATGTGGAACTGAATCTCAAATGAAAAGCGGACAACTGAGCACCACCCACAAAACAAGTTTAGACTTCAAACTGCCATAATAACATATAATAAACTCCAAGATATACTGGAAATGGATCATATACTTGTGCAAACTATATTATAAGACTTAAAAATCAGAAACATAAATCAAAGAGCAAAATTTGGTTCACTTCCAATCAAACAAACAAAAAGAAAAAATAACAAAATACAAGACTTGGTTACATTTCTAACAAAGGTAATCCAAGAAGGGCAGAAATATCAAGTTGATGATTGAGACTTGTGAACTAATTCTGAATTGGGGTTTTACAAATCTTCCTTGATTATGATGACAGGTTCTAATTTAGTCTTTTCTCAAAGAAATCTTAAAGTCCCTATAAATGCACCAAACTCTGAAGTTATCTCTCTCTCTCTCACGAGCGCTCGCGCGCGAGAGAGAGAGAGAGAGAGAGACCTGGGGTTTTGCATAATGGTGTCTTTTTTTCCACTTTAAATAGCACCAAATGGGATTTGAACCTACGTCAGCTATGATACCATCTTAGAGTTTGTTGGAAATTTTAATAAAACTATTATTTGTGTAATGTTGGTATTTGACTGTTTGATCATTAAAATGGTTTGTGATCAGTTTTTTGTGCTTATGGGCTATGTTGTATTATCTACTTAACTATTTGACTGTTGGGTATATAACACATGCCTATATAATTATTCATGTTGCATTTGTATTTTGGATATGAATATGCCACAATTGATATTATTGGCCCATGGCTCCTCACTGCTAATTATTATTTAATATGGCAGCTTGTGATTATCATTTATTTGGTTAATTATTGGCTCTTTATAGCCATTGATCCGTTGGGGCAATTGACCTAGAGAAATAGCAATTAATCTTGGGCTTTATTTCTTGGCATTCATATGTGAATTTATTCATGCTCACAAGTGGTGTCTTATCAGATTACGACACGTGGCAGATGACGTGTCCCTGACTCTACGGGGGTGGAATAAATGAGCCGCATCGGGGACATTCCCCGGAGCCCCTTCTCAGTGGACGTATCCGACCTTTCGAAGACCCCCTGAAGACATTCCACCTTCATCTAGAAGACTACCAACAGCTCGTTTTCGAGCTTCCTCAGTCTTCTCGCTCGCTTTCGAGCCATCTCTCGTGCCGAGCTTTCTCGGCCTCCCGCTCGTCTCCGAGCCCCTGATGTGCCGAGCTTCCTCAGCCTCCCTCGATCAACCGAGATTGCAGAGCCCTAACGCCTCCGCAACGGCTCCGCGTAGCTCGCCAAAGCGAGACAACCGCCGCCCCATGTCCGGCGTCCCACGCTGGCGCGTCCCCTATTAATGAGCGTATCCCGTCATTAATGAAGGGATCCCGTCATTCACGCACGCGTAACGTCAGGGGCGTAACCGAAGACGAAGATCTCGCGCCTACTTGCTCCATGCGACCACTATAAAACCCCTCTCTCAGATGACTCAGATAAGGCAACTTGAACCTAATAAGACACAACTCTACTCAAATTCCTCGGCTAATTTGATCGTCGGAGGGTCCTACGGTGGTCACCCATCCCGGGACTTCTTTGCAGGTAGCTCAGCTTCCATCTCAAACTTAACCCATTGAGATCCACACACCCAAGGAGGCAACCTCCGAATCCAATCTCAACCGTCCAGCAACGCTCGCGACAGATCGACGGAGGACAGCATCTGAAGGAGATCAAGACCTCCATCAGTTGGCGCCGTTGCCGGGGAACGAAAGACTTATTTTGTTCCACAAAAAAAAGTTGATCTTCCGCCCTTGATCCAATGGAAAGCGACGACCGCAACGATCCAAACACGGGCCGCCACAACGAAGGCGGGAGCAGCTCGCCTCCCCCTCATAATGCCATCCACGCCTTGTCCGTTCGGATAAACCGGCTTACGATGTTGGTAGATGCTCTCGTCCGCGTTCAGGCGGTGGGCCCTAACCACCAGAGCGTAGCTCCACCTCCCCGCGATAACGACGTCCGCCAAAGGACGGACGGGCACACTCAAGTCTTCGATCTACCTCACCCTCATCATAGTGCCACTAAGCGCCGGCGGGTCGACTCCAGCCACCTTAACACACACGCGGCGGCATATTCCATGACCTGCTAATCAGTCGCCGTGTGTGGGTTAAGGTGACCGTCGCCCCAATGCTCGTCGCGCGTTCTCTCCTCCTGAGAAGGTGTCGGTCAGCTCGTCTGCTTCCAGACATGACTGACGTCCCCACTCTCGTCGGGATCGCGCGAAAGATGAGCGCAGGGACCACTCGAGAAGGACCTCGCCCGGGGATCTGAGACACCTAATAGAGCGGAATCGAAGCCGCACCCTGACGTAGACCTGGAGCAGGGATAGCCACTACTCCGACCGTGCGGAATCCTCGGGATACCACCACCGACTCGAGGCCCTCGAAAAGAAGATCGAAGGCATACGGCTAGACGGTCATCCGTCCGGTGAAGGGGCTAGGTATTCCGCGGATTCTCTCACGAAGCCCTTCACCGAGGAATTGCTGGCCGAACGTGTCTCATCAAAGAACAAGCCGCCCAAGGTGGCGCTCTTTGACGGGAAGTCCGACCCAAAAGATCACTTGGACGCGTTTACAGCGGGCATGAGCTTCCAAGATAACTCGGACGCAGTCCAATACCGCGCTTTCCCCACCACCCTCATCCGGGCTGGACGGAACTGGTTCCGAGGACTTACGACACGCTCCATCTTGACCTTTGATGAGCTGGTCACCCAATTCCTCGGTCACTTAGTCGAGAATCGACGGCAGAATAGGACAGTCGACTTTCTGTTCACCATCAAGAGCGGAGACAAAGAATCCTTCAAAGGATATGTCACCCGCTTCTACAACGCGCTCATCGAAGTCCCCGAGCGCCGCAATGAAACGGTCATTAACGCGCTGAGGTCGGGTCTTAGGCACAAAGAGTGGATTCGCTCTTTTGCATTAGCGCAAGCTAAGACCATGGCCGAGATGAAAGCCTGGACCGAGCGGGAAATCCAACTCGAGTCCGAAATGAACTCGAATCTGCCCAGAAACGACCAAACCGACCAAAAGAAGCGGGGCAGAGAAGAGAAAAAGAGAGTCGACCGACCAAAACCTTACTCTCCGAAGTTCCAGGAGTACACTCCTGTTAACATCTCTTAGACCGAGCTGCTAGAGGAGGCAAAGGGCGAGAGGTTCTTCAGGCGCCCGCTGGCTACCCGAAGCACGGGCAAGCGGCTCCGAGCCTGGATTGTGCCTATCACCGGACGCAAGGACATCCGATTGAGGATTGTAAATAGCTGCGCGATTACATCAAGGAGCTGATCCGCTCCGGTCACTTGGCAAAGTACCTGCGAGATAAATGTCAAGCCGATCAAATTAAAGACGGAAAGCTGACGATCGGAAAAATCATGGTCATCGCCGACTGACCCAAATCCGAGCAACAAAGACACCTACAAAAATTTATATTCAATGCAGGAGAATTTAAATTGAATCACATAATCTGTAATTTATTCAATAATAAAGATTCTCACTTCCCTGCAATTTGAACTTCTCTTTGTTTCCATACTAAAGCTCCCTGCAGGGCCGACGAATAGCTTCCCTGTCCGGTCCATCCGCAGTGGGTAGCTTCCTGCCCAACCACGTTGTGGATCAAAGCCCTCCTAGCTTCCTGCTCGATCATCCCTAGCGGGTAGCTTCCTACCCAACAACGCTAAGGATCAAAAGCCCTCCTCTCGAGGCCACCGAGCAACTTCCCTATCCGGTCCATCCCTAGCGGGATAGCTTCCTGCCCAACTACGCTGTGGATCAAAAGCCCTCCTCTCAGGGCCACCAAGCAGCTTCCTGCTCGGTCATCCCTAGCGGGTAGCTTCCTACCCTACAACGCTAAGAACCGAAACCCTCCTCTCGAGACCACCGAGCAGCTTCCCTGTCCGGTCCATCCACGGTGGGTAGCTTCCTGTCCAACTACGCTGTGGATCGAAGCCCTCCTCGCGAGGCGACCGAGTAACTTTCTGCTCAATCATCCCTAGCGGGTAGTTTCCTACCCAACAACGGTAAGGATCAAAGCCCTCCTCTCGAGTTCCCTGCCCGGTCCATCCGTACTGGGTAGCTTCCTGCCCAACTACGCTGTGGATCGAAACCCTTCTCGTGAGACGACCGAATAGCTTCCTGTCCGGTCATCCCTAGCGGGTAGCTTCCTACCCAACAACGCTAAAGATCAAAAGCCCTCCTCTCGAGGCTACCGAACGGCTTCCCTGTCCGGTCCATCCTTAGCAGGTAGATTCATATCCATCAACGCTAAACATCTAAAGCCCTTCTACAGAGGCCACCGTGCAGATTTCTCTGCATGGTTAAACTCCGAGGGGTAGATTCCTACCCTACGAAGACTTGGATCTGTAGGGTGTTTTTCGTCACCCCATTGAGATGGGAATACGCGCGCGCTTTTCAGACGCATTACAGATTCCCCCTGTTTAGGGTAGACTGGGGTTTATTAATTGTGGGGATCCGAATCTACGGCAGCCGCGGACTAAGCTGCCGTTAATTACCCCTCGCCTTTGGAGCGAGGGAATCTTCGATTGAAGGTGTCAAACAGGTCATGCGAACTCAATGTGCAGTGTTGTGTTTTGAAGAGGTTTTGGATATATCGGGGGCCCCGTAGAGTTTTTACGGGGTCCCGCTACCCGGATAGCGGGCTGGGGGTCAGGGGGCTAGCAGCCCCCTTACGAGATGCGGGGCAGCGCCCCGTTAGAAATTTTTTCTAACGGGAGAGGTATTTTTAGTGTGGAGTACATGTAAAATGAGGGGAAAATGGCGTCCAAAAGATGCGTGAGCGCCAACGCCTCACGTGCCTAGCACGTTAGCGCTTGGGCGCTTGGGTTAGCGATAGGTGCTTAGGCGCTGGCGCTTTGGGCGCGAGCGCCTCACGTGGGCACTCGGGCGGTGGCGCTTTGGGCGCGAGCGCCTCACGTGCCCGGCACGTGGGTGCGAGAGCGCGGGCGCTTTGGGCGCTAGCACTTTGGGCGCTAGCGAAAGGAAGGGGTTTTTACCCCCAGAAATAGGAGTTAAACTCCAAAAGATCTGGATTAGGAGTTAAACTCTTTCGAGAATTTGGGTCTTGGAGTTGAACTCCCTAAAAATCTTCAGAGGTTCTTCTCTCTTAAGCCTGGGATCTTCTCTTGAGCCTTGGATTTTTTCTAAAGTGGGATTTTCGGAGATGGGTCTCCTTCTTCCTCCTCTTTGTTGGCCGGATCTTGGAGAACAAGAGGAGTGAGATTTTAAAAATCTCCAATTTTTAATATCTAATGGAAGATCTGAGCTCCCCTTTGTGGGTTTTGTGGTGAAAAACTATTTAGTTTTGGAAAAGGAAGAGTAAAACTCTTGATTTAATTCAAAAAAAAGAAGAAGGTTTAGAACCTTAAGGAAGAAGAACGAGGCACGAACCTTGATTTTTTTTAGAGAGAGAAAGATCCTTAGATATTTTCATCATGTTGCCTTATATAGGCTTACACATTTACATATAGCCCCTTGGGCTTTACAAAATGGCATTTTGCTCATTCCATGTCTCATGTGCTATTTTTTTGCACATAAGCCATGTGCTTTACAAAAATTTGGTTTTATGCCCATTTTTCTTAAAAATAAAATAAAAGAAATACACCAAAATTATTTATTACAAAATTTTTATTTTGGCATGGGGGAGGCCGGCGGCTTCATATTCGGGCTCAACCCGGGCATTGGCCTAGCTGACCTGGGCTTGGACCCACTTGGCTTAGGGTTGACTTTGACTTGGTTAACCGGGATGCAATTTTCGACCCCAACAGTGCCCCCATCAATAAATGCACACTACATATGTGGGTCGTGTGCATGAAATTGATGGATTTTCCTTCACGTGTAGGCGACTTGCGTTGGTTCTCACTTTTTGGGATGCACTGCCCTTTTTACGACATGGACAGTCGACGCTTGACGCGTCTCCGAAACGGAGTGTCCGTGGTAGACGTTTCCTTGGCCCGGAGTGTCGGTGGTTGACGTGTCCCCGACACGGAGTGTCACTGATTGACGTTTTCCCGGCATGGAGTGTCGCAGGTTGACGTGTCTCCGAGACGGAGTGTCTGTCTTTGACGTTTCCCCGGTACGGAGTGTCCCTTTGACCTTTCCCCGATATGGAGTGTCGCTGGTTGACGTGTCCCCGAGATGGAGTGTCTGTGTTGGACGTTTCTCCGAGACGGAGTGTCGCTGGTTGACGTGTCCCCGGCACAGAGTGTCTGTTTGACGTTTCCCGGGTACATAGTGTCGGCTGGTTGACTTTTCCCCGGCACGGAGTGTCTGCTTGATGTTTCCCCGTTACGGAGTGTCGGTTGGTTGACTTGTCCCCGACACGGAATGTCTGTGTTGGACGTTTCCTCGAGACAGAGTGTCTGTGTTGGACGTTTCCCCGAGACGGAGCGTTGCTGGTTGACATGTCCCCGGCACGGACTGTCTGTTTGCGACGTTTCCCCGAGACGGAGTGTCGCTGGTTGACGTAGAGGTCGAGTGTCGCTGGTTGACGTGTCCCCGAGACGGAGTGTCGGCTGGTTGACTTTTTTCCGGCACGGAGTGTCTGCTTGACGTTTTCCCGTTACAGAGTGTCGGTTGGTTGACTTGTCCCCGGCACGGAGTGTCTGTGTTGGACGTTTCCCCGAGACGGAGTGTCTGTATATGACGTTTCCCCGAGACGGAGTGTCGCTGGTTGACGTGTCCCCGGCATGGAGTGTCTGTTTGTGACATTTCCCCGAAACGGAGTGTCGCTGGTCGACGTAGAGGTCGAGTGTCGCTGGTTGACGTGTCTCCGAAACGGAGTTTCTGCTTGACGTTTCCCCGGTACGGAGTGTCGGCTGGTTGACTTTTTCCCGGCACAGTGTCTGCTTGACGTTTTCCCGTTACGGAGTGTCAGTTGGTTGACGTGTCCCCGGCACGGAGTGTCTGTGTTGAACGTTTCCCCGAGACGGAATGTCGCTGGTTAACGTGTCCCCGGCACGGAGTGTCTGTTTGTGATGTTTCCCCGAGGCAGTGTCTGTAGTCGACGTGCCCCCGGCACGGAGTGTCTGCTTGACGTTTCCCCGTTACGGAGTGTCAGCTGTTTGACCCAGAGGTCGATGTTGGAATTGGTTGGTTTGATTTGTGTTGACATCAGCATCGCTACACTGGAATATGGTACCGGGAGCGAATCATCATTTGCCTTTGAGAGGATTTGGGGATTGTTTTTTTTTTGTCGGCATCTGCATTGCTGCACTGGAATAATGTCAGGAGCAACTCATCATTTGCCCCTGGAGGATTTGGGAATTGGTTTTGGGTCGGCATTAGCACCGCTACACTGGAATATGGTACCAGGAGCGAATCATCATTTGCCTTTCCCTGTTGGAAAGCGATGGCTTAGGAGACATGTTTAGATCCCTATCACCTAAGGCTTTTCAATTTTATGGGCCGTAAGGGTCCCATAAAAGCATTTTCTCCCTACGAGTCGTAAGATCCCATAGGTGCATTTTCTCCTTAGGAGTCGTGAGGACTCCCAAGTGTGTTTTTCCTTTGTGAGTCGTAAGGATCCCACAAAGGCGTTTTCTTACGAGTCGTAAGGATCTCGCATGTTTTGTTCTCCTCATGCATCATGAGGACACACGAGTGGATTTCCCTCGTTCCCAATTTAATGACTTAGGGTTCATTATGCCCAGTTTAACGACTTAGAGGTCATTTGTTCCCAGTTTAAAGACTTAGAGGTCATATGTTCCCAGTTTAACGACTTAGAGGTCTACTGGATCGGAAGTTTGGAATTTTGGGGTAAGGGTCGGCATCAACGCTGCTAACACTGGAGCACTTGGGGACCAACCGTAGGGCTGGAAGAATTTTGGGAAATTGGATTTTGGTTAGCGTCTGCATCGCTGCACTGGAATATGGTACCAGGAGCGACTCATCATTCGCCGTTTGAGAGTTTGGATTTTGGTTGGCGTCTGCATCGCTGCACTGAAATATGGTACCAGAAGCGACTCATCATTCGCCGTTGGGGATTTGAGTTTTGGACGGCGTCTGCTTCGCTGCACTGGAATATGGTACCAGGAGCGACTCATCATTCGCCGTTTTTTTAATTTCATTTTACCGCGATTGTGAGGCTTTCCCGAGTTCTTCATCATTTGGATCGAGCCGATGGTGGATGGCAACAACCGCGTCATTGTCATGGTTATAAGGCATAGAAGGACTTGTTCCTCTGAGCTCTATCATGTAGACCGTGTGGGTTGTGTACCCGTCTATTGCTTCTTCATTGGCAATATTACTCGCTTGGCTCTTAGATTGTTGCCTTGGTCCGCTCTTTCCAGATAAAGGCAGAAGTCTGAAAGAATCAGGTTCCCGAAGGACTTCGGTCTCCGTTTGTATGAAATTGGCGGTCGCAGCTTGATTGTTTGTTAACACGCCAGGGGACAATGATATTTCTCCCGCCTTGTATTGTTTCTCGACCCAATCATTGAAGATGCAACAACCGCGTCATTGTCATGGTTATAAGGCGTAGGAGGACTTGTTCCTCTGAGCTCTATCATGTAAACCGTGTGGGTTGTGTACCCGTCTATTACTTCTTCATTGGCAATGTTGCTTGCTTGGCTCTTAGCTTGTTGCCTTAGTCCGCTCTTTCCAGATAAAGGCAGATGTCTGAGAGAATCAGGTTCCCGAAAGACTTCGGTCTCCGTTTGTATGAAATTGGCAGCCGCACCTTGATTGTTTGTTAACACGCCAGGGGACAATGATATTTCTCCCGTCTTGTATTGTTTCTCGACCCAATTCTTGAAGATGCAACAGTTTTCAATAGTGTGCCCTAGAACTCGGTGGTATGGGCAAAAATTGGGATGATCAGTCCTGCTCGCTTCACTTAGCCTTTTTGGTTCTGGTAGCCGCAGGCCATTCTTCAGAGCATCTTTGAAAATTTTATGGATCTTGTCCCTTCTGAAAGAGTAGACCTTATTTCTTCTTTCCTCCAAAGTTGGCTCTCGAGATTTGTTAGTTTTTGCTCCGCCCGCTCTCTGCTTATTTAGAGAATCGGTGCTGTTAGAACTTTCGCCTTTTCGGTTGTCGTCCCTCCAAGGTTTCGGTATGTTTGTGAACTGAAGATCCTGAGTGGACTCGGGCTTTGAGCGTTCCAACATTTGGACCTTCTTGGTCAGCTCTTGGAATGTTTTAAGGCTTGCGGTGCACAGGAAAGATTTCATCCAGCCCTTCAGATTTTCTATAAGAAGACTGACGGATTGGTCTTGCTCCAACAGCGGTTCACATTTGATAGAGAGATTGCGCCATCGGACTATAAAATCCATATTGCTTTCGTTGTTCTTTGGCTTAGTCCTTACGAGGTCGGCAATGGTGATTTTATCGCTGACACTCATGAACCTTTGCTTGAACATGGATTCTATTTGAGCTAATATCGTGATCGAGTCATCCGGTATGCTTGCATACCAATCGAAAGCAACATCCGTCAAGCTATTGACAAAGTGACGGAGAAGGAGCGCATCATTGCCCCCAGTATTCGCGCATGATGCTTTAAATTGGGCAATGTGCCGGTTCGCATTTCCCGTCCCATCAAACCTTTCAAATTTGGGGACGACATAGCCAGTGGGAAACTCCACAAGATCGTACCGAGCAGGATATGGTCTCCCGCTACTGCTGACATCTTTTTGCTCTCCGGCTTCGGCTACCAATGTTTTGACTTTGTTGGCAACCAAATCCATGATTTGATCTTGAGTTAGCGGGTTGCTGTCATCGGTAGCCAAGACATTTCCCGAGATAGGATGCGGCTGACTTTCATGCGGTCCGCCCACCTTTGGATTTGAGGGAATAGGCGTCGGCTGCCTTGGGACACTGTTTCCCAGTTCATGAGCAGAGCCCTGCGCTTGATTGGACGGCTGAGAGGCAAGTCGGGCCGTGATCTGCATCACGACATTCGTCAAGTCGTCAATTTTTTAGTAGAGCTTGGCTATCTCTTTGTCTTTGCTTCAGAGCTGCTTTCGGAGCTCCTGGAGAAGTTGCTGTTCTGCGTTCTTGGGACGGAAGATTGGCTCCTCTTCGCTTTCCGAGCCCGACTCCTCATGAACCGAGGGATCTCTCCGCTTATCAGCTTCACTGGGAGGATTTTCATTATCTTGCGGAGGATGCCGGTCTTGGGAAGTGACAGCCACATTCATACCAGATTGGATTTGAGATGTAGTGGCCTCATCCTCGCTCTTGCTGCGTGTGCTCACCATGTAGACAGTGTGGACCACATATCCAGCCATTTCCTCATCTTTGGCAGGGTAACCCTGTTCTTCGAACCTCATGAAGTTCAGCATAGCAGGAGCCCTAGCCCTTTTGTTGGCTCTATATCTGAGCCTTTTCTGCCTTAGCTTCTCAATTTTGAGGGCTTGGCGGGCATCCGTTTTCTGGGAATCCACCGTGAGTCGATTAATGAGGAGTTTAGAGAAGATACCCGATCGAGCAGTTGTCGAGGGCACCGCTGGAGCTTGCTCAAGACGCCTCGTTGCTTTGTTCGTGTTGATGGCTTTGCCCCCAGCTGGAGCAATGGAGAGTCGTTCGGAAACGAATTTGCACTTGGGCTGAGGTGCCCTCGCGACCATGACATTCGGCCTTTTCCCCTTTGAGGCTGGTTTATCCATCACTGGGGCTTGAAGAGCAGAGACGGCGTTAGCTGGCACGAACAGAATAGAGCCAAATGGTAGCGGCGTCTCCTCCCACTGTCGCATGAGACTGGTCGGAAGGACCGTTCTGGCGTCCATCTTCATCGTGTAGGAGATGAGAGTTGTGCTGAGAGCTGAGCTGATCCTTGGAGATATGGTTGAGGCTTGATCGCTTGAAGTCCTGCATGAAAGAGCAATATTTTAGTATAAATATCGATATGTATATTGATTGAGTTCGCATGAACGTTTAACCCGAAATATGGGAGGAGAGATTAGTCCCACCGGGCGTGCTAGAATCTGTAGGGTGTTTTTCGTCACCTCATTGAGATGGGAATACGCGCGTGCTTGTCAGGCGCATTACAGATTCCTCCTGCCTAGGATAGGCTGGGGTTTATTGATTGTGGGGATCCGAATCTCCGGCAGCCGCGGACTAAGCTGCCGTTAATTACCCCTCGCCTTTGGAGCGAGAGAACCTCCGATTGACGGGTCAAACAAGTCATGCGAACTCAATGTGCAGTGTTGTGTTTTGAAGGGGTTTTGGATATATCGGGGGCCCCGCAGAATTTTTACGGGGGTCCCGCTACCCGGATAGCGGGCTGGGGGTCAAGGGGGCTAGCAGCCCCCTTGCGGGGTACGATACAGCGCCCCGTTAGAAATTTTTTCTAACGGGAGAGGTATTTTTAGTGTGGAGTACATGTAAAATGAGGGGGAAATAGCGTCCAAATGACGCGTGAGCGCCAATGCTTCACGTGCCTAGCATGCTAGCGCTGGCGCTTGGGTTAGCGCTAGGCGCTTAGGCGCAGGCGCTGGCGCAGCGCTTCGGGCTCTCGCGCTTCGGGCGCTAGCGCCTCACGTACCCAGCACGTGGGCGCTCGGACGCTCGGGCGCCTCACATGCCCAGAACGTGGGCGCTCGGAGCGCTAGCGCCTCACGTGGACGCTCGGGCGCTAGCGCTTTGGGCGCTCGGGCGCTAGCGCTAGCGAAAGGAAGGGGTTTTTACCCCCAGAAATAGACTCCAAAAAGAGGATTTTGAGTGGAGTTAAACTCCAAAAGATTTGGATTAGGAGTTAAACTCCTTTAAGAATTTGGGTCTTAGAGTTGAACTCTCTAAAAATCTTCAGAGGTTCTTCTCTCTTAAGCCTGGGATCTTTTCTTGAGCCTTGGATCTTTTCCAAAGTGGGATTTTCGGAGATTGGTCTCCTTCTTCCTTCTCTTTGTTGGTCGGATCTTGGAGAACAAGAGGGGTGAGATTTTAAAAATCTCCCCCTTTTGAGATCTAATGGAAGATTTGAGCTCCCCTTTGTGGGTTTTGTGGTGAAAAACTATTTAGTTTTGGAAAATGAAGAGTAAAACTCTTGATTTAATTCAAAAAAAAAGGTTTAGAACCTTGAGGAAGGAGAAGGAGGCACATACCTTGATTTTTTTAGAGAGAGAAAAAGATCCTTAGATATTTTCATCATGTTGCCTTATATAGGCTTACACATTTACATATAACCCCTTGGGCTTTACAAATTGGCATTTTGCCCATTCCATGTCTCATGTGCTATTTCTTTTTGCACATAAGCCACGGGCTTTACAAAAATTTGGCTTTATGCCCATTTTTCTTTAAAATAAAATAAAAGAAATACACCAAAATTATTTATTACAAAATTTTTATTTTGGCATGGGGGGCCGGCAGCTTCATATTCGGGCTCGACCTGAGCATTGGCCCACCTGACCTCGGCTTGGGCCCACTTGGCTTGGGGTTGACTTTGACTTTGACTTGGTCAACCGGGGTGCAATTTTCGACCCCAACAGAATCTAGGACCCACATTGAGGAAGAATCAGTTTTGGCCGACCTATTCTAACTTGGCTAATTCTTTACTCATGCTAAAACACGTGGTCGTCATCTCGACTTCGAGATATGGATTGATACCGACCTTCCTAGCTTTGAGATGCCTTTTGATTCATCCTAAATGAACGATCGCCACCTCGATTCCGGGGAGTGGGAGGGTACCGACCTTCCTACACTTGGCTATTATTCAACTTACACTCGACGCGCGATCGTCATCTAAAAAGGCGACGTCTAAAAAGCCGGGCAACGGCTTACAACCTAACACTTGCAGCAGAATGAAAATTCAAACAAGAAGAAGACTGACGAGCTAAAGTACTCAGGTAGAAAGCAGACAGTCATGCAGAGGAAAATGAGCTCAACTTTATTTATATTTCGAAATTTTACAAGGTATTCTGGACTCCTCAGCCTTACAAAAAATGCCCGGAGGCTTACAAGATTTTGAAAAGAAAAACAAAAGCTCCCAAGGGAAGAAAGCTCAGGCCGCGGGCTCCGACGGGATCTCGCCTTGCTCGACACCGACGGTTAGGACAGTTGATGGGGTCACACCGTTGGATATCTTGAGGACTTTGACTTCGGACTTTCTGTTTAAAGGCGCGGTGCCGGGTTGACCCACATTGAGCCTAACAAGCTTAGGTTGTGTTTGGAGTTGGTGCAATCGGCAGCGATGGTCATTTCTATAGAGGAGGCGGCGGCGGCTGGTGATGGCGGTGGTGATAGCGGTGGTAACAATAATCAAGACAGCTATTTATCCGCCGATGAATTCGGAGAATGTTGGGAGTTGCACCTTGAGTTTGGATTCAAGGATGGTGTATCTGAACTTGGGGATGACTCATGGATTGGATTGCGAGAGTGGAGGTGATGGTAGGTCGCAAGGGAGCGGTGGGATTGGGAATTTGCCAATGTTCTTCCTTCTTTTGATGCTTCGTTTGGAACAAGATGAAAGAAATGCCACCTCGAATCAGAAATAGAAGCGAGCGTTGTTGGAAAGCATGAAGCATAGGCGCCATCAGTCCTTGGTTCGGTTCGCTTTACAAGACTTTCCTGCCAAGATTCGTTGTTGAATAGTCAAGAAGAAATCTCTCTTCTTGTTGGCTTTGACAGCTTTTACCTCGGAAGTAGGCAAGGCAAGCTCAGTAGCGGGAGAGCAAGCAAGCTCGGTTGTTGAATGGCATGTATAGTAGTTTTCACAGTGAACAGCAAGATGAGCATTCACAATCTTCAATCCAGCCTTTACCCTTCGTTCCCCAGGCTTAACGCTTGAGAACACAACCTTCGTTCGACTTTCTTCGGTTCAGAAAGCCTAGAGTTGTGGCGGCTCAGCTTGCTTGTTGGTAGCTGTCTTCTTCTATTACAAGAAGAACGATCTTGGAAATGCTAATTCTTCCTTTTTCTTGAAGTTCAAAGTGTTCTTTCGGAAAGAAGAAATTGATAGGCTTAGGCTGTGGAATTCTCGTACAAAAGTCAAGAGGCCGGAATGAAGCATTTCAGTGTCCATGCCAATAGTAAACAAAGAGATTCTTGTAGTTATTCGTGTGAAAAGAAGAAAGATCTTGTCTTATTACCTTATTTCATTGATTTGAACTGAAGAACACTGTTGGTGGTTCTAATGCTATGCCCGGAAGGGAAGTCCGGTTTGTTTGGCTAAAATCTCCTTCTTGCTAAACTCAACTCCTCTTTGCTTGAGAACTCCGATACGTAAGCGTGTATAACCACAATCATGGAAATGCGTGGGAACTTCCATTCTCTCGGAGTACCATACTTATTGACAAAGCTCCGGCTTTTGACCCCGACTTTACTTAACAACATGACGCCTCCCTCTATTAAGTCATTTGCGACCACGGAAAGCGACTATAGCGAAGGAGTAAGGATCATTAACAAATTACTTTGCTCATCTCCTTCTGCTGCTTTCGATGCTTCTGCTGCCCTACTGACGAGGTCAACTCATTCAAAGGCTACCAAAAGCTCAACTCATGAAAATATATTGGAAAGCGCTCGTCTCATCTCCTTAGCCTTGAAAAAGCGATAGCATCTTGATTTGATTAACCGACCATGGAGCTCGCCTTCCGGGCTCGCATCTGCCTGAGGTGTCTTGGTATCATGGCCGGTGGCCGGGGGAAGGAGGTTCCGGGTAAACCACATGCACTCCATCAAGGGAGCTACATACCTATAGAACCATTGGCTAAGATTGACGTTGCCTTCGACTCCCTAAAGAATGGGAGCATCACTTCACACACCAAGGAGAACAAAACTCTTTCTTAAACGCTTGCTGCCAAGAACAAGAACTCAGAACTCCAACTCCGAAATAACCAAATCCGGGGCCCCAATCGGTGGGTGGCTCGCTGCACGGATTGATACTTTACGGAATGTAAACCTCAAACGAAAGGGGCTTTGCCCTAACGGGAGGCCCTACGGGATGCAAGGGACGCTCCTTAAAGTAAAGGCTTGATAACGACATAGACTCTGCGCTTCATTTACACTAGCAAGGGCCCTTCGTGAGGTGATTTACTCCGTAATTACTTCAACGACTCCTTCAAAATGGAATGGATGAAACCGTAATTACTGATCCGATTCAGTTATGTACAAAGGATACAAATCACGTTCTAAAGCTCCTTACTCGGCTTCACATTCTGCGGCAGATCTACACAGCTCCTTCTCGACAACAAAGAGATTTGATACTGCCCCGGCATGCTTGCTTTTTTATCGAAGCTCAGAAGTCAGATTAGCGAACAAAGAGACGAAAACACATAGACTTGACTCAATAGGACAAGACTTGAGCTTACAGAGTAGAGTACGCGGGGAAGCTCGGCATACAGAACTCTTCCGCTAAAAAGAGTAGGGGAGCCATCATCGAACCATAAGCGCCCCATCATCCCACCAGAGGGCTCCTCGGACAACGGGAGGCTACAAACCATAGGCGGTAGGTAGGGAGACTTTAGCATCCACTTCACTCCTGCCTTCCAAGAAATCGATTCGGTAAAGGTATTGAAGGGTAACTGTCGATCTTCACTTTTCGAACGAATGTATTTATGGTCTTTCACCCGTGTCATGCTCTCCTTCTGGTTAAGAGAACGAGATCAAGCCAGTCCCAGCCCCACCTGTGCTTGGGCCAATAATGCTCCCATCTGAGGGAACTCACCCAAGATAAAGGCCTTCAAATAAAGAAAAGGAAGAAAACCGAGAAGAGGCTGCCCCTACCCTAAGGATGAGCAGCTTATTCTTTTCACCTAACCCGGACTTCACATTTCTTCATTGCGGCACAATCGGGAACTTAACAAGGGATATTGTCTTTCCATACTTTGGTGCGCAGCAACCAATGCTTCATTTATTACCAACAGAAGAGATGAAACAAGTTCACTGCCCACATCTTATCTTTCTTACTAAACAGGATTAGTGCTTTCCCGCTGATCCTGCTAACTCAGCTGATGCTAATGCGGATGCTGATGCGGATGATTCTGCTGATCCTTCCCCAGCCAAGGGAACAAGCTTAAGGTAAACAGCCTTCCCCTAAAGAGGATGCATAAAACGAAGAAAGTAATCTCCTTCTTGAACAGTATCCCAGGGACGGGCCCTAAATCCGTTCGTTCGTCATGTCAACAAATAAAGCACTACTTTCATATTTTTGATAATAGGATTCTCTCGCATATTAGGTGCGAGACTGAATGAATTTCGTTACTTGCATTTTCGACAAACCAATAGTCCCGGGAGACGAAGGAATCAGTGTTCAGCAACTAAGGCAAACCACACGTCCAGGGAAATAGTCTATACTTGCCCGGGCATTGGGGAATCAAGCAACGGAGGGCTCGAAACCATACCCGTTCCCCGCACACTCGTACTAGATTCTTGGCGCACAATCCGGGGTTATGCGGGAAGGTAGCAAGTATGGAAGGTGGCGCGGGGTATAGAAATCCTATCCGTACCACACGACTCTAAGAGAGAAACATAGATTTGAAATTTGGAAATTTCCTTCATCAGACGTTTGTATATCAAATTCTTAGGCAGATTATTTGAATGATCTTTTCTTCGCAATTTAGCCCTTCACATTTTCACAACTTTAATTTTGAATCTTTTAATAATCCGATTTAATAAACACATCAAAACAAAATAATAAATATTAAATTATATATAAATTTAATCAGAAATGATATAACACATGTACCTCATACTTACAAAAATAAAAAGGGGATAAAAAAAAGAAGAGACAGATCGTTATATCTATTAAGGTCTGCATCAAGTACCTGCTGTGGGGTAATAAGAACAGCAAAGCCATTGATTAAGTAGTGGTAACTATAAAGCTTCAAATAATTTCCCCCCTTTAGAGCCTTCCTTAATAGAGAATTTTGAAGCCGAATGATATATAAACCATAGCTTTTATGTGTTCTTGAAACGTTCCTGTATTTAGAGCATAGATAACAGTAAATTTTTCAGAAATCAACATTAAAACTTCATGGATGAAAAAATTCTAGCATGCCATTTATGGTAGATTTGGTGCAACAAGATAATAAATCAAATGATTGTTAGTAGTAAATTGTTTGGGTTCATGACAACTCCCCATAAACACTTGATGAATTCCTCCAAAAACAAAAAAGTAAACAGTGCATAATGCATTGACAACATACCAGAAAAATGGAAGAACGTAGCGGAGCAATGCAAAACGGCAGCAAAATTAATAAAAGTGATAAGAAAAAAGGAAAGAAAAAAATCGGGCAAAGTGAGAATGCTGGTTCTGTGCAATAACCAAGTCGATCCAATCCTCAAAGGGAGGGGGGGGGGTCTGTATCTGTCGCAATAGCTCACTGATCGAGCGCTCTTGTGCTGAAGACGAACGTGGCTAAGTGATCTGCCTACAGCTTTAATAGGAAGTTTGACTTCCCATGTAGTTCATATGCTATTTGCCAATTGATTAATAAGGATTGGGTAATCAAGAACTTTACAAGTTCACATAAAATCTAAATCCTTTGCACATCTGCATAATTGGCTATCTTGAGCTTGCATTATCAAATTTATAATGGTATAGTTATTGCCAATCCAATCCGAATCCAAATTTCAGAAATAATTTTAGCAAATTTACCAATCAATATCCTGATTAAAACAGATAACCTAATACTTCAGCAGAAAGCCCTATCTAAATACTTTTACATCAGTAGAAATCAAGAAAAAGAAAATAGTGTCAAATGATGGGCAATGAGTGTTACTAATATTGACTAGTAAAATAAAGCACACAGAATGATAACAAAAAAATTGAGTCAAAACAGAACCACCGACAAAGTGATTTAACACTAAAATAAGACAACCAACGCGTCAAATCTAGCACTAATCAACTCAATTGAATTAACCCAACATTTGCAATCTTAATAATGAAAATCTCAAAATGGCAAAAAAAAAGTAAGAATTTAATGAGAAACAAAGTACCTCCTTGGCTTATTAAAAGTATTCATTGTCCCAGAGGCCCCATCACTGATGCCGCTGCTCCCAAATCTCTTCATCTCACCATTGTAATGAACAGAAGGTGCTTGCTTCATTGTCACAATATAAACAGCTGCATCATTCTGGCAAAGACCTCGCATCGAAAGGCCCACAAGCAAAGAAAGCAGCAGTAGATGAACCCCATTGATGCCCTCCATGGATTGCGGCCTCGAATTGAGCTCCTCAAGCCCCAAAATTCACAACTTTCTTCACTTCCCCATTGATAAAATTCAACAAAGATCACCAAGAACCCTCACTCAGAGTCCAATCACAACGACCCGGTTGAGGTAATGTGAAAAGGAAAGGTACCCATGAATCAAAATCCCACCTTTAGGCCTTTCCTCTTTGTGATGAGAGAGAGAGAGAGGGAATCTGAAGGCTTTTGTTGTTGTTTTATAGAAATGCGCTCTTTAATGCAGCTCTCCTCGTAAAAAGAGCAAACAAGTAAAGAAAGGAAAAGCAGAAAGCAAGGATGAGAGAGAGAGAGAGAGAGAGAATGGAAGCTGGGGGTGATGGGATTTAGAGGTTGTTTCTTGAGCAAGCCAAAGTTTTTCAAGCATGTACTAATATGTTGTAAAAGGTAATGCCCTCAAGTACCACTTTGACCATGAAATCATATTTATTGTGTAAATCGTTTCTTTTTAAGTAAAAAATTTGTTAGTTTTGCCTATATAAGAGCACATCCAAAAAAAAATTACCATTACGGTATAATGGTAAATACTGAAAATTCTTCAACGTTGCTGCGATTATTTGTAGCAGGCGACCCCTACATCCACGAGGGGCTTAAAGGGCTCCTGTATTACCTTTTGTATTTACCCTTTTTGTTGTGCTGATTATCGCTAGTTTGGTCAAATAAAAGACTTGGTTTTCAAATATTTTGTGTGTTGTAATTTCATCTGTGCAAAAAATTCAATCGTGAACCATCATATCGTAAAACTAGATAGTTTGGACGTCCCGATTGACACTGAGCTCTGTAAATTTTAGTTGCTCGAGGTTTAACCATTATATTCTCTCTACATGGTCGTGAAATATGCACTTGGACCCAGCTTATAGGTTTTTTTGTGTATCTATATCAATCTCCATAGTTGGGTTTGCACTTTAAATGTTTATATTCAATTTATTAAAATTTTCGGCTGTAAGCAGGAGGAAGAACATATCCCATATCAAGAAGTTGTTTTCTTTTTGAAAATCGAGAGCAATAGCTGTTTTTTTTTTTTTGCAGCTGGTTTCATCTTCAATATTTAATAAGCAATATGGAAAATAAAAAAAATGTTTATATAACAAACTATAGCAAATTTTGTGTGCATGCCAATTTGTCGCCGCCTATTCAACTCTGCAACTTTTATAGGTGTATTAGAGCGCCATTGAAGTGTCACATTTGTCGTTTATTTTCGTGCATTTTAAAAAAATATTGCATTTTTACATCCCCTCCTAATCAAACCATATACTAATGTAAGATTAGCAGTTTAACGCAAAATTAGGATTTGACGCCTTGCAACCGTAAATATAATTCAAAACTTTTGTATGAAAAACAACACGATTTAATGGAAAATAAAACCAAGCCATAAAGATGAAACGAACTACCAAAATCTTTTCAATAGATATATCCGTGAGGACCAATCATCAAAGACATCCACTATTCATATTATTATTATTATTATTATTATTATTATTATTAATTGGCAAAACATTATTCGAAATCATTCATACTATGAACAAAAGAAGGAATCGCACAAAGTGAAAATGAAGGAGGAATCCAATGGAACATTTATTTCTCCCAAAGGCTTTGGATGTTTCTGCCTTGGAGCCGTTGGAGGTGGGGCCCGCAATAACCGTTGCTATCTATCTCACACTTTGCTTGTTTTGTTTGTTAGTGTCCAGATTAAGACCCGTGGGATATGTCATGCTAGGTATGAGACAATTTATACGATTTGCACCCCACAATATATTGTTTCTCCCCGCGCAAGATTGTGTGCTTTAGGGTTGGTGATGGGTCGGATTGATCCTGCACTTGACCACGCATAATCAAATGAACGTATCTGATCCTGCATTAGACAGGTGCGGAAAAATGTATTAAAATTGCAGGTGGATTCCAATCTTTGTCAACCTAGCGCTACATCCGAGCCAAACATGCTCATAATCTTGACCGGCTAGCCTACCGATAACCCGCTTGGCTCAGTTGTTTACGCTAGTATATATTCATCTCTATGTTTAACATTTCGTAAATATGTTAATCAATTTAGAAATTTGGATTTAAACATACATTTGTCGTAAACATTTCAATTATATGTTTGTTAAACAATTGGATGTTTTGGAAACCAACTATTCAGTTAGGTGTGGATTTGAGCATGTTCGTTTTCTTTCAGCTGCATTGATATATTCACTTTATGCGATAACTGCGTTTTTATTTCCATTTTTTGTATTCATATATTATAATGCTATTATTTATAGAATTTTAGAAATTATGAATCTTGTCATGTAAATTTATTTTTCAAAACCATATGTGCAAAATAGATTATCAAACTCATCCTAAAACGCTTGCTGCAAGCTGTTCTCTACAAAAATACATCTTGTGCCTGTGACTTGTCCTAAGATCCTTTGTTAAGCGTCTTCCTTGTCACGCTTATTAAATACCCGGCTTGTATTCGAAATAATGAGCAACACTTCTCAAAAATTAAGAGGGTGGTTGGTTGTTGCTTGTAGTTAAAAAAAAGGCATTTACAAGTACATGCAAAGCTGATCACCACAGTTGCGACTTTATTCTTTTATTTGGTTAAAATATAGTTTTAATTACTTGTTTGGTACAACATTTGTTTACTCGGATATAATTGCAAGTTTGCAACACAATAAATACCTTTCCCCTTATCTTTCAACTTGCAACACATGTAGTTGCAATAATGTTTCAGCTTTTAATGATTTAATCACTACTCTTATTATTACTCCCTGCACATATAATCATAGGCACCGTTCAACTCAATCACCATCGTTTCAAAAAGCTCTTCTCCGTGTTTGTCAAAAACTTGATGCCGTTGCCAAAGGTATACCGATCAGGATTTACTTATGATTACAATTTTTTGAATGCTATGGATTTTCACTAAAATGCTTTATACTTTTTGGTCTTTTCACTAAAAAGTCCTTCAATACTTCAATGGTTACTAAAACGCTCCCCATACTTTGTATTTACCTAAAATACTCTCATATATTTATGTTGCACTAAAAAAACCTCACTGGTTTTCTATCCAAAATTAGCGTCTCGTTAGGAAGATGGAGATGGAATTTGAGCTTGAATTGTTCTCATACCTTTTAGGTATTTAGATAGGTTTTTTTCCTACAAAAAAACCATGCAGCCTCGTTTGCTTGGACATTGGAATTTAGCGCAGCTAAAGAATCACTCTCCTTTCGAATAAGGTTGGCCATTAAATCGAAACTTGCAATTGAAGAGACAACGACATTCGACAACCTCGTTGCTAGCGAAAGTTGAGAAAGACGAGTCGGTTTCAATTATCAATTTGAGAGATCTTTGATCAAAACCTGATCCTAAAGTCAGTTTGGAGGAAAAGTTTAGGAATTTTGGAAGAAGAAGAAAGGTAGGGGTTTTTAAAACCCTAATCCGATACTCACCGTTAACCTCTCTAAGAGGGTAATGGAAGATAACCCAAAAAACTTCTCTTTTGGCATGTAGGTTTTTTCAGTGCAGCTTAAATGTATGGTGTGCTTTTAAGTAAATACTAAATATGGGAGGTGTTTTAGTAATTAGCAAAATTTGGAGGGTCATTTTAGTAAAAAGCCCTGCTTAAATTGAATATTCATATAAATTATATGTGCATAGATTACTTATTACCTTAAAATTTTCATGATCGGGGTTTCAACTGACAAAAGATGAACATTGTTGAGTTAGAATTGAAATCACGTCCCGGTACGGATGGTATTGTCCACTCCGGTCAAAACCGTACGATTTATCTCTTGGAGCGTCCCGAGCATGCTTAACTACGGAGTTCTTCAAACTCCGGAATTTCGGTTCATCCCAAAGACGCCTCCATAATTGAGTGTGGTATCATTATATTTATAATACAGTTCGATCATCTTTCGCCTGTGGTTCGAGGACCTAATCCCATTATTCTAGAATAGGTCCCACGGATTCAAAAGATGGCCCTCGCTCCTAGACGCGGCACTTTGTGCTGTGAGCAAGGACCGGGATGCCAAACATCCTCTCCACCAAGAACAACGACCTATTATTAAGGGACCTGCATGGGCCACCATAATTGTAACGCCCCACGCCCCAGTACGGAATGTATTGTCCGCTCTGAAGAAGAGCATCCTAGGATTTTCCTAGCCCGAGTATACTTAACTACGGAGTTCTTCAAACTCTGGAGTTCCAGTTTATCCAAAAGAAACCTCCGTAATTAAGGATAGCATCATTACATTTATAATACAGTTCGATCATCTTTCGCCCTTTGCTTCGAGGACCCGATACTATTGTTCAAGAGTAGATCCCACGGATCCAAGAGATGGCCCCCCACGGATTCAAGATGTGGCCCCCACCCCTTGGCATGATACCCTATTCCGTGTGACACTTTGTGCCGTGAGCAAGGACCGGAACCTAACAAAATGAATCGGATCAAACTTGAAATGCAATGAGAAGTAACCCCAAACAGCATAAAGTATAAGTTCCACATAGAAACATTTCATCTATGTTGCACGAATTCGTTGTTGAGTCGACTGGCGTATACATACCGAATTATTTTGAATTCATTGATGCTACTTATGGTTCTGTTTTGGCACATTTTAAACTTGTATTTTGCTCTTGTGGTATCAAACATGTATGCATGAGTAAATTATCAACTATACACACATCAAAACAAACAAATTATTTGAATATTCGGTTTAATTTGTTAATATGATCCATTTTTTGTTATTATACATGCACATACACAATAAAAACTTCGCATATTCTCATGAATCTTACTTGTATTGTATTCCAAATTTGTATCCGAATATACTCTCCTTAGGTATTCTTATGCATCAAATATAATCTTATGCAATTCTGTAAACTAATTAAATGCAGGTGTCCCTAGCCTCCTCCTAAACTAAACTATGTGTTTTAATTTTTCTACAAGGAATCACAATTGATTTATATATTGTTTATGACTCGGCTTTCATCCTTCATGGTGTTGTGCCATAACTAGGAAGAAACACCATGCCAAAGACCAGGGACGGATATACATATAATATAGGTTAGACGTCCGTCTAACCTGAATCTCGGTAAATATATATGTACACGTGTATAAGCATATAGTGAGTTTAGTCGGTAAGTACAAAGTTATTAGATTAAACTTCAGTCCCAATGGTCAGGCTTAAGGCCTTGATGGAAGCTGCTTGGTCTCCTCATTTTCTTGTTATCTTTTTGTTAGTTTTCCTTATTGGCCCCTAACAAATTAGGATTTCTTTTTCACAAATCAGCCTCAACTGAAGAACAATATGTGAGAAGTCCAAAATTAAAGTCTTAATGATAACATCTACTACTATATTCCTAGATAAATAATAATTACTTATATAATAATTTTTTAAAATTTGAAAAATAATGAATCTAGTCAGTCATTTATGTCTAAAATTTGATGTGTAGTAATTTTATGACGATTTGTTGCGTTGAATTTCTCTCAAGATCAAGGGTTTTTTGTATTTTATGATTCAAATATCCGCCCTACATGACTTATTGTTCTGGCTCCACCACTGCCAAAGGCATTGCAGAGAGTTGGACCAAAAATTCTAAAGGAAGAAAAGCCAGGTTCTACTTAAGTTAATCATATTGTAGCGTCAAGAGAACAACACGGGCACAAAACTTCTTTAAAAAATTGAAAAATATAAATATGAGATACTTGAAGCCCGGACAAAAGAATCGTAAAACCTGTGTTGATTACCAAAATAGATCTTTGATAGCCTTGACCAAAACTCTGCAGCAAAACTGAAAACGATCCAGTCCATAATTAAAATACCAAAAGCTTGCAGATTCAATACTATACTCGACTCACTCATATCAATAAAGTTGATTTAAGTTAAATTTGCTTAAAACCACGGTCTTTTAACCCTTTTAAGTTCCCGAGGGAGCGAAATAGTTCGCCCGTGGATCAATTTTGCCTAAAGTGTGGGGATGCAGTTCCACATCGGATACATGTTAAAAGAGACTACCAGCACATCCAGAGTACATGAATAGGCCACGTTAGAAGCTCCTTGCTAAAATTCATTTACTTATATACATATATCATCACCTTTGACTTTTTTTCTAAACATAAAAGCACAAAATCTTTTAAAATTTTCCTTTTCCTTTTTAAACAAAGGGGCAAAACATAACAAAACCCTTGATGATGCTCGTAAGCAGGAGCTCCCAGATCATGACACGTGGCAGAAGACGTGTCCCGATGCACACAGAAACAGGGCAATGACTGCACATTGGAGGTGTCCCCCGGGTTATCTTCCCGCTGGTTGGACCCGACCTTCGAGGATTCTCTGAAGAGTCTTGTTGACGACCAATGTCTCACCTTCGAGCCCTCCTGCACGCTGAGCTTCCTCAGCCCTCCCAGCTCGTCTCCGAGCTATCACGGCACCGAACTTCCTCGGCCTCCCGCTCGCCTCCGAGCCTCTCGTCGAGCTGAGATTCCTCGGTTCTATTGGGCGAGGCAGAACGCAGATCATAGACGTCTCCGCCATGGCTCCGCGAATCTCGTCGAATGCGAGATTCTTGCCGGCCGTTACACCCCTGGCGTTGCGCCCGCGAGAATGGCGGGATCCCCCATTGATGTCGGGATACGCTCGTTAATGGGGGATGTGACGGCGTGGAATGCGGGATCGTGGGGCAGCGGATATCTCGTGTTCGGCGAGATTCGCGGAGCCGTGGCGGAGATGCCTGTGATTTGCGTTCTGCCTCGCCCAATAAAACCGAAGGGTCTTAGCTCGGCGGGAGGCTCGGAGGCGAGCGGAAGGCCGAGGAAGTTCGGTGCCGTGATAGCTCGGAGACGAGCTGGAAAGGCTAAGGAAGCTCAGCGTGCAGGAGGGCTCGAAGGTGAGCCGTTGGTCGTCTGCAAGACTCTTCAGGGAATCCTCGAAGGTCAGGTCCAACCAGCGGGAAGATAGCCCGGGGGACACCTCCAATGTGCAGTCCTCGCCCTGTTTCTGTGTGCATCGGGATACGTCTTCTGCCACGTGTCATGATCTGGGGAGCTCCCACTTACGAGCATCATCATTAGCCCCTCACTCTCGTCCCGACCTATTTATAGATCGGGTTGAGAGTGGTTCGATCGGTTACCCGGGCTCAATTCGTATTTGGAGACCTCGTCGGCATGGATTCCCGAGGCAATTAGGCGTATCTTTTGATGACGTCAGCGGATCAGAGAGGAGATCGTGCATTAAAGAGAGAGCGCTGATTTGATCGTACGTTCGTTGAGACGTTAGGCCACGCGTCCGACACCGGTTGACTGACGTGACGGGTCGCCGCTGCCCCTGCGCTCGAAGGGACGCGCCCAATGGTCGTGCGACACGTGGGACGTGGCAGGCCGTTGAGCGTGAAGCACTGATTTGGAGGGAAACGATATGCGCTGTTGGATGCGTTTGCCAAATACTATAAATAGAGGTGGGATCCCCCCAGGGTCCACACTTCGCTATCATTTCTTCGTTGCTGCGAGAGTTAGTTCGGCGTTCTTCCCTTTAGGTCGGATCTCTCGCGCTCTTTCCTCGGTGGACTCCTTCTTTGACTCAGGTTAGATGTCTTGGAGTCTGTTGAGATAGTCAGGGTAGAGTCTGGGGAGTCTTCCGCTGCTTCTTCCTCTGCTCCTTCCTCTGAGTCGGGTTCCCCCCGAGGAGTTAGGGTTACCCGCGCTTCCCGTGGTCGTGTGATGGGGATAGTTCCCAAAGTGCGTATCAGGAGTGCTCGCGACGCGCCCTCCCTCTTGAGGAATGGGGACGAGCTCACCACAATCCGGGCTCGCTTCCACATTCCCCCTAGCTATTCGCTTCGCTTGGCTGGGGAGGGAGAGAGAGCGGACCAGGTGAGGGGCAAGGAGATCGCCTTGTACCTGGATGCCTTTTGGGCTGGAATGCGTCTGCCCTTCTCCTCCGATGTTAGCGACGCGCTGCGTTGTTTTCAACTAGCTCCAGGCCAGCTAGTACCGAACTCATGGAGGATTCTCTTCGGGTTCCTGGTCCTATTGAGGCTCGAAGAAACCCTTTCAGCTTGACCCTTCTCCTTTCCTCCCTTTGCTATAAAAATCATCCCGGCACCCGTAAGGACGAGCCGAGCTGGGTATATGTTTCCTTTAGAAAACATAAGGGAGGGACGGCCGGGTCGGGGGTTGTAGCAGTTCCTTCTTCCATCCACGAATGGAAGGAGAAGTTCTTATTTGTCGGGCCACCCGAGGGTGAGGATTGGCCTATGCCTGTTCAGTGGCACAGAATCGGATGCCCGCGGGTGAGGCGGTCGTCCTCTCCCGAAGCAAAGGCAGTGTCGGTGTGGGAGCCTATCCGACTGGCCGATATTTTGCTTTCCGAGCAGGCCTTTAGTTGGGCTGGGTTCAGCCCCGCTCAGTTCATGGGTAAGTTAGGAGCCTAGGCGACCTGTTTAGACTTTCATGTTTTTCTTCTGCTCTTTCCGGCGCCACTAACTCTCTTTTTTGCAGAACCAATGGACCGATCTAAATTTCTGGCTGCCATGGCCGAGAAGAAGGGGAAGAAGGCCAGAGGCGCTGGCCCGTCACGCCCCGCTACAAGTCCGGCCCCGTCGGTGGCCGCATCGGCTAAGCGTTCCACCACGTACCGGGCTATGGAGACCAGCCGTGGGGAGAGCCGTAAACATGCTCGGGGGTCGGAGCCCCAGGTTTTGGAGGTGGGGGATGAGGCCGACCCCCCGAGGCCCCCTCAAGCGGCACAAAAGGATGGTATCCCGACCTCCGTCTTCCCCGATCTTGGTGCAGGAGAGGGACCTTTGCTTCGAGGTCCCCTCGGGGTTTTCTGTCGTCGATAGCTTGCTCTTGGAGATGGAACGATCGGCCGGGGGCAAAATCCCCCGGGGGACCCTCAAGGTCCAAATCGTGACCATAGCTCAGGAGGCTGTACAGGTCAGTGTCCGCCTCCCGGTTGGGTTTTCATTAAGCCTCTTTTGTTTGTCGGATCGGATACTTTTTAACCCCTCATTTTGTTTTCCTCAGGTCCTCCGGCACTGCGCCCTCGTTGCCAACATGGAGCACGAGGAAATTGCCCCTGCGATGCAGATAGTGGGCGAGTCTTCCTCGCGGGAGAAGAGACTGAGCCGGGAGCAGTGTAACAACCCTAATTTTCCTATACACTTTTCTATACAATTTTTTTTTTCAAAATCCATAAAGGAGTATTTTAACCTGAGCACAATACATAAGTAATTATTTTGTTTTTAAATAACTCCATTTTTTAGTGTACATAAAATTGTTTTAAAATTAAAGTATACTTGGGGTATTTAATGTTGCTGTTACCATTTTAAGTAATTATTTCACACCATAATTACAAGAAGGAGCTTGTAGCTCATTGGTAACACCTTGCACTGCTGAACCAAGCCACCAGAGTTCAAATCCCCTGCCCCACATTATTTTTATATTGTTTTTGTTTTAAATTCCTTGGAAGCCCAACAGTCCACAGACCATAACTCCCAAACTTTGAACTTCACATAGAAAACTAAAAATACCAGAGCTTACACCACGAGACTCCCCACCCCCTCGACCCCCGACTCAGCTGGGATCGGCCGAGTCGGCCGGGGGAACGGCCGACTCGGGCCGGCGCCGCCGGCCGGACTCGGCCGGACGGCCGAGTCGTCAACACAAAAATTTTGGCTTTTCGTATTCCTTAACCCCCTGCACACACCATTTATTTGGATCGGTACCCGAATCTTAAATACACCCCATTTACTACAATTTTTAATCATTTTTCTATAATTTTTACATTTTTTTAAATTAAAAACCTTTCACCTACCCTACCCTATAAATACACCCCCTATCCTCTACCCTCTCATCCCAAAACCCTAAGCAAGCGAAATGGCAGCTGGCTATGTGACTAGAAAGTCAGAGAGGCAGGGGAAAGCTTTCAAAGAGCATTTTTCTCCCCCTCAGGTTTACTATCTCAAAATTTTCCAAGAGTGTGTACTTTGAAAACAAGTTCGCGGCGAAGCTCCGACGAAATTCCGGCGGGAATTCCGGCGACGTTTTTAGAAACAACCAGCGACGAAGTAACTCCTCGGCAACCCCTTTAGTCCCCCCTCACTCCTTAGTATAGATCGAAATCCGTAAGTCCCATTCTAACTCCCTTTCTATTTCTCTAAAATACGAAATTACGAAACCCGACGGAATCGGAATAAATCCGATTTCCGATTCGGTTTTCTATAAAATTTCACTTCTAACCAATACATTCATGCCTAAACATCTTTATCTTGACTATTAAACTTTTAAAAATCAATTTGAATAAGTTTTCTCACATGAAATGATAGCCTTTCCAATTTATCGTATTTTTCACTTAAATACCACAATGTTTCTATTTCATATTTAACCCTTAACTTTGCTATACATTTAAAGTAGAGCATGAGATAATGACCTAACTCCTTACACACGCAAATACAATCCTAAAACGATATCATCAAAACTTAGAATACGATAAAACGAAACTTTCATTTAAATACCATATTCTTAATAAAACCATTCTTAAAAGTTTTAGATTTGATACACTTTTAAATAAATACTTTTTATTAGGAAAACACGATAAGTTGTGGACATCGATCGTTTATCTAAACCTGACTTTGTGGTGTCTAGGCTAGGCAAGTGAGCAAAGGTAACTTTAAAAGGCCCGTCTCACTATTCGTGAGCGGATCCCTCCTTCCTCACTTGTACTTACCTGGCCACAATTGGCGGTGAAGAGGCGATTTGAGGCTTCTAATGACTTGTCGTTTAGACCATTTAGAAATAGGCTAGTTGATTTAGGAAACTCTAGAATCTAAAATACGGAAAATTTTCACCTTTGCAAATAAATACCTTTTACTTTATAAAACCGTTTTCTAAAGTGTTAGTATTTTACAATCTTTGCAAAGCGCCGCTACAACCTATTTTTGGGGAATCCGTTCGGGATGGTGCGAATTATCGCACATCCTCAGGCTTAGTAGTGCGAGATTCAGACCTCCGCAAGGAGCATTCGGTCTCGAAAGGTTTAAAATACGACATCTTAAGAAAATGAGATTTTTGGAATATAAAATATTTATTAAAATTATTTTTTGTATAAATATATGTATATTTATCATTTAAATATCTATTTTATTATAATATAAATATTCCACCTTTTTCTAAAAATCACAAGAATAATTTTTACACTAAAATACCATGAACTTCAAATAAATCAATATTACAGATAAATACCCTTATTTATAAAACTAGGACATGTTCACTAGAAATGTCACAACATAAAATCCACCCATTACAACTCTAAAGACGAACACTAAATACTTGAGGTGTATTTTGAAAAGTATATAAAGGTATTTTTACATAAAACCCCTTCAAGTTTTATAAATTACCATAAGGACCCTAGTAATTATAAGACTTCGATTCACATTTCTGATTGTCTGACTCGGGTTTGAGTCTTGTTAATCTGACTTGAATATGATTCAAGTCAATCTATAAACTACAAGATTCTAATTCAATATGAACACATGAATCCATGAATTCAATTATCAATTTATACAACTTGACTGAACCGAACCATGGATATATCTTCCTTTTACATGATTCTCAGTATTCCATTTACATGACTCTACGGTTACAACTGTTTCCTGATATCATGGTTTCGGTCTGTCAGTCAATCAATCTTACAATCAATACAATTTACAAGATAACAATACAAACAAGACATCGCGGGTTTAAGGGGTAGATTGGTACGGAAGGTGTTAAAAGTGGCACAAGACGGTCAGACTTAAGACACCTAACATGAATCCAATTGCCGTTGTTCCGGGCCTTCTAACGGAGCCTTGTACTCTATATTCTGTTTGCCCTGGTCTCTAGCATATAGAGACCCCTCTCGTATACACTGGCATTCTTTTGTACCAAGCTACAAACAACATCGTTAATACAACATTAAAACAATACAATACAACATTAAAAGCCACCCTCTCTCTCCTACTCTTTGTCTATTTCTCCCCTATCTTTGGGACTTACCGAGCGATCTGTTCGCTGACGACATTCTATTTCTTTCTTCTTTGAATGTCGTCAGGTGGTTTGGACCCGGCGAAAATCGAGCCATCTCAAGAAGACTTGGAGCAGTTTGCCGAAGACCCTGCACTTTAGTTTCATTGTACACTTTTCCTTTCTGTATTTTTCATTTCCTGTTATGCCACTGTTTAGGCATCTTTTTATTTCAGTTGTATTTCCTTTTCATGCATTGTACAAAAAAATGTTAATAAATAAAAGTTGTTGTTCTTTTTATATCTTGTCTCTTATATATTTATTTTATATTGCTTAGATACGCTTGGCGTATGTACTTCTGAGTATATACGTAGAGGACCTCGTCGCGTCCCCTTCGCCTTCCCCATGGGAAGCGGGGTGTGACAAGCAGCGTCAGGCGAGGGAGAGGATCGCCGTCTTCGAAGATCGGGTGGCCGCCGAGGAGGGGGTGAACTCCAACTGCAGGGAGTCCATCCGAATTTTGAAGGAGTCCAACCAGGTCGTCGAGGCCAAGTTGAAGGAGGCTAGGGTGCTCAACGCCACTCTGAAGAAGACGCGGGACTCTCTTAAGAGGGAGAATGAGGTGGCGAAGGAAGGGATGAAGCGCGCCGACCTCCAGGCCACAAAGGCGGTGGAGAGCTACAAGACGTCGGATCAATTTTACACCGACCTTGCTGACGCCTCGTCCCTCGTCTGGCATCAGGCTCTCGATACCGTCAAGGCGTTGATGCCGGAGTTTCCCGACGGCGGGCTTCGGCTCGAGTACCCCCTCGAGGATGAGACGCAGGGGGACGCCGCTGGAAGTGCCGCCGGGGGGAAGGCTCCTAGTGGGAGCGTTGATGATAAGGCGATCATCCTGGCTCCCGGTGTTGAAGCTCCTATTGGGGGCGCGACCCTAAGGCCACCACCCCGGCTACCGATGCTGGCGTGGAGCATATCGAGGTCCTTCTCGGTCCCGAGGCCCGAGCCTTTCTGCTTTCTCTTTTTTTGTTTTGGAATTTTGTAAGCCTTCGGGCAATTTTGTAAGGCTGGGGAGCCTATAATACCTATGTTAAAAAACTCCCGAGTTGTGAATAAAGCCGTTGTAGGGTGTTTTTCGTCACCCCATTGAGATGGGAATACGCGCGCGCTTGTCAGGCGTACTACAGATTCTCTCTGCCTAGGGTAGGCGGGGGTTTAATGATTGTGGGGATCCGAATCTCCGGCAGCCGCGGACTAAGCTGCCGTTAATTACCCCTCGCCTTTGGGGCGAGGGAACCTCCGATTAACGGGTTAAACTGGTCATGCGAACTCAATATGCGGTGTACGCGTGTTGTGTTTTGAAAGGGGGTTTTTGGATATATCGGGAGCCACGCAGAGTTTTTACGGGGGTCCCGCTACCCGGATAGCGGGCTGGGGGTCAAGAGGGCTAGCAGCCCCCTTGCGGGGTGCGGGACAGCGCCCCGTTAGAAATTTTTTTTCTAACAGGGACAGTGTCGTGGAGCACGTGTGTGTGCAAATATGTATACATATGTATATATATATATGTATATATGTATATATGTATGTATATAAAAGAAAGAGGGGAAAAGGCATCCAAAGGATGTGTGGGGGCAGCACCTTGGGCGCTGTGCGCTCAGGCGCTAGAGTGCCACGTGTCGGCACGTGGGCGCTCTGCGCTCGGGCGCAGTGCGCGTGAGCGCAAGCGCGCGCGCCACGTGTCGGCACGTGGGCGCTTTGCGCTCGGGCGCAGTGCGCGTGAGCGCAAGCGCGCCACGTGTCGGCACGTGGGCGCTTTGCGCTCGCGCGCAGTGCGCCGGAGTGCAAACGCGCCACGCGTCGGCACGTGGGCGCTTTGCGCTCGCGCGCAGTGCGCTGGAGCGCAAACGCGTCACGCCTCGGCACGTGGGCGCTTTGCGCTCGAGCGCTAGCGCGCCGGCGAGGAAAAGAGGGCTTTTAGCCCCAGAAACTCCCGGAAGAGAAATTATTGGAGTTAAACTCCTGAGAAAGAAAATATATTTTGGTTGAGGAAATGGGTTCTTCTTCTTCCTCCTCTGTTTGCTGGATCTTGAAGATCAAGAGATGTGAGATCTCAAAATCTCTCCTTTTTGAGAACTGATGGCAGATCCAAGTTCCCCTTTATAGGTTTCGTGATGAAAAACTATTTTGTTTTTGAAAAGGAAGAGTAAAACTCTTGATTTAATTCAAAAGAAAGAAGAAGGTTTGAGACCTTCAGAGAAGGGAAAGAGATACAAACCCTAGGTTTTTTTTGTGAGAATGAAAAGTGTATTAGATATTTTCATCATGTTGCCTTATATAGACTTACATATTTACATATAGCCCCTTGGGCTTTACAAAAATGGCATCTTAGCCATCCCATGGCTCATGTGCCATTTCATTTTTGCACATAAGCCATGGGTTTACAAAATATTGGCTTTATGCCCATTTTGTTTACATTCATGCATAAACAATTACATAAAAATTATTCATTACATGATTTTGTTGTTGGCATGGGGAGGCTGGCTGCGGGATCGACTTGGGCATGGGCCCGCTTGACCTGGGCTTGGGCCCACCTAGCTTGGGGGTTGACCTTGATTTTGACTCGGTCAACCGAGGTGTAAATTTTTACCCCAACAAATTGGCCCCCATCAATAAATGCACACCGCACATGTGGGTCGTGTGCATGAAATTGATGGATCTTCTTTCACGTGGAGGCGACTTGCTTTGGTTCCCACTTTTTGGGATGCACTGCCCTTTTTACGACGTGGACGGTCGACGCTTGACGCGTCTCCGAGACGGAGTGTCCGTGGTAGACGTTTCCCTGGCCCGGAGTGATCTGGTTCCTGCTTTGTAGGAAGCCTGCACTGCCCTTTTTACGACCTGGACGGTCGACGCTCTGATCCGGAGCGATTTAGGTTCCCAATTTGCGGGAGCCTGCACTGCCCTTTTTGCGACATAGACGGTCGACGCTCTGTTACGAAGCGATTTGGGTTCCCAATTTGCGGGAGCCTGCACTGCCCTTTTTGCGACATAGACGGTCGACGCTCTGATCCGGAGCGATTTGGGTTCCTAATTTGCGGGAGCCTGCACTGCCCTTTTTGCGACGTAGACGGTCGACGCTCTGATCCGGAGTGATTTGGGTTCCCAATTTGCGGGAGCCTGCACTGCCCTTTTTGCGACATAGACGGTCGACGCTCTGTTACGAAGCGATTTGGGTTCCCAATTTGCGGGAGCCTGCACTGCCCTTTTTGCGACATAGACGGTCGACGCTCTGTTACGAAGCGATTTGGGTTCCCAATTTGCGGGAGCCTGCACTGCCCTTTTTGCGACGTAGACGGTCGACGCTCTGATCCGGAGCGATCCGGAGCGATTTGGGTTCCCAATTTGCGGGAGCCTGCACTGCCCTTTTTGCGACATAGACGGTCGACGCTATGATCCGGAGCGATTTGGGTTCCCAATTTGCGGGAGCCTGCACTGCCCTTCCGGAGTGATTTGGGTTCCCAATTTGCGGGAGCCTGCACTGCCCTTTTTGCGACATAGACGGTCGACGCTCTGCTACGAAGCGATTTGGGTTCCCAATTTGCGGGAGCCTGCACTGCCCTTTTTGCGACATAGACGGTCGACGCTCTGATCCAGGGCGATTTGGTAGACGTGCCCCCGGCACGGAGTGTCGCTGTTTGACGCAAAGGTCGATGTTGGAATTGGTTGGTTTGATTTGTTTGACTTGAGTTGACATCAGCATCGCTATACTGGAATATGGTACCAGGAGCGAATCATCGTCTGCCATGAGAGGATTTGGGAATTGGTTTTCTGTCGGCATCTGCATTGCTGCACTGGAATAATGCCAGGAGCAACTCATCATGTGCCCCGGGAGGATTTGGATTTGGTTTTTTGTTTGGCATCTGCATTGCTGCACTGGAATAATGCCAGGAGCAACTCATCATGTGCCCCGAGAAGATTTGGATTTGGTTGCTTAGGAGACAGGTTTAGATCCCTGTCACCTAAGGCTTTTCCATTTTGTGAGCCGTAAGGGTCTCACAAAGCATTTTCTCCCTACGGGTCGTAAGGCTCCCGTAGGTGTATTTTCTCCTTAGGAGTCGTGGGGACTCCTAAGTGTGTTGCTCCTTTGTGAGTCGTAGGGATCTCACGCCGGAATTTTCTCCTCACAAAGTCGAGAGGACTTTGCGAGTGCATTTCATTTCTTTTTTTTTTTACGAGTTTGCGCTTATTCGGGTTTTCACAAACTCGCCGGCAGTCCTGCTGTTTTTACTCACGGAGCCCTTTCGGGTTTTCATCCGTGCCCATTTTGCTTGTAGACATACCGTTTTGTTTTTGGAGAGATCGGGATTATTTTACGCCCGTGGATTGTATACGGTTTTGCAGGATGTATGATCCAGACCGTAGGGCCGGAAAAATTTCAGGACTTTGTTGGCGTCTGCATCGCTGCACTGGAATATGGTACCAGGAGCGACTCATCATTCGCCGTTGGGGTATGGGATTTGGAATTTGGTTGGCGTTTGCATCGCTGCACTGGAATATGGTACCAGGAGCGACTCATCATTCGCCACTTGGGGGTTGGGGAGCGATGGCTTAGGAGACAGGTTTAGATCCCTGTCACCTAAGACTTTTCAATTTTATGGGCCGTGAGGGTCCCATAAAAGCATTTTCTCCCTACGAGTCGTAAGGATCCCGCAGGTGTATGTTCTCCTTAGGAGTCGTGAGGACTCCCAAGTGTGTTTTTCCTTCGTGAGCCGTAAGGATCCCACAAAGGTTTGTTCTCCTCAGTATCGTGAGGACACATGAGTGGATTTCCCTTGTTCCCAGTTTAATGACTTAGAGGTCATCTGTTTCCAGTTTAACGACGTAGTGGTCATCTATTCCAGTTTAATGACTTAGCGGTCATCTGTTTCCAGTTTAAAGACTTAGGGGTCTGCTGTTTCCAGTTTAACGACTTAGAGGTCATCTGTTTCCAGTTTAACGACATAGCGGTCATTTGTTTCCAGTTTAACGACATAGTGGTCATCTGTTTCCAGTTTAACGACTTAGGGGTCTGCTGTTTCCAGTTTAACGACATAGTGGTCATCTGTTTCCAGTTTAAAGACTTAGAGGTCATCTGTTTCCAGTTTAACGACATAGTGGTCATCTGTTTCCAGTTTAAAGACTTAGAGGTCATCTGTTTCCAGTTTAAAGACTTAGAGGTCATCTGTTTCCAGTTTAACGACATAGTGGTCATCTGTTTCCAGTTTAAAGACTTAGAGGTCATCTGTTTCCAGTTTAACGACTTAGAGGTCATCTGTTTCCAGTTTAAAGACTTAGAGGTCATCTGTTTCTAGTTTAAAGACTTAGAGGTCATCTGTTTCCAGTTTAAAGACTTGGTGGTCTGCTGTTTCCAGTTTAAAGACTTAGAGGTCATCTGTTTCCAGTTTAAAGACTTGGTGGTCATCTGTTTCCAGTTTAAAGACTTGGTGGTCTGTTGATGGCGAGCTTGGAATTTTGGGGTTGGGGCCGGCATCAGCGTTGCTAACACTGAAGCAGGGGTGCCAGGCAATTCATCATTTGTCTTTTCCTGTTAGGGAGCAATGGCTTAGGAGATAGGTTTAGGTCCCTATCATCTAAGGCTTTTCAATTTTATGGGCCGTGAGGGTCCCATAAAAGCATTTTCTCCTTGCGAGTCGTAAGGATCCCGCAGGTGTATTTTCTCCTTAGGAGTCGTGAGGACTCCTAAGTGTGGTTTTCCTTTGTGAGTCGTAAGGATCCCACAAAGGTTTGTTCTCCTCATGTATCGTGAGGACACATGAGTGTGTCTTCTCAATGGAGCATAATTCCCAAGGCGGAGACCAGCCGCGTAACTGGTGGTTGCGGTGGGGGCATGGGTATGCTGAGAATTATTTGTGCTCGTGGATTGTATACGGCAGTCAATTTGGGGACTAGCCGTAGGGCTGGAAGAATTTTGGGAAACTGGATTTTTGTTTGGCGTCTGCATTGCTGCACTGGAATAATGCCAGGAGCAACTCATCATCCGCCCTTGTTTTTCTTTTTGTTTGTTTTTTTTTGTTTTTGTTTTACCGCGATTGCTCTATCATTTCAGCTTTTATCATCGCGAAAATCGCGATTGCCCTATCATTTCGGCTATTTATTCGCGGTTACCCAATCATTTCGGCTTTTCATTTTTCTTTTATTTACACATTTTTTATTTACACATGTATATATATTTTTTTACATTCCCAGTTTAACGACTTAGAGGTCGACTGTTCCCAGTTTAATGATGTGGTGGTCGATTGTTTCCCAGTTTAACAACGTGGTGGTCCTCTTTGCTTATCCCAGCTCCTTGAACATTGATCTTGGCGGAGCTGTGTTGATGACCTAGCTCTGTGGCTTGCCGATACATCCGAGGATTGTGAGGTTTTTCCAAGCTTATATTGGTCCTCTACCCAATCTTTGAAAACACAGCAGTCTTCAATGGTATGGCTCAGCACTCTATGGTATGGGGAGTATATGGGACTGCCAGTCATATTCATTTCATGTGGCCTCTTCGGGATAGGCAGTTGCAGGCCATTGTTCAGGGCTTCCTCGAATATATCGCGGACCTCATCCCTCCTAAAGGAGTACACCTTCTTCCTTCTTTCCATCAGAGTAGGTGCCCTCACTGACGCCGGTCCCTGAGGCCGATCAATCTTTGGTTCACCCTGCACATGTCTGGGAGGGTTAGGTTCCTGAAAGGCTTCGGTCTCCATTTGCATGAAATCGGTGGTCTTAGCTTGACTGTTTGCTAACACGCCTTTAGACAGTTCTATCTCTTCCGTCTTGTATTGCCTTTCGACCCAATCTTTGAAGACGAAGCAGTCCTCAATGGAATGACCTATCACCCTGTGATAGGGGCAATATTTTGGGTCGTCGGTCATATTCTCTTCTTGCGGTCTCTTTGATTCTGGCAGTTGTAGACCGTTTCTTAGGGCGTCCATGAATATCTTGTGGACCTTTTCCCTCTTGAAGGAATAGACCTTTTCCAGCTTCTCTTTCAGAGGCGATTCCCCCCCGGCGTATGTATCGGAGGGACTGGAGGCTGATTGCGGCCGTTTTTCGCGAAGGCGCTCCGCTTTTAGGTTGAAAAGGATATCAGTTGGCTGCTCCCGGGTACCAATCCCTGGCTCATGAGCCAAAATTTGATTTTGCTGTAATTGCAATCGGGCGACTTGGGTCGCGAGATCTGCCACGATGTTTGTCAGCTTGTCGACTTTGGAATAAACCTCGGCCATCTTCTCATCCCTGTCCTGAAATTGCCTTTGAAGCCATTGGAATAATGCTTGTTCTGTAGTTCCGGCTATGACAACCGGGTAATCTTTATTGCCTGAGCTCCATTCCGTAGGAACCACGGGCTCCTCTGGCTTATCGGCCTGAGCGGGCTCTTCATCATTTAGATCGTGCCGATGCTGGGTGGCGTCAATCGTATAATCACCATGGCTGTGAAGAAGAGGAGGGTTCGTTTCTTCATGTCCGGCCATGTAGACAGTGTGGATAACACATTCAGCCATTCTTTCATCACTGGCAGCTGGTTTCGCGGAGCGGTCCGGGCTTTGGAAATTCATAAATTTTAACATGGCCAGAGCCCTAGCCCTTTTGTTGGCTCTATATCTGAGCCGCTTCTGCCTCAGCTTCTCTGCCTTAAGCGCTTGGCAGGCTTCTGCTCTTCGAGAAGCCGCCATAGGCCGAGTGATGGGGATGCTTGAGAAGACATCTGCCCGCGTGTCCGTCGAAGGTATCGTCTGGGCTTGCCCACGACGTCTGGCAACTTCTTTTGTTCCGATGGCTTTGCCCCCAGTTGGGGCCATGGAAAGCCGTCCAGACACCGATTTGCGTTTGGGTTGGGGCGCCCTTGAGATCACCACATTTGGTCTCCTGCCTTTCGAGACCGGTTTGTCTATCACCGGGGCTTGAGGAGCTGGGATGGCGCCAACTGGTATGAACACAATAGAGCCGAATGGTAGCGGCTCCTCCTCCCATTGTCGCCCGAGACTGGCCGGAAGGACCGTCCTGGAGTCTATCTTCATCGTGTAGGAGACGGGAGTCGTGCTGAGAGCTGAGATCATCCTTGGAGACATTGTTGGAGAGTGATTGCTTGAAAACCTGTATGAAAGAGCATTATTTTAGTATAAATATAGGTATGTATATTGATTGAGTTCGCATGAACGTTTAACCCGAAATATGGGAGGAGAGATTGGTCCCACCGGGCGTGCCAGAATCTGTAGGGTGTTTTTCGTCACCCCATTGAGATGGGAATACGCGCGCGCTTGTCAGGCGTACTACAGATTCCCCCTGCCTAGGGTAGGCGGGGGTTTAATGATTGTGGGGATCCGAATCTCCGGCAGCCGCGGACTAAGCTGCCGTTAATTACCCCTCGCCTTTGGGGCGAGGGAATCTCCGATTAACGGGTTAAACTGGTCATGCGAACTCAATGTGCGGTGTATGCGTGTTGTGTTTTGAAAGGGGGGTTTTGGATATATCGGGAGCCACGCAGAGTTTTTACGGGGGTCCCGCTACCCGGATAGCGGGTTGGGGGTCAAGGGGGCTAGCAGCCCCCTTGCGGGGTGCGGGGCAGCGCCCCGTTAGAAATTTTTTTCTAACAGGGACAGTGTCGTGGAGCACGTGTGTGTGCAAATATGTATACATATGTATATATATATGTATATATGTATATATGTATGTATATAAAAGAAAGAGGGGAAAAGGCATCCAAAGGATGTGTGGGGGCAGCACCTTAGGCGCTGTGCGCCTAGGTGCTGTGCGCTCAGGCGCTAGAGTGCCACGTGTCGGCACGTGGGCGCTCTGCGCTCGGGCGCAGTGCGCGTGAGCGCAAGCGCGCCACGTGTCGGCACGTGGGCGCTCTGCGCTCGGGCGCAGTGCGCGTGAGCGCAAGGGCGCGCGCCACGTGTCGGCACGTGGGCGCTTTGCGCTCGCGCGCAGTTCTCCGGAGCGCAAACGCGCCACGCGCCGGCACGTGGGCGCTTTGCGCTCGCGCGCAGTGCGCCGGAGCGCAAACGCGCCATGCGTCGGCACGTGGGCGCTTTGCGCTCGAGCGCCGGCGAGGAAAAGAGGGCTTTTAGCCCCAGAAACTCCCGGAAGAGAAATTATTGGAGTTAAACTCCTGAAAAAGAAAATATATTTTGGTTGAGGAAATGGGTTCTTCTTCTTCCTCCTCTGTTAGCTGGATCTTGAAGATCAAGAGATGTGAGATCTCAAAATCTCTCCTTTTTGAGAACTGATGGCAGATCCAAGTTCCCCTTTGTGGGTTTCGTGGTGAAAAACTATTTTGTTTTTGAAAAGGAAGAGTAAAACTCTTGATTTAATTCAAAAGAAAGAAGAAGGTTTGAGACCTTCAGAGAAGGGAAAGAGATACAAACCCTAGGTTTTTTTTGTGAGAATGAAAAGTGTATTAGATATTTTCATCATGTTGCCTTATATAGACTTACATATTTACATATAGCCCCTTGGGCTTTACAAAAATGGCATCTTAGCCATCCCATGGCTCATGTGCCATTTCATTTTTGCACATAAGCCATGGGTTTACAAAATATTGGCTTTATGCCCATTTTGTTTACATTCATGCATAAACAATTACATAAAAATTATTCATTACATGATTTTGTTGTTGGCATGGGGAGGCTGGCTGCGGGCTCGACTTGGGCATGGGCCCGCTTGACCTGGGCTTGGGCCCACCTAGCTTGGGGGTTGACCTTGACTTTGACTCGGTCAACCGGGGTGTAAATTTTTACCCCAACAGCCGTTTTGCAAATTTTTGTGTGGCAATGTTTTCATTTGTGTGAGCTTGTTAGCGGTTTCCTCGCCTGATGAGCCACGTGCTAGGTCGACGACCGGTCCTTTAGTGGGCGATCACGCGTCGAGTGAAGTCCAATTATCTGTCTTAAGTGTGCAAAGGCCGGTGTAAGGTTGGTGTCCTTATGGCCCCGGAGTCGAGGTGGCGATCGCTCACTTAAGGTACGTCGGTTGGCTCCTTCGAGTAGAAAGGCATAGATTTGCCCATTCCTTTGAGTCGGACCGGTGACCACTTCTCTTGGAATGATTTAGACAAGAGTTTATTCCGGATTGGTCAAAGTTTGCCGAGGTTGAGGGCTTCTGATTCTTGGCGTCGGCGGGTAGTAAACCACCATCCAGGGATGAGTTGAGCAGGGAAGCTGCTCGGTGGCCTCTTGAGGAGGACTTTGGATCCTTGGCGTCGGTGGGTAGTAAACTACCAGTCATGGATTGACCGAGCAGTGAAGCTGCTCGGTGGCCTCTTGAGGAGGGCTTTGGATCTTTGGCGTCGGTGGGTAGTAAACTACCAGCCATGGATGGGTCAAGCAGGAAAGCTGCTCGGTGGACTCTTGAGGAGGGCTTTGGATCCTTGGCGTCGGTGGGTAGTAAACTACTAGCCATGGATTGACCGAGCAGTGAAGCTTCTCGGTGTCCTCTTGAGGAGGGCTTTAGATCCTTGGCGTTGGTGGGTAGTAAACTACCGGTCATGGATTCATCGAGCAGTGAAGCTGCTCGGTGTCCTCTTGAGGAGGGCTTTGATCCTTGGCGTCGGTGGGTAGTAAACTACCAGCTATGGATTGACTGAGCAAGGAGGATGCTCGGTGACCTCTTGAGGAGGGCTTTGATCCTTGGCGTCGGTGGGTAGTAAACTACCAGCCATGGATTGAACGAGCAAGGAAGCTGCTCGGTGGCCTCTTGAGGAGGGCTTTGATCCTTGGCGTTGGTGGGTAGTAAACTACCAGCCATGGATTGACCGAGCAGTGAAGCTGCTCGGTGGCCTCTTGAGGATGGCTTTGATCCTTGGAGTTGGTGGGTAGTAAACTACCAGCCATGGATTGACCAAGCAGTGAAGCTGCTCAATAGCCTCTTGAGGAGGGCTTTGATCCTTGGCGTCGGTGGGTAGTAAACTACCAGCCATGGATTGGCCGAGCAGTGAAGATGCTCGGTTTCACAAGGCGTCGCCCGTCCTCCCTCGACGCGCGAAAATCCGGTAGAGTGACCGTCGTGGGCGACACGTGGCAGAAACGGATAGGTGGGGCGAGACGTTTCAAGATCTGTTTCGTTCCGACTGCGGTTGGCCGAGAAATACGGGATGCCCACCACGTGGCAGCACGGTATTGGAAGAGCCGAGAAAATCCTTGGATTCGCGCCCACGTGCGTGCAAATTTAGGCCCTTGGGGGATTCTGTAGAGGCTATAAATAGAGGAGGAGATGGGTTTCTTTCAGCATCACTTTCCTGAGATGGCCGGGCGTATCTACGCGATTGAAGAGGTCGTCACTTCCGACGACGTCTACCTGTACGACCAGTCGGTTTTCGAGGAGATGTACCGGGGTGTGGTCCAGCGTATCAAGGACCACTTCGGCCATCTACTTCCACATTGGTCGTCCTTCCTCCAATTGTTGATGTACGCAATTTGGAGGAGGTCCCCGGGGCTGTACAACCCCTTCTCCGAGAAGCTGCTGGATGAGGCGCTCGACAAGGTGCGTACGCTCTATGTCCTCGGCTTCATCTCGAAGCATATGCACGACCGATATTTGGCCCTTATTTTGGAGTGCTTCCGAAAGAGGTAGATCGCAGGCTCCTGCTTGGCAGATAGGGGGCCCGAGGCTTCCGTGGCGTCTCGGGTACGTGGGCAGCATCGCCAGGAATGAGCTGAAGAGGCTAGGGCTTGGCTGGCAAAGATCTCCATGGAGTACCACCAACAGTGCTACCTTGAACCCGTACCCCCTCTGTTGTAATTTTAATTTTTATGTAAGGCTGAGGAGCCCACAATACCTTTGATAAATAAAGTCCTCTTTTTGCAACGTATTATTGCTTCCTTTTTGGGTGCGTTTGAGTATTTTTACGAAATGAACTCTGTGACCTTTGAACCGAGGAAGAGGGAAACACATAGGAGGAATTTTTTCTAATTCAAAAGACTTAGAAAAATATACATCGCTTTGGCAAAGAAGAAATTTATATTCATAGATACAATTTTCAAAGGTACAACTTGAGTTTCTCGGCGTTGTAGGGCTGTGGAAATTTGCGACCCGCCTCGTCTTGCAAGCGATAGGCCCCGCCGGGCAATACTTCGGAGATGAGGAATGGGCCATCCCACTTTGGGGAAAACTTGTGTAACTCTGGTCAACGAACTCGTTCCGTCTTAGGATCAAATCTCCGGTCTTGAAGGCGCGATGCTTGACTCGCGCATTGTAGTAGCGGGCGGTTTGCTGTTGATAAGCGGCAGCTTTGATCTGTGCCCGGTCTCGCTTCTCCAACAAGATGTCCAGATTAGTCCGGAGGGCCGAGGTTTTTGCTACGTTGTCGAAGTGCTCGACCTTGTAACTGGGCAGCCCGATCTCTGCTGGGACCATCGCCTCGGTGCTGTAGCAGAGGCTGAAGGGGGTCTCTCCAGTGGGGGTCTTCTTAAATTTGCGTAAGGCCCATAAAACTCGGGGTAATTCGTCGACCCAACTTCCCTGCCGTCCTTCCAGGCGAGCTCGAAGACCTCGAATGACGTCCTGGTTAGCGACCTCGGCCTGCGCGTTGCACTGGGGATGCGCCACCGCGGCAAACTTCATCAGTATATAGTATTCGCTGCAGAATCCTTTAACTTTGTCATTTTCGAAATTCGTCCTATGGTCGGTAACGATACACCTCGGGATCCCGAACCGGAATATTATGTTGTTATGCAGGAACTTGATGGTCGTGGTGGCGTCCGGTTTTTTGATGGGGACGGCCTCGACCCACTTCGTAAAGTAGTCCACTGTAACGAGGATGTATTTGTGCCCGCCCGTACTAGTAGGGAGTTGGCCTATCATGTCCATTCCCCACTGGGCAAACGGCCATGGGGAGGTCAGGGCCATTAGCTCGGTAGCAGGAAGACGGGGTATGCTGCCATAGAGTTGGCAGCTCTTGCATCTTCTGATGAGCTTCTGAGCGTCCTGATGGATGGTCGGCCAATAGTATCCTTAGAGTAGCGTCTTCTGGACTAAGGTGCGAGCCCCTTGATGTGCCCTGCCGACCCCTTCGTGAACCTCACGGAGGATGTAGTCGGCCTCGTGGGGGTCGACGCACCGAAGCAGGGGTTGAGTGAAGGCTTTCTTATAGAGGTTTCCACTACTCCAAACAAAATGGCGAGCTTTGGCTCGGAGGCGGCGGGTTTCCCCTCGATCTTCTGGGAGCGTACCTTCCTTAAGAAATTCTACTAGGGGCTTCCTCCAATCCCGGTCTTCTTCCCGGGTAGCGTAAACTTGAAGTGCTGTCGCTCTGTCTTCTACGCTGGGCCGTGGCAAGACCTTGAAGAGGATATTTCTCTTGTTGTTGGCCGTATAGGAGGAAGCTAGTTTTCTCAGAGCGTCGGCCTGGGCGTTTAGGTGCCGGGGGATCTGCTCTACTTGAACTTCGTCGAAGTCTTTTCACAGTCTCCTTACCTCGGCTAAATATTTCACCATCAAAGGCTCCCGTGCCTCAAAACGGCCGGTCACCTGGTGTTCCCTCATAAAAAAATCAGGAATACCCCAATAGGGCATCACGTGTTCACACGTGACCAGAGGTCACGCGCAGACACGTGATGGGTTCCTGTGATCTCTAAATTATAGTGTTAAACTCTAGTCAAACAATCAATCAGTGGAATCACGTGTCCACACGTGATGGACCCTTCAACCCACTAAAAAGGAATTAAAAGGCATGATAAAACAGCAAGGAAAGATCCCAATGGGATATCACGTGTCTACACGTGACCAAAGGTCACGTGCTGACACGTGATGGTTCCTTAGCTCTTTGAAATGGCAGAATTAAATTCTGGTTAAAATGCTTATTCAGGGAAGTCACGTGTCAGCACGTGGCCCGTGCCTAAGTTCTTTAATTAATAGAATTAAATTCTATTTAAATGATCAAACAATGGGATCACGTGCCAACACATGATATTTTTTTTAAGCCTTCTGAACTAATAGAATTAAATTTTAATTAAGAAGGAATCGAGAACCCTAACTGGAAAATATCACTCTATATCTTTCCAAACAGAAAGGAAAAAGATTGTGCTCTATAAAGTGGAGCACCGTTGGATTAAAAATCCAATGGTGATTAAAAATCACCAATTTATGGAAAGATTTTATATAAGGAAAGATTTCCCGGAAATTCACCAAGAATAACAAACAGAATATCTTTTGGATTAAAAATCCAATGGTGAATAAAATTCACTGAGTGATCTAAAAGATCATCTTGGTTACAGAAACAGCCAAAATCTTTCAATGAAAGATTGACTAAACAAATTGATTCTTTTCTTTCTCCTATAAATAGGAGCCAAGAACAGAAGGGAAGGATCTTTGGAATTTTTTTAGAGAGATACACCAATAGAGAGAAAAAAGAGAGGAGAATTTAATTCTCAAGAGAGAAAAGGATTTCCTCAGAAAAGAAAGAAACCCTGGGTGAGAAGGGAAAAGCGATCTAAGCTCCATAAAACAAAAAGAGAATTTAATTCTCAATTTAAGAGTTTAACTCTTCTGAATAAGAACTTAGTTCTTCCTTTGGTTGAAGATCTGCAGAAGCAGATCTCCCCACAAGTTGAGAATTTAATTCTCATCGGGGAGATTTTGCCATGCAGATCCAAAACTTAGAGGGAGGATTGAGTTTAGAGAATTTAATTCTCCCAAATTCATAAATTTAATTCCTCCAAATGAAACCAGGGTTTAACCCTATATGAGAATTTAATTCTCCCAAATTCATATGAATTTAATTCCTCTAAATGAAATTAGGGTTTAACCCTATATGAGAATTTAATTCTCCCAAATTCATAGGAATTCAATTCCCCCAAATAAAACTAGGGTTTAACACTACATAAGAATTTAATCCTTCCATATACATAGGAATTTAATTGCTCAAAACAAGATTAGGGTTTAACCCTACCAAAGAATTTAATTCTCAAACAAAGGACTTAAATTATCCATGCACGTAAACGTGGTCACGTGGTAACACGTGACCCTTCCTTTGACGATCAGAAAAGAACGAATGAGATATGGTCACGTGCCCCACGTGATCCTCAAACAGACTCCTCAAAATGAGAAAGAAAAAGTATGAAGGCAATGTCTCACGTGCTCACACGTGACTCTCAAAACAAGAGGGAATAAATCCAAGGGCAAAATCAATTTTGGGCGCCCTTATGTGTCCCCACATGACCCATAATAAACACTTTAATAATCAATACATGGATACCCATCACGTGCCAACACGTGATGGCCTGAAGACCAAAAGTGTTTAACACTTATTTGAATATTCTGAGAACAAAATAAAGGAAGTCTGGCCCCATCTTCAGATGCCTCACGTGCTCACACGTGATGGCCTGAAGGTTAAGTGTTTAACACTTATTTGTAGATTGAGGGTAAAATAAAGGAGGTTTGGCCCAATTCTTAGGCGCCTCACGTGACCCCACGTGACCACCCCATTTTTAGCGTTTAACACTATTTTGAGCATTTTGTCCCCAGTGTTTAACACTGTTTTAAAGCGCATCACGTGGGAACACGTGATCGCCAAATATCTTCTAGTGTTTAACACTATTTTAAAACCAATCTAGCCCAAATTGGCTAAGCCTTCTAGAGGCAAGACTTCCCTTTGACTGAGCCTCAAATATTCCCTGTCTTCCAAGATTGATCATCTCATATGGCATATGAGTGCTCAACACTCAATAAAAGATAAAGACATGGTCAGAACCCTTGTTTAGCATTGGTAAATAATGGGAGGCTGAACCCAGACAAATATTCAACAGCCCAAACCAAGGTCTAACATTTTAAACCTTAATTGGACTTAGCCCAAGTTGGCCATAAGTCCTCAATTCAGATTTAACTGAGCCAATGTGCTCATAATCTAATTAATTGATCTTAGTTCCAAATTGGACTACAGATCTCCCAATCAACCTTGGTTCAAGGGTACATCTCTTCACTCCTTTGATATCTGTCGTTGTAATCCTTCAACGTCTTCAGAGAGGTGATGGGTCCCGATAACCAATCATTCCACGGACTGTGGGGTCCTTAAGACCATGGACTATGATGTCCTTAACCTCGGACTGTGGGGTCCCTTTAAACCCATGGACTATGATGTCCTTAACCTTGGACTGTGGGGTCCCTTTAAACCCATGGACTATGATGTCTTTAAGCTTGGACCGAAATGTCCTTAAACTAATATTGGACCACCATGTGCTTAAACTAATTATTGACCGCAATGTTCCTAAACTAAACAACAGAGGCCAAATATTCTCTTGTTGGATCTAAACGATCCCATTAAGTTGATCTTAGTCTAAAATTAGACTAACGTATCCTTAACAAACGTTTAAGTTGATCTTAGTCTCAAATGAGACTAACGTATCTTTAAACCCCCACCCTAACCCCAAATCTAAGAAAATACGGATTTGGACTAATCTACGCCCTACGGGCGACAACATAAATTAGTCTCCGTATACAATCCACGGGCAACCAAAAACAAAACAAATACCCATGACACGAAGTGACCATTTGGAGAAGAAGAAAGTGGTTACCGCGACGCGGTAGCGTAATTAATTGCAGGGGCTTACGCCTGCAGGGAAGAACGTCCCCACAATTAAAACCCCTCAAATGAGGGGGAATCTGACGAAGCCTGCTACATCGGCCACATCCGTTTAAACCTTCGATACATGGTGTCATAAATCAACTTGGCATCTTCGGAGAGGTGGACGGATAGCACCAATTAGCATCTTCCCCCAAATTCAGGCTAGACGGACCCACGCGGTCTCGTTTTTGTGTTTCGGAGGAGAACAGATTCTGGCACGCCCAGTGGGACCTATCAGAGGGCCATGACGAAGATTTTCGATGACCTCATACATGTAGTTTTCGAATGCTATTTTGATGACCTCGTAGTTAAAAGCAAATCATACGAGGAACATAGAGAGCATCTGAAGATCGTGTTTCAGCGCCTTCGGAAATACAACTTGAAGATGAACCCTCTCAAATGCGCGTTCGGAGTTTCCTCGGGCAAATTCCTAGGATTCATCGTCCGACACGGAGGCATCGAGATAGACCTGTCAAAGATCAATGCGATCATGGAAATGCCTCCGCCAAGCACTCTCAAGCAATTGCGGTCTCTCCAAGGAAAGCTCGCGTATATTCGGCGATTTATAGCCAATCTTTCCGGCAAGTGCCATCCATACAGTCACCTAATGAAGAAGGGAACTCCGTTCGTCTGGGATCATAAATGCCAAAGCGCACTGGACGAAATTAAGCAATACCTGCAGAATCCGCCGGTGCTGACCGCTCCGGTCAAGGGAAAGCCTTTCATTCTGTATACAACCGCCCTTGAGGGTTCTCTAGGTGCATTATGGGCACAAGAAAACGACCAAGGGAAAGAGAGAGCCCTCTACTACTTGAGTCGAGTTCTACTGGGGGCAGAAAGCAATTATTCTCCCATCGAAAAACACTGCCTGGCGTTGATCTTCGCGATAACGAAGCTCAGACACTACACGTTGGCACATGAGGTCCATCTCATATCGAAGGTGGATCCTCTCAAATATTTAATGTCAAAGGCTATATTAACGGGACGACTCGCTAAATGGGCCCTGCTCTTGATGGAATTCTCGATAACTTATCGACCCTTCAAGGCAGTGAAAGGCCAGGCCATCGCCGACTTCCTCGCTGAGCATTCGATACTTGCCGAATCTCCCTTGAACTGCGAATTGCCAGACGAGCACGCGTTTGACACGATCGACGAGGAGAGAAGAGAGAATGATACCCAGTGGGAACTCTATTTCGATGGGGCATCTTCCATGAAGAAGCGCAAAAAAAGCACCCCTATAATCAAATCAGGGGTAGGCCTCATCTTCGTGACTCCACAAGGAGGGATAATGCGCTTTGCCTTCTCCTTAACAGAGCCAAGGACGAACAATGAAGCTGAATACGAAGCTTTGATAGCAGGTCTTGAGATCGCCGTCGACATGGGAATTGAGAACCTCCTCATATACCGAGACTCCCAACTGGTCGTTAGTCAAGTAAATGGAGACTATCAAACGTGTAAGCCAGAGTTGGTGAAATACGGCGAGAGAGTTCAGTAACTGCTGACTCAAATCTCTGCCTATGCCCTGGAGAGCATACCGCGTGCGGAAAATAGCAAGGCGGATGCGTTGGCCAAACTCGCTAAAGAATTGGCCGACGAGAATCTCGATGACGTGAGGATCGCTGTACAAAGCCGTTGGGTTCTTGCACCGGCGGAAATATCTCCAGAGTCGTCCGAGGAGAAGGGAGCGACCGAGCAAACGACTCTACAAATAAAAGACCAGGAAAAGGCTATGGATTGGAGAGAAGTCTTTATAGACTACTTCAAATCCCGTCGAACACCTGAAGTTGCATCCTCAAGGCATCAGCTCATGAAACGAGCTCTATCCTTCGCTTTTGTTAATGATACTCTGTATAAGAGATCATTTGATTCTCTATGGATAAGATGCCTGGGACCCGAAGAGGCAAAGAGAGTCGTCCAAGAAACTCAAGACGGACTCTGCGGTTCTCACCAAGCCGTCCCAAAGATGAAGCTGAAGATCAAAAGGATGGGCTACTATTGGCCCACGATGATCCAGGACTGCCTCAAATACGCGAAGCAGTGCCACTCGTGCCAGATTCACGGGGACTTTATCCATCAGCATCCAAATCCACTACACCCAACGGTAGCTAGCTGGCCATTTGAAATGTGGGGAACCGACATAATCGGGCCCATCGAACCGACATCGTCCCGAGGACATCGATTCATTTTGGCGATAACTGATTATTTCTCCAAATGGACAGAAGCAGTACCGCTAAGGGAAGTGAAGACGGAGATTATCCTCCATTTTTTCAAGACACACGTCATTTATCGGTTTGGCACTCCGCGACGGATTATCTCTGATAACGGGCTAGCCTATAGAAGCCACAAGATTAGCCGCTTCGCACAACAGCATAAATAGACTGGAGATATTCATCGGTCTATAATCCCCAAGCTAACGGTCTAGCTGAGGCTTTTAATAAGACCTTGACGAAGATCGTGAAAAGACGGTGTCTCGAAATAAGAGGTTTGGCACGAGAGACCGTATGAAGCTCTTTGGGCATATCGAACAACGTTCAAAACAGCCACAAACACAACGCCGTATGCATTGGTATTCGGCACAGAAGCGGTACTCCCCCTCGAGATAGAGTTACCCTCTCTACGAGTGGCGGTTTACTATGAGCTAACAGACGAAGAAAATGCTCACCCTCGGTTTGAGGAGCTCGATGCCCTTCATGAAACCAGGCTCACGGCGCAGCAAAATCTGGAGGCTTATAAAGCAAAGATGACGCGCTCATATGAGAGATTGACTAGGCCGAGAACATTCCGCCAAGGCGAACTCGTGCTAGTAGTCAAAAGACCCATGATTCCCAATCGTGCCAAGAGAGGGAAATTCGAGCCGAACCATGAAGGCCCGTACATCATAGACAAAGTATACCAGGGCGGAGCCTATCTACTTGTGGACATGTATAGTGAAAGACCTTTCGGACCAATAAACGGTCGCTTCCTGAAAAAATACCATGCCTGACGAGTTACGGCCTAGGTCAACGATAGATGACGATGCCTATGTCCGCTCGCTATCTTCCTAAGCCCAAACTCTATAAGTAGTAGTCGGCGTCGGACCGAAATGTCCTACAACTAGCGACGGACCGAAATGTCCTTAAACTAACGACAGACCGAAACGTCTTTAAACTAACAATGGACCACTATGTCCTAAAACTGGCAACGGACCGAAACGTCCTTAAACTAACAATGGACCACCATGTCATAAAACTGGCTGTTGACCGAGACGTCGATAAACTACTACGGACCGCAGCATCCTAAGGTTGACACAAAAAAAATAAAATAAAAAAAAAGAAAATGGTATGTCTATAAGAAAAATGGGTACGGATGAAAACCTGAAAGGGCTCCGTGAGTAAAAACAGCAGGGCTACCGGCGAGTTTTTGTGAAAACCCGAAAGGGCGCAACCTCGTTAAAAGACACTTGCAAGGTCCTCTCGACCTTGTGAGGAGAAAATGCTTGCGTGAGATCCTTACGACTCACAAGGGAGCAACACACTTAGGGATCCCTATGATTCCTAAGGAGAAATTACACTTACGAGATTCTCACGACTCACAAGGAGAATTCCCCTTTGAGACCCTCACGGCTCATAGGATTCAAAAGCCTTAAGCTACAGGGATCTGAACCTGTTCTTAAGCAGCCATCACAACCTCCAATGCTGCCCTACAAGCGGTTCAGTGTTGACCCTTGTATACAATCCACGGGCGCGAATAAGCATTTCCCTAACAAAGTTCCACCCGCGACTAAGGATATGTTTACACAGTGGACAGCCCTTGTAAGTCCTCTCGACTTATAAGGAGAAAATACTCTTGTAAGATCCTTACGACTTATAAGAGACCATACACTTAAGACTCCTCACGATTCTTAAGGAGAAAACGCACCTACGAGATCCTCATGACTCGTTGGGAGAAATACCTTTATGAGACCCTTACGACTCGTAAAGCTAAAAGCCTTAGTCGACAGGATCCTAACCCTGTTTACTAAGCCACCTTTGTTCGATATCGACAAAGGCAAATGATGATTCGCTCCTGGCAATATCCCAGTTGTAGCGATGCTGATGCCTAAATCGGTATCAAATCCCAAATTCGCAGCGAAAAGCCAGCAATCCACAAATGCATATGAAAAAGCCGAAATGATGGGGCAACCAGCAACAAAATCAGCAAGTAAAAATGTATGCATACAAAATAGCCGAAATGATTGGGCAACTCGCAATAAAAAGCAGCAAGTAAATAAAAAATATAACCGAAATGATTGGGCACCGCGAAAAATAGCCGAAATGATTGGGCAATCGCGACTTTCGCGATATAAAAGCTGAAATGATAGAGCATCGCGGAAAGGAAAATATAAAATGAAACTTTTGCCCTACAGGTGAGATCACATCGATCCCTGTATACAATCCAGGGGCACAAATTGAGAGGGAACCATACCTTCCCACCAGGCTCCATCAGAAAAAGAAGCCACATCTCGATAGTTCACAGACAGCCTGGAAATCATCTCAACATTCGTCTCATTACAACAGACGCAATATCAAGCAAATCGGAGTTGCGGCAAAATTCCCAGTTCCATGACTCGATGATGCACAGACAACCGAGAGTCAACCCATCCTGGTCACGTGGAACATGGCCTATGTCAATCCTGACCCCATGGGAAACGTCCAGAGCGGAACCTGGTCCTTACGGAATACGGCTATGTCAATTCTGACCCGTGGGAAGCATCCAGAGCAAATCCTGGTCACGTAGAACACAGCCTATGTCAATCCTGACCCCGTGGGAAACGTCTATAGCGGAATCTAGTCCTTGTGGAACACGGCTATGTCAATTCTGACCCCGTGGGAAGCATCCAGAGCAAATCCTGGCTTCGTGGAACACGGCTTATGTTAATTCTGACCCCGTGGGAAGCATCCAGAGCAAATCCTGGTCATGTGAAACGCGGCCTATGTCAATCCTGACCCCGTGGGAAGCGTCCCGAGTGGAAGCTGGTCCTTGCGGAACACGGCCTATGTCAATCTTGACCCCGTGGAAAGTGTCCAGAGCAAATCCTGGCTTCGTGGAACACGGCTTATGTCAATCCTAACCCCGTGGGAAGCATCCAGAGCAAATCCTGGTCACGTGGAACACGGCCTATGTCAATCCTGACCCCGTGGGAAGCGTCCAGAGCGGAACCTGGTCCTTGCGGAACACGGCTATGTCAATTATGACCCCGTAGGAAGCATCTAGAGCAAATCCTGGTCATGTGGAACACGGCCAATGTCAATCCTGACCCCGTGGAAAATGTCCAGAGCAGATCTTAGTCCTTGCGGAACACGCCTATGTCAATTCTGACCCGTGGGAAGCATCCAGAGCAAATCCTGTTCATGTAGAACATGACCTATGTCAATCCTGACCCCGTGGAAAACGTCCAGAGCGGATCTTGGTCCTTGCGGAACACGGCCATGTCAATCCTGACCCCGTGGGAAGCATCCAGAGCAAATCCTGGTCACATGGAACACGGCCTATGTCAATCTTGACCCCGTGGGAAACGTCCAAAGCGGAACCTGGTCCTTGCGGAACACGGCTTATGTCAATTCTGACCCCGTGGGAAGCATCCAGAGTAAATCCTGGTCTAGTGTAACATGACCTATGTCAATTCTGACCCCATGGGAAGCGTCCAGAGCGGATCCTGGTCCTTGCGGTACACGGCTATGTCAATTCTGACCCCGTGGGAAGCATCCAGAGCAAATCCTGGTCCCATAGAACACGGCTAAAGTCAATCTTGACCCCGTGGGAAATGGCCAGAGCAACCCCTGACTCCGTGAAATGCGGGTAATGTCAACCTCATCCGTCACTTACGGGTCCTCACGACTCGTAAGGGAGAAAACTCTTTTGTGAGATCCTTACGACCCTCAAGAGAAAACCCACTTAGGAATCCTCACGATTCTTAAGGAGAAATTACACCTACGGGATCCTTTCGACCTGTAGGGAGAAAATTCTTTATAAGACCCTCACAGCTCATAAAGTTGAAAAGTCTTAGGAGGCAGATCTTAACCCTGACACCTAAGCCATCGCTGTCCTACAAGGAAATCAAAATAGATTATCCACAAAATACACTTAATAAAAGGGACACACCATTATGAAGCAAAATATGTCTTTTATTCATGAATCAAAATGAATACAAAGTACAATTTATGAAAGAATAAAAAAATACTCTCATTTAGGAGTATGTACAAAAGAGAATAAAAAATACATACAATTCTTCAAGCCGGCGGACGATTCAATAGGTTTGACAGTTCATCTTTTTTCCGCTGGGCCTCGGCTTCATGATTCATTATTGTCAAAAGACGGGCCTCCGCTTGAGCCTGTTGGGCCTGGTATGAGGCAAGCCGACTTTCAAGCTCTTTTTCGGTAACCTTATGAGCTTCGACCATTTCGCGAGTGAAAATGACGGCCTTATCAATGGCTACCACCTCCTTGATAGCCTCTTGAAGCCCTCGCCAAAGATCATATGCCCGAGGAGTCTTGGCCATAAGATTAGCTTGAAGTTCCCTCAGCGCTTTGGAAGCCAGCTCCCTCTCCGAAAACTTTCGGCTGAGCCTCTTCTCGCATGACAGCATATTTGAGGCGCATCGTTCAATCATCCCTCGCAAGCTCGCCTTTGCAGCTACAACCTCTGAGGGAAGGCGTGTAAATTCAAGAATATGCAAGCAAGCCTCCACCTGACGACAAAACTCAACCCAGACTTGCACCAAGGTCTCACTATGGTAAGTAACAAGAAAGGGAAGAGAACCGTTGGCTTCAGCGGCAAATGCTTCGGCCGTGATCAGACTGTCAGCACAAAGCTCTTCAATCAGAGCTGACAAGGAGTGAAGGCTTAGCTTCACCATCCGTTCCGAGGTACGTAGAGCATAGGGGCCGGGCGGCATCACGATGCGAGATTCCAGCGTGGTAAGAACTGGCAAAGCTGATAAGATTCATAGAAAACAATTAGCGAGATTCACAAGTAAAGAGAGAATGGAACAACATTAAAACTTAATTTACCCACGGTCATGCAAGAAGGGTCTGAAGGCTCCCCGAGTCCGTCAAGAATCTCAACCTCGTCATCGGCCTCCAGAACTGGAGAAGACATCAATATTTTTATATGGAATAATGATAATGCCGTGAAGAAGGCGAACAATACTAACCTTGCCCGGAAGATAGGATGATGCGTTGAGGGGATATTACCTGCGGAGCGGCCATCTCCAGCAGACGTTGAAAAGATTTCCTGGGAGACAAATCAGCAATAGATGTCGCCAACCCGCGCAATTCTGAAAAGACAGAAAGGTTCAGATAATGGAGAGATTATCAAAATAAAATATAGAAGGATACCTTCGATACTTCTCCCGCTTTAGACTGGAGGGATAGCAGCTTCGGCGGCCTCCTCCGTGCCCCCAGGCACATCATCGGGGATATGGGCCGGTATAATAACTTCCGGTTGTGGAGCAGTGGCTATCACCGCAGGCTCCGATGAAAGGACGGTGGCCTCAACTACCTACCCCATGGCCTCCGGGCCGTCCCCAGAAAGATCCATTGAATCGGCGGCCAATGAAGATGCCTCTTCCGAGGGAGTAAGCACTTGGGGAGCGGGAATCACCGAGGGAAGCTCCATCCTAGGAACAACAGTTGTATCGTCCCCCTCCACACTGATTAGTGTCTCATCGGGGATATTTGCGGAGTCCATAGTCAAAGCGCGACTCGAACTCAGATCCTCCGCCATTGCCGAAGTCCCTGCAAAGTTTGCACGAGGATAAGGATATGTATATATATATAAGTAGTGCAAAATACTACAAAAGGATATATAAGTGTACCAATGCGCAAAGGAGCTTCTAGTATGGCTTGTTCAAGCCAACGCTCCTTCCTGAGGAGGTATGCTCGCCGGGGTTCGAGGGTAGACTCGTGGCCACCGGTCCATAATGAAAGCGCGTCTTCAGCATCTGCCGAGATAGGCTGTTTAAGAGCTCTATCGCCTCCCTCTTCCAAAGGACCTATAAATATCCGCCGTATTGATGGAGGGTCTTTGTAAAAGATGACGGCAGGATAAGGCCTCTTCGGGATCCTTACATTCTCGGATTGATGGAGCGTCTTATAGCCTCAGCCAATTGTGTGGCTTCCTCGGCAGATGAACCCGAGAAAAGTAGACCACCTTCTGATTCTTGCATGGCTAGTGGTTCGTCTTGGAGGATAGGCTCTGATTCCACTAAAAAGTCGAGTAGATTGGTGACCGTCTTCTTTCGCCTCTTGGACCCAGAACTAACTGCAGAAGACGATCGCTTCCTTCCCCTTAGTGCTTTGGCGCGGCGTTGACCCACTTCACCTTCAATATCCTCACTCGGTGGTGCTACCGATGATGACACCGCCATTGCCGACACCGCAGCTGATGATACGGCTACCGGCGCCTTATTGGCCCTGGATTGAGCTTTAGTGCGCAGCGGCGTACCAGCTGTGGGAGTTGGATCCACTTCCGCTGCCTCGGGAATAAGCACTTCTGTAATACCATATATTGCATGTACATGATGATAGAGACAAACCAGATAGTATACTATCATCTTTGTTCACCGCCGAAAACAGAGACGAACTGGGATGGATCGTCTTGCCTGAATCTGGGGGCAGATGCTATTTGGATTTATCCGTCCACCTCTCTGAAGATACCAAGTTGATTTATGGCACCATATATCGGAGGTTTGGACAGACGTGACCGTCGTAGCAGACTTTATCAGATTCCCCCTCATTTTATGAGGGATTTTTGATTGTGGGGACGCTCTTCCCTACATGTGCAAGCCCCTGCAGTTAATTACGTTACCGCATTGCGAACCACTTTCTCCTGATCCGGCAGTTCATTTCGTGTCGTGTGTGTTTTTGTTTGTTTTGGTTGCCCGTGGATTGTATACGAAGACTAGTTTATGTCATCGCCCGTAGGGCGTGGATTAGTCCAAATCCGTATATTTTTAGATTCGGGCTTGGTTTATTTAAGGACCGTTAATCTGGTTTGAAATTAAGATCAATTTAAATATTTATATGAGCATTTGGGGCTCAGTTTGTTTTAGTTTAAAGGCGTCATGGTCCATTATCGCCATGTTTGGGGGGGGCAAATATTAGTTTAAGTACATTTCGGTCCAATGTTCCCGTTTTGGGGACGTATATTAGTTTAAGGACGTTTCGATTCAACATTCCCGTTTTGGGGACGAATATTAGTTTAAGAACGTTTCGGTCCAACATTTCCGTTTTGGGGACGAATATTAGTTTAAGGACGTTTCGGTCCAACATTCCCATTTTGGGGACGAATATTAGTTTAAGGACGTTTCGGTCCAATATTCCCGTTTTCGGGACGAATATTAGTTTAAGGACGTTTCGGTCCAACATTCCCAATTTGGGGACGAATATTAGTTTAAGCACGTTTCGGTCCATCATTCCCGTTTTGGGAACGAATATTAGTTTAAGGACGTTTCGGTCAAACCTTCTCGTTTTGGGGACGAATATTAGTTTAAGGACGTTTCGATCCAACATTCCCGTTTTGGGGACGAATATTAGTTTAAGCACGTTTCGGTCTATTATCCATCTTGTGCGTACGTGTATTTGTTACGTGACGAATTGAACAATGGTGATATGGAATGCGCCCAATTTGGGGCACGATCCGATTTGAAGCCTGCACATTAATTTGGAAGTGCATCAATGTAAAAGAAGTTGTTGGTCGTCGGGACCCGCCACCTCTCTGAAGACGTTGAAAATTACAACGACATGTATCAGAGGTATGAAGAGATGCACCCTTAAACCAAATCCCGTATTTGAGGGAAAAAAGGGTGATGGTCCTAAGAATCGTTAGGATTACCTTAGGAGATGTGGGATGAATATCGTTTTGGATATCATCAAAGACAGATCTTTAGTCATGTATGAGACTAAAATCAGTTTGGGAGATCATGAGTAATATAGGCTCGGTTGATTTTAAAATCAAAGAGATTTAACCTCAGGAAATCTAGCCAATTTGGGCTGAGATTAGGTTTCTATGCTACCCAGTAGTGTTAAACACTGATATATGCAGTGCTCACGTGTATTTCATGTGGGGCACTGGAATAGTGTTGAGCACTAATATTTTCTGGCGCTCACATGTTTTTCACGTGAGGCGCTCATATATGGATGCTGCCCAAACATGGCTAAGCACTTAGTCATTTTGACTGAACATGGAGTGCTAAGCACTTTGCATGGCACTCACGTGGGAAGCACGCGAGTGTTGAGCATTGATTTCAGGTTTTATTTGCTCACCCCCTTTTTACCATAAGTGCTAAGCACTTGGCTGGGGCTCACGTGTGAAGTACGTGAGACGTCAGATTTTGTGTTTCCAAGAGTGTTTCACATGTATTTTATGCGATTGCTTTATGTTGGGCTGCTTTATTTGGTGGCTGCCTAACCAACACAGAGGGGTTTTTCTCTGCTCTTTGGACGCTCATGTGGGAAGCACGTGACGTGTTTTTAGTTTTTCTTCTATTTGTTTTAAACACTCACGTGGGAAATACATGAGGCAAAAATAACAGTGCTAAGCACTAATTTTACTCACGTGTGTTTCACGTGAGACGCCAAGTTCTTTTTATTTTCAGAGATATTAATCTCTGTTAATGACTTTTTAGTCGTTGATGATCAAGATTTCTGTTTTGAAGATCTTGAATCACCATCATTGTTATTATTGGAGAACTAAGTTCTCTTTTATTTTTCTAATAACTAAGTTCTTTATGTAGGGTTAAATCCTAATTTTTGGGGAATTAAATTCCTAGAACATATGTTCTTTTTCTTTTTAACCTAGTTCTTTTCCCTAAGTTTTGAGTCTGAAGAACAAAATCTTCCTGATGAGAATTAAATTCTCAACTTGTGGGGAGGTTTGCTCTTGCAAATCTCAAACCAGAAGAAAAACTAAGTTCTTGTATGAAGGGTTAAACCCATATATCCGTTATACTAGGTAAGATGGATACTTTTAATCTTTTCTTTTTTATTTAGCACGATTGTTTTGAAGAAGGAGAGTCTTCTTCCTTTGAGAATTAAATTTTCTGTTTTCTCAAGAGCTCACTGTATTTTGCAGAAACTTATCGGGGGTTCCTTTTTTTCTCCTTCTGTGTCCTCTCTCCTTTATATAGTGGAGGTAAATTGTTAATTGGTTTTGAGAAAATCTCTCATTGAGAGATTCCAATTGATTTAATTGGTCTCAAAATTGATTTGGGAAATTTTACCCACCGTTGAATCTTTGATCCAAATATTTCTCTTTTTACAGAATATGTTGTTCTTGTTTTAACAAGATGGAGGGAATATTCTCTCATATATAGAATAAAATTCTATTGAACGGTGATATTTTCATCACCATTGGATTTTTAATCAAAGGGTGCTCGGTTTTACAGAGAGCAATCTTTTCTTTTGTATAGAAAGATATGGGAAATATTTTTCATCTCACTGGATTTTTGATCCACCAACTTTCTGTTTAACAGAAAATATCCCTCTTAATACGATTTAATTCTATGCTTAACCACCATTGGATTCTTGATCCAACGGTTCATTGAGTAGAATTTAATTCTACGTAAAGAGGTGCTCTCACGTGAGGCTTATTTAGCTCCTCTAATTTGGCTCCCATATTCCTTGCATATGGGCACTCACGTGTTTAACACGTGAGGCCAATTTGGCCAATAGTTGTTTGATCGCAGCACCTATATGCTTTGCATATAGGCGCTCACGCGTTTAACACGTGAGGCTTATTTAGCCTACCAATTGTTTGATTGTAGTGCCTATATGCAAAGCATATAGGTACTCGCGTGTTTAACACATGAAGCTTATTTAGCCTACCAATTGTTTGATTGCAGCGGCTATATGCTTTGCATATAGGCTCTCACGTGTTTAACACGTAAGGCTTATTTAGCCTATCAATTGTTTGATTGCAACGCCTATATGCTTTGCATATAGGCGCTCACGTGTTTAACACGTGAGACTTGAGTTATGGGAATTTTCTCCTCTCTTTCTCTTCTTTTTTTTATGAGGGAACAATCTCGAGTAAGACTGTTCTACCCGTATAGGTCCTCCCGCAATCATCATAATCGCTTGCCTGCGATTACAATAATTTCCTTGAGTGCACAATAGCCAACAATCTCCCACTTGCACTTAAGGCTAATTATTGCGATGTTGCATACTCACAGCCCGTGTGATACCGAACACCCAACTTCTCTACTAATCAGTCTCGCAAGGCACGTTTGTGAAACTATTACGTTCGAGAAATAGCCTCAGTGAGTGGATCCGCTCCAATGTTTCTATCTTTATCTCTCTATATCTCAATTTCGCGGAGAAAGACTATCTCCCGAAATGAGCGATACCGGTATTAGAATTTGTCTGGATATTTGATTGGACCCAGTTCACAAATGAACTCCAAATTCAAAAAACTTCTTAGACCGTATCTTCCATTGAATTTAATCAGTATCCTGCGCCATGCCTTTCTCAGTATCCGCTTGGACCATCTGTCCAACATACTGCCCCTCAAAAGAGGGAAAACTATAATTCTGACAGTCACTCTGTCATCCAGGTTATCTTGGAAGCCTTAAATGATAACCGCCTCCTGAAGGAAATTGCCGTTACCATATACCAAGAATATCCTCTTATGTTCATAACTGCTTCCTAACGTTTCTTCAGGATTGGATTAATATATGCTTATTGCAGTTAGTGCAAAAGTAATATATGATGTTGTACTTGACATCTCATGATTGACTCAATTGCCTAAGAAAGAGATATGCTAATCATGCAAATCTCTCTCCTCATCAATCTAGAAGACATCTCTTTAGAGAGGGTGACTCCCTCACTTGCGGGTACACCACCACGCCAGGAGTCGTCCATTCTAAAACACATTAGAATAGTGTCAAGTATCCGAATTGGGACACTTCCAAAATCTAGATCTAAAACCATAGATCTAGTCATCAGAATCCATGATATTTTATCCAGATCCTATGTGGAGAAACAACTTGTGACAACCACAGTATAACCGATCATAGTATAAGAAGATCACTTCCTATCAAGAGCATGTCATCCAAAAACCAGGACATCACTCCCTACTACCTTCTTGCAAGGTCCATCTGTTATTCTGATGAAGTCAAACTCTATGACTATCACATCAAAAATAGATGATCTATCTCCGCTATACTTGCTTTAGTCTATAAATAGACATAAGCTACTTGTCCACCATGCTTCCGCTGCTCCCACTGATTACAATAACCCTTTGGCAGAGTTATATACACGTGCACTTCTAAAACTAATTTAGAACGACGTTATACTCATCCACCTGCCAGATCTCATAGTATAGGACAGCAGTAGTGGCAAGCTTGGGTCATCAAAAACCTCCCTGTCACCTTCTTTGAAGAAACCGAAGTACCCCTCGACTGGCTGAGATTACCAACTAAATCTACGGAGTGGCTAATGGATCATCGAAACCAATTGAATCCTCAGGTTCTACTAAATTTTCAGTAATCGTTTGTGGTTCTGGAATCACTTCCAGTTCTACCATACTTCCACTAATGTTTTCTGAAAAGAATTCATTTTACTAAAACGGGTGGTGTGTCAAGAACAATATAATTATTGATCTTCCAAATGGTAGAATGCTAACCCTCGCCAATGCCCGGGATAACCCACAAACTGCCATTACTAAAACGTGCCTTGAGTTTATCCGGATTCTGGTTTTAAGTATAGGCCGGACAACTCCATATAACAACATTGTTAAGATATGAATTGATTCTATATCCAATATAGAAACAAAGACATTAATTTAATTGGAACCAGATTCAAAATCAAGCAGCTGTTTCTAGTATATATCGACTAAATGGAAGAAAGCCAAGAAGCATTACTCATCAAGGAGCGTACCCACGGATGAGTTGAAGCAAGTTCTCAAATATATTACTTACGTAGCACAAGTATCTACAACTTCGATCACCTCGAAGAATCCTGATACTTGCAACATATGGTTCTCTACTTTATTCTTATACCTATAACTTCTTTAAATTTGGACCTTGTATTTCAATAAAATACGTTTCTAAAATTAGAGAAGTCATAAATAAACGGAATATAATACGAATACCAACCCCTTTGTCCTAATGGACATCGGACAACATACAACACTTTGTATAAGTCCTCTGAGTTTAAAAACTCAAACCCTGTGCGTCATAGGTTGAAAACTGTGTTATGGTTGAGAAAAATTACACCATTGTTGAATGCATCTTACCTAACCATCAATTGATATTGGTAAATGACATAAACATAATTTCAAAAAGTTATATCTTACTTTATAAAATAAACGTACAGATATATCAATTTGAAACCGGTGCATAATAACGGATATTCGAAACCAAATATTTGCCGTTAGGCAAGACCCAGGCGATTTCCTCAAATATCACCAATTACAACGAATTCTGATATATATTGAGGATCTAATCACCCAATTCCCAATATCTTACTTCCACTCAGCATCTGTAACGCCATGCAGATGTGAGAATAAAGTCTGGTAAATACATACCCTAAAGTCAGAATCTAATTGGAAAAACAGTTTTCAATTAACACCGCACAGTAAAACTAAAACATGAAAATGTTTCGAAGGGGTGGCTGGGTATTCCTAATAATGCCTCTTCCACTATCCGGATTCATAACAGTAACCGCATATTTTCTTGCCCTCATTCCAATCCCTTTGTATGTCTTTACTTATTACCTTCTGTACACCACACTTAGGCTAATTTGTTTTCTTCCTTCCCTATCTTTCGGCACCGGCCTAAGATTTGGAAGAAGACTATCCAATAAGCATAATAGGTGTACTCTCCTAATACTAGGAGCTCTGGCAACCTGAGAGAAGGTAAAGAGAAAAAACAACCGAATAATCCTATTCAATTTCTTCCAAACCGAAAACCATTCTCGAACTGAAACAAGTTCTTTCGAGTTCGTATGTAACTATACGATGACATATCTAAGCAATATGGATCTTCATAGTGATACAAAGTGTTTTGGAGAAATGCAATGGGGAAGTAGGAGTGGCAGGGATATACGCGGCTTCGTCGTGAATGATAGCAGCCACAATTTCCTTTGCCCTCACTCTAATCCCTTTATATGTCTTTACTTATTACCTTCTGTACACCACATTTAGGTTAATTGGTTTTCTTCCTTCCCTACCTTTCGGCACCTGCCTATAGTTTGGAAGAAGACTATCCAATAAGCGTAATAGGTGTACTCTCCTAATACTAGGAGCCCTTGCGACCTAAGAGAAGGTAAAGAGAAAAGACAACCGAATAATCCTATTCAATTTCTCCAGAACCGGAAACCATCCTCGAACTGAAACAAGTTTCTTCAAGTTCATATGTAACTATACGATGGTATATTCAAGCAGATATGGATTTTCGTAGTGACACGGAGTGTTCTGGAGAAATGCAAAGGGAAAGTAGGAGCGGCAGGGATTCATGCGACTTTTATCGTGAATCATGACAATCCAAAAACCAAAGTATGTAAGAAGGTTCAGTTAACTTGGTTTATGAGTTTTAGTTTAAGGTCAGGTCATGGTCGCTGCCAAAGAGAGAGAGAGAGAAAAGAAACATTCTGCATGCACTCTAACCTAGATTAAATTGGTTAATCACTTTATCTGATCAGGATGGCTTCCACTGTTTGCTCGAATTCTCCTTCAAACCCTAAAAGGAGAATTAGTCGGGATCATCTGAAAATCACCCGAGGAGTAACGCCTACTCATCAGTGGGAATAGGGACCCAACTATCATTGCATAATAACTTGATGGAAGCCACTCAAGTCACCATACTCCAGAAGGTATGCGCATGCCTGGCAAGTTTCCTGTATGTTTGAAACTCCCGATATGGTTTTTTTCTCGAGCGCTTATAAGCTTGATGAAGGTCAAAACATCATAAGTCGCAAGTCAAGTTCAACCTGTCATTATCTAGATTAATCTAGACCCATTCGTATAAGCCCTTGGAGAAGGTCAAAACAGCTGTACGCCTGTCCTAGATTATTGCATCTACCTATGCTACAGATAAGCACCCACTAACAACCAAACACTAGGCCTTGGCGAAGGTCAAAACATATAGCATGAATACTAGTAGATACCTATCTGAAATGACAAAGGGCTACGACTGGTTTTTGGCGAAAAACCTTTAACGTAATGAACTTGATATCGTTGAAGGAATTCGAGTGGTTTTACAAATATATAGTGGCGTAAACTTTTGCTAAAGAGGTCACTCCCTGTGAAGGGACCTCAGCTATTTCCTCATCGAATGACGTGCTGGATATTCCTAACTGAATACTATGATGCAAAGCAAAAGAATCGACTATAGTGAAGTTATTACAATGACGTAAACTTTTGCTTAAGAGGTCACTCCTTATAAAGGGATCTCGGCTCTTGCCTCATTGAATGAGGTGCTGGATATTCATAACCGAATACCACTGTGCAAAGCAAAATGAAATGTCTGTAATGTCATTTTTCAAAAATTAGTTCCAACAACACCATTTAGGTTTGTTTTCCTTGCATTAATCAAAATTTATACAGTCCAATCAATTAATCAATATCACACCAGAAAAAAACAAAAATACAATGTACGTATATGCCATTCACATTCGCCACGGGGCCCCGTCATGCACCGTTAGTTTACTTAACTAACGGCAGAGCGGGGGATGGACTAGCACGGAAGCAAAATATATACAACATCTACTAGTATATGTAAATATATATATATATATATATATATATATATATATATATATATATATATAATATAACGACTCTATTTTTATGTACAGAAAGTTTTTAAAGTTAATGTACAAATGGAGTATTTGTAAATCCTGAGCACAAGTTATAAATTTAAGTTGTTTAAAATCAGCAAGAAAGCACTTGTAGCTCATTGGTAAAGCCTTGCACTGCTGTGACATAGTCCCTGTGTTCGAATCCTATCAGCCACATATTATTTTTTCCTGATTTTTCTTTTAAACTTTTTGGATGCCCAAAAGTTTACAAGTGTAATACACGTAAAAATGAAAAGTCACTAAAAACAAATATGTGGAAAATGTTGCACACATAGACCCCGACACGTGGCATGAATCCAAGCCCAGACCCACACCACATGGCCGGCGAGATTCTTCTCTGGGCCGGCGCTGCCGATCCAGATTGTCCCTAATGCTCTTAATTTTTGACCCCGACACCCTTTGGCCTCCCCCACTAACCCCAGTCTGTTTGTTTTCCCTGCACATTTTCAGAGAATTAAAATGAGGCATTAATCCAAAATGTCAATGCATTTTAATTCCATTCTTCAATACCCTAAACCCTAATTTCTCCTATAAATACCATCCTACATCATAACCCTCTTCATTCAGAAATCCTTTGCCAAAACTCTCTAAATTTTCCAAGTCCAAGAAGTTGTACAAGTGGAGTTAGCTGAAGGTCAAGTTTCGGCGACGACTCGGGACAAATCCGGTGACCCCGCGACTCCACGACGCTTGCAAACCCATTCTCTACCTCCCCTCTCTCTTTTCATTCCGTAAGTCCTCTCTCCCCTCCCCTCTTCCTGTTAAAAAGACTTCTCTTTTCAAAACTCGTCGGAATCGGAGTTAATCCGACTTCCGATTCTAATTTCTTTAAAAACTCAATTTTTCTTAACCACAAATTAACCATATATTCATATCTTGTTTAGCAACCATAAGACAATATGTAGAACAAGTTTCAATTCAAAATTATAATGGTATACAACTTTTAGTTCACTTTTACGGTTAAATCCCATCATGTTTACCTACAATATTATTTTTTCATTTTGCTCATATTATTTTTAGAAAATTCATGAGATAATGACCTATCTCATCACAACACTCATCATGACATAGCACGATGGCTTTTGGAATAATATTTTGGGGGACAATACAATTTTTACATTAAAATACCCTAAACTAATAAAACCGTATTTCTTTAAGATTGTTTTAATTAAATTCCATACAATTATGTCCTTACAACCCATTTTGGGGAATCCGATTTTGGTTGGTGCGGGTTATCGCACATCCATTGGACTAGTAGGGCGAGATGCAGACATCCTCATGGAGCATACGATCTCGATGGAATTTTTATTACAATTTCTAATAAAACGTGATTTTTATTAATAAATAAATATTATTTTTAATAATTATATATATATTGTTTCCCCCAATCAGAGCAAAGCTCTGTTCAAAATTCAAATTTTGAAATGAAGCAATACTTCAGATGCAGCGCCAAGTGCGCTGCGCCCTAAGCAGCGCACCACGTGCAAAGCATGTGTGCGCTAGCGCTAGGTGCGCTGCGCTCTAAGCAGCGCACCACGTGTAAGACACGGATGCGCTAGCTCTAAGTGTGCTGCGCTCTGAGCAGCGCACTACGTGCACAGCATGGGTGCGCTAGCGCTAAGTGCGCTGCACTCTAAGCAGCGCACCACGTGCAAAGCACGGGTGCGCTAGCGCTGGAACCAAAAGCTCCCCACGTTAGATCAAAGATCTAATAATAATGATAAATCATTAATTGATCAGAATTAAATTCTGTTAAGAAAAGATTTCTCAAAATCTTTCCAAATAACAAGATTGTGCTCTGTAAATCAGAGCACCGTTGGATCAATGATCCAATGGTGATTAAAAATCACCAAAATACAGAATAAATTCTGTATGGAAAGATTTCCCAATCTTTTTTAAAAAAAAGAAGATTGCCTTCTATAAATCAGAAGCCCTTGGATCAAATATCCAACGATGGGAAATTCCCCAAATCAATTAGGGAAAAGATCTCCTTAACTGATTGAACAAATCAGCTTGCCCTATAAAAAGGCCCCTAGATTTCAAGTCTCAAAGAAAATGATAGAAGCATACAGAGGAACCCCCCATAACCTTTGAGAAAATCCCAGAAAGAAGAGCCAAGCTCTCGATTGAGGAACTTCTTTTCTTCAAGGTAAAAAGAACAGAGAGATGAAATAATCTCATAATTGAAAGAAGAACTCACTTCTTTAAAGATCATTGATCTACAAAGACCAAGGTCTTTTCAAAAGGAGATCAAAAGATACCATCATAAAATAAAAAGAAGAATATAAATCTTCTCACAGATCATAGATCTACAAGAATAAGGTCTTTTACAAAATGAGAGCAATACATCTCAACATAAAAGGTGGGGGAGAATTATTCAATTCTTTTAGGATCACAGACCCATAAAGGTAAAGCCTTTCAATAAAGTAAGAACTTTTGTTCTTAGGATCTTGAGACAAAGTCTCTTCTAAGGGAGAATTTGTTTCCCAGATCATAAAATTGATTAAATGCGCTTCTGCGCTCTTGGACTGGAGCTCAGCGCCGAGCGCACCACGTGTCGCTCATGTATGCGCCACTGAACTAATAGCGCAATGCGCTCATAAACTAGCTCTCTGCGCTCATGAACTGGCGCAATGCGCCCATCATCTGGCGCTTAGCGCCAAGCACGACACGTTTCCCTCATGTGTGTGCTACTCGGTAGTAGCGCACTGCGCTCTTTGACTGGCGTAAAGCGCCAAGCGCGCCACGTGTTGCGCTGATAGAACGTAAATTGTTCTTTAATAAGCCCAAGGCTACGAGGAATGCTCAACATTCAGTAAAATACAAAAACACTGTCAGGGCCAAGCCCAAATAAAGGCTCAACAACCCAAAATAAAATGTTAAACATTTTAACTTGATTGGACTTAGCCCAAGATTGGCCATAAGTCCTCAATTCAGATTAATTGAGCCTATATGCTCATAAATTCTTTAACAGATCTTAGCCCCAAATTGGATTACAGATCTTTCAACCAAAATTGGTTTAAGGGTACATCTCTGAACCCCTCTGATATATATCGTTGTAATCCTTCAACGTCTTCAGAGAGGTGACGGGTCCCGACAACCATACATTTTATAGACTATGACGTCTTTAAACTGGACTGTGGGGTCCTTAAACCCATGGACTATGATGTACTTAACCTCGGACTGTGGGGTCCCTAAACCCACGGACTATGATGTTCTTAACCTCAGACTGTGGGGTCCTTAAACCCACGGGCTATGATGTCCTTAACCTCGGACCGTGGGGTCCCTTTAAACCCACAGACCGAGATGTCCTTAAACTAACATTGGACCACCATGTCCTTAAACTAGTAATCGACCGCAATGTCCCTAAACTAAACAATAGAGCCCAAATGCTCTCTTGTTGGATCTAAACGATCCTGTTAAGTTGATCTTAGTCTAAAATTAGACTAGCGTATCCTTAACAAACGTTTAAGTTGATCTTAGTCTCAAATGAGACTAATGTATCCTTAAACCCAACCCCAAACCCAAATCTAAGAAAATACGGATTTGGACTAATCCACGCCCTACGGGCGACAACATAAATTAGTCTCCGTATACAATCCACGTGCAACCAAAAACAAAACAAACACACACGACACGAAGTGACCATCTGGAGAAATTGAAAGTTGTTACCGCGATGCGGTAGCGTAATTAATTGCAGTAGCTTACGCCTGCAGGGAAGAGCGTCCCCACAATCAAAAACTCCTCAATGAGGGGAATCTGACGAAGTCTGCTACATCGGCCGCATCCGTTTAAACCTTCGATACATGGTGTCATAAATCAACTTGGCATCTTCGGAGAGGTGGACGGATAGCACCAATTAGCATCTGCCCCGAAATTCAGGCAAGAAGGACCTACGCGTTTTCGCCTCCGTGTTTCGGCGGGGGACAGATTCTGGCACGCCCGGTGGGACCTTTTTCTCTTTCCACTCCACACTTCGTGTGTCGTGTTTTCCCGCGATCAAATAATCGCGATATATGTGTTTGTGGTTGCCCTTAGGGGAGTGGATATTGAAGCCGGCGTTTCGTTTCTATGAAAAATGGCGTTTGCTCTCACTCACTGCAACTCAGGCTCTGTCACATCTGGCGGGGTCAAGTATGGGTCACTTGCAGTCTCAAATCTTTGCAATCCAGCTTTTCCAGAAATCAACGGGTTTCTCTTTAAGTCGATACTCCCACCTCCCACTCTCGGTGCCTCAACGCCGATGGAGGAAGCCCAGAGGAAATCTGTCTTTCACAGGCTAGTTCCCCAAGCTGCAACTTTACCGACAGAATGAGTCCTCCAACAACTGGCACCTGCCAAGGACCAAGGTCGACGCAGGGGGCAGAATATTCAAACTCTCAAAGGAAACAGGGGGCAGGCTCGGCAAGATCCTGAAGCTAATCAAATCTCGGCCTAAGAAACGGTCGACGTCGATATCAGCATCATACAAAATGAGCTGGGGGCAGTTCTTCGTATGGTCCTGTTTCAAACCCAGTAATGAATGTTGTTGTGCCAACTGAGAACAGTTTCAAATTGTTGTGAAGGGTTAGACAAAGTTCTCCTACCGCAATATTGAAGAAGTCTCCGCAGCCCATAGAGATCCCACGAGAGCAGAAACCAGTTCGCTCCCTGAGACAACTTTCCTCATCTATATATAAGGTGTGGAAGCAGGTGAAGGGGACTCACCCCAAGATGGATCCTGATACAGTGGTTCCTCCTAAAACCAAAGCGGCTTTTTACAACAGGATGCCCAATAAATCTCAATTGCCCGAAGCAAACTCCAAAGGCCAAAATTCCAAACACCCCAAGCCTGGGGGCATGGTAGTTCACATAGTCTATGTGGTGAATTCCAAAGACGAAGTCGAGTTTCTACTAGTTGTAAGTGCACGGCGGCGCCCCGGCCGTCAATCCGACGCCGGAATGCGGAAGCGGTGAATAACTTAAAATTTGCGGACTTAGCAAACCGGCACCACCGCGCACTAAACACCCGGATCGTAACCATTAACAAGTCTAAGCTAACTAGAAGATTGGGAATAGAGATATACCGACGATCCAAGTCCTCCGGTCTTCTCGTCATGCTCCCGATCTCCTGCGGAAAAGTCCCGTCTCCTCCTCGTCGCCGGAAGTGCACCACATCGCCTACTTTGTTTACGGGCTCCCACCTCAATGCCGAGGCAACTCGGGCACGAAGCCGGCTACTCGACGTGCCCAAGGTTCGTTGTAGAATATGTAGTAGAACTTGTGTCTCCTTTTGGGGTAGTGGAGATGCCATTTGGTGGAGGGGTGAAAACAAGAACAATGTGGAGGAGCTAGTGGGTATTTTGGAGCATGATATGAACCAAAAATACACCCACACAATTTTGGACAGCCCCAATCCTAAGTGGCCGGCCAAAGAGGTGAGGAGAAGAGCATGGAGTGAGGGAGTGATATCTTCAAAACCAAAAGATCAAACCACAACCATAATCAAAAAGAGAGAGAGAAAGGAATGGTTATGATATCAAGTAATGATCACAAGCAAAACCAACACTCATCCAACCATCATCACCAAACTCATCATCAACAACCATGATGATCACTAAAAGTCAAGCAATCATGAAGCTAGAAGTCAAGGTCAATGAGAGGCTATCATGATAAAACAAAGATGCAAAGACCCCCTCCACAAATGCCTATTTGCAACAATGCAAATAAGCCCTCCTCCACCAATCTTCGGCCAATGAACGGAACAATGGAAATTGGCCGAAACGAAAAGCAAACTGGCAACTCCAGAAAACTGGTCCCGTAATAAATTACAGGAAAACCCCGATACTGTGCATACACACCCGCATCTGTATTTCGACCGAAATACAGATGCAATGAGACAAAGTCTACACTGTACTATACTAGGATCCGGCTTATACCAAAACCGGCTAGTAATATCTGTTCGATCCTGATCCGTGCAATACCGCACGTATCTGATCGAACCCTGCCATATAACCATACGGCCAATAGTACAAACTGTCTGATCCTGATCCGTGCAATACCGCACGTATCTGATCGGACCTTGCCATATCTCCATACGGCCTCTACAACCTTTCGCCCGAAAGCTGAGTAACTGAATGTGGGGGACTCTAAAGACTCGTCAACACCTTGGTTGTGGATTTAACCACTAGCACGTTAGAGGTATAAGCCAATACATAACGGGCCACCAGGTATTGACCAAAAGGGATGTCTGTGAGCGAACTCAGCCTGACAACCCTACTGAGCCTGTCAGTGACAATATCCGTGCAGTCCGGTCCGTTCGTCTATGAGTATCGCATGGCGGGCCTAGGGGGTTGGTAAAAGTCAGACCCCCAAAAGCGGTACAAGTCGTGTCGGAGTGTAGCCCAGAACACCCTGAGATACTACTGGAATACCTACCAGTAAATCTCCTTGCCTTGGCCAAGGACTTTGTGTAATGGCTCTCCTAGACACAGCACGACCTCACCCCCAATACCGGGAGAGACGAACCCCTGAAGATACGCTCACTGCCTCCATGTGGCTCGGGACTGTACCCAACTAAAACCTGTTTGCACGACTCCTTTGAGCCGTGGTAGGGTAGTAATCAAAGTACAGTGGGAACTCACACGAGACAAATGACGATCCCCAGGTCGATGAACTAACCTGCACACATGTCACCAGGGAACTGCCATCTGACGTCTGGTATATGACCAACTAGCATGTTCCCGGCGAGTCCTGTCCGGTGTACTCATAACCCAATGAGCACCTGTATACATCTTAGGTGATCCTACTGACACCAGTGGCTTGTGAGACCGGCCACCGCCCCTCGTCGGGGTCTCGACTGTATACACTAGTCTACTAATGGAGTATCGATGCCCAGTCTCGAAACTCCCACGACTAGGGACCTTTTAAGTATAAGCTTATAGACCCCCAGCTCCCACTTATATGATCGCCCTCATACTGCTGGTGGTCAAGCAAGAATCCTAGGGGCTCTATCAACGTGTAATAGCGACGTGTCATGTCACCTAAAGCAGTACACGATGATAAAGGTAAACCAGATAGCATACTATCATCTCGAGTAAGACTGTCCTACCGGGATAGGTCCTCCCTCAATCATTACAATCACGTACCTGTGACCTAATAATTGACTCTGAGGGCACTATCTCCAACACTAGTCACCGACCTCAAATTCGGTCCCTGACAAAAGTTCAACTGCAAACATGAAAAGCTGCTGGATGTGCTCGCTCATCCATCGTCTAAGGCAAATCCCGAAGACGCACCTGGAGAAAGAACAGAGCACGAGTTGGATATTGATTTCCTAAATCACGCTAAAAAAAAATTGGTACGTCCGCAAGCAAAATGGGCACGGATGAAAACCCGAAAGGGCTCCGTAAGTAAAAACAGCAGGGCTACGGCGAGTCTGTGAAAACCCGAAAGGGCGCAGACTCGTAAAAAATTCATGCACACTGGCAAGGTCCTCTCGACCTTGTAAGGAGAACAAGCAGGCGATGTCTCTCACCCAGACTATTGCTCCTATCACCGAGCGATAGGACATCCTCTCGAAGACTGCTTCACATTCAAAGACTGGGTAGAAGATCAGTATCAGCAAAGCAGGTTTGCTTTATCCAGCAGTTGGAGGATAACCCCGCCACAGAAGCATGAATCGAAAGCGACGTGTATAGCAAGAGTAGAACCAGATCAACATCGGTCTTGGAAACGATCTCGTACCTGTCACACGATCACACTGTCAGAAGAAGAACCCAAGAATACGGATGACTTTCCTTAGTGCTTCGAAAACAATGAAGATGAGTTAATCTCCGAGTTTCTACCGGCGCCAAAAGAGCTGGAAGATGGGATACATACTATTGCAGACGACCACAGAAAAATCGACTTGGGAACGGCAAACGACCCACGGCCGACGTTCGTCAGTGAACTGTTGCCTGAGGAAAAGGAGGCTACGCTTAAAGACGTGCTCATGCAGTATAAAGACTGTTTCGTATGGAACTATTCCGAGATGCCCGGATTGGATCCAGAAATTGCTGTCCACAAATTGGCGATTTCTTCAGACGTCAAGCTGATCAAACAAGCACCGAGAAGAATGCGACTCAAGCTTGAGATGAGCATCAACACCGAGGTCAAGAAGCTAATCGACTTTGGTTTCATCCAAGAGGTTCAATATCCTGACTGGATCGCCAACATTGTCCCAGTAATGAAGAAAAACGGGACGGTGCGCATCTGCATGGACTTTCGGGATCTCAACAAAGCTTGCCCGAAGGACGACTTCCCAGTACCGGTCACCGAGCTGATGATAGATAATACGTCCACTCACGAAATTTTCTCCTTCATGGATGGCTCATCAGGATACAATCAGATAAAAATGCATCCCGAAGACCAGAAGCATACCGCTTTCCGGACCCCTTTAGGCATATTCTGCTACAAGGTGATGCCTTTCGGTTGAAGAACGTCGGTGCCACCTATCAGAGGGCCATGACGAAAATCTTTGATGACCTCATACATGAAATCGTCGAATGCTGTATCGACGACCTCGTAGTTAAAAGCAAATCATACGAGGAACATTTAAAGCATCTGGAGATCGTGTTTCAGCGCCTTCGGAAATATAACTTGAAGATGAACCCTCTCAAATGCGCGTTCGGAGTTTCCTCAGGCAAGTTTCTAGGATTCGTCGTACGACATCGATGCATCGAAATCGACCCATCAAAGATCAAGGCGATCATGGAAATGCCTCCGCCAAGAACTCTCAAGCAACTGCGGTCTCTCCAAGGAAAGCTCGCGTATATCCGGCGATTTATAGCTAACCTCTCCGGCAAGTGTCGTCCTTACAGTCACCTAATGAAGAAGGGAACTTCGTTCGTCTGGGATCGCAAATTCCAAAGCGCATTGGACGAAATTAAGCAATACCTGCAGAATCCGCCGGTGCTGACTGCTCCGGTCAAGGGAAAGCCTCTCATTCTGTATACAACCGCCCTTGAGGGTTCTCTAGGCGCATTATGGGCACAAGAAAACGACCAAGGGAAAGAAAGAGCTCTCTACTATCTGAGTCGAGTTCTCCTGGGGGCAGAAAAAAATTATTCTCCCATCGAAAAACACTGCCTGGCGTTGATTTTTGCGATAACGAAGCTCAGACACTATGCTTTGGCACATGAGGACCACCTCATATCAAAGGTGGATCCTCTCAAATACTTGATGTCAAAAGCCATATTAACGGGACGGCTCGCTAAATGGGCCCTACTCTTAATGGAATTCTCGGTGACATACCGACCCCTCAAGGCAGTGAAAGGCCAGGCCATGGCCGACTTCCTTCCTGAGCATCCAATACCTGCCGATTCTCCTTTGAACTGCAAACTACTAGACGAGTACGCGTTTGACACGATCGACGGGGAGAGAAGAGAGAATGATACCCGGTGGGAACTCTACTTCGATGGGGCATCTGATTGATGATGTTTTGCGTATGCGCTTTTTAAAAGATGAATCAAAGAATTAATTACTGCAATCAAGAATGGCGTCGCTTGGTAGCTAGCCGGTGAGTACGGGTCGGTCCACAGGGATTTTGTGTATTCTCAAATTGTTCTAACGAATTAATTCCGATTGTTGTCGGATTGATTAAATCTAAAAACTAAAGTTTATCTAGACTAGGATTAAAATCTTGCTAGGTTTAGATTTAGGTTAAATTTGGAAAGTCAATATTCCTCACCGCTTTCTATGCCCTAATTAAGATCTATGAGGTGTTATGGTAATAATTAATAAAGTGGATTAGTACCATCGGGAAGAAACGATGTTTCTTTCTCTAGGTTCTTATCCTTCCTTTCTTAATTCTTACCCTAACCTCCATAGAAAACATACGCAACCGGTCTTTTAAACTACGGTATCACCGCTACCTCGTGGGATAGGGTGCCGTAGGGAGCGGTGTGTGTATGAATGCATGGAGTCCTATAAAAATATGTGATGGGCAAAAAAGGGGTGAGAGATCTTCATCTCTCAAACCTTCCCTATTCCTAACCCTAACAAGTGAGGAACTACTCACTCATTAGGGAATTGAAAAACATGTTCTAAACTAATTAACTAGGGCAGATAATGAAAAATCTATACTAGGGCAGGAAAGAAAATTTAACTAGGGCAATAAAAAGAAAACTTACTCTAATTTTTATTTGATGCTCTCTTCCAACATTTACAGGAATTGAATTCTGAATTTGGATAAATACAATGAGGCACAAGAAGAGGCATACCCCAAAAGAGGTTTTAGGATTTCTATTTATAGAACATAGAAACCCTAGGGTTACAATCGACACACATCTGCTTTTACAATTTTACCCCTAAGAAGACTAATCAACGCACCGACGCACCGACACAAATTTCCACCGACACGGGCCTCGTACGGCCGCGGAACCGCGGCCAAAACCCATGTTTGGCCGCGGATCCACGGCCGTATAGATGGCTTCTTGGTTGCATTTTCCTGTGTTTCTTCTGGTTGCATTTGTATTTCTGTTTATTTACTTGGTTTCTCAGATTGTCTTCTAGTTTTCTTCCAGATTTTCACAGTGAATGATGTCGTGGACTTTTACCGTTGCTTCGTTTTGAAGTCTTGAACCTTGCACTGCCTTTGTACTTTGTGAACTTGTTCATTGATTCTTCATTGTCCCTCAAACTGTAGGCATGATCAAGATTCCACCATTTATCGGTCGTAGTCTCACTTTGTATCATCTTTTCATCAATTTCACTATTTTTGTTCGGAGAACCTGTAACCTGCAACTATATAGCAGACATGGGTCAAAAGCACCTGTTTATTTATAAAATGACTAAGAATGGGGAATATAATAATGCAAAATTATGATATGAACAAATACCCCCAAACTTATCTTCTGCTCGTCCTCGAGCAAACCTAGTTTTATTCTCGAAAAAGACCTAGACTCACTTTTGCAGGGAAACGCGATTGCACTGAGCTCGTGCAACAAACCGTTAAATCTCTAGGTGTCCCTAGTAGGAGGAGTGTTGTCTCCTGAGGGTTTTCAGCGGATACTACCCACAAAATCCTATCAATTCGGTCTATTAAGTTTTATTCTCCAATTAGGTTTTCCAACAAGGAATTCTATTATCTTCGACTCAGAAATTATCAACCCGTATTTTTCACGCTTCCTTATTATTTAACTTAAGATTATATATATTCTTGTGAATTTACTTAGCTTTTGGCATCTTTTATGTTTTCCTTCTAGGGTTCCATCTCAATTTAGGATTTTTATCATCTCTACTGAAGATATAAGTCCTATTTTTCATTCCTATCTCTTATCTAAACCCCAATCACATACCCCTACGTGTGTGTATATATCACCCCTACACTTGGAAATTCAAATCAAGCTATTATACTCTTGTCCATCGTCCAAAGTACTTTTCAATTGGTGAATTTTTAGATGAAATTGCTCACATATTCTTCATGCGACCGTTAATACTTCTTGAGGTACCAACGACCGATTACAAAATGTGTTTGCGCATTATAGCGTAATTCCTAGTCTTGTAACACCTAAGGCTTTAGCAGTGACTCCCAAACCAGTTGGTCTAAGGCGCTAGGTGATAAAGCACCCTCGCTAAATATTTTTTTCTATTTATGCAGCCTTAAGTAATTACAAAAACCAGTGTTCATTTTTTTTTATCTCTTTATTCACACTTGTATTTTTATTTTATTTCCCTTTATACTAAGGACTTTAGACAAGAGCATTTCAAGGTCTCTTCTACTATTCCAAGTTTCAAGGTTAGTGTTTGTGCAATTTGTAGGGTATATATTTTCAGAATTTAGACTTAAGTTTAGGAATTATTTTTCAAATTTATACTTTAATAAAAATATCAATACTCTTCCCTTATTTTGACTTAGCCCAAGAAGTGAACTCAAAATTTGCCTATTTCTAAATAAACTACAAAGACATATTGTCACGCCCCGCTTCCCAGAGTACGCTAAAATGAGCACGTGACATAGCCAACCATGCTACCTGTGGGTAGGAAGCATCCATCCACAGTCACATTACGGCTGTAGAGATATCAAGAACACAATAAAACTATCTAAAATATGTCCATAATCTAAGATAACATGAGTCAATAATAAATAAATGCGGAAGCGAAAGATCCAATACAAAATAACTGGAATGTATGTCCCATAATGCGGGCTCACATCAGGAATAAAATGCAGGAAGGAAAAGCTAACTACGGCTAACACTCACAGCTCAGCCTGTTGGCTGAAGTACTCCTGCTCGGACTGCGACAGTGGTACAGAATCTGGGCCATGCAAAATCCAGACGTCAGCGCGTCAAATCATCAAGTAATAACATAATAAACAGGCAATGCGAATATGAACATGAATAAAGCAAGGGTAACAAAATATGAATCAGAGCAGTGCAGGGTAGTGTGCAATGGGTAAACTAAACTGTTCTATCAGGTTTTCTGTTCTAAAGTCTTTGAAACCAAATTGATGAATTATCGATGTAACTCAATAAAATCCCGTGCATGCCCGGGACCACGGTCTAAGACTCTCGGGCTGAAACCGAGACGTGCCGCTAGGCACTAACAGGGAAAGGATAAAGACCAACGATGTCAGCAGCATTATCACGAGGCGGGCCTGGCCTCTAAAACTGATCAGTACAGGTAGTGAACTGTTGAGTTACAAGTCATGTTTCACCTTTGATTTCCCCATACCCCCCAAGTTATATGTGCAAGTCAAGTCAGGTATTCCGAAATCAAGAAACTAATGCCAACACAGGATCAGGTAAACAGGTTTGTCTGGATAGACAATAGGAACGGTCCATGAGGACTACATATCAGGTTTGTTGGCATTAGACACCAGATCGGGTAACGGATCAGGTCATGGTACATCATGTCAAGTCAAGCAGTATACGGTACCATGTCGGGTAGAACAAAATATATGTAACAAGTCAGGTCAAGATGTAAACAATATCATGGGTGTGCTCACAATCAGTTATACAATCAGGCATGGTATTCATCGACATGATATAAACAATGAAGTAAGCAATAGGCAGTTTCATTCAATTAGCAATACCATTATCAATTGTGTCACAGATAGGATTTCAACCATATAAGCATGCAGTAAGACAATTATGGCCTTTTAATCATGTTAACAAGTTTAAGCACTTTAGAGGTGCAATGATTTATATAAAGGTTCAATACAGTTGTTACCGGTTAAAATGCATATGAGTGTCCGAATGGAACAAAACTATGGAGATGAATGTCATAAGCTATGTCAATATTAAAAGGTGATTAAACAGGTAAAATGTGGTTATTAGGTTCAATTGTAAGCTGTAGGTTCCAATTTTAAAGATAAAATGATATATAACAATATTGTACATGAAATTGAGAAATGATCGTACCAAAGTTAAATTTACAGGTTTAGGGTGTCATTAATGAATATGTAAATATTGTATAGCATGTAGCAAGGGGTACTTGCCTCGACGGGTCGCGAATCGGGAAAACGGAACGTTAACCGTCGGCGGGGAAAACTCGCGATGGGCGCACGGTTCACGGAATGAACCCAAACGACGAACAATGGAACCACACGGGTCGGGGTACCACGCTGAAACGTCGGGACGCGGCATCGGCAACACCGGATTCCGGCGAAGAAAGAACAGTGAATGTCAAGAAAACTTTGCAACAAGAAAGGAAGGGAAAATAAAGAAGAAGAAGAGGAGGCTTACAAGGTTCTGCTCCGTGGTTACAGAGAGGAGACGTGAGAACGACGACGAGCTCGACGGGGCTCCAGCGGTGGCCTACAGTGACAGCGGGGGAGAACTGCCGATTCAAGAAATACATTAGCAGAGAAGGGGAGAAGAAAGGAAGAGCGAAGGGATGTGATCTCACCGAGGGGTGCTTGCGAGGCCCGGGACAAGAGGACGGGGGTCACCGGCGGCGACTCACGGCGGTGCAACGTGTGTGCAGGGGGTGCGCGGCCGCGGCTGGTGCAGGGTGCACGGGGAGAAGGGAGAGGAGGAAGGAATGGTGCAGCGGCTGCGACGAGGGCGAGGAGGCGAGGATGGTGGTGAAGTTTGCGACGCCGTTGGTGCTGCGGCGGTGAGGGAGCCGGATATTAGGGTTGCGAGGGAGGTTGGGTTGCTGCGTGAGGAAAAAGAAATATGTGTGGGGAGAGAGAGATATAAGGGGAGAGAGAGAGATGAGGGGGGAGAGAGAGAGAGTAATGGAGTGGGGCCCACGGAAAGATAGGAGGATATGATTGGTTGAGGGAAAACGTTTTGTTAGAAAAGATTTGCATAAAGATTTTAAAGATTAACGGGAACAGTGAAAAATATATAAGGTTAAGGAAATATTCGATGGTTATAAAATATTAAATTTTGGGGTTTTGGCGCAAAATAAAACATTTCCAAATCGCGTCCGGATTGGGTCCAAAAAATTGAAATTGAAATAATAGGATTTTAAGCGGGATCCAAATTTTAAAATGAAGTGTTTTATGATCAAAAAGCATACCCCCAAGACGGACACACGTACGTGCACGTAGCCGTCCAAACTCGCCCGTTTCACTGAACGGGACGAGAACACGATGCACGGACGCTACCACAAGGCTAGGGGTGTCAAGTAGGCCATGATGAATATTTTTAATTTTACTTTAGATACCAATAATTGTTATATGCAGAAATGAATTTGCCGGGTAAAAGAATTTACAGTGAGTAACAATTAAGCAAAGTAACTGAAATAATTGCCACACTACGTTCAAACGGTAACAGAAATAGTAGCATTGGGCTCGGGTGTTACACATATACTTTCTATCATTAAATTTTAAGAAAGGTTATTTTTAGGGTTTTTAATTTACTAAGTCTAAGGTCTAGTTGTTTCTAGCTAGTTAACCTATTTGTCAAACTCAAGTTAATTATGGCCAAAATTGAATTCTTCAATTTTTTTTATAAATTTTAAAATTTTAAATTTTTTATGGGTTTTAAAATAAGTATTCAAATGCAAAAATATACACATAAATGCGAAGGAAGAAGGCTTACCGAGCATACCCCCAAACTTAAACTTGACAGTGTCCTCACTGTCAGGCTACACCAAGAGGGTCAAAATTGTCGGCACTCCCATATTTATTTATTTATAATTTTTTTATTTTTTAATTGTTAAAAGAAAAACAAAATATATATACAACAAGGTCCCCCCGAAACTTAAGTGAAACAGTGTTTCCACTGTTTTAATCGTTAAAGTTCAGAGTTAGGGAGGAGAAAAATCAAACTATACAAGGCCTTGCACAGGCCAAAGGTTAGCACCAACTATTCAAAATTTTTATCGTGATAATGGTAGGGTTGGTGAAAGAATAGAGTGTAGAGAAAAGAAATGAGAAGGACACGAGACCGTGTGGAGATAGAAGCGGTATACGGTCTCGGTAAAGGAGAAGAATGGCGGAAAAGAGAAAGAAGTGTAGTACGAACTTGAGAGTGTAAATTGAGTGAATAAATTAGCGCAAATTGTGATGACTGATGTGTTAAAAGCGATTGTGCTAATCTATCAACCCGTCGAGAAATGGGGTCAAATCCCTCAAGATTCGCAAGAAAACATGGGTACGTTGAACTTGGTAAACCATCCATTGAAAATGGAAGCGCGACGGATTCTTGCGCGGTCGAAACGATGGAAGGAACGAAGCGGAGTGATTTAGGGATAGTCTTATTCTCACCTAAGTAATCTGTCTCGAACTCGAAGGATTCCATCAATGATTCGAAATGACTGTAAGCAACCGTGTCTGATGGTTCAACTAACTCATCTGAAAATTCAAAGGACTCAAATTCGGGCGGTGAGTCTTCAAAATTGTCCGAAAAAGTGAAACACTCATAATCGTTATCAGCTGTGAGAACTGTGTCAGATTCAAGGAGGAACGCACTAGTGGCGTCAAAACTGCTGTGATCGAACAGAAATTTTTCAAGCTCACAGTCCTCCTGCGTGATCTTTTGCGTGGTCGGAACGATTGGAAGGATGGGGGGGGGTGATTTCGGAAGTATAACAGTGAAAGGTTCAGGAGGATGAATTGGAAAATCCGACTCATTAAACAAAAATGGTTCATCCTCAATACTATCCTCATAATTCTCCTCAAAAGTTATCCCATCTATGCAATTATCATCAAAATCAAGACGCATATGAAGTTCGGGAGAAACATTTAATGACTCGGGATAATGAATTGGAGATAAAATTTCAGTCAAATCTACGGGTTCATCATCCAAAATATTCCCGGCGTCAATATCCTCAATCAAGTGAAAATCAATTTTTTTAGACACCTCATCAAAAGCATGGATATTTATCAATTCAGGTTCTAGATTGGAGGTATAAAGTTCGAAAGAATTAGGTTTGGGTTCACTCGAAAAGGGCTCTTCACAATCAGGTAAATCAAATACTACAAAGTTGCACAACTCGTTACACGTTTTATTTTCAACTGGTGAATCATTTGGGACACTTGTTTGAAAACCGGAGTTGTGGGATTCAATTGAGGATGGGTAAGTTTGATTTGGAAGTGTGTAGAACTCACTCTCACCACTCAAATTCTCACTCTGTCCAACCGCCTCATCATACATTGGAATTTTTGGAGCTAGTTGGAAACTAGCTACCGGTTCACTAGGTTGTCTTGATGAATTAAGAGCGGCAATGGACGCATCCAAATTTCTCATCTGTCGGTTTGTTGCTGCAATGTACGCTTCCAACGACTCTTCCAGACTAGACATGGGTTGTGAAGGGGTTTTAGTAAAAGATTCAAAATTGTTTGGATTCTTGAAACTCCCTAATGGCTGTGTAGAAGCAATGTTTAGGGAAGGTGTGAAAGTCGGGTAGGACTGGTAGGAACTGAATGGGTGGACAGGACTAGGATCAACATTTGGATAAAAAGGTGAATGGATTTGTTGATCACAAGAACTGGAAGCGTTGAAAGGAGTGAAAGATCGGTTACGAGATTGTTCAATATGTTCAGCGATAGACATGGGTTTCGGAGTTACAACAGGACTCAAAAAGGGGTATCAACGTAAGAAGGTTGTGAAGGTTGAAATGGTTGATACAAAGTGGATTGTGGAGTCGAACTGTTTTTCCTAGATGCTTCTATTCGATCTTTCAAAGAAATTTTGGGCATGGAGGGGTCGTCCGTAATTCGACCAAAACAATTCGCGTATGAAGCAATGTTTGGATGAGGGTACCAAAGTTCGGCAAGAGTTTTGGGAGGTGGGGTACCCATGATGTAAGAAAGGAGAAGAAAAAGAATGTGGGGTGCACGGATTTCTTAGCGACAAGTTGCAAGTTTTTGTAATTTTTTTTCCTTTTTTCTTTTTGTGTTTTTTATGTGGAGCTTTTTCCAAAAAGATTTTCAATAAAAGGCTTAGACACACGTTCAATCAACTACAAATGCACAATCAGGCCTAGATCTAGGGTCACCTAGATCAGCTAGACAGCTCCTAACTGTTCCAAAGGGCCAGAAATAGGACCTCAAACCGCCTCTTCACCGCCAATTGTAGCCAGGTAAGCACAAGTAGAGAAAAGAGGGATCCGCTCACGAATCACCGTGAGACGGGCCTTTTAAAGTTACCTTTCACTACCTGTCTAGCCTAGGCACCACAAAGTCAGGTTAGGATCAACGGTCGATGCGTACAACTATTCCTTTGTCCTATTGAGCGCGAACTCCTTAGGGCCGAGTCTAGTGTTTTTTTAATTAGATTTATGGTCAACACAATATGCCTTATGTGATTTTTGGGGTCCTGGGAAGGGTAATGAAATCCCTACCCACTCTGGATTGGTGTAAAAGCCCCTTAAAGTCAATTTAAAATATGCAAAGCAGTAACACAATCACTTGCAAAGATTTTTTTTTTAGCGCGGCGTAAAGAATCCTGCACAAGATCAATTATTGGAAGGGGGAGAAATTTTTGGCGCAAAGAATCCTGCAGGCAAATTTTACAGAAGATATATCAGGAGGTTCAGAGAAGGAGAGAGAAAACTTACAGTGAATTTTTTAGGTGATGACGTCAGCAGATCGCGGCGGAAGCGCGGTCAACGACACCTATCTGCGGCGGTTCCGCAGTTCCTTAGGTGTTTCAAGCCTCCGAGATTTTTCTGTTTGCTGTTTATATCTTCCTCTGCCTGTTCAAATCTGCTGTTTTCTGTTTTGCTCTCTGGATTTTTCCAGATCTGAATCCGTTCATCGATCTTGCACAAAATTCAAACGAAAATACCCTTCACAAAATAACAAGATGATAAATTTTTTTTCCAGTTTATATGATTTTTCAATTTTATATTAACTCGAAATTATAAAAAGAAAATAACTACGCCATCCCCGGCAACGTCGCCATTTGATTGATGATGTTTTGCATATGCGCTTTTTAAAAGATGAATCAAAGAATTAATTACCGCAATCAAGAACGGCGTCGCTTGGTAGCTAGCCGGTGAGTACGGGTCGGTCCACAGGGATTCTCAAATTGTTCTAACGAATTAATTCCGATTGTTGTCGGATTGATTAAATCTAAAAACTAAAGTTTATCTAGACTAGGATTAAAATCTTGCTAGGGTTAGGTTTAGGTTAAATTTGGAAAGTCAATATTCCTCACCGCTTTCTATGCCCTAATTAAGATCTATGAGGTGTTATGGTAATAATTAATAAAGTGGATTAGTACCATCGGGAAGAAACGATGTTTCTTCTTTTAGGTTCTTGTCCTTCCTTTCTTAATTCTTACCCTAACCTCCATGGAAAACATACGCAACCGGTCTTTTAAACTACGGTATCACCGCTACCTCGTGGGATAGGGTGCCGTAGGGAGCGGTGTGTGTATGAATGCATGGATTCCTATAAAAATATGTGATGGGCAAAAAAGGGGTGAGAGATCTTCATCTCTCAAACCTTCCCTATTCCTAACCCCAACAAGTGAGGAACTACTCACTTATTAGGGAATTGAAAAATATGTTCTAAACTAATTAACTAGGGCAGATAATGAAAGTTATACTAGGGCAGATAATGAAAAATCTATACTAGGGCAGGAAAGAAAATTTAACTAGGGCAATAAAAAGAAAACTTACTCTAATTTTTATTTGATACACTCTTCCAACATTTATAGGAATTGAATTCTGAATTTGGATAAATACAATGAGGCACAAGAAGAGGCATACCCCAAAAGAGGTTTTAGGATTTCTATTTATAGAACATAGAAACCCTAGGGTTACAATCAACACACATCTGCTTTTACAATTTTACCCCTAAGAAGACTAATCAACGCACCGACGCAAATTTCCACCGACACGGGCCTCGCACGGCCGCGGAACCGCGGCCAAAACCCATGTTTGGCCGTGGATCCGCGGCCGTATAGATGGCTTCTTGGTTGCATTTTCCTGTGTTGCTTCGGGTTGCATTTGTCTTTCTGTTTATTCATTTGGTTTCTCAGATTGTCTTCTAGTTTTCTTCCAGATTTCCACAGTGAATGATGTCGTGGACTTTTACCGTTGCTTCGTGTCGAAGTCTTGAACCTTGCACTGCCTTTGTACTTTGTGAACTTGTTCATTGATTCTTCATTGTCCTTCAAACTGTAGGCATGATCAAGATTCCACCATTTATCGGTCGTAGTCTCACTTTGTATCATCTTTTCATCAATTTCACTGTTTTTGTTCCGAGAACCTGTAACCTGCAACTATGTAGCAGACATGGGTCAAAAGCACCTGTTTATTTGTAAAATGACTAAGAATGGGGAATATAATAATGCAAAATTATGATATGAACAACATCTTCCATGAAGAAGCGCAAACAAAGCACCCCCATAATCAAATCTGGGGTAGGCATAATCTTCGTGACTCCATAAGGAGGGATAATGTGCTTTGCCTTCTCCTTAACAGAGCCGAGGACGAACAATAAAGCCGAATATGAAGCTTTAATAGCAGGTCTTGAGATCGCCGTCGACATGGGAATTGAGAACCTCCTCATATACGGAGACTCCCAGCTGATCGTTAGTAAAGTAAATGGTGACTATCAGACGTGCAAGCTTGAGTTGATGAAGTACAGCGAAAGAGTACAGCAACTGTTGACTCAAATTCCTTCCTACACCCTGGAAAGCATACCGCGTGCGGAATATAGCAAAGCAGATGCATTAGCCAAGCCCGCTAAAGAACTGGCCGACGAAAACCTCGATGACGTGAGGATCGTTGTGCAAAGCCGTCGGGTTCTTGCACCGGCAGAAATATCTTCGGAATCTTCCAAAGAAAAGAGAGCAGCCGAGCAAGCGACCCTACAAATAAAAGACCAGGAAAAGGCTAAGGATTGGAGAGAAGTCTTTATAGATTACTTCAAATCCCGTTGAACACCTGAAGATGCGTCGTCAAGACATCAGCTCATGAAACGAGCTCTATCTTTTGCCTTCGTCAATGATACTCTGTATAAGAGATCATTTGATTCTCTGTGGCTAAGATGCCTGGGACCTGAGAGGCAAGGAGAGTTGTCCAAGAAACTCATGACAGACTCTGCGGTTTTCACCAAGCCGGGCCGAAGATGAAGCTGAAGATCAAAAGGATGGGCTACTATTGGGCCACGATGATCCAGGACTGCCTTGAATACGCGAAGCAGTGCCACTCATGCCAGATTCACGGGGACTTTATCCACCAACATCCAAATCCACTATATCCAACGGTAGCTAGCTGGCCATTCGAAATGTGGGGGACTGACATAATCGGCCCCATCGAACTGACATTGTCCAGAGGACTTCTGTTCATTTTGGTGACAACTGATTACTTCTCCAAATGGGCAGAAGCAGTACCACTGAAGGAAGTGAAGACGGAGAATATCCTCCATTTCTTCAAGACACACGTCATTTATCGGTTTGGCACTCCGCGACGGATTATCTCCGATAACAGGCCAGCCTATAGAAGCCACAAAATCAGCCGCTTCGCACAACAGCATAACATAGACCGGAGATATTCATCAGTCTATAATCCCCGAGCTAACGGTCTAGCTGAGGCTTTTAATAAGACCTTGACGAAGATCGTGAAAAAGACGGTGTCTCGAAATAAGAGGGACTGACACGAGAGACTGCATGAAGCTCTCTGGGCGTATCGAACTACGTTCAAAACAACCACGAACACAACGCCGTATGCATTGGTATTCGGCACAGAAGTGGTACTCCCCATCGAGATAGAGTTACCCTCTTTACGAGTGGCAGTTCATTACGAGCTAACTGACGAAGAGAATGCTCACCTTCGGCTTGAGGAACTTGATGCCCTCGATGAAACCCGGCTCATGGCGCAACAAAATCTGGAGGCTTATAAAGCAAAGATGTCGCGCTCATATGAGAGATTGACTAGGCCGAGAACATTCCGCCAAGGTGAACTCGTGCTAGTTGTCAAAAGACCTATGATCCCCAATCGTGCCAAGCGGGGGAAATTCGAGCCGAACTATGAAGGCCTGTATATCATAGACAAAGTTTATCAGGGTGGAGCCTACTTACTCATGGACATGCATGGTGAAAGACCTTTCAGGCCAATAAACGGTCGCTTCCTAAAAATACTACGCCTGACGAGTCACGGCCTAGGTCAACGATAGATGATGACGCCTATGTCCTCTCGCTATCTTCCTAAGCCCAAACTCCATAAGTAGTATCCGGCAACGGACCGAAATGTCCTAAAACTAACAACGGACCGAAACGTCCTTAAACTAACAATGAACCACTATGTCCTAAAACTGGCTGTTGACCGAGACGTCGATAAACTACTACGGACCGTAGCATCCCAAAGCTGACACAAAAAAATGAATGATAAAAAGAAAAGAGAAAACGAAAACGGTATGTTCATAAGCAAAATGGGCACGGATGAAAACCCGAAAGGGCTCCGTGAGTAAAAACAGCTGAACTATCGGCGAGTTTGTGAAAACCCGAAAGGGTGCAATCTCGTTAAAAGACACTTGCAAGGCCCTCTCGACCTTGTGAGGAGAAACCACCTGCCTGAGATCCTTACGACTCACAAGGGAGCAACACACTTAGGGATCCCCACGATTCCTATGGGGAAATTACACTTACGGGATTCTCATGACTTACAAGGAGAATTCCCCTTTGAGACCCTCACGGCTCATAGGATTCAAAAGTCTTAAGCTACAGGGATCTAAACCTGTTCTTAAGCCATCACAACCTCCAATTTGGCCCTACAAGTGGTTCAGTATTGACCCTTGTATACAATCCACGGGCGCGAATAAACATTTTCCTAACAAAGTCCCTTCAGCGACTAGGGATATGCTCACGCAGTGAACAACCCTTGTAAGTCCTCTCTACTTATAAGGAGAAAACACTCTTGTAAGATCCTTACGACCTATAAGAGAACATACACTTAAGACTCCTCACGATTCTTAAGGAGAAAACGCACCTACAAGATCCTTACGACTCGTAGGGAGAAATACCTTTATGAGACCCTTACGGCTCATAAAGTTAAAAGCCTTAGTCGACAGGATCCTAACCCTGTTCGCTAAGCCACCTTTGTTCAACATCGACAGAGGTAAATGATGATTCGCTCCTGGAAATATCCCAGTTGTAGCGACGCTGATACCTCAATCGGTGTCAAATCCCAAACTCACAGCGAAAATCCAGCGATCTACAAATGCATATGAAATAGCCGAAATGATGGGGTAACTTGTAACAAAATTAGGAAGTAAAAATGTATACATACAAAATTGCCGAAATGGTTGGGCAACTCGCAATAAAAAGCAGCGAGTAAATAAAACAAATAGCCGAAATGATTGGGCACCGTGAAAAATAACCGCAATGATTGGGCAATCGTGACTTTCGCGATATAAAAGCTGAAATGATAGAGCATCGCAGAAAGAAAAATATATAAAATGAAACTTTTTTTTTGCCCTACAGATGAGATCACATCGATCTCTGTATACAATACAGGGGTACAAACAAAGAGGGAACCATACCTTCCCCCCAGGCTCCATCCGAAAGAGAGCCAAATCTCGACGGTTCACAGACAGCCTGGAGATCATCTCAACATTCGTCTCACTACCATAGACGCAACATCAGCAAAGCGGAACCACGACAACTCCCAGTTCCATGACTCGGCGGTGCACAGACAACCGAGAGTCAACCCCCGACTCCGTGAAATGCGGATAAAGTCAATCCTTCCTGGTTTCGTGGAACACGGCCTATGTCAATCCTGACCCCGTGGGAAACGTCCAGAGCGAATCCTGGTTTCTTGGAACACGACCTATGTCAATCCTGATCCCATGGGAAACGTCCAAAGCGGATCCTGGTCCTCGTGTTCTGGTCCTCGTAGAACACGACCATGTCAATACTGACCCCGTGGGAAGCATCCAGAGCAAATCCTGGTTTCGTGGAACACGGCCTATATCAATCTTGACCCCATGGGAAACGTCAAGAGCGGAACCTGGTCTCTGCAGAACACGACTATGTCAATCCTGATCCCGTGGGAAGCATCTAGGGCAAATCCTGGTCACGTGGAACATGACCTATGTCAATCCTGACCCCGTAGGAAGCGTCCAGAGCGGAACCTGGTCCTTGCGAAACACGGCTATGTCAATCCTGACCACGTGGGAAGCATCCATAGCAAATTCTGGTTTCGTGGAACACGACCTATGTCAATCCTGACCCTGTGGGAAACGTCCAGAGCGGAACCTGGTCTTTGCAGAACACGGCTATGTCAATCCTGACCCCGTGGGAAGCATCCAGGGCAAATCCTGGTCATGTGGAATACGGCCTATGTCAATCCTGACCCCGTGGAAAACGTCCAGAGCGGATCCTGGTCCTTGCGGAACACGGCCTATGTCAATCCTGACCCAGTGGGAAGCATCCAGATCAAATCCTGGTCACGTGGAACACGGCCTATGTCAATCCTGACCCCGTGGGAAGCGTCCAGAGTGGAACCTGGTCCTTGTGGAACACGGCTATGTCAATCCTGACCTCGTGGGAAGCGTCCAGAGCAAATCCCAGTCTAGTGGAACACGGCCTATGTCAATCCTGACCCCGTGGGAAGCATCCAGAGCGGATCCTGGTCCTTGCGGAACACGGCTATGTCGATCCTGACCCCGTGGGAAGCATCCAGAGCAAATCCTGGTCCCATGGAACACAGCTAGAGTCAATCTTGACCCCGTGGGAAACGCCCAGAACAACTCCTGACTCCGTGAAATGCGGATGATGTCAATCTCATCAATCACTTACGGGTCCTCTTGACCCGTAAGGAAGAAAACTCTCTTGTGAGATCCTTACGACTCCCAAGAGAAAAACACACTTAGGAATCCTCACGATTCCTAAGAAGAAAATACACCTACATGATCCTTACGACTTGTAGGGAGAAAAGTATTTATGAGACCCCTCATGGCTCATAAAGTTGAAAAGCCTTAGGCAGCAGATCTGAACCTGCTTCCTAAGCTATCGCTACCTCTCGAAGAATTCAAGACGGAATGCTCTCTATCAACTACAGGCTACGCTTACTAAAGTAACATGCCGGTAACAAAGAAAAGAGAAGAAAGCAAGAGATGACACAAGATAGTACGAAAGAAATGTATCTTTTATTCATAAATTCAATTGAGTACAATTTACATCATATGAAAGGATAAAAAAATGGATACATTTTATTCAAAAATTACAAATGGTGCAAAAACAACTATTGGGAGGGAAGCGTTTTCAATAGGCCAATCAGTTGTTCGCGCACTCCTTTCAGCCCCTTTTCACGGTCAGCCGCCGCAGCCAACTCCGCTTCAATCTGAGCCCTTTGCTGCAAATATGATGAAAGTTGCTCATCGATGACCCGCTGAGCTGCCCCACGACTCTGCGCATCTCGCTCGATAAGGTCGAGCTTCTGCCTCAGCGTCAGCCCATCGGAGATACATCGTAGATGGCCCTCAAAGATAGCTTTCAGCTGTACAGCGTTTGCGTCAACTTAAGCGTGCAGCCGGGCAGATTCGCTTGAAGTCTCTTCGCACTCCCTACGCTTCAAGGCCGCTTCTTGTTCAAGATAACGGAAGTAGGGAGTGCTCTGCTCGACCCACGCAGCCCGCTGGGAGTTCACAGCCAGGACCTCGGGAGCAGGACGTCCGACCTCGAGCTCATGCAGGCAAGCCTCGATTTTCCTGCAGTGATTAATCCAAGACTCAACGACACCCTCACTATGAAAGTTCACAAGAGTCTCCGGCATAGGATTAACCTCCGCAGCAAAATCTGCAGCGAATGTAGGAACCTCCACGTCAAGCTCCTCGATATAATCGCTCAACATGCGCAGACTATTCACAGTGCCTTTTGAAGATGAACGTCGAGAAAAGGGGGCTGCTGGTCTTATGACTTGAGATTCGAAGGGAGCTAAATTCGGTGTCACCGCTGCAAAACAAATCACAGTCAAGTGACGGTTCAAGAAATAGAGGAGGTTCATGAACAATGGAGTTTGCTATACCGGCTGCAGCAGGCGGCGAGGCCGGGAGTACCGGTGGTGCAACTGTTCTTTCGTATCCTCCTTCGATCTGTAATGCTGCAATCAAAACAAAGAAGAATTAGAAACGATTTGGCTGCTCGTAAAAGAAAAGAAAAGACATTAGCTAAAGGCTGTACTCACCAGCGCCACTCGATGAGGCAATCTCTGACTGGAAGGAGAAATGTAGGTGCAGCATCTGATACAGGTGATCAAAAAGGACTCCTGCAAGGATGTAATAATGCAATGTCAGTACATAAAGTATACTGCCTATAATGAAACCAACGGATCACAAATCCGTACCTTCCAGCATTTGATAGGATACGAGAGAAGGCAAAGGGGCGGCCACCGTCAAAGCAGCAACTGGAGATGCTTCCTCGGGTGGCACAATCTCAATGCTCACCACACCTGCATCCAAAACAAGAGAAGTACTGTCAGAGGAGATTGAAAAGGGATTGCAGAATGAAATGGAATGCAATGACCCAAAATCTACCTGGTGAGTCGCCGGTTGAAAGCGCAACAAGGGCGTCACTAGATGCAGCGACTACTTCACCCTCCTCTACCGGAATGGTTTCGCCACCCATAACCTCATCCCCCAACTCCACGAGAATCATCGTGATACTCGCAGCGCCCGGCAACGGCAAGGAACCACAAGGGGAAAGAGTGGCGATTGGGGCAGTGCCAGACTCTTGAGAAAGAGTGGCTACCTCAGGCTCGGCGATTGCCGCCATCTCACCTACCGCTACCTCATCAAGACTTGGCCCTGCAGGATAGGATATATGAGAATCTGAAGATTAAAACTTTGACATAGGAAATCAATGTTACGTTACCTTGGGTCGGTTATTCAACTGCTTCCCGGGCCGCACGTGCCGCCTTTCTGTGAGCGGTAGACAGGGCGACCGAAGCACCCTCTGAAGGAGTAGGAGCAGGGGTAGCAGCGCTCGAGCCTACACCCGCGGCCAAGGCAGCGTTACGTTCCTTTGATGCATGCATTCTGCGCTTCCTTTCCGCTCGGGCCGTGAGAGCTGATCTCCTCAAGACCTCCGTTAACAGGACATCATCGTCCACACCAGGAGCTACCTCTGGAGCCGTCATGGTGTCCGTCATCGGTTGCTTAAGTGAACTTTCTTTCGGCAATACCGACGGAACTGAGACTTCGATAGCCGACCTTGGAAGCGTCTTCGCACCGCCCTGCGAAGTCGGTACCACACCTGGAATAACCTGAGTAGAGGTAGTTCCTGTAATAAGATGAAAAGGAAGGGTTAGATTACCCATAAGAAACGGGAGTGGAGACGCGGTGAACCGAAATATACCGATGCCTAAGGATGCTCGAAGTCTTTCCTCCTCCGTAAAAGTCTTGAGAGAAGCTGCGAGAGCTTCTTCGGTGGAAATGCCTATTAAAGAAGGAAAAGTGTCAGTCAAAACATGATGATAAAATTATGATGCAATAACAAAAGGTACGGCTGATGTTTACTTGATTGCGCGAGGATGGCCACTCCCGCTTTGTGGCTTGCTAGTCGCTCAGAAGCTGCAATAGCAGCCTCGAAGTTGGTATCGTCCGACTCTATGAATAGACCCTCGTTGGTCCCATATTCGCTCAGGCCCTCGCTATAAGGAGCATGAAGCTCCTGTCCGAATGCAACGTCGGCAGAGAGAATCGACTTCTTCTTCCTCTTCTGCGAGCGAGCACCGGTCGCCGCTAGCACAAGCTTACGCTTGGTGGGCACCTTGGGACGACGAGTCCCGATATCTGAACCCACGCCAGACTCGGGGGACGCTATGGTCACCGCTTCCACTGGAGCACGGGGTATCGGCAGTTCAGGCCTATCATGCGGGACCTCGACCGCAGCAACTTCTCTTAAGGGAGGACGGATGATGGTCCATCACTTCAGAGGGACGTTTGGATTACCGGCAGGGGGTGCACCCTTGCAATTGAGCAACAATTTCTTTTCCTCCCTAATGACAGCACCCATTGCGTGTTGATACCACGCCACGTATACGTTTAGGGCCCTAGGAACACAACTTGGTTCACTAATGAAGAAATTGGACCCTGTGTTTAGGCGAATGAAGTGGTGCAAAGCGCTCCAGATACCCTCCTCAGTATGAACCGGTTTTGCCAGGAATGCCTCAAACGGGACGTCCAGATTATAGCTGGATTGCTGGGCAAAACGGTGGGGATTATATCTCATGAACAGAGTCGAATCGTTCTGCCTTAACACTAAATATCCCGGCCTGATGGAGTATAGATGGAGAATTTCCCGAGCTTTCACGGTAGAAGCTCCATCCTTAAAAGTGTCCCGCAACGGCCGCACCGCCTTAGCAGACTCCTTACCGATGGTCATAACCTTGTCAACAAAGGTCATGTCGTCCCCGACGGTACGTGGGCGAAGGATTACACCTCGAGCCTCTCGCTGACTTGGCTCCACAATGAAAGCATTGACCAGCCGCATGATCCGTGGAAAATTGCAAGTTTCATAAAAATGAGGCTGCTTGTGCATTCAAAGGCACCGAGCACATGCAATTCAAGCCACGAGGTAAAATAATGCATCGGGAAGTTCATAGGCTGCACCCCTGGCTGAGTGGTATCGGCCGTCGAACTAAGGCCGTGATACAAATAAGCCAGCCCGGCAATTCCAACAGCAACTTGTCTCCCTTCAACCATCTGATGAGCTGGGTAGAAGACTGATGGCCTCATTTAGCGAGGGTGCATAGGAAGCGCGAACCAGCTTAACCACAAACCAAGGAACCCTAAAAAGTACGCTTCCTCATCGATGCCCGGAGCAGCAAATTCTGAAAAAAGGACGATCGCGATGTTTGGAAGAAAGAATCCCTTTTGATCAGCTTCCAATATTGGCTGGCGATCCAAGCCAAAGCTGAAGGGATCATCAAGTTTGGCAAACTTTTCACTTTGTCGCGATAAAACTTCTGGGCGAAGAAAACGGGCGATGAAATCCGCAAAGCTAACCCCATGGCTTCCAGATTCAAGAAATAGGCCTTCGTAAATGTTTAGCACATTGATCAAGCTAGGGAATCGGTGCTGAATGGCATTCTCTGGGTTTAAACCCATCATCACCAGTCGGGTAGCGAAAACATATTCAGCAGGGGGCAATATCTCCTCATAATGCTCCCCTCTGACAGGCAAGCCGGAGATATCCGCAAACTCTTCTAGGGAGATGGAAACTTTCCGATCTAGCATGAGGAAGGTATGAGTTGGAACGTTCCATTGTTCTAAGAAGGCTTTGACCCACCATGCGGGAGGTGTGGAATACTGGAACAGAGAAGCATAAATCGCAGGATACAACCCAAGCTTCAGCAGTTCTGACTTCTTTGCCGATAGGATATATCGGGCCCACTGCAGGTATCCAGCTGAGTGACGGGGAGTCAGACCTATATTGTATGGCTGTCCTCAAAGGCACGACTCACCTTGGCATATACGCCGCCCTAGAATGTCTAAAGCCATCGGCGGTTGTACAGGTATTGCTGCCATAGAGGGCTGAAGACAACCCACTGAAGTCCAGTTAGCCACCTCCACAGTATAGTTCACCGGGGGTACGTCAGCATAGTGAATCGCCGAGATAGCCTCTGAAGGTGTTGCGCAAGAAAAGATGCGTCGACCCATGATGATCTGGTTATACCATGTTCCCCACAAATGAAGATTCTTGTGTTCCGAATCATGGTCTTTGATCAGCGCAATAACCTCCCGGTCTACGGGCGCTTCAGGAAATCCGCCTTCTGAGAGAACGAATGGAAAAGAAGTGTCAAAAGACATGTAACCTGCGCGAAAAAGAACAAAAGTCAACCGTCAGTGCTATAATTTAAATTCCGACACTTGGTACTTTAAAATTCGTACCGCACTGCAATACAGTAAAAAGGGACAAAAGGGGACCCACAAAATCTAGATGATAGTTCATCATTAATAAAACCGCCTCATCATTTGATGAGACTGTCAATTAAATGAGGAAATCTTCAATTGATTTTCATTTAATGAGAAATCCCTTGGGCTAAGGAGTAAATATCCTCTTGAAAGCAGTGCTCTGTGACAGAATGACACCTGTCAAGTTCTAATGATGAAGGAATAAAAAATTCCTCAAGAGCCTTGCTCTGGAAAAAATGATGGAATAATCCATCAGAAAAATTGAAAACAATTTTTTATACACGAATGAAAATTCTGAGATCTTCAAGATCTATGAACAAACATTAAGAGTTCTTTATGAGCAAAACTTTGTTCATGGGCTAAGAAACCCCAAGAAAAGATCTCTTTAGATCTATGGGTTCAAGAGAGCAATACTCTGTTAATGAAACCCTAAAAGGGTTTTCTTTAGATCAAAGATCTATGGAGAGCAAAGCTCTGTTAATGGGTGAAACCCTAGATTCTTAAATAATCTTTTAAAAGATTTAATCTTTACCTAAAAATTTTGACAGAGTTCTTTCCTTAAGGAAGTTTTTAAACCAAAGAGCTATGCTCTGCAAGAGAATAAAATTCTCAGAAGGAGGGAGATGAACAGAAGTCATTCTAAGTGCCAAGGGTCCTATTTATAGGCATTGAGATGCTAAGTTGATCTAATGGCGCAGATGCCGCCACCACTGCACTCACGTGTGGGTCACGTGAGCAACGGTGTGGGGGGCATTTTTTCCCTCAATCAGAACAAAGCTCTGTTCAAAATTCAAATTTTGAAATGAAGCAACGCTTCAGATGCAACGCCAAGTGCCCTGTGCCTTAAGCAGCGCACCACGTGCAAAGCACGTGTGCGCTAGCGCTAGGTGCGCTGCGCTCTAAGCAGTGCACCACGTGTAAGACACGGATGCGCTAGCGTTAAGTGCGCTGCGCTCTGAGCAGCGCACCACGTGCACAACACGGGTGCGCTAGCGCTAAGTGCGCTGCACTCTAAGCAGCGCACCACGTGTAAAGCACGGGTGCGCAAGCGCTGGAACTAAAAGCTCCCCACCGTTAGATCAAAGATCTAATAATAATGTTAAATCATTAATTGATCAGGATTAAATTCTGTTAAGAAAAGATTTCTCAAAATCTTTCCAAATAACAAGATTGTGCTTTGTAAGTTAGAGCACCGTTGGATCAATGATCCAATGGTGATTAAAAATCACCAAAATACAGAATAAATTCTGTATGGAAAGATTTCCCAATCTTGTTAAAAACAAGAAGATTGCCTTCTATAAATCAGAAGCCCTTGGATCAAAGATCCAACGATGGGAAATTCCCCAAATCAATTGGGGAAAAGATCTCCTTAACCGATTGAACAAATCAGCTTGCCCTATAAAAAAGACCCTAGACTTCAAGTCTCAAAGAAAAAGATAGAAGCATACAGAGGAACCCCTCCATAAGGTTTGAGAAAATCCAAGAAAGAAGAGCCAAGCTCTCGATTGAGGAACTTCTTTTCTTCAAGGTAAAAAGAACAGAGAGATGAAATAATCTCATAATTGAAAGAAGAACTCACTTCTTTAAAAATCATAGAACTACAAAGACTAAGGTCTTTTCAAAAAGAGATCAAAAGATCCCATCATAAAATAAAAAGAAGAATATAAATCTTCTCACAGATCATAGATCTACAAGACTAAGGTCTTTTACAAAAATGAGAACAATACATCTCAATATAAAAGGGGGGGGGGGAATTATTCAATTCTCTTAGGATCACAGATCCATAAAGGCAAAGCCTTTCAATAAAGTAAGAACTTTTGATCTTAGGATCTTGAGAAAAATCTCTTTTAAGGGAGAATTTGTTTCCCAGATCATAAAATTGATCAAATGCGTTTCTGCGCTCTTAGACTGGCGCTCAGCGCCGAGCACACCACGTGTCACTCACGAGTGCGCCACTTAACAGCTAGCGCTTTGCGCTCTTGAACTAGCGCACTGAGCTCATGGGCTGGCGCTCAGCGCCAGGCGCACCACGTGTCACCCACGTGAGCGCCAGGCGTACCACGTGTGTGCGCCACTGAACTAATAGCGCAATGCGCTCATAAACTAGCACTCTGCGCTAATGAACTGGCGCAATGCACCCATCATCTGACGCTTAGCGCCAAGCGCGACACGTGTCCCTCACGTGTGCGCTACTCGGCAGAAGCGCACTGCGCTCTTTGACTTGTGCAAAGTGCCAAGCGCGCCACGTGTTGCGCTGATAAAATGTAAATTGTTCTTTAATAAGCCCAAGGCTATGAGGAATGCTCAGCATTCAGTAAAAGACAAAAACACTATCAGGGCCAAGCCCAAATAAAGGCTCAACAGCCCAAAATAAAATGTTAAATATTTTAACTTGATTGGACTTAGCCCAAGATTGGCCATAAGTCCTCAATTCAGATTAATTGAGCCCATATGCTCATAAATTCTTTAACAGATCTTAGCCCCAAATTGGACTACAGATCTTTCAACTAAAATTGGTTCAAGGGTACATCTCTGAACCCCTCTGATATATATCGTTGTAATCCTTCAACGTCTTCAGACAGGTGACGGGTCCTGACAACCATACATTGCATAGACTATGACGTCTTTAAACTGGATTGTGGGGTCCTTAAACTCATGGACTATGATGTCCTTAACCTCGGACTGTGGGGTCCTTAAACCCACAGACTATGATGTCCTTAACCTCGGACTGTGGGGTCCCTTTAAACCCATGGACCGAGATATCCTTAAACTAACATTGGACCGTAATGTCCTTAAACTAATTATTGACCGCAATGTCCCTAAACTAAATAATAGAGCCCAAATGCTCTCTTGTTGGATCTAAACGATCCCGTTAAGTTGATCTTAGTCTAAAATTAGACTAACGTATCCTTAACTAACGTTTAAGTTGATCTTAGTCTCAAATGAGACTAACGTATCCTTAAACCAAACCCTAAACCCAAATCTAAGAAGATACGGATTTGGACTAATCCACGCCCTACGGGCGACAACATAAATTAGTCTCCGTATACAATCCACGGGCAACCAAAAAACAAAACAAACACCCACGACACGAAGTGACCATCTGGAGAAGGAGAAAGTGGTTACCGCGATGCGGTAGCGTAATTAACTGCAGGGGCTTGCGCCTGTAGGGAAGAGCGTCCCCACAATCAAAAACCCCTCAATGAGGGGGAATCTGATGAAGTCTGCTACATCGGCCACATCCGATTAAACCTTCGATATACGGTGTCATAAATCAACTTGGAATCTTCGGAGAGGTGGACGGATAGCACCAATTAGCATCTGCCCTCGAAATTCAGGCGAGACGGACCTGCGCGGTCGCGTCTCTGTGTTTCGGCAGGGAACGGATTCTCAATTAAATGATAGTTCATCATTAATAAAACTGCATCATCATTTGATGAGACTGTCAATTAAATGAGGAAATCCTCAATTGATTCTCATTTAATGAGAAATCCCTCGGGCTAAGGAGTAAATCTCCCCTTGAGAGCAGTGCTCTGTGATAGAATGACACCTGTCAAGTTCTAATGATGAAGGAATAAAAAATTCCTCAAGAGCCTTGCTCTGGAAAAAATGATGGAATAATCTATCAGAAAAATTGAAATCAATTTTTTATACACGAATGAAAAATTCTAAGATCTTCAAGATCTATGAACAAACTTTAAGAGTTCTTTATGAGCAAAGCTCTGTTCATGGGCTAAGAAACCCCAAGAAAAGGTCTCTTTAGATCTATAGGTTCAAGAGAGCAAAGCTCTGTTAATGAAACCCTAAAAGGATTTTCTTTAGATCAAAGATCTATGGAGAGCAAAGCTCTGTTAATGGGTGAAACCCTAAATTCTTAAATAATCTTTTAAAAGATTTAATTTTTACCTAAAAATTTTGACAGAGTTCTGTCCTTAAGGATGTTCTTAAGCCAAAGAGCTATGCTCTGCAAGAGAATAAAATTCTCAGAAGGAGGAAGATGAACAGAAATCATCCTAAAGGCCAAGAGTCTTATTTATAGGCACTGAGATGCTGTTTCAACTTCTAAGTTGATCTAATGGCGCAGATGCTGCCACCGCTGCACTCACGTGTGGGTCACGTGAGCGCAATTGTGGGGGGGAATTTGTTTCCCCCAATCAGAGCAAAGCTCTATTCAAAATTCAAATTTTGAAATGAAGTAACGCTTCAGATACAGCGCCAAGTGCGCTGCGCCCGAAGCAGCGCACCACGTGCAAAGCACGTGTGCGCTAGCGCTAGGTGCGCTGCGTTCTAAGAAGCACACCATGTGTAAGACACGGATGCGCTAGCGATAAGTGCGCTGCGCTCTGAGCAGCGCACCACGTGCAAAGCACGGGTGCGCTAGCGCTGGAACTAAAAGCTCCCCACCGTTAGATCAAAGATCTAATAATAATGATAAATCATTAATTGATTAGAATTAAATTCTGTTAAGAAAAGATTTCTCAAAATCTTTCCAAATAACAAGATTGTGCTCTGTAAATCAGAGCACCGTTGGATCAATGATCCAATGGTGATTAAAAATCACCAAAATACAGAATAAATTCTGTATAGAAAGATTTCCAAATCTTGTTAAAAACAAGAAGATTGCATTCTATAAATCAGAAGCTCTTGGATCAAAGATCCAACGATAGGAAATTCCCCAAATCAATTGGGAAAAAGATCTCCTTAATAGATTGAACAAATTAGCTTGCCCTATAAACAAGCCCCTAGACTTCAAGTCTCAAAGAAAAAGATAGAAGCATACAGAGGAACCCCCAATAAGTTTTGAGAAAATCCCAGAAACAAGAGCCAAGATCTCAATTGAGGAACTTCTTTTCTTCAAGGTAAAAAGAACAGAGAGATGAAATAATCTCATAATTGAAAGAAGAACTCACTTCTTTAAAGATCACAGATCTACAAAGACCAAGGTCTTTTTAAAAAGAGATCAAAAGATCCCATCATAAAATAAAAAGAAGAATATAAATCTTTTCACAGATCATAGATCTACAAGACTAAGGTCTTTTACAAAATGAGAGCAATACATCTCAACATAAAAGAAGGGGGGAGAATTATTCAATTCTCTTAGGATCACAGATCCATAAAGGCAAAACCTTTCAATAAAGTAAAAACTTTTTTTCTTAGGATCTTGAGACAAAGTCTCTTCTAAGGGAGAATTTGTTTCCCAGATCATAAAATTGATCAAATGTGCTTCTGCGCTCTTGGACTGGCGCTCAGCGCCGAGCGCACCACGTGTCACTCACGAGTGCACCACTTAACAGCTAGCGCTTTACGCTTTTGAACTAGCGCACTGCGCTCATGGGCTAGCGCTCAGCGCTAGGCGCCCCACGTGTCATTCACGTGTGCGCCATTGAACTAATAGCGCAATGCACTCATAAACTAGCGCTCCACGCTCATGAACTGGCGCAATGCGCCCATCATCTGGCGCTTAGCGTCAAGCGTGACACGTGTCCCTCACGTGTGCGCTACTCGGCAGAAGTGCACTGCGCTCTTTGACTGGCGCAAAGCGCCAAGAGTGCCACGTGTTGCGCTGATAGAACGTAAATTGTTCTTTAATAAGCCCAAGGCTATGAGGAATGCTTAGCATTCAGTAAAAGACAAAAACACTGTCAGGGACAAGCCCAAATAAAGGCTCAACAGCCCAAAATAAAATGTTAAACATTTTAACTTGATTGGACTTAGCCCAAGATTGGCCATAAGTCCTCAATTTAGATTAATTGAGCCCATATGCTCATAAATTCTTTAACAGATCTTAGCTCCAAATTGGACTACAGATCTTTCAACCAAAATTGGTTCAAGGGTACATCTCTGAACCCCACTGATATATGTCGTTGTAATCTTTCAACGTCTTCAGAGAGGTGACGGGTCCCGACAACCATACATTTCATAGACTATGACGTCTTTAAACTGGACTGTAGGGTCCTTAAACCCATGAACTATGATGTCCTTAATCTTGGACTGTGGGGTCCTTAAACCCACGGACTATGATGTCCTTAACCTCGGACTGTGGGGTCCCTTTAAACCCACGGACCGAGATGTCCTTAAACTAACATTGGACCACCATGTCCTTAAACTGGTAATTGACCGCAATGTCCCTAAACTAAACAATAGAGCCAAAATGCTCTCTTGTTGGATCTAATCGATCTTGTTAAGTTGATCTTAGTCTAAAATTAGACTAACATATCCTTAACAAACGTTTAAGTTGATCTTAGTCTCAAATAAGACTAACGTATTCTTAAACCCAACCCCAAACCCAAATCTAAGAAAATACGGATTTGGACTAATCCATGCCCTATGGGCGACAACATAAATTAGTCTCCGTATATAATCCACGGGCAACCAAAAACAAAACAAACACACACGACACGAAGTGACCATCTGGAGAAGGAGAAAGTTGTTACTGCGATACGGTAGCGTAATTAACTGCGGGGGCTTGCGCCTGCAGGGAAGAGCGTCCCCACAATCAAAACCCCTCAATGAGGGGGAATCTGACGAAGTCTGTTACATCGGCCGCATTCATTTAAACCTTCGATACGTGGTGTCATAAATCAACTTGGTATCTTCAGAGAGGTGGACGGATAGCACCAATTAGCATCTGCCCCGAAATTCAGGCAAGACGGACTTACGCGGTCTCGTCTCCGTGTTTCGGCAGGGAACATATGTATATAAATATTACCAAAATATCTATTTTAAATATATAATATATTCCATGTTTTCTAATCAAAAGAAAAGAATCACAAAAGTTCATGAAAATACCATCAAGAATCAATACAAGTCAAAATACATGAAAATACCCTATACTATTCAATTTAGGTTTATATCCACTAGAATATTTCATATTTTAAAATTACATCTATGAAAACCCTAAAGACGATAATTAAATACTTGAGGTTTATTTTGAAAACATATCAAAACTATTTTTCATAAAAACCCCTCAAGTTATATTAAATTACAATAAGGACCATAGTAAATATAGATTTAAGCGGGACCAGTTCTCTTAAACCTCAGAGAGCCGGAGAATTTGGTGCTTGCCTATTTAAGGCAGACAACTAAAATGGGGTTATTAATATAGTAATTGGCTTGGAAAAAGTCATAAATCCTGCCGTCCATGTGCAGCAGTTACCGATAACTCCAAAACTAATTCAGGACTTCAATTCATTTTAAAGTATCTGACTCAGTTAGAGTCTCAGTCTAATATGAAATCAATCCATTTTTGAATACAATTCAAGTATAACTCCAAATCAACATGAATCCATTTATACCATAATACAATCTATATCAATATAAATTGATTTGACCGAACGAAGGATATACATTTGACATTGTTTACATAACTATCCGTTTATATCCTTTCCATTTATATGAACTACTGATATCACGGTTTCGGAAAGTCTTACATCTATTAAACAAAAAAATACACATCAATACAAAATATATTACAGTGTTTTAAAGGGGTAGACTGGTACGGAATGTGTTAAAAGTGGCACGAGACGGTCACTTTAATACACCTAACCTGAACATCCGTTGCCGTTATCCCGTGGGTTTTGACGGGATCTTATGATCCGTATACCATAGTCCATGGGGTAAGCTGGACTCCTCTCATATACACTGGCATATTCTGTACCAAGGTACAAACAACCGCGTTAACATAACTATCAAAATTATACCAGTTATATTATCATTATCTGTTCAGTCTATTTCTATCTCTCTTTGGGGCTTACCGAGCGATCGTTCGCTGACGACATTCCTTTTCTCTTCTTTCTTTGGAATGTTGTCAGGAGGATCTGATCCTCTGGAGATCGAGCCCAGCACAGACGACTTGGAGCAGTTCTTAGAAGACCCAGAGCTCTAGTCACTTGTATATACTTTACTTTCAATTCATGCCATTGTTTAGGCATTGCTTTTCAGTCTTGTATTTACATTTCCAGTTGTATTGTAAATGATGTTTAATAAATAAAAGTTGCTGTTCATTTATATCTCATGTCTTACTTGTGTACTTTACTATATTACTTATTTACGCTTAGCGTGTTTACTTCTGAGTAAATACGTCACGTGTCTCGTCATGTCTTCTTATCCGTACATCGGAAAGCGGGGCGTGACAGGTTTTGTTGGTGTCCCATGCAGGTCAGTGCTGCATGGAACCCTACCATGCAAGTCAGTTATGCTTGGAAACCTAAGCAATATAACGCAAGAATTACAAGTCTCTGCAACTAAACATTTTTTATATTTCATAATCTTTGAATCTATCCTAACCTATTTTTCATTCAAGGTTATGGATTCTCCCAACAACACGAGTACAAACGTCAACAACACACTACCATCACCTTTTCCACTTACGCCTACCGTTGTAGCTCTAATCAACGAGCAGATGGTACTGCTCGAGGCAATTAAGAGCCTCCTAGAAGGACAACAACAACAGATTGCCATACTAATGAACCGTCCAGAAGCGGAAGCACCTGGAGTGAAGAAATTCCGGGCACTTCATCCGAAACAATTTTATGGGAAAGAGAGCCCTTTAGAAGCTGAAGAATGGGCTCAATCAATTGAGGACGATCTGGCAGTAGCACAAGTGCCAGACATTGCTTGGGTAAGGGTTGTGAAGCTGCAACTTACTGATAATGCCCGAGTATGGTGGAAGGCGGAAGAAAGCCGTCTCGCACAGCTGATCGAATGGAAGACTTTTCGCGACATGTTTGACCTGAAGTATTTTCTAGAGACTGCCCGATTCAACATGGAGCAGCAATTCATCCATTTACAACAAGGCTCTATGTGGAGCAAATCAGTGGATGGGTATGATGCCGAGTTCACCATGTTGAGCAGGTAAGATATGTCTTAAATATTCGATTATCTAATATCACATACTGCACAGCTAACACAAGACCGTAACAAGTTCGCGGCACACCTTATACCGACTGCTGAGATCATGGCCAGACGATTTTAGCAGGGGTTGGACCAAGAAATCCAAGCTGCTCTAGCTACAGTGGGTTTCCCAACCTATGACCTAGCTCTGAAAGCTACCTGTCGGTACAAGGCAACAGTGAAGAAGAAAGGCAGACCTCACTTTGCCGGTGTGAAGCGTCCTGCCACTCAGATGGCAGGAGGAGCCTCTTCAAGGCCACATTTTATGCCTAGGAGACCGGGAGTACCTTTCAGGTGGCCCAGTCCAGATTTCTGCTTTTATTGCAAAAGGAACGGACACCTGGAGAAGTATTGTAGGCGTGCTAATCGCCTCTGCTTAGTCTGTGTCTCATCCACACATGATATTAGGTCTTGTCCTTAAAAACTCAATCAGTATCAGGCACCCAGACCAGCAATCACCTATCCGCAGCGGCCAGCTATTCAGGCACCTGCACCACGTCTTACTCTCACAGCTCCACCTCCTCGTGGACTGAATGCACCTCCTCCTCGTCAGTTCCATCAAGCGCAAAGGAACTTACCTCAAGGACAGAGGAATGGACAGAGGAATGCTCCTCCAGCAAGGAGGAAAGTACTAGGCGACAGGCTTTCACAAGGACTGTGGAAGAAGCTGAAACCACTGGCCAAGTCATCACTGGTAACTTTCCATCTTTCAAATCTATTCAATACTTGTTTACATCCATATATCTATTCCTATACTTAAAACCTATCCCTCATAATTTAGATACGATCTTAGTAGCCTCACTATTACTTGCACTAAGCATCTCATTGCTTTATGTCGCAACGGTTCGTCCGAACTCATGCGATTCCAGTCAAACCGCTCGTATCCAACTGGAATGTCAGTTTAGGGAATGGCATTTTAAAGGCAACAATGGGATACGACCTGTGTCCAGTGGTTGTCTGTAGCAGAGAATTCTATGCTGACTTCATGGTGCTGGACATACCAAACTTCGATGTAGTTTTGGGTATAGATTGGCTATGAACTTTATATGCTACCATCGACTGTCGTCAAAGGAGGGTAGTGTTCGAGATTCCAGAGCATCCGGTCTTTTATTTCAAAAGTGGAGACCGTACCCTGGAGCCTAGCACATAAAAAGCAAAACCGAAGAAGGAAGTGATTGCGACTCTACAGGTAGGAGAAGACAAGCCAGAGGTAGTTTGAGAGTTCGACGATATATTTCCTGAAGACATATCAGGTTTGCCACCCGATCGAGCTTTTGAATTCGGAATTGATTTAGCACCTGGTGCACAACCGGTGATCAAAGCACCGTATCGGTTAAGACCTGAAGGTTTGAAGGAGGTCCGTACTCAGCTGGACGAACTTCTGCAGAAAGGATGGATTCGTCCCAGCACTTCAATTTGGGGATCTCCAGTGTTTCTTGTGAAGAAGAAGGAAGGTTCATACAGAATGTGCATTGATTATAGAGCTTTGAATGAAGTCACGATAAAGAATAAGTATCCACTACTGCGAATCGACGATCTGTTCGATCAGCTAAGTGGGTCTTGCATTTTCTTAAAATTAGATTTTCATTCGGGTTATCATTAGGTGAAGGTCAAAGAGTCTGATATTCCGAAGACAACATTCAGGACTCGCTATGGACATTATGAGTTTCTCGTGATGCCATTTGGAGCGACCAATGCACCAGCCATATTCATGAACCTAATGAATCAAGTTTTCCGAGAGTACCTAGACAGGTTCGTTTTCATATTCATTGACGACATCCTGGTATATTCAAAGAATCGGAAAGAGCACGCTGAACATTTACGAATTGTCCTGGAGACTTTGCGACAGCATCAACTCTATGCCAAGTACAACAAGTGCGAGTTTTGGCTAGAACAAGTCGGATATCTCGGACATATGGTTTCAGGTGAAAGAATCTCTGTACATCTAGCTAAAGTAGCAGCAGTAAGCGAATGGCCGACACCAAAGACAGTGAAGGACATTCAAAATTTCTTGGGATTAGCGGGATACTACCGAAGATTTATTGAAATATTTTCGAAGATTGTAACACCCCTGACCAAGCTCACACACAAATATGAAGAATTCGTGTGGTCAGAAGCATGCGAACAAGCTTTCGTAGAACTCAAGTCAAGATTGACATCAGTACCTATTCTTGTAATACCAGACCAATCTGGAGGTTTCGTAGTGCATTGCGTAGCATCCGGTAAGGGATTAGGATGTGTTCTACATCAGCATGGTAAACTTGTAGCTTATGCATCAAGACAGCTGAAGGTTCATGAGTGCAACTATCCGATGCATGATCTGGAGTTGGCATTCGTTATCTTTGCTCTCAAGATTTGGCGTCATTATCTTCTTGGAGAACGGGTAGATATTTACACAGACCACAAAAGTCTGAAATATGTGTTTACTCAGAAAGAGTTGAATATGCGGCAGAGAAGATGGTTAGAACTTATGGCAGACTTCGACATCAACTTAAAATATCATCCAGGGAAGGTGAATGTAGTACCTGATGCACTTAGTCTTCAATCACTATCAATGAATCTTACCGCACAGTAGAAGCTATAGCAAGATTTGCATCAGATGGAGATAGAAGTGGTCATGCCAGATAACGCTTCAAGTTTGATGAACTTACAAATTCAGTCTACAATTGTCAATCAGATCAAAGCAGCTCAAGCAAGTGATGCCAAATTGCAAAAGATCAGAGAACAAGTAGAAAGTAGACTTAGAACAGATTTCATCAACCATGAAGACGGATCTTTGAGATACAACAGTAGATTATGTGTACCACAAGGTCCTGTTCGGAAAGAGTTGATGAAAGAAGTTCACAGCTCCCCATACTCAGTACATCCTGGTGGTATAAAGATGTACAAAGATCTACGCCGACATTACCGGTGGCATGGAATGAAGCGTGAAGTAGCCAAAAGTGTCGCTAAATGTTTGGATTGTCAGCAAGTGAAATCTGAACATCACAGGACTGCTGGTTAGCTTCAACCGTTACCTATCCCAGAATGGAAGTGGCACCACATTACCATGGGCTTCGTGACTGCACTTCCTCGCAGCACGAAAGGTAACGATGCAGTATGGATTACTGTGGATCGACTCACAAAGTCGGCTCACTTTATTCCTTTTTGAGTTGGCCAATCTACCGCGACACTAGCATAGAAGTACATGGAGGTAAGTTTGAATCTAAGTAAGATTTAACTCTTCAATGTGTACCATCTCTGATACCCATGAAATCATGTAGGAGATCGTAAGAATATATGGAGACCGGTTTGCATTGTCTCTGATCGTGACACTAGATTCCGATCACAGTTTTGGCAGAGTCTGCAAGCTAGCTTGAGAACGAGTCTGAACTTTTGCACGGCTTATCATCCACAAACAGATGGTCAGTCTGAGCGAATGACTCAGATTCTTAAAGATATGCTAAGAGCTTGTATGCTAGACTTCGGAGGATCATGGGAAGATCGCCTACATCTTGTGGAGTTTTCATACAACAACAGCTACCAAGCAAGTAGTGGAATGACACCCTTTGCAGCTCTATATGGAAGGAAGTGTCGTTCACCATTAAGTTGGGACGACATCGGAGATAAAGAAATTCTTGGACCTGAGATGATAGTAGCAATAGTGGATATAGTTCGCACTATCAGGGAAAGAATGCGTATAGCCCAAGACCGACAGAAGCACTGGGTTGATGCAAAGCGCTGTCACTTGGAGTTCTAACCGGGAGATCATGTCTTTCTGAAGATTTCTCCAAACCGTGGAGTGATTCGCTTCGGAAAGTGGGGTAAGCTAAGTCCGAGATTCATTAGGCCGTTCGACATATTAGAACGAGTCAGAGAAGTGGCTTATCGCTTGGCACTTCCACCCTCATTGGAAGGAGTGCACAATGTGTTCCACATATCCCAACTTAGAAGGTATTCGAGTGACCCCAGTCACATTCTTGATCACTACGATCTCACTGTATAGACATACCTATCTTGTGAGCAACAACCCGTTGAAATCCTGGACAGAAAAGTGAAGTCACTTCGGAACAAGGAAGTAAACTTGGTTCGAGTGATGTGGAGGAAAGACTCACCAGGAGAATCAACGTGGGAAAGAGAAGACGACATGCGTGCAAGATATCCTCACTTGTTTGTAAATCAGTCTTTAAATAATTGTAAATTTCGAGGACAAAATTTTTGTAAGGAGGGTAGAATGTAATGACTCTGTTTTAATGTATAGAAAATTTTTAAAGTTAATGTACAAATGAAGTATTTGTAAATCCTGAGCACAAGTTATAAATTTAAGTTTTTTAAAAACAGCAAGAAAGCACTTGTAGCTCATTAGTAAAGCTTTGCACTACTGTGATATAGCCCGTATGATCGAATCCCATCAGCCATATATTATTTTTTTCTGATTTTTCTTTTAAATTTTTTGGAAGCCCAAAAGTTTACACGTGCAATACACGTAAAAATGAAAAGTCACTAGAAACAAACATGTAGAAAATGTTGCACACACCGACCCCGACACGTGGCATTAATCTAAGCCCAGACCCACACCACATGGCCGACGAGATTCTTCTTTGGGCCGCCGCCGCCGGTCCAGACCGTCCCTGATGCTCTCAATTTTTGACCCCGACACCCTTTGGCCTCCCCCACTAACCCTAGTCTGTTTGTTTTCCCTGCATATTTCCAGAGAATTAAAATGAGGCATTAATCCAAAATGTTAATGCATTTTAATTCCATTCTTCAATACCCTAAACCCTAATTTCTCCTATATATACCACCCTACACTATAGCCCTCCTCATTCATAAATCCTTTGCCAAAACTCTCTAAATTTTCCAAGTCCAAGAAATTGTACAAGTGGAGTTAGCCCAAGGTCAAGTTCCGGCGACGACTCGGGACAAATCCGGCGACTCCGCGACTCCACAACGCTTGCAAACCCATCCTCTACCTCCCTTCTCTCTTCTCAATTCGTAAGTCCCCTCTTCCCTCCTCTCTTCCTATTAAAAAGACTTCTCTTTTCAAAAATCGTTAGAATCGGAGTTAATCCGACTTCTGATTATAATTTCTTTAAAAACTCAATTTTTCTTAACCACAAATTAACCATATCTTCATATCTTGTTTTGAAACCATAAGACAATATGTAGAACAAGTTTCAATTCAAAATTATAATGTTACACAACTTTTAGTTCACTTTTACGGTTAAATCCTATCAAGTTTACATACAATATTATTTCTTTATTCTGCTCGTATTACTTTTAGAAAATTCACGAGGTAATGATCTACCTCATCACAACACTCATTATGATATAGCACGATAGCTTTTGGAACAATATTTTATGGGACAATACAATTTTTACATTAAAATACCCTAAACTAATAAAACCGTATATCTTTAAGATTATTTTAATTAAATTCTATACAATTATGTCCTTACAATCCATTTTGGGTAATCCGATTTTGGTTGGTGCGGGTTTTCGCACGCCTATCGGACTAGTAAGGCGAGATGCAGAGCTCCTCACGGAGTATACGATTTCGATGGAATTTTTATTACAATTTCTAAGAAAATGTGATTTCTATTAATAAATAAATTCTATTTTTAATAATTATATATATATATATAAATATTACCAAAATATCTATTTTAAATATATATATATATATATATATATATATTCTATGTTTTCTAATCAAAAGAAAAGAATCACAAAAGTTCATGAAAATACCATCAAGAATCAATACAAGTCAAATTACATGAAAATACCCTATACTATTTAATTTAGGTTTATATCCACTAGAATATTTCATCTTTTAAAATTACATATATGAAAACCCTAAAGACAATAATTAAATACTTGAGATTTATTTTGAAATATATTAAAACTATTTTTCATAAAAACCCTCTCAAGTTATATTAAATTACAATAAGGACCCTAGTAAATATTGGTTTAAGCGGGACCAGTTCTCTTGAGCCTCAGAGAGCCGGAGAATTTGGGTGCTTGCCTATTTAAGGTAGACAATTAAAATGGGGTTATCAATACAGTAATTGGCGTGGAAAAAGTCACAAATCCTGCCGTCCATGTGCAGGAGCTACCGATAACTCCAAAACTAATTCAGGACCAATTCGTTTTAAAGTACCTGACTCAGTCAGAGCCTCAGTCTAATATGAAATCAATCCATTTTTGAATACAATTCAAGTATAACTCCAAATCAACATGAATCCATTTATACCATAATACAATCTATATCAATATGAATTGATTTGACTGAATGAAGGATATACATTTAACATTGTTTACACAACTATCCGTTTATATCCTTTTTGTTTACATGAACTACTGGTATCATGGTTTCGGCAAGTCTTACATCTATTAAACAAAACAATACACATCAATACAAAATATATTACAGTGTTTTAAAGGGGTGGACTGGTACGGAATGTGTTAAAAGTGGCACGGGACAGTCACTTTAATATACCTAACCTTAACATCCGTTGCCATTGTCCCATGGGTTTTGACGGGGCCTTGTGATTCGTATACCATAGTCCACGGGGTAAGCTGGACTCCTCTCGTATACACTGGCATATTCTGTACCAAGGTACAAACAACCGCGTTAACATAACTATCAACATTATACCAGTTATATTATCATTATCTGTTCAGTCTATTTCTATCTCTCTTTGGGGCTTACCGAGCGATCGTTCGCTGAAGACATTCCTTTTCCCTTCTTTCTTTGGAATGTTGTCAGGAGGACCTGATTCTCTGGAGATCGAGCCCAGCACAGACGACTTGGAGCAGTTCTCAGAAGACCCAGAGCTCTAGTCACTTGTATATACTTTACTTTCAGTTCATGCCATTGTTTAGGCATTGCTTTTCAGTCTTGTATTTACATTTCCAGTTGTATTGTAAAGGATGTTTAATAAATAAAAGTTGTTGTTCATTTACATCTCATGTCTTACTTGTGTATTTTACTATGTTGCTTATTTATGCTTAGCGTGTTTACTTCTGAGTAAATATACCGCGTGCCTCGTCACGTCTCCTTATCCGTACACCGGAAAAAGGGGTGTGACATATAACATTCATCCCAGGCATGATATAAGCAACATCACAGAAAGACGATAAGCAACACAGAATAACGGATAATCTAGGAGCCCCAGGTTTCATTTGAGCTGCAAATGAGACCCGACGTTCCCCAGTCATGTGGATAGTCTGTGCAATGTATAACCAAGACCCCTACGAGTGCGTCAAGTTACCCGCCAATCCCGGAAGTGAGGCAACCCCAATCAACAAAGTGAATGGCCACCCAGCACTTCACGGAATCTGCTAACTTGAGCATCCCTCCGTGTGTCATCCTATACCCCTATGAGTGCGGCGAATAGCCCGCCAATTCTAGAGTAAAGCCCCCTCCATCTCAACGCCATGAGATGCAGGCCCGTTGCCCTCTAGAACCCGGCCATTCGAGCACTCCTTCGCGGGGTAATCCTAGTACAGAAAAGAAAAGCATATAACAAAGGGGACATCGACCTTAACCCGGTCGTGCCCCAATAAAAGAATATACAAATGAATCTGAATTGTACTACTACCATTGCACCATAGGCTATCCAACACTACAATCCAAGCATAATATCAGCACAACACAGAACATCAACGTGAATATCATGTTCGCAAACCCGTTTAATTGAACATATAGGAACTAGTCGGGTTATACCATTCAATGATATTCACGGTCGTAGATATAAACATATGCCATGATAAACACGTATTCAAAATATCGATCGACTAAAACTTTTCCATATTGTCCCCAAAAGCGAATCAGCACTCAAACAAATCTGGGCCAAAAACATACATCCCAAAAATCACATTTCCATATAATAGAGTGCCAGAAGAAATTTGGAGCACTACGGCCATACATCGACCGCAGAACTGCCGCCAATAGGCATGTTATACGGCGGTTCCGCGGCCATATAGTTGGCTCATGTTTCCAAATTTCTTCAGGGCTTCTAAATATGCCTGCATGTATTTTTAAGACAATCTGAATAATATTTTTGAACAAGTTTTAAAATCGACAGCAAGCATATCAAAATGGAATTGTGATTCGGAAAAATTGGTCGATCGATATTTTAACCTTGTGTAAATTAGCTAGCAAAGGTTTATGGGATGTCTTTGATACCATGTTAGGGTTTTCTAGTGCCCTGGCCATCTATCGTGGCTAATGCAGAACAAAATTTTGCGTTTAAAAAACTTGGCACTAAAAAACTCGTCCTAGAATCGAAATAAACCTAAAACTAGCTACAAAAGATATTTTAACTACAGGGTTAGATGTTGTTAAACCGAATGAACCGTTTCTTTCAGTCTTCTACCATCTTCCTTAGCTCCCAGAGGTCTCCTGGATCGAGCTTGGTCTCCAGTCTTCCTCCGTCGAAAATGATCCACGCGAGAGATATGGCTCATAGCTATAGCTCCACACTAAGAATCTAGTGGAGCAACTAGAGACTCTAGGTTGCTAATCCAGAGTGCCTAGGGATGTAGTGAATGGTTCTAAGTGTGTATCTATCCTACCCCCTCTCTTGATTCACAACACATGAGATTGTAGAGAGGAGGTTCAAGAAGAAGGTGGAGAAGCTCAAGAAAGGTAGTGAAGAGAGAAGAAGCAAAAATGGTGAGAGTGAAACTCATCAAGTAAAAAATGAACCATCCAAATGAGAGCAAGCCATGAAGCATGGTTTTGTATAACTCATTTTCCAAATATAAAATTGCAACCATACTTGAATAGTTTGCACAAATGAATTAACAATTCATTTATCAACACTATTCAAGTATGGTTCTTACCATTCTCTTTTCATCACCTTTACACCTCATTTCCATTTAAATAAATAAATGGATACTCCAAAATGAGGTGTCCACCTTCTAGAAAGTTTTCCATATAAATACGGATTACATTCTACTGTATATAGATACTTGTACTTGTACCAAAATACGAATACCTAAAAAGATAGAATAACACAAAGAACATAATACTAGAATATACATATCGAAATACATTTACGTAAATTATTAAATCAATACCTGATTTAATAATCCGGCTCAAACCCGAGCCGACTAGTATTATCAACCGTCCGATCGAAAGTCCGGGTAACAAGTACAATCATTCGATCGGAACCCTGCACGTATCAAAATACGTCTACTCCATCATTTCGCTAGAACTAGGGAAACCTTCTGTGTGGGACTCTAAAGACTCGTCAATACTGTTGGGTTCCCTAGCCGGCCGCTGGGTTTTGAGAGGCATCGACCATGCCATTTTTAAAAATTTGGCGCGCTAAAGAACCCTAACGCTAGAATCTAAACTAGAAAATTAGACGAACAAGCATGTAAACATCTTTACATCTAAGTGAACAAGAAATACAACCTTTGTAAACCGGTCCTTCACTTCAATAGCTCCGTGTAGTAGTCCTTTCGTTCCAAGTAGTGATCTCCCGGACTCTAGTGAGGCTCCACAAGGTGAAATGAACAAACTTACTTGAAGTATTCGAGGCCGAAGATGATCTACGTCGAGAAGACACTAACACAAGCTACCTCTTCACTAAGTGATGAACTAGTGAAGAAACAACCCAATCTAAATGGCTAGTAGAGAAGAGGTTGATGAAGTAGGAATTTCGCTCACTTTAGAAATTATTTTCTCACTATTTTTCTTCACCTTTCATGAAGCTAGAAAGCTTGAGGAAGGAGATGAAGAAAGCTCTCATGGATGAAGCAAGTGAATAATGAATCGAGTGGCGAGAATAGCAACCATGGATGAGTTAGTATCATATACTAACTCATGTAGAGACTAAACCACAGCTAACAATAACGGTTAGGTTAATAAATATCTACAAGTAAAACAAAACTAGTGAACTAAGTCAAAGATACTTTAAGCTTCTCCAAGATTCCAAGCATGACAATTTCCAACTAATATTGAATTACTTTAAATAAATAAAATCTCACATTATTATAAGCATGGTGTGAGTCTCATACACCCATGTAGCATGTGGCATCAAGCATGACACAAAAGATATACATTAATATATATCACATATATACTAAGTGTACACTAGTGAGAAAAAGAAATCTTAAGTGAGCTAATATTAGTTAATATAAGATAATATATAATTATACATTAAATTATTAAATTAACACTTGATTTAATAATCCGACTATATCATATACAACCAACTAATATTAAATGTATCAACATGTTGAATCAACACTTGATTCGACAGCCCGGTTATATCACATATAACCGACTGATATCATATATCACGAGAATAGAATACAGTATCATATACGCGTATTAATCTCGTTCCCGCACATATCACATATGTGTTCCTACTTCGTTTCGCTTGAGCCAGGAAACCTCTGTGTAGGACTCTAAAGACTCCTCAATATGCCGGCAGTAGGTGGTGATCATATCAGTCACCCATAAGCCGCAAGCGGTCTGCTAAACGTAACGGTCACCCGGGTATTGAGCGATCAGAAAATCAACAAGCAAGCCTTCTCATACTCCTGCGAATCCAATCAGTAACACTACCGTACAGTCCGGTCTCTTCGTTAGATATGTCGCATATCACAGCCTGGGGATGGTAAACATCAGACCCCAATAGCCTGATAAGTCATGCCGATGTGAGGCTCATAACGGTTCGAGAAACTACTGATAACACTTACCAGTAAATCTCAGCAACCCTGACCACGAATTTCCTGTTATGGCCAATCGAGCATAGCGCAACATCAACCCCCAACACCGGGAGAGATGAATCCCCTCATATCGCTCATTGCCTCCATGTGACTCGGGACTGTACCCAAAAACCACCGTTTTGCACGATCTCTTGAACGTGGTAAGGAGGAAATCAAAGCACAGTGGGAATCACACAAGTCTCTATGACGATCTCGGGTCGACAGACTAATCTGTACCAGTGTCACCAGAGAACTTCTATCTGACGATAGGTATAATACCATCTAGGAGTTGTCGGCGAGTCCGTCTCGTGTACCCAGTCTCTACTGAGCACCCATATACCATCTCTGATGTCAAATACCAATGGATATAGGATCATCCATCGCCCATCATATGGGTTGAGAAGCGTATACGCTAGTCTACTCTGGAATATCGGTGCCCTGTATCGATACTCCCACGATTAGGAACATTTGAAGGATGTACTTGTCGACTACCTCTGCCTCACTAGTATGATCCGCATCATAATCCTAGTAGTCAAGTACCCATCCTAAGGGCTTTATCAACATGTAATAGAGAGACAATAAGTGTACATGTTAAGATAAAGAGCAACCAGATAGCATACTATCATGTCGAGCAAGAAAGTCCTCCCTATATATGTCCAAGCATCCACTACAATATACATCATGTTGGAGATAGTGTCCTCAGAGTCAATTATTGGATCACAGACACGTGATTGCAATGATTGAGGGAGGACCTATCCCGGTAGGACAGTCTTACTCAAGATGATAGTATGCTATCTGGTTTACCTTTATCATCGTGTACTGCTTTAGGTGACCTGACAGGTCGCTATTACACGTTGATAGAGCCCCTAGGATTCTTTCTTGACTGCCAGCAGTATGAGGGCGATCATATACGTGAGAGCTGGTAGTCTATAAGCACATCCTTAAAAGGTCCCTAGTCGTGGGAGTTTCGAGACAGGGCATCGATACTCCAGAGTACACTAGTGTATACAGTCGAGACCCCGACGAGAGGCGGTGCGGTCTCACAAGCCACTGGTGTCAGTTGGTTCACCTAAGATGTATACAGGTGCTCATTGGGTTATGAGTACACCGGACAGGACTCGCCGGGAATATGCTAGTTGTTCTTATACCTGACGTCAGATAGCAGTTCCCTGGTGACATGTGTACATGTTAGTTCATCGACCTGAGATCGTCATTTGTCTCGTGTGAGTTCCCACTGTACTTTGATTACTACCCTACCATGCTCAAAGGAGACGTGCAAACAGGTTTTAGTTGGGTACAGTCCCGAGCCACATGGAGGCAGTGAGCGGATCTGCAGGGGTTCGTCTCTCCCGGTCTTGGGGGTGAGGTCGCGCTGTGTCTAGGAGAGCCAGTACATGAAAGTCCTTGGCCAAGGCGGGAGATTTACTGTAGGTATTCCAGTAGTATCTCAGGGTGTTCTGGGCTACACTCCGACACGACTTGTACCACTTTTGGGGGTCTGACTTTTACCAACCCCCTAGGCCCGCCATGCGATGCTCATAGACGAACGGACCGGACTGTACGGATATTGTCACTGACAGGCTCAGTAGGGTGTCAGGATGAGTTCGCTCATCGACATCCCTTTTGGTCAATACCTGGTAGCCCGTTACGTATAGGCTAATACCTCTGACGTGCTAGTGGTTAAATCCACAACCAAAGTATTGACGCGTCTTTAGAGTCCCCCACATACCAGTTTCTCAAGTTTCGGGCGAAACGCTGTAGAGGCCGTATGGAGATATGGCAGGGTTCGATCAGATACATGCGGTATTGCACGGATCATGATCGGACGGATAATACTAGCGGGCTTTGGTTTAAGCCGGATCCTAGTATAGTACAGTGTAGATTTTGTCTCATTGCATTTGTATTTCGGTCGGAATACAAATGCGGGTATGTATATACAGTAGCGGGGTTTTCATGTAATTTATTACGGGATCAGTTTTTTGGAGTTGCCAGTTTGTTTTCCGTTTCAGCCATATTTCTTTGTATCTTTCATTGGCTGAAGATTGGTGGAGGAGGGCTTATTTGCATTTGTGCAAATAAGCATTTTGGAGGGTTATCTTTGCACATTGTAGTGTCATGATGGTTGCACCATCCCTTGACTTCTTGATTTCTTCATGGTTGATTGACTTTGGGTTCATGATGGTTGTTTTGGAGTGAGGTTTTGGTTGTGATGATAATTCATCATCATCACATCTTTTTCTCTCTCATGCATGATAGCCTTTTCACTTGCTCTCCTTTGGATTGGGGAGACCTCTCCCTCATTCTCTCACTCTCTCTCCCTACCTCATATGGCCGGCCAAGCAAGGAGAAGGGGCTGCCCATATTTTTGTGGTGGGATTTTTGGTCTTTTGGCTTCACAAAAATCCCAAAGTTTCATCTCCAAAAAGTCTTAGTTCATTTCCTCCACCAAAGGCAACTTCCTCTACCCCAATAGAGACAAAAGAGCACTACACATTCTACAGCAAATTTTGGGCACGTCGACTCGCCAACTTCGTGCCCAAGTTGCCTCGGACCAGAGGCGGGAGCCTGTAAATGAAGCCGGCGATGTGGTGCCCTTCCGGCGAGGAGATGAAGACCGGAGATTCCGCGGGAGATCGGGACGACGGCGAGAAGACCGGAGGACTCGGATCACTCGGTATATCTATCTACCCCTTCTCTAGTTAGCTAGGACTAGTTTAATGGCCCGATCCGAGTATTTAGTGCGCGGTGGTGCCGGTTCAAAAGTTTAAAGTAAATCATCGCTTCCGCATTTTGGCCTCGGGATGACGGCCGGGGAGCCGCCATGCACTTACACATCATATGTACAGTAATGGCCTCTAGGGCATACATATAACTAACAATCTCCTACTTACACCAAGGCCATTTGTTGTAGTATCTCATACTCAACGTCCTATAGAATTCTCTCTAGGGAAGGGCCTTTGTGAGTGGATCCGCTATGTTATCCTTCGCGTCAATTCTCCTAATCTCGATCCCTTGGAGATCAACCATCTTCCTGATCAGGTGATAATGCCTCAGAATATGTCTGGAACGCTGATGGGACCTGAGTTCCTAGTTCAAATCCACAACTCCATTGTTGTCACAATAACAGTTATTGGACGCTCAATGGTAGGAACCTTGTTCGTCTCATGAACAAGAAATGTCCAGACATCCATTTTGGTAGTATCGTTGGTAGTGATGTATTCAGCCTTTATCATCTAGTATGTCACGGTATCTAGCTTGGAACTCTTCCAACATACCGTCCATCCACCGAGGGTAAAGACAAAGCCCGTGACTGACTTTCAGTCATACTTATCACTCTGGAAGCTGGAACCAAAAAACATTCTTTTAGTGCTTCTCAAGTAGTTAAGAATGTCCTCCACAGCTGTCCAGTAATTTTCCCAAGATCCGATTGATTCCTGATCACTACACCTAGTGAGTTAGCTACATCTAGTCTGGTACATAACATCGCATACATGATAGAGCTTATTGCCGAAGCATAGGTTATCCCTTGCACGCGAGCTCTCTCCAAATCAGTCTCGGGAGACACCTTTTTGGAGAGAGTGATTCATGAGTAAGTGGGCGAACCATCACGCTCAGAATCTTCCATACTAAACCCCTTTAGAATGGTGTTAATGTACCTGGATTTGGGACACTCTCAATATCCACTTAGATCTATCACCATAGATCATAATCCACAAGATGTAGTAGGTATCATCCAGATCTTCCATGGAGAATCCTCGTGATAAGAGGAGCTTGACCGAGTGTAGCATAGGAAACTATTTCCTATCAAGAGTATGTCATCTACGTACAATACGTGGAAGACAAGCTTACTCTCTACAACCTTCTTGTATATACAAGGTTTATCTATCTTTTAAATGAAGTCAAACTCTTTGACCGCCACATCAAAATAGATGTTCCAACTCCGCGATGCCTGCTGTAATCTTGATGGACCTAAGCATAGCTTTGAAAGTCTTAACTTTTCCATCTACACCATGAATCTTCTCAAGATACACTTGCTCCCGATGGGTTTTATCCCTTCAGGTGCAACATTCAAAGTCAGACTTTGTTGGTGTATATGGATTCCATCTTTGATCGCATAGCATCCATCCATCCCACAGAGTCCCCACTCGTGATGGCCTGCCTGAACTTTAGTTGGGTCATCATATACCATGATGCAATCCTCGCTCCCACCGTCACCGAGGAAACCGTAGTATCTCTCTGGTGGATGAGGAACCCTACCAGATTCGCGGAGAGGCTAAGGTTTGTTGGAGACTATTGAATCCTTTGATTTCACCAAATCATCATCTGTTAGTTTGTTTAGCTGGAACTCCTTCCAGTTCTACCCCATTACCACAAATTTCTTCACAAGAAATTCCTTTTCTAAAAAGGTGGCATGCTGAGAAACAAAACACCTTTTGCTTCTCAGAATGGTTGTCACGCCCCGCTTCCCAGAGTACGCTAAGATAGGCACGTGACATAGCCAACCATGCTACCTGTGGATAGGAAGTATCCTTCCACAGTCACATTACGGCTGTAGAGATATCAAGAACAGGAAAGTAAACTAAACTATCTAGTACATGTCCATGAGCCAGAATCAACGAGTCAAGAAAAAATATAATATGCGGAAGCAAAAGATCCAATAAATAAAACACCTGGAAAGTAAAACTGGATACCAACAGGATCCTCACCGCTCGGTCTAACAGCGGCAGTACTCCTGATCAGTCTGCAACAAAGGTAGAGAATCTGGGCCATGCAAAACCCAGACGTCAGTGCGTCATAATATCAAGCAATACTATAAACAGGGGTAACAAGATATGCAGGTATGAGTATAAATGGTAAAACAGGTGTAACAGTGACATAAGTGAGGACAGTGAGGGTAATGTGTAGTGAGTAATCTAAACTGGTCTACTGTGTTAACTACTTTCAAGTCTTTGAAATCAATTTGATGAATCATCGATGTAACTCAATAGTATTCCGTGCGTGCCCGGGATCACGGTCTATGACTCTCGGGCTGAATCCAAGACGTGCCGCAAGGCAGTAAAGGGTGGTAGGTAATGACGAGTGATGTCAGCAGCATCACCCCGGGGCTGGCCTAGCCCATAAGACTGATCAGAAAAGGTATCAAACTGCCGAGTTACAAGTCAGGTTTCATCAATGATTTCCCCATACCCCCAAGTTATATATGTTTAAGTCAGGTATTAATAAATCTGGAGCTAATGCCAACACAAGATCAAACAGGTATAAGTTTGTCTGGATAGACAACAGGAAATGTCCGTAGGGACAACAGGTTAAGTTTGTTGGCATTAGTAACAAGATCAGGTAACAGGTAAAGCCATGGTACATCAGGTCAAGTCAGGTAGTATATAGGTATCATGTCATGTCAAGAAGTGCGCGGTATCTCGTCGTGTCAAGTAATAGTGTATCAAGTCGTGTTAGTGGTGCACAAGTAACAAGTGGGTGCTCATAATCAAACTATAATAAGCATGTGTATACAAAACAAGTATGGGGTACTAATGGAACAATAAAATGGAACATTGTGATGTTACATGCAAATAAGTACAAATATATGGATGCAGACGGGTGTCCGATAGGGTAGAAACTATTAAAAGGGTACTATGGGCTATGCAAATAATTATTGTGTAGTTTAAATATGGACGTGGGTACACTATATTGTAATCTAACATGCAACAAGGTATGTTTCAAGATCTAAATCTAAAATGATATATGGAACATCAAAATGGAAAATGGAACATGTGGCATTATATGTAATCTACAGGTTTACTATGCAATTAAATAGGTATAAAATAGTATAGATAGTATGTAGCAAGTTTTACTTGCCTCGGGGATCCCCAGAACGGAAAGCGTACAACACGTCGGACGTTGGTAAAAGTCGCTATGCACGCTCGCGTGTACGAAACAGAACCAAGCAATGTAAGAGAGTGACCGTGCTGGTTAGGAACGTCCACAGGGTTGCTCGGATCGTCGGCAGCGGCACGGTTCCGGCGGTGATCACCGGAAAAGAACAGGATTAAGAAAAGGGAAAGAAAAGAGAAAGGAAAAGAAAGAAGAAAAGAGGGCTGTGGTGGTTGAAGTGTACTGGAGGTGGATCGGGGTAACTGGAACAGAGGAGGGGGAGAAACGACGATGAGCCGTGGGTTTTCCGGCGATGGTCGGAAAACCCAAAAAAAACAAAAGAAAGAGAAGAAGAGGTAGGGGAAGAAGAAGAAGAAGAAAGAGAAGAGATGAACTTGCTGCCCTAGAGTTTCTGGGACAAAGGAGAAAGCGAGGAGGTGGTGGTGATGACGAGAGGCGACGGGGTCGAGGCTCCGGTGAGGAAGCAGGTGAGGTCGTGTGTGTGCATGCTCGGGTTCTTGGGTGGAGTGGTCGGGTTAGGTTAAAGTGGGTGTGCAGGGGAGAAGAGAGGTCGATGAGAGAGAGAGAGAGGAGAGGGTGGCCGTGAGGACACGGGATTGCTGGTGGCGAGGTGGGGCGTGCAGTGGGTTATCGGGTTCTGTGAGGGGTTTGGCTTGGGGTTGCGATGGGTTGAAGGGAAGAAGGAGATGATGGAGGTGGTGTCGGAGATATGGAGATGAAGACGGGGGTTAGACGACGGCAACGACGAGGGCCGGCGACGACGAACGCGATACGCGGCGTGGGTTGCAAGCAATGGGTTCACGATGTTGGGATCAGGGTTGGTGTATGAGGAGGAGGTGGAGACGAGGATGGCGAGGGCGACGAGTTCAGGGGTTAGACGGCGACGGTGAGGCAACGGCGATGAAGAGGAAGCGGTGGTTAGGGTTTTCTCGTTCATGGGTTTGGTTAAAAGAAAAAGGAAGAAGAATATTATAGGGAGAGAGAGAGAAATTCTGAGAGAGAGGGAGGAGAGAGAGGGAGTTTGCGAGATGAGAGAGAGAGAAGAGAGAGATCGAAAGGTGAGAGAGAGGGAGAGATGAATAGTGAGGAGAGAGAAATTTGTTTTATTTGGGGAGAGAGAAAGAGACATCGGTGAGGGAGAGAGAGAAAGAGAATGGGAAAGAGGAGAGAGAGAATTGAAGTGGGGCCCGGTGCCAAGAAGAGAGGCAGGGGTTTGCTTGAGAAAAGATTTTTAAAATTTTAAAAAGATTTTAGAAAATGATTTGTTTGTTAAGTGATAACGAGATTTAAAGGAAAAATTAAAATAAAATCAAATAATTTTGAATTTAGGCGAAGTACAAAAATATTCCAAAATGCGCCCGGGTCGGGTCTAAAAATTCAGATTTAAAATATGAAAATTATATGCGACTTCCAAATTTCAAAATGAAGGCTCAGTTAAAGAAAATATATACCCCCAAGAACGGATGCACGTACGTGTGCGTAGCCATCCAAACACGTCCGTTTCACTGAACGGGACGAGAACAAGATGCGCGGACGCTACCACGGGGTTAGGGGTAACATGCAGGCTATGAAATGCAATTTTAAATTATTTTACAAGACCTAAAATGTTATATGGTAAAAGATGCAATACCAGATACAATGCCAGTATGTACTAATCATGAGATGCACGTGTCCATGCAACAAGTCAAGGTAATCTATAAATAAGAATCAAACAGGTTCAAGAAAGCGGGTTGGGTCGAATGCAATGAAAATGTAAATACCATTCGCACCCAAAACCCGAAATATCACAGATAAGTAATACGGGAACTGTAATTGGTATAACTGAACTAGGTTGTTATAATGGTAGAAGATATACCCTTGCTAATGTTCGGGATATCCAACAAACTTATACAGAACTGACCTTGCCTCGAGTTTGTCCAGATTTTCCTTTTCAACATAGGCCGGACAACTCTTTATCTTAACTCGTTTAAGACATGGTCTCATCCCATTCTATATCTCATATGGAGTGGAATGCACTGATTTGGATGGAACCCTATTCAATAGGTATGCAGCTTCTCAAGTGCATAACTCTAAAAGGAAACAAGCAACTCAGCAGTACTCATCATAGAGCGCGCCATATCTCATAGGGTGCGATACCTCCGCCCTGATACACCGTTGTTCTGTGGTGTACTCGAAGGAGTAATCTGAGAGAGAATCACATTCTCCTTTTAGAAACTTCAGGAACACCATGCACAAGTATTTTCCTCCTCGATCATATCGAAGGACTTGAATACTTCTACCCATTTGGTTCTCTACTTCATACTTATATTTCTTGAATTTCTCAAAAGGTTCAGACTTGTGTTTCAATAGGAACACATGTCCGAATCTTGAGAGATTTTCGATGAATGTAAAGAAGGACAAAGAACCAACCCTGGCATGTGCAGACATCAGACCGTATACATCATCATGTATCCATCCCAAGAGTTCACTAACTCTTTCTCCGTTTTCAGTAAACGGAGTTTTGGTCATTTTACCTTTGAGACATGACTGACAAGTATCATAAGATGAAAATTTGAGCAGATTCTTATATTCATCCTTATGTAACTTAGCTAGTCGTGTCGTATTGATATGCCCTAGTCTACAATACCACAAGAAGGATTCTTTCATTTCTGAACTACTCCTCTTGTGTGTGTTCTATATACTTTGAACTGTGGTTTGATTTAAAACGTATATGCCATTACATAACATGCCTGATCCAATCAACTCTTGATTAAGGAAAATGTTCACAACATTATCTGTCAATACAAAATAATATCCTTCTTTAAGTTAATAAAGAAACTGATGTAATGTTGTATATCAGGTTCGACATGTAATAACATTCGTTCAGAATCAATGCATTAATACAAGGTGATATTTGCCAACTGATTTGGCTGCAACAATTGCATCATTCTCTACACTTAGAGACATATCACCAATTCCCAGTTCTCTACCTTTCTGTAGCCCATGTAACATATTACATATGCGGGATCCTAATCCGGTATCACATACCCAGGACGTAGAGGATACTGAGAAACAGTTCTTGGTAATGAACACACCCGAAAAAGATGCATCAACATGCACTTTCTTCGATTGGGTGGCATGGAAATCCTGGTATTCCCCTATTTCCTGCTCAGACTTATAAAAAATTATAAGTTGGAGCAGAACCAACGTTCCCCAACTCAGTATAATAAGAAGGTTCAGTCAAAACATCCATATTATTATCTTGATTAAGGCATGACATGGTCGCTACCAGGAGAGAGAGAGAGAGAGAAGAAAACACTCTGCGTGCGCTCTTTCAAGATCATATTAGTTATTATTTCGTCTAATCAGGACGGGTCCCACTGTTTTTATCAAATCTTCCTTCAAACTCTAAAAGGTAAGACGAGCCGGGATTAATTACATCTTACAAGTTCGCCAATCTTTCGGCCAGGCCAGTGTCGGTACTTTAAGGGAGGTTCCCCGTGCTTTCTCACAGACCTAAATAAAATAAACCTCGTTTTCCCAGCGGCGTAACCCCGTTAACACCTTTCTAGACACCTACTTGATTGGCTAATTATAATATGAAAAACTCTCCCAGGAGTAACACTTACTTGCAGTGGGTATCGGGATCCAACTATCTCATAGAAGGTATGCAAACCCATTGCAAATTTCAACACTTGAAATTCCCGATAATTGTTTTGCCCTTAGCGTTCTATGACCTTGACGAAAGCCAACAAATCATAGTCCGCTGGTCAAGTTCAACTCGTACATTTCATGATTGAATTAAACCTATCCGCACGACCCTTGACGAAAGCCAACAAAGTTGCACGACTACCCTAATCCAATCGCATCATATGCTTTAGCAGATAAGCACCAGTTAGCTACCGTACACTACACCTTGACGAAAGCAAACAAACGTAGCATGAATACTAAGTAGTACTTATCTGAAATGACGGAGGGTTACGAAAGGTTTTTAAGAAAACCTTTTGCGTAATGAACTTGATCTCATTGCAGAATCGAGTGGTTTTTAAAAGGAGTGTTTTTGAGGCTTTTGCTAGTTTCTCTAAAGATGTCACTCCCGGTGAAGGGATCTCGGCCCTTTCCACATCGAATGAGGTGCTGGATATTTCACAAATACCACTATGCAAAGCATGAACTAAAAAAACAATCAAAAGACAAAACCGAGTGGGTTGTAGTATCTTCTAGTTTTGCTAAAGATCTCACTCCCGGTGAAGGGATCTCGGCTCTTTCCTTATCAAATAAGGTGCTGGATATTTTACAAGGAATACCGCTATGCAAAGCAAGAACTAGAGCTACCAATTTTTAAAACAAGATTTCACAACATCTTTAGGTTTCTTTTATTTCATTAATCTCATCAATGAAGTCTCATCAATTATGCTTCCTAAGCATCACAGAAGAAACGAAAGTAACAATATTCATTATATATCATATACATAATATAAGCATTCGTCTAAGAATATCAAGTGATCATATCACAGAATATCAGCAGCAGAAGATAACATATGAAATATTGGATATATTAGGAATTCCGTGTTTTAAATTAAGCCGGTAAAAAACACGGATTCCACGGTCGCGATGAATAGCCAAACCCACATCCCTAGACCCTTACGAGAGCGGCAAGCAACCCTACCAATTCCAGAGTTAGGAGACCCGGACTCAACTCCTTGAGATGGTCTCCCACTGGACCCTAGAACCCGGTTACTTGTGCTTTCTTCCTTGGGTCTATCCTAATGCGGAAAAGTAAATAATATACATCAATGGTGATATCATCCTCAACTCGAAAGTGCCCCAATAAAAGAATATTACATACAAGTTTTTACATGAATGAAAATGAAAAACTCTCATCTCACATAAAACCCCTGGCTATTCAAACATGACGATCCAATATAACATATCACAGCAACACATAACATCACATATCATCAACGTAAGTAAATATGTGTATCCCAATTACCGTTGACATATAGCAACGAAACCGGCGATACACTACATATTACACTTACGGTCGCAGAAAAGAAAGTGAAAAACTACAACAATTGGAATCCGTAACCACCTTAGACATCATAAACCCAATGTATCACATACTTTGGATTTCATGCCTAACCAAATGAATTTCTTAGACATCACATGCCTAACCATTATAAACCCCGCATTTTAGTCTCGATATTGAAAACACTTTCCAACAACTTATCGGGTAATTCAACAAGATTCCCGATAATCTGATCGAATGGTCGTCGGAAACTTTAGTAGACGGCCGCACCCCCGATGCCGTCAACGAAGTGCACTTAGGCGGAACACCGCGGCCGCGAGCACCCGAACGGATGCTTTTGGCGATGGGGTTCTCCTACAGTCACTTGGTCGGGGCTATGGGGCGTTGCTATCAAGTAAGGTTGCCCGGCGAGTATCTGCGTACACTACGTAATTGCGATGGACTTTTGATCCTCATCAAAATTTCGTGGCAACCGATCAAATGAGACTAAACTGCTAGATTTATAAAATTCAAACTATTTATCACATAACTAATTATGTGGATTCCAAATATTGTATCACAATCACAGATAGCTAGACGATGTTAAACTTTTCGATTGAATAAACAAACACTCAAAATTTCCCAAAGAGCTTAACACTTGAGCGTAGTTTAAAAAGTACCCAGAACATGCCACAACACCTATGAACCATCCGTAGAAGGGCCGACCCATGCCTCACTCATATCGCCACGGAACTTCCGCAAACCCTAGGGTATGACCGCGGTTCCGTGATCTAAAAAGTCGAGTTTGGGTATCGTTCTTCTAGAGGGTCCACAAAATCGCTTGCATGATTTTATGAAGATTTTAAACTTGGAAAAAATCCAACTCTTGGAAAATTTCCAGCGAGGGAAAATATAGGTTATTGATATCCGTTCGAACTTTTTAACATCGTTTAAATAACCCGAATAGATGTTAGAATTATGATTACGAAACACTCTGAATTTTCTTTACTTAAAGATGACATCACATGCACTTTCTGTAAAAACAAGCAACACATGAAACAATAAACCCCAGAGATTAGAACGCCACTCAAAATTGAAGCCCAGAAGCAACCAAAAATCCGGCCAGGCCGGTCAAAAAGCACATCTTGCCGGGTCAAATCCGGCGAGGAGGGTTTAATTTTTAGTGGTGTTCATGTTATATCTCATGCAACATTCTACAATTGCTTAAAATTTTTTCAGACATCTTAGAAATTTCGACAAAAACTATGGGTTTCGTTTCGATATTTCGGAGTTGTTTCGGTTTCGTAATCCTACAAATATCGTCTAATTCTCTAGCATGGCTCTGATACCACTGCTGAGTTCCCTAGGCGGTCGCTGGGTTTCGGGAGGCATCGGCCATGCCATTTTTAAAAATTTGGCGCACTAAAGAACCCTAACGCTAGAATCTAAACTAGAGAATTAGACGAACAAGCATGTAAACATCTTTACATCTAAGTGAACAAGGAATACAACCTTTGTAGACCGGTCTTTCACTTCAATAGCTCCGTGTAGTAGTCCATTCGCTCCAAGTAGTGATCTCCCGGACTCTAGTGAGGCTCCACAAGGTGAAATGAACAAACTTGGTTGAAGTCTTCGAGGCCGAAGATGATCTACGTCGAGGAGACACTAACACAAGCTACCGCTTCACTAAGTGATGAACTAGTGAAGAAACAACCCAATCTAAATGTCTAGTAGAGAAGAGGTTGATGAAGTAAAAATTTTGCTCACCTTAGAAATTATTTTCTCACTATTTTTCTTCACCTCTCATGAAGCTAGAAAGCTTAAGGAATGAGATGAAGAAAGCTCTCATGGATGAAGCAAGTGAATAATGAATCAAGTGGTGTGAATAGCAACCATAGGTGAGTTAGTATCATATACTAACTCATGTAGAGGCTAAACCATGGCTAACAATAATGGTTAGGTTAATAAATATCTACAAGTAAAATAAAACTAGTGGACTAATTCAAAGATACTTTAAGTTTCTCCAAGCTTCCAAGCATGACAATTTCCAACCAATTTTGAATTACTTTAAATAAATAAAATCTCACATTATTATAAGCATGGTGTGAGTCTTATACACCTATGTAGCATGCGGCATCAAGCATGACACAAAAGATGTACATTAATATATATAACATATATACTAAGTGTACACTAGTGAGAAAACGAAATCTTAAGTGAGCTAATATTAGTTAATGTAAGATAATACATAATTATACATTAAATTATTAAATCAACACTTGATTTAATAATCCGGCTATATCACATGCAACTGACTAATATCAAATTTATCAACATGTCGAATCAACACTTGATTCGACGGTCCGGTTATATTACATATAATCGACCGATATCACATATCGCGAGAATAGAATACAGTATCACATACGCGTATTAATCTCGGTCCCGCACATATCACATATGTGCTCCTACTTCGTTTCGCTTGAGCCAGGAAACCTTTGTGTAGGACTCCAAAGACTCGTCAATACGCCGGCAGTAGGTGGTGATCATATCAGTCACCCACAAGCCGCAAGCGGTCTGCTAAATGTTGGGTTACCTACAATGGCAGCAAGGTTTCGGGAGGTATCACCCATGCCAAGTTTAAATTTTTGCCATTCTAGATAACCCTAACACAAGATCTTTAACTAGAGAATTAAACTAAACTACATGTTAACAACTTAACATCTAAGAGTTAGGGATTACAATCTTTGTAGTCCGTTCCTTCGCTTCATAAACTTCGAGTTGAGGTCCCTTCTCTATGATCATCATGCTACCGGACTCTAGAGAGGCTCCATGAGGTGAATGAGACATCCTTACTTAAAGACTTCACAATCCAAGATGATTTACCTTGAGGAAACACAAACCCTAGCTTTCACTTTACTAATGAGGTATTAGTGAAGTAAACACCCTAATCTAAGTGGCTAGAATAGATGAGAATGATGAAGTAGGAATTTTGCTCTCTTTTGTTTTCTTTTTCTCACAAACGATCATCACAAAAATCAAAAGCTAGAAAGCTTTTGTGAGAGGAAGAAGAAGATGAAGTATGATGAATGAATTATATGTGTAAGGTTAGAAATACAACCAAGGGTTAAGCATGGCATGCTTAACCCTTGTAGAGACTTAACCATGAGTTAGGGTTAGGGTTGGGTTAATAAATATCTTAGAAATATCCAAAGGAGTGGACTAAGTTAAAGTGTCATGAAGCTTCTTCAAAGCTCATCCATGACATAATCCATACAATTTGAATTATCTAAAAATAAATATATAATTCTAACCCTAAACCTTAATCATGGTTTAATCTCACAAACCCTAGTTGCATTTGTAACCCAAACATGTTACAATATTATATATCACATATATAATATATAATGTAACAAAAGAAAATAATACAGTTAACATATATCACATATATATTAATTTATCATCAAGTAAGAAAAAGAATCATTTAAGTGAGCTTATATTAGTTAATGTAATATAATATATCACATATATAGTTATACATTAAATTATCGAATCAACACTTGATCCGAATATCCGGCTACATTACATATAACCGACTAATATAATATGTAACATTTTATCAAATCAACACTTGATCCGATATCCCGGCTATATCACATATACCCGGCCAATATCACATATCGCGAGAATAGAATACGGTATCTCATATCGTATTAATCTCGGTCCCGCACATATCACATATGTGCTCCTACTCCGTTTCACCTGAGCCATGAAACCTTTGTGCAGGACTCTAAAGACTCGTCAATACGCCTGCAGTAGGTGATGATCATATCAAACACCCACAAGTTGCAAGTGGTCAGCTAAACGTAATAGCCACCCGGGTATTGAGCGATCAGAAGATCAACAAGCAAGCCCGCACACACTCCTGTGAATCTAATCAGTAACACTCCCGTACAGTCCGGTCTCTCCATCTGATAAGTCACATATCCAGTCTAGGGGTGGTAAACGTCAGACCCCAGTAACCGATAAATCGTGTCGATGTGAGGCTCATAACGGGTCGAGAAACTACTGATAACTCTTACCAGTAGGTCTCCATATCTGCCTTGGCCAGGGACTTCCAGTTATAGCCAATCGAACACAGCGCAACATCAACCCCCAATACCGGGAGAGACGAAACCCCTCCTATCGCTCATTGCCTCTATGTGATTCGGGATTGTACCAAAAGCCACCGTTTTGCACGTTCTCATGAACATGGTAAGGTGGAAATCAGAGCACAGTGGGAATCACACAAGACTCTATGACGATCTCGGGTCTACAGACTAACCTATACTATTGTCACCAGAGAACTACTATCTGACGATAGGTATAATACCATATAGGAGTTCTCGGCGAGTTCGTTCAGTGTACCCAGTCTCCACTAAGCACCCGTACACCATCTTTGATGTCAAACACCAATGGATATGGGATTATCCATCGCCCATCATATGGGTCAAGATGCGTATACGCTAGTCTACTCTGGAGTATTGATGCCCTGTCTCGATACATCCTCGACTAGGAACAGTTATAGGATGTACTCTTGGACTACCCTGGCCCCACCAGTATGATCTGCATCATAGTCCCAGTAGTCGAGTACATATCCTAAGGGCTTTATCAACATATGAGAGCAAGACAATAAACCAATACAAGTCAACATGTTAAGACAAAGTGAAACCAGATAGCATACTATCATGTCGAGCAAGAAAGTCCTCTCTATATATATCCAAGCATCCACTATAATATACATCATATGTACAACAATGGTCTCTAGGGCATATACACAACTAACAATCTCCCACTTGCACTAAGGCCAGCTGTTGTAGTATCTCATACCCAACATCCCGAAAAGTCTCTCATATTGTATATGGGGTATGGCCTTCGTGAGTGGATCCGCAGTGTTGTCCTTCATGTCAACTCTCCTGATCTCGATCTCTCGGCGATCAACTATCTCCCGGATCAGGTGATACCGCCTCAGAATATGCCTGGATCTCTGATGGGACCTGGGTTCCTAGGCCAAAACCACAGCTCCATTGTTATCACAATACAAAGGTATTGGATGCTCAATGGAAGGAACCACTCCAAGTTCAGTTATGAACTTCTTCATCCAGACAGCCTCTTTGGCTGCATCGTTGGCAGCGATGTATTCGGCCTCTATCGTCGAGTCTTCCATAGTTTCTTGCTTGGAACTCTTCCAACAAACCTGCCCTCCATTTAGAGTAAAGACAAATCCCGAGTGCGACTTAAAGTCGTCCTTATCACTTTGGAAGCTCGAATCGGTAAAGGACTCCACCTGGAGTTCTCCGTTACCATACACCAAGAACATCCTTTAGTCCTTCTCAAGTACTTGAGAATGTTCTTCACAGTTGTCCAGTGACTCTCTTCAGGATCTGCTTGATACCTACTCACTACACTTAGTGAGTATGCTACATCGGGTCTGGTACATAGCATCGCGTACATGATAGAGTCTATTGCCGAAGCATAGGGTATCTCTTGCATGCGAGCTCTCTCCAAATCAGTCTTGGGAGACATCTCTTTGGAGAGAGTGAGTCCAGAGATCGTGGGTAAATTCCCACGCTTGGATTCTTCCATACTAAACCTCTTTAGTATGGTGTCAATGTATCTGGATTGGGACAATCCCGGTATCCGTTTAGATCTATCTCTATAGATCTTAATCCCCAAAATGCAGGAGGCATCACTTAGATCTTTCATTGAGAATCTATGTGATAAGAAGAGCTTAACCGAGTGCAGTATAGGAACATGATTTCCTATCAAGAGTATGTCATCTACGTACAATACGAGGAAGACAACCTTACTCTCTGCAAACTTCTTGTAAATACAAGGTTCATCTACGTTTTTGATGAAGTCAAACTGTTTGACTACAACATCAAAATAGATGTTCCAACTCCATGATGCTTGCTTTAACTCGTAGATGGATTTAAGCAGTTTGCATACCTTTCCGCTGCTCCCACTATCTACGAAGCCCTCTGGCTGAGTCATGTACACGCACTCCTCTAAATCACCATTTAGAAAGGCGGTCTTAATATCTATCTGCCAGATTTCGTAGTCATGGTATGCAGCAATGGCAAGTAGGATCCGGATGGACTTAAGCATAGCCACTGGAGAAAAGGTTTCGTCATAATCCATACCTGGTCGCTGACGAAAACCCTTTGCAACAAGTCTAACTTTGAATGTATCAACTTTTCCATCTACACCAAGTTTCTTCTTAAAGATCCATTTGCTCCCAATGAGTTTTACCCCTTCAGGAGCAACTTCCAAAGACCATACTTTGTTGGTGTACATGGATTCCATCTCAGATCGCATTGCATCCAGCCATTTCACAGAGTCCCCACTTGTGATGGCCTGCTCGAAGCTAGTCGGGTCATCATCTTTCATGATGCAATTCCCACTCCCACCATCGATGAGAAAACCGTAGTATCTTTCAGGTGGATGAGGAACCCTACTAGATCGGCGGAGAGGCTGAGGTTCGTTGGCTACTATCGACTCCTCTGGTTCTACCAAATCATCATGCAGTTTGTGCTGCTGGAACTTCTTCCAGTTCTACCTCCTCGCCACTAGTTTCTTTATCAAGAAATTCCTTTTCTAAAAAAGTGGTATTTCGATAAACAAACACCTATTGTTCCTCGGAACGGTAGAAGATATACCCATGTGAAGTTTTAGGATATTCAACAAACTTACATAGAACTGATCTTGCCTCGAGCTTGTCCGGCTTTTGCGTTTCAACATAAGCCGGACAATCCCATATCTTAACATAATTAAGAGATGGTCTCTTCCCCTTCCATATCTCATATGGAGTGGTAGGCACCGATTTGGTAGGAACCATATTCAATAGGTGTATGGCTGTCTCAAGCGCATACCCCTAGAAGGAAATAGGCAACTCAGCAGTGCTCATCATAGAGCGCACCATATCTAATAGGGTGCGATTCCTCCGTTCCGATACACCGTTGTGCTGTGGTGTATAAGGAGGAGTAAGCTGAGAGAGAATCCCATTCTCTTTTAAATAGTCCAGGAATTCATCGCTCAAGTATTCTCCTCCTCGATCAGATCGAAAGATCTTAATACTTTTACCAGTTTGGTTCTCTACTTCGTTCTTATATTCTCTGAATTTCTCAAAAGTTTCAGACTTGTGTTTCAACAGGAACACATGGTCGTATCTTGAGAGATCGTCAGTGAATGTAATGAAGTATGAGGATCCATTCCTGGCATGTGTAGACATGGGACCGCATACATCACTATGTATCAGTCTCAAGAGTTCCGTAACTCTTTCTCCGTGTCCACTAAACGGAGTTTTGGTCATTTTACCTTTGAGACATGACTGGCAAGTGTCATAAGATGAAAATTCGAATGGATTCAAATATCCATTCTTATGCAACTTAGCTAGTCGTGTCGTATTGATATGACCTAGTCTACAATGCCATAAGAAGGATTCATTCATTTCTGAACTCTTCCTCTTGTGTGTGTTTTGTACATTAAGAACTGTGGTTTGATTCAGAATGTATATGCTATTATTTAATGAGCCTGACCCAATCAACTTTTGATTCAGGAAGATGTTCATAACATTATCTTGTACTACAAAATTATATCCTTCTTTACTCAATAAAGAAACTGATATAAGATTGCATATCAGGGTCGGAATGTAATAGCATTCGTTCAGAATCAATGTATTACCATTTGGTAATACAAGGTGATATTCGCCAACTGCTTTGGCTGCAACATTTGCACCATTCCCTACTCTTATGGAATGATCACCCTCTCCCAGTTCTCTACCTTTCCATAGCCCATGTAACATATTACATATGTGGGATCCCGATCCGGTATCTAATACCCAGGACGTAGAGTGAACTGAGAAACAGTTCTCAATAACTAACACACCCGAAAAAGATATATCAACATGCTTATTCTTCGTTTGGGCGGCGTGGGATTCCGGATATTCCCTTATTTCATGTTCAGTCTTATAACAATTATAAGAAAGAACGGAACCAACGTTGCCCTGCTCAGTATAATAAGCGGGTTCGGTCAATACATCCATATTATTATCTTGATTAAGGCCTGACATGGTCGCTACCTGGAGAGAGAGAGACGAAAACACTTTAGCGTATGTTCTTGCAAGATCAGATTGGTTATTATTTTATCTAATCAGGATGGCTCCCACTGGTTTTTATTAAATCTTCCTTCAAACCCTAAAAGGTAAGACTAGCCGGGATTAATTACACCTTACAAGTTCGCCAATCTTTCAGCCAGGTCAGCGTTGGTACTTTGAGGGAGGTTCCCCATGCTTTCACACGGACCTAATTAAAATAAACCTCATTTTTCCAGAGGCATAACCCCGTTAACACCTTTCTAGTCATCTACTAGGTCGGCTAATTGTCCTGTGTAAAACTCTCCCAGGAGTAACTCTTACTCGCAGTGGGTATCAGGATCCAACTATCTCATAGAAGGTATGCAATCTCATTGCAAATTTCAACACTTGAAATTCCCGATAATGCTTTTGCCCCTAGCGTGCTATGACTTTGACGCAGGCCAACAAACCATAGTCCGCTAGTCAAGTTCAACCCGTCATTTCCTGATTGAATTAAACCCATCCGCATGACCCTTGACGCAGGCCAACATAGTCATACGACTACCCTAATCCAATCTCATCTTATATTGCAGATAAGCACTAGTTAGCTACCGCACACTACGCCTTGACGCAAGCCAACAAACGTAGCACGAATACTAAGTAGTACTTATCTGAAATGACGGAGGGCTACACAGGTTTTTCAGAAAACTATGAGCGTAATGAACTTGATATCGTTGTAGAAACAAGTGATTTTTTAAAAGGAGTGTATTTTAGGCTTTTATTAGTTTCGCTAAAGAGGTCACTCCCGGTGAAGGGATCTCAGCTCTTTCCTTATCGAATAAGGTGTAGGATATTTCACAAATACCACTATGCAAAGCAAGAACTTCAAAAAGCAATAAAAAACAAAACCGAATGAGTTACAGCATTTGCTAGTTTTGCTAAAGAGGTCACTCCCGGTGAAGGGATCTCGGCTCTTTCCTTATCGAATAAGGTGCTGGATATTCTACAAGGAATACCACTATGCAAAGCAAAAACTAGAGCTACCCTTTTTGAAAATTTGATTCTACAATATCTTTTAGGTTTCTTTTACTTTCATTAATCTCATTAACGAAGTCTCATCATTTATGCTTCCTGAGCATCACAGAAGAAACGAAAATACAACGTACGCTTATGCCATCCGCATTCGCCACAGTGTCCCGTTATGCACCGTTAGATTACTTAACTAACGACATACCGGGACGGGACTAGCGCAAGTGCAAAACATAAGCAACATTTATTATATATCATATATATACAATAATAAAGCATTCGTCTCATGCATATAAAATGATCACATCACAGTATATTAGCAGCAGAAGATAACATATGAAATATTGGATATATTAGAAGGTCCATGTTTTATTGTGAGCCTATATAAAACACGGATTCCACGGTCGCGATGAATAGCCAAACCCACATCCCTAGACCCCTACGAGAGCGGCAAGTAACCCTCACAATTCTAGGGTTAGGAGACCCGGTCTCGATTCCCCGAGATGGCCTCCCACTGGACCCTAGAACCCGGTTACTTGTGCTCCCTTCCTTGGGTCTATCCTAATGTGGAAAAGTAAATAATATACAATGGTGACATTATCCTCAACCCGGAAGTGCCCCAATAAAAGAATATTACATACAATGAATTTTACATGAATGAAAATAAAAACCCTCATCTCACGTAAAACCCCCGGCTATTCAAAACACGACGATCCAATATAACATATCACAGCAACACATAACATCATATGTCATCAACGTAAGTAAATATGCGTATCCCAATTGTCGTTGATGTATATCAACGAAACCGGTGATACACCATATATTACACTTACGGTCGCAGAAAAGAAAGTGAAAAACTACAACATTTGGAATCCACAATTATCTTAGACATCGTAAACCCGAAATATCACATCTTACGGATTTCATGCCTAACTATATGAATTCCACATATTGTATCACATTCCAGAAAAAGTTAGACGATGTTAAACATTTCGATCAAATCAACAAACAACCAAAATTTCCCAAAATGCTCAACACTTGAGCGTAGTTTAGAAGTATCCGTCACATGCCACAGTAGCAATGAACCAGCCGTAGAAGGGTCAACCAATGCCCCACTTGTGGCACCTCTAAACTACCACAAACCCGAGGGTTTAGTGGCGGTTTTGACGGTCACAAAATTGAGTTAAGGTTCTGTTCTTCTAGAGGGTTCACCGCATCACTTGCATGATATTTGAATGTTCTTTAACAATGAAAAAGATCCAACTCTTGAAAAAATTTCAGCAAGGGAAAAAGTGGGTATTTGATATCCATTCGAACTTTTTAACACCGTCTAAAATAACCGAAACAAAATCTAGAATTACGAATACGTAACACTTCGAATTTCCTTTGCTAAAAGATAACATCACATGCAAAATTAGCAAAAACAAACAACACCTAAAGTATCAAAACCCAGAGCCTTAAACACTGTAAAAAATTCAACCCTGAACAGCCCGATCTGGCCGGTTTTGGTACTAATGGGTTCGGCCGTTTTCCGAGGGAATGGGGTGAATTTTGTACAGTGTTCATTATGTATCTCATACATCATTCTGCAATTGTTTAAAAAAAATTTTGACACTCCGAAAATTTTTACAGAAACTAGGGTTTGATGTCGGGTGTTGCGGAGTTGTTTTAGTTTCGTAATCCTGCACTTATCCGTTTAATTCTCTAGCTAGGCTCGGATACCATTGTTGGATTACCTACAATGGCAGCAAGGTTTCGGGAGGCATCACCCATGCCAAGTTTAATTTTTTGCCATTCTAGATATCCCTAACACAAGATCTTTAACTAGAGAATCAAACTAAACTACATGTTAACAACTTAACATCTAAGAGTTAGGGATTACAACCTTTGTAGTCCGTTCCTTCACTTCATAAGCTCCGAGTTGAGGTCCCTTCGCTGCGATCATCATGCTACCGGACTCTAGAGAGGCTCCATGAGGTGAATGAGACATCCTTGCTTGAAGACTTCACAATCCAAGATGATCTACCTTGAGGAAACACAAACCCTAGCTTTCACTTCACTAATGCGGCATTAGTGAAGCAAACACCCTAATCTAAGTGGCTAGAATAGATGAGGATGATGAAGTAAGAATTTTGCTCTCTTTTGTTTTCTTTTTCTCACAAACAATCATCACAAAAATCAAAGCTAGAAAGCTTTTGTGCGAGGAAGAAGAAGATGAAGTGTGATGAATGAATTATATGTGTGAGGTTAGAAATGCAACAAAAGGTTAAGCATGACATGCTTAACCCTTGTAGAGACTTAACCATGAGTTAGAGTTAGGGTTGGGTTAATAAATATCTTAGAAATATCCAAAGGGGTGGACTAAGTCAAAGTGTCATGAAGCTTCTTCAAAGCTCATCCATGACTTAATCCATACAATTTGAATTATCTAAAAATAAATATATAATTCTAACCCTAAACCCTAATCATGGTTTAATCTCACAAACCCTAGTTGCATTTGTAACCCAAACATGTTACAATATTATATATCACATATATAATATATAATGTAACAAAAGAAAATAATACAGTTAACATATATCACATATACATCAATGTATCATCAAGTGAGAAAAAGAATCATTTAAGTGAGCTTATATTAGTTAATGTAATGTAATATATCACATATATAATTATATATTAAATTATCGAATCAACACTTGATCCGATAATCCGGCCATATTACATATAACCGACTAATATAACATGTAACATTTTATCGAATAAACACTTGATCCGATATCTCGGCTATATCACATATACCCGGCCGATATCACATATCGCGAGAATAGACTACGGTATCTCATATCATATTAATCTCGGTCCCGCACATATCACATATGTGCTCCTACTCCGTTTCGCCTGAGCCAGGAAACCTCTATGTAGGACTCTGAAGACTCGTCAATACGCCGGCAGTAGGTGATGATCATATCAAACACCCACAAGCTGCAAGCGGTCAGCTAAACGTAACAGCCACCCGGGTATTGAGCGATCAGAAGATCAACAAGCAAGCCTGCACACACTCCTGTGAATCCAATCAGTAACACTCCCGTACAGTCCGGTCTCTTCGTCTGATATGTCGCATATCCAGTCTAGGGGTGATAAACGTCAGACCCCGGTAACCGATAAGTCGTGTCGATGTGAGATTCATAACGGGTCGAGAAACTACTGATAACTCTTACCAGTAGGTCTCCATATCAGCCTTGGCAAGGGACTTCCAATTATAGCCAATCGAACACAACGCAACATCAACCCCCAATACCAGAAGAGACGAAACCCCTCCTATCGCTCATTGCCTCCATGTGATTCGGGACTGTACCAAAAGCCACCGTTTTTCACATTCTCATGAACGTGGTAAGGTGGAAATCAGAGCACAGTGGGAATCACACAAGACTATATGATGATCTCGGGTCTACAGACTAACCTATACTTGTGTCACCAGAGAACTGCTATCTGACGATAGGTATAATACCATCTAGGAGTTCTCGGCGAGTCCGTTCAGTGTACCCAGTCTCCACTGAGCACCCGTACACCATCTTTGATGTCAAACACCAATGGATATGGGATCATCCATCGCCCATCATATGGGTCAAGATGCGTATACGCTAGTCTACTCTAGAGTATCGATGCCCTGTCTCGATACATCCTCGACTAGGAACAGTTATAGGATGTACTCTTGGACTACCCTGGCCCCATTAATATGATCTGCATCATAGTCCCAGTAGTCGAGTACATATCCTAAGGGCTTTATCAACATGTGAGAGCAAGACAGTAAACCAATACAAGTCAACATGTTAAGACAAAGTGAAACCAGATAGCATACTATCATGTCGAGCAAGAAAGTCCTCTCTATATATATCCAGGCATCCACTATAATATACATCATATGTACAAGAATGGCCTCTAGGGCATATACACAATTAACACTAAACATAACGGCCACCTGGGTATTGAGCGATCAGAAGATCAACAAGCAAATCTACTCATGCTCCTGCGAATCCAATCAGTAACACTACCGTACAGTTCGGTCTCTTCGTCAGATATGTCGCATATTACAGCCTGGGGGTGGTTTACGTCAGACCCCAATAGTCTGATAAGTCATGCCGATGTGAGGCTCATAACGGTTCGAGAAACTACTGATAACACTTACCAGTAAATCTCAGCAATCCTGGCCAGAGATTTCCTGTTATGGCCAATCGAGCATAGCGCAACATCAACCCCCAATACCGGGAGAGACGAATCCCCTCCTATCGCTCATTTCCTCCATGTGACTCGGGACTGTACCCAAAAACCACCGTTTTGCACGATCTCTTGAATGTGGTAAGGTGGAAATCAAAGCATAGTGGGAATCACACAAGACTCTATGATGATCTCGGGTCGACAGACTAACCTGTACCAGTATCACCAGAGAACTGCTATCTGACGATAGTTATAATACTATCTAGGAGTTGTCGGCGAGTCCGTTCAGTGTACCCAGTCTCTACTGAGCACCCGTATACCATCTCTAATGTCAAACACCAATGGATATGGGATCATCCATCGCCCATCATATGGGTCGAGAAGCGTATACGCTAGTCTACTTTGGAATATCGGTGCCCTGTCTCGATACTCCCACGACTAGGAACATTTGAAGGATGTACTTGCCGACTACCTCTGCCCTACTAGTATGATCCGCATCATAATCCTGGTAGTCAAGTACTCATCCTAAGGGCTTTATCAACATGTAATAGAGTGACAATAAGTGTACATGTTAAGATAAAGAGCAACCAGATAGCATACTATCATGTCAAGCAAGAAAGTCCTCCCTATATATGTCCAAGCATCCACTATAATATACATCATATGTACAGTAATGACCTCTAGGGCATACATATAACTAACAAATACGCTGGCAGTGGGTTTAACCACAAGCACGTCAGCGGCACTAGCTGTACATAACGGCTATCCAGGTATTGAGCGAAAAGAAGGCCGACGATCAAACTCATCCGAACCTCTACTGAGCCTGTCAGTGACAATCTCTATGCAGCCTGGTCTGTTCGTCTAAGAGTATCGCATATCGGGTCTAGGGGTGGATAAATTCAGATCCCTAATAACGCAATATTTCGTTTCGGTGTTTAGCCCATCACCCACTGAGAAACTACTAATCTAAATCAATAATCCTCGTCTACCTTTGTCAAGGATTTCTGGTGATGGCCACCCATGCACAGTGCGACATCAACCCCCAATACCGGGAGAGACGAATCCCTAACGATCCTCTCACTGCCTCCATGTGGCTCGGGACTGTACCCAACTAAAACTTGTTTGCATGACTCCTTTGAGCTGTGGTAGGATAGTAATCAAAGCACAGTGGGAACTCACATGAGACAAATGACGATCTCAGGTCGACAGACTAAGCTGTACTCATGTCACCTGAGATCTGCTATTTGATAATAGGTATAATACCATCTAGCATGTTCCCGGTGAATCCGTCCAGTGTAACTCATAGCTCAATGAGCACCTGTATACTATCTTAGGTGACTAACTGAAACCAATGGCTTGTGAGACCGGCCACCGCCCCTCGTCGGGGTCTCGAAAAGTATACACTATTCTACTCCGAAGTATCGATGCCCAGTCTCGATACTCTCTCGACTAGGGACATTTAAATATGTGCTTATAGACCACCCAGCTCCCACGTATATGATCACCATCATAATGCTGGTAGTCAAGCAAGTATCCTATGGGCTCTATCAACATGTAATAGTGATCTGTAATACCACATAATACATGTACATGATGATAGAGACAAACCAGATAGCATACTATCATCTCGAGTAAGACTGTTCTACCCGTATAGGTCTTCCCGCAATCATCATAATCGCCTGCATGCAATTATAATAATTTCCTTGAAGGCACTATAGCCAATAGAATGGTTGACAAACTTATGGGTGTATATGATCTCGGCTAATTCTTCTTTTAGGGTTTGAAGGAGGATTCGATAAAGCAGTGGGAATCATCCTTATTAGATAAATTAATAAACCAATCTAATCTTGATAGAGTGCATGCTGAGTGTTTCTTTTCTCTCTGGCAGCGACCTAAGACTTATCTTAAACAAAAACTCGTTAACCAAATTAACCGAACCTTATTACAAACATTGGATTTGGAATGTCATGTTGCCCTAATCTATGACAAAGTCACATATGACCTTGCCTATCCTACTTTCCCTTTTGCTTGCTCTAGAACCCTCTATATCTAGTACATATATCCATATTGCTTGGAAGGCCATCATATGAATAAATACAAACTCGAAGAAATTGTTTCAGTCCAAGAATAGCCACCGGTTCTGGAGTAGATAAATTGTTCATTTGTCTCTCCTATCCACCTTATCTCAAGTTCAGTAGCTCCTTAAATTAAGGAGAATATACCAGTTACGCTTGTTGGACAGTCTTCTTCCAATCCCGAGGCTGGAGCTGAAAGGAAGGGTAAGAAGAAAACCAACTAGCCTAAGTTTGGTATACTGAAGGTAAGAAAGAGAGACATCAAAAGGGGTTGAAGTGAAGAAAAGAAAATTGTAACTACTGTCATGAGCCTGGGCATTGGAAGAAGTATTACTGGGAATACCGGGCCCACCCCATGAAATATTTTGATATTTCAGTTTTCCTGTGTGTTTGTTTTTGAAAATCGTTTCTCAATAAACTCTGACTCCTAGGTATATGGTTACCGGATTAAAATCCTACATCTGTTGGGTATTGCAGATACTGAGGAGTAGAAAATTGAGAAAGGGTGATTTGATCCTCAATATTGGATTTCAGAGCAATTGTTGCTATTAGAGAAAATCGCATGGTTTTACCTAACAATAAGCTTTTGGTTTTGATTAACCAAAATACAGTTTTCAACTCACAACACATGGGTTTTGAGTCAGTGAACTCAAGAGACTTATATATAATGATGTATGTTGTCCGATGTCCAGACAGACAAGAGGTTGGTACTAGGTAGTCCGTAACGAGAATGTGATTATTTTTCAGATTACTCCTCTAAGGGTGCACTCCATGATGAGTATTGCTCAGTGGACTTTTTCATTTAGGAGATATGCACTAGAAACACCTGCATACCAATTGATTATGGTTCTATCTAAAAGTAGTGCCTATGATTCTATATGTGATATATAATATGTTCATATCTTAAGATTGTTAAGATATGGAGTCATCCGGCTTATGCTTAAAAACAGAATCCCGACAGACTCAAGGCATGTTTCAGTAATAAGCAGTTTGTGAGTCATCCCAAGCATCAGCAAGGAATTAAATTCTACCATTTACAGGATCAAAAGTGTTTTGTTTCTGACTCGTCTCATTTTTAGAAAAGGAATTTCTTGCAAAAGAATTTTGTGGAAGTATGGTAAAACTAGAAATGATTTCAGAATCACAAACAATCACTAAAAATTTAGTAGAACCTGAGAATTCAATTGACCCCAACAAATCTTAGCCACCCTGCAGATTTAATAGGTGACTTCTGCTACCCGAGAGATACTTCAGTTTCCTCATAGACGGTGATAGAGAGGTTTGCATCATGTTGATGATGACCCTACTAGTTATCAGCAGGCTATAGTAACTGGCGACTTCCGACTAATGGCTGTATGCCATGTTATCCAAGTTGGACTCCATGCACTGCAAAAAAGTATGAAATTTGTTGGGTGCTCCTGAAGGGGTAAAACCCATTAGGAGCGAGTAGAACTTTCGAAATTAGTTTAAATGGAAAGGTAGAAATTTAATAAGGCTTGACTAGTATTAAAAGGTTTTTATCAAATACCCAGTGTAGATTGTGATGAAACTATTATTTCAGTGTCTGTGCTGAAGTCTATATGAATATAACATGCCATTTTTGTTTTTCATGACTATGATATCTGGTAGATAGATGCCTATAATGTCTTTCTAAATGGTGATTTAGAAGTGTATATGTATATGACTCTGCCAGAGGGTTATCGCAGTCAGTGGGAGCAGCGGACAGTATGCAAGACGCTTGAGTGTATTTATAGACTAAAACGGGCATAACGGAGATAGATCATCTGTTTTGATATTATGGTCAAAGTATTTGACTTCATCAAAATTATAGATGAACCTGGTATTTGTAACAAGGATCTAGGGAGCATTGTCAAGTTCCTCATATGAGATGTGGATGACATACTCTTTATAGAAAGTGATGTTCCTATGCTATAATTGGTAAAACTATGGTTGCCACATTCGTTTCTTCATTCAGGATTTGGATAATATATCTTTGATTCTGGTGACTAGATCTATGGTAATAGATTTAGAAGGATTAAGAGAGTGTCCCAATCTGGGTACTCTGAAGCCATTCTAAAGGGGTTTAATATGGAAGACTCCTAGCGCGGTATTGTATCCGCATGTGATGGAGTCATTCTCTCTAAAGAGATGTCTTCAAGAGTAATAAGGAGAGGGACCCGCATGAATAACATTCTAATTATTTTGGCAGTTGAATCAATCATGCGATGTCTTGTACCAAACCAGATATAGATTATACTCTTGCTGAAGTAAGCGGATATTAATCCAATCCTGAAGAAATATGGAGAGCAGTGAAGAACAAATAAGGATGTTCTTGGTTTATGGTAATGAAAGCCTCCTTTGGGAGGCGGTTACCAATTCTAGCTTCCAAGATGACATGGATGACAGAGTGTCTGATACGAGTTATAAGTTTACCCTCTTCTAATGTGTAGTATGTTGGAAAGAGTTCCAAGTAAGATACTGAGGTAATCGTGGCGCTGGATGCTAATTATGAATTAACGGAGGATACCACCTAAGAACTTGTTGGATAAAATTGTTCATTCATGAACTTGTTCCCATCATTTATCCAGACAAATTCTAAGACAAGTATCACTTAATTCGAGAGATAGCTGATCTCCGTGAGATTGATATAAAGAAAGATACGGTTAGAAATATTATAGAGGATCCACTCACTTAGGCTGTTTCTCAAATATGGTTTGTGAAACTGTTAGTAGAGAAGTTGGGTATGCGATACTGCAATAATTGGCCTTAAGTGCAAGCGGGAGATTGTTGGATATAGGTGCCCTCAAGGAAATTATCATAATTACAGGAATGCAATTACTGAATTCAAGGAGGACCTATACGGATAACAGTCTTACTTAAGATGATAGTACACTATTTAGTTTATTTTTATCTTTCATTTGTATACATTTTACTCTTTATCACGTATCTCTAATACATGATGATAAAGCTCAAAGGATCTTTGCTTGGCTACCAGGATTATGATAGAGATCATACTAGTAGGGCCTGGGTAGTCCATATGCACATCCTTAAATATCCCTAGTCGTAGGAGTATCGAGACAGGGCATCGGTATTTCAGAATAGACTAGTGTATACGTTTCTGGACCCTGATTGGGGCGATGGATGATCTCATAGTCATTGGTGTTTGACACCAAATATTGTATACATGTGCTTATTGGGTGAGTTACACTAGACAGACTCACCGAGAACTTCTAGATGGTATTATACCAATTGTCAGATAGCAGTTCTCTGGTGATGATAGTATAAGGTAGTCTCTCGACCTGAGATCTCCTTAGTGTCTTGTGTGTATTCCCACTATACTTTGATTACTACCCTACCACACTCTACTGAGTCATGCAAACAAATTTTAGTTGGGTATAGTCCCGAAGCAGATGGAGGCAGTGAGCGGTCGAAGGGATTCGTCTCTCCCGGTATAGGGAGTCGTTATCACACAGTATAGGACATGACTATAACCAGAAGTCTTTGGCCAAGGAAGTCGAGATAAACTGATAAGTGTTATCAGTTGTATCTCGGATGGTTATGAGTCCACTGTTGCATGACTTATCAGATTGTTGGGGGTTTGACAGTTTCCAACCCCGGACCCGGTATGTGATACTCTTTGACGAAGAGACCGGACTGTATGGTATTCATCGTTGATAGACATTTGTCGGGTCCGGATGAGCTTGCTCGTCGACCTATCTTTATCTTGCTCATACCTGGATAGCCGTTAAGTGCAGTTAGTACCGCTGATCAGCTTGTGGGTTAACCCGTGAAGGGATTGAATCTGAAAGTGTTTCAGATTTAATTTGATATTATCCTTTTTAACCTACTGCTAGCGTATTGACAGGTCTTTAGAGTCCCGCAACGAAAGTGCCTGCCCGGACGAAATGATGATGTGGTGTTCATATTGGATACGTACGGGTGTTCGATTAAATACGTGTAAGTGATACGCGTGATTTAATCGGATGGTTGGTATACTAGCTGGTTTATTTATAAGTCGGAATATTAAGTCTCGCGTTGTCTTAATAACCGTATATGTGATATGGTTTCTAATATTGTGTATTTGATACACATCCTCTCTTTCTCATGCATATGTATGTGATACATATATTCTTCTCTTTATATATATTATGTAAAATAATGAGAAAAGATAAGAAAAGAAAATATAAAAAGAAAAGATAAAAAAAGAAATGATAAGAAGCGAAGAGAAAAGAAAAGAAGAAAAGAAGAAAAGCAGCTTCTTATTTCTTCATATGTAATCTTTTTCTTTCTTAATCTTTAGTCTACCCTCTTCTCTTCTTTAATATTTATCTTTTTCTTCTTATTCCGAAGCATGACCTTCTCGAAATAAATACGTCGCGAGTCTCGTTACATGCCAACTCCCGTCTTTTGGGAAGTCGTGACGAGATTCGCGACGTATTTATTCCGAGAAGGTATTTTCTCAAAACAAATACGCTAGGCGTTTATAAGCAATATAAAATGTATAAGAATAGACAAGTGAAATAAAATCCAATAACGATATATTTACATTTAAAGAGTTTAGAACTGATTACAGGATATTAAAGTACAATACAAAAAGCCCTAAACATGAAATGTAATGGAAAAGTAAAGTGTGAAAAGAATGAGAGAGAACGAGGAAGGGGACTTACTCGCGTTTAGAACGTGAGAAACGACGAAATTTTATTGGGGCATTTCACTAAACACTGTCTTGGGAAAAATCGAAATATCGATGGCACGGAAATCCGGAGGTATGGAAATGACCGTTGTTTCGCCAATATATTTAACCTAATAAAAGAGTAAAGCTCTATTGAATTCAATGAGGCAGCGCCTCACGTGTTCTCCACGAGAGCGCCAACGCCAGAACCAATTTCATAAGATTAAGTCCTATGGTGGCGCCTCACGTGCTCCTTACGCAGGTGCCAATGTGCAAAGCACAAAAAGGTTCATTATATAAGAGTTAAATTCTTAGATGGCGCCGAACGTGCTCCTTACGCGGGCGCCAATATGCAAAACATAGAAATACCCATCTTAAGAATTAAATTCTTAAGTGGTGCCCACGTGCACAATACGTGAGCACCATCGCCTAGGTAGAATTTAATTCAATGATACTCTCTGTTAAACAGAGTCGTTGGATTAAAGATCCAACGGAGATGACAAATCATCAAGATATAGAATCAAATTCTATTAGGAGAAAATATCTCCCATATCTTTCTAAATAAGAAAGATACTCTCGGTTGGATCAAAAATCCAATTGTAGAATAAAATTCTATTCTGGAATATATTCCTTCAATCTTTCTAAATAAGAAAGATTGCTCTTTATAAAACAGAGAACCGCTGGACTAAAAAATCCAATGGTGATTAAAAATCACCATTTTACATAATAAATTATGTATAGGGAAAATATTTTCCCAATCTCGTTAAAAAAAACCAAAATCATATTTTGTAAAAAAACAGAAGTCCTTGGATCAAAAATCCGATGGTGGGTAAAATTCTCCAAATCAATTTTGAGTCCAATTAAATCAATTGGAATCTCTCAATGAGAGATTTTCTTAAAATCAATTAACAATCTGCCTTAACTATATAAAGGACTCGAGACTTCAAGTCTCAGGGTGGAAAAAGAAAAAAAAAGGAGGAGACACACATATGAGACAGATACGCACAGAGAGAAGAAGATAGAACGAATCCCCGAGAAGCTTCTGCAAAATACAGCGAGCTCTTGAGAGAACAGAGAATTTAATTCTCAAAGGAAGAATACTTTCCTCTTCAAAACCTAGGTAAAGAAAAGAGATCAAAATATCTCTATCACATCTAAGGGTTTAACCCTTCTCAAAGAACTTAGTTCTTTCTCTGGATCTAAGATCCACAAGGCAAATCTCCCACAAGTTGAGAATTTAATTCTCATCGAGAAGAGCTTGTTCTTGAGAATCAAAGATTCAGGGAAGAACAAATTCTAAACGGAGTCCGTGATTCTCCAGGAACTCAGTTCCTTCAAATCGAGAACTTAGTTCTTTAAAAGACTCAACCTAAAATCCTCAAGTATGGCGATTTTAGCGAGCGTTAATGGTCAAAGCGTCAGTGATAGAGGTTTAACCTCTCTGAAAATATCAACAGAGATTTAAAACTCTAAAAATGATAAAAGGAAAAAAGACTAGCGCCTTACGTGCTTCCCACATAGGCGCCCCTTATAACAGCGCCTAGCGTCTCACGTGAAAAGCACGTGAACACCTAAAACAGAAGGCCAGTGCCGCACGTGCTCATCATGTGGGCGCTGAAAAAAAGTCCATAGTACTCCACAAACAGCCAAAATGGCTGAGTGCCCAGCGCTCATTGGGCGGCGCCCATGACTGAATGCTTCACATGTCATGCGTGTGAGTGTCAGAGGTTAAATAAGTTCTCAGCACTTTAGCATAAAAGAAAGAGGCTGAACAAACAGAGCCCAAATAAGTGCCTAGCACTTTGGAATAAAAGAAAAGACTATGCAGGCCAAGCCCCCAAATTGGCTTGGTCTGTGAAGTTTCTCCTGCAGCTGAGCCCAAATGCTCTATTGGATCCGAGATAAAAATGATCCTTGAAATTCCGCTAAGTTGATCTTAGTCTCAAATTGGACTAATGTATTCTTAGTCAAAAACAAATTGAACCCTATATGCTCATATATATTTAAGTTTATCTTAATCTCAAACTAGATTAGCGGTCCATATATGAAACCAAGCCCAAATCTAAAATATATGGATTTGGACTAACCCGCACCCTACGGACGACAACATAAATTAGTCTCCGTATACAATCCACGGGCAACCAAAACCAAAACAAAACATACACACGACACGAAGTGAACTTCCGGAGCAGGAGAAAGTGGTTATCGCAATGCGGTAACGTAATTAACTGCAGCGGCTTGCGCCTGCAAGGAAGAGCGTCCCTAAAATCAAAAACCCATCATAAAACAAGGGGGAATTTGACGAAGTCCGCTACAACAGCCGCATCCATCCAAACCTCCAATATATGGTGCTATAAATCAACTTGGTATCTTCGGAGAGGTGGACAGATAAATCCAAATAGCATCTGCCCCCAAATTCAGGCAAGACGATCCATCCCTGGTTCGTCTCTGTTTTCGGCGGTAAACAGATTCTGGCACACCCGTTGGGAACTTTTCTTCTTTCCACTCCACACTTCGTGTGTCGTGTTTCGCTAACAAAATCGTGGTTCGCTATGGTTGCCCTTAGATTCGATGTACTAAGATTTGGTGTCTTGTTCCTGAGCAGAAGGAGAAGAAAATCGATGGCTTCCAACCGCACAACTTGCAACAACAACTCCTGCTCCGCCCCAACTGGAGGAGTGACCTATGGGCTCAACACGGCCTCCATCTTTTCGATGCCGGTGGGGAAAGTAACGCAAACCACTACTGGACTATCCTTCAGGACCATGTTCCCACCGGTGAGTGTCGGTGCCTCAGCGCCGCAGGAAGAAGCTCCCAAGAAGTCGGTCTTTGATCGACTGGCAACCACAACGGCCCCTCTCAACGGGCCATCCAAATCCGATGTCTCGGTCTTCGACAGGCTGAGCCGAAGCTCAGACGTCTCAGTCTTCAACAGACTGAGCAAGAACTAAAACTGGCCCGTAAAGAGGCTTGTGATATCTGAAGGGGCTGCCCCAAAACGGATAGCCCTCCTAATTCCTCCTGCAGGTGAAGTCGTCAAAGATTCTTCCTCTACCAGAAAGTTGTTCTTCGAAAGATTGGTCGATCATTCTCAAACTCTGCCAAGGACGTCAGTCTTCAACAGGCTGGCACCAACAACAGCCCCTCACCAAAGCCGGGGGCACAATGAAGCCGCTTCCAAAACTGAGGCGGTCCCGTTTGCAAGACACGCTCGACGTTGTCACTGGCGCCGAGTGAGAAAAGCTGGGGGTAACTCCCCCTCTGGACGTCCTCCACTAGCTCCAACGATGGAAGTTGACGCTGCTGTTCCAACCGGGAACATGTTTGATCTACTCAGGAGGGTACGCAAGAACTCTCCAACGGCGGTGCTAAAGAAATCGCCCATGCCTACAGAAACCACAGTGCAGGAAAAGACAGAGTGCCCCCATCAACGGTTCTCCTCGCAAATTCACAGGGTCTGGCGAAAAATCCAAGACTCCGTGATTGATCAAAACTACTCTCGTCGACCAAAAAAATTGAAGGCTTGACAATAGAAAGATTGTCCCTCCATTATACAACGAGGGACTTCTTCTTCACAGGTGCCTGTTACAACGGCTCCTTCAAGATCGACCTCCCACAAAAGGATGAGGCCGGAGAAAATCTCACCGCTGGCAGCAAATTCCAAAGGCGATGGACCCAAACACCTCAATGCTGGGGGCATGATTATGCATACGGTTTACATGGCTTCCGAAAAAGAAGAAAGCCGCGCTTCCGTAGGTCATCGACTGCAAACTCGGTCGCTGACAAAAGCTCAGGAGCAATAATAAAAGCTCCAGACGATGCTGACCAAAATGGCAGCACTCACCAGGCAGAAAGAAAGTCCGGACCCAACAGCCGAACAACGCCAAGAGTAGGAGACCAATACAGAGTTCCTGCGAAGGGTGCTTGAAAGAAAAGACAAGGAACCCGCAGAGCAGGCTGCTAACATAAAGCAGATGGCTCTCTTGTTCCTGGACATGGTTTGAATGATGATCCAGCCAGAACCCCCAGTTGAGGATCCGCCGATAATTCAAGGATGACAGAGGGGAAACACCAAACCCTCTTCCGGCTCTATCAACAGCCATGGAGGAAACGATCTCCAAGGCTGCTCTTGATGATTATATCGCTCAATAAATACAAGCTCATTAAGCAAATGAAGCGGCCGGCCAAACTGTCAGAACTGGGCGACCGTATCCAGGATGGTATGACCAAATCAAGTACTCGCTGGGATATACGATACCCAAGTGTACAAAGGGACAGGCAACCCACACCAGCACGTCGCGTAGTTCAGAGCTCTATGCGGCAACACTGGAGGAGGAGACAAACTGCTGCTTCGCCAGTTCGTTGGTAGCCTGTCGGAGACGGCCTTTGAATGGTACTTGGAGCTCCCAAATGACTCCGTAAAGACATTCACAGAGATGGAGCTGCTGTTCACACAGCGGTTCGCCAGCATGAGCGAGCGCACTCCAATCACGGCATTAATCAATACCATGGTGAAGCTAGGAGAAACCTGGGTCCAATATGCGATCTGGTGGCGGAACATATGGTCAAAGTGCGGACAACGCATCGAAGAATCCCTCGCCGTGGGCATGTTCATCGGGATCATAGATCCGCAAACGACTGTGTCCCAGTTCATGACGTTCTTCAAGCCGATGACCTTCCAGGCTTTGATTGATAAACTGGCCCAAATAGACCAGATGGGTCACGGACCTTCCTCCTCAAGTAAGGACCCTCGAAATGCCAAGGGTAAAGAGAAAGCGGCCTTCGTCGCCAACACTCAACAACAACCAAGCGACCCAAAACCGACGGTTCGCCAAAACAATGCATGTTTACGCTTATCCCTGGAAGAACGGCTAGGACACGCTTACTCGTTTCCCCGTGATAAGACGAGGGGACTATTTGAGTTGGTAATGCGTAACAAACTCATCATATTGCCAGACCCACGGCGTCCATCACAACCCGACGACACCAACAACCCCAACTACTGCTCCTATCATAGAATGGTGAGCCACCCAATTGATTGCTACGTCGTCAAGAACTGGGTTGAGGACCAGTATCAACAGGGGAAGTTCGCGCTGTCTGAGAACTGGAGGGTGAACCCACCACAGAAACACACTCCCAAAAAGGTGGATGTGCCAGGGGAATCATGCTCGCTCATGGAAGAAACTCCATGGGAAGTCGTTCTTTCAGTTAAAACCAAAAGAATGCTGAAAGATCTACAGGCATGTCCGGCAGTCAGGTGGAAAAGCACACTTGAACCTGAAATCATCGAAGAGATGCTGAAATCGCGTCCCATACTGAAAGTTGTTGACAAAGGAAAAATTCCTTAAGTCGAACCTTCGAAGTCTTCGAAGAAAAAGAAGAAGACTAAGAAGCCTGTGCAGCCTGCCGAGTATGACGACAAGCGCACAAACCTACAAAAGTACATTGACGCGTTGGAGAAGTACAACCAGAAGGCGCGGATATCGGTCACCCTCGAAGAGTTCCTCAAGCATATTCTTGAGAACGAAGATAGTGACAACGATGAGGAAAATGACTCATCAGAAGAAACCGAAAACTATATAGCAAGTTGCCACATGGTCTCCCATTCATCGTTAAATGGCAAACAAGTTCCCTCAGCGTCATAAAACAGCGCAAAGGAACTAGGAGCAGGATCGGCGCTAAAATCCTGGGAAATGCTAGAAGACCCGATCGATAGGTTGTTAAATGAAGCCTTTCGAAAAAGCAAAGTTGATCGAGAACGCGAAACAACTATATACGAAAGGCTAAGCGTCAGCGTTAGGATGAAGAAGCCACTGCAAGGATGAGTCGTAAAGTACTCCAACCAAACCGAAGCACACATGCCACAAATAAGAGCAGGATCAAGACAGAGAAGTGGTTCGCCAAGGCCATTTCAATGGGATGAAGCTGCCACCTCTCGTAGGAACACTCCCAGGGTCATATGCCTCGACGGAGAGGATTCACATCCAAACTACTCCCTATATCATCGGAGGATTACCCACTCCACCGAAGAATGCAGTGCCTTCAAGAAGTGGTGGCAATGATATGCTGCCCATCAAAAACACTTCAAGAGGATGAAGCGCGAAGCTCGTCGACAGCGAAAAAGTATGGCAAGTGCGCATGAGAAAACGACTGGTAACTGTCATATGGTTGATACCAGTTTGGAAAGGGAAAACCCCCAAGTTCCTACCTTCGGGAGCGATTCTGAGAATGAAATAACCCTCAGCCCTCTTTTCAAGGACTCCACCTCCGAAAAAGAAGAGGAGGAGAAGAACTGTGAGGAACATTCAGCTGCGTAACCGCACACATCCTGAGAAGAACCTCGGACATACAAACAAAGGTTCGAACAAAAGAGACAAAGGGAAAGAAAAAATCCCTGAAGAAATTACCCTTGATGATGGAGTTGTCAAAGAGCTCGCAGCCAGGGCCCCGCCTAGGAAAACAAGATGATTACAATGTCTTAGAACATCTGAGGAAAATACCCTCAGAGTTAAGCATATTAGATGCTCTCCTCTTGTCCAAAGAGGCACGAGAGTCTCTGATCAAGGCATTACAAGAGCCCAATCATTTCCAAGCTTTCTTCGCAGAAGAGAAGATGAAAGATAAGCTGGCAGAGGTTCACACAGCTGACATTACATTCAGCGATGAAGATCTCCTCCTCGGTACGTGCGAGCATAATCGTCCGTTATACGTCGCCGGGTACTGCTACGACATCAAAATAGGGAAAATCCTTGTCGACAACGGATCCTCCGTCAACTTTCTCAACGTGAAAGTGCTGAAGGAGATTTGTATGAACGTTGAGCACTTGGCCCGAGACAAAATTACAATCTCCGGGTTTGAGTCACTGTCGTCACGGACGCTTGGGTCTATAATACTGACGTTACGCTTCGGGTTGCTCGTCACTGACATCAAATTTCACGTCATTGACGCCAAGACTTGCTATAACGCTCTGCTCGGCAGGCCTTGTTTATATGAATACAATGTCATCCCCTCTACACAACATCAGTGTATGAAGTATATCAAAGACGGCTTGGAATACACCGTCACGGGGGAGCTAAACCCGTTCTCGGTAAATGAAGTCCGGAAATATGAAGACGCAAAGTACTTCCTACCAGATTTCGAAGATACGGAAAGGTTTCATAAGCCGAAGGATAAACAGAAGTCCGTTGCTACCATCCCGATCTTTGGGAGCGATTCCAAGGAAGATAAAGAAATAGTCTACTCAGAGCAACCCTGGAAAGAAAACAACAGGCCCGGACCATCGACCCTTATTCTAGTATTTGGCAGTGAGTCTGAGGACGAGGCCAACGCAGTGTTCTCCATCCGCCCGTCAGTGCAAACCCCCGACAAAGCATATCAGAGCCTGCAAATCACAAAGGTTCCGCCTCGGCATTACAAGGAACTTGATGAGCTCGATACATACAGCGTACATGAACTACATACTTTCTACTTACCTCCCAAGCAAAGAGGTGAAAAGACGATCCTCTTTTACCAATCTACAGAGACTAGAGTAGAGAAAAAAGTCTGGCACGGTGCTGATTTTTCACTCTATAGGCTTTAACCAATCCGTCTGCCAAGATACTACGCGGAAGGATTGAAAAGCGTGTTAAGATGCCAAGGTGTACCCCTCGAACAAAGAGTTCGGCAAGCCCGATTTTACAAAAAGATTTGGGATATCCCTGGGACCCAGCGAAAGATACACAACGGGAAGATAGAGACAACCGGGCTCTGATACGTTCAATCCAGGATACGGGAGTAGTTCTACAATTGCTGTGTCATAAACAGTGCCAGAGAAAAGGAAAATTCTCTTCGAAATGGCCGTGACGTTGAAACAGAGCGAAATCCCGCTCTAAGAACGTTAAGTCCGTCGCTCGAAGAACAAATAGACAAGCTAACAGAAGAGGCTTGTCAAAAGAGTCGAGACAACCACAACCGCGAAATGGCTATCTATGAAAAAGCCAGGACGCAACGCCTCAATCAGTAACCTGCGAAGAAAGAAGCATACAATGCCCTCCATCCCCAGCTCGTTGCATGTCCTCGCAAAAAAGAATAATCCCGAAATAAAGGAAAAAACGGGACAACGAGCGCAAACAGCGTTCGAAAACAACGAAGCGGATCCAAGAAGCCGTGCAATCGAGGAAAAGTTGATTGGAACCCGTCCTTTATAAAGAAGATAGGTCGGGAATACTCTTTTCCTCAAGACAAGACAAGGAAAATATTCAACTATGTCATGAAGCACCAAATGATAACACTCCCAGAGTCTCGGCACCCTGAACAAATAAACGAGGTCCATCACCCAGATTATTGCTTCTATCACCGAGCAATAGGTCATCCCCTTGAAGATTGCTTCACCTTCAAAGACTGGGTCGAAAACCAATATCAATAAGGCAGGTTCGCTTTATCCGACAGCTGGAGGGTAACCCCACTGCAAAAGCATGAGCCAAAGAGGACCTATACCATGAGAATAGGACCAGCTCATCATCAAGGATGGAAGCGAACCCGTACCTGCCATGTGATAACACTCTCAAAGGAGGGAGGGCACGAGACTATAGATGACCCCTTCAAGTGCTTCGCAAATAAAGATGAGGACGAGATGATCTCAGAGTTTCCACCAGCACCAAAAGAGCTGGAAGACGGGATACGTACTACGGCGGAAAATCTAAGGAAAATTGACTTAGGGACAGAAAACGATCCGAAGCCAACGTTCGTCAGTGAGCTGCTATCTAAAAAACAGGTAGCCACGTTAAAAGACATGCTCATGCAATATAAAGACTGCTTCGCATGGAACTATTCCGAAATGCCGGGTCTAGATCCAAAGGTAGCAGTATATAAACTGGCCATATCGCCGGACATAAAGCCAGTCAAACAGGCTCCAAGAAGAATGCGGCTCGAACTTGAGATGAGTATAAACGCCGAGGTCAAGAAACTAATCGACTCCGGTGTCATCCATGAAGTTCAATATCGTGACTGGATCACTAACGTCGTTCCGGTGATGAAGAAAATGGGCCGGTGCGCATTTGCGTGGACTTTCTGGACCTCAACAAAGCTTGCCTGAAGGATGACTTTCCAGTACCTGTTACCGAGCTGATGATTGATAACACGTCTACCCATGAGGTCTTCTCTTTCATGGATGGATCTTCAGGATACGACCAAATAAAAATGCATCCCGAAGACCAAAAACATACCGCCTTCCGGACTCCGCTGGGCATATTCTGCTACAAGGTGGTGATGCCTTTCGGTTTAAAGAACGCTGGCACTACTTAGCAGAGGACCATGATGAAGATCTTCGATGACCTCATCCATGAGATTGTCAAATGCTACATCGATGACCTGGTGATGAAGATCAAGTCTTACGAGGAACATTGGGAACATCTAGACGTAGTGTTCCAACGTCTTCGGAAGTATAATCTGAAGATGAATCCTCTGAAATGCGCGTTTGGAGTCTCCTCGGGCAAATTCCTAGGATTTATCATACGGCACCGGCGTATCGAAATCAATCCCTCAAATATCAAGGCGATTATGGAAATGCCCACGCCAAAACCCTCAAACAGTTGTGATCCCTTCAAGGAAAGCTCGCATATATCTGGCGGTTCATAGCCAAGCTCTCTGGAAAATGCCGTCCCTACAGTCATCTGATGAAGAAGGGGACCCCGTTCATCTGGGATCAAAAGTGCCAAAATGCACTAGACGAAATCAAGCAATATCTGCAAAATCCGCCGGTATTGACCGCTCCGGTTAAGGGAAAACCTCTCATCCTATATACAACTGTAGGGTTTTGGTTAGAACCATGTCTAGGGTTTGCAAGTATCAAGCATGCTACAACAAAAATTTTAGGGGTGCTAAGCAAAATAACCTATGAATCGAACTAGAAAGTTAGGGTAACATAAACGTGTAATCAAACATAACATAGAAGTGAACAAGGAATACCACCTTTGTAGACCGGTTCTTCACTTCAATAGCTCCGTGTAGTAGTCCATTCGCTCTAAGCATTAATCTCCCGGACTCAAGATAGGCTCCACCAAGCGAAATGGACAAGCATGCTTGAAGTCTTCGAGGCCGAAGATGATCTACGTCGAGGAGACTCAAGCATAAGCTAACTCTTCACTAATGAGGGATTAGTGAAGCAAACACCCTAAACTAAATGGCTAGTCTAGTAGAGGATGATGAAGTAGGAATTTTGCTCACTTTAGATTTGTTTTTCTCACAAGAATTCTTCACCTCCTAAAACTTAGAAAGCTTGAGGAGATGAAGAAGAAGATGAAGTGGAGAATGAACAAGTGAATGAATGAGGTTAGAATTACAACCATGGGTGAGTTAATATTATATATAAACTCATGTAGAGAATAAACCATGGCTAATGATAGTGGTTAGGTTTATAAATATCTTAAGTAAAACAAATTTGGTGGACTAAGTCAATGGTTGTCATAAGCTTCTCCAAGCTTCCAACCATGACTAATTTCCACATAAATTTGAATTACTAAAATAAATAAAACCTTAACATTATCATAGTTATGGTATAAGTCTCATACACCCAAGTTCCATATATAACCAAGCATGACACATTAATATATATCATATATATATTAAGTGTACACATATGAGAAAAAGAAATGATTAAGTGAGCTAATATTAGTTAATGTAAATTAATATATCAAATATAATTATACATTAAATTATTAAGTCAACACTAGATTTAATAATCCGGCTATATCACATATAACCGACTAATATCATATGAATCAATTTATCGAATCGACACTTGATCCGATAACCCGGCTATATACCATATAGCCGGACGATATCACATATCGCGAGAATAGAATGCGGTATCACATACGCCCATTAATCTTGGTCCCGCATATATCATATATGTGCTCCTACTTCATTTCGCATAAACCAAAAAACCTCTGTGTAGGACTCTAAAGACTCATCAATATGCCGGCAGTAGGTGATGATCATATCAAACACCCACAAGCCGCAAGCGGTCTGCTAAACGTAACGGTCATCCGGGTATTGAGTGATCAGAAGATCAACAAGCAAGCCTGCTCATACTCCTGCGAATCCAATCAGTAACACTACCGTACAGTCCGGTCTCTTCGTCAGATATGTCGCATATCACAGCCTGGGGGTGGTATAACGTCAGACCCCAATAGCCTAATAAATCATGCCGATGCAAGGTCCATAATGGTTCGAGAAACTACTGATAACACTTACCAGTAGATCTCAGCAACCCTGGCCAGGGATTTCCTGTTATGGACAATCGAGCATAGCGCAACATCATCCCCTAATACCGGGAGAGACGAATCCCCTCCTATCGCTCATTGCTTCCATGTGACTCGGGAATGTTCCCAAAAACCACCTGTTTGCATGACTCAGTATAGCCGTGGTAGGGTGAAAATCAAATCACAGTGGGAGAAACACAAGAATCTATGACGATCTCGGATCTACAGACTAACCTGTACCAATGTCACTAGAGAACTGCTATCTGACGATAGGTATAATACCATCTAGGAGTTCTCGGCGAGTCCGTCCAGTGTACCCAGTCTCCACTGAGCACCCGTATACCTTCTCTGATGTCAAACACTAATGGATGTGGGATCATCCATCGCCCATCATATAGGTCGAGAAGCGTATACGCTAGTCTACTCTAGAATATCGATGCCCTGTCTTGATATTCCCACGACTAGGAACATTTGAAGGATGTACTCACAGACTTCCCAGAACCCACTAGTATGATCTCTATCATAATCCTGGAAGTCAAGTACACATCCTAAGGACTTTATCAACATGTAACAGAGAGACAGTAAGTGTACATATTAAGATAAAAAGAAACCAGATAGCATACTATCATGTCGAGCAAGAAAGTCCTCCCTATGTATGTCCAAGCATCCACTATAATATACATTATATGTACAATAATGGCCTCTACGGAATACATATAACTAACAATCTCCCACTTGAACTAGGGCCATTTGTTGTAGTATCACATACCCAACGTCCCATAGAAGTCTCTCTAGGGAAAGGCATTTGTGAGTGGATCCGCCGTGTTATCCTTCGCGTCAATTCTCCTTGCCTTGATCCCTTGGAGATCATCCATCTCCTTGATCAGGTGATACTGTCCTCAGAATATGTCTGGATTGCTGATGAGATTGGCATTTCTAGGCCAAAGCCATAACTTTATTGTCGTCACAGTAACAGTTATTGGACGCTCAATGGTAGGAACCATGTTCATCAAATGAACAAGAATTATCCAGACATCCACTTTGGTAGTATCCTTGGTAGTGTTGTATCTAGCATTTATCGTCTAGTATGTCATGATATATAGCTTGGAACACTTCCAACATACCGTCTCTCCACTGAGGGTAAAGACAATGCCTGTGACTGACTTTCAGTCAACCTTATCACTCTGGAAGCTCGAACCAAGAACATTCTTTTAGTGCTTCTCAAGGACTTAAGAATGTCCTCCATAGCTGTCCAGTGATTCTCGCAAGATCCGATTGATTTCTGATCACTACTCCTAGTGAGTGAGCTACATGTGGTCTGGTACATAACATTGCATACATGATAGAGCCTAGTGCCGAAGCATAGGGTATCCCTTATACGCGAGCTCTCTCCAAATCAGTCTTGGGAGACATCCTTTTGGAGAGAGTGATTCCTGAGTAAGTGGACGAACCACCATGCTTAGAATCTTTCGTACTAAACCCCTTTAGAATGGTGTTAATGTACCTGGATTTGGGACACTCCTAACATCCACTTAGATCTATCACCATAGATCATAAACAACAAGATGTAGTAGGTATCATCAAGATCTTCTATGGAGAATCCCCATGATAAGAGGAGCTTGACCGACTGTAGCATAGGAAACCATTTCCTATCAAGAGTATGTTATCTACGTACAATACATGTAAGACAACCTCACTCTCTACAACCTTCTTGTATGTACAAGGTTTATCTACCATTTTGATGAAGTCAAACTCTTTGACTGCCACATCAAAATAGATGTTCCAACTCCATGATACTTGCTTTAATCCTGATGGACTTAAGCATAGCTTTGAAAGTCTCAACTTTTCCATTTACACCAAGAATCTTCTCAAGATCCACTTGCTCTCGATGGGTTTTACCCTTTTAGGTGCAACATTCAAAGTCATACTTTGTTGGTGTACATGGATTCCATCTTTGATCGCATAGCATCCAGCCATTTCACAGAGTCCCTACTCGTGATAGCCTGCCCGAACCTGGTTGGGTCATCATCTACCATGATGCAATCCTCGCTCCCACTGTCACCGAGAAGACCGTAGTATCTCTCAAGTAGATGAGGAACCCTACCAGATTCGCGAAGAGGCTGAGGTTCGTTGGAGACTATTGAATTCTTTGGTTTTACCAAATCATCAGCTGTTAGTTTGTCCAGCTGGAACTTCTTCCAGTTCTACCTCATGACCATAAATTTCTTCACAAGAAATTCCTTTTCTAAAAAGGTGGTATGCTGAGAAACAAAACACCTTTTGTCCCTCAGCGTAGCAGAAGATATACCCTCGCAAATGTTTGGGGCTGTAGGTGCGCAAAAGGCCTGTGCCTAGTTTGTGGTGCGTCCAATCACAGAATTGAGACCTGTCCATATAGATACAACTCAGCTCACACACACACCAACTACCACAGCGGCCAGCTATCCAGGCTCCTGCAACTCGTCCTGTACTCCCAGCACCACCTCCACGTGGATTTCCAGCACAGCCAAATCGCCAATTCCATCAGGCACCAAGGAACATGCCTTGAAGACAGAGGAATGTGCTTCCAGCTAGGAGGAACGTACCACGGCGACAGGCTTATACCTTAGCAGACGTAGAAGCCGAGACAGTTGGCCAAGGTAACACTAGTAAGTCTCTTTCATATTTTTAAAACCCTTGCACCACCTTGTTATTTTTCATGCACTATCAGTACTTCAGTCACTAAACTTTCTTTGAATCTGTTACACTTTCCTTTTACAAATTTCGAGGACAAAATTTTTATAAGGAAGGTAGAATGTAACAACCCTAAACTTTCTGTACAACTTTCTGTACAATTTTTCAAAAAATACAGAAAGGGGTATTTTTGCCTGAGCACAAGTTATAAATTTGTTTTGCTTTTTAATAGCAAGAAGGAGCTTATAGCTCATTGGTAAGAGCATGCATTGCTGAACCAAAGCACCAGAGTTCAAATCCTAGCATCCACATTATTTTTAATATTGTTTTCTTTTAAATTTTTAGAAGTCCAAGGGTCTACACGTGCATAATTTGTAAAAAACCCACTTCACACTAAAAACAAACTGTCCCAGGGAGTAGACCAACCGATGACGGACTCAGGGGACCCCCAACCCGGCCTGACTCGGCCGGATCGGGCCGGCGACGGCGGCGACTCGGCCGGCGGCGGCGTCCGAGTCGGCTCCGATGCGGAGTCGTCCAACATGAAAGTTGTGCCTTTTCAACTCCCTATCACTCCTGCATACTTTAATTTCTTGTATCGGTTCAAGAACTCTTAAAAACTTCATTACACCATTTTTAATGCATTTTTAATATAAATTTCAATACATCCTTTCACCTACCATAACCCTAGTTTTACCCTATAAATACCACCCCTAAACACACCCTCCTCGCTCCAAATTTCTGTCCAAAACTCAAGAAAATTCCTGGAACATTTGTGTGTATTTGGAGTTAGCAAAGGGCGAAGCTCCGGCGAAATTCCGACGACGACCCTAGGAGCTCCCGGCGACGAAACGACGCACCGGCGAATCCTACTTCCTCCTCTCCCTCTTCTCTAACCTAACAATAAGTAAGTCCCTTCTCCTTCTTCACCTTGCTATTCTAAAAACACGTATTTCTAAAACCCGACGGAATCGGAGTTAATCCGATTTCCGATTCGGTTCTTCCTAAAAATCCAACCTTTTCTTAAATAAAAATATACCAAACTCTTACATGTTGACTATTAATCATTAACAAACATGTTGAGCAAGTTTCATGGCAATATATTTCATTTTGTATCTTTTACCGCTCTTTTTCACTAAAATACCATGTAGTTTACTTTCTACTTTAAAACATCATAATTCTTGCTATACCTTTAATTAGATCACGAGGTAATGACCTATATCCTCACAACACTTATATGCAATATAGCACAATACCTTTCGGGAACATAGAATACGTGAAAACGAAACTTTACATATAAATGCCACTAACTATTAAAACCGTTTTCTACAAGATTACGTATTTTTTATAAATCTTTGCAAAGCGCCACTACAACCTATTTTGGGGAACCTGATCGGGATAGTGCGGATTATCGCACTTCCTCGGGCTTAGTATTGCGAGATGCAGACCTCCGCAAGGAGCATTCGGTCTTGAGAGATTTAAGATACGAATATCTTAAGAAAATGAGATTTCTAGAAAATAATAAAATAAAATTATTATATATATATATATATATATGTATGATCAAAATATCTAATTTTGATATATTATAAATATTCCAATTTTTCTAAATTATAAGAATCACTTTACATGAAAATAGCATGAAATTCCATACAAGTCCTACACTTTATAATTAAATACCATGTATTATGAAAAATAGGTTTATTCACTAGAAATGTCACAAATATAAAATCTACAGCTATGAAAACTCTAAAGACGATAAATAAATACTTGAGGTGTATTTTGTAAATTATACAAAATTATTTTTACATAAAACCCCCTCAAGTTCTATAAATTACTCTAAGGACCCTAGTAAATATAGTTTTAAGCGGGACCAATCTCTTGAGCCTCAGAGAGCCGGAGAAGTGGGTGCTTTCCTATTTAAGATAGACAACTTAACAACGGTGTTATCAACACGGTAATCGTCTTTGAAAAAGACACAAATCCTGCCGCCCATGTGCAGCGGTTACCGATAACATCAAAACCTAATTCAGGACTTCAATTTTTTTTCTAATTGTTCTGACTCAGACCGAGTCTCATTATAATAATCTGACTTGAATATGATTCAAGTACAAACTACAATTCAATATGAATCCATGAATCCATATATTCAATCTAATCTGTATTGACTGAACCGAACCATGGATATACTTTTATTTACATGATTCTCCAGTTACATCCATGATTCTACAATTACATCCATTTACTGATATCATGGTTTCGGCAAGTCATCCAATTATACAATCTATATTACAAGGCATTACAAGTTGCAATACAATACAAACAATACAACCAAGACATCGCGGGGTTTAAGGGGTAGATTGGTACGGAAGGTGTTAGAAGTGGCACGAGACTGCAACCATAAGACACTTAATCTGTATTCCTTTGATGTTGTACCGTGACATAAACGGTTCCTTGAGTTCATGATACCCTAGTCTCCGGGGCAAGTGAGACTCCTCTCGTATACACTGGTATCCTTCTGTACCAAGCTACAAATAATAGCGTTAACACTAAATACAACATTATAACAATATAATAAAACTTTAAAAGTTACTCTCTCTCTGTCTATTCTATTTCTCTCTTATCTTTGGGACTTACCGAGCGATTTGTTCGCTGACGACATTCTCTTTCTTTCTTCTTTGAATGTCATCAGGTGTTTCGGACCTTCCAGAGATCGAGCCTAGCACTGAAGACTTGAACCAGTTTATTGAAGATCCTGAGCTGTAGATACACTTGTACACATTTCATTTCAGTACTTTCCATTTCTGTTATGCCATTGTTTAGGCATTGCTTTCATTCAGATATATTTACTTATCCATGCATTGTACAAAAGAATGTGAATAAATAAAGTTGATGTTTCATTACATTTGTCTCTTGTGTATATTTCTTCATATTGCTTAGATACGCTTAGCGTGTTTGCTTCAGAGTAAACACGTAGCGGCCTCATCGCGTCTTCTGCTCGTATACCGGGAAGCGGGGCGTGACAATATCTCATATAGAGTAGTAGGCAGTTATTTGGATGGAACCCCATTCAATAGGTATGCAACTTCTCAAGTGCATAACTCCAAAAGAAAACTGGCAATTCAGCAATACTCATCATAGAGTACGCCATGTCTCATACGGTACGATACCTCCGTCCCGATACACCGTTGTGCTGTGGTGTATTCGAAGGAGTAAGCTGAGAGAGAATCCCATTCTCTGTTTAGAATATCCAGGAACTCTATGCCCAAGTATTTGCCTCCTCGATCTTATCTAAGGACTTTAATAATTCTATCCGTCTGGTTCTTAACTTCAAACTTATATTCCTTGAATTTCTCAAAAGTTTCAGATTCGTGTTTCAATAGGAACACATGTCTGAATCTTGAGAGATCGTCGATGAATGTAATGAACTACAAAGAACCAACCTTAGAATTTATAGACATAGGACCGTATACATCACCATGTATCCGTCCCAAGAGTTCAGTAACTCTTTATTTGTTTCCAGTAAACGGAGTATTGGTCACTTTACCTTTGTGCCAAGACTGGCAAATATCATAAGATAAAAATTCGAATAGATTCTCATATTCATCCTTAAGTAACTTAGCTGGTCATGTCGCATTGATATGACCTAGTCTATAATGTCGCAAGAAGGATTCGTTCATTTCTGAACTAGTCCTCTTGTGTGTGTTCTACATACTTTGAACTGTGGTTTGATTTAGAACGTATATGCCATTTCATAACGTGCCTGATCCAATCAACTCTTGATTCAGGAAAATGTTCATAACATTATCCTCTAATACAGAATTATATCCCAGAATGGAAGTGGTAAAATATCACGATGGATTTTGTGACTGCACTTCCTCGCAGCACAAAGGGTAACGATGCGGTATGGGTTATTGTGGATCGACTCACAAAGTCGGCTCACTTCATCCCATTTTTAGTTGGCCAATCTACTGAGACATTAGCAAAGAAGTACATGGAGGTAAGAATCTAAGTAAGATTTTAAACTCTTCAAATATGTACTATCTCTGATACCCATGAACTCATGTAAGAAATTGTAAGACTTCATGAAGTACCGGTTTGCATTGTCTCCGATCGTGACACCAGGTTCCGATCACAATTTTGGCAAAATCTGCAGCCGAGCTTGGGAACAAGTCTGAACTTCAGCATGGCTTATCATCCACAAACTGATGGTCAGTTTGAATGAACTATTCAGATCTTGGAAGATATGCTCAGAGCGTGTATGCTAGACTTCGGGGGATCGTGGGAAAATCACCTGCATCTTGTGGAGTTTTCATACAACAACAGCTACCAAGCAAGCATCAGAATGGCACCTTTTGCAGCAATATATGGAAGGAAGTGTCGATCGCTATTAAGTTGGGACGAAATCGGAGATAGAGAACTCTTAGGACCTGAGATGATAGTAGCAACTGCGACGTAGTTCGTACTATCAGGGAAAGAATACGCATAGCCCAAGATCGACAAAAGCACTAGGCTGATGCAAAGCGCCGTCATTTGGAGTTCCGTCCGGGAGATCACGTATTTCTGAAGATATTTCCGAACCGCAGAGTGATTCGTTTTGGAAGACGGGATAAGCTAAGTCTAAGGTACATTGAACCTTTCAACATACTCGAATGAGTCGGTGCAGTGGCTTATCGCTTGGTTCTTCTACCTTCATTGGAAGGAGTGCACAATGTGTTTCACATGTCCTAACTCAGAAGGTATGTGAGTGACCCCAACCATGTTCTTGATCATTCCGAGCTCACTGTACAGCCAGATTTATCTTGTGAGCAACAACCTGTTGAGATCCTGGATAAAAAAGTGAAGTCACTTCGGAACAAGGAAGTCAACTTGGTTCGAGTGATGTGGAGGAAAGAAACTCCAACAGAATCGGCATTGGAAAGGGAGGATGAGATGCGTGCAAGATATCTTCACTTATTTGTAAACTAGTGCTTAAAATAAACTGTAAATTTCGAGAACGAAATTTTTGTAAGGAGGGTAGACTGTAATAACTCCAATTTCTATGTACATAAAATTCATTTAAATTTAATGTGCAATTGGGGTATTTACAATTCCTGTGAATGCTATAAGTATTTGTTTTGATTTAGAACAGCAATAAAGCACTTATAGCACATTGGTAAAATCTTGCACTGCTGTGACGTAGCACCAGAGTTCAAATCCCATCAGCCACATTATCTTTTTATTTAATTTTCTTTTAACCTTTTAGAAGTCCAAGAGTTTGCACGAGCACTGCACGTAAACTGAAGGGTCAACCTTAAAACAAACAGGTGCAAATTAGTATTCAGACCGACTTGGACACGTGGTGAGAATCCGAGCCCCCACCTCTATGATCCGACCGATAAGAATTCACCACCGGCCGGCGTCGCCGGTTCTGTTGAGCCCAAACCCCATTTTTTTGTAAACCCTAGACCCTTGGACTCCCCCCTTAACTCCAGTATTGCTTATTTACTCTGCACATTTACAGAGAATAATAAAACCCTTCAAATTCTATTTTAATGCAAAATTTAATGCATTATTCATCACCCCCTAAACCCTAAATTGTCCTATAAATACCCACTTCATCTTACACCCCTCTCACTCAGAATTCTCTTGCAAAAACTATACCAAAATCCCAAGTCTTTTAGTGTACAAGTGGAGTTAGTGAAGGGCGAAGCTCCGACGAACTTCCGAGGAGATTCCGGCGATGAATCGACGCCCCGAAGCCTTCTTTAGGACCCTCTCTCTCCTCTAGTCCAACAAACCAGTATGTCCCATTTCCCCTCTCATCTTTTTCTTTAAAGAGTTTCATTTCTAAAAACCCGACGGAAGCGGAGTTAGTCCGACTTCCGATTCGGTTTTCTTTAAAAACTACACTTTTCTTAAATAAGATAAAACCATATTCTCATATGTTGATTAATAAACATTAAAAAACTCAATAAAACAAGTTTCACATCAAAATAATCATTTTTGTGACAATTATAGCATTTTTACATAAAAATACCACAAACTATTCATTTCGACATTATAACCTTTATTCCTTGCTATACCTATAGATAGTTCACGAGGTAATGACCTACCTCGTCACAACACACATCTCTATCATAGCACGATAAATTTTAGGACAATAGAATACGGGAAATACGACTTTACAAATAAATTCCCTAAATTTATAAAACCGTTTTCTATACGAAAGTGTATTAATCATTTCCATGCAATTGCGCTTTTATAACCCATTTTGGTGACCCCGTTCCTGATGGTGCGGATTATCGAATATCCTCGGGCTTAGTAGAGCGAGATGCAGACCTCCGCAAGGAGCATTCGATCTCGATGGAAATTTTTATACATTTTTTCTTTAGAAAAATGAGATTTCTACAAGAAAATAAATAAATTATTTTCATTAAATATATATATCTATTATCAAAATATCTATTTCAATTATATAAATATTCAAAACTTTCTAAATCAAAGGAATCATTATTAAATGAAAATACCATCCAAATACAACACTTACAATAATTCAAGAAAATACCATATACTATGAAAACTAGGTTCTATTTATTAGAAATTGCATAATTGTAAAATACACATCTATGAAAACTCTAAAGATGATAATTAAATACTTAAGGTGTATTTTGAAATTATGCCAAAACTATTTTTTACATAAAACCCCCTCAAGTTATATTAAATTACAATAAGGGCCCTAGTAAACATAGGTTTAAGCGGGACCGGTCTCTTGAGCCTCAGGGAGCCAGAGATATGGGTGCTTGCCTATTTAAGGTAGACAATCAAACAAACGGTGTTATCAACACGGTAATTGTCTTGGAAAAAGACACAAATCCTGCCATCCATGTGCAGCAGTTACCGATAACATCAAAATCTAATTCAGGACTTCAGTTTCTTTTCTAATTGTCTGACTCAGACTGAGTCTAAATATCATCAATCTGACTTGAATGTGATTCAAGTATAAAACCATAATTCAATATGAATCCATATACTCAATCTATTCAATCTATACAACTTGACCGAACCGAACCATGGATATACTCCATTTACATGTTCATCCATTATATCCGTTCCATTACTGATATCATGGTCTCGAAAAGTCATCCATCTATACAATTTATAATACAAGATAATACAATATAAACAATACAATCAAGACATCGCGGGGTTTATAAGGGGTAGATTGGTACGGAAGGTGTTAAAAGTGGCATGAGACTATAACCATAAGACACCAAACCTGAATCTCCATTGTCGTTGTACCATGGCTGAATGGTTCCTTGTACTCCGTATACCTTAGTCTCCGGGATAGTGGGACTTCTCTCGTATACACTGGCATTTTCTGTACCAAGCTACAAACAACAGCGTTAACAATATAATACAACTTTAAAAGTTACATTCTCCTTCTGTCTATTCTGTCTCTTCTTACTTTGGGACTTACCGAGCGATTGTTCACCGACGACACTCATTTTCTTATTTTTTTTGGAATGTTGTCAGGTGAATCGGACCGTCTGGAGACAGAGCCCACCAGTGAGGATTTGGATCAGCTAGCCTTTGACCTGGAGCTCTAGTTTACTTATACATTTCATTTTCACTTCTGTTATGCCATTGTTTAGGCATTGCTTTCAGTACATGTATTTTCATTTCAGTTGTATTGTAAGAAGAATTTCAATAAATGAAGTTGTTATTCATTACATCTTGTCTCTTATGTATATTTTATTTTATATTGCTTAGATACGCTTAGCGTGTTTACTTCTGAGTAGATACGTCGCGTGACCCGTCGCGTCCTCTGCCCGTACACTGGGAAGCGGAGCGTGACAGTTTTGTTGGTGGCCCATGCAGGTCTGCACTATATGAACATGTAGGTCAGTTCTGCGTGGACAACCTAAGCAATATAACACAAGAACCAACAACTGAAAACATTCTTTACAATTCATATTCCTTGAATCTCCCAATTTCATATATTTTGAATCTGTCCTAACCCAAATTTTTCTTTCAAGGTTATGGATTCCCCAAACAACACCAGCACCAAATTCAACAACACTCCACCACCCCTACCAATTGCACCGGCCGTAGCTGCTCCGATCAACGAGCAGATGGTCTTTTTTGAGGTGATCCGCAGCCTCCTGGTGGGACAGCAGCAGCAGACTGCTATCTTGATGAATCGTCCCGAGGCAGAAGCACCTGGGGTGAAGCAATTCAGGGTCTTGCACCCTAAGGAGTTCTCAGGAAAAGAGAGCCCCTTAGAAGCTGAGGAATGGGCTTAGAGTATTGAAGATGACCTGGCAGCAGCACAAGTGTCAGAGATCGCTTGGGTACGAGTTGCAAAGCTGCAGCTCACAGACAATGTACGGGTCTGGTGGAAGACGGAAGAAATCCGTCTCACCCAGTCGATCGAATAGAGGACTTTCCGCTATATGTTCGACGCAAAGTACTTCCCCGAGACTACCATATTCGATATGGAACAGCAGTTCATCCACCTACAACAGGGTTTAATGTGGACCAAATCAGTGGATGAGTACGATGCTGAGTTTACCATGCTCAGTCGGTAAGATACGTCTCAATATTACGATTTTAAAATATCACATAATACACAGCTAACACAACACCTTAACAGATTCGTGGCACACCTAATACCGACGGATGAGATCAAAGCCCGACGATTCCAACAAGGGTTAGATCCAGAGATCCAGGCTGCATTAGCCACAGGAGATTTCCCGACTCATGAATTGGCTCTAAAAGCGGCCCATCGATATAAGGCAGTGGTAAAGATGAGGGGCAGACCTTAGTCTGCCGGGATAAGGTGTCCTACCAACCAGATGGCAGGAGGAGCCTCTTCAAGGTCACCTTTTGTGCCAAGGAGACCGAGAGTACCAAACAACCGGCCTAGCCTAGCCTTTTGCACCTATTTCAGGAGGGATGGGCATCTGATGAAAGACTGTCGGCGAGAAAATCGCCTTTGCTTAGTCTGCGGCTCAGCTACTCATGATATTGGGTCTTGTACTCGTAAACACAACCCATATGTTGCACCCATGCCAACGATCACTTACCGGCAGCGCCCAGCCATCCAGGTAGCTGCTCCGAGACTTGCACTACCTGCTCCACCTCCTCATGGACTGACTGCGCCTCCTCCTCGTCAGTTCCATCAAGCTCAAAGGAACCTACCTCAAGAACCAAGGAATGGACAGAGGAATGCTCCTCCAGTAAGGAGGAATGTGCCGAGGCAACAGGTTTCCACAATGACTGTGGAAGAGGCTGAAGCCACCGGCCAAGTCATCACTGGTAACATCTCCTTTTCAAATTCTCTTTCAGTTCATAGGCAACCTATGTATCTTTTCCTTATACCTAAAATATATCCCACATATACTTAGGTACAATCTTAGTAGCCTCACTTCCTGCACTTTCACTATTCCATACTAGAGAATCTCATTACTTTATGTCGCAACGGTTCGTCCGAACTCATGTGATTCCAGTCACACCGCTTGTATCTAGCTGGAATGTCAGTTCAGAGAACGTCGTTCTAAAGGAAACAATGGGATACAACCTGTGTCCAGTGGTCGTCTGCACCAGAGAATTCTATGCTGATTTCAAGGTGCTGGACATACCGAACTTCGATGTGGTTCTAGGTATAGATTGGCTCGGATCATTCTATGCTACCATTGACTGTCATCAAAGGAGGGTAGTATTTGAAATTCTAGACCATCCGGTCTTCTATTTCAAAAGTGGAGACCGCACCTTGGAACCGGGTACATACAAGGCGAAACCGAAGAAGGTAGTGATTGCGGAAATTCAAGCGGAAGAAGGATCGAAGCCAGAAGTAGTTCGAGAGTTCGACGATGTGTTTCCTGATGATATATCAGGTTTGCCTCCTGATCGAGCTTTTGAATTCAGCATTAATTTAGTACCAGGAGTACAACCGGTGATCAAAGCATCGTATCGAATAAGTCCGGAAGGTTTAAAGGAGGTCCGAACTCAGTTGGACGAATTATTGGCGAAAAGATGGATTCGTCCCAGCACTTTAAGTTGGGGATCACCAGTTCTACTTGTGAAGAAGAAGGAAGGTTCATACAAAATGTGCATTGATTAAAGAGCCTTGAACGAAGTAATGATAAAGAACAAGTATCCACTACCGCGCATCGACGATCTATTCGATCAGCTAAGTGGATCTTGTGTTTTCTCCAAGTTAGATCTTTGTTCGGGTTATCATCAGGTGATGGTCAAGGAATCCAATATCCATAAAACAGCATTCAGAACTCACTATGGTCATTACGAATTTCTAGTGATGCCATTTGGAGTGACCAACGCACCAGCAATATTCATGAACCTAATGAATCTAGTTTTTCAGGAGTACTTAGACATGTTTGTTGTCATCTTCATCGACGACATCCTAGTGTATTCCAAGAGTTGGAAGGAACACGCCGAACACCTACGAATTGTCCTGGAAACCCTACGACAACATCAACTCTATGCCAAGTATAGCAAATGCGAATTTTGGCTAAATCAAGTAGGTTTTCTCGGACATATTATATCGGGCGAAGGAATTTCTGTGGATCCAGCGAAAGTTTCAACAGTAAGCGAATGGCCGACACCGAAGTTAGTGAAGGACATTCCAAGATTCTTGGGTCTAGCAGGATATTACAGAAGATTCATTGAAGGATTTTCCAAGATTACAACACCTCTGACCAAGCTCACACGTAAAGATGAAGAATTCATGTGGTCAGAAGCATACGAACAAGCTTTCGTAGAATTCAAGTCAAGATTGACATCAGCTCCTATTCTCGTTATACCGGACCAATCTGGGGGTTTCGAAATGCATTGTGATGCATCTGGTAAGGGATTATGATGTGTTCTACATCAGCATGGTAAGGTTGTGGCTTATGCTTCAAGACAACTAAAAATTCATGAGCGCAATTACCCGACACATGATTTGGAGTTGGCGACCGTATTCTTTGTTCTTAAGATTTGGCGCCATTATCTTCTTGGTGAATGAGTGAACATATACACAGATCATAAGAGTCTGAAATATGTGTTTACTCAGAAGGAGCTTAATATGCGGCAGAGACGATGGTTAGAACTAATGGCGGACTTCAACATTAACCTCCAATATCACCCAGGGAAGGTAAATGTAGTACCTGATGCCCTTAGTCGCTAACCATTAGTAATGAATCTCACCGCTCGGTGAAGCTTCAACAAGACTTGCATCAGATGGAGATTGAAATGGTCATGCCAGGTAACGCTTCAAGTTTGATGAACTTACATGTTCAATCTACCATTGTCAATCAGATCAAAGCAGCTCAGGCAAGTGATGCTAAGTTGCAAAAGATCAGAGAACAAGTAGAGAATGGACTCAGAACAGACTTCATCATCATTTCTGTTATTCCATTGTTTAGGCATTGCTTTCAGTACATGTATTTTCATTTCAGTTGTATTGTAAAAAGAATGTCAATAAATAAAGTTGATGTTCATTTACATCTTGTCTCTTGTGTATATTTTATTTTATATTGCTTAGATACGCTTAGCGTGTTTACTTCTGAGTAGATACGTCGCGTGACTCGTCGCGTCCTCTTCCCGTACACTGGGAAGCGGGGCGTGACAGTACGCATAGATCGCGGGATATAGCCCATTCTTCAGTAGCAGCGACTTCTTGGCCGACAGAATGTATCGGGTCCACTGCAGATAGCCAGCCGGATGACGGGGAGTCATTCCTATCATGTAAACCTGCCCCCAAAGACGCGATTCTTCTTAGCATATGCGGCGCCCTAAAATGTCTAGAGTCATCGGCGGATGCACTGGTATTGATGCCATGGAAGGTTGAAAACGACCTTCCGAGGTTCAGTTGATCTCTTTTATTGCGTAAGCGACCTGCGGAGGGTCAGCGTAATGGATCGACGGGATCGGCTCTGACGGCGCTACGCAAGTAAAGCTGCGCCGACCCAGATAATGTGACTGTACCATGACCCCCACAGATGAAGAGACTTCTCTTTGGATCATAATCTTGAATGAGTGCAAAGACTTCCCGATCGGTAGGCGCATCGGCGAAAGCACTCTCCGAGCGAACGTAGGGGAAGAAGGAATCGGAAACCATAGCACCTGAAAAGAAAAACCCGTAGAGGGTTAGTTATCGACGCAATGAAATAAACTACAATTAAAGGCCTTAGCATTGTCAGTACATCCAAATTTGTACTACATTTTGGTATATTAAAGTCACCACAGTCAAAAAAAGGGACAACGGGCTCCACAAAATCATGGTAACACCCCCATCAATAATGAGGAAGGCACTCATTATAAAAATCCAAAAGGATTATCATTTAATAAGAAATCTCATTGAACTGTGGAGTTAAACTCCCTCGAAAACTGTGTTCTACAACAGATTTCAAACCTGTAAAAAGAATCCCAAAAAAGAAAATAAGAAAGGGAATAAAATTCCCAAATGAATTTCTTAAAAAGAAAATTTCTCAGAGCTAAACTTTGTAGAACAACCTGGAATTAAATTCCTCTAATAATGAGATAAAATCCCAGAAATCCACTCGAGGAATGGAATTAAATTCCGAACAATCCTTCAAAGATCAAAGTCAGTAATAGGGTAAAACTCTAAGATCTCTAAGACCTATGGTCTACCCAAACAAAAGTTTTTAGATCTCTAAGAGATCATTCCAAGAGAAGAGAAAAGCTCTGCTAATGGGTTAAAAACCCAAAACAAGAATAGATTCTTTTAAGAGTTTCTTACCAAATTTTTGACAGAGTTTAACTCTGAGAGAGTATCTTTGAACAGAGATCTAAGCTCTTAAAAGAGAATTAAATTCTCAAGAAAGAAGAAGCAAGAGGATGATGAAATGACAGTCATCTCAAGGGCCAAAGGCCCTATTTATAGGACATGAAGGGACGGTCCAACTCCCCAGGAGATAACGGTGGAAAAGGTCACACCGTTGCACCCACGTGTAAGCCACGTGAGGACAACGGTAGGGGGCATTTGTTTCCCCAATATATTTAACCAAATAAAAGAGCAAAGCTCTGTTGAATTTAATGAGGCAGCGCCTCACGTGCTCTCCATGAGGGCGCCGGTGCCAGAGCCAATTTCATATGATTAAGTCTTATGGTGGCACCTCACGTGCTCCTCAGGCGGGCGCCAATGTGCAAAGCACAGAAAGGTTCATTATATAAGAGTTAAACTCTTAGATGGCGCCGCATGTGCTCCTCACGCGGGTGCCAATGTGCAAAACATAGAAATAACCATTTTCAGAATTAAATTCTTAAGTGGCGCCTACGTGCACAACACATGAGCGGCAGCGCCCAAATAGAATTAAATTCTATGACACTCTCTGTTAAACAGAGCCGTTGGATCAAAGATCCAATGGAAATGATAAATCATCAAGATATAGAATCAAATTCTATTTGGAGAAAATATCTCTCATATCTTTCTAAATAAGAAAGATACCCTTGTTGGATCAAAAATCCAATTGTAGAATAAAATTCTATTCTGGAATATACTCTCTCAATCTTTCTAAATAAGAAAGATCGCTCTCTGTAAAACAGAGAACTGCTAGATTAAAAAATCCAATGGTGATTAAAATCACCGTTTTACAGAATAAATTATGTATAGGGAAAATATTTCCCCAATTTCGTTAAAAAAACCAAAATCATATTCTGTAAAAAATAGAAGTCCTTGGATCAAAGATCAATGGTGGTAAAATTTCCCAAATCAATTTTAAGTCCAATTAAATCAATTAGAATCTTTCAATGAGAAATTTTCTCAAAACCAATTAACAATATGCCTTCACTATATAAAGGACTTAAGACTTCAAGTCTCAGAGAGGAAAAAGAAGAAAAAAGGAGGAGACACACAAAAGAGACAGATACGCACAGAGAGGAGTTAGAACGAACCCTCGAGAAGCTTCTGCAAAATACAGCGAGCTCTTGAGAGAACATAGAATTTAATTCTCAAAGAAAGAATACTTTCCTCTTCAAAACCCTAGATAAAGAAAAGAGATCGAAATATCTCTATCACATCTAAGGGTTTAACCCTTCTCAAAGAACTTGATTCTTTCTCTTGATCTGAGATCCACAAGGGAAATCTCCCACAAGTTGAGAATTTAATTCTCATCGGGAAGAGCTGGTTTTTGAGAATCAAAGATTCAGGGAAGAAAAATTTTTAAACGGAGTCCATGATGCTCCAGGAACTCAGTTCCTTCAAGTCGAGAACTTAGTTCTTTAAAAAACTCAACCTAAAATCCTCAAGTACAGCGATTTTTGTGAGCGTTAATGGTCAAAGCGCCAGTGATAGAGGTTTAACCTCTCTGAAAATATTAACAGAGATTTAAATATCTAAAATTGATAAAAGAAAAAAAGACTAGCGCCTCACGTGCTTCCCATGTAGGTGCCTCTTGTAACAGCGTCTAGCGCCTCACGTGAAAAGCATGCAAACGCAAAAAATAGAAGGCCAGCGCCGCATGTGCTCATCACGTGGGCGCTGAACAAAAGTACATAGCACTCCACAAACAGCCAAAATGGCTGAATGCTCAGCGCTCATTGGGCGGGACCCATGACTGAATGCTTCACATGTCATATATGTGAGTGTCAAAGGTCAAATAAGTGCTCAGCAGTTTAGCATAAAAGAAAGGGGCTGAACAAACAGAGCCCAAATAAGTGCCTAGCACTTTTGAATAAAAGAAAATACTAAGCGGGCCAAGCCCCCAAATTGGCTAGGTCTCTGAAGTTTTTCCTGCAGCTGAGCCCAAATGCTCTGTTGGATCCGAAATAAAAATGATCCTTGAAATTCCGCTAAGTTTATTTTAGTCTCAAATTGGACTAACGAATCCATAGTCAAAAACAAATCGAGCCCCAAATGCTCATATATATTTAAGTTGATCTTAATCTCAAACTAGATTAACGGCCCTTAAATGAAACCAAGCCCAAATTTAAAATATACGGATTTGGACTAACCCGCGCCCTATAGGCGACGACATAAATTAGTCTCCGTATACAATCCACGGGCAACCAAAACCAAAACAAAATATACACACGACACGAAGTGAATTGCCGGAGCAGGAGAAAGTGGTTATCGCAATGTGGTAACGTAATTAACTGTAGGGGATTGCGCCTGCAGGGAAGAGCATCCCACAATCAAAAACCCCTCATAAAACGAGGGGGGATCTGATGATGTCCGCTACAACGGCCGTATTTGTCCAAACCTCTGATATATGGTGCCATAAATCAACTTGGTATTTTCGGAAAGGAGGACGGATAAATCTAAATAGTATCTGCCCCCAAATTCAGGAAAGACGATCCATCCCAGGTTTGTATCTGTATTCGGCGGTAAACAACCGTAGCGCTCACACGGACTCGGGCCTAGCCATGGAGCCTCGACTCTCGGCCTGGAATGCGTCGAATACGCTGTCGAAGGTCAAGAATTTGGTTTGGAGTCTCGGCTTCTATTGTTGGTGCTGCTGCCATGGTTGCTGCTGCTGCTGCTGAAGATGGCGATGAGGTTGTAGTACTCGGCCTAGGGAATGGCTTGCCAGAAGGCAGCAAGGGTGGGGGAGATACTTGATTAAGTTAAGTGAAAAAGAAATGATGATGAAGAAGAAGAAAGTGAAGGAGAGAGAGATGTAGGAGAGTGAAGACGGTGGGGGTTGTTATAGGAGAAGAAGAAGCGGAAGAGTAATGAGAATTGAAAGTGAAGTTATGAGGCGTCGGTTTTAGGAGGGAAAAGGAAGAGAGGGTCGGTTGGGAGAAGTTTTAGAAGATGAACAGTGGGTGTTTTGATTAAAGATGGAGAAAAAAAAAGAAAAGGGAGTTGTAGGCTTTGGTTTGGGTTTGGGTTTTGTTTGAAATGGGTTAAAAAGAAGTGGGTTTTGGAAAATAATAAGATAGGAAAATGGATAGAGGAATTAATTAGAAATAATAAAATAATATATTTAACAAAATATATGGAAAATACCATAAAACAAATAAATACAGTATTTTATTCATACAAAGTTATAGGAATTTTAGGGTCGTTACACAAGTCTTTCTCGAAATCCATGAATACCAAGAGCGAGTACAAGTCAAATTCAAGTCGAGTTCAAGTATTCAAGTTCAAGTGTTCAAGTGTTCAAATTAAGTCGTATTCATGGTTCGGGTCAAATTAAGTCTAGCATGTAATAGTTTGATCAAATGATTCAAGAATGTGGTTCATGACATAGGACTAGTATGAAAGTAAATGTGATTCAGGCTATAAGTCAAGTATTAAAACCAATTTCTTACATTTTGAGACGATACGAATTGATTTGTTTAAAAATAGCCAGGCAAGTGAATACTGATTGTCCTCGGCTTCCCAAGCCTCAAGAGAGAATAGATCAGTAAAACCATCTGCTTCCTAAATACCTGTCTTAAAAATTCAAGGGTATTTATGTGAAAAGATGGCATTTTGAAACTTTATGGTATTTATATAAAATAAGCCATTATATTTTCAAGGGTTTTATGTAAAATATTATAATTTGAAATCTCGAGTTTTTTTGTTAAAAATACCATTTAGAATGTCAATGTGTTTTGATAAAAATATTCTTTTGGTAAATTAGGGTATTTTAGTGAAAAACCTAATTTTAGGGTGTTTTTGTAAAAATCTAGCCTTTTAAAAGTTAAGGGTATTTTCTTGAAAAAAAATCTAATTTGAAATCTTGTTTTCTTTTAATTAATTAGAAATATTACAAGCAATGTTATTATTTAAAATTATCATTTTTCCTTTATTCTATAAAAATTGCATTCTTAAAAATTCGTATTTTCTTTCCTTTCAAGAACATGCTTAATGAAGAGCTTTGTGTCTTGCCCTACTTGACCCAAGACGTGTGATAATCCACACTATTTTTAACAGGGTTTCCCTTACGAGGGTTGTAGAGACGCAACTGCAAAAGAAAAATAAGGATTTAATTTAAGGTATAGTTTAGGTTATATTAAAACACAAGGTATTTTTACGCAAGCTAATCTTTAGAAAATTGCTACCAATTGTGAGTGTTCTATAATTCAAAAGTGTGCGTGAGTGGGATAAGTCATTATCCCGTGAGCTATTACAAAAATATACTTAATGTCTAAAATTCATATTAAAACATGTAGAGTAGAAGTTACATGAAACTAATATCTAAAAAAACCATTTCATGAAGAGAATATAAGAAGTGTAGATTACATGTTATGATAATATTTGTTATGAGAAAATTATCAGACTTTGCTAGAATTAGTGATATATTAAATTCATTACAAGTTTTACTTTTTCGTTTCATTTGGTAAGACATAAAGAGACTTGTTATAACAAAAATTATTTGGACATTGAAATCATAGAAGTAGCGCAAAGTTTAGGGGTTTTTAACGACGTAGCTAAAGATTAGATTCAAAGGGAGAGAAAGAGGAGGAGGGGAGACTTACTCAGGGTGGGAATTGGTCTGCCGTTAGCTAGGAACTATGGTACGCTTCGAGTGCACGGAAGAAAGTTCGGTTGATTACAAAGAAGAAAGGTTTCATACCATTACCCTTATGTATTTCCCTTCACTTGGTCAATGGTTCATGTGGTATAGAGTGAGTGTCGACGAAATATGCAGATATGAAACAATGTGATACTCCAGAATCAAATAGTACTCCGGTAGAATGAACGAGTAGAGTATCTGTAACAACTTCACCTGAGGCCTCTACCTGCTCGGCAGCCAGGGTGAAAGCCCGCCCCTGACCGCGACCTGTGTTGGTCTGCCGCTGCTCTAATGATCTCTGTTGCTGCGATCCAGATCCTCCATGTAACTCTATTCACTGAGAGCAACCACGAACCCTGTGCTGGTTAGATCCATAAATCAAACACTGTCCCTTGGCATGGCGACAGTCCTTCTGGGTGTGCCCGTCCCTATGACAGTAGCCGCAGACTAAAGACTTCCTCTGTGGTTGCTGCTGGGACCCGAAGGGATGCTTCATCTGCGTCGTCCATGACCTGTGAACTGGTATGACCCCTTGGGACGATATATGGGTACGTGTCGGGACAACTGGGGGCCTCCTGTCACTCGAGTTGGGTCCTCTGAATTTATTGATTAGCTTCTCTTGAATTCGTGCAGCGTTGAGTACCTGCGCGAAAGTCTGTAACTCGAGTGACGCAATCAACTGTTGCAGCTCAAAATCAAGTCCTTGCAAGAAACGTCTGTCCCTGGTGGCCTCTGAAGCGACATTATATAAAGTGAATCGACTCAGACGGTTGAACTCTGCCGCATATACGTCAACGGGGCTGTCATTTTAGTTCAGCAATGTAACACCTTAGATTTGCGATTAGTGTTAATTAAGCGATAATGCGGGTTTTCTGTAAAAAATTTACCAAATCGGTTTTCTCACATTTTATGACAATTAATTAATATTTTTTTATTGTTTTTTATGGCTTGCACACACTTATGCATGTTAATGTGAGGGTTAGTTAGTGTTAATCTTGTTTAGTGACCATGACACCTTTAAGCTAATCCATGCCATAATTTAACCTTGCCCTAGATATTTGTTGTGAGATATTTGCTTGTTTTGGAATGGAGAGGAGGTGGCAAGATCACTCATGGAGGAGTCATGACTTGCATTTATGATGGAGAGGGAGAGAGTAAGTGCAAGTGTCACGCCCCGCTTCCCAGAGTGTGCTAAGATAGGCACGTGACAGAGCCAACCATGCTACCTGTAGATAGGAAATATCCCTCCACAGTCACATTACGGCTGAAGAGATATCAAGAACAGTAATAAACTATCTAACACATGTCTATAGGCCAGAATAAACGAGTCATGAAATAAAATAATGCGGAAGCAAAAGATTTAATACAATAAAATCTGGAATGTACGTCCCATAATACAGGCTCACATCAGGAATGAAAAATACTGAAAGGAAAACTAAACTAAACTAATAACAGGTCTTCACTGTTCGGCTTGCTAATCAAAATACTCTTGGACTGCCTGCGACAAGGATAATGGATCTGGGCCATGCAAAACCCAGATGTCAGTGCGTCATAATATCAATAATTTTAAGCAAGCAGGATGTAATGAAATATGCAGGCATGAAGTATAAGCAGTAACAAGTTATCAGGAAATAAATAGTAACATGAATAAAAATCAGTGAACAAGATATATTATAGGTGAGGTGCAGTGAGTAGTCTAAACTGTGCTATAGGGTTATCTACTCTAAAATTATTTGAAATCAATTAATGTAATCTTCATCGTAACCCATCGGTCTATGCCCCGTTCATTCCCCACGGGACCACGGTACAATATATAATAGACTGTGAGTCTATGTCCCGTTCATACCCCACGGGACCACGGTACAGGATGTAATAGCCCTTTGAGTTACATTCAGTTACAATCTTGATTTCCCCACACCCCCAAGGTTATGTGTGTAAGTCGGGTATTGATAAATCGGGAGCTAATGCCAACACAGGATCAAGTAGATACATGTTTGTCTAAATAGACACAGGATATGTCCGTAGGGACAACAGGTCAAGATTGTTGGCATTAGTAACAGGATCAGGTAATAAGTCAAGTATTAATATAATCAGGTCATATCAAGTAGAGCACATGTATCGAGTTATGTCAAGTAGTGTATTAGGTCATGTCAGGTAGTGCACGAGTATCAAGCGGGTGCTCATAATCAAACTGTAATAAGTATGGGTGCACAAAATCAAGTATGGAGTACTAATATAACAATAAAATGAAATAATGTGACATGGTATGCAAATAGATATAAAATCAATGATATGGATGCACAATTATCGACTAGGGTTAATTTATAGTTCCAATATTAATTAGGATGCACTTTATTAAACATGGGGTGTTAATATCACAGTATTATGTATTAATGTGATCTATAGATGCAGTTATATATATATTTTAAATGAGATGGATGCAAACGAGTATCCGAAAACAGTAAAACTGTAAAATGGTAATGTGGGATGTACAACTAAGCAATATGAGATGTAAATATTCCATTGGGTGCAATATATTGTAATATAGTATGTAACACGATAGGTTTGCATGTGCTAGATGTAAAATAACACGTACGGATGCAGACGGATGTCGAAAAACTGTAAAAGTAAACATGGGGTGCATAATTTGAAATACCAGTATTATATTTATTAAAATAGATGTATATAAAGTAATGTAGCGTGTAGCAAGATAAACTTGCCTCGATGGATCATGTGACGGATACGCACGGCAACGTCCAATGTCGGTAAAAGTCTCGATGCACGCGCACACGTACAGAACAGAACCAGGCAATGCAAGAATGTGACCATGCAGGTAGGGGACGTCCACAAGGTTGCTCGGATCGTCAGCAGTGAGCACGGTTCCGGCGGGTGATCACCGGAAAGAAACGAAAATTAAAGAAAGAGAGAAGAAGAGAGAAGAAGAATAAAATGAAGAAGAGCTAGGGTTTTGGTGCATAGGTGATTGGCTCAGGGGTCATAGAAAGGTGTGAGGAGGCGATGTCGACGATGGGTCGTCGACGGCGAGGTTGCAGGCGATGGTTTCCGGCAAAGCAGTGGGGGTTTCTTGAAGTCGGGTGAGGGTTTCTTGGTGGATGTATGGTGAGGGTGGTGATGATGGTGATAGGAGTCGAAGGTGGTGATGAGGATGACGGGGATCGGAGCTCCGGTGAGGGTTCAGCGGAAGGCAGTGGGTGCTAGGTCCTTGGAGTGCAGGGTTCTCGTCAGGGTGTGCAGGGGATGCTCAGGGTACAGGGGAGTGGAGAAGAGGTGGCAAGGGGATGCCGACGAGGGTGGTAGGCGGTGAGGGTGCCGGAAACGGTGACACGACGAGGGCAGAGGGTCGCAGGCATGGGTTAGGTGTCAGGGATCTTGGGTTGCAGTGGTCGCTCGTGGTTGTAGTCGGAGGTGAAAGAGAGAGAGGGAAGGAGGATGTCACGGTGATGAGGGCGTTGAAGCGGCGACGACGAGGGGCCGCGACGACGCGAGGCAAGGTGAAGGGTGCGGGCACGAGGCGGGAGAAATTTTTGAGAAGAAAGAGAGAGAGACGTGCAGTAAATTAAGGGGTTAATATATAAGAGAAAGAGAAAGAGAAGAGAGTGAGAGGAGAGAGAGAGAGAAAGAGAAGAGAGAGATCGAGAGGAGTGAGAGAGAAGGGAGGAGAGATAAAGTTGTCATTTAGTGGAGGAGAGAGAAAAAGACTGCGAGGGGAAGAGAGAGAGAAGAAAGAAGAAAGAGAAAGAGGAGATGTGGGGCCCACTGACAGAGGGAGAGAGGGCTGATAGTTTTAAATGGTTAGGATTTTATATTTAGAAAATTTCGTTTGTTATTCAAATTTTAACTGTTGAATTAAAAATAAATATTATATTAATTAAATCTGAATTTTGGCGGGATACAAAAATATTCCAAAACACGCTCAGGTCTGGTCTAAAATTTCAATTTCAAAATATGAAAAATATATGCAACGATCAAAATTCAAAATGAATGCTCGGGTAACAAAAATGCATACCCACAAGAACAGATGCACGTACGTGCGCGTAGCCATCCAAATAAGTCTGTTTCACTAAACGGGACGAGAACAGGATGCACGGATGCTACCACGGGGTTAGGGGTATCATGCAGGCCATGCAATGTATTTTTAAAATATTTTATGTGAATTAAATTGTTATATGGTAAAAGATGCAATGCCAGATATAATGCCAGTATGCAGTATTCATGAAAATGCACATGTCTATGTAACAAGTCAAGATAATTCATTAATATGAATCAAATAAGTTTCAAGCAAGCGGGTCGGGTCGGATGCAATACTAATGTGAAATACCATTCGCACCAAAAACACGATAAATCGAGAAAATACCATAAATAAGCAAATAAGATAAATGGAACTGGTATAAATGAACTAGGGTGTTACAGCAAGGGTGCACTTACTTTACACTCACCCTCTCATCCTTATCACCTCACACTCTCTCATTCTCATCTCACTCTCTCTCATTCTCAATTATTTCATTCTTCCTTTCCCTCAAACTGAAACCCCTCACCTTTCCTTCACTAATCCTTGCAAAACTTCATTAAACCTCACTAAATCCCTTCTCATGTCTTGTTTTAAACTTTAGGATCCCTTGGAGCTTGGAAAGCTTGGATCTTTGAGCATGTGTGGTTAGGTAATTGTTTCAAACTGTTAAATAGAAAGTTATAGTGTTGTGTAGCTTGTTAGTTATTGTTTAGAACACTTAAAGTATAGTTTCGTGCACATATCGTATTTTTAGTGTCATTTTAGGATATCGGTGATCTGCTGTGACCCCGAGTGTGTGCTAGAAAATCTAGCAGTGTGGTTGTGTTGTACTAGTGACTCTAAGTATACACCTGAAGCACAAATCCCAGAGGCTCGGTTTTGGCCGGCGACAATGAGTGAAAATCCGGCGACCTCGGCTTTTTCGTGGAGTTTGGGCTTGGTTTTTATAGGGTAGCTGTCTGCGGTTGTTTAGAAGTGTTTGGTATTGCTTGATTTTTATGTCTTGACCGTATACAAAATCTGGGATCACTTTGCTTATTTCTAGTGTTTCGATTACACGCGTTACGTTATCCGACATGGTACGTGTACTTTGTGTAGCCGTTGCTCTTGGGTTGGTTTCGTAGTGTCGCTACGCAGTTAGCTACTAGACGAACACTTGAGAGTTTGTTTGGAGTTGGTGCGTCGGTCAAACGTAGTTTGTACGTGTTATTGGTCGATTGCTAATGTGAACTTATTATGTTGTTATATGATTTTAGGATCGCAGGCGGGGACTTTGGACGCTGGGAAGAAGGAAAAGTAAGTGGTTGGATTTACTTAGCCCAAGATCATTAGTGAGTAGATTTAACATCTACAGGGGAATCGCCCGCATGGCGTTATGCGTATGGGCTAGATTACATGACATGATTATTAGTTATAAGTATATGGACATTGATTGTGCATGTGTACCATTGTTGCATACCTCATATTCCTATTGCGTATGGACATAGTATTAATGAGACACAACACTATTATTGACGGTTCATATTGCACGAGCACAAATTGTATGCTACACACACATCGTCAGTAATTGCCATGACACGTACAACCCATATACAAATGTGATATTGTATCTGTTAGGGACTTTGAGACATGATCCTTATTTCCTTTGTGTATAAGAAAGATAGCATACACATATACCTTGCATGCCTACATGCTTACATCTATACATATGTGATATTGTATTGGTTAGGGACATTGAGACATTGATTCTTATTCCATTGTGCATATGAAATATAGCATACCTGTATACCTACATGCTTGCACATATGCCTTACTATACCTACATGTTTACACATATACCTATATGGTATTACATCATTATTGATAGGTATATACCCATATCTTGCTACAGCTACATGTACATCATGCATACATACTTACATGTACACCCACATACCTTGCTACAGCTACATATACATCATGCATACATACTTACATGTTCACCCACATACCTTGCTACAGTTACATGTACATCATGCATACATACTTACATGTACATCCACATACCTTGCTATAGCTACATATACCCCTAAGTGGTATTGTATTGTCATTTGATATTGAGACGTTGATTATTGTACTATTGCGCTTATAAAATGCATCATACATACCTGCTTACATGTAGATACACATATCTTGCTATAGTTACATGTACACCTCATATGATGCTGCACTTGATTTCGGAGAAATTTGGAAACCGCATGATATATTTAATAACATGATGCATTTAAATATCGGTTTTTCTTTTATATGCTCATATTACTGTTTATGTTGCATATATTATATTTCATGGATTTACGCATTTAGATATGGATTTCATATGATATTTTCTGGATTTGAGGACCGTGGTATTTCATGAAATTATGCATTGTTTGAAAAACCCGGTTTCTCTTGATATGATATTTCGATGCGTCCACCATGAGATTTCTCGATTCTGAGACTTGTGTTAGAAACCCGATTCGAGGAGCGGTAGGCACCGTCTGTGGGTACATGGTGGACCCGGTATGGTTCCCCGGGGCAAGAGGTGATTTTCGTGGTATAGATGATAAGCCTGGCAGGAGGGCTAGTACCTAACGGTGATAGTATTTGGACTCGGCGATTATTTGGGGGATACCGACCGGAGTTATGTACGGACATGCTATGTGGATTGTGAGTGTTGGATACTCAGGTTCCATGAGATGTACGGACATGATATCAGGGCCAGTCCTTATGACGACGTCTGAGAGATGAGTATTTACGTGTCGATACTGGACACTAGTTTTCATGATATTTTCGTGTGTCGATGTTGGACATTCAGATTCCATGAGACTTATAGGATATGAGGGCCGATCTGAGGATGCGGTACCTGAGGTATTGGGATTTGGATGTGTCGTTGATGGACACTAGTTTCTCCACGATGAGGATTCCGTGTTGATGATATGTTTTATCCCGTACTCAGCATTTATTGATATGCATTGCTTCATGTTTTAGTAGTACCTCATAGAGTACTTTTCATGATTATTGCATATATATATATTGCCATATTATACTATCAGTTGCATGTGATAAATTATCGTTGTACGTGCATACCTGCGATTACCTGCATGATATTATTTACTATTCACGAGTTGGCAACTCACCCCCGTTGTGCTACAGTGTTTTACAGGTTGTCCCTCAGAGTGGTAGCGGCAGGACTTCTTCTTATCATATCATCTTTTGCAGCGGATACCGCTACGGCTGACTTTGAGCAGTTTTGCTATAGGTGGGTTTTGCGGTTATCCGTTGATGCTCTTTGTATATCTTTTTGTATCTAGTACTCCCCATCTACTACTTCATGTATTGACTTAGAGACGAGATGTGAGGACGATATTGTGTATTATTTTGTGACTCTGGATGTCATTTATGCTGTATTTATTTATATCGTCTATTTCTTCGCTACGGCGTCGTATATCTTCTTATGGTGGTTGTTTCCGCCTTTAGGCGTGGATTTGCTCCCGCTTGGAGATGCTTTACTTATATCTTATGTTGTACCCTTTTTGGGGCTAGTTTTTACAAAGGAGGTGCTGCCAAATTTTAAAGAAAGTAAATTTGGACTTTAAAGAATTTTTACTTGAGATTCCAAAAGTTTTTAACAATGTTCTTATCACTTACTACTTTTGATGGTTTAGATTTCTGGGTTTTCGGCTTACTTGAATTGCGTTATGCCTGTAGACGTTACGTGGTTTAAGTGCCATCACGTGCCAAATTTCGGGTCGTGACAAAGTTGGTATCAGAGCGCTAGGTTTTACCTTTCGGAGTGTAGGATGACCTTGGTATGATGGAGAAGGTAGCTTAAGCAGAGTGACGTACTGTGTGTATGTCCACGGCATACTTACGACACGATATTCCGCCTAAGTGACCTTAATACTTATTTCTTGAAATTCCTTCCATGATGATATATATCCTTGTGATTCGATTTCCGTGTTCCTATCGAATCTTGTTTCCATTGTGTCACGTATACCGCAGCAGTGGATGCAGCCCTACTAGATGAGGAGTGTCTTTCCGAGACTTTGGAAGTTCTAAAACCGAGGAGGACTCGTACAGGTGTATCAGCCCAGAGACAGATGTTTAGACGCTGCGACAGATTTCGTTCGGTTCGCGAGAGTAGCAGAGGCTTGGGACGAGGACAGTTGTTTAGCTCTTATCCCTAGGAGGGTCAGCAGTCATCGTATGGATGTTTCCGGTGCGGGAGTTTCCATCGCCTCATTAGAAATTGTTCTGTGGTACGCCAGAGGAGGGCAGCCGTACCATATGTTACCTTACCACCTTCACCTCAGGGAGAGTCGCCTCTTGCGCCTGTTGTTGATCCGCGTCAGACTTATGTTCAGAGAGGTCGTGGTCGCGGAAGGTTTGTTCAGAGAGAATAGGATGGTAGAGGAGGAGGACAGCCTGCTGCAAGTAGAGGACAGGCACGAGCTTTTGTTTCGACTCATCGGGACGCGCGGGCGTCCAATGCAGAGTTTTCAGGTATTCTTAATTCATATGTTCTTTTGATGCACATGTTTGTTTAATTCGGGATCTATGCACTCGTTTGTTCTACACACTTCGTGCCGTGGTTGGGCCGAGAGTCATGTTTGCTAGATCAGCCATTTATTATGTTTACTTCTGTCAGCGATTCTTTTGTTGCGCGACACGTGTTTCGGTCATGTGCCAATTGGATAGGAAATAGAGATTCGTCCGTCGATTTGATCCTTCTAGAAATGTTGGACTTTAACGTTCTCCTAAGCATGGACTGGTTAGCTATGTGCTATGCATCTATGGACTGCCGCGAGAAGACAGTCAGGTTTTGTTTTCTCGGCGAGTCAGTTCTTGTTGTGTAGGGGGCCGTGGTGCCGTCCCTCACAGCTTGATTTCAGCCTTTTTCGCTGGTCGGCTTTTGAGGAGATGATGTCGAGAATTCTTGGCTTTCATTCATGATACCGGAGCCACAGTATATTCGTTGGACCAGGTTCCTATCGTGCGAGAGTTTCCCGACGTTGTTCCAGATGAGCCAGCGGAGCTTAGGGAGCTTAAGGATCAGCTGCTAGAGTTGCTTGTTGGGGGACTTGTACGTCCAAGTGTTTCGCTTTGGGGAGCTCCTATTCTGTTCGTCAAAAAGAAGGATGGCAGTTTGAGGTTGTGTATTGATTGATCGTCAATTGAACCGAGTTACGGTGCAGAATATGTATCATTTACCTCGCATTGACGGTTTCTTTGATCAGCTCCAGGGTGCGGGATATTTTTCTAAGTTTGATTTGGGATCGGGTCATCATCAGTTGCGGGTTCGGAATGATGATATTCCGAAGACTGCTTTGAGTACGTGTTGCGGGCATTATAAATTGTTGGTGGTGTCATTTGGACTCACCAATGCCCCAGCAGCATTCATGGATGTGATGAACAATATTTTTTCAGGCCGTTCCTCGACCAGTTTATTGTTGTGTTATTGATGACATTCTGGTCTATTCCAAGAGTCGTGAGGAACATGAGCAGCACTTGAGGATGGCTTTGCAGACATGGAGAGAGCTCCAGCTAATTGCTAAATTCTCGAACTGTTCCTTCAGGCTTGATAGTGTTGACTTCCTAGGTCATGTGGTTACGGGAGACGGTATTCGTATGGACCCGAGGAAGATCGAGGCCATACAGCTTTGGGCCAGACCTGTATCAGTGATAAAGGTCCGCAGTTTTTGGGCTTAGCCGGTTTTTACCACCATTTCGTGCAGGATTTCTCGAGTATCGCTGCACCGCTGACTGGACTGACCAGGAAGAGGGTTCCTTTTCTTTTGACTGAGGCATGCGAGTTGAGTTTTCAACAGTTGAAGACTCGGTTGACGACTGCACCAGTTCTATCTTTGCTTTCTGGATTGGGCGACTTTGTCGTTTACTGTGATGTTTCGCGAGTGGGGCTCGATTGTGTATTGATGCAGCATGATAGAGTTATCGCTTATGTTTCCCGGCAGTTGAAGAAGCACGAGCAGGATTATCCCACTCATGATCTTGAGATGGCCGCGGTGGTCTTGCGCTGAAAATTTGGAGACACTACTTGTACGGAGAGTCGTGTCAGATTTTCACAGGCCACCGGAGCTTAATCTTCCTGCAGCGGAATCTGAGTTTGAGACAACGCCGTTGGATGGAGCTTGTGAAGGATTGTGATTGTGAGATCCTTTATTACCCGGGGCAAGGCGATTGTGGTAGCAGATGCTTTGAGTCGTAGGCCCGAGGGTAGCTTGTTCCCGTTGAGCGCAGTTCAGAGACAGTATTCTACAGATTTACAGTTCTTGTGCGACAGCTGAGTACAGTTTAAGTTCACCTCTACTAGGGGACAGCTTGCTCATGTCCGTGCCCATCCACTTCTACTTAATTGTTTTCGTGAGGCACAGCCCGCCGATGCCCATTTGTCTGAAATTCTTGCGCATGTTCGGCTGGATAGAGATTTGGAGTTCTTGATTAGTGACCAGGGTGTGCTACGTTTAGGGACTCGCTTGTGTGTACCAGATACTGATGGGGTAAAGACGCGAGATCCTACGGCAGGCACATCAGTCAGCTTTTAATGTTCACCCAAGTTCCACCAAGATGTAATGTGAATTGAGAGTTAGTTACGGGTGGGCAGGGATGAAAAGTGATGTTTCAGATTTTGTTTTAAGGTGCCTGACTTGTTAGCGAGTTAAGGTTGAGCATTTAAGACCAGCAGGAGAGTTGCAATCTTTAACCGTTCCGGAGTGGAAATGGGAGCAGATCTCCATGAATTTCCTTGTGGTGTCTACCTAGGTCTTGTCAAGGGTATGATTCCATTTGGGTGATTGTTGTCCGGTTATGCTCAGTATGCTCAGTTGTTCTTCAATAAGTTTATGCGTTTGCATGGAGTTCCTTCATGCGTTGTATCCAATAGAGGCACCCAGTTCGCTAGCCGTCTTTGGCAGAAGCTTCAGGCAGCCTTGGGTACTGTTTGAGCTTTAGCACCGCTTCCTATCCGTAGACCGATGGTTAGTGAGAGCGGACTATACAGACTCTGGAGGATATGCTTCGTGTGTGCGTACTAATGTTGTTGGCAGTTGGAATCGTCACTTGCCATTGATAGAATTCTCCTACAATAACAGTTATCAGGAGACGATTCAGATGGCAACCTTTTAGGCTTTGTTTGGTAGGTTGTGTCGATCGCCAGTTTGTTTTACCGACTCTGCGAAACAGGATTTTTGGACCCCAGCTAGTCAAGAGACTTCGGAGATGATCCAGTTGGTTCAGGACAGGATGAGAGCGGCCTAGTGCAAACAGAAGTCTTATGCCGACCGTCGTTGTCGCAGACTTGAGTTCGCAGTGGGAGATCATGTATTCCTGCGGATTTTTCCGATGAATGGCGTGTTGAGATTTGGGAAGCTTAGTCTCAGATTGTAGATCCTTTTGAGATCCTCGAGCGAATACTGTTGTCTTTCGTTGGCACTTCCGCCCAGATTTCTGAGTATTCACCCCATATTCATTGTGTCGATACTTCGCAATTACCTTCATGATCCTTCTCACATGATTCAGCACTAGACCATTCATTTGGACGCGATCTTTCATTCACTAGCAGCCGATAGTTATAGTGGATCGGCAGGTGGAGAAATTTCGGTCAAAGGTCTTGCTATCTGTGAAGGTTCTTTGGCGTAGCCTGTCTAGTGAGGAGATCGCATGGGAGGCTGCGAGCGAGATGTGGAAGATTTGCACTCATCTCTTTAAAGGTACGCATAGTAAGAATTTTAAATTCGGGGACGAATTTCTTTAAGGGGGAGATTGTAACACCTTAGATTTACGATTAGTGTTAATTAAGCGATAATGCTGGTTTTCTGTAAAAAGTTTACCAAATCGGTTTCCTCGCATTTTATAACAATTAATTAAATTTTTTAATTATTTGTTATGGCTTGCACACATTTGTGCATGTTAATGTGAGGGTTAGTTAGTGTTAATATTGTTTAGTGACCATGACACCTTTAAGCTAATCCATGCCATAATTTAACCTTGCCCTAGATATTTGGTGTGAGATATTTGCTTGTTTTGGAATGGAGAGGAGGTGGCAAGATGACTCATGGAGGAGTCATGGCTTGCATTTATGATGGAGAGGGAGAGAGTAAGTGTAAGGGTGTACTTACCATGCACTCACCCCCTCATCCTTATCAACTCACACTCTTTCATTCTCATCTCACTCTCTCTCATTCTCAATTATTTCATTCTTCCCTTCCCTCAAACTGAAACCCCTCACCTTTCCTTCACTAATCCTTGCAAAACTTCATTAAACCTCACTAAACCTTCTCATGTCTTGTTTTAGCCTCTAGGATACCTTGGAGCTTGGAAATCTAGGATCTTTGAGCATGTGTGATTAGGTAATGATCTCAAACTATTAAATAGGATGTTATAGTGTTGTGTAGCTTGTTAGTTGTTGTTTAGAACACTTAAAGTATAGTTTCGTGCACATATCGTATTTTTAGTGTCATTTTAGGATATCTGTGATCTGCTGTGACCCCGAGTGTGTACTAGAAAATCTAGCAGTATAGTTGTGTTGTACTAGTGACCCTAAGTATACACCTGAAGCATGAACCCCATAGGCTCGGTTTTGGCCGGCGACAATGAATGAAAATACGGCGACCTCAGCTTTTTGGTGGAGTTTGGGCCTGGTTTTTATAGGGTAGCCGTCTGTAGTTGTTTAGAAGTGTTTGGTACTGCTTAATTTTTATGTTTTGACTGTATACAAAATCTGAGATCACTTTTCTTGTTTCTAGTATTTCGATTACGCGCGTTACGTTATCTGACATTGTACGTGTACTTTGTGTAGCTGTTGCTTTTGGGTTGGTTTCGTAATGTCGCTACGCACGTTAGCCACTAGACGAACACTTGAGAGTTTGTTTGGAATTGGTGCGCCGGTCAAACTTAGTTTGTATTTATTATTGGTCGATTGCTAATGTGAACTTGTTATGTTGTTATATGATTTTAGGATCGCAGGCGGGGACTTTAGACAATGCGAAGAAAGGAAAGCAAGTGGTTGGCTATACTTAGCCCAAGAGCATCAGTGAGTAGATTTAATATCTACAGGGGAATCGCCCGCATGGCGTTATGCGTCTGGGCTAGATTAAATGACATGATTATTAGTTATAAGTATATGGACATTGATTGTGCATGTGTACCATTGTTGCATACCTCATTTTCCTATTGCGTATGGACATAGTATTAATAAGACACAACACTATTATTGACGGTTCATGTTGCACGGGCACAAATGGTATGCTACACACACATTGTCAGTAATTGCCATGACACGCACAACCCATATACAGATGTGATATTGTATCAGTTAGGGACATTGAGACATGATCCTTATTTCCTTTGTGTATAAGAAAGATAGCATACACATATACCTTGCATGCCTACATGCTTACACCTATACATATGTGATATTGTATTGGTTAGGGATATTGAGACATTGATTCTTATTCCATTGTGCATATGAAATATAGCATACCTGTATACCTACGTGCTTACACATATGCCTTTCTATACCTACATGTTTACACATATATCTATATGGTATTACATCATTATTGATAGGTATATACCCATATCTTGCTACAGCTACATGTATATCATGCATACATACTTACATGTACACCCTCATACCTTGCTACAGCTACATATACATCATGCATACATACTTACATGTTCACCAACAATCCTTGCTACAGCTACATGTACATCATGCATACATACTTATATGTACACCCACATACCTTGCTGTAGCTACATATACCCATAAGTGGTATTGTATTGTCATTTAACATTGAGACGTTGATTATTATGCTATTGTGCTTATGAAATGCATCATACATACCTGCTTACATGTAGATACACATATCTTGCTATAGTTACATGTACACCTCATATGATGCTGCACTTGATTTCGGAGAAATTTGGAAACCGCGTGATATATTTAATAACTTGATGCATTTAAATAGAGGTTTTTCCTTTATATGCTCATATTACTGTTTATGTTTCATATATTATATTTCATGGATTTACGGATTTAGATATGGATTTCATATGATGTTTTCTGGATTTAAGGACCGTGGTATTTCATGAAATTATGCATTGTTTAAAAAATCGGTTTCTCTTGATATGATATTTCGATGCGTCCACCATGAGATATATCTGTTCTGAGACTTGTGTTAGAAACCCGATTCGAGGAGAAGTAGGCACTATCTACGGGTATATGGTGGACCCGGTATGGTTCCCCGGGGCAAGAGGTGATTTTCATGGTATAGACGATGAGCCTGGCAGGAGGGCTAATACCTACCGGTGATAGTATTTGGACTCGGCGGTTATCTGGAGGATACCGACTGGAGTTATGTACGGACATGCTATGTGGATTGTGAGTGTTGGACACTCAAGTTCCATGAGATGTACGGACATGACATTAGGGCCAGTCCTTATGACGGCGCCTGAGAGATGAGTATTTACGTGTTGATGCTGGACACTAGTTTTCATGATGTTTTCGGGTGTCGATATTGGACACTCGGGTTCCATGAGACTTACAGGATATGAGGGCCGATCTGAGGATGCGGTACCTGAGGTATTGGGATTTGGATGTGTCGTTGATGAACACTAGTTTCTCCACGATGAGGATTCCGTGTTGATGATATGTTTTATCCTATACTTAGCATTTATTGATATGCATTACTTCATGTTTTAGTAGTACCTGATAGAGTACCTTTCATGATTATTGCATATACTTATTACCATATTATACCATCAGTTGCATGTGATAGATTATCGCAGTACGTGCATACCTGCGATTACCTACATGATGTTATTTACTATTCACGAGTTGGCAACTAATCCCCGTTGTGCCACAGTGGTTTGCAGGTTGTTCCTCAGGGTGGTAGCGGCAGGGCTTCTTCTTATCATATCATCTTTTGCAGCGGATACCGCTACGGCTGGCTGTGAGCAGTTGTGCTATAGGTGGGTTTTGCGGTTATCTGATGATGCTCATTGTATATCTTTTTGTATCTAGTACTCCCTATCTACTACTTCATGTATTGACTTAGAGACGAGATGTGAGGACGATATTGTATATTATTTTGTAACTCTGGATGTCATTTATGCTGTATTTATTTATATCGTCTATTTCTTCGCTATGGCGTTGTATGTCTTCTTGTGGTGGTTGTTTCCGCCTTTGGGCGTGGATTTGCTCCCGTTTGGGGATGCTTTACTTATATCTTATGTTGTACACTTTTTGGGGTTAGTTTTTACAAAGAAGGTGCTGCCAAATTTTAAAGAAAGTAAATTTGGACTTTTAAGAATTTTTACTTGAGATTCCAAAAGTTTTTAACAATGTTCTTATCACTTACTACTTTTGATGGTTTAGATTTCTGGATTTTCGGCTTACTTGAATTGCGTTACGCCTGTAGACGTTACGTGGTTTAAGTGCCGTCACGTGCCAAATTTCGGGTCGTGACATGCAAGATAAATATTTCTTCCATTTCTTCCTTGGCAGGGGATGGGAAATAGTGGTCTAAGAAGCATTCTTTGAACTTGCTCCACTCGATCGGCCAATCGAGTCTGCTCTCTTCAACCGACCACCAAGTACGGGCCTCGTCCTCCAGCTGGATCTTTATCACGTTCACTTTCTCTTCATCGGGACCCGTGCGGCTGTCAGTAGGTTCTCTACATTGACCGGCCATTGCTCGGCTTCGAGTGGTTCGGCTAGCCCTGTAAACACAGCCGGGTGTAGCCTTCGGAAATTCGACACGATGCCAGTCCTGGCAGGTGTAGCTGGTGTAGCGGTGCCCTCGGGGGCTGCAATGAGAGTGGAGAGTCCTCTTAATGTGGTAATTGCCCTGAAACCTTCGGTAAGTAGGTCCATCTTTCTCTCTTGGGCTTCCGCGAGGGTCGTCAGTGTGTTCAGGATCCTTTCTGTGCGATCATGAGGACTAGAGTCCGAGGAGAGGTTGTTCGGGGAGGTCATGTCACTGGAAAATAGATGAACGGATATGATTAGATACATGGATGAAAGTGAAAGCTAGTTGTAATACCCAGTCCCTTCGTATTTATTATCCGTATTTCAATAATAATTCTATATATTTTATATTTAATCTATTCCATATATATTCTTCATCAAAATATTTTTCCCTAATAATTTTTCCTAAATCTTTTGCTACCAAACTTAATGCTTAAAACCCTAACCCAGGTCCATTGATCAGTCGAAAATAATGTATTTTTAACACATCAATTTCCCTATTATTTGCATTCATCTAGAGGTATTCGGCATTCATATTGCACATATTAGCAAAACAGTTGTAAAATAACAGATTGCACGTGTTATACTCTAAAACCGGCACTTTAAGGGAAATTGATTGTTTATCATGACATTGCATTATTCTTGTGTAGCGCAACACTTGTTTCGAAGTCTATGCAGGAAATTCCAGAAACCGAGCCAAAATTGTGAAACAGTGCTGATAAAAATACGCCAACTAAAAGGCTAGAGATCTGGCAGTGATTAAGGATTAATTAAAAGATTCAGCATATCAGAGAATATTCCTGAAGTCAAAAGGAAGCAGCACTAGAAAATTGATGATCCACAACTCCTATTGGGCCGCGGATCCGCGGCCTAAGCAGGCTTGCGCCGCGGATCCGCGGCCTAAGCAGGCTTGCGCCGCGGATCCGCGGCATCTTTGCCACGTCATCAAGCCAGCTTTGCTCCAGTACTCTTATATCAGTGCCTAAATCTCAGAAAACTATGGCAATTCTACAGAACTCCATAAGCTTCTTCCAGATCAACAAGGATCATTAATCATGATTAAGCTTCTTAAACAAGCTTCCCCTTTAATTACCTTAGAGCCTAGAAGCTTCCCTCCAACAAACTACTTCTAGAAGCCTCTCTAGCTAACAAACTTTTGGAGGGAAATTCAAATTTTGAATCCTAGATCTAGGGTTGTGAAGTCTATAAAAGGGAACTTAGATCTAGGGTTAAGGGTTGTTCATCATTAGTCTTCTTCTTCTCCTCTCTTCATCTTCCACCTACAAGTTGAGTGACACAACTTGTAAAGCCTAACCCTAATTCCAATTCCAATCCAAGATCAAGAATTCCAAGTTCAATCAAAGCAAGAAGCCTAGATCCTTTTAGAGCGAAGCCGATCTTCATCCGAGCAAGTGATCCAAGCCGATCCGCGACTCACGGAGACGATGCGACGCTAGATTCGACGATCAAAGTTCCTTCCTCTTGTAGTTCTTGAGAGTTGTAACTAATTGTTGAATAATAAAGGTGACAATTCGTTTATCTTGCTTATCTTTTGAATTCAAGCATTATGATTCAATCTAGATTCTTGAATGTTTGCTTTGTGATAATGTTTGAGTAAAACTCCGCTCGTAAAGGAGTCTAGAATGATGATGATTTAGATTTTTTTATAATTCTTAAATCCTATAACGATTGTAAATTCTTGTAAATCAAGTGATCGATGACCTAGTTTCGATGCGATGCTTTCTTGATTGTGTTCGCTCGAAACTAGAGATCAACGATCGATCATTCGATTTTCTAGAAGCTAGTTTGTGAATGAGATTCATCGAAAGGACAAAGGATGAGATGAGGAAACCCTAGTTTCTTTGCAAGATCCTTAACCTCGATAAATCGTCATCGATCTAGTATCAATTCGTTAATGGATAAGAGTATGTAATCATTAGATCTCATCACATCTATAGATCCGATCTACTCCTACGAGCCACACTTCGAATCTTGATTGTTGGTTTGGAAATCATCACAAATTCTCAATTCTTGATTTTATCGTTTCTTGATTTAGACTAGATTTTCCTAATTCTTGAAATTCAATTTACAAATCATGAATTGTTTGTTTTTTTTTTCTTTAAAATTTCAACTCATCTAAATTGAAACACGAACGATTACACTTTCCCTGTGGACGATCCGCACTTACTAACGCGCTACATTCGACACCGTTATTGATTGCGGTCAAATAATTTTTGGTTGTGATTTCTATACATTTTCTAACATACACACCGGAAATTTCGTATCAATCAAATGGCGCCGTTGCCGGGGATAGTGCGCTAATTGTTCGTATTTTGAAATTTGAGTTGAAAAGTTTATTCCATCTATATTTTTAGATCTAAATTCGCACAAACCCTAAACGTGTTGTTGTGATTTGTTGCGAGGAAATCTGGACTCTGTGGAGCTTGAGAAAAATTTTTCAGAGCATTTCAGAGAGCTGTGTAAGTGAACAGGAGCATCTGTGGAAAATATTGTGCAGTGAACAGTTCATACCGCGGCGGATCCACGGCATTAGGCGACTTCCGCGGCTGAACCGCGGTGCTACAGTAGAATCACTGTACAATTTTCACTCAGGTCCTCTATAACTTTCTTATCCCTCTCTCGGTCTGCTCCATTAACAATTTTGTGCAGGTTTCTTTGCAAATAAATCGCAGCGCCGCAAAAGCAAAATAAATTGTGCGTGTTTTGATTGTTTTGGTTGTTTGCATATTAATACGGAATTTAAGGGGCACGACCAAATTCAGATTAGGTGGGGAGTTCATTACCCTTCCTAAGCCCCGAAAATCACAAACTTGCATCCGCATTACCCTCATTAATTAAAAGAAATCTAGACTTGACTCTAAGGACCGTCGCGCTCATTTAGGACAAGAGAAGGCCGTGAGTAATCCATTGTTTATCAGCGTTTCTTTTGTGGTTTCTAAGGCAAGTGTGTCGAAGGCTAGTGGTTACTTAATTAGGCCCACTACTTACATAGTGGAGAACCTCCCACTTACCTGGCACTTACCTGGCCACGGGAGAGACAAAGAGGCAGTGGAGGATTGATCCTGCGACTTGTCTTTTGGCAGTTAGGAGTGGTCTAGAGCCTTGACCTAGGTGACCACTAGATTTTAGGGTTACTTGTTGCATTAGTTGTGATTTGCATCATTTTTTCAAAAATCCGTCTATTTTCAAAACAAACACCAAAACATTCATTCATTCCCCTAATTATTACCAACGCTGCCACTTGTGCTACAACCATTTAGCATAATGTTAGGCTGGACACGAGATTCCATTTCCCGTCTTGTCCGCGTTTCTTTTATCGACCCCAGAGTCGGTAATTCTTCGCCTTCTTCCCCACCACCCACCACGACCGCGATGGACGGATTTCCATCAAACTTTAATACCACTCTGCCACCGCCCGCAGGTGCGCAGAATCCTCCACGCATTTCTCTCCAAGAGAGATGCTATCCTACACATGTTTCCCTTCCCACCTGTCTTTCTATACCACCTGCCAACGGGGAAAATTTTGAAATCAACCCCCAATTCATCAAACTGTTACCCAAATTTCACGGTCTTGATTCTGAAAACGCATACATGTTTATTTCCAAATTTGAAAACGTATGTGCTTTGATGGGAAATTCACAACTGTCTTTGGATGCTCTGCGTTTACGTCTTCTCCCATTCACTTTGTGCGACTTAGCTGAGAAGTGGTTTTACATCATACCCGCACATTCTATTTCAACATGGGACGAATACGTTGCAGCATTCCTTAAGAAATTTTATCCCAATCACAAGACCAGCCGTGTTCGGAGCGAAATCTTCAAATTTACCCAACTTCCCAATGAACCATTTTGGAAATGCTTTGAACGGTTTAAGGATTTTCTTATCCAATGTCCTCATCACAGAATCTCCAGATGGGATTTGTGTCGAATTATCTATGAGGGTATTGATCTCACTACTAGACAGATACTTGAAACCATGTGTCATTGCCAATTCCTATCTAAAGATGATGGTGAAGCTTGAAAATACCTAGAAGATTTAGCTCAAAACACATCACAATGAGAAAGTGTTAGACCACCACCGCCTAGTGAAGATGTCAATCAGCTCGATGTTTCCGTCATAATGAAAGCCGAACTGGCCGCAATACAAAGGAAACTCGACGCTATAGAAAACAAAATTTCTTCAGCCTCCTTAAACCAATACACACTTCCCAAAACCGTGTGTGGCTGCTGTTCAAACCCTTCACATTTGACGGAAGAATGTCCTTTGAATGTACCGTTTCAAGGTCACACTAATGCTGCATTTCAGCAAAGACCTGGAAACGATCCTTCTTCTTCCTCATATAATCAAGATTGGAGGAATCACCCAGATTTTTCTTGGATCCAACACCAACCTCAATACATGGATCTAAACCAGAATACTTTCCAAAGGGCTCTTCCACCACAACAACAACCACACCAATTGAGTCAGCACCCCTTCCAAGCACAAAACTTCCAAAATTCGGTCAACACACCTGCACCTAATAATCCTTTGCAGTCGACCGGTACTGATAATACCTCTGCACTAGTACAAACCTTGGTTACTTTCATGAAACAATCCATCCAAGGGTCGGCAAGTTTTCAATCTTCCATCGATAATATGATAAAGATTATTCTCACTCAAAATGAGAATATTAAATCGATGGAAGCACAAATTGAACGAATACCAGCCGAAATAAGTGCTAGAGAAAAAGGGAATCTTCCATCTCAACCCCTGCCTGATCCTGTACCTTCACATTGCACTAATGTGGATGCTTTTACAACGTTGAGATCGGGAAGAGTGCTAGACAATCATATGGGTGAACAAATTGATAATGATGAATTGATCATTAACACCCCGGCTTCCACTTCCATTTCCACTCACACTTCTACTTCTTGTCCTATTTCGTCTAATGTACCTTCTTCTTCCGAGCCTATTCTCCGTTTTCCCAAAGGCTCGAACCCTCCACCCACCTCACCTTTTCCACCCCCACAAACTTCTCCACAAATGTTGGACCCAACACTTATTGATAGAGCTCCATTTCCTGGAAGGTTGAGGCCCAACAAACGTGATGCACAAAGGGAGAAGCTTGTAGACATGTTTAAGGAAGTTAATATCAACATCCCTCTCCTAGATGCTATACAACAAGTTCCGTCCTATGCGAAAATTCTTAAGAACTTATGCACTAGGAAGAGGAAGACTCAAGTGCCTAAATTTTTTTTCATGTCGAGTACTGTAGACACGACTTTTCCCCCAACAATTACCACGGAAACGTAAGGATCCTGGCTGTCCTACTATTTCTATTTCTATTGGGGAAAAATACATCAACCGTGCTCTACTTGACCTTGGCGCTAGTGTTAACTTGCTTCCATACTCGGTTTATGAGCAGCTAGGTATCGGAGTGTTAAAGCCCTCGAGCATAACTCTCCAGATGGCTGACCGATCAATCACTAAATTTAGGGGTGAACTGGAAGATGTGTTAATAAAAATTGGGGAATTTGTATTCCCTGTGGACTTTATTGTAATTGATACACAGCCTGTAGCGAACCCACGGAATCAAATTCCGGTGATTTTAGGTCGCCCCTTTTTGGCCACTTCCAACGCTATCATCAACTGTCGTAATGGCTCTATGACCCTATCTTTCGGGAATAGGTCAATTGAGCTGAACATTTACAGGTTGGGAAGTGTACCCTCCGAACCTACTGCTCAGGTCTGTTCTGTCGACTTAATGGATGTCGACAGCAGCGAAATTGATGATCCTCATGATACCGATCTAGACTCTTTTCATATGTTATTGTTTGACCCAATTATGTATCATATACATACGGACTCTTCCACCGAGATGTCTGGGTCAACAACTAACACTGATTATGAACTGCTTTTAGAGTCTGAAGATCACCCCGCGCTTTGTGATGACATTATTCTCCGGGGTATTGATGGAATCTTCGCTGATGAACTCGCATTTTTGAATGACACGGGAGTTGAGATGAATCCACATCAAAACAATGAAATTGAACCTCCACCCCTTTTTCTGGACTGTAAAAAGAATGCGAGTAATTCATCACATTCACTGCATCGTCTCTCCAAAATGAGACGCACACACATTCTATTCCACAACTTACCCTTTCCCCACTTCTTCTTCCACCAACCAGAGCACTGCATTAATAAAATTTTCGAATGGTTGGTGTTAACTTTCGGTCTTTGCAAAACTTGGTATCGACCAATGATTCTTGACCCCCTCATGTGATTTTCAAAACTTAACATTGTTTAACTCAAGTTTAGGGGGTATAATCTGGCTCTTGATAAGAAAATTTTTACACAAAATGGTGAGCCAAAAATAAGTTTGGGGAGGATCTTCACTTAAATATTTTGCCCCCGTTAATAAATTTCCTCCCAGGCTTACAGGTTTTTCGAGATTTAGCAGATGGCAACAGTGAGGACACTGTTGAAAACAAGTTTGGGGAAGTTTTGTGCTTATTTCGCATCATTTGCACCATACTTTGCATAAGCACAAAACATTTTGAAAATCTATAAAAATTTAAAAAATTTCAAAAGAAAAAAATTTTTGTACATAAATAAGATAATAAAAGATTAGATAGTGAAAAATTGCATCCATAAGATTAGAAAAATTTAAGAAAACCAAGAAAATTAGAAGTTTTCTTATACGAACTAGTAATAAGTAGTTATGAGCCGTTGTCCCAAGGGTCAGTAAGATGAAGGAAGTCACTAATCTGAGGATAAAAATAAGTCTGAAAAATAGTTTCTATTCTGGAAGCCAAACATTTTGAACATTGATACCCTGCTATTCGCACTTACACACGTCTTGAAGCTCGGGATAGTAGAGGATACCTTGAAATGCTCTTGTCTAAAAGCCGATGTATGAAGGAAAAAAAATGAATAAAATATAAAATGGTGCAGAAAAATGAACACCGGTTTTGTTATCGCCAAGGCAGCAATAAAAAAATATAGCGAGGGTGCATCTTCACCTAGTGCCCTAAGGCCAACTGGTCTGGGAGTCACAGCTAAGCCTTAGGTGGTGCAAGACGAGGAAATACACCTAATAAGCAAGCACATGAGTAATCGGTCGGTTAGTATCTCAAGAAGTATTAACGGTCGTATGAAAGTGTGTGAGCAAATTCATCTAAATATTCATTAATTAAAAAGTACTGAGGTGGATGGACAAGAGTATGATAGCTTGAATTGAATTCTCCGGGTGTAGGGATGTATATTACACACACGTAGGGTTATATGATCGATGTTTGGAATAAAAATAGGAATGAAGAATAAGACGATGTTTTATTGAGGGGTTATGTGATTTCTAATATTTTTTCATGACTATTAAGATAGGGCTCATGACAACCGAAAAGTTAGCTTAGTTGGAAACCCTAATTTTCAAAGTCTTTCTTTTACAATTCTTATCTTTATATGTAACTTTCACGATCTTCCTTTTATTATTAGATTTTGTGGGTGCAATCCGCTGAAAACCCTCAGGAGACAACACTCCTCCTACTAGGGGCACCTGGAGGTTTAAAGGCTTGCTGCACATGCTCAGTGCAATCGTGTTGCCTACGAAAGTGTGCTAGTTAGTTTTTCTCTTTCTTTATTTTCTCCTTCTTTTTAAATAAAACAGTTCGCTCGAGACAATCGAAAATAAGTTTGGGGGAATTTGATCAGTCGAAAATAATGTATTTTTAACACATCAATTTCCCTATTATTTGCATTCATCTAGAGGTGTTCGGCATTCATATTGCACATATTAGCAAAACAGTTGTAAAATAACAGATTGCATGTGTTATACTCTAAAACCGGCACTTTAAGGGAAATTGACTGTTTATCATGACATTGCATCATTCTTGTGTAGCGCAACACTTGTTTCGAAGTCTGTGCAGGAAATTCCAGAAACCGAGCCAAAATTGTGAAACAGTGCTGATAAAAATACGCCAACTAAAAGGCTAGAGATCTGGCAGTGATTAAGGATTAATTAAAAGATTCAGCATATCAGAGAATATTCCTGAAGTCAAAAGGAAGCAGCACTAGAAAATTGATGATCCACAACTCCTATTGGGCCGCGGATCCACGGCCTAAGCAGGCTTGCGCCGCGGATCCGCGGCATCTTTGCCACGTCATCAAGCCAGCTTTGCTCCAGTACTCTTATATAAGTGCCTACATCTCAGAAAACTATGGCAATTCTACAGAACTCCAGAAGCTTCTTCCAGATCAACAAGGATCATTAATCATGATTAAGCTTCTTAAACAAGCTTCCCCCTTAATTACCTTAGAGCCTAAAAGCTTCCCTCCAACAAACTACTTCTAGAAGCCTCTCTAGCTAACAAACTTTTGGAGGGAAATTCAAATTTTGAATCCTAGATCTAGGGTTGTGAAGCCTATAAAAGGGAACTTAGATCTAGGGTTAAGGGTTGTTCATCATTAGTCTTCTTCTTCTCCTCTCTTCATCTTCCACCTACAAGTTGAGTGACACAACTTGTAAAGCTTAACCCTAATTCCAGTTCCAATCCAAGATCAAGAATTCTGAGTTCAATCAAAGCAAGAAGCCTAGATCCTTTTGGAGCGAAGCCGATCTTTATCCGAGCAAGTGATCCAATCCGATCCGCGACTCACGGAGACGATGCGACGCTAGATTCGACGATCAAAGTTCCTTCCTCTTATAGTTCTTGAGAGTTGTAACTAATTGTTGAATAATAAAGGTGACAATTCTTTTATCTTGCTTATCTTTTGAATTCAAGCATTATGATTCAATCTAGATTCTTGAATGTTTGCTTTGTGATAATGTTTGAGTAAAACTCCGCTAGTAAAGGAATCGAGACGATAGATAGAATGATGATGATTTAGATTCTTTTACAATTCTTAAATCCTATGACGATTGTAAATTCTTGTAAATCAAATGATCGATGACCTAGTTTCGATGCGATGCTTTCTTGATTGTGTTCGCTCGAAATTAGAGATCAACGATCGATCATTTGATTTTCTAGAAGCTAGTTTGTGAATGAGATTCATCGAAAGGACAAAGGATGAGATGAGGAAACCCTAGTTTCTTTGCAAGATCCTTAACCTCCATAAATCGTCATCGATCTAGTATCAATTCGTTAATGGATAAGAGTATGTAATCATTAGATCTCATCACATCTATAGATCCGATCTACTCCTACGAGCCACACTTCGAATCTTGATTGTTGGTTTGGAAATCATCACAAATTCTCAATTCTTGATTTTATCTTGATTTACACTAGATTTTCCTAATTCTTGAAATTCAATTTACAAATCATGGATTGTTTGTTTTCTTTTCTTTAAAGTTTCAACTCATCTAAATCGAATCACGAACGATTACACTTTCCCTGTGGACGATCCACACTTACTAACGCGCTACATTCGACACCGTTATTGATTGCGGTCAAATAATATTTGGTTGTGATTTCTATACATTTTCTAACATACACACCGGAAATTTTGTATCAATCATCCATCCTATAGTCTTACTCTTTTCCATCTAATTTTCCTTTAGCCCATACCCAATCTTTTGCATCTGAGGCCCAAGCCCAATAACCCAAACCCTCCACTTTCTTTTACCCAACGGATACTTTCTTCCCTTTCAAATTCAAAAATTATTCTAATTTAAAATCCAAATCCTACCCCAATTAATTTCTTTAAATCTCTAATTATAACCTAATTATTATATATTAATTATCCAATTACTTTCTCTGTCTCTTCTTTATATTTTTCCTTTTATTATTTAAACCCCCCACGTTCTTCTCTCTCTATTATCCTAATCACGCTCTCTCTCCTCTCGATCACTCTCTTTCTCTCTCCTCTCTCTCTCTTCTCCCCCTCTCGCCAGAGCTCCCCTAACAAACCCACCACCACCACGAGAACCCCATTGCATCTGCCTGCTCTGGCCACCTGAACATCCAGAGCACCACCGCGACCCGCCCCAAGCTCCGTCTGCTCATCTCAATGCCGCTTGAGCCATCCCTACCGGCCACCTTATCCCCCGAGCACCCTCGCCTGCACACCCCCTCGCCAGATCTCGCCTCGTCGTCGACCTCACAACCCAACACCACCCTCCTCGTCTTCTTTTCCGAAGCCCATGTCTTCTTCTCCTCTCTCAACACCAAGCTCCATACCTTGCCATCACCAACCCCCGTCGGCTCACTCTACCGCCGTCGGATGCCACCCTCCATCGCCTGCCCTGAGCTCCCCTCTACTCCATTTCCAGCGCCTAACTCGCCACCGACACCCCCTCACTGCAGCCGCAACTCTTAGCCGCCGCCGCCGAACCCCAGCGCCACCAAGCCCCGCCATCATCGCCTTCGTGACCGTCGATCGTCGCAGGCAAGTGAATTCCGCTTGCTTTTACATGCTATATAGATATATTAGTTAAGTGGTTCTATTATGATTATAGGGTTGAATCGAATACCGCAATCGAATCATTTGCTACTACGAGCACACGCCATTGCTTTTAGTGATTTAATCCATCTAGTGGCTTTTACCCCGTATTTGAAAACACTCATAATTCTTATGGTTCAAATCTTACGCTCGCCAAATAAGAAACCGACTTTTCAATGATAACCGTATACTTAAGCTAGTTTTTGAACATATCCTAGACTAAAACCCATTTTAAAATAGAGGAATATGAGTTTAAAGAACCCATGTATGGTTAATGAATATCTTATAGAAATTTGGTTGCAAAATAATGTCGTTGCCCATATAAAATGGTACCCCGATTTCCGTTGTAAAATCTGGAATTTTCATACATGCTAATCTGTAAAATTTATAATAAATTATGTATAAATCGGATTGTGGAGTTTCAGGACTCATATCAAATTTGATGGAATAACCTACAGTAATATATATTTTTCCACTAAATTTTAATAAGTCATGATAGAGAAGATTATAGTGAATTGCGGCTCTGGACTGCAGTCCAGAGCAGCACTACTTGTCATTACTTGAAATGAAATGCTTTTACAACTCTGTGTAAAAATGATATTATGCAAAAACCTATACCGTTGAGAATATTAATCTTTTATCTAACTATTGGAGGTGGTTTCATTCGATTTTACCGTCGTTTGCTATTTTAAGTATATTTTAAATCATCAGTACATACTGCAGTCCCAAGCAGGGACAAAACGTATATCCCGATCTTAAATAATGTGTAACTCCCCATACACAGTGGATATTATTGATCCGTATGGTGCGTTGGAAGACTAACTGATAAACCTAAATATTATCCAACTACATCATCACCTAATTATGTTCCCAAAAGGATGAAAACTGTGTTACGAAATGGACTTTCAGTTCAGGAACTGACTTTCCACCCAGGAACACTTAAAAAGGAATTACTGTAATTCGTAAACCCGAGACCCGATTGACTTGAAACTAATTTCGTTGAACTGCTTATTAATTTTAATTTTTACCGCTTTTGTATCATTTTACTTAATTCTGAACTTACGATTTAATGTTATTTTTCTAAGTTCATAAAACGTGAAATGACTTGTATTGCATATGATTTGTTTAGCGGCATAATTCATATTTTTATCCGATTGCAATGCCTCTAGTGATAGTGAGCATCCTTATTAATTTTCAGTGTATAATGCATTGTCGAACATAAATGGTATCGGTTTAGTTGTGTTGAGTACGCAGTAAAAAGATGAATGATTCGTGATAGTGAACAGCACAGTGAATAGTGAATAAAGCAGTGTTATTGGAGCGCACTTATACATTACTAGCCCATACTTATAGATAGTAAAACCTGGGGAAAAGGGGAAATCGAAGTGGAAGGGAACTTGTATTTAGCGAGGTTAGCGATTTTAGAGGATGATCATTCGAATAATGACTCTTATATATATTAGATTTGGAACCAGCGGCCCGGCCGACAGGGTTATGTCCCGGGCAACAGTGAGCCATAGTCTCGGGTACGTGCGGGACCCTCATTAAACTTGATCACTCCTTTTCCCAACTCGATTTCAAAATTGACTTAGAGACCGATAAGGACACAGATCATACATTGCATTGTTTATTGACATATCGATTACCTACATTTATTGTCTCCACCATTATTACTTTATTTTCTTGCCTCAATGTTATTATCAAAATATTTCTATTGCGTTGCCCTGATGACCTGAGTATGCATGCTCAGAGATTGGAGAGGACCCAGTTTAGGAGTCAGACCTACCATTCGAACTCGCAGAGATCTAGACGGTCGTACCTTCAGTGTTTTTACCGCATTCCATAAATCAACCTTGTATTCGCACTTGGTTAGTAATTTTTTTTCCTTGCGAACTATTGTAAACTGTGAACAATGAAAGTTGGTGTAATAAACTAGTGATGTGTTTTCTTTACTTCTGTGCTGTGTTTACTGATTACCATGTAATGCTAGAAGCCAAAGTGTGACTATAGCGGGATTGTTCCCTGACCATAGGAGCATGGATGGCCTAGTCGCCTCCCGTATTCCGTATTTTGGGAAGCACGGCGTGACATGGTTTTGTTGGTATCAGAGCACCGGGCTTTAGTATTAAGGGATAACATTAACTACGCTTTATTATATTATTTTCACTTCACTATCTTTCACTTTCATCTTTGTATCTAATCACATCTGTTCATCTATTTTCCAGTGACATGACTTCCCCGAACGACCTCTCCTCGGACTCTAGTTCTCAGGATCGCACAGAGAGGATCCTGAATGCACTGGCAACCTTCGCGGAAGCCCAAGAGAGAAAGACGGACCTACTTACCGAGAGACTCAGGGCAATTATCGCATTAGGGGGAACCTCCGCTCTCATTACCGCCCCCGAGGGCACAACTACACCAGCTACACCTGCCAGGACTGACACTGTATTGAATTTCCGGAGGTTACACCCAGCTGTGTTTACGGGACTAGCCGAAACACTCAAGGCCGAGCAATGGTTGGTCAATGTGAAGAATCTACTGACGGCCGAACGGGTCCCCGATGAAGAGAAGGTGAATGTGATAAAGATCCAGCTGGAGGACAAAGCCTGTACATGGTGGTTTGTCGAAGAGAGCAGACTTGATGGGCCAATCGAGTGGAGCAAGTTCAAAGAATGCTTCTTGGACCACTATTTTCCCCCCACCGCTAAGGCAGAGATGGAAGAAAGATTTATCTTACTGAAGCAGTACGGCCATCCCGTTGACATGTATGCGGCAGAATTCAACCGTCTGAGCCGATTCGCTTCATATATGGTCGCCTCAGAGGCCACCATGGCCAGACGTTTCTTACAGGGACTTGATTTTAAGCTGCAACAGTTGATTGCGTCACTCGAGTTGCAGACTTTCGCACAGGTGTTCAACGCTGCATGAATTCAGGAGAAGCTAATCAATAAATTCAAGGGCCCAGCTCGAGGGAGAGGAGGCCCCCAGTTATTCCGATGGTACTCACACATCGTCCCGAGGGGTCATACCAGTTCATAAGCCAGGGACGACGCAATTGAAGCATCCCTTCATGCCCCACCAGCACCCACAGAGGAAAGCTTTAGTCTGCGACTACTATCACAGGGACGGGCACACCCAGAAGGACTGTTGCCGTGCCAAGGGACAGTATTTGATTTGCGGATCCAACCAGCACCGAGTTAGTGGTTGCCCTCAACGAACAGAGTTACAGGGAAGGTCTGGACCGCAGCAGCAGAGGTCACTAGAACAGAGGCAAACCAACACAGGCCGCGGTCAAGTGTTGGCTTTCACCCTGACTGTCGAGCAGGCAGAGGCCTCAGGTGAAGTTGTTACAGGTATTCTACTCGTTCATTCTATGCCAGCTAGAGTACTGTTTGATTCTGGAGCATCACATTGTTTCATATCTGCACATTTTGTCGATACACACTCCATACCACATGAACTAATGACCAAGGAATGGGAAATACATACGGGTAATGGTGTTATAGTATCTAGTCGAGAATGTAGATCTTGTCCAGTTGTAGTGTGTGGCAGAGAATTCTATGCGAATTTTCTTTTAATCGGAACAGGAAGCTATGACGCAATTCTCGGGATGGATTGGATGAGTACATTCCATGCGATTATTGATTTCCGAGCTAGGAATGTGAGATCACCCAGAGTTTGTTTTTTGAAGGCGGAAACGAGTCTTTGGAGCCAGCCAAGTATAGAGCCAAACCGAAAGTATTGACGGCTATGGAAGTTAATGAAAACCCCGCATCAGAAATCGTTCGGGATTTTCTTGACCTGTTCCCTGATGATTTAGCAGGTCTATCACCTCCACGCGTCTTGGGATTCTCGATAGATTTGATTCCAGGTACATCACCAGTTTCTAAGGCACCGTACAGAATGGCACCAGTTGAGTTGGCAGAATTGAAGAAGCAAATTAGAGAACTTCTAGAGAAGGGATTTATTCACCCAAGAGCTTCGCCGTGGGGTGCACCAGTCTTGTTGGTGAAGAAAAAGGATGGATCTCTACGGATGTGCATAGACTACCGTGAGTTGAACCGAGTAACGATAAAGAACAAATACCTTATTCCGCGTATCGATGACTTATTTGATCAATTGGGTGGTGCCAAGGTATTTTCGAAGCTGGATCTTTGTTCGGGCTATCACCAGATCAGAGTAACGGCCGAAGATATATTCAAGACGGCTTTCTGGACCCGATATGGGCATTATGAGTTTCCTGTGATGCCATTCGGTGTTACCAATGCTCCAGCTATATTTATGGATCTGATGAATAGAGTATTTGCAAAATACTTGGATACGTTTGTCGTTGTATTCATCGATGACATACTAGTCTACTCTAAGACTCGAGAGGAGCACGCCGAACACTTGCGAACTATACTACAAATTCTTCGGGAAGAGAAGCTATACGCAAAATTGAGCAAGTGTGAGTTCTGGCTCGACAAAGTGCAGTTCTTGGGACACATTGTTTTGGGCGAAGGCATCTCAGTGGACCCAGCGAAGATAGAATCTGTTAGGGATTGTTTATAGCTTAGGGATAGAGTAAGGTGATTCACATCCTATATTGGGCAGGAAGTACGACACCGAAGTCAGTGGCGGAGGTCAGAAGCTTTTTGGGATTGGCAGGATATTATCGGCATTTTGTTAAAGACTTTGCCCGAGTCGTTGAACCTTTGACAAAGCTGACATGGAAGGAAGTGCCTTACGTATGGACATAGGAATGTACTCTAGATTTTGTGATACTGAAACAAAAGTTGACCACGGCCCCTATTCTTACAGTGCCAGATGATTCAGGTGGTTTGGTGATACACAGCGATGCTTCAGGGAAAGATTTAGGCTGTGTTCTGATGCAGCATGGTCGGGTAGTTGCTTATGCCTCACTACAGTTGAAGAATCACGAGAGGAACTACCCAACACATGACCTGGAGTTAGCTGCAGTGGTTTTCACATTGAAGATCTGGAGAAAATATCTATTAGGCGAAAAGGTAGAAGTGTACACAGATCACAAGAGTCTAAAATACATATTCACTCAGAGAGAATTGAATATGAGAAAATGCCGATGGCTAGAACTAATGGCGGACTAAGACTTGGACTAATAATACCATCCGGGAAAAGTAAATGTCGTACCCGACGCTCTCAGTCGCAAGCCAGCGGTCATGATGTTGACCAGTCAGAGGAGCATTATTGAGGACATTCAGAAGCTCGAACTAGAGGTTGTTACACCGAGTGCAACAGGGCAGTTTTGGCAGTTACATGTGCAGTCTTCACTTGTAAATCGCATTAAGGATGCACAGGCTGATGATCTTCGATTGCATAAGCTTAGACAACAGGTGGAAGCTGGACTAAGGACATACTTGCTCATACATCGAGACAGTTCCTTGAGATTCGGTAGCAGACTCTGCGTTCCCCAGGGAGATGTCCGAAAGGAAGTACTAGCCGAGGCTCATAGTTCAGCTTATTCAGTGCATCCAGGAGGCACAAAGATGTACCGAGATCTGAAGCAGCACTATTGGTGGAACGAGATGAAGCAGGAGATTGAACGATTCGTGTCCATGTGCTTAATATGCCAACAAGTAAAGGCTGAACACCATAGGATAGCGGGTTTGTTACAATCGCTTCCGATACCCGATTGGAAATGGGAGCACATCACTATGGATTTTGTGACTGATTTACCATGGAGTCCAAGAGGCAAAAACGCCGTTTGGGTTATCGTCGACCATCTTAAAAATGCAGCACACTTTTTACCCTTCCGAAGGGACAGTCGATAGAGTCTCTTGCGGAGAAATACATGCAAGAAGTAGTGCGACTTCACAGAGTTCCGGTCAGTATAGTGTCAAATCGAGACACCGGATTTGTTTTGCACTTTTGGAAGAGCTTACAAAAGAGTCTGGGTAAACGTCTCAAATTCAGCACGACTTACCATCCACAGACGGACGGACAGTCCGAGCGTACTATTCAGACGCTCGAGGACATGTTGAGAGTATGCATGCTAGACTTTCAAGGCACTTGGGAGGATCACCTCCATCTAGTGGAGTTTTCTTATAACAACAGTATCTAAGATAGCATCCAGATAGCTCCATTCGAAACACTTTACGGACGGAAATGTCGATCCCCTGTTTGTTGGGATGATGTTGGTGAGCGAAGATTACTGGGACCCGAACTTATAGTCCAGACGGTAGACAAGGTCCAGATGACCAGACATCGCATTAAGACGGCTCAGGACTGACAGAAGAGTTGGGCGAATGCCAGCAGGAGATCGCTAGAATTCGAAGTCGGTGATCATGTGTTTCTGAAGATTTCACCTACCCGCGGTATTATCAGGTTTGAAAGTCATGGGAAACTCAGTCCCCGATTCATCGGACCATTCGAGATATTGGAGCGAGTAGGGGAAGTGGCTTACCGCCTTGCCTTACCCTCATCGTTAGCTGGCGTACACAACACGTTTCATGTGTCACAGTTGCAGTTCTACGTTCGAGAAAACAGTCATGTTCTCGATCATTCTGAATTGACTTTGGGTACCGATTTAACTTATGTGGAGAAGCCTACAACTATACTCGACCGAAGAGAGATGGTACTGAAGAATAAAGTCATTTCGTTAGTCCGAGTGTCTTGAGGCGGTCGTTCACTTACGGAATCTACCTAGGAACGTGAGGAGGATATCCTTTCACGGTTCCCACATCTTTTCGAGTAGTTTTTTTGTATCGCCGCTTTCTCTTTTTGTCCTTTTAATTTTGAGGACAAAATTTTTGTAAGCGTGGTATGATGTAATACCCAGTCCCTTCGTATTTATTATCCGTATTTCAATAATAATTCTATATATTTTATATTTAATCTATTCCATATATATATTCTTCATCAAAATATTTTTCCCTAACAATTTTTCCTAACTCTTTTGATACCAAACTTAATGCTTAAAACCCTAACCTAGGTCCATCCTTTAGTCCCACTCTTTTCATTCTAATTTTCCCTTAGCCCATACCCAATCTTTTTCATCTGAGTCCCAAGCCTAATAACCTAAACCCTCCACTTCCTTTTATCTGACAGATACTTTCTACCCCTTCAAATTCAAAAATTATTCTAATTTAAAATTCAAATCCTACCCCAATCAATTTCTTTAAATCCCTAATTAAAACATAATTATTATATATTAATCATCCCATTACTCTCTCTGTCTCTTCTTTATATTTTTCCATTTATTATTTTAAACCCCTCCCCCCACATTCTTCTCTCTCTCTATTATCCTAATCACTCTATCTCTCCTCTCGATCACGCTCTCTCTCCTCTCTCTCTCTCTCTTCTCCTCATCTCGTCACCTCCTCTCCCCAGAGCTCCCCAAACAAACCCACCACCACCACGAGAATCCCATTGCATCTGCCTGCTTCGGCCACCTGAACACCCAGAGCACCACCGTGACCCACCCCAAGTTCCGTCGGCTCATCTCAACACCGCCTGAGCTATCGCTGCCGGCCACCTCCTCCATCGAGCACCCTCGCCTGCACACCCCCTCGCCAGAGCTCGCCTCTCCGTCGACCTCACAACCCAACACTACCCTCCTTGTCTTCTTTTCCGAAGCCCATGTCTTCTTCTCCTCTCTCAACACCAAGCTCCATACCTCGCCATCACCAACCCCCGTTGGCTCACCACACCACCGCTGGCTACCTCCCTCCATCACCTACCTTGAGCTCCCCTTGCCTCCACCTCCAGCGCCCAACTCGCCACCGACACCCATTCACTGCAGCCGCAACTCCGCTGCCTGAGCTCTCTGCGCTTTCAGCCATTGCCAAAACTTCAGGCCGCCGCCGCCAAACCCCAGTGCCACCAAGCTCTGCCATCATCGCCTTCATGACCGTCGATCGTCGCAGGCAAGTGAATTACGCTTGCTTTTACATGCTATATAGATATAGTAGTTAAGTGGTTCTATTATGATTATAGGCTTGAATCGAATACCGTAATCGAATCATTTGCTACTATGAGCAAACGCCGTTGCTTTTAATGATTTAATTCATTTAGTGGCTTTTATCCCGTGTTTGAAAACGCTCATAATTCTTATGGTTCAAATCTCACGCTCGCCAAATAAGAAACCGTTTTTTCAATGATAACCGTTTACTTAAGCTAGTTTTCGAACATATCCTAGACTAAAATCCATTTTAAAATATAGGAATATGGGTATAATGAACCCATGAATGGTTAATGAATATCCTATAGAAATTTGATTGCAAAATAATGGCGTTGCCCACATAAAATGGTACCTCGATTTCCGTCGTAAAATCTGGAATTTTCATACATGCTAATCCGTAAGATTTATAATAAATTATATATATATCAGATTGTGGTGTTTCAGGACTCATATCGAATTTGACGGAATAACCTATAGTAATATATTTTTTTCCACTAAATTTTAATATGTCATGATAAAGAAAATCGAGGAGAATTGCGGCTCTGGACTGCAGTCCCGAGCAACACTACTTGTCGTCACTTGAAATGAAATGCTTTTACAACTCTGTGTGAAAATGGTATTATGCGAAACCCTATACCTTTCCGAATATTAATCTGTTAGATAATTATTGGATGTGGTTTCATTCATTTTTACCGTCGTTTGCTATTTTAATTATATTTTAAATCATCACTACATACTGCAGTCCTAAGCAGGGACAGAACGTATATCCCGATCTTAAATAATGTGTAACACCCCGTACACAGAGGATATTTTCAATCCGTCTAGTGCGTTGGAAGACTAACTTATAAAACTAAATATTATCCAACTACAGCGTCACCTAATTATGATCCCAATAGGGTGAAAACTGTGTTACGAAATGGACTTTCAGTTCAGGAACTGAATTTCCAGCCAGGAACACTTAAAAAGAAATGAATGTAATTCGTAAACCCGAGACCCGATTGACTTGAAACAAATTTTGTTGAACTTCTGATTAAGTTTAATTTTTACCTCTTTTGTATCATTTTACTTAATTCTGAACGTACGATTTAATGTGATTTTTCTAAGTTCATAAGACGCGAAATGACTTGTATTGCATTTGCTTTGTTTAGCGGCATAATTCACATTTTTACCTGACTGCAATGCCTCTAGCGATAGTGAGCGTCCTTATTAATTTTCAATGTATAATGCATTGTCGAACGTGAATGGTATCGGTTTAGTTATGTCGAGTATGCCAGTAAAATGGTGAATGTTTCGTGTTAGTGAACAACACAGTGAATAATGAATAAAGCAGTATTATTGGAGCGTACTTGTACACAACTAATCCATACTTATAGATAGTAAAACCTGGAGAAAAAAAGGAAATCGAAGTGGAAGGGAACTTTTATTTAGTGAGGTCAGCGATTTTAGAGGATGATCATTCGAACAACGACTCTTATATATATTAGGTTTGGACCAAGCGGTCCGGCCGACAGGGTTATGTCGCGGGCAACAGTGAGCCGTAGTCTCTGGTATATACGAGTCCCTCGTTAAACATGGTCACTCCTTTCCGCAACTCGATTTCAAAAGTGACTTAGATACCGATAGGGACATAGATCATACATTGCATTGTTTATTGACATATCAATTACCTGCATTTATTGTCTCAACCGTTATTACTTTATTTTCTTGCCTCAATGTTATTATCATAATATTGCTATTGTTTCGTCCTGACGACCTGAGTACGCATGCTCAGAGATTAGAGAGGACCCAGTTCAGGAGTCAAATCTACCATTCAAGCTCGCAGAGATCTAGACGGTCGTGCCTTCAGTGCTTTTACCGCATTCCATAAATCAACCTTGTATTCGCACTTGGTTAGTGTAACGCTTTGAAATTCGTTTAGGTTAATTTCGCTTTAGTTAGTAATGATGCGTGTTTTTCATAAAAACCCGTAAATTTTATTTTCCTTTTTAAACTCGAACAAAACTAGTTCTAATTGTGATGAGAAGTGTTTTTATATATAAATGGGTTTTGTTAATTATAATTTAGCTTGTGTTCACCTTAATTAGAAATTTTCCTTAATTACTTTTCCTAAGCTAGGATTTGTGTGGCAAGCATGCACACTTATCACATTTTTGTGACATAAGTTAAGTGTTAGCATGTAACCTTTTTCCTTTTGTTTGGTTCATATATCCCCACCATAAAACCAAGTCAACCCTTAATTTTAAAATTGAAAATGAAGGATGGGAGGCATGGTTTGGGGTAGGTGAAGTTGGGGCTTGACTTTTTGACCATTATCTCACTCATTTTTCCCTCTCTCCCTCTCATTTCTGCATTCCCTGCAAAGGCAGCAGCAACCACAGCAACATCTTCTTCTTCTTCTTCTTTTGCTTCTCTTTTGATCCAAACACAAACCCTACACAAAAATCCCTTTTTTCCTTCACAAAAACCTTTGGATAAATGGCTCTTTTGAGGATTTTGGTGGCAAATCAATGCCTTTGAAGGCAAGGGCTGGAAGTTAGGTTTCCCTAAGGTCTTTTGGAGGTATTAAACTCACCCATATCACTTTAGTTCTTAACTTATAGTTTATTTTGCTAAAAATTGTATTTTTGTGCAATTTTGTGCTAATGAAGGGAAATTAGTGAAGTTTATGTTAAGTTAGCATTTTTATGGCTTGTTTAACTTAATTACGTGTTGTTAGTGTTGTTTTAACCATGGATTTGTTTCAGGTTGCACTAAAACACCATAATGTTTTAGTTTAGTGTTAAATTAGCTTTTTAACTAGATTTTTGTACTCTGTTGTGATCTTCTTGTAACCCGATTGCTCCAGGCAAAAATTGCATTTACTGGAGAATGTAAACTAGATTTAGAGAACACACACGAAGCACGGTAGCCCAACTCCCTAGGTTGGCCGCCGGAATAATCATTCTGGCCGCAAATTGCGGCCAGATGGAGGACCTGGGTGTTGGGGTTTGTTCTGTTGGTGTCTGCTACTTTTTTAAGGCCTGTGGTATATGCAACTTTGTAAAATTCTGCTTATACAAAAATCTGGAACCAATTACCCTATTTCCTATACTTTTAACTTTCGCGACACGTATGATACGTGTGTGGGTTTAAGGATTTCCTGCGTGTCGCGACGTGTCGGGGTAGTTTCAGGCGCGTAATCACACGTTTTAGCGTATCGGACACACACGCGTTTAGTTCGCGGCGCGAGTTTCACGTTTGGTTTCGATATCACGTTTTATAGGGTTTTAGCTTATGCTTATTCCTTGTGTAATTCTAGGTTCGCAGGCGAGTACGACGGACGCCGCGAAGAAGGGGAAGCAAGTCGTCGGCTACACTTAGCACGAGACCACGGTGAGTAGATTTAACATCTACGGGGAAATCGCCCGTATGGCGTTATGCGTCAGGGCTTGATAGGCTATAGCAGCTGCATATTTGCATTCATATACCTTGGTTTCATACTGTATTTCCTGCTATATATATGTATATGGACTTAGAATTAATAACACACCGCACTGTTACTAACAGTTCATGTTGCACGAGCACTAATCTGCATGTTACACACACACCGTTAGTAATTTCCATGACACTTACACTATAGAATTGCCATGAACAATATATTGTAGCTCACCTCCTATATGATTCGACATGATTATGTTACTTGTGCACATACTCATTTTCATATCCATACTTATGCATATACAATTGTACCTACCTAGATAAGCTGATTTTTGGTAAAACTGGGGACCGTATGATACTTTTTAAAAACTGAATCTACTTAAAGAGCGATTTCTCCTTTTTACGCATAGTACGACTTATGATGCATATATCACATCACATGGATTTACGCATTGGCTTTGGATTTCATGTGATTTCTAGATTTGAGAACCGTGGTATTTTTCAAGAAAGCATGCATTGTTTTAAAAACCCGGTTCCTCTTGATATGATATTTTGGTGCGTCCACCATGCGTTTTTTTGGTTCTGAGACGTGTGCTTGAAACCCGATTCGAGGAGTTGGATGATCCGTTTGCGGGTTCGTGGTGGACCCGGTATGGTTCCCCAGGGCGAGAAATGTTTTTCTTGGAGCAGACGATGAGCCTGGCAGGATGGCTAGTACCTACCGGTGATTGGTTGGACCTGGCGGTTATCCGGAGGATACTGACCAGAGTCGATAGATGGATACGGGACGACCCATACTGCCGGGACCGAGGGCCGATTCCGCAGACGGAGCCCATGGGCCGATCCGGACTGATGGAGCCCGATATATGAGGATTTGCGTGTCGATGCTGGACACGATTATTTCATGATATTTTCGAGTGCCGATGTTGGGCATTCACGATTCTCAGAGATTTACAGGATTTGAGGGCCGATAAGGGTGTTGGTGCCTGAGTTTTATTGCGATGTGGGTGCATTGATGGACACCGGTTATTTTTTCCACGTTGACATTCCGTGTAGATGTTATTTTATCCCATGCTCAGCATTCATTATTATGCATTTCATCCTGTAGTCGTATTACCTGATAGAGTACTTATGCATGATTATTGCACATCCTGCTCATCGCATATAGATGTTATCTACTGGCATATGTTAGAGTATCGCAGTACGTGCATACTCGTGATTACTTTTATATGTTATCTTCTATTCACGAGTTGGCAACCCACCCCCGTTATGCCACAGTGTTTGCAGGTTGCCCATCAGAGTAGTCGCGGCAGGCTGTTTTCTTGTATCTTTTTGGCTACGGATACCACGGCAGTTGGTGTGTGAGCTGTTTGCTGCTAGGTGGGTTTGTGGTATTCGGTTACTTTCCATTTGTACACACTTTTGTATCTAGTACGCTCCATCTACTATTTCATGTATTGACTTAGAGACCAGTGTGAGGACGATGATGTATATTATTTGTACTCTGGTGTCGAGCTCGTGTGAGCCGACTTTACTTATGCAGTTTTTATCATTTGTGATGTTTTTCACGTATTTCTCATTTCTTCGCTATGACGTCGTATATTACTCTGGTGGTGATTGTTTCCGTCGTTGGGCGTGATTGCTTCCGTTTGGGATGCTTTATTTTTATTGTATATCATTTTACTCATATCTTGTCTTGTACCCGATTTCGAGGTTAGTTTTTACAAAAGGAAATGCTGCCAAAATTTTTAAGATAATAACTTGAACTTTAAAGAAAGTTACTAAACTACTTAAGGTTTTCCAAATGTTTTTAAACAAATGTTTTCAACACGCACTACTTTTAATGGTTTTGATTTCTGGGTTTCGGCTTACTTAGTCGCGTTACGCCTGTAGACGTTACGTGGTTAAGTGTCGGTCACGGGTCAAACTTCGGGACGTGACAAAGTTGGTATCAGAGCGTAGGTTTTACCTTTCGGAGTGTAGGATGACCCTAGTATGATGGAGTAGGTAGCTGAAGCAGAGTGGCGTAGCGTGTGTATGTTCCGCGGCATACTCACGACACAGTACTCCGCCTAAGTGACCTTAGGACTTATTGCTTGAAATTCCTTCATGATTATATATATTCTTGTGATTTGATTTCCGTATCCTTATCGAATCCTATTTTATTTTCAGCTATTATGTCGCCAAAGACTACGAGGGCGCAGAGAGCGGCCGCGAGAGCCGAGATTAGAGTTGATTCGTCTGAGACGAGGACAGACCTGGGCAGTATACCTGTTGTACCAGAGCAGACCGTTCCTCCTTCAGCAGACCAGATCGCTATGCTAGGGGCCGGTATCCAGGAGATGCGCCAGATGATGGGATCACTAGTTGAGACGCTTCGAGCGCAGCGACCAGAGGTAGTTCCACCCGTTGCAGGGACCGCGATGGTACCTACGGTGCAGGCAATTGCCCCTACAGCTACAGAGGTCATTACAGTATCGCTATCCGAGTTTATGAGGTTGAAGCCTCCGGTCTTCAAGGCACCGATGCAGCCGAGGACCCACAGTCTTTCATTGATAGGATGGCCCGGATATGTCGTTCACTCAGATACTCAGATGCGAGATGGGTAGAGTTTGCGAGCTTTCGCCTAGAAGGTCTTGCACAGAAATGGTGTGAATCGGTCGAGAAGGGCAGAGCAGCAGGTCTTCCTTCTATGACCTGGACGGAGTTCGTGATGGTGTTCCTTGCCCGCTTCCTTCCACAGAGTGTCAGAGATTCTAGAGCGCGTAGGTTCGAGTCTTTATGTCAGACTCCGGAGATGACAGTGGCAGAGTACGACGTGCTGTTCATCTAGTTATCTATCTTTGCCCCATATTTAGTAGCCACTGAGGAGATGCGAGTCAAGAGGTTTGTTCGAGGCTTGCTTACCCCGTTATGTCTTGCGATCAGTGCACAACATTGCAAGACCTATGCAGCAGCTGTAGATGCAGCCTTATTAGTCGAGGAGCGTCTTGCTGAGACTTCGGTAGTCCCAGAGCCGAAGAGAGTTCATACTGGTATATCGGCACGGAGACAGACATTTAGACGCCGCGACAGGTTTCGTTCAGGCACGAGGAGTAGCAGAGATTCGGGACGAGGCCAGATGTTTAGTTCGTATCCACGGGAGGGTCAGCAGTCGTCGCAAGGGTGCTTTAGGTGCGGCAGTCTACTTCACCTCGTTAGAGATTGTCCTGAGATACACCGGGGGGAGGCAGCAGTAACGCATGTCACATTATTACCTTCTCCACCCCAGAGGGCGTTGCCTATTGTACCTACTGTTGCTCCACGTCAGACTTACGCACAGAGAGGTCGTGGCCGCGGAGGGTTCGTTCAGAGAGGACGGGGTGACCGAGGCAGAGGACAGTCAGTCACAGGCGGAGGACAGGCACGTGTTTTCTTTTTGACGCATCAAGACGCGCAGGCGTCCAATGCAGTGGTCTCAGGTATCCTTTCCGTATGTTCCGTTGATGCACACGTGTTGTTTGATCCGGGATCCACGCACTCGTATGTTTCCATACACTTCATGCCGAGTTTGGGTAGAGAGTCCAGTTTGCTTGATCAGCCGCTTGTTGTGACCACCCCTGTGGGCGAGTGTTTTGTTTCTAGACACGTGTTCCGATCCTGTGATGTCCGTATTGGCGAGAGTGCGTTGCCTGTCGACTTGATCTTTCTTGAGATGTTGGACTTCGACGTTCTTTTGGGCATGGATTGGTTAGCCACGTGCTATGCGTCTGTGGACTGCTGCGAGAAGACAGTTAGGTTTTGTTTTCCTGGCGAGTCGGCTTTTGTTGTGCAGGGAGACCATGGTGCCGCCCCTCACAGTTTGATTTCTTCTCTTCGTGCTGGACAGCTTTTGAGGAAGGGATGTCAGGAATTTTTAGCCTATGTTTGCGATACTAGAGCTACAGAGGTTTCGTTGGATCGGGTTCCTATTGTTAGCGAGTTCCCTGATGTATTCCCTGACGAGCTTCCTGGGCTACCGCCTGAGCGTGATATTGCCTTCTATATTGATTTGATTCCCGGCACGGGGCCTATTTCTATACCGCCTTATCGGATGGCCCCGGCGGAGCTTAGAGAGTTGAAGGGTCAGTTGCAAGATTTTTTGGATAAGGGACTTATTCGACCCAGTGTGTCTCCTTAGGGTGCTCCATTCCTGTTTTTCAAGAAGAAGGACGGCAATTTGCGTTTGTGTATCGACTACCGCCAGCTGAGCAGGGTTACCGTGCGGAATAGGTATAATTTGCCGCGCATCGACGACTTGTTCGACCAGCTTCAGGGGGCAAGATACTTTTCGAGGATCGATTTACGATCAGGCTACCATCAGTTGCGTGTTCGACAGGAGGATATTCCGAGGACAGCTTTCCGCACGCGCTACGGCCATTATGAGTTTTTGGTGATGTCATTCGGACTCACCAATGCCCCAGCAGCATTCATGGACTTAATAAACCGTATTTTCAGGCCGTATCTTGATCTGTTCACCATCGTATTCATTGACGATATTTTTGTGTATTCCCGGAGCCGAGAGGAGCACGAGCAGCACCTGCGGATCACACTGCAGACCTTGAGGGAGCACCAGCTTTACGCAAAATTCTCCAAGTGCGCATTCTGGCTTGACAGTGTAGACTTCTTGGGTCACGTGATTACATGAGATAATATATGTGTGGACCCGAAGAAGATCGAGGCCGTTCAGCGTTGGCCCAGACCCACATCAGTTAAGGAGATCTGCAGCTTTCTAGGACTGGCTGGCTACTACAGGCGATTTGTACAGGACTTCTCCCGTATTGCCGCACCTTTGACCGGGTTGACCCGAAAGGGAGTTTATTTCGATTGGACGGAGGAGTGTGAGCATAGCTTTCAGCAGTTGCGGACTCGTTTGACTACGGCGCCGGTGTTATCATTGCCTTAAGGATCGGGCAGATTTGTGGTCTATTGTGACGCTTCTCGAGTGGGGTTAGGGTGCGTATTGATGCAGCATGACAGGGTGATCGTGTATACTTCATGGCAGTTGAAGAAATATGAACAGAACTACCCCACTCACGATTTAGAGAAGGCTGCAGTGGTCTTTGCACTCAAGATCTGGCGACATTACCTGTACGGCGAGTCGTGCCAGATATTCAATGATCACAAGAGCTTAAAGTATATGTTTCAGCAGTGAGACCTGAATCTTAGACAGCGCCGTTGGATGGAACTAGTGAAGGACTACGATTGTGAAATCTTGTATCACCCGGGCAAGGCGAACGTAGTAGCGGATGCTTTGAGCAGGAGGCCCGGGGGTAGTCTATCTTGTCTGAGCGCAGTGCAAAGGCAGTCGTCGGCAGATTGGCAGATTTTATACGACAGCCGAGTGCAGTTCGAGTTCATGCCGATCGGGGGACAGCTTGCGCATATTTGTGCATGCCCACAGTTGCTTGACCGTACATGAGGCACAGTACAGTGATGAACGTTGTTCAGAGATCATGGCACAGATTAGACAGGGCAGATTTTCCGAGTTCATGATCGATGATCAGGGGCTACTGCGATTTGGGACTAGACTGTGCGCACCAGATGCTGAGGGACTGCGGCGTGAGATTCTTGAGGAGGCACATCGATCGGTGTACAGTGTTCATCCGGGTTCCACCAAGATGTACCATGATATGAGAGATGTTTACTGGTGGGACGGGATGAAGAGGGACATCACAGACTTTGTGTCGAGATGCCTGACTTGTTAGCAAGTCAAGGCCGAGCACCAGAGGCCCGCGGGAGAGCTACAGCCATTACCCATTCCGGAGTGGAAATGGGAGAAGATTTCTTGGGTCTACCCAGGACTAGTCAAGGGTATGACTCCATTTGGGTGATCGTGGACCGATTGACGAAAGCGGCTCACTTCCTGCCGGTGAAGACGACTTTCGGTTTTGCTCAGTATGCCCAGATATATATCGACGAGATCGTACGACTGCATGGAGTCCCGACATGTATTGTGTCCGACCGAGGCACCCAGTTTACCAGCCGACTATGGCAGAGGCTTCAGGAGGCTTTGGGCACCCGCTTGAGTTTCAGCACAACATTTCATCCGCAGACCGATGGCCAGTCAGAGCGGACTATTCAGACTCTCGAGGACATGCTCCGAGCGTGCGTCTTAGACTTTGGAGGTAGCTGGGATCATCATTTACCCTTAGTAGATTTCTCCTACAACAATAGTTTCCAGGAGACCATTCAGATGGCACCATTCGAGGCTCTTTATGGGAGGAGATGCAGATCGCCCGTCTGTTGGACAGAGCTCAGCGAGAGCAGTATTTTGGGCCCGCAGATTGTTGAGGAGACGACCGCGAAGATCCAGTTGATTCGCGATAGGATGAGAGCAGCCCAGAGTAGGCAGGGATCTTATGTGGACCGTCGTCGGCGCAGACTTGAGTTTTCTGTTGGCGATCATGTTTTCTTGAGGGTCTCCCTAATGAAAGATGTGATGAGATTTGGGAAGAAGGGGAAGCTTAGTCCCAGATACGTGGGCCCCTTCGAGATCCTCGAGCGTGTTGGTGCAGTTGCGTATCGGTTAGCCCGTCCGTCCAGTTTCCCAGATGTTCACCCCGTATTTCATATTTCGTTGCTCCGCAAGTATCTTTATGATCCTTCACACGCGATTCAGCACCTGACGATCCAGTTGGAGCGCGACCTTTCTTTTGCAGAGCAGCCGGTGGTCATCTTGGATCGACAGGTGAAGAAATTGAGATCGAAGGTTATACCGTCCGTCAAGGTCCTTTGGCATGGCCCGAACAGAGAGGAGGTCACTTGGGAGACCGAGAGCGAGATGAGGAAGAAATATCCCCATCTCTTTGAAGGTACGCATAGCTAGATTTTTAAATTCGGGGACCGAATTTCTTTAAGGGGGGTAGATTGTAACGCTTTGAAATTCGTTTAGGTTAATTTCGCTTTAGTTAGTAATGATACGTGTTTTTCATAAAACCCGTAAATTTTATTTTCCTTTTTAAACTCGAACAAAACTAGTTCTAATTGTGATGAGAAGTGTTTTTATATATAAATGGGTTTTGTTAATTATAATTTAGCTTGTGTTCACCTTAATTAGAAATTTTCCTTAATTACTTTTCCTAAGCTAGGATTTGTGTGGCAAGCATGCACACTTATCACATTTTTGTGACATAAGTTAAGTGTTAGCATGTAACCTTTTTCCTTTTGTATGGTTCATATATCCCCACCATAAAACCAAGTCAACCCTTAATTTTAAAATTGAAAATGAAGGATGGGAGGCATGGTTTGGGGTAGGTGAAGTTGGGGCTTGACTTTTTGACCATTATCTCACTCATTTTTCCCTCTCTCCCTCTCAGTTCTGCATTCCCTGCAAAGGCAGCAGCAACCACAGCAACACCTTCTTCTTCTTCTTCTTCTTTTGCTTCTCTTTTGATCCAAACACAAACCCTACCCAAAAATCCCTTTTTTCCTTCACAAAAACCTTTGGATAAATGGCTCTTTTGAGGATTTTTGTGGCAAATCAATGCCTTTGAAGGCAAGGGCTGGAAGTTAGGTTTCCCTAAGGTCTTTTGGAGGTATTAAACTCACTCATATCACTTTAGTTCTTAACTTGTAGTTTATTTAGCTAAAAATCGTATTTTTGTGCATTTTTGTGCTAATGAAGGGAAATTAGTGAAGTTTATGTTAAGTTAGCATTTTTATGGCTTGTTTAACTTAATTAGGTGTTGTTTTAACCAAGGATTTGTTTCAGGTTGCACTAAAACACCATATTGTTTTAGTTTAGTGTTAAATTAGCTTTTTAACTAGGTTTTGTGCTCTGTTGTGCTCTGCTTGTAACCCGATTGCTCCAGGCAAAAATTGCATTTACTGGAGAATGTAAACTAGATTTAGAGAACACACACGAACCACGGGAGCCCAACTCCCTAGGTTGGCCGCCGGAATAATCATTCTGGCCGCAAATTGCGGCCATATGGGGGACTTGGGTGTTGGGGTTTGTTCTGTTGGTGTCTGCTAATTTTTTAAAGCCTGTGGTATATGCAACTTTGTAAAATTCTGCTTATACAAAAATCTGGAACCAATTATCCTATTTCCTATACTTTTAACTTTCGCGACACGTGTGATACGTGTGTGGGTTTAAGGATTTCCTGTGTGTCGCGACGTGTCAGGGTAGCTTCAGGCGCGTAATCATGCGTTTTAGCGTATCGGACACACGCGCGTTTAGTTCGCGGCGTGAGTTTCACGTTTGGTTTCGATATCACGTTTTATAGGGTTTTAGCTTATGCTTATTCCTTGTGTAATTCTAGGTTCGCAGGCGAGTACGACGGACGCCGCGAAGAAGGGGAAGCAAGTCGTCGGCTACACTTAGCACGAGACCATGGTGAGTAGATTTAACATTTACGGGGAAATCGCCCGTATGGCGTTATGCGTCAGGGCTTGATAGGCTATAGCAGCTGCATATTTGCATTCATATACCTTGGTTGCATACTGTATTTCCTGCTATATATATGTATATGGACTTAGAATTAATAACACACCGCACTGTTACTAACGGTTCATGTTGCACGAGCACTAATCTGCATGTTACACACACACCGTTAGTAATTGCCATGACACTCACACTATAGAATTGCCATGAACAATATATTGTAGCTCACCTCCTATATGATTCGACATGATTATGTTACTTGTGCACATACTCATTTGCATATCCATACTTATGCATATACAATTGTACCTACCTAGATAAGCTGATTTTTGGTAAAACTGGGGACCGCATGATACCTTTTAAAAACTGAATCTACTTAAAGAGCGGTTTCTCCCTTTTACTTATAGTACGACTTATGATGCATATATCACATCGCATGGATTTACGCATTGGCTTTGGATTTCATGTGATTTCTGGATTTGAGAACCGTGGTATTTTTCAAGAAAGCATGAATTGTTTTAAGAACCCGGTTCCTCTTGATATGATATTTTGGTGCGTCCACCACGCGTTTTCTCGGTTCTGACACATGTGCTTGAAACCCGATTCGAGGAGTTGGATGATCCGTTTGCGGGTTCGTGGTGGACCCGGTATGGTTCCCGGGGCGAGAAATGTTTTTCGTGGAGCAGACGATGAGCCGGCAGGGTGGCTAGTACCTACCGGTGATTGGTTGGACCTGGCGGTTATCCGGAGGATACTGACCAGAGTCGATAGATGGATACGGGATGACCTGTACTACCGGGGCCGAGTGCCGATTCCGCAGACGGAGCCCGTGGGCCGATCCGGACTGACGAGGCCCGATATATGAGGATTTGCGTGTCGATGCTGGACACGATTATTTCATGATATTTTCGAGTGTCGATATTGGGCATTCACGATTCTCAGAGATTTACAGGATTTGAGGGCCGATGAGGGTGACGGCGCCTGAGTTTTATTGGGATGTGGGTGCATTGATGGACACCGGTTATTTTTTCCATGTTGAGATTCCGTGTAGATGTTATTTTATCCCATGCTCAGCATTTATTATTATGCATCTCATCATATAGTCGTATTACTTGATAGAGTACTTATGCATGATTATTGCACATCCTGCTCATCGCATATAGTTGTTATCTACTGGCATATGTTAGAGTATCGCAGTACGTGCATACTCGTGATTACCTTTATATGTTATCTTCTATTCACGAGTTGGCAACTCTCCCCCGTTGTGCCACAGTGTTTGCAGGTTGCCCATCAGAGTAGTCGCGGCAGGCTGCTTTCTTGTATCTTTTTGGCTACGGATACCACGACAGTTGGTGTGTGAGCTGTTTGCTGCTAGGTGGGTTTGTGGTATTCGGTTACTTTCCATTTGTACACACTTGTGTATCTAGTACTCTCCATCTTCTATTTTATGTATTGACTTAGAGACCGGTGTGAGGAAGATGATGTATATTATTTGTACTCTGGTGTCGAGCTCGTGTGAGCTGACTTTACTTATGCAGTTTTTATCATTTGTGATGTTTTTCACTTATTGCTCATTTCTTCGCTACGGCGTCGTATATTACTCTGGTGGTGATTGTTTCCACCGTTGGGCGTGATTGCTCCCGTTTGGGATGCTTTATTTTTATTGTATATCATTTTACTCATATCTTGTCTTGTACCCGATTTCGGGGTTAGTTTTTACAAAGGAAATGCTGCCAAAATTTTTAAGATAATAACTTGAACTTTAAAGAAAGTTACTAAACTACTTAAGGTTTTCCAAATGTTTTTAAACAAATGTTTTCAACACTCACTACTTTTAATAGTTTTGATTTCTGGGTTTCATCTTACTTAGTCGCGTTATACCTGTAGACGTTACGTGGTTAAGTGCCGGTCACGGGTCAAACTTCGGGTCGTGACAGTTAGTAGTTTCTTTTTCTTGCAAACTATTGTAAACTGTGAACAATGAAAGTTGGTGTAATAAACTAGTGATGTGTTTCCTTTACTTCTGCGCTGTGTTTACTAATTACCATGTACTGCTAGAAGCCGAAGTGTGACTACGGCGGGATTGTTCCCTGACCGTAGGATCATGGTTGTCCTAGTCGCCTCCCATATTCCGTATTTTGGGAAGCGGGGCATGAAAATAGTGAAGTCAAAATAATATAATAAAGCGTAGTTAACGTTATCCCTTAATACTAAAACCTGGCTCTGATACCAACAAAACCATGTCACGCCCCGCTTCCCAAAATACGGAATACGTGAAGCGACTAGGTCATCCATGCTCCTACAGTAAGGGAACAATTCCGCCGTAGTCACACTTCGGCTTTTAGCATTATATGGTAATCAGTAAATAAAGTACAGAAGTAAAGGAAACACATCACTAGTTTATTACATCAACTTTCATTGTTCACAGTTTACAATAGTTCGAAAGAAAAGGAAACTACTAAACAAGTGTGAATACAAGGTTGATTTATGGAAAGCGGTAAAAGTACTGAAGGTATGACCGTCTAGATCTCTGCGAGCTCGAATAGTAGGTATAACTCCTGAGCTGGGTCCTCTCCAAGCTCTGAGCATGCATACTCAGGTCGTCAGGGCGACGAAATAACAATATTATGATTACAATAATGAGGCAAGAAATAAAAGTAATAACAGGGGAGACAATAAATGCAGGTAATAGATATGTCAATAATCAATGCAATGTATGACCTGTGTTCCTACTGATCTTTAAGTCAAGTTTGAAATCGAGTTTGCGGATAGGAGTGATCATGTTTAACGAGAGTCTTGTGCGTACCCGAGACTACGGCCCACTGTTTCCCGGGACAATACCGTGTCAGCCGGACCGCTAAGTCAGAACCTAATATATATAAGAGTCGTTGTTCGAATGATCATCCTATAAAATGCTAACCTCGCTGAATACAAGTTCCTTTCCACTTTGATTTCCCCAGGTTTCACTATCTATAAGTATGGTCCAGTTGTGTACAAGTACTCACCAATAACACTGCTTTATTCACTATTCAATATACTGTTCACTATCACAAATCATTCACTTTTTACTGCGTACTCGATACAACTAAACTGATACCATGCACGTTCGACAATGCATTATACACTGAGAATTAATAAGAACGCTCACTATCGTTAAAGGTGTCGCGGTAGGGTAAATATGTGAATTATGTCGCTAAACAAATCATATGCAATACTGGTCATTATGCGTTTTAGGAACTTAGAAAAATCATATTAAATCATACTATCATAATTAAACAAAATGATACAAAAGGGGTAGAAAGTAAACTCAATTATCAAACCAACGAAATTGGCTTCAAGTCAAACGGGTTTCGGGTTTACGAATTACAGTCATTTCTTTTTAAGTGTCCTCAGCTGGAAATTCAGTTCTTGAACTGAAAGTCCGTTTCGTAATACTGTTTTCACTCTGTTGGGATAATATTTAAGCAACGCTACAGATGGGTAATATTTAGGTCTATTAATTAGGTTTCTAACTCAGCAGATGGATCGACAATATCCACTGTGTGCTGAAAGATATGAATTGTTTAAGATCAGTGTATACGTTCTGTCTCTGCTTGGGACTGCAGTATGTATCGATAATTTAAAATATAATTAAAATAGCAAACGATGATAAAAATGAATGGAACTACCACCATTAGTTATCTAACAGAATATCCTTCGCATAGGTATAAAGTTATGCATAAAACGATTTCCATACAGAGTTGTAAAAGCACTCTAAACCAGGTGTCAACAAACAGTGCTGCTCTGGGCTCTAGTCCAGAGCCGCACTCCCAAATAGTTTTCGTCGTCATTTTTAAACAGGAACGAAATATGAATTATACGAGGCTCTAGGATGTCAAGTTTGCTTCAATAGGAGCCTTCGAACATATAGTTTTAGTAAATATCCAAATTACTGTGATTTTTACAAGTTAGGTGTACCGAAAAATTCTAGATTTGGTGAGACTAATTAGGGGTAAAATTTCATAGCAATAGAGTCCGTATTTTCACTGTAACTTTTTACATAACATCCATTATCACTAAAGCAATCTCGTAGATCTATGTTCTGCCATATTAGATTTAGTTTTCGCATCGAGTACTTAGCCGGTGTACGCTAGTAACGAGCGAACCCGATTTCTCCATAAAATGGACCCAAAAGATATTCACATGATCAATAAACCTTAAATGAGTTCGACCCGACATGAACAAACACGATGGCTCAAGTATGTGTGTAAGATTAAACTCACTACTACCAAATAACGATACTTCTACGTGTGATAACTCGTATACATTCATAACGATATCTAATAACATTATAATCTACGGTAGTATGATTTGCAAGGGAAATGGGGTTTCCACTTGCCTTTTGACGAGACGACAATGATGGTCGCGGCGACAAGTTGCACGGGCATGACATGATGCACGCACGGCTAGGCATGACATGGCAAACTCGACCTTGGCTTGATCTTGGCGCGGGTTCTGACCTTGGTCCTTGGCCGGAGCGTGTTGTGCAGGGTGGTCGTCGACGAGGGCCTGGCGGCACTTGGTGGGCACAGTGGAGGCAGCAACGGCGAGTGGGGGCTCGAATTAGGCTTGATGGAGGGTGAAGGTTGAGGCTCATGGGGACTTGGTGGTGCGATGGTTGCTTGGACCTGCGGTGGCGGCAGCTGGCAGCTCGTCGGCGGCGAGAAGATATCGGCGACGGTTGAAGGTGGTGTTGTCAGGTTAGAGGAGGCGGTGGCGCTGCGATGTGGGTGATGTTGGGTTCAAGGGAGAGAGGAAGCGGTGAGCTCAAAGAGGAGGTTGATGATGGTGGAGGTTGATGGAGGTGGTCACGGCGGAGCTCGTCAGAGATGATGGTGGCCGGCGGTGGTCGGAGTTCTCGGTTGGGTTGAAAGTGATGGGCTCGATAGTGAGGCGCTCCGCACCAGGTGGCGGTTGAGGTAGAGTTGCGGCGTGGATGGATCTCGTCGGCGATGAGTCACGGGTGAGGGTGGTGGTCGTGGGTGATCGGCGCTTGGAGAAGAGAGGAGACGAGAAAGAGAAAGGGAGAGAGGATGAGAGGTGAGAGAGAGAGTGAACAGGGAGGGGAGAGTGAGAGGGATTTATTATTTTATTAAAAGAATTAAATAAGGATTATGGTAATTAATTTGAGATATAGAAATTTAATAGGAATTGATTTGGGTATTAAGGGGGATTTAAATGGGGGAAATTCAAAAGAGGAAGTGGCGGTTGGGAAGGGGATTGGGCTTGGGGTAGTGGGGCTTGAACATTGGGTTAGGTTGTAGTGAAACCATTTGGATAAAATTATTGGTTAGGGTGTTGGAGAAAAATAAATAGAATATTTAGGTATAGGAAAATAAAAATAAATAAAATTAAAAAAATGTGTAAATTATTTAGAACAACATTTTATATTAAATACGGGTATTGGCGTACAAAGGAGAATGGGTATTACATCATATCACCCTTACAAAAATTTCGTCCTCAAAATTAAGGAACGAAAACAAATAGAGATACAGAAAGTTACAACGAAAAGATGTGGGAACCGCAAACGGATATCCTCCTCATGTTCCCAGGTAGATTTCCTAGGTGAACGACCGCCCCAAGATACTCGGACTAACGGAATGACCTTATTCTTCAGCACCTTCTCTCTGCGGTCGAGTATAGTAGTAGGCTGCTCTACATAAGATAAGTTGGTACCCAATGTCAATCCTGAATGATCGAGAACGTGACTGTCGTCCCGAACGTAGAGCCGCAACTGTGACACTTGAAATGTGTTATGTTCGCCAGCTAACGATGTGGGTAAGGCAAGTCGGTAAGCCACTTCCCCTACTCTCTCCAATACTTCGAATGGTCCGATGAATTGAGGAATGAGTTTCCTGCGACTCCCAAACCTGATAACACCGTGGGTAGGTGAAATCTTCATAAATACATGATCACCGACTTCTAATTCTAACGATCTCTTGCTGGCAACGGCCCAACTCTTTTGTCGGTCCTGAGCCGTCTTAATGTGCTGCCTGATCATCTGGACCTTGTCTACCATCTAAACTATAAGTTCGAGGCCCAGTAATCTTCGCTCACCAACTTCATTCTAACAAATAGGGGATCGACATTTCCGTCTGTAAAGCGCTTCGAACGGAGCCATCTGGATGCTAGCTTGGAAACTGTTGTTATAAGAAAACTCTACTAGATGAAGGTGATACCCCCAAGAACCCTGAAAGTCTAGCATGCATGCCCTCAACATGTCCTCGAGCGTCTGAATAGTACGCTCGGACTATCCGTTCGTCTGTGGATGGTAAGCCGTGCTGAACTTGAGACGTGTACCCAGACTCTCCTGTAAAATCTTCCAGAAGTGCGAAACGAAGCTGGTGTCTCGATCTGATACTATGCTGATCGGAACTCCGTGAAGTCACACTACCTCTTGCATGTACTCTCCATAAGTGACTCTGTCGACTGTCCCACTCGGAAGGGTATAAAGTGTGCTGCTTTCGTAAGACGGTCAACGATAACCCAAACGACGTTGTTGCCTCTTGGACTCCATGGTAAAGCAGTCACAAAATCCATAGTGATGTGCTCCCATTTCCATTCGAGTATCGGAAGCGATTGTAACAAACCTACTGTCCTATGGTGTTCAGCCTTTACTTGTTGGCATATTAAGCACTTGGACACAAATCGTGCAATCTCCCGCTTCATCTCGTTCCACCAATAATGCTGCTTCAGATCTTGGTACATATTCGTGCCTCCTAGATGCATTGAATAAGCTAAACTATGAGCTTCAGCTAGTACTTCCTCTAGGACATCTCCCTGGGGAACGCAGAGTCTGCTACCGAATCTCAAGGAACCATCTCGATGTATGAGCAAGTTTGTCCTTAGTCCAGCTTCCACCTGTTGTCTAAACTTCTACAATCGAAGATCATCAGCCTGTGCAGCCTTAATGCAATCTACAAGTGAAGACTGTACTTATAATTGCCAAAACTATCCGGTTGCACTCAGTGTAACAACCTCTAGTTCGAGCTTCTGAAAGTCCTCAATGATGCTTCTCTGACTGGTCAACATCATGACCGCTGGTTTGCGACTGAGAGCGTCGAGTACGACATTTACTTTCCCCGGATGGTACTGTAAGTTCAAGTCGTAGTCCGCCATTAGTTCTAGCCATCGGCGTTATATCATATTCAATTCCTTCTGAGTGGACACATATTTCAGACTCTTGTGATCCGTGTATACTTCAACCTTTTTGCCCAATAAGTAATGTCTCCAGATCTTCAATGCGAAAACCACCGTAACTAACTCCAAGTTGTGTGTTGGGTAGTTCCTCTCGTGATTCTTGAGCTACCGTGAGGCATAAGCAACTACCCGACCATGTTGCATCAGAAAACAGCCTAAACCTTTCCCTGAAGCATCGCTGTGTATCACCAAACCACCCGAATTATCTAGCACTGTAAGAATAGGAGCCGTGGTCAACTTTTGTTTCAGTAACTCAAAAGCCTAAGTACATTCCTCTAACCACACATAAGGCACTTCCTTCTGTGTCATCTTTGTCAAGGGTTCAACAACTTGTGCAAAGTCCTGAATGAAACGCCGATAATATCTTGCCAATCCCAGGAAGATTCTGATCTCCGCCACTGACTTCGGTGTCGGCCAATCCCTAATAGACTCTATCTTCGCTGGGTCCACTGAGATACCTTCGCGAAACAATGTGTCCCAAGAATTGCATTTTGTCGAGCCAGAACTCGCACTTTCTCAATATTGCGTATAGCTTCTCTTCCCAAAGAATTCGTAGTACAGTTCGCAAATGTTCGGTGTGCTCCTCTCGAGTCTTAGAATAGACTAGTATGTCGTCAATGAATACAACGACAAACGTGTCCAAGTATTTTGCAAATACATGTTCATCAGATTCATGAATATTGCTGGAGCATTAATAACATCGAACGACATCACAAGAAACTCATAATGCCCGTATCGGGTTTGGAAAACTGTCTTGCATATATCTTCAGCTGTTACTCTGATCTGGTGATAACCCGAATGAAGATCCAGCTTCGAAAATACCTTGGCACCCCCAATTGATCAAATAAGTTGTCGATGCGCGAAATAAGGTATTTGTTCTTTATCGTTACTCTATTCAGCTCACGGTAGTTTATGCATATCCGTAGCGAGCTATCCTTCTTCTTTACCAACAAGACCGGTGCACCCCATGGCGAAGCGCTTGGGCGAATGAATCCCTTCTTCAGAAGTTCTCCAATTTGCTTCTTCAATTCTGTCAATTCAACTGGTGCCATTCTGTACGGTGCCTTAGAAACTGGTGATGTACCTGGAATCAAGTCGATTGAGAATCCCAAGACACGAGGAGGTGGTAGACCTGGTAAATCTTCAGGGAACACATCAAGAAAATCCCGAACGATCTCTAATGCTAGGTTTTCATCAATCTCCATAGCCGTCAACACACCTTCGGCTTAGCTTTATACTTGGCTGGCTCCAAAGATTTGCTTCCGCCTTCGAAAACAAACTTAGGGTGATTGGGAATGCAGAAAGTAACATTCCTAGCTTGGCAATCGATGATCGCATGGAATGTACTCATCTAATCCATCCCGAGAATTGCGTCATAGCCGCCTGTCCCGGTTAAAAGGAAATTCACATAGAATTCCCTGCTACACACTACAACTGGACAAGATCTACATTCTTGACTAGACACTATAATACCATTACCCGTATGTATTTCCCATCCCTTGGTCAATGGTTCATGTGGTATGGAGTGAGTGTCGACGAAATGTGCAGATATAAAACAATGTGATGCTCCAGAATCAAATAGTACTCTAGCTGGGATAGAATAAACGAGTAGAGTACCTGTAACAACTTCACCTGAAGCCTCTGCCTGCTCGGCATTCAGGGTGAAAGCCGCCCCTGACCGCGACCTGTGTTGGTCTGCCTCTACTCTAATGACCTCTGCTGCTGCGATCCAGATCCTCCATGTAACTCTATTCGCTGAGGGCAACCACTAACCCTGTGCTGGCTAGATACGCAAATCAAACACTGTCCCTTAGCATAGCGACAGACTTTCTGGGTGTGCCCGTCCCTGTGACAGTAGCTGCAGATTAAAGACTTCCTCTGTGGTTGCTGCTGGGACCCGAAGGGATGCTTCATCTACATCGTCCCTGGCCTGTGAACTGGTATGACCCCTCGGGACGATGTATGAATACGTGTCGGGACAACTAGGGGCCTCCTGTCACTCAAGTTGGGCCCCCTGAATTTATTGATTAGCTTCTCTTGAATTCGTGCAGCGTTGAGTACCTGCGCGAAAGTCTGCAACTCGAGTGATGCAATCAACTGTTGCAGCTCAAAGTCAAGTCCTTGCAAGAAACGTCTGGCCCTGGTAGACTCTGAAGCGACCATATATGAAGCGAATCGACTCAGACGGTTGAACTCTGCCGCATATACGTCAACGGGGCGGCCGTTTTGCTTCAGCAAGATAAATCTTTCTTCCATTTCTGCCTTGCCGGTGGAGGGGAAATAGTGGTCTAAGAAGCATTCTTTGAACTTGCTCCACTCGATCGGCCCATCGAGTCTGCTCTCTTAGACAGACCACCAAGTACGGGCCTCGTCCTCCAGCTGGATCTTTATCACGTTCACTTTCTCTTCATCGGGGACCCGTGCGGCCGTCAGTAGGTTCTCCACATTGACCAGCCATTGCTCGGCCTCAAGTGGTTTGGCTAGCCCTGTAAACACAGCCGGGTGTAGCCTCTGGAAATCCGACATGGTGCCAGTCCTGGCCGGTGTAGCTAGTGTAGCGGTGCCCTCTGGGGCGGCAATGAGAGCGGAGGGTCCTCCTAATACAGTAATTTCCCTGAGACCCTCGGTGAGTAGGTCTGTCTTTCTCTTTTGGGCTTCTGCGAGGGTCGTCGGTGCGTTCAGGATCCTTTCTGTGCAATCCTGAGGACTAGAGTCCGATGAGTGGTCATTCAGGGAAGTCATGTCGCTGGATAATAGATGAACGGATATGATTAGATACATGGATGAAAGTGAAAGATAGTGAAGTGAAAATAATATAATAAAGCGTAGTTAATGTTATCCCTTAATAATAAAATCTGGCTCTGATACCAATAAAACCATGTCACGCCCTGATTCCCAAAATACGGAATACGGGAAGCGACTAGGCCACCCATGCTCCTACGGTAAGGGAACAATCCCGCCATAGTCACACTTTGGCTTCTAGCATTATATGGTAATCAGTAAACACAACACAGAAGTAAAGGAAACACATCACTAGTTTATTACATCAACTTTCATTGTTCACAGTTTACAATAGTTTGAAAGAAAATGAAACTACTAACTAAGTGCAAATACAAGGTTGATTTATGGAAAGCGGTAAAAGTACTGAAGGTACGACCGTCTAGATTTCTGCGAGCACGAATGGTAGGTCTGACTTCTGAACTGGGTCATCTCTAAGCTCTGAGCATGCATACTCAGGTCGTCAGGACGATGCAATAGCAATATTATGAGAACAATCATGAGGCAAGAAATAAAAGTAATAACAGGGGAGACAATAAATGCAGGTAATTGATATGTCAATAATCAATGCAATGTATGACCTGTGTTCCTACTAATCACTAAGTCAATTTTGAAATCGAGTTTGCAGAAAGGAGTGATCATGTTTAACGAGGGTCTCGTGCATACCCGAGACTACGACCCACTGTTGTCCGGGACATAACCTTGCCCGCCGGACCGCTAAGTCCAAACCGAATATATGTCACGCCCCACCCCCAATACAGAGAGTATTGTCCGCTTTGGCCGAAACCGCACGGTTTTTCCCTTTTAAGTGAACCGGAACTACAGGAGCTTGAGAACTCCGTGGTTAAGCGTGCTCGGGCCAGGGAAGTCTTGGGATGGGTGACCTCCTGGGAAGTGGCCCCTGGTCGGGTCCGGTTCGCTCTAAGGGAAAAACCGTGCGATTTCGGCCAAAGCGGACAATACTCTCTGTATTGGGGGTGGGGCGTGACAGAATGGTATCAGAGCTGGTCCCTCAATAGTAGGTCTGTGGTTCGAGGACGAACCATTATTCAAAGGTGGGGAGAATGTCGGGACCCGGTTCTTGCTCACGGAACAAAGTGCCACGCCAAGTGTCGTGTTAAGTGGGTAAACTGGACTGTTCTATCAGGTTCTCTATTCTAAAGTCTTTGAAACCAAATTGATGAATCATCGATGTAACTCAATAGTATCCCGTACATACCCGGGACCACGGCCACAATATTCTCGGCTGCAGCCGAGACATGCCGCTAGGCACAAAACAGGAATGTGTACACTCGATAGTATCCCGTACATACCCGGGACCACGGCCACAATATTCTCGGCTGAAACCGAGACATGCCGCTAGGCACAAAACAGGAATGTGTACACTCGAGACTGGTAGTGAACTGTCGAGTTACAATTCAGGTTTCACCTTTGATTTCCCCATACTCCCAAGTTATATGTGCAAGTCAAGTCAGGTATCCCGAAATCAAGAAACTAATACCAACACAGGATCAGGTAAACAGTTTTGTCTGGATAAACAACAGGAACGGTCCATGAGGACTACATGTCAGGTTTGTTGGCATTAGACACAAGATCAGGTAACGGGTCAGGTCATGGTACATCAGGTCAAGTCAAGCAGTATACGGTACCATGTCGGGTAGATCAATATATATGTAGCAAGTCAGGTCAAGATGTAAACAATATCATGGGTGTGCTCACAATCAGTTATACAATCAAGCATGGTTGTCATCAACATGATATAAGAAATGAATTAAGCAATAGGCAGATTCATTCAATTAGCAATACCGTTATCAATTGTGTCACAGAGATGATTTCAACCATATAAGAATGCAGTAAGACAATTATGGCCTTTTAATCATGTTAACAAGTTTAAGAACTTTTAGAGGTGCAATGATTTATATAACGGTTCAGTACAGCTATTACAGGTTAAAATGCATACGAGTGTCCGAATGGAACAAAACTATAGAGATAGATGCCATATGCTATGTCAATATTAAAAAATGTGATTAAGCAGGTAAATGTGGTTATTAGGTTCAATTGCAAACTGTAGGTTCCAAGTTTAAAGATAAATGATATATAACAATATTGTACATGAAAAGGAGAAATGATCGTACCAAAGTTAAATTTACAGGTGTAGGGTGTCATTAATTATAATTAATTAAAAGACGTCTCTGTATTGAAGAGTGGTATCATTCCATTTATAGTACAGATCTGCCCTCTTTCGGAATGTATTCCAAAGAGTCCCCCATTGTTCTACAGTGGGTCCCACGGACTCAAGAGGTGGCCACGGACTCAAGAGGTGGCACCCACGGATTCAAGAGGTGGCCCCCGCCCACTTAACACGACACTTGGCGTGGCACTTTGTTCCGTGAGCAAGAACCGGGTCCCGACATTCTCCTCACTTTCTATAATGGTTCATCCTCGAACCACAGACCTACTATTGAGGGACCAGCTCTGATACCATTCTGTCACGTCCCACCCCCAATACAGAGAGTATTGTCCGCTTTGGCCGAAACCGCACGGTTTTTCCCTTAGAGCGAACCGGACCCGACCAGGGGCCACTTCCCAGGAGGTCACCCATCCCATGACTTCCCTGGCCCGAGCACGCTTAACAACGGAGTTCTCAAGCTCCTGTAGTTCCGGTTCACTTAAAAGACACCTCTGTATTGAAGAGTGGTATCATTCCATTTATAATACAGATCTGCCCTCTTTCGGAATGTATTCCAAAAAGTCCCCCATGGTTCTACAGTGGGTCCCACGGACTCAAGAGGTGGCCACGGACTCAAGAGGTGGCCCCCACGGATTCAAGAGGTAGCCCCCGCCCACTTAACATGACACTTGGCGTGGCACTTTGTTCCGTGAGCAAGAACCGGGTCCCGACAATATATATAAGAGTCGATGTTTGAATTGCAGGGTTGTCTAGCACGGCAGCAATGTTTCGGGAGGCATCATCTATACCAATTTCAAATTTTAGCCGTACTAGCTAACCCTAACCTAGAATCGTATATTAGAAAATCCGACGATCGATATGTAAACAACTTTACAATCAAAGTGAATGAGGAACACAACCTTTGTAGACCGGTCCATCACTTCAATAGCTCCGTGTAGTCGTCCCTTCGCTGCGAATCATGAACACCCAAACTCTTGAAAGGGTTCTCCAGAAGAAATGAGCAAGCTTGCACGAAGTCTTCGAGGCCGAAGATGATCTACGTCGAGGAGACACTAACCCAAGCTACCCCTTCACTAATTGTGGAATTAGTGAAGCAAACATCCTATACTAAATGGCAAGTAGTAGAGGATGATGAAGTAGGAATTTTACTCATTTTAGATTTAATTTTCTCACTATTTTTCATGATCTCCATTGAAGCTAGAAAGCTTTTTTTTTGGGAAGAAGATGAAGAACTCTCTCATGAATAAAATCAAGTAGAGAATGGCAATCAAGGGTGAGTTAACATCATATGCTAACTTTTGTAGAGACTTAACCATGGCTAGGATAATTGGTTGGGTTAATAAATATCTTAGGCAAAACAAAACTTGTGGACTTAGTCAATGCAAACAACAAGCTTCTACAAGCTTCATGCCTTGACAAAATCATTTAGTTTTGAATTACTTAATCCATTAAAAACCTTAGGATTAAACCAAGTATGGTGTAAGTCATACACACACCCAAGTTGCATGTATCATCAATCATGACACAAAATAATGTACACTTGGATATATCACATATATACAATGTGCACAAACAAAGTGAGAAAGGAAATATTAAGTGAAACAATATTAGTTAATGTATGTTAATATATCAAATATATAATTATACATTAGATTATCAAATCAACACTTGATTTAATAATCCGGCTATATCACATATAACCGACTAATATCATGTGTATCGGCTTATCGAATCAACACTTGATTCGATAAACCGGCTATATCTCATATAACCGACCGATATCACATATCGCGAGAATAGAATACGGTATCACATATCGTATTAATCTCGGTCCTGCACTATCACATATGTGCTCCTACTCCATTTCTCTTGAGCCAGGGAACATCTGTGTAGGACTCTAAAGACTCGTCAATACGCCGACAGTAGGTGATGATCATATCAAACACCCACAAGTCGCAGGCAGTCTGCTAAACGTAACGGCCATCCGGGTATTGAGCGATCAGAAGATCAACAAGCATTCTTGCTCATACTCCTGCAAATCCAATCAGTAACACTACCGTACAGTCCGGTCTCTTCGTCTGATATGTCGCATATCTCGTCTAAGGGTGGTAAACGTCAGACCCCAGTAACTCGATAAGTCGTGCCGATATGAGGCTCATAACGGGTCGAGAAACTACTGATAACACTTATCAGTATATCTCTGAATCAACCCTGGCCAGGGACTTCCTGTTATAGCCAATTGAGCACAGAGCAACATCAACTCCCAATATCGGGAGAGACAAATCCCCTCCTATTGCTCATTGCCTCCATGTGATTCGGGACTGTACCCAAAAGCCACCATTTTGCACGTTCTCTTGAACGTGGTAAGGTGGAAATCAAAGCACGGTGGGAATCATACAAGACTCTATGACGATCTCGGGTCTATAGACTAACCTGTACCAGTGTCACCAGAGAACTGCCATCTGACGTGAGGTATAATACCATCTGGGATTTCTCGGCGAGTTCGTCCAGTGTACCCAGTCTCTACTGAGCACCCGTATACTATCTCTGATGTCAAACACCAATGGATATGGGATCATCCATCGCCTATCTACATGGGTCGAGAAGCTATACGCTAGTCTACTCTGGTATATCGATGCCTTGTCTCGATACACCCACGACTAGGAAAATTTGAAGGATGTACTTACCGACTACTGTGTCCCCACTAGTATGATCTGCATCATAATTCTGGTAGTCAAGTACTCATCCTAAGGGCTTTACCAACATGTAATAGAGAGACAATAAGTGTACATGTTAAGATAAAGAGCAACCAGATAGCATAATATCATGTCGAGAAAGAAATTCCTCCCTATATATGTCCAAGCATCTACTACAATATACATCATATGTACAGTAATGGCCTCTAGGGCATACATATAACTAACAATCTCCTACTTGCACTAGGGCCATCTATTGTAGTATCCAATACCCGACAATCAGCAGTGGTTGTAGTATCTCATACACAACCATCCCATAAAAATTCTCTTTTGGGAAAAGGCCTTTGTGAGTGGATCCGTCGTGTTGTCCTCTGTGTCTACTCTCCTAACCTCGATCTCCCTGGAAATCAACCATCTTCATGATCCGGTGATACTGCCTTAGAATATGTCTGAATCACTGATTGGACAGGGGTTCCTAGGCATAAGCCACAACTCCATTGTCACACAATGGTAGGAACGAAGTTCATCTCATGAACTTATATACACCCAGACTCCCTCTTTGGTAGTATCGTCGGTAGCAATGTATTCAGCCTTTATTGTCTAGTATGTCACGCTATCTAGCTTGGAACTCTTCCAACATACCGTCCCTCTACTGAGGGTAAAGACAATGCTTATGATTGACATTCAGTTGACCTTATCACCCTGGAAGCTTTCCATTGATTCTCCCCAAGATTGATCGATACCATCTCACTAGACCTAGTGAGAATCCTAACATCCACTTAGATCTATCTCATAGATCCAAAACCCAGGATTTAGAAGGTATCACCTTGATCCTATATAGAGAATCTTTGTGATAAAAGGAGATTGACCGAGTGTAGTATAGGAAACACCTTTCCTATCAAGAGTATGTCATCTAGGTACAATACAAGGAAGACCACAATACTCTCTACTACCCTTTTGTACATACAAGGTTCATATACCATTTTGATGAAGTCAAACACTTTGACTACCACATCAAAACAGATGTTCCAACTCCGCGATACCTGCTTTAACTTGTAAAGCAGCTTGCACACGTTTCCGCTGCTCCCACTGTTTACAAAGCCCTCTCGCTGTGTAATTATAGACGCTCTCTTCTAAATTACTATTTAGAAAAGCAGTCATAACACCTAACCACCAGATATCGTAGTCATGGTATGTAGCAATGGTAAGTAGGATCTAAATGGACTTAAGCATAGGCACTAGAAAAGGTTTCATCATAAACCACACCTGGTCGATGACGAAAACCTTTTACAACAAGTCTAGCTGTGAAAGTCTCAACTTTTCCATCTACACCAAGTAATCTTCTCAAGATATACTTACTCCTGATGGGGATTTAACCCTTCAGATATAGCAACCAAAGTCCATACTTTGTTGGTGTATATGGATTCCATCTCAGATCGCTTAGCATCCAGCCATTCTTACAGAGTCACCACTCTTGATGGCCTGCTCAAAACTAGTTGGGTCATCATCTCATGATGCAATCCTCTCTCCTACTATCATTGAGAAAACCGAAGTATCTCTCAGGTGGATGAGGAACCCTACCAGATCGGTGGAGAGGCTGAAGTTCGTTGGGAACTATTGAATCCTCCGGTTCTACCAAATCATCAGCTGTAATTTGTATAGCTGGAACTCCTTCCAGTTCTATCTCATGACCACAAATTTGTTTCCAAAATAAATTCCTTTTCTAAAAAGGCAGTCATGCCGAGAATTAAAACACCTTTTGTTTCTCGGTGCGGTAGAAGATATTCCCTTGCGAATGCTTGGGATATCCAAAAAACTTCCACAGAACTCACCTTGCCTCGAGCTTGTCCGGATTTTGCTTTTAGACATAGGTCGGACAACCCCAAATCTTAACTTACTTAAGACATGGGCTCTTCCCATTCCATATTTCATATAAAGTGGTAGGCTCCTGATTTAGTTGGAACCCTATTCAATAGGTATGCAGCTTCTCAAGTGCATAACCCCCAAAGAAAATAGGCAATTCAGTAATACTCATCATAGAACGCACCATATCTAATAGGGTGTGATTGCTCCGCCCCGATACACCGTTGTGCTGTGGTGTATACGGAGGAGTAATGCTGAGAGAGAATCTCATTCTCCTTTAGAATAGTCCAGGAATTCCGTGCTCAAGTATTCTCCTCCCTGATCACATCAAAGGACATAATACTTATACCTGTTTTGGTTCTCTACTTCTAACTTATATTCCTTGAATTTCTCAAAAGCTTCATACTTGTGTTTCAACAGGAACATATGTCCGAATCTTGAGAGAGTATCAGTGAATGTAATGAAGTACAAAGAACCAGTCCTGGCATGTGTAGACAGGGGACTTACATACATCATCATGTATCAATCCCTAGAGTTCACTAACTTTTTCTCTGTTTCCAATAAACGGAGCTATGGTCATCTAATTTTTGTGACATGACTGGAAAGTTTCACAAGATGTAAATTCAAACTGATTTAAATATGCATCTTAATGTAACTTAGCTAGTTGTGTCGCACTGATATGACCTAGTCTACAATGCCTTAAGAAGGATTCATTCATTTCTGAACTCTTCCTCTTGTGTGTATTCTGTACGTTAAGAACTATAGTTTGATTTAGAACGTATATGCCATTAGATAACGTGCCTGATCTGATCAACTCTTGATATAGGAAATGTTCAAAACATTATCCAACAATACAAAATTATATCCTTCTTTATATAATAAAGAGACAGATATGATGTTGTATATCAGGTTCGGTATCTAATAACATTTGTTCAGAATCAATGTATTTGGTAATACTGGGTGATAACTGCCAACAAGCTTGGCTACAACACTTGCACTGTTTCCAACTCTTGAAACTTATCACCCATTCCCAGTTCCCTACCTATCTGTAGCTCATGTAACAGATTACATATATGGGATCCTGATCCGGTATCTCATACCCAGAACGTAGAGAATACTGAGAAACGGTTCTCCGTAATGAACATACCCGAAGAAGATGCATCAGCATGCACTTTCTTCGTTTGGGCGACACGGGAATCCTGGAATTCCCCTATTTCCTGCTCGGTCTTATAACAATTATAAGTTAGAGCGGGACCAACGTTCCCCAGCTCAGTATAACAAGCGGGTTCGGTCAATACATCCATATTATTATCTTGATTGAGGCGTGGCATGGTCGCTACCTGGAGAGAGAGAAGGAAACACTCTGCGTATGTTCTTGCAAGATTAGATCGGTTCATTATTTTATCTAATCAGGATGGCTCCCACTGTTTCTACCAAATCTTCCTTCAAACTCTAAAAGGAAAGACTAGTCGGGATTAATTACACCCTAAAATTTTGCCAATATTTCGGTCAGGCCAGTGTCGGTACTTTGAGGGAGGTTCCCCATGCTTTCGCATGGACCTAATTAAAATAAACCTCGTTTTCCCAGGGGTGTAACCCCGTTAACACCTTTCTAGACACCTACTTGATCGGCTAATTGTAATGTGTAAAACTCTCCCAGGAGTAACTTGATTGATCGTCTAAGTTGTGTTTTGAAAAGTAATCACAATCAAAGAATTTATAACCGCAATTAATAACGGTGTCGATGTAGTTTCGTTAATGCGAACGGATCGTCCACTAAGATGCAAGTATTTATTTGATCTTGTTTTAGATGAGTTGAAAGAAAATATTAAAGAAAAGAAAATTCAAGAAGATTAATCAAGATTTAGTTGAAGAAATATTTTCAAGAAACGTCATGAAAGAGTTTAAGATTTATAATCAAGAAAATCCAAATTCAATTTTAGTTACCAAGAAAGTGAAGAATAGCTTGTAGGAATCGATAGGAATTTGTAGCAATGATGAATACTAAAAATTACTAATCTTATCTATTGATGAATTATAGCTAGAACGATGGCGATGAATGAAGATTAGAGATCTATTGAAGAAACTAGGGTTTCTCCTTCACTATCCCTTGTCTTTTCATTGATTATCATTCAAATCTAACCTTTAGCAAAGAGAATCATCAATCATTTAATCCCTTAATTTGCAACGAAATTATCAAGAACGGTGATCTCGCTCCAAATTAGGTCATTGATGATTCTTTTTACTAAAGTTCACAATTCTCATAAGACTTAAGATTTAGTTTAGGATTTCATCATCATTTGAACTACCGAATTCCTCGATTCCTTAGCAAGTGGAGATTTACTCACACATTATGAGAACAAAAGAATCAAGAATTGGAAATTTCATAATGCAAGAATTTAAAGAAAGCGAGAATTAACAATTGATCACTTTTATTAAATCTTCTTCAAATTTACATCTCTCAATTCGAGGTTACAAGACTAGCTCTCGATCGCTCCATTGAAAAGAGAATTTTTCGTCGATTTTTGCTTGGCTCGATCGCCGTGAGACGTGGATCGATCGCGGATCTCTTTCTCTTGATGACGATCAGCGTTGTGATAAAAGATCTTCGAAGTCGTCGCTTGATAATGCTCTCAATTGATCCTTGATTTGGATCTTGGATTTGGATTTGGATGAAGCTTTGTCACAAAGATTCACCCACTCAACACTCAACAACAACTAATCAACAACCCCTTAACATTAGCCCTAGATCCTATTTTATAGCCCTTAATCAAGCTTCCCTCATAAGCTAGGTTGTTAAAAAGAGGCTTCTAGAATAAGCTAGGTAGTTATGAAGCTTGATCAGCAAGTTAGGTTGTTGTAGAGAAGTTTCCAGAAGAAACTTGTTACACTGGAGCGTCTTGAAGAAGCTTGTTACACTGAAGCATCTTGAAGAAGCTAGGAGGTTGCAAAGAAGATTCTGGAGAAGTCTCATCACCGGCGCTCGCAACTCGTCCGCGGATCCGCGGCGGATCGGGCTGAATCGGCCGCGGATCCGCGACCGTTTGAAAAGCTCACTGTATCATTTCTCTTGGGTTATCTTGGTGTTGGTCTACATGTATTCAGGTGATATCTGGAATCCTATTTTCTCTTCTGAAACTCTACTAGATTCTAAGTCTTTGACTTGCAGCGTTTTATCGGCAAATTTGCGATTCCAGTTCTTTGACCTGAATAATTTTCTGCATAAAATCTCGATGAAAAGTGTTGAGATATACAATATCATGCGTGGAGTAATAAACACACAATTTTCCTCCAGAATGTTGATTATATATATAACACGTGGTATTTGATATTTTCCAGAAGAATTTGTAATACGTGTTATATTTACAACAAACACCCTTAGATGATTAAGAAGAGTAAGGAAATTGATGTGTTGAGAATGCAATATTTTTGACTGAACATAACTCTTACTCGCAGTGGGTATCGGGATCCAACTATCTCATAGAAGGTATGCAATCTCATTGCAAATTTCAACACTTGAAATTCCCGATAATGTTTTGCCCCAAGCGTCATATGACCTTGACAGAGGTCAACAAACCATAGGCTGCTAGTCAAGTTCAACCTGTCATTTCATGATTGAAATAAACCCACCCGCACGATCCTTGACAGAGGTCAACAAGGTCGCACGACTACCCTAAATCAATCGCATCATATGCTTTGCAGATAAACACTAATCAGCTACCGCACACTACGCCTTGACAGAGGTCAACAAACGCAGCACGAATACTAACTGCTACTTATTTGAAATGACGGAGGGCTACGACATGTTTTTAAGAAAACCTTTTGCGTAATGAAATTGATATCGTCGTAGAATCGAGTGATTTTGAAAAGAAGTGTTTTTTAGGCTTATACTAGTTTTGCTAAAGAGGTCACTTCCGGTGAAGGGATCTCGGCTCTTTCCTTGTCGAATAAGGTGCGGGATATTTCACAAATACCACTATGCAAAGCAAAAACTATAGAAGCCATCAAAAGATAAACCGAGTGGGTTGTAGCATCTGTTAGTTTCGCTAAAGAGGTCACTCCCGGTGAAAGGATCTATGCTCTTTCCTTATCGAATAAGGTGATGGATATTCTACAAGGAATACCGCTATGCAAAGTAAGAACTAGAGCTACCAGTTTTAAAACAAGTTTCTACAACATCTTTTAGGTTTCTTTTATTTCATTAATCTCATTAATGAATGTCCCATCATTTAAGTTACCTAAGCATCACAGATAAATACAACGTACGCTTATGCCATCCGCAATCGCCTTGATGTCCCGTCATGCACCATTAGGTTTGGTAACTAACGGCAGAGCGGGACAGGGCTAGCGCGGGTGTAAAATATAAGCAACGTCTGTATAATATATCACATATACTATATACAGTACTATCTTAACATATAAAGTGATCACATCACATAATATCGCAACAGAAAAATCAACATATGAAATATTGGATATACTAGGATTTCCGTGTTTTAGATTAAGCCTGTATAAAACACGGATTCCACGGTCGTGATGAATAGCCAAACTCACATCCCTAGACCCCTACGAGAGTAGTAACAACCCTTCCAATTCTATAGTTAGGAGACCCGGTCTCGACTCCTCGAGATGGTCTCCCATTGGACCCTAGAACCCGGTTACTTGTGCTCCCCTCCCTGGGTCTATCCTAATGCGGAAAAGTAAATAATATACATCAACGGTGACATCTTCCTCAACCCGGAAGTGCCCCAATAAAAGAATATTACATACAAGTTTTTACATGAATGAAAATGAAAAACTCTCATCTCACATAAAAAAAAACCCGGCTATTCAAACACGACGATCCAATATAACATATCCCAGCAACACATAACATCACATGTCATCAACGTAAGTAAATATGCGTATCCCAATTATCGTTTACATATAGTAACGAAACCGGCGATACACCACATATTACACTTATGGTCGCAGAAAAGAAAGTGAAAAACTATAACCGTTGGAATCCGCAACCACCTTAGACATCATAAACCCAACGTATCACATACTTTGGATTTCATACCTAACCAAATGAATTCCTTAGACATCACATGCCTAACAATTATAAACCCAGTATTTTAGTCTCGATATTGAAAACACTTTCCAATAACCTGTCGGGTAATTCAACAAGATTCCCGATAACCTGATCGAATGCTCGTCGGAAACTTTAGTAGATGGCCGCACCCCTGATGCCGTCGACGAAGTGCACTAAGGCGGAACACCACGGCCGCGAGCACCCGAACGAATACTTTTGGCGACGGGGTTCTCCTACAGTCACTTGGTTGGGGCTATGGGGCGTGGCTATCTAGCAAGGTTACCCGGCGAGTATCCGCGTACACTACGTAATTGCGACGGACTTTTGATCAACATCAAAATCCCGTGGCAACCGATCAAATGAGACTAAACTGCTAGATTTATAAAATTCAAATTAGTTATCTCATAACAATTTATGAATTCCAAATATTGTATCCCAATCTCAGATAATTAAACGATGTTAAACTTTCCGATCGAATAAACAAACACCCAAAATTTCCCAAATAGCTCAACACTTGAGGGGGGTTTAAAAGGTACCCAGAACATACCACAGCACCTATGAACCAGCCGTAGAAGGGTCAACCAATGCCTCACCTGTGGCGCCGCTAAACTACCACAAACCCTAGGGTTTAGTGGCGGTTTTGACGGTCACAGAATCGAGTTAAGGTTTCGTTCTTCTAGAGGGTCCACAGAATCACCTGCATGATTTTCTGAATATTTTAAACTTGGAAAATTCCAACACTTGAAAATTTCCAGCAAGGGAAAAAGTAAGTTATTGATATCCGTTCGAACCTTTTATCGTCGTCTAAAATACCTGAAACAACATTAGAATTACGAATACAAAACACTCCGAATTGGTTTTGCATAAAGAAAACATCACATGCAAATTTAGCAAAAATAAACAACACCTGAAACACCAAAACCCAGAGAATAGAAAACAGAAAAAATTCGAAGCCCAAAAACTACTGTTCATCCGGCCTGCTCAGTTTTTTGCATGGAGTGCTCGGTTTTTTGCATGGATTGCTCGGCCAACAACCGACAAAAGGTCCTCGAATTTGTTCTGTGTTCATGTTATATCACATATAACATTTTGCAGTTGTTTAAAAAAAATTTACAGCACTTTAAAAATTCTACAAAGAGCAGGTTTAGGGTTTCAAGTATTGAAGTCATTTCGGTTTCGTAATCTAACAAACATCGTCTAATTTTCTAACTAGGCTCTGATACCACTGCTGGGTTGTCTAGCACGGCTGTAAGGTTTCGGGAGGTATCGTCCATACCAATTTCAAATTTTAGCCGTACTAGCTAACCCTAACCTAGAATCGTATACTAGAAAATCCGACGATCGATATGTAAACAACTTTACAATCAAAGTGAATGAGGAATACAACCTTTGTAGACCGGTCCATCACTTCAATAGCTCCGTGAAGTCGTCCCTTCGCTGCAAATCATGAACGCCCAAAATCTCGAAAGTGTTCTCCTGAAGAAATGAGCAAGCTTGCATGAAGTCTTCGAGGCCGAAGATGATCTACGTCGTGAAGACACTAATCCAAGCTACCACTTCACTAATTGTGGAATTTGTGAAGCAAACATCCTATACTAAATGGCAAGTAGTAGAGGATGATAAAGTAGGAATTTTACTCATTTTAGATTAAATTTTCTCACTATTTTTCATGATCTCCATTGAAGCTAGAAAGCTTTTTTTTGGGAAGAAGATGAAGAACTCTCTCATGAATAAAATCAAGTAGAGAATGGCAACCATTGGTGAGTTAACATCATATGTTAACCTTTGTAGAGACTTAACCATGGCTAGGATAATTGGTTAGGTTAATAAATATCTTAGGCAAAACAAAACTTATGGACTTAGTCAATGCAAACAACAAGCTTCTACAAGCTTCATGCCCTGACAAAATCATTTAGTTTTGAATTACTTAATCCATTAAAAACCTTAGGATTAAACCAAGCATGGTGTAAGTCATACACACACCCAAGTTGCATGAATCATCAAGCATGACCCAAAATAATGTACACTTGCATATATCATATATATACAATGTGCACAAACAAAGTGAGAAAGGAAATCTTAAGTGAAACTATATTAATTAATGTATGTTAATATATCAAATATATAATTATACATTAGATTATCAAATCAACACTTAATTTAATAATCCAGCTATACCACATATAACCGACTAATATCATGTGTATCAGCTTATCGAATCAACACTTGATTCGATAACCCAGCTATATCTCATATAACCGACCGATATCACATATCACGAGAATAGAATACGGTATCACATATCGTATTAATCTCGGTCTCGCACATATCACATATGCGCTCATTCTCCGTTTCTCTTGAGCCAGAAAACCTCTGTGTAGGACTCTAAAGACTCGTCAATACGCCGGCAGTAGGTGATGATCATATCAAACACCCACAAACCGCAAGAGGTCTGCTAAACGTAACGGCCACCCGGGTATTGAGCGATCAAAAGATCAACAAGCATGCTTGCTCATACTCCTGCGAATCCAATCATTAACACTACCGTACAGTTGATTGAGAGATATGTTTTGTACGCGTGCGTTTTAAAATCAAAGTTAAGAATATACCGCAATCAATAACGGTGTCACTTGGTAGCTAGCCGGTTGAGTACGGGTCGGTCGACAGGGAGATGGATTCCTTTTCTTTATGTTCTAACGAGTTAATCCGATCAAGTCGGGTTTTGTTTTACGATCTAAGAATGAGATTAAATTAATTAAAAGTCTTGCTAGGGTTAGGATTGGATTAGTTTGGAAAAGGGATTCTACCCACTGCTTTCAATGCCCTAGTGAAGAATATAGGTGTTAGGGTAATCAATCACAACCGGTCTAACTAGAAAATCACCGCTATCTTGTAAGATAGGGTGCCATAGTGAGCGGTGTGTGATTAATTTAAATAGAGTCATATTATAAATATTATATGGGCAAAGAAAGGAGAGAGAGAAATTTACTTCTCTCAAACATTCCCAATCCTAACCCTAACAAGTGAGGAATTACTCACTCATTAGGGAAGTTATGATAAGATTCATTTTATAATTTTAAAAGACTATCTAAGTTGCAGATAATAAAAGATAGATAAAAATTCAGGAATGAAATTCAGATAAAAGAATGCACGATAAAAAAATACCTTTATTGATGATCTCTTGACGATTACAAGGAAATTAAAATTTAATCTAGAAATTAGAAAGAGGCATCTCTAAAGAGGCACCCAAAAGAGGCACACTTTATTTGGCTTTGAGCCCTCCTATTTATAGATAGGAAAACCCTAAGTTTACATTCTGATCGCTAAATTACAAAACTACCCCAAAAACCGAGTCAAAGCACCGACACCCCACCGACACGTGCACCGACACGTGCGTTGCACGGCCGCGGAACCGCGACAGAATAGCCTGTTTGGCCGCGGATCCACGGCCATTTAGTGAGCTCATGGGCCCAATTCTTTAGGGTTTCTTCAAGTTGCTTTTATCTTCTGTTTTCTTCACTTGGTCTCTCAGAATCTTTTCTACTTTCTTCCAGATTTTCAACAGTGTAGAATTATGTGGACTTTTACAGTAAGCTTCGCGTTGAAGTCTTGAATCTTGTATCGCCTTTGTGCATTGAACTGCCGACTGGTCTTCATTTTTTCCTTGAACTGGTAGGCGGCATCATACGGATTCATCTATTGTTGGTCGTAGTCTCATATTTGTAGCGTCTTTTCATGAATTTCACTGTATTGTTCTGAGAACCTGTAACCTGCAACTATTTAGCAGACATGGATCAAAAGCACCTATTTATTTGTAATATGATTAAGAATGGGCGATATAATAATGCAAAATTCTGATATGAACAAATACCCCCAAACTTATCTTTTGCTCGTCCCGAGCAAAGCCAATTTTATTCTCGAAAAATCCTAACCTCACTTTCGCAGGGAATCGCGATTGCACTGAGCTCGTGCAACAAGCCGTTAAACCTCTAGGTGTCCCTAGTAGGAGGATTGTTATCTCCTGAGGGTTTTCAGCGGATACTACCCACAAAATCTGATCAATTTGGCCTATTGACTTTCATTCTTCAATTCGGTGTTCCAGCAAGAAATTCTATTATTTTCAACTTAGAAATTATCAACCCGTATTTTTCACACCCACTTATCATTTAACTTAAGATCGTATATGTTTTGTAAATTTACTTAGCATTCAGCATTTTTTGAATTTTCCTTTTAAGGTTCCATCTCAACTTAGGAATTTTTATCATCTCTACTGAAGATATAAGCCTTATCTTTCATTCCTATCTCTTATCCAAACCCCAATCATATACCCCTACATGTGTGTGATTATCATCCCTACACTTGGAAATTCAATTCAAGCTATCATACTCTTTTCCATCGTTCAAAGTACTTTTAGTTTGTGAATTTTAGATGAAATTGCTCACCCATTCTTCATGCGACCGTTAATACTTCTTGAGGTACTAACGACCGATTACAAAATGTGTTCGCGCATTAGGCGTAATTCCTCGTTTTGCAATACCTAAAGCTTAGCAGTGACTCCCAAACCAGTTGGTTTAAGGCACTAGGTGATAAAGCACCATTGCTATATTTTTTTATGCTGCCTTAAGTAATTACAAAACCAGTGTTCATTTTTTTATCTCTTTATTCACCACTTATACTTTTATTTTATTTTCCTTCATACTAAGGATTTTAGACAAGAGCATTTCAAGGTATCCTCTACTATTCCAAGTTTCAAGGTTCGTGTTTGTGCAAGTTGTAGGGTATATATTTTCAGAATTTAGACTTAAGGTTCAGAATTATTTTTCAAACTTATACTTCAAATAAAAATTTCAATACTCTTCCCTTATTTTGACTTAGCCCAAGAATTGAACTCAACATTTGCCTATTTCTAAATAAACTATAAGAACATATATTTTCTACAGTTAAACTTTAAGAAAGGTTATTTTTAAGGTTTTTAACTTACTAAGTTTATGATCTAGTTTTTCCTAACTAGTCAACCTTCATGTTGAACTTAAGTCAAATATGGCCAACATTGAACTTTTCAATTTTTATAATTTTTAAATTTTTTTGATTTTTATGGATTTTAAAATAAGTATGCAAATGCAAAAATATACGCATGAATGCGAAAGAGGAAAGCTTATTGAGCATACCCCCAAACTTAAACTTGACAGTGTTCTCACTGTCAGGCTACACCAAGAGGGTCAAAATTGTCGGCACTCCCCTTTTTGTTTTTTTTATTAATAGAAAAAGAAAACAAACTATATATACACAAAAAGATCCCCCCAAACTTAAGTGAAACAGTGTTTCCACTGTTGAAGCATTAAAGTTCAGAGTTAGGGAGGAGAAAAACACAGTATCAAGCTATACAAGGCTTTACACAGGCCAAAGGTTAGCACCAACCATTCAAAAATTTTATCGTTATAATGGTGTGGTTGGTGAAAGAATGGAGTGTAGAGAAAAGAAATAAGAAACACACGAGACTGTGTGGAGATAGAAACAATATACGGTCTCGGTGGAGGAGAAGAATGGAGGAAGGGAACAATAAATGGTGGTTGTTCGACTTCTTCAGGTGGAGGTTGATTAATCACAAAATCCGTATCATTTAGGAATGCGAGTTCGTCGGCGAAAATATCTACGAAACTTTCATCGATGGTCCGATTGAACATTTTAATGTCAATAAGTGTCGCGCCAGAATTCAACATACTTGATTTTTCAAAAATTACGGAGCTAGGAGATTCGTAAGGCTCATCTACCTTATTCTCAAAAGAGTCTAAATCAAGTTGTTTTTATAGAATTATTGAACTCAAAATATCGGATTGTGATTCATTAATACTCGCTATCATTAAAGGAAGATTGGAAGAAGAACCAGAGAAAGTAGGAGAAAACAGTGAAATACGAACTTGAGGGGAGAGATGGAGTGTATAAATTAGCACAATTTGTAATGACCGATGTGTAAAAAGCGATTGTGCTAATCTATCAACCCACAGAGAAATGAGGTCAAATCCCTCAAGATTCGTGAGAAAATATGGGTATGTCGAACTTGGTAAACCATACATTGAAAATGAAAGTATAACGGTTTCTTGCAAAGTCGGAACAAGGATGGAGGGAAGTGATTGAGGAAGGGTATCGGTTAAAGATTCAGGAGTGTGTGCGCAGTCAATGAAAGGGATAGAATGAATTGGAAAATTCGACTCCTCAAGTAAAACTGCTTCATCCTCAATAATTTCCTCAATATTCTCCTCAAAATTTAGCTTATCCATGCCATTCTCATCAAAATCAAGACGCATATGAAGTTCGGGAAAAACATTTAATGACTCGAGATGATGTATTAGAGAGAAAAACTCGGCTAAATCTGCGGGTTCATCATCCAAAATATTTCCTGCGTCAATATCTTCGATCATGTGAAAATTAAATTTCTCAGACACCTCATCAAAAACATGGACATCAATTAATTCGGGTTCTAGAGTGGAGGTGTAGAGGTCAAAAGGATTGGGTGTGGGTTCACTCGAAAGGGACCCTTCACAATCTGGCAAATCAAACACTACAAAGTCGCACAATTCATTAAACGTTTTATCTTCAACTGGTGAATCATTTGGGACACTTGATAGACATTCAAAACCGGAGTTGTGGGATTCAATTGGAGATGGGTAGGTTTTATTTGGAAGGGTGCACAGCTCACTCTCTCCACTCAAATTCTTAATCTGTCCTACCGCTTCATCATACATTGGAAAATTTGGAGCTAGTTGGAAACTAGCTACCGGGTTACTAGGTTGTATAAGGGCGGCTATGGACGCATTCAAATCCATCATCTGTTGTCTTGACGCTACCATAAAATCTTCCAACGACTGTTCCAGACTAGACATGGGTTGTGAAGGGGTTTCAGTAAAATATTCAAAGTTGTTTGGATACTGGAAACTCCCAAATGGCTGTATAGAAGCAATGTCTAGGGAAGGTGTGAAAGTCGGGTAGGACTGGTAGGAATTGAATGGTTGGACAAGAGTAGCATCAACATTTGGATAAGAAGGTGAATGAAATTGTTGATCCAAAGAATTCGCAGTGGTGAAAGGAGTGAAAGATCGATTACGAGATTGTTCAATATGTTCAGCAATAGACATGGGTTTCGGGGTTACAACAGGACTCGAAAAAGTAGTATCAACGTAAGAAGGTGGTGAAGGTTGAAATGGTTGATACAAGGTGGATTGCGGAGTCCAACTGGATGCCCTAGACGCGTCTATTCGATCTTTCAAAGAAATTTTGGGTATGGAGGGGTCGTCTGAAATTCGACCAAAACAATGAACGTAGGAAGTAATGTCTGGTTGAGGGTACCAAAGTTCGGCAAGAGTTTTGCGAGGTGGGGTACCCATGATGTGAGGAAAGAAAGGAAAAGAATGTGAATTTTTTTTTAATTAATTTTTTTATATATTTTTTTTTTGAAAAAAAATTGTGTTTTTTTTTGGAGTTTTGAAATTTTTTGAAAGTGTTGAAAGAGTTTTTGCAAAAATTTGTACGGAACTACGGCACAATTTCAAACAACCACAGTTTAAACATGCACAATCAAATCTAGAGCCAGGGTCTCCTAAGTTAACTAGACTGCTCCTAACTGTTCCAAAGTGACAAGTTGTGAGATATCCCTCAAATCGCCTCTTCACCGCCAATTGTGGCCAGGTAAGCACAAATGAATAAAGGAGGGTTCCGCTCACGAATCACCGTGAGACGGGCCTTTTAAAATTACCTTTCTCACTTGTCTAGCCTAGGCACCACAAAGTCAGGTTTAGATAAACGACTGAATGCCCACAACCTTTCTCTGTCCTATTGAGCACGACATTCCTTAGTTGGCCGAGTCTAAATATGCTTTTAGTGATTTTTAGTGATTTTTGGGGTCTTAGGAAGGGTAATGAAATCCCCACCCAATCTGAATTGGTGTTATAGCCCCTTAAAAGTTTGTATTAATTATGCAAAGCAGTAAACACACAAAATCTAAAACACTTGCAAAAAATTTTATTTGGCAGCGCAAAGAATCCTGCACAAAAACAATTTATTGGAGAGGGAGAAGAATTTTGCGCAAAGAACCCTGCAGGAAAATTTTTCAGTGGAGTTCAGAGGGTAGAAGAGAGGACAAAAATACTTACAGAGAATTTTGGGATGCTGACGTCACTGGTTGACCGCAGTTCCGCGGTCAACTGCATATATCCGCCGCGGTTCCACGGTGGTTCTGTTAGTTTGGATCTCCAAAATTTTTCTGTTTGTTGTTATGATTCTCCTCTGTCTGTTCAGATTTTCTGTTTATTGATTTGTTCACTGGGTTTTTTTCCAGATCTGAATCTGTCCGTCTTCTTTTCTTGCACACTTGCACAAAAACCTTTCAAAAAGAACAAGATGATTTTTATTTTTATTTTATTTTATTTTATTTTTTGTTTTAAAATTTTTCAATTTTTATATTTTTTTATTTAAATTTTTTTAACCCGAAATTACACAAAGAAAGAGACTACCGTCTCCCCGGCAACGGCGCCATTCGATTGAGAGATATGTTTTGTACGCGTGTGTTTTAAAATCAAAGTTAAGAATATAACGCAATCAATAACGGTGTCGCTTAGTAGCTAGCCGGTTGAGTACAGATCGGTCCACAGGGAGATGGATTCCTTTTCTTTATGTTCTAACGAGTTAATCCGATCAAGTCGGGTTTTGTTTTACGATCTAAGAATGAGATTAAATTGATTAAAAGTCTTGCTAGGGTTAGAATTAGGTTAGTTTGGAAAAGAGATTCTACTCACTGATTTCAATGCCCTAGTGAAGAATATAGGTGTTAGGGTAATAATCAACAAAGGGGATTAGCACGACTAGGAAGAAACTTAGTTTCTTCATTTTGGTTCTTGTCCGTCCTTTCTTAACTCTTAGCCCTAAGCTCTATTTAAATCAACCACAACCGGTCTAACTAGAGAATCACCGCTATCTTGTAGGATAGGGTGCCGTAGTGAGCGGTGTGTGATTAATTTAAATAGAGTCCTATTATAAATATTATATGGGCAAAGAAAGGAGAGTGGGAGATTTACTTCTCTCAAACCTTCCCAATCCTAACCCTAATAAGTGAGGAATTACTCACTCATTAGGTAAGTTATGATAAGATACATTTTTATAATTTTAAAAGACTATCTAAGTTGCAGATAATAAAAGACAGATAAAAATTCAGGAATTAAATTCAGATAAAAGAATGCACGATAAAAAAATATCTTTATTGATGACCTCTTGACGATTACAAGGAAATTAAAATTTAATCTAGAAATTAAAAAGATGTATCTCAAAAGAGGTACCCAAAAGAGGCACACTTTATTTGGTTTTGAGCCCTCCTATTTATAGATAGGAAAATCCTAGGTTTACATTCTGATCCATACGCTAAATTACAAAACTACCCCAAAAACCGAGTCAAAGCACCGACACCCCACCGACACGTGCGTTGCACGGCCGCGGAACCGCGGCAGAATAGCCTGTTTGGCCGCGGATCCGCGGCCATTTGGTGGGCTCATGGGCCCAATTCTTTAGGGTTTTTTCAAGTTGCTTTTATCTTCTGTTTTCTTCACTTGGTCTCTCAGAATATTTTCTACTTTCTTCCAGATTTCCAACAATGCAGAATTTTGTGGACTTTTACCGTAAGCTTCGCGTTGAAGTCTTGAATCTTGTATCGCCTTTGTGCATTGAACTGCCTACTGATCTTCATTTGTTCCTTGAACTGGTAGGCGGCATCATATTTGGTCGTAGTCTCACATTTGTAGCATTTTTTCATGAATTTCACTGTATTGTTCTGAGAACATGTAACCTGCAACTATTTAGCAGACATGGATCAAAAGCACCTATTTATTTGTAATATGATTAAGAATGGGCGATATAATAATGCAAAATTCTGATATGAACAACAGTCCGGTCTCTTCGTCTGATATGTCGCATATCTCGTCTAGGGGTGGTAAATGTCAGACCCCAGTAACTCAATAAGTCGTGCCGATATGAGGCTCATAACGGGTTGAGAAACTAATGATAACACTTACCAGTATATCTCTGAATCAGCCCTGGCCAGGGACTTCCTGTTATAGCCAATCGAGCACAGCGCAACATCAACTCCCAATACCGGGAGAGACGAAACCACTCCTATCGCTCATTGCCTCCATGTGATTCAGGACTGTATCCAAAAGCCACCATTTTGCACGTTCTCTTGAACGTGGTAAGGTGGAAATCAAAGCACAGTGGGAATCACACAAGACTCTATGACGATATCGGGTCTACAGACTAACCTGTAGTAGTGTCACCAGAGAACTGCCATCTGACGTGAGGTATAATACCATCTAGGAGTTCTCGGCGAGTCCGTCCAGTATACCCAGTCTCTACTAAGCACCTGTATACTATCTCCGATGTCAAACACCAATGGATATGGGATCATCCATCGCCCATCTACATGGGTCGAGAAGATATACGCTAGTCTACTCTGGTATATCGATGTCCTGTCTCAATAAACCCACGATTAGAAACATTTGAAGGATGTACTTACCGACTACTGTGTCCCCACTAGTATGATCTTCATCATAATCCTGGTAGTCAAGTACTCATTTTAAGGGCTTTACCAACATGTAATAGAGAGACAATAAGTGTACATGTTAAGATAAAGAGCAACCAGATAGCATACTATCATGTCGAGCAAGAAAGTCCTCCCTATATATGTCCAAGCATCCACTACAATATACATCATATGTACAGTAATGGCTTCTAGGGCATACATATAACTAACACGAATGATCATCCTCTAAAACGCTAATCTCACTAAATACAAGTTTCTTTCCACTTAGATTTCCCCTTTTTTCTCTAGGTTTCACTATCTAAATGTATGGGTCAGTTGTGTACAAGTATGCATTAATAACACTGCTTTATTCATTATTCACTGTGCTATTCACTATCACGAATCGTTCACTTTTTACTGCGTACTCGACACAACTAAACCGATACCATGCACGTTCGACAATGCATTATACACTAAGAATTAATAAGGATGCTCATTATCGCTAAAGGTATCGCAATCGGGTAAATATGTGAATTATGTCGCTAAACAAATCATATGCAATACTAATCATTATGCGTCTTAGGAAATTAGAAAAATCACATTAAATCGTACTTTCATAATTAACCAAAATGAAAAAGGGGTAGAAATTAAACTCAATTATCAAACCATCTAAATTAGTTTCAAGTCAAACGGGTTTCGGGTTTACGAATTACGGTCATTTCTTTTTAAGTGTCCTCTGCTGGAAATTCAGTTCCTAAAATGAAAGTCCGTTTCGTAACACTGTTTTCACTCTGTTGGGATCATATTTAGGCGACGCTACAGTTGGGTAATATTTATGTATATTAATTAGGTTTCTAATGAAGAAGACGGATTGAAAATATCCTCTGTGTGCTGGAAGATATGCATTGTTTAAGATCAGTGTATACGTTCTGTCCCTGCTTGGGACCGCAGTACGTATCGATGATTTAAAATAAAATTAAAATAGAAAACGATGGTAAAAATGAACGGAAACACCACCATTAGTTAGAAAACATAATATACTTTGCATTGGTATAGGGTTCCGCATTAAAACATTTCCATACAGAGTTTTAAAACTGCTCTAAACCAGGTGTCGACAAACAGTGCTGCTCTGGGCTGCAGTCCAGAGCCGCACTCCCGAATAGTTGTCATCGTCGTTTTTAAACAGGAACAAAATATGAATTACATGGGGATCTAGGGTGTCTATTCAGCTTCGATATGAGCCTTCGAACACACCGATCCTGTATGTATCCAAATTACTGTGATTTTTACAAGTTAGGTGTACGGAAAAATTCCATATTTTATGAGACTAATTATGGGTGACATTTCATGGTATTAGGGTCCGTATTTTCACTCTAAATTTTTACATAACATCCATTATCACTAAATCAATCTAGTAGACCTATGTTCCGCCATATTCAATTTATTTTTCGCATCGAGTACTTAGCTGGTGTATGCTAGTAACGAGCGAGCCCGATTTCTTCATAAAAGGACCCAAAAGATGTTCACATGATTAATAAACCGAATATGAGTTCGACCCGACAAGAACAAACACGATGGATGAAGTATGTGTGTACGATTAAACACACTGCTACTAAATAACGATACTTCTACGTGCGATAATCCGTATACGTTCATAACGATATCAAATAACATTATAATCTACGGTAGCATGATTTGTAAGGGAAAGGGGGTTTCCACTTGCCTTTTGACGAGACGATAACGATGGTCACGGAGACGGGTCGCACGGGAATGACATGATGCACGCACGGCTAGGCACGACACGGCAAACTCGACCTCGGCTCGAGCTTGGCGCGGGTTCTGACCTTGGTCCTTGGCCAGAGCGTGTTGTGCAGGGTGGTCATCGACGAGGGCCCGACCACACTTGGTGGGCGCGGCGGAGGCAGCAATAGAGAGTGGGAGCTCGACTTGGGCTTGATGGAAGGTGAAGGTTAAGGCTCATTTGGACTTGGTGGTGCGGTGGTTGCTTGGAGCTGCGGTGGCGGCAACGGTAGCGGGCGGCTCGTCGGCGGCGAGAAGATGTTTGCAATGGTTGAAGGTGGTGTTGTGAGGTTGGAGGAGGCGGTGGTGCTGCGATGTGGGTGATGTTGGGTTCGAGGGAGAGAGGAAGTGGCGAGCTCAGAGAAGAGGTTGATGATGGTGGAGGTCGATGGTGGTGGTCGAAGTAGAACTCGTCGGAGATGAGGGTGGCCGGCTGTGGTCGGAGTTCTCGGTTGGGTTGAAGATGATAGGCTCGACAGTGAGGCGCTCGGCAAGAGGTGGTGGTTGAGGTGGAGTTGCGGTGGTGTTGTGCCGTGGTTGGATCTCATCGGCGGCGAGTCGCGGGTGAGGGTGGTGGTCGTGGGCGAGCGGCGCTTGGATAAGAGAGGAGACGAGAAAGAGAGAGGGAGAGAGGATGGGAGGTGAGAGAGAGAGAGAGAGAGTGAACAGGGAGGGGAGAGTGAGAAGGGTTTTAAGGAGAGAGAGATTTAATATTTTATTAAAGAATTAAATAAGGATTATGGTAATTAATTTGAGATATAGAAATTTAATAGGAATTGATTTGGGTATTAAGGGGGATTTAAATGGGGGAAATTCAAAAGAGGAAGTGGCCGTTAGGGAGGGGATTGGGATTGGGGTCGTGGGGCTTAGACTTTGGGTTAGGCTGTAGTGAAACAATTTGGATAAAATTATAGATTAGGGTGTTGGGAAAAAATAAATAGAATATTTAGGTATAGGAAAATAAAAATAAATAAATAAAATTTAAAAAATGGGTAAATTATTTAGAACAACGTTTTATTTTAAATATGGGTAATGGCGTACAAAGGGGACTGGGTATTACACGTGTTAAACACGTGAGCGTTTATATGCAAAACATATAAGCACTGAAAGCAAATAACTAAAGGCTAAACGAACCCCATGTGTTAAACACATGAGCACTTATATGCAAAGCATATAAACGCTAAATAAACAGATTAAACCCCACATTGGGGTCATGTGTTAAACACGTGAGAACACCCTTTTGAAGCATTAGCTTTAGATAGAATTAAACTCTCTCTATATAATTAAATTCTATTTTTATTTGCAAAGCATATAAGCACTAAGAGTAAGTGGCTAAAGGCCAAACTGGCCTCATGTGTTAAACACGTGAGCCCCCATATGCAAGGCATATATGCGCTAAATAAAACAGGCTAAAACACACATCGGGGTCATGTGTTAAACATGTGAAAGCGCCTCTCTATATAGAATTAAATTCTATTCTTAGGAAAATACCTCTCTTGATCTTTCTAAAAGGGAAAGATATTCTCTATTAACAGAGAATCGTTGGATCAAAAATCCAATGGTGATTAAAAATCACCAAATACAGAATTAAATTCTATTGGGGGAATAACTCCCTGATCTATCTAAATGAGAAGGATATTTTCTGTTAAATAGAAAGTTGTTGGATTAAAAATCCAATGAGATGGGAGAATATTTCCCTATATCTTGATAAACAAAGAAAGACGTGCTCTGTTAAATAGAGAGCCCTTAGATTAAAAATCTAATGGTGGTTAAAAATCACCGTCTAACAGAATTAAATTCTGTATATGGGAAAAGATTTCCACAATCTTGTTAAAAAAACAAGAAAACATATTCTGTTAAACAGAAACTATCTGGATCAAAGATCTAATGGTGGATAAAATCCCCAAAATAATCTTTGAGGCAAATTAAAATCAATTGGTATATCTCAAATGAGAGATTTTCTAGAATTAATCAACAAACTTGCCTCTCCTATATAATGGACCCGAGACTTCAAATTTCAAAGGGGGAGGCAGAAGAGGACCCTATAAGCTTGTTTCCACAAAAAAACTAAGAATTCACTTCCCTTCTGAAAAAAAAGATCTTTGCTCTTCAAAACCTAAGGTAAAGAAGAGCAGAGATACAATTTATCTCTTTTGCCTAACAAAAGGAAAACAAGGGTTTAACCCTCCACAAAAACAACTTAGTTCTTCCCCTGATCTGAGATTTGAGAAGCAAATCTCTCCACAAGTTGAGAATTTAATTCTCATCGAGGAGATTCTGTTTTTCAAACTCAAGATTTAAAAAAAGGGAGAACTAGATCAAAAAGAAATAAAAGACACATTGTCCAGGAATTTAATTCCTTTACACAGGGTTTAACCTTACATAAAGAATTTTGTTTTTACAAAAAACAGAAGAACTTAGTTCTCCAATAGAACCAATCTCAGATCTTCAAAACAGAGATCATTAATGGTCAAAATGCCATTAACCGAAGTTAAAACTTCTTCAGAAAACACCAACAAAGAAAAAGACTTGGCGCCTCACGTGCTTCCTACGTGAGCACCTAAACGATTCCCTTAAATGGAACCCAGCGCCTCACGTGCTTTCCACATGAGCAACCAAAACAAAGGACTCGGCGCCTCACGTGCTTCCCATGTGGGCGCTCAAAATAGAAGGCCCATCGCCTCACGTGAATTACACATGAGCGTTGTATAAAAGTGCAGAATCACTATAACGTTAGTCCAAATGACTAAATACTTAGCACTGATTAGGCAGCGCCCAAATCCCAGCACCTCACGTGAAAACCCATGTGAGCGTCCAATAAAATAAATGAGGCAGCGCTTCACGTACCGCTCACGTAAGCGCTATGCAAAGTGCTTAGCACTCTATATTCAGTCAAAATGACTAAAGTGCTTAGCACTGATTGGCAGCGCCTCACGTGAAACACATGTGAGCACCAGAGCCTCAAACAAGTGCTTAGCACTTTTGCATAAAGGAAAAGGGCTAAGCAAACAGAGGCATAAATAAGTGATTAGCACTTTTGAGTAAAAGGAAAAAGACTGAGCAGACCAAGCCCAAATTGGCTAAGTCCTTCTGAAAGTTTCTTGCAACTGAGCCCAAATACTCTGTTGTTGAATCTTAAATAAGAAAATGATCTTTAAAATGTTTCCAAGTTGATCTTAGTCTCAAATAAGACTAACGTATACTTAGTTAAAATAAATTGAGGCAAAATGCTCATATATTTAAGTTGATCTTAATCTCAAACTAGATTAACGGTTCTTAAATAAAAAAAAATATTTTTGAACTAAAAGAATATATAACCTAAGTTCAAAAGCCAAATTTATAAATATACAGATTTGGACTGATCCGCGCCCTACAGGCGACGACATAAAATAGTCTCCATATACAATCCACGGCCAATCAAAACAAACAAAATAACACACGGCACTGAGTCAACTACTGGAGCAGGAGAAAGTTGCTATCGCAGCGCGATAACGTAATTAACCGCATGGGTTTGCGCTTGCAGGGAAGAGCGTCCCCACAATCAAAAACCCCTTACAAATAAGGGGGAATCTGATAAAATCTACTACAACGGTCGCATCTATCCAAACCTCCGATATACGGTTCCATAAATCAACTTGGTATCATCGGAGAGGTGGATGGATATATCCAAATTGCATCTACCCCCATATTCAGGCTAGACGCCCTCCAACGTCTCAGTCCAGTCTTCGACGGTAAATAGGGTCTACAAGGAAATCGACCATCCAAAGGCATATCGATTCTCTTGAAGACTATGTGAAAAAAGAAAGAGCCCTGTTTAAATTCAAAGAGTTCATCTCCAATGAAGCAGCAAAAATCCTGGAAGAGCTAAAAGAGGACGCTGATGATGAGGTCCCTGTGATGACTTGCTATGACATCCATCTTGGAAGCGATTCCGATGAAAATCTCTATTTTCCCAAAGAAGACGATGAGCTCGCCACAAAGGTTAACCAGGTCCAACTCCGAAGCGGCAAAGTGCTACCACCAAAACAGGGCAATACATAAAAGGAAAAAGAAAAACAAGCTGCAGTTGAAGGAGATGATAGAGAACCGGCTCATAATGACTCGAGCTCTCCCTCAGTAGACTACAACATCTTGGCTCATCTCCGGAAGCTTCCATCTCTCCTGAGTATCTTTGATGCTCTTGTTCTGTCCAAAGAGCTCAGAGAAGTCCTCATCTATGCGCTACAAAACCCCAAGCGGTACCAGGCCTGCTTCGCATAAATCAATATGAAAGAAGCCCGACACACTCTGCATACAGCTTCAGTCGTGTTCAAGGATGAAGACCTGCTAGTAGGGACAGCTGAGCATAACAGACCACTTTACGTAATAGAATACGGTGATGGAGACAGGATTAATCGCATATGAATTGACCCGGGATCCTCAGCGAACATTATGAACCTATGGACTCTAAAGAGTTTATCGATGGATGTCCGGCGCTTATCAAGAGAAAGGATCGTCATTTTGGGCTTCAACCAAAACGACTAGCAAGTCCTACAGTTCATAGCTCTACCAATTATGTTTGGGGACTTACAGATGGAGGCTAAGATATATGTCATCGAAGCCGACACATCATATAAGATACTCTTGGGTCGGCCATGGCTCCATGACTACGGCATTATTCCTTCAACACTCCATCAATGCATGAAGTATACCAAAGACGGAAAAGAAAGATGCATTGACGGAGACATACAGCCGTTTGGTGCACGCGAAGTCCGGTATGAGAATTCTCAGTACTTCATGAACGTCCAGAATGCTAATCTACAACCGGACGAGAATGAAATGGTCATGAATTCCGAAAACAAGTCTGATCTGGCTGTCTTTATTAAAACCAAAAATCCTTGAGTGCGCCATCATTTCGGAAGTGACACCGATGGATCCAACGCTGGAAGCCCGTCCCTCCGTAAAGTTCGCCCGCATTTTAGCAGCGACACTGACGAGTCTGACATTGAAGGCCCAACCTCCAGCAAAATCTGCCCGCACTTTGGCAGCGATACAGATAAATCGATGCAAAGGATTCGTCCTGCAACACGTGTGCAGATAAGATTTTTGTGCAAAAAGAAAAACTGAGGGAAACTCCTGAAATCATGAAAGGATCTCTAACCATTACAAGGGTTCCGAAGCAGATGTACAAATAAATTGACACGCTGTCAGTCTCCATGGTGGATCAATCGAAAACCTTCTATGTCCCAGAAAGAAAGAGCGTGCAGAAAGGCATCTTCTTTTATGGGTCAAACCCTGTCGTGAACCCGAACAATTTGTCCTTAATATGCCATCCGTATGAGAGAGGTATAAGAACTGTCTTAAACCCCAAATACTATGCGTCCGGGATGGGGGAATATTTTAAGAAATGCGGATGCCCGTTATATCAGACGGACTCCGAGTCAAAATTATATGAAAGGTTATAGTATCCGCCTCAAGCCCGACTGCTCATTGATGGGAGGATCCAAAATATACAGGGCATAGGTTTCATCCAACCTAATATCAAGTCCTGCTACATGATCCATGTTAATGAGGCCAACGGAAAGTCAGAAGATGATGACGTGCTAGCCGAGCCAGAAGAAGCCCCTCAAGAGCTCCTAGATGGCGGACAGGCAACTTTCGACGAGCTAACTGAAATCGATTTGGGAATGCCGGATAACCTGAGGCCAACCCACATTAGCTCGCTCTTGCCAGAGGAAGTGAAAGAACAAATAATCATCCTGCTGCATGAGTTTGTCGACTGCTTTGCATGGACGTATAAAGAAATGCCCGGCATCTCCCTTGAGGTGGCCGCGCATAAGCTGGATATATCTCCTGAAGCCAAGCCGGTCAAGCAAGCTCCTCAAAGAATGAGAAAGGAGCTGGAAGAAAATATCATCGAGAAAACCAAGAAACACATCGATGTCGGCTTCATCAGAGAAAAGAAATATGCGGACTAAATCGCATGCATTGTCCCAGTAAAGAAGAAAAATGGACAGATATGAGTTTGTATTGATTTCAGGGGCCTTAACAAGGTGTGCCCTAAAGATGATTTCCCGCTCCCTGATTGGTTGAGGAAACGCGATACATTTTATGACATGCGTTCTACTATGTTCTGTACTTACCGTAATCAAGACTGTGTCACTTTGCGGCTAGCCGGTTGAGCACGGGTCGATCCACAGGGAGATGGTTGTATGTCTATTCGTGTCTTAAACGAGTCAATAAGGAATGTATATGTATTGGTCCAAATCTATCCAAAGTGTTTGTATTTATGTTCAAGTAAGCTTGTTAGGGTTAAGCTTGGTTAGTAGAGTTAGGATTAGTCTTATACTTTTCTTTTTCCATTCTTAAAATAATTTTGGGATAATCGAACATAGCGGGGATTAGGAGGACATAGGAATGGGATTTGCGAGTTTAAGCAAGCTTTCCAATGCTAAATCCATTCCTAGTGCCCCCTGTCCTTCCGCTACGTGCACTTATTTCCAACCCTAGGCCAAACATCCACAACCATGTATCCAATTAAGTCACAACTACATGTCACGTTGTAGTGCTCCCAAAGGACTTCTCGACTTAGGTCGTGGCTATATATCACGTATAGCGCACCTAAGTGAGCGGGTTGTGTTTGTTTGGTTTAGGTTCGTTTCAAGGTGTTTGGTGAAGAGAAGCACAAGGGATTTTTCCGTCCCTCATACTAACCTTCCTTTGCCCCTAACAAGTGTGGAATTATTCACACATGAAAATAAAAACAAAGCAAGAAGGAAGCAAAGAAATAAAGGGAAAATATGGTTTTACAAAGATGCAAGCTAACTACTTGGGTTCTCACTTAAGCAAGGAACTCCATCGAGTATCACGGCTTGAAAATAAATACGGATAAAAAGAAAAGAAAAAGGCAACAAGAAATAATAACAACTACTTAACAACAATAAATAAAATTATACTAAGAATTAAAATTACAATACAAGATAATAAAGATATAAGTTAAATAAAAAAAAACCATCTTCATTAACATCCACTCAAGAGCTCTCACTACACTTCAATGGAGAAAAGATGAAGAAGAAGAAGAACTACAATCTAAACTACACTAAAATCTAACTAAAAAGAAGTATCCTTTACTTGGCACAAAACTGGGCTATTTATAAGTAAAGAGCTGAAATCCTAAGGCCAAATTCTGAGCCGAAATGCAATTACCAAAATACCCCAAATATATCTTCTGTCACTGAGTCAACTCGGCCACGGAACCGCCGCATAATGGCCACATTGGCCGCGGTTCCGCGTCTCTTTGGGGGAATTGTGGGATGATTTTTCTAGGGCTTCTCCACGTTGCTTTATTCTTCTGTTGTACAAGTCCTAAATTACAAAATACTTCCAATATTTCCTCAGATTTTCAACAGCCCAAATGGGCTTCACTTTTAATTCATTTGACCTTTATCTCCTTCGAGCTCCGCACACCCATTGAATCTTGTGCTGCCCCTCTCGTGCTCTGTGCTTATCCAAGACATGAATGGCCACTATTTTTCGTCCTGTCTCTTGAACTGGTAAGCGGCACTGAACGAATGTGGATGACCGGAACCCGGATTTTATCTGTCTGTGACAGATGTTCTGGATTTTGGCATAACTATGGAGATTTTGTATGATTTGCGTTATTTTGGACTAGAAACCTGTAACCTGTAAATATGTAGAAAACAAGGATTAAAAGCACCTGCCTATAAACAAACGAGAAGAATAATGGACGGTATTAAATGCAATATTCTAGTGTGAACACTCCCGATCGTGGAAATGACGGTCGATGATGTCTTAAGTGACGAACTGTTCGCCTTCATGGATGGTTCGTCCGGGAACAACCAAATCAAGATGTCGTCTAAGGATGAGAAACACACAATATTTCGAACCCCGATCGGCATATACTGCTACAAGGTGATGTCATTCGGACAAAAGAACATGGGAACCACTTACCAAAGAGCGATGACAAAGATCTTTGACGATTTAATTCATAAAGTTGTTGAATGCTACGTTGATGATTTGGTCGTCAAAACTAAAGTTGAAGCCAATCACATCCAAGACCTTCGAATTGTCTTCACAAGACTGAGAAGTATAATCTAAAGATGAATTCTCTGAAATGCGCTTTTGGCGTGTCATCGATAAAATTCCTAAGCTTTATAGTCCGACATCGAGAGATCGAAATCGACCGGTCAAAGATAAAAGCAATCATGGATATGCCTCCTCCAAAGAATTTGACGCAGCTAAGATCCTTCCAAGGTAAGCCCATTTATATATTAAGGTTCATCTCGAACCTATCAAGGAGATGTCAACCTTTCTCAAAGCTCATAAAGAAAAATGCTCCTTTTGTCTGGGATGCCGAATGTCAAGATGCGTTGGAAAGCGTTATGCAATACATGTTGTACCCTCCAGTGCTTGCTGCTCCCTTTTCAAATAAGTCACTGATCCTCTACACTGCTGCACTAGACGGATCACTCGGCACGCTTCTCGCCCAAAATAATGAGGAGGGAAAAGAAAATGCCCTATACTATCTCAGCCGAATATTAGTCGAGACAGAACATAACTACTCTCTGATTGAAAAGCAGTGTCTGGCCTTGATATTCACCGTAAAGAATCTGAGGTACTATCTGCTAGCTTATCGAGTTATGCTGATTTCCAAGATCGACTCGTTGAAATATTTAATGACCAAGGAAAACCTAACCGGTAGAATGGCCAGATGGGTTGTCATGCTGCTTGAATTTGACATAGTCTATTCTCCTCAAAAAGCAGTAAAAGGGCAAGCCCTGGCCGATTTCCTCGCTGCTCATCCCATACCTGAAGGTTCACCGCTAAATTACGAGTTACACAATGAACAAGCGCTGCACCTCGAAGATAACGAGCCATGCTGGGAGCTCTATTTCGATAGAGCTTCATCAATAAAGTCCTCCAGCAAATCAAGCATCCTGCAGATAAAAGCTAGGGTAGAATTGGTGTTCATTACGCCATTAGAAGGAACCCTACGACGTTTTTTCACCCTTACCGAGTCTCGCACAAACAACAAGGCCGAGTATGAAGCGCTAATAGGAGGTCTCGACATCGCCATAGAAATGAAGATCACTCGGCTACGCGTCTACGGAGATTCTCAGCTAGCTGTCAACTAAGTAAGCGGCGACTACAAAGTATATAAGCCTAAGATAGCTCGATACAGAAACCGGGTCATGGAACTCATGAAACAGTTTAGCTACATTGAGCTGATAATAGTTCCTAAGGCGTTGAACGGAAAAGCTGACGTACTCGCTCGCCTAGCCAAGGAGTTGGTTAACCCCGACCTGGACGAAATTTTGATCATGATTAGAAACCAGCAAATTCTACCTCCAGTTTCTCTACGGGAAGAAGAAATTATAGAACAAGAGAACTATCCTGCTGAAGAAGTCATGGTCATCAAAGACAAGCCTGATTAGAGAGAACCCTTCATAGAGTATCTCTGATATGATAAGCTACCAGAAGGAAAATCTGTGAGGGCTCGGCTAAAGAAGAGAGCTCTCCAATATGTGTTCATAAATGACATACTTTACCGAAGATTATATGACCAGCTCTGGCTCAGGTGTCTGTTCTCGGCCGAAGCCCAAAAAGTCATGAAAGAAGTCTACTTAGGCGTCTGTGGAGCAAACTAATATGGCCCCAAAATGCGCCTACAAATCAAGCGGTTTGGATATTACTCTCCTACCATGATAAAGGATTGTGAAGTACATGCGAAAAATGCCACCTCTGTCAAATACACAGCAACTTCATACACAAGCATTCTGACCTGCTGCATCCTACCGTGGCATCATAGCCATACAAAATATGGGGCATTGATATAATTGGCCCAATTGATTCTCCATCATCTAAAAGCCACCAGTTCATATTGGCCGCAACTGACTACTTCTCTAGATAGGCTGAAGCTGTCCTACTGAAAGAAATTAAGACATAAGATATTCTGACATTCTTTCGGCATAACGTTCTATACCACTTCGGCACGCCATGGCGGATCATTTCTGACAATGGGCCTTCTTTCAAGAGCTTAAAAGTCTTAAGGTTCGCTACTCAACACAAGATAAACTGGATATATTCCTCCATCTATAATTCAAAAGCCAACGGGTTGGCCGAAACCTTCAACAAGACTTTATGCAAGCTCCTAAAGAAAAATGCTTCAGCTAACAAAACAGACTGGAACCTCAAGCTCCATGAGTCGCTGTGGGTATATTGTACCACGCACCGCACTCCAACCCAATCTATGAAATAATCTGTAATGACCTTGAATTTTCTGTACAAAATTTTTCTTTTTAAAGTACAGAAAGGATTTTGCAAGTGTGAGCACAATTTAAAAGTTATACTTGCTTAAGAATAGCAAGAAAGAACTTGTAGCTCATTGGTAAAGACTTGCACTGTGGTGACATAGCCACTGTGTTCGAATCCCATCAGTTACATATTATTTTTCCTGATTTTTCTTTTAAACTTTTTGGAAGCCCAAAGTTTACATTTGCAGTACACGTAAAAAATGAAAAGTCAGAAAATCTAACATGTGTAAAATGTTGTATGAACTGAGATGGAAACATGGCTTCAATCCGACGGTCCCCCGACACTAAATGGCCGGCGAGATGGGCATTTAGGCCGGCAGCATCGGGCCCCCGTAGGGAATAGTCCCTGGGCTTTGCACACTGGTCGTTTCCCCTACCTCCATTAACCCCATACTGTTTGTTTTCTCTGCAAATTAACAGAGACTTCAATTTCATCTATTAATCCAATTTTTAATGCATTTTAATTCATTCTTTCAATTCCAAAACCCTAATTCCACACTATAAATACAATCCCATACCCTAGCCCCTTCTCATTCTGAAATCCCTAGCCAAAAATATCAAAATTTTCTAAGTACAAGTAGAGTTGAAGTGGAGTTAGCCCAAGAACGACTTCCGGCAAGGATCTACACAAGTTTCGGCGACCCCACGACGCCACGAAAGCTACCACCCTTTTCTTCTACCTCCCCTCCCTCCTTCTAGCTAGTAAGTCCTACACCCCTTCTTCTCTTTCTACAATAAAAGTTCTTTTTTTCAAAACATGGCGGTAAGTGGTATACAGACATTTGATTCTAAAATCATTGAAACTACAATTCTTCCTAAGAATCACTCATTCATGTTTCTATACCTTGCTTTTTAATCATTAAACTAATATTTAGAAACAATTTTCACTCTAAAACTCCATGTTAAATAACTTTAATTAAACTTTTACTTTTAAATACCATGAATTTTATATATGTCATCTTTAAAATATTTTGCTTAGCATACCTTTAGAAAATCTCACGGGTTAATGACCTACCCCTCACATACACACATATTGACATAACATGATACTCTTTACAACATAATTTCGTGGCGAATACAATATTTTAGTTAAATACCATGAACTATAAAAACATGTTTTCTTTGAATTGTATTATCAAACTCTTTACAATTATGCTTCTACAACCCATTTTGGGGAACCCGGTATTGGATGGTGCGGATTATCGCACATCCTCGGGCTAGTAGAGCGAGATTCAGACCTCCTCACGGAGCATTCGGTCTCGAAAGAATTTTAATACGATTTTTAAGAAAAACGAGATTTTTTCTATTTAATAATAAAAATTAATTTTTCAATAATAATGTAAATATTATTAAACCACATATTTTCAAGTTATAATAAAAAATTCCATGTTTTCTAGAAAATAAAAGCATGACAAGTTTCATCAAAATACCATTAAGTATCAATACAAGACAAGTTACACTAAAATACCATGAACTATGCATGTTAAGTTAATATTCACTAAAGTACTTCATATTCTTAAAATTCATAAATTATGGAAACCCTAAATAATTTAAATAATTACTCGAGATTTATTTTGAAAGTATATAAAATATTTTTCATAAAACCCCCCGAGTTATATAAAAATTACATTAAGGACCCTAGTAAATATAGGTTTAAACGGGATCAATTCTCTTGAGCCTCAGTTAGCCGGAGAAAGTGAGTGCTTGCCTATTTAAGGTAGAAAAACTCAACGGTGTTATCAATGGTAATTATCGTGGAAAAAGACATAAATCCTGCCGTCCATGTGCAGCAGTTACCGATAACTCCCGAACATAATTCAGGATCCAAAGCTGTTTAAAGTGTTTGACTTAAGTCTGAGTCCAAGTCTAAATCTGAATCCAACTCACACATAAATTCAAATCAACATGAATCCTATATACCAAACCTGTATGCTTAAACCTGAACCCGAATACCAGAACAATATCATCATGCAAACATAACTTGACTTGACCAAACTATGGCTATATCTTGACTTGATTATATGCCTACTTGATACATTCTGAAACCGTTTACATGAACAACTTATATCCATGGTCTCGATGTAATGCCCCACGCCCCAGTACAGATGGTGTTGTCCGCTTTGGCCGAAACCGCACGGTTTTTCCCTTTAGAGCGAACCGGACCCGACCAGAGGCCACTTCCCAGGATATCACCCATCCCAAGACTTCCCTAGCCTGAGCACGCTTAAAAGGCGCTTCTGTAATTGAGGATGGTACTATAATATTTATAATGCAGTTCGGTCCTCTTTGGGAATGTGCTTTAAGGACCCGATCCCATTGTTCTGAAATGGCTCCCTCACTCAGATCACCAAGATGTCCGCAACAGACCGCACTGATGTGGACAGAGCAGATCACCATGATCTCTTAAGACCGCACTACTCTAGGGTATTACATTCCCCCCATCTAAGAACAATGGTTCGTCCTCGAATCACAGACCTACTATTGAGAGTCCTGCATGGGTCACCATAAATGTAACGCCCCACGCCCCAGTACAGATGGTATTATCCGCTTTGGCAGAAACCGCACGGTTTTTCCTTTTAGAGCGAACCGAACCCGACCAGGGGCCACTTCCCAGGAGGTCACCCATCCCAAGACTTCCCTGGCCCGAGCACACTTAACTACGGAGTTCTCAAGCTTCTGTAGTTCCGGTTCACTTAAAAGGCGCCTCTGTAATTGAGGATGGTATCATTATATTTATAATGCAGTTCGGTCCTCTTTCGGAATTTGCTTTAAGTACCTGATCCCATTGTTCTGAAATGGCTACCTCACTCAGATCACCAAGATGTCCGCAATAGACCGCACTGAGTGTGGACAGAGCAGATCAACATGATGTCTTAAGACCGCACTGCTCTGGGGTATTACACTCGACAAGTCTGTTAACTATAATTTATACAATATATATATATATATATATATATTGTGGGGTTTTAACGGGGTAAATTGGTACGGAATGTATTATAAGTGGCATGATGAAGGACACTAAAAAACACCTACCGTACATCTGTGTCGTTGTCCCGTGAGTATTGACGGGGCCTTGTACTTTCCATTTCCCATAGTCCATGAGATAGTTGGACTCCTCTCGTAAACACTGATACATTCTGTACCAAGCTACAAACAACTACGTTAGTGTAATAAACATATACTTGTACCTATTACCAGTTCTATTCTCTGTACTTGTCTATTTCATTATTTCTTTTGGGACTTACCAAGCGCTAGTTCGCTGACGACATTCCTATTTCTTTCTTTCTTTGGAATGTTCGTCAGGAGGACCCGACTCTCAGGAGATCGAGCCCAGCCAGGAGTAATTGGAGCAGATACTCGAGCAGCACGACTACTAGCTTACTTGTACTTATTTACTTTTCAGTTCATATGCCACTGTTTAGGCATTGCTTTCATCATTGTACATTTCCTTTTCAAATCAATTGCAGTGTAAAGAATGGATGTTAATAAAAGTTGTTGTTTATGTTTCATCTCCTGTCATTCTTGTGCTTTTATTTATATATTGCTTATTTACGCTTAGCGTGTTTACTTCTGAGTAAATACGTCATGGCCCGTCGCGTCTACTTCCCCGTATACTGGGAAGCAGGGCGTGACAGGTTTTGTTGGCGGTCCATGCAGATCTGTTCTGCATAGAATCCTAAGCAATATATATCACAAGAATTATAAAATTCAGCAACTATACATTCTTTACATTTCAAATTCCTTGAATTTATCCTAACCTTTCTTTTCTATCAAGGTTATGGATCTTTCCAACAACACGAGCACCAATGTGAACGGCAACACGCCACAATCTACACTAACACCCATTATCGTTGAGGACTTACTGATAAGATCAATAGCGTTCCTTGAAGCAACCAGGAGTATAGTTGAGGGACAATAGGAGCAGGCTGCTCTACTTCACCAAGGACTAGTTCGCACTAAAGCAACCTTGAGGGCAGCTCATGGTTATATCAAGAAGAAGGAAAGGACACCGCCAGCAAAGACTTGCTATTATTATAAGAGAATCGGACATGAAGTAAAGGACTGCAGGCATGCAAATGGCCTGTGCTTAGTTTGTGGCATATCCACTCACGCCATCGGAGCTTGCCCACATCGTCTCACCCCAACTTCCGCACCCCGACCAACGATCACTTTTCCGCAGCGGCCAGCTATTCAGCCTCCTGCACCTCGTCTTGACCTACCTTTTCACCTCCTTGTGGACCTCCTGCACCACCTTCGCGAGGACCACCTTTACATCATCAGTCCAAAATGTACAAGCAGGCACAGAGAAAAGTGCCAGGAGGCCAGACATCCATAATGCCGGTTGGAGAAGCCGAAACTACTGGCCAAGTTATTACTGGCAATTCCCAAACCTTTCATCTTTTCAAATCCTTGTATACCTCTATATTTTTCCTTGTATCTAAAACCAACCCCACACGACTTAATCCACTATTCATGCACTTGCACTGTTCGACACTGGAGCGTCACCATGCTTCATGTCGCAACTTGAGAAAATTTCGCAGACGAAATCCTTTTAAGATGGGTAGACTGTAATGCCTGCAACATGATTGCATTCCTTTGGATCTTTTCTTGTTTTCCCTGATAATCTTGTCTCGACATAACACGAAACTACAAGCTCTTGATCTTCCTTTGATTTTTTTTTTCTTGATTGTTTCTTAAACCTTATCACTTTAGCTCTGATGGTAGGATTTGGATGATTTAAATGGAGTTATGTGATTGTAATTGAACTGCAGCATAATTACAATACGGTACTCTACTTGAGTGACTTAGAATTCTGCCTTTAATTCTCTTTCCTCTTAATTCAGCTATATTCTACCATATATCCATACCTATCTCCTTTGATAACTCATATCCTTCTCTGATTTTTAAATATCTTCGTACCGTTCTTGACAAACCAATTCTAATTTACGTTTCTTCTATTTGATTGCATGCTCGCAATTTTCTTGAAAACTACTCTTGCATCCTTTTATTCTTTTAAACATTTTTCTGGCACTTTCAGTACCATATCAGTAGTTTTTTTCACCACCACTGTAATCAATTTTTTCTTGAATCTGTTGTAACTTCCTTCTATAAATTTCGAGGATGAAATTTTTATAAGGAGGGTAGAATGTAACGACCCTGAATTTTCTATACAATTTTTTTTTAAGTACAAAAAGGAGTTTGCAAGTCTGAGCATAATTTAAAAGTTATACCTGCTTAAGAACAGCAATAAACAACTTGTAGCGCATTGGTAAATTCTTGCACTGCTGAGATATAACCCCTGTGTTCGAATCCCATCAGCCACATATTATTTTTTCTGATTTTTCTTTTAAACTTTTTGGAAGCCCAAAAATTTTCACGAGTAATACACGTAAAAAATGAAAAGTCAGAAAATCTAACATGTGCAAAATGTTGTATGAACTGAGATGGAAACGTGGCTTCAACCCGACAGTCCCCCAACACCAAATGGCCGATGAGATGGGCATTTAGGCCGGCGGCATCGGGCCCCCCATTAGGAATAGTCCCCGAGCTTTGCACACTGGTCGTTTCCCCTACCCCCATTACCCCCATACTGTTTGTTTTCTCTGCAAATTAACAGAGACTTCAATTTCATCCATTAATCCAATTTTAATGCATTTTAATTCATTCTTTCAATTCCAAAACCCTAATTCCACACTATAAATACAACCCCATACCCTAGCCCCTTCTCATTCTGAAATCCCTAGTCAAAAATATCAAAATTTTCTAAATATAAGTAGAGTAGAAGTGGAGTTAGCCCAAGAACGACTTCCAGCAAAGATCTACACAAGTTCCGGCGACCCCATGATACCACGAAGGCTACCACCCTTTTATTCTACCTCCCCTCCCTCCCTCTAGCTAGTAAGTCCCACCCCCCTTCTTCTCTTTCTACAATAAAAGATCTTTTTTTCAAAACATGTCGGTAAATGGAGTTATACCGAAATTTGATTCTAAAATCTTTGAAACTACAATTCTTCCTAAGAATCACTCATTCATGTTTCTATATCTTGCTTGTTAATCATTAAACTAACATTTAGAAACAATTTTCACTCTAAAACTCCATGTTAAATAACTTTAATTAAACTTTTACTTTTAAATACCATGAATTTTATATACGTCATCTTTAAAACATTTTGCTTATCATACCTTTAGAAAACCTCACGGGGTAATGACCTACCCCTCTCATACACACATATTGACATAACATGATACTCTTTGCAACATAATTTCGTGGCGAATACAATATTTCAGTTAAATACCATGAACTATAAAAACCCGTTTTTTTTAACTGCATTATCAAACTCTTTGCAATTATGCCACTACAACCCATTTTGGGGAACCCGGTATTGGATGGTGTGGATTATCGCACATTCTTGGGCTAGCAGAGCAAGATGCAGACCTCCTCATGGAGCATTCGGTCTCGAAAGAATTTTAATACGATTTTTAAGAAAAACGAGATTTTTTCTATTTAATAATAAAAATTAATTTTTCAATAATTAAGTAAATATTATTAAACCACATATTTTCAAGTTATAATAAAAAATTCCATGTTTTCTAGAAAATAAAAGTATGAAAAGTTTTACCAAAATACCATTAAGTATCAATACAAGACAAGTTACACTAAATTACCATGAACTATTCAAGTTAAATTAATATTCACTAAAGTACTTCACATTCTTAAAATTCACAAATTATGGAAACCCTAAATAATTTAAATAATTACTCACGGTTTATTTTGAAAGTATATAAAATATTTTTCATAAAACCCCCTCGAGTTATATAAAAATTACATTAAGGACCCTAGTAAATATAGGTTTAAGCAGGATCAACTCTCTTGAGCCTCAGGGAGCTGGAGAAAGTGAGTGCTTTCTTATTTAAGGTAGAAAAACTTAACGGTGTTATCAATGGTAATTGCCTTGGAAAAAGATACAAATCCTGTCGTCTATGTGCAGCAGTTACCGATAACTTCCGAACTTAATTCAGGATCCAAAGCTGTTTAAAGCGTCTGTGTCCAAGTCTAAATCTGAATCCAACTCACACATGAATCCAAATCAACATGAATCCTATATACCAAACATGTATGCTTGAACCTGAACCTGAATACCAGAACAATATCATCATGCAAACATAACTTGACTTTACCGAACCATGGCTATATCTTGATTTGATTACATGCCTACTTTATACATCCTGAAACCGTTTACATGAATAACTTATATCCAGGGTCTCGACAAGTCTGTTAAATATAATTTATACAATATATATTACGGGGTTTTAACGGGGTAGATTGGTACGGAATGTATTATAAGTGGCACGATGAAGGACACTAAAAGACACATACCGTACATCCGTGCCATTGTCCCATGGGTATTGACGGGGCCTTGTACTTTCCGTTTCTCATAGTCTACGGGATAGTTGGACTCCTTTCGTAAACACTGATACATTCTGTACCAACCTACAAACAACTACGTTAGTGTAACAAACATATACTTGTACCTATTACCAGTTCTGTTCTTTGTACTTGTCTATTTCATTCTTTCTTTTGGGACTTACCGAGCGCTAGTTCGCTGACAACATTCCTGATTCTTTCTTTCTTTGGAATGTTCGTCAGGAGGACCCGACTCTCAGGAGATCGAGCCCAGCCAGGAGTAATTGGAGCAGATACCCGAGCAGCTCAACTACTAACTTACTTGTACTTATTTACTTTTCAGTTCATATGCCACTGTTTAGGAATTGCTTTCATCATTGTACATTTCCTTTTCAAATCAGTTGTAATGTAAAGAATGGATGTTAATAAAAGTTGCTGTTTATGTTTCATCTCTTGTCATTCTTGTGCTTTTATTTATATATTGCTTATTTACACTTAGGGTGTTTACTTCTGAATAAATACGTCGCGGCCCGTCACGTCTACTTCCCTATACACTGGGAAGCGGGGCATGACATAATCCTAGAGGGGGGTGAATAAAATTATACTAACAATACCCACAAATTAAAAATTCTACTTACAAGATAAAAATAAACACAATTGTAGCACAAACTAATTAGCAAGTAAGAGATGGCAAGAGAGAAACAAAACGCAAACACAAGCGATTTGGAGAGATTCGGAAGAAACCCTAGTCCTCTTTCTTTAGGCGTACGTTCCCGTTCTACTTAATCACGTCTCTACCAAGACAAACACACTGCACTCCTCCAACAACATGTCACTCGATACACGAGTGACTCTCTTCATAAGACTTCTCCTCACTAAGAACTCTCCTGCACTCAAGAAATTCCACACAAAGAGAGAAAAAGAAGAAGATTGCAATCCAAGATACTCTCTCAAGAGTTTACAATTCAAGCTCTAGAATACTTTAGTGGAGTATTTGATTTGCAATTAAAGCTCAAATATTTTCTTTTTCTTTTGGTGGGTGAGGATGAACTCAAAGAATGAATGCAATTTTTCAGAATAGTTGTTGTGCAATAACTACACAAGAATCCCTTTTAAACCCCACTCAAAAAATATTTAAGTACATGCATTTATTACGCCTTAAGCAGAAGAACAGACGTCTAAAGGCCAAGAGGACAAACGTCTGAATGCAAAATAAAACCAGCTGGTATAACATTAAATGCATGTAACAGTAATATTTTCAAACAAAAATAACTTCAGATGTCTGTCGTCATGAGATTCAGACGTTTGCTGTGATTTTCAAAATATGGCTAATGAAAGTACAGAAAACAGACAGACGTATGAAGAACAAGTGACACATGTCTGAAGAAGAAAAGATTTTCAAAGATTTTAACCTTCAGACGTTTGTTCCAATAAGCTTCAGACGGTTGTTCCCTCAAAAAGTTTAAAGCAATGAAAACACAGAGAACAAACAGACGTCTGAAGAAGGTTTGACAGACGTTTGTTCTATGAAAAGTTTTAAGGCAATGAAAACACAGAGAACAAACAGACATCTGATGAAGTATTGACAGACATTTGTTCCGTCAAAATATTTAAGACAATGAAAACCCAGAGAACAACCAGACGTTTGTTCTGGTAAGCTTCAGACGTTTGTTCTGAAGTAAGAAATTGATATTTCAAAACTTGTGTATGTTTTGCTATAGTGTACAAATGTCTGGATAAGACTTGGACAGACGTCTGAAGAAGAAATGCACAGAAAATTTTGAACATGGAATTGAAAAACGTTTTGAATGAAAAACATCGCCAAGTTTTTCCCAATGATTTCATGCATGCAATAGTGTATGTGTTTGAGCTTTTCATGGTAATCTTATAAACTACGAAGTACTTACATCGATTTCCTAGATAATGCACTTGTAGCTTAAACTCTTAATTTCTTCGATTTCTTCGATTCTTGAATTCTCTAAACTTGGACATTTGGTTCCCTAGCTTCTTAAGCTTGAATGTGATCATTGAGGAGCTCTAGTCCATTATCCTCCAACATGCAAAAGATTTGTCGTTTTAGTTTAATTTCCTCCATCCTCCATCGTAGGTATGTGTCGGTTGATATCCGAAATCTTTCTCAAACACGACCAAACTCATATACAGTGTTATGAAATATGCAATATGAAATACATGTGTATATATATATATATTGTATAATATCATCAAAACTAAATAGTGGGATTATGAAAATCCATAAGCCATCAATCTACCTCATACTCACTGTTCTTCGGGGTGGAGGAAATTCTTTCATTTGAGTTGAAATTCCAAGTTTAAGAATGGCGGTCCAGCACGGTCTGACAGAAAAGGAAAATGCTCTTTTTGGATTGAAGAGCTCGACGCTCTCGAAGAAAAAAGACTCGCAGTACAACAAAATCTGGAGTTGTACCGAGCCCGAATGTCACAGGCATACGATAAGATGACCCGCCTTCGTGTTTTTAAGAAAGGAGAATTGGTGTTGGTCCTCAGAAGACCGATTATCCCCAACCGACATGCAAAAGGAAAATTCGAGCTAAACTGGGAAGGACCATACGTCATCGAGAAAGTATTTGACGGAGGATCCTTGATAAGCACTTAAGGAAATAGGTTCATGCCACCCATCAATGGCCGATACCTCAAGAAATACTATGCATTCGTGCTCCAAATCGTGGATAAGCTAATCCTAGATAGCCCCACAAAGATGCGTCAAAAATGTCAAACAAGAAAATGAAGCCAAAGCAGACCCCTAAGTTTATAAACTAAGAATATATGACCCCTAAATCATTAAACTAGGAATAGATGATCCCCAAGTCGTAAACTGAGAACCAAAATCCTCCAAAGAAAAATGATGAGTCGCTCATGGTGCTATTCCAGTGTTAGCGGTGCTGATGCCGAACCAAAACCAAAATTCTAAATTCTCTGACGGCGAATGATGAGTTTCTCCTGACACTATTCCAGCGTAACGATGCTAACGCCGAACCAAAATCCAAATCTCCAAATTCTCTAAAGGCAAATGATGAGTCACTCCCGGTGCTATTCCAGTATTAGCGGTACTGATGCCGAACCAAAACCAAAATTCCAAATTCTCCAACGGCAAATAATGAGTCGCTCCTGGCACTATTCCAGTATAGCGATGCTGATACCAAACCAAAATCCAAATCTCGAAAGGCAAATGATGAGTCGCTCCTGATGCTATTCCAGTGTAGCAATGCTGATGCCAAACAAAAATACAAATTCCAAGTCCTACTCGGCAATATTTCCAAGTTCATAAGTCTCGCCAAATAAGCCAGGAATCAAACAAATTAAATCAAAGTCCCACCTGATAGTGCTTCCAAGCTCAAAAGTCTCACGGAAAGGTCAAGAAACTCCCAAATCAAATTAAATCAACTGAGTCAACCAATGACCTCCTCAGTAGATTCAAGCTCCACCTTAGAAACAAGTCAACCAATGACCTCCCTACAGAATCAAGATTCATCTCGGAAACAAGTCAAATTTCGACACCGAAGAAGCGGAACAAGTCAAGTTCGACACCGCAAGAAGCGAAGCAAGTCAAGTCCAATTCGGACACCGCAAAAAGTGGAGAAAGTCAAGTCAAATCCCAACACTGTAAGAAGTGGAGAAAATCAAATCAAATCAAATCCCGACACCGCAAGAAGCGGAGCAAGTCAAAATCAAGTATCGACCGTCCGCGTCGCAAAAAGGGCAGTATCGACTGTCCACATCGCAAAAAGGGAAGTATCGACCTCCACATCGTTAAAAGGAAACCAAGTCAAAGTATTGACTGTCCACGTCGCAAAAAGGGCAGCTTTGACATTTCAAGTCATAAAAGGACAGCATCAACCTCCACGTCGTCAAAAGGGAACCAATTCAAGTCAACCTCTACACGAAAGAAAATCCATCAATTTCATGCACATAACCCATACATCTGGTGTGCATTCATTAATGGGAGGCACTTTGTTGGGGTCAAAATTTATACCCCTTTGTCTAAAAAGTCAAAGTCAAATGGTACAGGTTAACACCCAAGCAAGCGGGGCCAAGCCCAAGTCAAGCAGGCCCTAGCCCAAGAGAGTGGGCTCGAGCCCAAGTCCAAAGCGGGAAAGCCGGCTGCTCCATACAAAGAAGAAAAATGAAGCAATAAATAAATTAAATGTAATTTTCATGAATAAATGTAAGGAAAATGGGCAAGAAACCAAAATATGTAAAAATTCATGGCTTATGTGCAAAAACAAATGAGGACATAAGCATGGGAGAGGCACAGAGCTATTTTGTAAAGCCCAAGGGGCAAAATGTAAAATGTAAGGCCTATAAAAGGCAAACATTATGAAGAAATCAATAACAACCTTCATTCCAAAATCGTTCTAGGGTTTTGAGCCTTCTCTTTCTCTCATCAATGTTCTTCTTTTTCTTCTAATTAAATCAAGTGATTAAACTTTTTCTCCAAAACTAAATAGATTTTAGCTATAAACTCACTAAAAAGATGGTGAATCTCTCATCAAATCCTTAAAAAGAGAGATTTTTGCATCCCTTCTCCCTTCTCAAGATCCAAAGAGTGAAGAGGGAGAAGAAGGAGAACCCATCTACAAAAACCTCATTTTTGACAAGATCCAAGGATTGGAGAAGGGAAAAAGGACCCATTTTCATCATTCAAGATTTAAAATCCGAAGATTTGAAAATTCAAAAGAGCATATTGGACCAAAATAGAAGAAGGTTGGGGTGACCCCATCAAAAGGAACCCCTTTGGGGCTTTTCCCTTGGGATCTCAGGAGCTCAATGTTCAGTCAAAAATATTGCATATTTGATGGAACATTTTTCTTACTTTTGTTAAGTACTTGAAGGTATTTATTGTAATTATGGAACATATGTGGGTTTATCTGCAAAATACTCTTTATCATATGTTTATATTTTATAATTAACATTATGAAGGAAAATATATGCATATAATATTTATATAATATTTTGATAATTTAAATATGCATATCATATCAAATAATCCTGATCAATATTCTTAAAATACCATATCATACTAATGGTTAGGATTATATCTCAAAATAAATAATAAATATTACTAATACTATGAATTGAGATATTGTGCAGATATGAGCTTAGGTCTAGAGATCGAGATATCCGAGATGTCGGGAATAAAATCTGCCGATAAAGTTGAATCAAATCGTAAAATCAATAATGGGGGAGACTCAGAGAAAGATTTAAAAAATCCTGACATCACAACAATATTCACATGTCAACACCTAGAAGCCCAAGAATTTTCAAACCCTGATCTCACCATGCCCCCGCCCAACCACGGCCAAATATGCATATATGCGGCGGATCCGCGGCAATATCATGGCCGTAGGATCTAAAATTTTCTCAGTGTGATCACAACAGTAAATAATCACACATAGGCACTAGGGTTTCTGCTTCTAAGTCTATTTAAAGGACCGAGAGGTTAATATGAAAAATCATCACCTTTTACAGCACCAAAATCGCTGACAAGATCAAGAGATCCAAGACAGGTCCATGAATCAACGTGATAAATTGACGTGATCAATCGGATGAACATCTACTTCCTACGAGATAAAGATCAAGAGAAACACGAGAGTTCTTTGTATTCTAATTTCAAAGGATTTCTACATGTTAAAGTTGATTAATAAAGGTAGATCTTTAGTTTGGTTCTTTGCATTTTACTTTCTACATTTAATTTCTGCATTACTTTCAGCATTTACATTATGATCTCCTTCTCTATCCTTTCTTTTTCTTCTCAAAACATGCGTGAGTAATTCTACGCTTGCTAGGGTTCGTAGGATTAAGGTAGATCAATGGATGATAAATCTCTTAACTTCTTTTATATCTTTTAAAGTCTATAAACTTTAGCAAAACAATTGTTAACATCCTTATCATACGCGCTACCAATTTATTGATAGTCTTGACCGTGATTTGAGATTAGATTAGCAATTGTTTTGGTAAAGGATAGACATGAATAGAGCTCAATGAAAAGATAAGGGTTAAGAGTGGGAACCATATTCCCGCCAAAAACCCTAATTTTCATTTACCACTATCGATCTAGTTTTAAATCTATTAAAAGATAAAATAAGTCCTCTTTAATTAATCATCCATTACTACCAAATTCTTTAAACCCTACAAATATCTTCTTCATAAAATCTACTTCCGTATATCGTAGATCTAGAACAAACCATCCATATTTCAATCAACTCGTCTAAGGCAAGATAAATGTTCGACGTTTCCCTGAGGACGACCCATACTCATCTCGGCTAGCTACTAGCGACACCGTTATTAATTGCGGTTACTTTACAAAATATTTTTCAAAACAGATCAATCAAATGGCGTCGTTGCCAGGGATACGTGCGTAATTTTTTCTTGCTATTCGTGTTGAATTCTTATAACATCCATAACATAAAGATTAAAAACCGGATTTTTAACGATTTGTGTGCGCGTTTTGCGAGAATCTGGAGTCACTGGAGGGAGGAAATATAGATTCAGAGACTTTCTACATATTCTAGAGGAACTTAGGGATGCACTGCAGAAAAACCAGGAAAAGATCACACCGAAAAGCGGCGGAACCACGGCAATAATAAGCACGTGGCTGCGGAACCGCGGCGGATTTGGGGATTTGTGCCCCCAAAATCTTCTGGTAATTTTCTCAGATCCTTCTCTCTCCTCTAAGATCCAATAATCTGATCTTTTCTGCAGGATTCTTTGCAAATATCGCCGCTACAAATCTTTTTGTATGTTTTGATATTGGTTTCTTTGTTCATATCTTAACCGGACTTTAAGGGGAAATAAACCCAAATTCAGATTATGTGGGGATTTCATCACCCTTCCTAAGCTCCACAAATCACAAACGAGCATACTTTCACCCTACATTAATTAAAAAATATCTAGACCAAGCCTCTAAGGACTGTCGCGCTCAATTAGGACAGAGGAGGGTCGTGGGTAATCTATCGCTTATCCGCATTTCTATTGTGGTGTCTAGGCAAGTGTGACTAAAGAAAGTGGTTATTTAATTAAACCCGCTATTTTCGATGATTCGTATAGCGGATACTTTCCACTTACCTGTCACGCCCCGCTTCCCAGTGTACGGCGAAGGGGATGCGACGAGGTCCGCTACGTATATACTCAGAAGTATATACGCTAAGCGTATCTAAGCAATATAAAAAGAATACACAAGAGACAAGAAATAAAAAGAACGGTAACTTTTATTTATTAACATTCTTTGTACAATACATGAAGGAAATACAACTGAAATAAAAAGATGCCTAAACAGTGGCATAACAGGAAATGTAAAATACCGAATGAAAAAGTGTACAATGAACTAAAGTGTTGGATCTTCGGCAAACTGCTCCAAGTCTTCTGCAGATGGCTCGGTCTCTGCCGGGTCCAAATCACCTGACAACATTCAAAGAAGAAACAAATAGAATGTCGTCAGCGAACAGGTGGCTCGGTAAGTCCCAAAGGTAAGAGGAAAGGAGAAAAAAACAGAATAAGAAGATATTTTTTAAAGTTGTATACTATTGCTGTAATGTTGTTTTAACGCTGTTGTTTGTAGCTTGGTACAGAAGGATGCCAGTGTATACGAGGGGGGTCTCTATATGCTAGAGACCAGGGCAAATGGAATGTACAAGGAACCGTTAAGCCACGGTACAACAGCAACGGAATATAGGTTAGGTGTCTTAATCTGACCACCTCGTGCCACCTTTAACACTTTCCGTACCAATCTACCCCTTAAACCCCGCGATGTCTTGTTTGTATCGTTACCTTGTAACTTGTATTGATTGTAAGATTGATTGACTGACTGACCGAAACCATGATATCAGGAAACGGTTGTAACCGTAGAGTCATGTAAATGGAATACTGAGAATCATGTAAAAGGAATATATATCCATGGTTCGATTCAGTCAAGTTGTATAAGTTGATAATTGTATTCATGGATTCATGTGTTCACATCGAATTGGAGACTTGTAGATTATAGAATTACTTGAATCATATTCAAGTCAGATTAATCAGACTCAAACCCGAGTCAGACAATCAGAACTGTGAATCGAGGTCTTTTAATTGCTAGGGTCCTTAGGGTAATTTATAAAACTTGAGGGGGGTTTATGTAAAAATACTTTTATATACTTTTCAAAATACACCTCAAGTATTTATTACTCGTCTGTAGAGTTGTAATGAGGGTGGATTTTATGTTGTGACATTTCTAGTGAAAATATCCTAGTTTTATAAATAAGGGTATTTATCTGTAATATTGATTATTTGAAGTTCATGGTATTTTAGTGTAAAATTTATTCTTGTGATTTTTAGGAAAAGGTGGAAAATTTATATTATAATAAAATAGATATTTAAATGATAAATATACATATGTTTATAAAAAATATAATTTTAATAAATATTTTATATTCCAAAAATCTCATTTTCTTAAGATGTCGTATTTTAAACCTTTCGAGACCGAATGCTCTTTGCGGATGTCTGAATCTCGCACTACTAGCCCGAGGGTGCGCGATAAACCGCACAATCCCGAACGGGTTCCCCAAAAATGGGTTGTAGCGGCTCTTTGCAAAGATTGTAAAATACTAATCCTTTAGAAAACGGTTTTATAAAGTAAAAGGTATTTATTTGTAAAGGTGTAAATTTTCCGTATTTTAGATTCTAAGGATTCCTAAGTCAACTAGTCTATTTCTAAATGGTCTAAACGACAAGTCATTAGAAGCCTCAAATCGCCTCTTCACCGCCAATTGTGGCCAGGTAAGTACAAATGAGGAAGGAGGGATCTGCTCACGAATCGTGAGACGGGCCTTTTAAAGTTACCTTTGCTCACTTGCCTAGCCTAGACACCACAAAGTCAGGTTTAGATAAACGATCGATGTCCACAACTTATCGTATTTTCCTAATGATAGGTATTTATTTAAAAGCGTATCAAAGCTAACTTTTAGAATTGATTTTATTAAGAAAATGGTATTTAAATGAAAGTATTGTTTTATCGTATTCTAAGTTTTGATGATATCGTTTAGGGTTGTATTTGCATGTATGTGGAGGTAGGTCATTACCTCGTGCTCCATTTTAAATGTATAGCAAAGTTAAGGGTTAAATGTGAAATCGAAACATGATGATATTAAAGTGAAAAATACGATAAATTGGAAAGGTTATCATTTCATGTGATGAAACTTGTTCAAATTGATTTTTAAAAGTTTAATAGTCAAGATAAAGATGTTTAAACATGAATGTATTGATGAGAAGTGAAATTTTATAGAAAACCGAATCGGAAATCGGATTTGTTCCGATTTCGTCGGGTTTCGTAGTTTCGTATTTTAGAGAAATAGAAAGGGGGATAGAATGGGACTTACGGGTTTCGATTAAGTAAGGGAGTGAGGGGGAACTAGAGGGGTTGCCGAGGCGTTGCTTCGTCGCCGGTTGTTCCTAAAAAACGCCGCCGGAATTTCCGCCGGAATTTCGCCGGAGCTTCGTCGTGCACTTGTTTTCAAATTACACAACTCTTGGAAAATTTTGAGAGAGTGAGCTTAGGGTTTTGGGATGAGAGGGTAGAGGGTAGGGGGTGTATTTATAGGGTAGGCTAGGATAGGGTAGGTGAAGGGTTTTTTTGAATTAAAAAATGTAAAAAATATAGGAAAAAGTAATAAAAATGGAGTGAATGAGGTATAATTGCATTTCTGGAACCGATCCAAGCATTCAAAGTATACGGGGGTGTACAGAAGACGAAGAGCCCCAACTTTCGTGTTGGGGACTCGGCCGTCCGGCCGAGTCCGGCCGGCGGCGCCGGACCCAGTCGGTCGGTCCGCCGGCCGACTCAGCCGATCCCGGCCGAGTCGGGGGTCGAGTCAGTGGGGGGTCTCATGGGGTATACTCTGGTATTTTTACTTTTTAATGTTCAGTTCAAGTTTTGTGAGTTATGGTGTTTTGACTGTTGGGCTTCCAAAGGATTTAAAACAAAATAAATACAAAAATAACGCGGGGCATGGGATTTGAACTCTGGTGGCTTGGTTCAGCAGTGCAAGGTGTTACCAATAAGCTACAAGCTCCTTCTTGTAATTATTGTGGGAAAATAAATACTTAAAGTGGTAACAGCAACATTAAATACCCCAAGTATACTTCAAATTTAAATCAATTTTATGTATACAAAAATTGGAGTTGTTACAATCTACCCTCCTTACAGAAAATTTCGTCCTTGAAATTTACAACTTTTATTTGAGAACTAGTTTACAAAGAGGTGAGGATATTTTGCACGTATTTCATCTTCCCTTTCCCAAGTGGATTCTCCTGCAGTGTCTTTCCTCCACATTACCCAGACCAAGTTAACTTCCTTGTTCCGAAGTGTCTTCACTTTTCTGTCCAGGATCTCCACAGGCTGTTGCTCACAAGACAAGTCGGACTGTATAGTGAGCTCGGAATGATCAAGTACATGGCTGGGTTCACTCACATACTTTCTGAGTTGGGATATGTGGAACACGTTATGCGCTCCTTCCAATGAGGGTGGAAGCGCTAAGCGGTATGCCACTTCACCGACTCGTTCGAGTATGTCGAACGGTCCAATGTATCTCGGACTCAATTTACCCCGTCTTCCAAATCGGATCACTCCGCGGTTCGGAGATATCTTCAAGAATACATGGTCTCCTGGCTGGAACTCCAAGTGTCGTCTATTCGCATCAGCCCAGTGTTTCTGTCGATCTTGGGCTATGCGCATTCTTTTCCTGATAGTACGAACCACATCAACGGTCGCTACTATCATCTCTGGTCCAAGAAGTTCTCTATCTCCGATATCGTCCCAACTTAATGGTGATCGACACTTCCTTCGATATAATGCTGCAAAAGGTGTCATTCCTATACTTGCTTGGTAGCTGTTATTGTACGCGAACTCCACAAGATGCAGGTGATCTTCCCACGATCCTTTGAAGTCTAGCATACACGCTCTGAGCATATCCTCCAAGATCTGAATAGTTCGTTCCGACTGACCATCTGTTTGTGGATAATAAGCCGTGCTGAAGTTCAGACTTATTCACAAGCTAGCTTGCAGACTCTGCCAAAATTGTGATCGGAACCTGGTGTCACGATCGGAGACAATGCAGACCGGTACTCCATGAAGTCTCACAATTTCCTGTATGAGTTTATGGGTATCAGAGATAGTACATTATGAAGAGTTTAAATCTTAAATAGATTTTTACCTCCATGTACTTTTTTGCTAGTGTCTCAGTTGATTGGCCAACCCGAAATGGGATGAAGTGAGCCGACTTTGTGAGTCGATCCACAATGACCCATATAGCATCGTTACCCTTTGTGCTGCGAGGAAGAGCAGTCACAAAGTCCATCGTGATGTGCTGCCACATCCATTCTGGGATTGGTAACGGTTGAAGTAGTCCAGCTGTCCTGTGATGTTCAGCTTTTACTTGCTGACACACCAAACATTTTGCGACGCTTCTGGCTACTTCACGCTTCATTTCATGCCACCAATAATTCTGACGTAGATCTTTGTACATTTTGGTACCTCCAGGATGTACTGAGTAGGGAGAGCTGTGAGCTTCTTTCATTAACTCTTCCCGAACATGACCTTTTGGTACACACAATCTGCTGCCGTATCTCAAAGATCCGTCTTCATGGATGATGAAGTCTGTTCTGAGTCCATTCTCCACTTGTTCTCTGATCCTTTGCAACTTAGCATTACTTGCTTGAGCTGCTTTGATTTGATTGACAATGGTTGATTGAACTTGTAGATTCATCAAACTTGAAGCATTACCTGGCATGACTACTTCAATCTCCATTTGATGCAAGTCTTGCTGAAGCTTCCACTGAGCGGTGAGATTCATCGATAATGGTTGGCGACTAAGAGCATCAGGTACTATGTTCATCTTCCCTGGGTGATATTGTAAGTTGATGTCAAAGTCCGCCATGAGTTCTAACCATCTTCTCTGCCGCATATTCAACTCCTTCTGAGTAAACACGTAAATTCAGACTTTTATGATCTGTGTAGATGTTCACTCGTTCACCAAGTAAATAATGGCGCCAAATTTTGAGAGCAAAGATGACGGCTGCCAACTCCAGATCATGCGTCGGATAATTGCGCTCATGAGTTTTCAGTTGTCTTGAAGCATAAGCCACAACCTTACCATGCTGATGTAGAACACATCCTAATCCCTTACCGGATGCATCACAATGCACTTCGAATCCTCCAAATTGATCCGGTATTACGAGAATAGGTGCAGATGTCAATCTTGACTTGAGTTCTACGAAAGCTTGTTCGCATGCTTCTGACCACACAAATTCTTCATCTTTTCGTGTGAGCTTGGTCAGGGGTGTTGCTATCTTTGAGAATCCTTCAATAAACCTTCTGTAATATCCAGCTAAACCCAAGAAACTCCGAATGTCCTTCACTGACTTTGGTGTAGGCCATTCGCTAACTGCTGAAACTTTGGCTGGATCCACAGAAATTCCTTCTCCTGATACGATATGTCCAAGAAAACCAACTTGATTTAGCCAAAACTCGCACTTGCTGTACTTGGCATAAAGCTTATGTTGACGAAGAGTTTCCAGGACAATTCGTAGATGCTCTGCATGCTCTTTCCGACTCTTAGAAAATACCAGGATGTCGTCTATGAGATGACAACAAACCTGTCTAAGTACTCCCGGAAAACTTGATTCATTAGGTTCATGAATATTGCTGGTGCATTGGTCACTCCAAATGGCATCACTAGAAATTCGTAATGTCCATAGCGAGTTCTGAAAGCTGTTTTGTGAATATCAGCTTCCTTGATCTTCACTTGATAATAACCTAAACGAAGATCCAATTTAGAGAAAACACAAGATCCACTTAGCTGATCGAATAAATCATCGATGCGCGGGAGTGGATACTTGTTCTTTATAGTGACTTCGTTCAAGGCCCTATAATCGATGCACATTCTGTATGAACCTTCCTTCTTCTTAACCAATAGTACAGGTGCTCCTCAACTTGAAGTGCTGGGACGAATCCATCCTTTCGCCAATAATTCGTCCAACTGTGTTCGAACTTCCTTCAAACCTTCCGGACTTAGTCTATACGGTGCTTTGATCACCGGTTGTGCTCCTGGTACTAAATCAATACTGAATTCAAGAGCTCGATCGGGAGGCAAACCTGATATATCGTCAGGAAATACATCGTCATCACCCTCGAACTACCTCTGGTCTTAATTCTTCTTCTGCTTGAGCTGCTGCAACTACTGCTTCTCTTGGCTTCGCTTTGTAGATACTTGGCTCCAGGGTACGGTCTCCGCTCTTGAAATAGAAGACCGGATGGTCTGGAATCTCGAATACTACCCTCCTTTGACGACAGTCAATGGTAGCATAAAAAGTTCCAAGCCAATCCATTCCTAGAACCACATCGAAGTTCGGTATGTCCAGTACTTTGAAGTCAGCATAAAACTCTCGGCTGCAGACGATGACTGGACACAAGCCGTATCACATATGTGCCTTTAGAATGCCATTTCCAGAACTGACATTCCAGCTGGATACAAGCGGTGAGACTGGAATCGCATGGGTTCGGACGAACCGTTGCGACATAAAGCAGTGGGATGCTCCAGTATCAAACAGAGCAAGTGCAGGTAGTGAGGCTACTAGGATTGTACCTAAGGTATGTGGGATATGTTTTAGGTATAAGGAAAGTGTGTATATAACCAGGACTAAAAGATAAGTTTGAGAAGGAAAGTTTACCAGTAATGACTTGGCCAGTGGCCTCAGCTTCTTCCACAGACATCGTGAAAGCCTGGCGCTTGGGCACATTCCTCCTGGCCTGAGGAGCATTCCTCGGAACGTTCCTTTGAGCTTGATGGAACTGACGAGGAGGTGGTGCAGCTTGTGGTCCTCTGGGTGGTGCAGGTAGTGCAAGTCTTGGAGCGGGTACTTGGATGGCTGGGCGTTGTGAGTAATTGTTTGCTGGCCTGGGAGCAGCAACTGGGTTTTGCCTTTGGGGACAAGACCCAATATCGTGAGTAGCTGAGCCGCAGACTAAGCAAAGGCGTTGGCTCGCCGGCAGTCCTTCATCATATGTCCAGCTCTCTTGCAGTAGGTACAAAAGGCTGGGCTGGGACGATGGTTTGGTACTCCGGGTCGCCTTGGCACAAAAGGTGGTCTGGACGAGGCTCCACCTGCCATCTGGTTGGCAGGGCCCTTGACTCCTGCAGATTGAGGTCTGCCCCTTGCTTTTATCACTGCCTCATAACTGCGGGCAGCTTCCAGAGCATCCTCATGAGTCAAAAATTTTCCTGTGGCTAGAGCAGCCTGAATCTCTGTGTCCAGACCTAGTTGAAAGTAACGGGCTCTGATCTCGTCCTTCGGTATCAAGTGTGCCGTGAATCTATTTAAGGATTGTGTTAGCAGTGTAGTATGTGATTTTTTTAGAAATTGAACTATTGCGACATATCTTACCGGCTTAACATGGTGAATTCAGCGTCGTATTCATCTACTGATTTGTCCCACATCAATCCTTGTTGTAGATGAATGAACTGCTGCTCCATGGCAAACCTGGCAGTCACAGGGAAGTATTTCGCGTCGAACTTCTCGCGAAAAGTCTTCCATTCAATAGGCTGTACAAGACGGCTTTCTTCCGCCTTCCACCAGTTGCGAGCATTGTCCGTGAGCTGTAGTTTCGCCACACGGACCCAAGCTATGTCAGGCACTTGTGCTACTGCCAGATCATCTTCTATGCTTTGTACCCATTCTTCAGCTTCAAGAGGGCTTCCTTTTCCGGAGAACTGCTTCGGATGTAAAGCCCTGAATTGCATTACCCCCAGTGCGTCAGTCTCGGGACGGTTCAGGAGTTTTTGCTGTCCCTCGAGAAGGCTGCGGATCGCCTCAAGTAGCATTGTCTGCTCGGTGGGTGGCGCAGGAACAACTGGTGTGAGAGGTAGTGCTGGAGGTGTGTTGTTGACGTTAGTGCTGGTGTTGTTCGGAGAATCCATAACCCTGAAGAAAAATTTAGGTTAGGACAGATTCAAGCATATGAAATGAAAAGATTCAAGGAATATGAAATTGTAAGATTCAAGAAACATGAATTGTAAAGAATGTTTTAGTTGCTGGTTCTTGTGTTATATTGCTTAGGTTGTTCACGCAGAACAGAACTGCATGATAGAGTTTCATACAGCTCTGACCTGCATGGGCCACCAACAAAACCTGTCACGCCCCGCTTCCCAGTGTACGGCGAAGGGGACGCGACGAGGTCCGCTACGTATATACTCAGAAGTATATACGCTAAGCGTATCTAAGCAATATAAAAAGAATACACAAGAGACAAGAAATAAAAAGAACAGCAACTTTTATTTATTAACATTCTTTGTACAATACATGAAAAAAATACAACTGAAATAAAAAAATGCCTAAACAGTGGCATAACAGGAAATGTAAAATACTGAATGGAAAAGTGTACAATGAACTAAAGTGCTGGATCTTCGGCAAACTGCTCCAAGTCTTCTGCAGATGGCTCGGTCTCTGCCGGGTCCAAATCACTTGACGACATTCAAAGAAGAAACAAATAGAATGTCGTCAGCGAACAGGTCGCTCGGTAAGTCCCAAAGGTAAGAGGAAAGGAAAAAAAACAGAATAAGAAGATATCTTTTAAAGTTGTATACTATTGCTGTAATGTTTTGTTAACGCTGTTGTTTGTAGCTTGGTACAGAAGAATGCCATTGTATACGAGGGGGGTCTCTATATGCTAGAGACTAGGGAAAACGGAATGTACAAGGAACCGTTAAGCCACGGTACAACAGCAACGTAATATAGGTTAGGTATCTTAATCTGACCATCCCGTGCCACCTTTAAGACCTTCTGTACCAATCTACCCCTTAAACCCCGCGATGTCTTGTTTGTATCGTTACCTTGTAACTTGTATTGATTGTAAGATTGATTGACTGACTGACCGAAACCATGATATCAGGAAACGGTTGTAACCGTAGAGTCATGTAAATGGAATACTGAGAATCATGTAAAAGGAATATATATCCATGGTTCGGTTCAGTCAAGTTGTATAAGTTGATAATTGTATTCATGGATTCATGTGTTCACATCGAATTGGAGACTTGTAGATCATAGAATGACTTGAATCATATTCAAGTCAGATTAATCAGACTCAAACCCGAGTCAGACAATCAGAACTGTGAATCGAGGTCTTTCAATTGCTAGGGTCCTTAGGGTAATTTATAAAACTTGAAGGGGTTTTATGTAAAAATACTTTTATATACTTTTCAAAATACACCTCAAGTATTTATTACTCGTTTTTAGAGTTGTAATGAGGGTGGATTTTATGTTGTGACATTTCTAGAGAAAATATCCTAGTTTTATAAATAAGGGTATTTATCTGTAATATTGATTATTTGAAGTTCATGGTATTTTAGTGTAAAATTTATTCTTGTGATTTTTAGGAAAAGGTGGAAAATTTATATTATAATAAAATAGATATTTAAATGATAAATATACATATGTTTATACAAAATATAATTTTAATAAATATTTTATATTCCAAAAATCTCATTTTCTTAAGATGTCGTATTTTAAACCTTTCGAGACCGAATGCTCTTTGCGGAGGTCTGAATCTCGCACTACTAGCCCGAGGGTGCGTGATAAACCACACAGTCCCGAACGGGTTCCCCAAAAATGGGTTGTAGCGGCTCTTTGCAAAGATTGTAAAATACTAATCCTTTAGAAAACGGTTTTATAAAGTAAAAGGTATTTATTTGCAAAGGTGTAAATTTTCCGTATTTTAGATTCTAGGGTTTCCTAAGTCAACTTGCCTATTTCTAAATGGTCTAAACGACAAGTCGTTAGAAGCCTCAAATCGCCTCTTCACCGCCAATTGTGGCCAGGTAAGTACAAATGAGGAAGGAGGGATCCGCTCACGAATCGTGAGACGGGCCTTTTAAAGTTACCTTTGCTCACTTGCCCAGCCTAGACACCACAAAGTCAGGTTTAGATAAACGATCGATGTCCACAACTTATCGTATTTTCCTAATGATAGGTATTTATTTAAAAGCGTATCAAAGCTAACTTTTAGAATTGATTTTATTAAGAAAATGGTATTTAAATGAAAGTATTGTTTTATCGTATTCTAAGTTTTGATGATATCGTTTAGGGTTGTATTTGGGTGTATGTGGAGGTAGGTCATTACCTCGTGCTCTATTTTAAATGTATAGCAAAGTTAAGGGTTAAATGTGAAATCGAAACATGATGATATTAAAGTGAAAAATACGATAAATTGGAAAGGTTATCATTTCATGTGATGAAACTTGTTCAAATTGATTTTTAAAAGTTTAATAGTCAAGATAAAGATGTTTAAACATGAATGCATTGATGAGAAGTGAAATTTTATAGAAAACCGAATCGGAAATCGGATTTGTTCCGATTCCGTCGGGTTTCGTAGTTTCGTATTTTAGAGAAATAGAAAGGGGGATAGAATGGGACTTACGGGTTTCGATTAAGCAAGGGAGTGAGGGGAAACTAGAGGGGTTGCCGAGGCGTTGCTTCATCGCCGGTTGTTCCTAAAAAACGCCGCCGGAATTTCCGCCGGAATTTCGTCGGAGCTTCGTCGTGCACGTGTTTTCAAATTACACAACTCTTGGAAAATTTTGAGAGAGTGAGCTTAGGGTTTTGGGATGAGAGGGTAGAGGGTAGGGGGTGTATTTATAGGGTAGGCTAGGGTAGGGTAGGTGAAGGGTTTTTTTGAATTAAAAAATGTAAAAAATATAGGAAAAAGTAATAAAAATGGAGTGAATGAGGTATAATTGCGTTTTTGGAACCGATCCAAGCATTTAAAGTATACAGGGGTGTACAGAAGACGAAGAGCCCCAACTTTCGTGTTGGGGACTCGGCCGTCCGGCCGAGTCTGGCCGGCAGCGCCGGATCGAGTCGGCCGGTCCGCCGGCCGAGTCGGGGGTCGAGTCGGTGGGGGGGTCTCGTGGGGTACACTCTGGTATTTTTACTTTTTAATGTTCAGTTCAAGTTTTGTGAGTTATGATGTTTTGACTGTTGGGCTTCCAAAGGATTTAAAACAAAATAAATACAAAAATAATGTGGGGCATGGGATTTGAACTCTGGTGGCTTGGTTCGGCAGTGCAAGGTGTTACCAATGAGCTACAAGCTCCTTCTTGTAATTATTGTGGGAAAATAAATACTTAAAGTGGTAACAGCAACATTAAATACCCCAAGTATACTTCAAATTTAAATCAATTTTATGTATACAAAAATTGGAGTTGTTACATTACCTGGCACTTACCTGGCCACAAGAGCGATAAAGAGGTGGTAGAGAATTGATCCTGCGACTTGTCCTTTGAAAGTCTAGGAGCAGTCTGGTGATTTGACCTAGGTGGCCCTAATTCTATGGATTGATTGTGCATTTTTGTGATTTGTTGAGTCAAGCCTCACGTCCGACACTTTTTCAAAACAAACCTTTTTAAATTCGTTTTCACACACGCTGCCACTTGCACTAAACCCACTTAGTGCATGATCGGCTGGACACGGGATTCTAGTGCCCGTCTTGTCTGTGTTTCTTCTATCGACTCCGAAGTCAGTACTTCTTCATCTTCTATTTCCCCTCCACCCACCATATCTCCCGAAATGGATGGGTCTCCATCGGGATTTCATGATACCACCCTGCCGCCATCTGTAGGTGCGCAGAATCCACCACGCATCTCTCTTCAAGAAAGATGCTGCCCGATACGCGGTCCCCTTCCTACTTGTCTATCTATTCCACCAGCCAATGGGGATAATTTCGAAATTAAACCCCACTTCATCAACTTGTTGCCCAATTTTCATGGGCTTGAATCCGAAGAAGCATACGTTTTCATAACCAAATTCGAAAACGTACGTGTAATGATGGGCACTACACAACTTTCTGTGGATGCTATGAGATTACGCCTTCTCCCTTTTATCTTGTGCGACCTAACAGAAAAATGGATTTATAGCACTGCCGCACATTCTATCGCCAAATGGGATGAATTCGTGATAGCATTCCTGAAGAAATTTTATCCCGATCATAAAACTGCCCGTGTTCGAAGCGAGATTAACCGGTTTACCCAACTTCCCAATGAACCATTTTGGAAATGTTTTAAACGGTTCAAGGATCTTCTTCTACAATGCCCCCATTACGGAATTGATAAATGACAACTTTGTCGAATTATATATGAGGGTGTTAATCCTGCCACAAAACAGATGCTTGAAACTATTTGTCAATGTCATTTCATGTCAAAAGATGATGGCGAAGCTTGGCATTCTTGAAAGATCTCACTAAACAAACCTTACAGTGGGAAAGCGTTAGACCAACTTCATCTAGGACAGATATTCAACAGCTCGATGTTTCCATCGCAGTGAAAGCCGAAATGGCCGCGATGCAAAAGAAACTCGAAGCTATGGAAAACAAATTCTCATCAGCCTCCATAAACCAAGTTACGCTCACAAAAACCGTGTGTGGTTGTTCTGACCCATCGCATTTAACGAAAGAATGTCCTTTAAATCCTCCGTTTCAAGGTCATGAATAAACTAATGCTGCTTTTCAGTAACGACCTAGAAACGATCCTTATTCTTCCATATACAATCAAGGATGGAGGAATCATCCTAATTTTTCTTGGAACCAAAACCAAACTCAAACTCAAACTCAAACTCAAAATACGTTCCCAAGCCAAAATAACCATCAAAGACCTCCTCCACAGCAACAGCAACCACCACAACAGAGTCAGCACCCATTTCAACCGCAAACTTTTCAAAACCCAGCCAACAATTTTGATCTTTATAATAATATTTCAACGGCCGGTGCCGATAAAACCTCTGCGCTCGAACGTAACATAGAAATGTTCATTATATAATCCATGAAAACGACGGCTAATTTAATGTCTTCTATCCAAACATTAGTGCAACACACTGCTTCCCACAGTGAAAGTATAAAATCGATAGAAGCACAACTTGCACGGTTAAATGCCGTGATGAGCGAGAGAGAAAGGGAGACTTCCATCTCAATCTCTACCAAATCCCGGCCACTCACAAAGCGCGAATATCATCCTTCAAAATCATAATGTGAGTGTCGTAACTACGTTTAGATCGGGAAGAGTGCTGAATAACAATGTTGGTAAACAAGTTGTTGAGGATGAATCAGATAAAACCCCGGTTTCTTCTTCTAACCCTAATTTGTCTAGCCCAACATCTTCTTTTGAGCTTGTTCTCCGTTTACCACTAGGCTCAAAGCCTTAGCCCACTTCCTTGAGTCAACCTAAAATGATCCTAACTCCAATTCTGGGATCCATTCCATCCCCACAAACTTCTCCTCAAAAGTTGGACCCAGCCCTTATTGACAAACCTCCTTTTCCACATAGATTGAGGGCCAACAAACCAAGTCCCCAAATGGAGAAGATTGTGGACATTTTAAAGCAAGTTAACATAAATATCTCTCTCCTAAATGCTATCAAACAAGTTCCGTCCTATACGAATATTTTAAAGGACTTGTGCACTAAGAAGAGGAAAACTCAAGTACCTAAAAAGGTTTTCTTAGCGAATAATATGAGCAATTCTCTTACCCAATTGGTGCCCACAAAACGTAAGGACCCCGGTTGTCCTACTATATCTATAACCATTGGGGGTAAAAATATCAATCATACTCTACTTGATTTAGGTGCTAGTGTTAACTTGCTTCCGCATTCTGTTTATGAGCAATTAGGGATAGGAGAGTTGAAACCTACGCATTGCACTCTCCAGATGACCAATCGATCTATCACCTAACCACGGGGTGAGCTAGAGGACGTGTTAATCAAAGTTAGGGAATTTATATTCCCTGTGGACTTTATAATTATAGATACACAGCCTGTAGAAAACCCACGGAACCAAATTCCGGTGATCCTAGGTCGACCTTTCCTAGCAACGTCAAACGTAATAATCAATTGTCGCAACGGTTCTATGAACCTATCTTTTGAGAAGATGACAATTGAGCTTAACATCTACAGGCTAGGTTGTTAACCATCAGAACCCTATGCTCATGTATGTTCTGTCGAAAAGATAGCTTCCGACAATTGCGAATTTGAGGAGCTTCACATTTCTGATCTCGACGCCACTAGTGTGTTAGGGTTTGATCCTACTATTTATTATACACGTGAAGACCCTTCTGTCGACAAGTCCACACCTAAGTCCGAACCCTTTGACTTGTCGAATGATTTAGTCGAGCTATTCGAGTCTCATAACTTCCTTTTCGATGAGATCGTCATTCGGAATCTTGATGAAAGTTTTGAGGATATTTTTGCTGAAGAACTCGCATTCCTAAAAGATATGAGAGTTGTGATGAATCAACCCCTACCCAAAAAAGTTGAAACGCCACCCCTTCTTCTTATCAAGAACAAGAATGCGAGCAATGCACCATCACCGTTTCGTCTCTACCAACCGAGACGTAAACCCGATCGATTCCGCCTCCTATCTCACCACTTCTTCACATCTATAATTTTCCACCAACCATTGTGTTACATTGATAAAATATTCGAATGGTTGGTGTTGATTTTTGGTCTCTGTAAAACTTTGCATAGACCAATAACTTTACCCCCTCTTATAATTTTAAATGCTTAATACTGTTTTACTCAAGTTTGGGGAGAATATTTTGGCTCTTGAAAGAAAATAAATTTTTAAAAAATTTTGAGCCAAAAATAAATTTGGGGGAGGTTTTCACTATCATTAATTCTTGCCCCCGTTACTAACTTTTCCTCTCAAGTTTACAAGTTTTAAGCTTAACAGATGACAGCAGTGAGGACGCTGCTGCAAATAGGTTTGGGGAAGGTTTGTGCTTATTCACGCATCATTTTATTGCATTATACTATATAAAAGCACAAAAAATTTGATAATGAAAGTTAGAAAAGTGAAAAATACATATGATAAGATAGGAAAAGTTTAAGAAAAGCAAGAAAATTAGATGTTTTATAACGAAACTAGTAATAGGTAGTCATGAGCTATTATCCCAAGGGTTAGTAAGATAAAGGGAATCATTAATCTGAGTATAGAACTGAGTCTGAAAAATAGTCTCTATTCTTGAGTCCAAATATCTGAACGTTGATACCCTACTATACGCACTTGCACACATCTTAAAACTTAGGATAGTAGAGAATACCTTGAAATGCTCTTGTCTAAAAGCCTCAGTATGAAGTAAAATAAATATATAAACAAAAGTATAAATGAAAAAAAAATGGTGAAGAAAAATGAATACAGGTTTTGTAATTACTTAAGGCGGCACAAAAAAATATAGCGAGGGTGCTTTATCATCTAGTGCCTTAGATCAACTGGTTTGGGAGCCATTGCTAAATCTTAGGTGTTGCAAGACGAGAATATTGCTAATTACGCCTAAATGAGTGAGCACATTTGGTAATCGGTCGATTAGTACCTTGATTGATCTGTGAAAAGTGTTTGAGTAGTAACCGCAATCAATAACGGTGTCGCGTGTAGCTAGCCGAGATGAGTATGGGCCGTTCGCAGGGATGTGTGGAAATTTTAATCTTGCTTTAGACGAGTTGATTAGAAGAAAAAAGGAGAATAGTTGTAGATTCTAGATCTATATTAAACACGGATATAGAACATATAAGAAGAAGGCTTGTAGGGTTCGATAGAATTTAGTAGTCATGAATGACTAATAAAGATGACTCGTTTTATTTTTTGATAAATTTAAAACTAGATTGATAGTGATGAATGAGAATTAGGGTTCTTGGAAGAAACTGGTATTTCCCACTATTGACCCTTGTCCCTTCATTGATCTCTATTCATGTCTAGCCCTTAACAAAACAATTGTTAATCTGATCTCAAATCGCGGTCGAGACAATCAATAAATTGATAGCGCGCACGATTAGGATATTAACGATTCTTTTGCTAAAGTTTATAAACTTCATAAGACTTAAAAGAAGATAAAATATTTTCTCATCCATTGTTCTACCCTAATCCTACGAACCCTATCAAGCGGAGAATTACTCACGCATGATGGAGATAAAAGAAGAAAGGATAGAGAAGGAAATCATAATGCAGAAATTAAATGCGAAATAAGTAATCTAATGATCTACCTTTATTAATCAACTTCACAAGTACAAATCCTGTGAGTTTACATTACAAGAACAAGAAGTTGCTCTCGATCCCTGCCTCGTAGAAAGTAGATGTTTCGTCGATACTCACGTCGCTTTATCACGTCGAATCGCGGACCTGTCTTTGATCACTTGTTCTTTAACGGTGATTTGCTTCATGTTAAAGGTGATGATTTCTAGTTTTAGCCCTCGGTCCTATTTATAGTCACAGAAAATACAAACCCTGGATGTCATATGTGAGGGTTTGTTGAGAAAATCCTATCCACAAAATCCCAAACCCTAACTCTACAAAATGGCGGCGGATCCACCGTAAATTGCATGTTTTGGCCGTGGAACCGCGGTGGGTTGGAGGATTTAGATGATGAAAATTCTTCTGTAGCATCATAATGACATATGGAGATTGTTGTGATATCTGGAATCTTCATATCTTCTCTGAGTCTCTGCCAGTATTGATTTTATGATTTAATTAAACTTTATCGGCAGATTTTTGATTCTCGATATCCCGATCTCCTTACCTGAGCTAAATCTTGCACAATATCTCCATGAATAATGTTAGTAATATTTGTTATAGAGATATATTCTTAATCATTTTATATGGTAATAAATCTTTAAGCAATTTGATTAAGATTATTTGATATGATATGCATAATAAAAATATTATATGCATATATTTTCCTTCATGATGTTAATTATAATATATAAACATATGCTAAATAGTATTTTGCAGATAAACCCAAATATGTTCTATATTTATAATAAACACCTTTAAATATTTAAGAAAAGTAAGGAAAATGTTATATCAAACGTGCGATATTTTCGACTAAACAAATACCCCTAAACTCAATTTTGATCGTCTCGAGAAAACTAGTTATTCAAGAGAGAGAGAGAAAGAAAAAAGAAAAATCTAAGTAGCACACTTTCGTAGGCAATACGATTGCACTGAGCATGTGCAACAAGCCGTTAAACCTCTAGGTGTCCCTAATAGAAGGAGTGTTGTCTCCTGAGGGTTTTCAGCGAATTACACCACAAAATCCTATAATAAAAGAAAGAAAATGAAAGTTACATACAAAGATAAAAACTATAAAAAAAAAAAGAACTTGAAAATAAGAGTTTCCAACTACACCAGTTTTTCAGTTTCCATGAGCCATATCTTAAGGGTCATGAAAAGATGTTAGAAATCACATCATCCCTCAATAAAATATCGCCTTTAGTCTTCCTCCCTACCATTCATCCAAATATCGATCATATACCCTTACGTGTGTGTAAAAGACATCTCTACACTTATAGAATTCAATTTAAGCTATCATACTCTTGTCCATCTTCCTTAGTATTTTATAGTCAGTGAATATTTTAGATGGAATTGCTCACACATCTTTCATGCGACCGTTAATATTTCTTGAGATACTAACCGACCGATTACCCAATGTGCTCGCTTATTTATGTGTAATTCCTCGTCTTGCAACACCTAAGGCTTAGCGGTGGCTACCAAACCAGTTGGGCTAAGGAACTAGGTGATAAAGCACCCTCGCTATATATTTTTTTATGTTGCCTTAAGCAATTACAAAACCAGTGTTCATTTTTCTTTACCATTTTTTCATATTTTTTTTCATACCAATGCTTTTAGACAAGAGCATTTCAAGGTATCCTCTACTATCCCAAGTTTCAAGATGTGTGCTAGTGCATATAGTAAGGTATCAACGTTCAAATGTTTGAACTCAAGAATAGAGACTATTTTTCAGACTTATTTTTATTCTCAGATTAGTAATTTTCTTCATCTTACTAACCCTCGGGACAACAGCTCATAACTACTTATTACTAGATTCGTTTAAGAAAACATCTAACTTTCTTACTTTTTTCAAACTATTCCTATCTTTCATATATAATGTTTTCACTTTCAAACTTTATTATCAAAAAATTTTGTGCTTATATTTATGATAATACAAAATAATGTGTGAATAAGCACAAACCTCCCCCAAACCTGTTTACAGCAGTGTCCTCACTGATATCATCTGTTAAGATAAAAAAAAACCTGTAGATTTGGGAGGAACAGTTAGTAACGGGGATATGAATAAATGACAGTGAAATTCTCCCCCAAACTTATTTTTGGCTCACAATTTTGTAAAAATTTATTTTCTCTCAAGAGCCAAAAGATTCCCCCCTCCAAACTTGAGTAAAATAGTATTAAGCCTTTAAAATTATATGGGGGGTTAAAGTTATTGGTCTATGTAAAGCTTTACAAAGACCAAAAGTCAACACCAACATTCAAAGAATTTATCAATGTAACTATATAGTTGGTGGAAGATTAGAGATTTGAAGAAGTGGGGAGATAGGAGGCGGAATCGACCGGGTTTACGTCTCGGTTGGTAGAGATGGAACAGTGATGGTGAACGAAAACGAGAATATAAATGATTAGGAATGGATAGAATAGTCACATTCTCGTATGGGATAAGAAGAAATGGTGGTGCTTCAACTTCTTCGGGTGGAGGTTGATTAATCACAAAATCCGTAGCATTTAGAAATGTGAGTTCGTCAGCGAAAATATCTTCGAAACTTTTATCGATGGTCTGATTGAACGTTTCAATGTCAATAAGTGTCACACCAGAATTCAACACACTTGATTTGTCAAAAATTATAGAGGTAGAAGACTTGAAAAACTCATCTATCTCATTCTCAAAGGGATCTAATCAAGTGGTCTTTCTAGAATTATCGAACTCGAAATATCGGAGTGTGATTCATCAACACTCGATAAAATTAAAGGAAGATTAGAAGAAGAACCAAAGAAAATGGGTGATGAAATGGGTAAACAAATTTGGGTGTCGAGTATTGCTGAACAAGATGTAGGAAATGAAATCTGAATATCGTTCTGCTTTTCGGTCATACATTTAGCATCAATTTCCATATGCATGTGGGGTTCGGGAAAAAAGTTAAGGGTTCGAGATGATGTTCACACGGAAGTGAAAGGACATGATGAATTGGTGAGAAAAACTCATCTAAAACTGTAGGTTCATCATCCAAAATATTCCCAGCGTCACTATACTCAATCAAGTGAAAGTTAAAATTCTCAGACACATCATCAAAAGCATGGTTTTCAATCAATTTCGGTTCTAGAGTGGAGGTGTAAAGATCATAAGGATTGGGTGTGGTTTCGCTTGAAATGGACCCTTCACAATCGGGTAAATCAAACACTATAAAGTCGCACAACCCATCAAACATTCTATCTTCAATTGGTGAATCATTTGGTGTACTCGATAGATTTTGAAACTGGAGTTGTGGATTTTATTTTGGGATGGAGAGGTTTGATTTGGAAGGGTATACTGCTCTCTCTCACTACTCAAATTCTCAATTTGTCCTATTGTCGTATCATACATTGGAAAATTTTGAGCTAGTTGGAAACTAATTGCTCGTTCGTTGGGTTGTATGAAGACGGCCATGGATGGATTCGATTCCTTTATCTGGCGGCACGACGCTGCCCGAAATTCTTCCAATGACCATTCAAGACTAGACATGGGTTGTGAAGGGGTTTCAGTAAAATGTTAAAATTCTTGTGGAGAGGTGAAACTCTGAAATGGCTGTTTAGAAGAAATGTCTAGAGAAGATGTAAAAGTCGGGTAGGATTGATAGGAATCGAATGGTTGTGAAAAATGGACAGGAGTAGGATCAACATTGTGATAAAAAGAATAGTGAGATCGATTGGTTGGTTGGCGACTGGTAACAGATGTCATATACGCCGCAAAATGAGTAGCAATACTTTCTTCAGGAAATGATAGTGTTTGTTGTCCTAACGGTTTGACCGGATTGAAACTTTAGGATTCGTTCTTCGCAATATACTCGGCAATGGACATGTGTTTAGGTGGTTCCTCACTTGCTTTAAATGAATTATCAACATAAGACGATGTTGAATTTTGGTGAGGAGTCCAGCTGTTTCTTTCCACTCTCAAAGACATGGTAGAGTCAGATGGTATACCGAATCGATTACGAAAACAAGAAATATCTGGTTCTGGATAGCAAAGCTCGGCAAGAGTTCGTCTGTTTGGGCTACCCATTATAAGAAGGTGAAAAGAAAAGAGGAAGGGAAAAGATTTAAACTCTATTTGGATTGTTTTGCTTTGAAAGTGGGACTTGAGGGTGACTCAACAAATCACAAAATGCACAAGCAAACCTAAAACTAAGGTCACCTAGGTCAAGCACTAGACCACTCCTAGACTTCCAAAGGACAAGCCGCAGGATCAATCCTCTACCATATCTTTATCACTCTTGTGGCCAGGTAAGTGGGAGATATCTGCTATACCAATCACCGAAATAGCGTGCCTAATTAAGTAACCATTTTCCGTAGTCACACTTGCCTTAGACACTACAAAAGTAATGCGGATAAGTGATGGATTACCCACGACCTTCCTCTGTCCAAATTGAGTGTGACGGTCCTTAAGGCTTGGTCTATATATTTTTTTAATTAATATAGGGTTATGCGCATGCATGTTTGCGATTTATGGGGCTTAGGAAGGATGATGAAATCCCCACCTAATCTGAATTTGGGTTATGCCCCTTAAAGTCCGTATTAAAAATATGCAAAAACAAACCAATTACAAAGCATGCAAAAAGATTTTTTGAGCGGTGATATTTTGCAAAGAATCCTGCAGAAAATAAAATTATTGGATCTCGGAGAAGAGAGAAAGATATTAAGAAGAAAACAGAGGAGTTTGGGGACCAAACTCAACAATACCGCCACGGTTCCGCCGCCGTTTTCATGAAATAGCCACGGTTCCGCCGCGCAATGGTGGTTTCTTCTGTCAAAATTTTCTATAGTTCCTCCTTTGCTTCTCCGGTCCTCTTTGAATGTCTCTGAATCTCAATTTTCTCGTTCCAGTAACTCCAGATTCCCTCGCAAAAATCGCATACTAATCGTTAAATATGCAAGTTGCGGTTTTGTTTTATTTTTATGATATGGATTGAATAAGAATTCAACCCGAATAGCAAGAAAAAAAATTACACACGTATCCCCGGCAATGGCGCCATTTGATTGATTTGTGAAAAGTGTTTGAGTAGTAACCGCAATCAATAACGGTGTCGCATGTAGCTAGCTGAGATGAGTACGGGTCGTCCGCAGGGATGCGTGGAACTTTTAATCTTGCTTTAGACGAGTTGACTAGAAGAAGAAAGATGAGTAGATGTAAATTCTAGATCTATGTTAAACACGGATGTAGAATATATAAGAAGGCTTGTAGGGTTCGTTAGGATTTAGTAGTCATGGATGACTAATAAAGATGACTCGTTTTATCTTTTGATAGATTTGAAACTAAATTGATAGTGATGAATGAGGATTAGGGTTCTTGGAAGAAACTAGGGTTTCCCACTATTGACCAGTGTCCCTTCATTGATCTCTATTCATGTCTAGCCCTTAACAAAACAATTGTTAATCTGATCTCAAATCGCGGTCGAGACTATCAATAAAGTGATAGCGCGCCCGATTAGGATGTTAAGAATTCTTTTGCTAAAATTTATAAACTTCATAAGACTTAAAAAAATTAAAATATTTTCTCATCCATTGTTCTACCCTAATCCTATGAACCCTATCAAGCGGAGAATTACTCACGCGTGATGGTGATAGAAGAAAAAAGGATATAGAAGGAAATCATAATGCAGAAATTAAATGCGAAATAACTAATCAAATGATATACCTTTATTAATCAACTTCACAAGTACAAATCTTATGAGTTTAGATTATAAGAAGAAGAAGATGCTCTCGATCTCTGCCTCGTAGGAAGTAGATATTCCGTCGATACTCACGTCGTTTTATCACGTCGAATCTCGGACCTATCGTGGATCACTTGTTCTTTGACGGTGATTTGCTTCATGTTAAAGGTGATGATTTCTAGGTTTAGCCATCAGTCCTATTTATAGTCACAGAAGATACAAACCCTAGATGTCATATGTGAGGGTTTGTTAAGAAGATCCTACCCACAAAATCCCAAACCCTAACTCTACATAATGGCGTCAGATCCGCCGCAAATTGCATGTTTTGGCAGCGGAACAGGGTGGGTTGGAGGATTTAGATGATGAAAATTCTTTTGTAGTATCATAATGACACATGGAGATTGTTGTGATATCTGGAATCTTCATATCTTCTCTGAGTCTCTGCCAGTATTGATTTTATGATTTAATTAAACTTTATCGGCAGATTTTTGATTCTAGATATCCCGATCTCCTTACCTGAGCTAAATTTTGCACAATATCTCCATGAATAATGTTAGTAATATTTGTTATAGAGATATATTCTTAATCATTTTATATGGTAATAAATCTTTAAGCAATTTGATTAAGATTATTTGATATGATATGCATAATAAAAATATTATATGCATATATTTTCCTTCATAATGTTAATTATAATATATAAACATATGGTAAATAGTATTTTGCAGATAAACCTAAATATGTTCTATATTTATAATAAACACCTTTAAATATTTAAGAAAAATACGGAAAATGTTATATCAAACGTGCGATATTTTCGACTGAACATACCTCAAGAAATATTAACGGTCGTATGAAGAATGTGTGAGCAATTCCATCTAAAATATTCAGCGATTAAAAAGTACTAAGGAAGATGGAAAAGAATATGATAGCTTTGTAAGTCCATGTCACGCATCCCACGTGTTCGCGGGGAGGCGGAATATATGAAAAACAATTATCAAAGCTTCGTAACACGGACTTGAGCACACGGATCGTGTCTAAACCATTACTAGCAAACTACGAGAGGTTTAACTACTCTGATTCGAAGTTGTACCTCACGTTACTTGTCCTTCGGGTCTTCATCGCTGTCCTCTACACCTCGTCGGCTCTATGGAACATGGGTACCTCAACGACCTCCTCGAGTCAAAGACGATCCGCCCGAGAGTCTATAGTCCGAGCTCCTATCTCGAATCTGAGATAACTACGGCTTCTAGTTTGCTAATCTAGAAGTCCTAGAGGGTGTAGAGTATTTAGATGGATTACTTAGTCACTTTAAACCCTAGGATTCTCAACTCATGAGAGCTTTTAGGATTTGAGGAAGAAGATGAAGACTTGAGGAGAGAGAAGTGTTTTGTGATAATGAATGAACTATTCTCATTTGTGAATATTATGAAGCATAATAATATCATCAAAATAAATATCTAGCTAATATTCACCATACTTCATTTAATTCACAAGATGAATCGTCTAATGAGTAACCTAATGAGTCATGGATCATTTAATGAAACTACACCTCATCTCCTCCACCTCATTTAGTTTAAATCTAAAAAGAAATAAACATAAATGAGTCACCTCCTTCAAGAAGCTTCCCGACAAATTACGAGACTGCCCCTCCCATACGTATTTCCGAAAAACACGGATAAACTGAGACCGAATAAATCCATCTGTATAATACTAGGATCTGGCTTAAACCAAAGCCCACTAGTATTATCTGCCCGATCATAGTACGTGCACAAGTGTACGTAAGTGATCGTGGCCCTGCCGTAAAACCATACGGCCTCTACACCTTTTGCCCGGTGTAGGGAAACTCTCTGTGTGGGAATCTAAAGACTCGACACTACGCTGGCAGTGAGTTTAACCACAGGCCGCAAGCGGTACTAGCTGTATGTAACGGTCCCTAGGTAGATGTCGATAAGAAGGACAATAAGGAAACCCATCCGAACTCTTACTGAGCCTGTATGTGACAATCTCCGTGCAGTCCAGTCTGTTCGTCTAGGACTATCGCATATCGGGCCTAGGGGGCGGTAAACGTCAGACCCCTAATAGCGGTATAAGTCGTGTGATTGGTGGAAGTGTTTGCGTGTGCGTTTTAAAATTAAGAATATACCGCAATCAAGACGGTGTCGCTTGGTAGCTAGCCGGTTGAGTACAGGTCGGTCCACAGGGAAATGGTGTTCTCTCTTTAAGTTCTAACGAGTTAAGTCCTATTTTTGGTAGGTTTTGTTTTTAAATCTAAAAATGAAATTAAATCAATTTAAAGTCTTGCTAGGATTAGGATTAGGTTAGTTTGGAAAAGGAATTCTACTCACCGCTTTCTTTGCCCTAGTTAAGAACATAGGTGTTAGGGTAATAGTCAACAAAGGGGATTAGCACGACTAGGAAGAAACGAAGTTTCTTCCTTTTGGTCCTTGTCCGTTCTTTCTTAACTCTTAGCCCTAACCTCTATTTGAATCAACCACAACCAGTCTAACTAGGGAATCACCGCTATCTTGTAGAATAGGGTGCCGTAGTGAGCGGTGTGTGGTTAATTTAAATAGAGTCCTAATTAAAATATTATATGGGTAAAGAAAGGAGTGAGAGTGATTTCCTTCTCTCAAACCTTCCCTATCCTAACCCTAACAAGTGAGGAATTACTCACTCATTAGGAAAGTTACGATAAAATTCATCTTTATAATTTTATTTTAATGACCTAATTTGCAGATAATAAAAGACAGATAATAAAATTGCAGAAATTAAATTCAGATAAAAAATGCAAGATAGAAAAAAAAACTTACTTTATTGATACCTCTTCAACGATTACAAGGAAATAAAATTTTAGATCTAGAAAATAAAAATAGGCATTCCTAATTAGGCTTTTGGCTTTCCTATTTATAGATAGGAGAAACCCTAGGTTTTACATCTGATCCACATTTGAAATTACAAGACCACCCTAAGAAAGCCGGGTCAAAGCACCGACACCCACCGACACGTGTACCAACACGTGCACTGCACGGCCGCGGAACCGCGACAGAATGCCTAGTTTGGCCGCGGTTCCGCGGCCATATGGTGAGATCTTGAGTTCAACTTCTCAGGGTTGCTTCATGTTGATTTTTCCTTCTGTTTTCTTCAATTGGTTCCTCAGAATCTTTTCTAATTTCTTCCAGATTTCCAGCAGTGCAGATGATGTGGACTTTTACCGTGAGCTTCGCGTTGAAGTCTTGAATCTTGTGCTGCCCTTGTTCTTTGTGCATTGAACTGTCTACTGATCTTCTTTTGTTCTTTGAACTGGTAGGCGGTATCATACGGATTCATCTATTGTTGGTCGTAGTCTCACATTTGTAGCGTATTTTTCATGATTTTCACTGTAATGACCTGAGAACCTGTAACCTGCAACTATTTAACAGACATGGATCAAAAAGCACCTATTTATTTGTAATATGATTAAGAATGGGCGATATTATAATGCAAAATTCTGTTATGAACAAATACCCCCAAACTTATCTTTTGCTCGTCCCGAGCAAAGCCAATGAAAAATCCTAACCTCACTTTCGCAGGGAATTGCGATTGCACTGAGCTCGTGCAACAGGCCGTTAAACCTCTAGGTGTCCCTAGTAGGAGGAGTGTTGTCTCCTGAGGGTTTTCAGCGGATATTACCCACAAAATCCGATCAATTTGGCATGTTGACTTTCATTCTTCAATTCGGTATTCTAGCAAGAAATTCTATTATCTTCAACTTAGAAATCATCAACCCGTATTTTTCACTCACTTATCATTTAACTTAAGACCTTATATGTTCTGCAAATTTATTCAGCTTTCAGCATCTTTTGAATTTTCCTTCTAAGGTTCCATCTTAACTTAGGAATTTTTATCATCTCTACTGAAGGTATAAACCCTATATTTCATTCCTATCTCTTATCCAAACCCCAATCATATACCCCTACATGTGTGTATGTATCACCCCTACACTTGAAAATTCAATTCAAGCTATCATACTCTTGTCCATCGTCCAAAGTACTTTTAGTTGGTGAATTTTAGATGAAATTGCTCACACATCCTTCATGCGACCTTTAATACTTCTTGAGGTACTAACGACCGATTACAAAATGTGTTTGCGCATTAAGGCGTAATTTCTCGTCTTGTAATACCTAAGGCTTTAGCAGTGACTCCCAAACCAGTTGGTCTAAGGCACTAGGTGATAAAGCACCCTTGCTATAATAATTTTTTTTTATTTATGCAGCCTTAAGTAATTACAAAACCAGTGTTCATTTTTTTATATCTCTTTATTCACTCTTGTTCTTTTATTTTATTTTCCTTCATACTAAGGATTTTAGACAAGAGCATTTCAAGGTATTCTCTGCTATCCCAAGTTTCAAGGTGCGTGTTTGTGCGAGTTGTAGGGTATATATTTTCAGAATTTAGACTTAAGGTTCAGAATTATTTTTCAAACTTACACTTCAAATAAAAATTTCAATATTCTTCCCTTATTTTGACTTAGCCCAAGAACTGAACTCAAAATTTGCCTATTTCTAAATAAATTAAAAGGACGTATATTTTCTACAGTTAAACTTTAAGAAAGGTTATTTTTAGGGTTTTTAATTTATCAAGTTTAGGATCTAGTTTTTCCTAACTAGTTAACTTTCATGTTGAACTTAAGTCAAATATGGCCAAAATTGAACTTTTCAATTTTTATAATTTTTAAAAATTTTCAATTTTTTTTTTGATTTTATTTTTCCTATTTTTTTTATTTTCTTCTTTTTAGTTTTTATTTTTTTTTATAAAGATGCAATGCTGAATTAAATATGCAAAGAAAGAAAAAACAAATATGTACAAAAAATAAAAATATGCAATGCAATGATAACTATTTACAAACCACCTCCACCCCCAAACTTATCAAAAGCAGTGCCCTCACTGCTCATGCCCTCGCCTTCTGATCTCTTCACCGAAATAACTTCCAAAGACCGTGTGTGCAAAGATTTGGGAAAAGTCCCTCTCGAATTGCAAAGTGGGAGCCATCAGAGAAGTGCAGAATATTTCTAAAAAATTTAACAGAGAGAACCAGAGAATGCAAACCTCCTCTGAAGTTTTCAGAGGGAGAAGACAGCAGTGAGCGGTGGAAGCGCGGCACAAAGCACGTTTCGGAGGCGGTTACGCGGTGGCGGGAGACGATCTCTCTGCTGAAATTTGAGCGGCGGCTAGGGTTGTGAGGAAATGAAATTTAGGGTTATGAAAGTTCAGAGGAGGGGTCGGGTTCTTTTTATAGGGGTTGTTTTTGGTTATTTGCAAAAAGTACCTCTCAAAAAGAAGAATTTATTTGTAAATAAAAAATTTTATTTTATTATTTATTAAAACTGAAAAATACCTAAAATTTAAAAAAATTTATTTTTTATATTTTTGTTTTTATATAATTACAAGTGATACATACCCCCAAACTTATTGGAAACAGTGTTTCCACTGTTTATGACTGGATAATCGAAATTTAGGGGTAGATGGAGGAAGATCAGTTAGTGTAAATCGGCTCCTGCAAAAGTAGGAGCTCCTCCGAAGGGTCCGGGGTAAGGAACGGTTTAAGTTTATGTCCGTTCATTTTGAATAGTGAACCGTCCTCAGGTTTTTCTAAATCGACCGCACCGTGCGAATATACGGTGCGTACCAAAAATGGCGCTTTCCATCGAGATCTAAGTTTACCGGGATGGAAATGTAGCCGGGTGTCGTAAAGTAAAACCTGTTGACCAGGTTTGAAAGTTTTGCGCATAAGGTGTTTATCATAAAACACTTTCATTCGGTTTTTAACGACAACCGCGTTCTCGTAAGCTTCATCCCGAAGCTCGCTTAATTCATTCAATTGCAGCTTTCTATGGCTGCCTGCATCTCCTAGAGATAGATTCAACTCTTTTATTGCCTAAAATACTCGATGCTCAATTTCAACTGGAAGGTGGCAAGCCTTTCCATAAACAAGTCTATACGGAGACATGCCAAGATCGGTCTTATAGGCAGTTCTAAATGCCCAAAGGGCATCAATAAGTTTTGACGACCAATCCGTACGGTTTTTGGAAACCGTTTTCTCCAATATCTATTTAATTTGTCGATTTGAAATCTCGGCTTGCCCACAAGTTTGGGGATGATAGGGCGTTGAAAGCTTGTGATTAATGGAATATTTCCGCATTAAGGACTCGAAAGTCCTATTACAGAAATGAGTTCCATTATCGCTGATGATTGCGCGGGGGTGCCCAAATCGAGAGAAAATATTCTCTTTGAGGAATCTAACAACAACCTTATTGTCATTAGTTCGGCTAGGCACAGCCTCGACCCACTTAGAAACATAGTCAACAGCGAGGAGAATATACACGTTCCCAAAAGAATTGGGGAACGGTCCCATAAAATCTATCCCCCAAACATCAAAAAATTTCACAACCAATATTTGTTGGAGCGGCATTTCGTTTCTCCTAGATATCCGGCCCAAGTGTTGGCACCGGGAGCATGTCTTGCAGTAATCATGTGCGTCTTTAAAAAGTTGTGGCCGGTAGAAACCGCACTGCAAGATCTTTTCGGCCGTCTTTTTAGGGCCAAAATGCCCGCCACACGCTTGATCGTGGCAAAATGACAGCATGCTCTTAAACTCATTGTCGGGGACACACCGACGAACGATTTGGTCAGGACAGTATTTGAATAGATATGGTTCATACTAGTAAAAATATTTACCTGGGATAGAAATCGGAGTCTGTCCTGATTCGACCATTCATTTGGTATAAGTCCGGTGGCCAAATAATTCACAATATCTGCGAACCAAGGTTCGCATGACACAGTTAAGAGCTGCTCATCTGGAAAAACGTCTTTTATAGGAATTTGAAGCGTCGGCGAAGAAGGAAGGCGTGAGAGATGGTCAGCGACTACGTTTTCGCATCCTCTCTTGTCTCTAATGACAAGATCAAACTCTTGTAGTAGGAGGATCCAACGTATCAGCCGAGATTTAGCGTCCTTCTTCGCAAAAAGATGACAAAGAGCTAAATGGTCAGTGTATACAATGACTGGAGAGCCGATTAAGTAGGGCCGGAACTTTTCTAATGCAAACACAACAGCTAAGAATTCCTTCTCGGTTGTTGTGTAATTTAATTGGGCCTCGTTCAAGGTTCGGACAGCGTAATAAATTACATACGGCATCTTATTGATGTGTTGTCCAAGGACAGCACCAATGGAAAAATCAGATGTATCGCACATAATTTCAAATGGATGCGTCCAGTCAGGAGACGAAAGAATGGGAGCAGAAGTGAGTGAGTTTTTCAATGACTCGAACGCCTTCATACAGCTCGAGTCGAAATAAAAAATAGTGTCCTTGGCCAACAAAAGAGTCAAGGGTCTAGCAATCTTGCTAAAATCCTTGATGAACCGTCTATAGAAACCGGCATGGCCAAGGAAGGCTCGAATATCTCGGCGCATTTGGGATGAGGGAGATTGGAAATGACTTCAATCTTAGCTTTATCTACCTCAATACCATTTTGCGAGATGATATGTCCTAAGACAATACCTTCTCGTACCATAAAGTGGCGCTTTTCCCAATTTAAAGTAAGGTTCTTATCCTTACAATGGGTAAGGACTGCGTCTAAATGTAGCAAACACTCATCAAAGGAGTCGCCAAAAATGGAGAAATCATCCATGAAGATCTCCAAGAATTTTTCAGCCATGTCAGAAAAAATCCCCATCATACACCGCTGAAAGGTAGCGGGTGCATTGCATAACCCAAAGGGCATGCGACGGTAAGCAAACGTATCGAAAGGACAAGTGAATGTGGTCTTGTCTTGATCCTTTTCGGCGATGGGAATTTGATTATAGCCGGAGTAGCCATCCAAAAAGCAATAAAATTCATGCCCAGCCAATCGTTCTAGCATTTGGTCAATAAAAGATAATGGAAAGTGGTTTTTCCGTGTCGCGGTGTTGAGTTTTCTATAATCGATGCATACTCGCCACCCAGTTTGGGTGCGAGTAGGTATTAACTCATTTGCCTCATTAGTTATGACCGTTATGCCCGATTTCTTTGGGACAACGTGGGCTAACCCACTGGCTATCAGAGATAGGGTAAATGATACCACTATCAAGACATTTTACGATCTCCTTTTTAACAGCCTCCTTCATTACTGGGTTGAGTCGTCTCTGTGGATCCCTTGCTGGCTTGGCATCATCTATCATATGAATATGATGCTCAACAATTAGGGGACTAATCCCCTTGATGTCCGCCATAGTCCAGCCAAAAGCTTACCGATTGCTTTGTAAGACCGTTAAAAGGGTTTTCTCTTGCTCGGGGGCTAGAGAAGCCGAGATGATAACAGGAAGGGTCTCATTCTCACCTAAGTAAGCGTATTTAAGGTGAGACGGAAATAGCTTGAGTTTGAGTGTTGGAGGCGAAACAATTGAAGGTAAAATCGGTGAAATTGTCTCAAACTCGAAGGATTCCAACAGAGGTTCAAAACGAGTGTAAACAACCGAGTTGGATGGTTCAGCTATCTCATCCGAAAATTCAAAGGATTCAAACTCGGGTGGTGATGGTTCAAAATCGTCCGTGAAAGTGAAACACTCGTAATCATTATCGGGTGTGAAATCGGTATCAGATTCAAGGAGGAACGCACTAGTGGCGTCAAAATTGCTGTGATCGAACATAAATTTTTCGAGCTCACAGCCCTCCTGGGTGATCTCTTGGATCGAGCAAATATCAAGTATATTAGCATTAGGTTCGGAGGGCTGATTCCCCAACTTAAAAATGTTGAGCTCAATTGTCATATTTCCAAAAGATAGGTTCATAGAACCATTTCGACAATTGATCACCGCATTAGAAGTTGCAAGGAATGGTCGACCGAGTATCACCGGATTTGACTCCGGGGGTTAGCTACAGGCTGTGTGTTCATAACAATGAAATCAACGGGGAATATGAAATCCCTTACTTTAATCAACACATTCTCTAACTCACCCCTAGGATGGGTGATGGATCGGTCGGCCATTTGGAGAGTACAATGTGTGGGTTTCAGCTCTCCAACGCCTAATTGCTCATATACTGAATAAGGAAGCAGGTTAACACTGGCACCAAGATCTAAAAGTGCACGGTTGATGTTCTTATCCCCAATAGTTATTGAAATTGTAGGACAGCCATGGTCCTTTCGCTTTTGAGTTAAAGGTTGGGTAAGAGCATCACTCACTGCACTAGCCAAGAAAACTTTTTTAGGTACCTGTGATTTCCTCTTCTTGGTGCATAAGTCCTTCAAGATTTTAGCGTAAGAAGCGACTTGTTGGATTGTATCCAACAGAGGAATGTTAATGCTAACCTATTTAAATAACTCCACAATCTTCTCCATTTGTGGAGTTGGTTTATTGGATCTCAACCTGTTTGGAAATGGAACATTTTGAAAATTTGTTGAGTCCAATATTTGTGGAGGAGATTGCGGAGTTGGAACGGATTCCAGTGCTGGTGTTTTCGTGGAGTGAGATGTGGGTCCGTTCGGAGTAGAAGAAGTAGAGCCTTCTGAAGAATAGAGAACAGGCTCTGGATACGAAGAAGATGAAGATGAAGATGAAGATGAAGAAGCGGCGGCCGGGGTGTCATCATCAATGCCAACATTATTGTGCAACATCCTTCCAGATCTCAATGCAGTCACGGCACTCACATTATGGTTTTGTTGTTCATGAGCAACATGTGCATTTTGTGGGTGACCGGGATTCGGCAGTGGTTGAGATGGAAGCTTCCCTTTCTCTCGCTCACTTAAAGCAGTAATCAGTTGTGCAATTTGGGCTTCAATGGTTTTGATACTTTGCCCATATGATGCAGTGTGTTGCACCAAAGACTGAATGGAAGAGTGGATGTTGGCTGAGGATTGAGTGGATTGTTTTAAAAACGCATCCAGACTTCGTTCTAGCGAGGAAACCTTATCGTTATTTGGCTGAACAAAATTGTTTTGAGGAAAAGAGTTGTTTGGTGCAAAATTGTTCATTTGATTTTGGTAAGGTTGGAGCTGGAAAGGTTGCTGATATTGAGTTTATTGAGGAGCTTTTTGTTGAGGAGGAGGCCTCTGGAAATTGTTGCCTTGGAATTGTTGTTGATTTTGATTCCAAACAAAATTGGGGTGGTTCCTCCAACCAGAATTGTAAGTTGAAGAGTATGGATCACTTCTTTGTCTTTGCTAAAAGGCGGCATTGACTTGATCCTGTCCTTGAGCAGGTGGGTTAAAAGGACACTCTTCGGTCAAATGGGACATATCCGAACAACAAGGGCATATGGTGTGTGGGGGTAAAGCGAGGGCAGGAGAAGGCGATGAGAATTTGCTCTCAATAGCTTCTAGTTTTCGTGTAATTCTGTCATTTCGGCTTTCATTGCAATTGACATATCAAGTTGGTGAACACCTGCCCTAGACGGACCGGATGAAGTAGATGAAGTGGACGAAGCGGTCTGTATAGTGATTTCCCACTGAAGCGTTTGTTCAGCAAGATCGTCGAGAAATTGCCAATCTTCCTCGTCAGATTTGGTTAGGAAGTGACCTTGACAAATGGTTTCCAGTAACTGCTTAGTTGCTGGGTTCAGTCCTTCGTATAAAGTTTGGCAAAATTGCCATCTCTCAATACCATGATGAGGGCACTGAATAAGAAGGTCTTTAAATCGTTCGAAACACTTCCAAAAAGGTTCGGAAGGAAGCTAGGAAAATTGGTTAATTTCATTGCGAATTCTTGCGGTCTTGTGATGTGGGTAAATTTTTTTAAGAAATGCCTTAACAAACCCTTCCTAACTGTTTATGGAATGTGATGCAGTACTATATAGCCACTTTTCAGCTAGGTCACATAAAGTGAAGGGAATGACTCGTAGCCTTATAAAATCATCGGATAGTTGGGTGGTCTTCATCATTGCACAAACATTCTGGAATTTGTTAATGAAGATATAAGCATCTTCGGATTCCAGCCCATGAAATTTGGGCAACATGTTGATGAAGTGGGGCTTAATTTCGAAATTATCCCCATTTGCCGGCGGGAGTGAAAGACAAGTAGGTAGTGCGGAGCGGGTAGGATAGAAAAGATCCTGGAGCGCAATTCGCTAGGGCGCTTCAACAGGGGTTTTTTGCGGGTTATTTGCACCCAGTTGAGGTGGAATCAGTCCCGAGATAGGTAAAGGGTTTTTAGGATTGAATCCTGACATTTCTTTAGAAGATGATGAATGTGAAGATGAAGGTAAAGATGAAAAAGAAGTGGAGGGAGTTTCGACTTCGGTGTCGAACGCGTCGTCAGTAGCGACTAACGAGACACGGACTAATCGGGCGCTAGTGTCCCTATTCCAACCGGACATACACTAAACGAGTTGTAGTGTAGTCAAAAAGCAGAATGTGAGGGTAAGAAAACGTCAATGAGGAAATATGGGTGAAGGTTGGGAGCAATGGAATTCTAGCGACAAATGGCAAGTTTTTGTAAAAATTTTGTTTTGTATTTTTTTTAAAGAGTTTTGCAAATGTTTTGTACGGAACTACGACACACTTTCAAACAGTCACAATTTAAGCATGCACAATCAAGCCTAAAGCTAGGGTCTCCTAAGTCAACTAGACTGCTCCTAACTGGTTCAAAGCGACAAGTTGTGAGATATCCCTTAAATCGCCTCTTCACTGCCAATTGTGGCCAGGTAAGCACAAGTGAAGAAAGGAGGGATCCGCTCACGAATCACCGTGAGACGGGCCTTTTAAAGTTACCTTTCTCACTTGTCTAGCCTAGGCACCACAAAGTCAGGTTTAAATAAACGACTGAATGCCCACAACCTTCCTCTGTCCTAATGAGCGCGACAGTCCTTAATTGGCTGAGTCTAGATATTTTTTAATTAGTTCGATGGTGATGCATATGTTTTTTGTGATTTCTGGGGTCTTAGAAAGGGTAATGAAATTCTCACCCAATCTTGATTGGTGTTATAGCCCCTTAAATTCCGTCTTAAATATGCAAGGAATTAACACTCAAAATCTAAAACACTTGCCAAAATTTTTTTTCTTTTTTTTTTGCGGCGCAAAGAATCCTGCACAAAAATAATTTATTGGAGAGGGAGAAGAAGTTTAGCGTGAAGAACCCTGCAGGAAAAATTTTCAGTGGAGTTCAGGGGGTAGAAGAGAAGACAAAAGTACTTACAGAGAAAAAATGGGATGCTGACGTCAGCAGTTGACCGCGGAACCGCGGTCAAATGCCTACTTATGTCGCGTTTCCGCGGCGATTAAATTGGTTTAGATCACCGAAATTTTTCTCTGTTTTGTTGCGGTTCTCCTCTTTCTGTTTAGATCTCCTGAATATTGATTTGTTCACTGGGCTTTTTCCAGATCTGAATCTGTCCATCTTCCGTTCCTGCACAATTCACACAAAAACCGATCAAAAAGAACAAGATGAATTTTTTATGTATTTTTATATTTTTTTCAATTTTTATATTTTTTTTAATTTCAATTAACCCGAAATTACAAAAAGAAAATAACTACCGTTTCTCCGGCAACGGCGCCATTTGATTGGTGGAAGTGTTTGCGTGTGCGTTTTAAAATTAAGAATATACCGCAATCAAGACGGTGTCGCTTGGTAGCTAGCCGGTTGAGTGCGGGTCGGTACACAGGGAAATGGTGTTCTCTTTTTAAGTTCTAACGAGTTAAGTCCTATTTTTGGTAGGTTTTGTTTTTATATCTAAAAATGAAATTCAATCAATTTAAAGTCTTGCGAGGGTTAGGATTAGGTTAGTTTGGAAAAGAGATTCTACTCACCGCTTTCTTTGCACTAATTAAGAACATAGGTGTTAGGGTAATAGTCAATAAAGGGGATTAGCACGACTAGGAAGAAACTTCGTTTCTTCCTTTTGGTCTTTGTCCGTCCTTTCTTAACTCTTAGCCCTTACCTCTATTTGAATCAACCACAACCGGTCTAACTAGCGAATCGCCTCTATCTTGTAGAATAGGGTGCCGTAGTGAGCGGTGTGTGGTTAATTTAAATAGAGTCCTAATTAAAATATTATATGGGCAAAGAAAGGAGTGAGAGAGATTTCCTTCTCTCAAACCTTCCCTATCCTAACCCTAACAAGTAAGGAATTACTCACTCATTAGGAAAGTTATGATAAAATTCATCTTTATAATTTTATTTTAATGACCTAATTTGCAGATAATAAAAGACAGATAATAAAATTGCAGAAATTAAATTCAGATAAAAAATGCAAGATAGAAAATAAAATTACTTTATTGATATCTCTTCAACGATTACAAGGAAATAAAAATTTAGATCAAGAAAATAAAAAGAGGCATTCCTAATTAGGCTTTCGGCTTTCCTATTTATAGATAGAAGAAACCCTAGGTTTTACATCTGATCCACATTTGAAATTACAAGACTACCCTAAGAATGCCGGGTCAAAGCACCGATACCCACCGACACGTGCACCGACACGTGCACTGCATGGCGGCGGAACCGCGGCAGAATACAAGTTTGGCCGCGGTTCCACGGCCATATGGTGAGATCTTGAGTTCAACTTCTCAGGGCTGCTTCATGTTGCTTTTTCCTTATGTTTTCTTCACTTGGTTCCTCAGAATCTTTTCTACTTTTTTCCAGATTTCCAACAGTGCAGATGATGTGGACTTTTATCGTGAGCTTTGCGTTGAAGTCTTGAATCTTGTGCTGCCCTTGTTCTTTATGCATTGAACTGTCTACTGATCTTCATTTGTTCCTTGAACTGGTAGGCGGCATCATACGGATTCATCTATTGTTGGTCGTAGTCTCACATTTGTAACGTCTTTTTCATGAATTTCACTGTAATGACCTGAGAACCTGTAACCTGCAACTATTTAGCAGACATGAATCAAAAAGCACCTATTTATTTGTAATATGATTAAGAATGGGCGATATTATAATGCAAAATTCTGTTATGAACATCGTGTCGGAGTGAAGCCCATTACACCTTGAGAAACTACTGGAGCACCTATCAGTAAATCTCGCTTGCCCTGGCCAGGGACCTTGCGTAATGGCTCTCCATACACAGCGCGATATCAACCCCCAATATCGGGAGAGAGGAATCCTGTCTAACCGCTACTGCCTCCAAGTGCTTCAGGACTGCACCCAACTACTACCTGTTTGCACGACTCCTTTAAGCCGTGGTAGGGTAGTAATCTAAGTACAATGGGAACACACTCGAGGCGAAGTAGCAATGTCAAGTCGACGGACTAAGCTGTACTCATGTCATATGGGAACTGCAATCTGACGATAGGCATAGTACCAACCTGCAGTTCCCGGCGAGTCCTATCCGGTGTACTCGTAACCTAACGAGCACCTGCATACTATCTCCAGTACGACGTACTGATGGCTGTGGGACAGACCATCTCCCCATGCTGGGATGAGAAGCGTATACACCAGTCTACTCCGGAGTATCGATGCCCTGTCTTGATAATCCTACGATCAGGGACCTGTATAGGATGTTGCTTATAGACTACCCAGCCCCCACTAGTGTGACTGCCATCACAACGTCGGTAATCAAGCAAAGATCCTAAGGGCTCTACTAATATGTATAAGCGATATGTTAAAAGAAACATATCCACATATTAAAGTAGAAACAAACCAAGTAGTATACTACCATTTTTAATAAGACTGTCAATACAACTGTGAATATCCCAAGCTTCCATTAAGTAATATGCAATCTAGTATGATACAATAATGGCCTCTAGGGCATAAACACTAACAATCTCCCACTTGCACTAGGGCCATGTACTGGCATATCGCAGACCTATCATTTCGAATAGCGTCTCGAACTGCGTCTGAGGAATGGCCTTTGTGAATGGATCAGTAGTGTTATTCTCCGTATCTACTCTCTTCACCTCAATCTCCCAGCGATCTACGATCTCCCTGATCAGGTGATACCGCCTTAAGATATGTCTGGACTTCTGATGGGACCTGGGTTCCTTCGCTAAGCTATAGCGCTGTTGTTGTCGCAATACAAAGGTATTGGATCAACGCTGGTAGGAAACACCTGAAGTTCCATGAGGAACTTCTTCACCCAGACAGCTTCTTTTGCGGCATCGCAAGCAGTTATGTACTCCGCTTCCATTGTTGAGTCAGCAACGGTGTCCCGCTTTGAACTCTTCCAACAGACCGCCCTTCCATTGAGGGTAAAGACATAACCCGACATGGACTTGGAGTCATCCTTGTCACTCTGGAAGCTGGAGTCAGCAAAGGCCTCGATCTGGAGGTCCTTTCCGCCATACACCAAGAACATCTCTTTAGTCCTCCTCAGGTATTTGAGAATGTTCTTTACTGTTATCCAGTGCTTCTCCCCTGGGTTTTCCTGATACCGGCTTACAACGCTCAATGCGTATGCTACATCTGGTCTGGTACATAACATCGCATACATTATAGAGCCTACCGCAGAAGCGTAGGGTATAATAGACATGCGAGCCCTTTCTAAATCAGTCTTGGAAGATATCTCTTTGGAGAGGGTGATTCCATGACAAGCCGGTAGGTTACCGCGCTTAGAATCTTCCATACTGAATCTTTTCAATATGGTGTCTATGTACCTGGACTACGAAAGTCCCAACATCCTCTTTGATCTATCACGATAGATCCGGATCCCCAGAATGTAGGAAGCATCACCAGGTCCTTCATGGAGAACTTCTGTAACAAGAATCCTTTTATTGACTGTAGCATAGGAATATCATTTCCTATTAAGAGAATGTCATCCACGTACAAGACGAGGAATACTACAGTTCTCTCTACAATCTTACTATATATGCATGGTTCATCTGGATTTTTGATAAAGTTGAATTCTTTAACAATATCATCAAAACAGATGTTCCAAATCCGCGATGCCTTCTTTAGTCCATAAATGGAGTTAAGCAAATTGCACACTTTACCGCTGCTCCCACTCTGAATGAATCCCTCTGGCTGATCCATATAGATGCACTCTTCCAAATTACAATTTAGAAAAGCCGTCTTTATGTCCATCTACCAGATCTCATAATCATAGAAGGCAGCAATGGCAAGAAGGACCCGAATGGATTTAAGCATAGCCACTGGAGAAAAGGTTTCGTCAAAGTCCAAACCAGGTCTTTGACGAAAACCCTTTGCAACAAGTCTAGCCTTATAGGTTTCAACCTGTCCATCTACACCAATCTTCCTTCTGAAGATCCATTTGCATCCTACGGGTTTTACCCCATCTGGAGTAATATCCAAAGTCCATACTTTGTTAGTGTACATGGACTCCATTTCAGTCCGCATTGCATCCAGCCATCTTACTGAGTCGCCGCTCTGAATGGTTTGTTGGAAGCTAGTAGGGTCATCATTGTCAATGATGCAATCCTCTCGATCCCCGTCTATAAGAAAACCGTAGTATCTGTCGGGCGGATGAGACTGCCTACTTCTTCTGCGGATAGGCGCTAGAATGTCCCTTTCTTCTGAAACTTCTGGTTCTACCATACTTTCAGTAACAGCTTCTGGTTCTGGAATTTCTTCCAGTTCTATTGCGCTCCCACTCTTCTGATTTTCTAAAAATTCAGCTTCCAAGAAGTGGGCATGACGAGAAACAAAAACCTTTTGTTCCTCTGCGTAATAGAAATAATACCCTTTGGAGTTCTTTTGATATCCCACAAACTTACATTGTACTGAGCGTGCCTTGAGCTTGTCCGCATGCTGCTTTTTAACAAAAGCTGGACATCCCCATGTCTTCAAGTACTGAAGATAGGGTTTCTTCCCACTTCACGTCTGATATGGTGTGGTAGGCACAGTCTTGGTTGGAACCTCGTCCAAAAGATATGCAGCTGATTCTAATGCATAACCCCTGAAAGATCGCGGTAACTCAGCCTTACTCATCATGGAACGAACCATATCCAATAGGGTTCGATTCCGCCTTTCCGATACACCATTGTGTTGTGGTGTGTATGGAGGAGTAAGATGAGAGAGAATTCCATTCTCTTTTAAGTATCCCAGGAACTCGGAACTTAATTATTCACCACCTCGATCAGATCTCAGTGTCTTGATACTTTTGCCTGTTTGATTTTCCACTTCATTCTTGTATTCCCGGAATTTCTCAAAGGCCTCGGATTTATGCTTCATCAAGAAGATATGTCCATACCTAGAGAAATCATCCGTAAAAGTAATGCAGTAGGAATGACCACCTCTTGCATGTGTAGACATTGGACCGCACACGTCACTGTGTACGAGTCCCAAGAGCTCGCTCGCTCTTACGCCGTGTCCAGTAAACAGAGTCTTTGTCATCTTTCCCATGAGACAAGATTCACAAGTAGCATAAGATTGATATTCGAACGGATTCAAATATCCTTCTCTATGTAATTTAGTCAACCGTGTTTCATTGATGTGACCTAGTCTACAATGCTATAAGAAAGCCTGTGGAAATAAGTCCCCCATTAAGCAGAGCGGGTGTCTCCCTGGTTTTTATCAGGGTGTAAGTAGAGGGTAGGGACTGTGGAAATAAGTCAGCATATGACATGTTTCCCAACGTGGTCTCCAGGTCCGTGAGCTCATCAATATAGCTAGTCATCGTAAGGACGTCGTCCCTTACAGATGACCCGACAGCCAACCTCGCTTGAAGCAATTCGTTCGAGGTTTCATATCTTGCGATACGAGATTACTCTCCATATAAATCTTTGTTATGGAGGAAGATGGAAACTAAGTCCATCTTCTCGTGCTGTTTCTGGTATACACCATCAACTGAAGCCAACACGAAGCACTTGGCATTCGCACTATCCTTTTCCCTTCTCTGACGGATATCTATATCCACGACGGTGGAAACTGGACCTGGGACGGCGGGGGCTTAAGTAGTAATAGGGTGGTCCAGCTTTTCATAGGCAATGGACATCTGGACAGACCTTTGCCGGTCATAAAAGTCAGATTCAGTCATCTTGTTATCTAGATGTAACCTAGTCATGGTCACAGGGTCGTTGTAGTTGAGAGAGAGAAGAAAACACTTTAGCATGATGCTCTTGCATGTTTAGATTGGTTTTTAGTTTATCTAAATAGGATGGCTCCCACTGTTTCTCGAATCCTTCCTCAAATCATAAAAGAAGAATTAGTCAGGACTGATCTCACCGTACAATACTTGCTTAACCGTTCAGCCAGGCTAGTGTCGGTACTTCGAGGGAGGTTTTACGACGCTTTCGTGAAATTCTTTAATTAAATAACCTCTTTTCCCTGGAGGCGTATCCCCGCTAACACTGTTCTAGACACCTACTTGGTTTATAGCATTGATCGTTAAGTGACGAATCTCCTGATGAGTAGCATATATTCACAGTAGGATCGGGATCCAAATATCATCGTGTGATAATGCTGAAGGAATCCTACCAACATTATCAAACTCCAAATGGTATGCAACACTAGAAAGTTTCAGTTTCTTTAGAAACCCCCGATGTGGATTTTTGCCCCATGCTCTTATGACCTTGACGAAGGCCAACAAATCATAAATCACATGTCAAGTTCTTCCCATCATTATTCTTGTTAATTTGAACCCACCCGTACATACCCTTGACGAAGGCCAACAAAGTAATACGACTGTCCCAAACCAACGCATCTATCTATGCTACATATGAATACCCCAGCAGCTACCAAACACTATGCCTTGACGAAGGCCAACAAACATAGCTTGAATACTACTGACCATCCATATGAAATGACGGAGGGCTACGACTGGTTTTGGCGAAACCGTGAACGTGGTGAACTTGATATAATCGAAGGAACATGATAGCTTTTTAAAAGGAGTGGTTAAAACTCAGCATTTAAAAATTCTGCTCTTTTAAAATAACCGAGTGGTTTCTTTTAAATTTATTCCAACGATTCACTTTGGTTTGTTTTCTTTGCATTAAAATATTGCGTCCCATCATTTATCCTATCATTGCAGAAAACAACGAAAATACAACGTCCGCTTATGCCATCCGCATTCGCCACTGGGCCTCGTCATTCACCCGTTAGGTTACTTAACTAACGACAGAGCGGGGGCTAGGCTAGCGCGGATGCAAAACATAAGCAACGCCTACTAGATATCATATATAGATATTGTGCATTCGTCAGACGCAATAATAGGCATTCCAGATCACAGATGAACATATTGGATATACTAGGAATCCGCGTTTCGTTTGAGCCTGTAACAAAAGACGGATTACACGGTCGTGATGAATAGCCAAATCCCATCCTAGACCCCTACGGGTGCGGCAAACTACCCGCCTAGTACCAGAAGTGAAACAGTCTCCCTCAACGACATGAGTAGGCCATTAAATACTTCAAAGTACCCGGTAGTTTGTGCACCTCATCTTGGGTCTATCCTAAGAGCATAAAACAGTAAATGAAATAATACAACGGTGGCTACAAGCTCAACCCGGATGTGCCCCGCAAAAGAATATTACAACATATTACAATTTACATCTAATGAAAGATAAAAACGGAGCAATACGGAGTAGCTTCTGAAAGATAAAAAAGATACAACGGCGACCATGCCCTCAAGCGGTCAATAGAAGTTGGAACGACGTGCAATACGGAGCGTCACGCCTTGCCCGTGCGTTTCTGCCACGTGTTGTCTGCGACGGCCTCTCCCCCAGATTTTACGGGTCAAGAGAGATAGACCGACGCCCCATAAAGACGAAAAGAGGCCACCGAGCAGCTTCCATGCTCGGTCAATCTCTGGCGGGTAGATTCCTACCCATCTTCGCCAAAGATCTAAAGCCCTCCTCATGAGGCCACCGAGCAGCTTCTCTGCTCAGTCAATCCTTAGTGGGTAACTTTCTACCTACCTGCGCTATGGATCGAAGCTCTCACCAAGAGACCACCGAGCAGCTTCCCTTCTTGGTCAATCCCTTGCGGGTAGATTCCTACCCATCTTCGCCAAGGATCTAAAGCCCTCCTCACGAGGCCACTGAGCAGCTTCTCTGCTCGGTCAATCCCTGGTGGGTAGATTCCCATCCATCTTCGCCAAGGATCTAAAGCCCTCCTCACGAGGCCACCGAGCAGCTTCCCTGCTCGTTCAATCCTTAGCGAGTAACTTCCTACCCACCCGTGCTAAGGATCAAAGCCCTCACCAAAAGGCCACCGAGTAGCTTCCCTGTCCGGTCAATCCCTAGCGGGTAGATTCCTACCCATCTTTGCCAAGGATCTAAAACCCTCCTCACGAGACCACCGAGCAGCTTCCCTACTCGGTCAATCCTTAGCAGGTAACTTTCTACCCACCTACGCTAAGGATCGAAGCCCTCACCAAGAGGCCACTAAGCAGCTACCCTGCTCGGTCAATCCTTTGCGGGTAACTTCCTACCCACTTGCGCTAAGGATCGAAGCCCTCAGTAAGAGGCCGCCGAGCAGCTTGCCTGCTTGGTCAATCCCTGGAGGGTAGATTCCTTCCCATCTTCGCCAAGGATCTAAAGCCCTCCTCACAAGACCACCGAACAGCTTCCCAGCTCGGTCAATCCTTAGCGGGTAACTTCCTACCCACCTGCGCTAAGGATCAAAGCCCTCACAAAGAGGCCACCGAGCAGCTTCTCTGCTCGGTCAATCCTTAGCGGGTAACTTCCTACCCACCTACGCTAATCCTCACCAAGAAGCCACCGAGCAGCTTCCTGATTGAGAGAGTTTTTGCGCGTATGCACTTTAAAATCAAAGAATTGACCGCAATCAAGACGGTGTCACTTGGTAGCTAGCCGGTTGAGTACGGGTCGGTCCACAGGGAAAACGTGTCTTTTCTTATTGTTCTAACGAGTCAATTCCTATTTGTGGTAGGTTTTGATTTTCTATAAAAACTGAAGTTGAAATTGATTTGGATTAAAACCTTGCTAGGGTTAGGATTATGTTAGTTTGGAAAGTTAATTCTACTCACCACTTTCTTTGCCCTAATTAAGAACTTAGGTGTTAAGGTAATAATTAACAAAGGGGATTAGCGCGATCAGGAAAAAACTTTGTTTCTTCCTTTTGGCCCTTGTCCGTCCTTTCTTAATTCTTATCCCTAACCTCTATCTAAATCAACCACGGCCGGTCTAACTAGGGAATCACCGCTATCTCGTAGGATAGGATGCCGTAGTGAGTGGTGGATGGTTGTTTTACATAGAGCTCTAATTTATAAACTTAAACGGGCAAGAAAGGAGTGAGAGATTTTCATCTCTCAAACCTTCCTAATCCTAACCCTAACAAGTGAGGAACTACTCATTCATTAGGGAATTAACAATGGAATTCATTTTTTTTCATTAACCTAATTAACGTGCAGATAAATAAAGACAGATATGAAAAATTGCAGGGAAATAAAATTGCAGATAAGAAAGATTCAAAATAAAAACTTACTTTTTATTGATGCACTCTTGAACAATTGCAAGGGAATTGAAATTTTAAATCTAGAAATTAAAAGAGGCATGCCCCAAAAAGAGCTGTAGACTTCCTATTTATAGATAGGAGAAACTCTAGGGTTTACATCTGATCCACATCTAAAATTACAAAACTACCCTAAGAAAACATGGTCAATGCACCGACTCCCACCGACACGCACCGACACACCGACACGTGTTCTATATGGCCGCAGAACCGCGGCCATAAGCCTTGTTTGGCCGCGGTTCCGTGGCCGTCTTGAAGGTTCTCTGGCTCTTTTTCTCTGGGTTGCTTCATGTTGCTGTTTTCTTCTGTTTTCTTTACTTGGTTTCTCAGAATATCTTCTATTTTCTTCCAGATTTCCACAGTGCAGAATGTTGTGGACTTTTACCGTTTGCTTCGTGTTGAAGTCTTGAATCTTGTGTTGCTTTTGTACTTTGTGCAATCGAACTGTTTGCTGATCTTCATTTGTTCCTCAAACTGGTAGGCAGTATCTTGCAGATTTATCTATTTGTTGGTCGTAGTATCACATTTGTAGTATCTTTTCACCATTTCACTGTATTGTTCCGAGAACCTGTAAGCTGCAACTATTTAGCAGACATGGATCAAAAGCACATATTTATTTGCAATATAATTAAGAATGAGGAATATAATAATGCAAAAATCTGATATGAACAAATACCCCCATACTTATCTTTTACTTGTCCTGAGCAAAACCAATTTATTCTCGAAAAAACCTAACCTCACTTTCGCAGGGAATCATGATTGCACTGAGCTCGTGCAACAAACCGTTAAACCTCTAGGTGTCCCTAGTAGGAGGAGTGTTGTCTCCTGAGGGTTTTCAGCGACTACTGCCCACAAAATCCGATCAATTTGGCCTATTGACTTTCATTCTTCAATTCGGTGTTCTAGCAAGAAATCTATTATCTTCAACTTAAAAATTATCAACCCGTATTTTTCACACCCACTTATCATTTAACTTAAGATTGTATATGTTCTGTAAATTTATTTAGCTTTCAGCATCTTTTGAATTTTCCTTCTAAGGTTCCATTTCAACTTAGGAATTTTTATCATTTTTACTGAATGTATAAGCCCTATCTTTCATTCTTATCTCTCATCCAAACCCCAATCATATACCCCTACGTGTGTGTATGTATCACCCCTACACTTGAAAATTCAATTCAAGCTATTATACTCTTGTCCATCGTCCAAAGTACTTTTAGTTGGTGAATTTTAGATGAAATTGCTCACACGTTCTTCATACGACCGTTAATATTTCTTGAGGTACTAACGACCGATTACAAAATGTGTTTGCGCATTAAGGCGTAATTTCTCGTCTTGTAATACCTAAGGCTTTAGCAGTGACTCCCAAACCAGTTGGTCTAAGGCATTAGGTAATAAAGCACCCTCGCTATATATTTTTTATTTTACGTACGCAGCCTTAAGTAATTACAAAACCAGTGTTCATTTTTTTTATATCTCTTTATTCATATTTATAATTTTATTTTCCTTCATACTAAGGATTTTAGACAAGGGTATTTCAAGGTATCCTCTACTATTCCAAGTTTCAAGGTGCGTGTTTGTGCAAGTTGTAGGGTACATATTTTCAGAATTTAGACTTAAGCTTCAGAATTATTTTTCAGACTTACATTTCAATAAAAATTTCAATACTCTTCCCTTATTTTGACTTAGCTTAAGAAGTGAACTCAAAATTTGCCTATTTCTAAGTAAACTATAAGTACATATATTTTCTACAGTTAAACTTTAAGTAAGGTTATTTTTAGGGTTTTTTAATTTACTAAGTTTTGGGATCTGGTTTTTCCTAGCTAGTTAACCGTTTTGTCAAACATAAGTCAATTAAAATTGAATTTTTCAATTTTTATAATTTTTAAAATATTTCAATTTTTATTTGATTTTTCTTTTATATTTTTTAATATTTTTTTTAATTTTTATATTTTTTTTATAAAGATGCAATGCAGAATTAAACATGCAAAAGAAAAAAGAAAAATACGTACAAAAATTAAAAATATGCAATGCAATGCAATGATAACTATTTACAACCACCTCCTCCCCCAAACTTATTAAAAGCAGTGCCCTCACTGCTCAGGTCCTCGCCGTCCCCTTGAGTGTGACCGGGAACGCTCCTCTCTAGCTAGCAGGGTTCTGATCCCCTGCTCTACTTGTGTTAGACGCTGTTCATGCTGCGTCATCATCTCAAGCAATCTTTCTATCCCCCTATTGTTTTTTCGAAGTAAGCGCGCTTGCGCAGCAGGGGTGAGCTCTTCATCGCTCGCGGTCGAGCTGGAGCTGGGTGTCCTGGCTGGTACATGTTCAGCCAGTTTCGTTTGTGACCATACCTCCATCAAGCGGGTATAGGACGTGAATACGCCCTCAATGAGAGGCCTAATAGGTATACCTCCATGCATGTAGAATTCAAATTCCTCCACAGGGAGGAAATAGCGACACAGTTGTGTCACTAATATGGGGCATGGGTAATTTGCGGCCCTTTTGCCAGCACCAATGGAATAAACCAAAACAATGCATATGTCAAATTTAAGGTTCCTAGTCATTAAAGTGTGCACGATATGAAGTGACGGGGTGAAAAATGTGGTATTATATGAACTTCCAAAAATATTATTTTGTGCCCACCGGCACACGGTTAAAACATTAGCGAAAAGGGTTCTAGCCTGTATTCCCTTCCTCGGTTCTCTCGAGCAGTCATTACCCATTAAGGGCATGTAATCTTCAAACTGAAGGGGTTGGTCGTGAATAGGTCATTTAGGGATTAAAGTGACTTCATGGATAAAGTCTCTGTCAATAATTATCTCCCTATCGCCCCAAAGTAGTTTGATAAAACCATATTGTGCAAGGCCGCTTTCTTCCATGCACTCGTAGAAACGAGTGACTAGATCTGGAAGGGCATAAGCATTGGGATGATTATAGATTAAAAAATTCCACCCCCCGTATGATTTCATCACGAAAATAACTTCCGTATATGGTATGTGAAAAGATTTGTGAAAAATCACGCTCTAATTGCATGTTCGGTGCCATTACAGAGAGTTAACAGATCTAAAAATATTTAACAGAGAAGGAGAAGAAGTTGCAAACCGCCTCTGAAATTTTCAGAGGGAGAAGACACAGGGGTGCGGCAGATTAGCAGCCAGAAGCGGGATTTTGCAGCGGAAGGGCGGCGCGATGGGGAGATCTCCTTGCTCTGACTGCGGCGGCAGCTAGGGTTTTCTGAGGAGATTTTGTTTTTGGGGTTATGAAAACAGAGGGGTCGGGTGTTATTTATAGTAGGGGAATGTGTTGGTTATTTGCAAAAAGCCCCTCTTAAAAAGAGGAAATTATTTGCAAATAAATTTTTTATTTTTATTTTATTAAATCTGGAAATTTACAAAAATACCCAAAAAAATTATTTTCAAATTTTCATTTTTTTATGTTATTTTGTTTTTATATAATTACAAATGATACATACCCCCAAACTTGTTTGAAACAATGTTTTGGCTAGATAATCGAAATTTAGGGGTAGATGGAGGAAAATTAGTCAATGTAGATCGGCTCTTGCAAAAACAGGAGCTCCTCCGAAGAGTCCGCAGTGAGGAACGGTTTAAGTCGATATCCGTTCACTTTAAACAGTGAACCGTCCTCCGGGTTTTCTAGATCGACTGCACCGTGCGGATATACGGTGCGTACAAAAAATGGCCCTTTCCATCGAGATTTCAGCTTGCCGGGATGGAAATGTAACCGAGTATCGTAAAGCAAAACCTGTTGACCAGGTTTGAAAGTCTTGCGCATAAGGTGTTTATCATGGAACACCTTCGTTCGGTTTTTAACAACTACTGCGTTCTCATAGGCTTCATCCCGCAATTCGTCTAGTTCGTTCAACTGCAGCTTTCTATTGCTGCCCGCATCTCGCAAAGATAGGTTCAATTCTTTAATTGCCCAAAATGCCTTATACTCTATTTCAACTGGAAGGTGGCAAGCCTTTCCATAAACAAGCCTGTATGGAGACATGCCAAGATCGGTCTTATAGGCAGTACGGAATGCCCAAAGGGTATCAATCAGTTTTGATGACCAATCTTTATGGTTTTTGGAAACCGTTTCCTCCAATATCTGTTTAATCTACCGATTCGAAATCTCGGCTTGCCCACAAGTTTGGGGATAATATGGCGTTAAAAGCTTGTGAGTAATGGAGTATTTTCGCATTAAGGACTCGAAAGTCCTATTACAAAAGTGAGATCCATTATCACTAATAATCGCGCGAGGATGCCCAAACCGAGAAAAAATGTTTTCTTTGAGAAATCTAACGACAACCTTGTTGTCATTAGTTCGGCTGGGCACAGTCTCGACCCATTTTGAAACATAGTCAACAGCAAGTAGAATATACATGTTCCCAAAAGAGTTGGGAAATGGTCTCATAAAGTCTATCCCTCAAACATCAAAAATTTCAACAACCAAAATTGGTTGGAGCGGCATTTCATTTCTTCGAGATATCCGGCCTAAGTGTTGGCACCGGGAGCATGTCTTGCAGTATTCGTATGCGTCTTTAAAAAGTCGTGGCCAGTAGAAACCGCATTGCAAGATTTTTTCTGCTGTCTTTTTGGGGCCAAAATGCCCGCCACATGCTTGATCGTGGCAGAATGACAGCACGCTCTTAAACTCGTTGTCGGGGACACACTGATGAATGATTTGGTCGGAACAGTATTTGAAGAGATACGATTCATCCCAGTAAAAATGTTTTACTTGGGACAGGAATCAGAGTCTGTCCTGATTCAACCAATCGTTTGGTATCAGTCCGGTGGCCAAATAATTTACGATATCTGCGAACCAAGGTTCGCATGACATAGTTAAGAGCTGCTCATATGGAAAAACGTCTTTTATAGGAATTTGAAGTGTAGGCAAAGAAGGAAGGCGTGAAAGGTGGTCGGCGACTACGTTTTCGCATCCTCTCTTGTCTTTTATGACAAAGTCAAACTTTTGTAGCAAGAGGATCCAACGTATCAGCCGGGATTTAGCATCCTTCTTCGCGAAAAGATGGCGAAGAGCTGAGTGATCCGTGTAAACGATGACTGGAGAGCCGATTAAATAGGGCCTGAACTTTTCTAGTGCAAACACAACAGCTAAGAACTCTTTTTCAGTTGTTGTGTAATTCAATTGGGCCTCATTTAAGGTTCGGCTAGCGTAATAAATTACATGCGGTATCTTATTTATGTGCTGTCTAAGAACAGCACCAATAGCGAAACCAGATGCATCGCACATAATTTCAAATGGATGCGTCCAGTCAGGAGATGAAAGAATGGGAGCGGAAATGAGTGAGTTTTTCAATGACTCGAACGCCTTCATACAGCTTGAGTCGAAATCAAAAGTGGTGTCCCTGGCCAACAAAAGAGTCAAGGGTCTAGCTATCTTACTAAAATCCTTGATGAACCGTCTATAGAAACCGGCATGGCCAAGAAAGGCTCGAATGTCTTTGACGCACTTGGGAGGAGGAAGATGGAAATGACTTCAATCTTAGCTTTCTCAAGCTCAATGCCATTTTGTGAGATGATATATCCTAAGACAATACCTTCTCGTACCATAAAGTGGCATTTCTCCCAATTTAAAGTGAGGTTCTTGTCCCTACACTGGGTAAGAACTGCATCTAAATATAGCAAACACTCATCAAAGGAGTCGCCGAAAATGGAGAAATCATCCATAAAAATCTCCAAGAATTTTTCCACCATGTCTGAAAAGATGCCCATCATACACCGCTGGAAAGTAGCGGGTGCATTGCATAACCCAAAGGGCATGCGACGGTAAGCAAACGTACCGAAAGGACAAGTAAATGTGGTCTTGTCTTGGTCCTTTTCGGCGATGGGAACTTGATTATAGCCGGAGTAGCTATCCAAAAAGCAGTAAAATTCATGCCCAGCCAATCGTTCTAGAATTTGGTCAATAAAAGGTAATGGAAAGTGGTCTTTCTGTGTCGCGGTGTTGAGTTTTCTATAATCGATGCAAACTCGCCACCCAGTTTGGGTGCGAGTAGGTATTAACTCATTCGCCTCCTTAGTTATGACCGTTATGCCCGATTTCTTTAGGACAATGTGAATGGGGCTAACCCACTGGCTATCAGAGATAGGGTAAATGATACCACTATCAAGATATTTTACAATCTCCTTTTTAACAGCCTCCTTCATGATAGGGTTGAGGCGTCTCTGTGGATCCCTTACTGGCTTGGCATCATCCATCATATGTATATGATATTCAACTATGAGGGGGCTAATCCCCTTGATGTCCGCCACAGTCCAGCCAAAAGCTTGCCGATTATTTTGTAAGACCATTAAAAGGGTTTTCTCTTGCTCGAGGGCTAGAGAGGCCGATATGATAACAGGAAGGGTCTCATTCTCACCTAAGTAAGCGTATTTAAGGTGAGACGGCAATATCTTGAGTTCGAGTTTTGGAGGTGAAACAATTGAAGGTAAAGTTGGTGAAACTGTTTCGAACTCAAAGGATTCCAACAATGGTTCGAAGCGAGTGTAAGCAACCGAGTCGGATGGTTCAGCTAACTGATCCGAAAATTCAAAGTGCTCAAACTCGGGTGGTGATTCTTCAAAATCGTTTGAAAAAGTGAAACACTCGTAATCGTTATCGGGTGTGAAAACTGTGTCCGATTCAAGGAGGAACGCACTAGTGGCGTCAAAACTGCTGTGATCGAACAGAAATTTTTTGAGCTCACAGTCTTCCTGAGTGATCTCTTGGATCGAGCAAACATCAAGTATATTAGCATTAGGCTCGGAGGGCTGATTCCCCAATTTAAAAATGTTGAGTTCAATTGTCATGTTTCTAAAAGATAGGTTCATCGAACCATTTCGACAATTGATCACCGCATTACAAGTCGCAAGGAATGGTCGACCAAGTATCACCGGAATTTGACTCTGGGGGTTAGCTACAGGCTGTGTATCCATAACAATGAAATCAACGGGGAAAATGAAGTCCCCTACTTTAATTAACACATCTTCTAAATCAACCCTAGGATGGGTGATGGATCGGTTGGCCATTTGGAGAGTACAATATGTGGGTTTCAGCTCTCCAACGCCTAATTGTTCATATACTGAATAGGGAAGCAAATTAACACCGGCACCAAGATCTAAAAGTACGCGATTGATGTTCTTATCCCCAATTGTTATTGAAATTGTAGGACAGCCAGGGTCCTTATGTTTTTGGGGTAAAAGTTGGGTAAGAGTATCACTTACTGCACTAGCCACCAAAAAATTTCTTAGGTACCTGCGATTTCCTCTTCTTGGTGCATAAGTCCTTTAAGATTTTAGCGTAAGAAGGGACTTGTTAGATTGCATCCAAGAGAGGTATGTTAATGCTAACCTGTTTGAATAACTCCACAATCTTCTCCATTTGTGGAGTAGGTTTATTGGATCTCAACCTGTTTGGAAATGGAATATTTTGAAAACTTGTTGAGTTCAATATTTGTGGAGTAGATTGCAGAGTTGGAACGGATCCCAGTGTTGGTGTTTTCGTGGAGTGAGATGTTGGTCTGTTCGAATTAAAAGAAGTAGAGCCTTGTGAAGAATGAAGAACAGGCTCTGAAGAAGACGAAGAAGATGAAGGAGAAGAAGAAGCGGCGGCCGGGGTGTCATCATTATTGCCAACGTTGTTGTGCAATACCTTTCCAGATCTCAATGTAGTCATGGCACTCACATTATGATTTTGTTGTTCATGAGCAACATATGTATTTTGTGTGTGACCGGGATTTGGCAGTGGTTGAGATGGAAGTTTCCCCTTCTCTCGCTCGCTTAACGCAACATTCAGTTGTGCAATTTAGGATTCAATTGTTTTGATGCTCTGATCATGTGAAGCACTGTGTTGCACCAAAGACTGAATGGACGATTAGATGCTGGCTGAGGATTACGTAGATTATTTTAAAAACGCATCCAGACTTCGTTCTAGCGAGGAAACCTTATCGTTATTCGGCTGAACAAAATTGTTTTGAGGATAAGAGTTGTTTGGTATAAAATTATTCATTTGGTTTTGGTAAGGTTGGGGTTGGAAAGGTTGCTGATATTGAGTTTGTTGAGGGGCTTGTTGTTGTGGAGGAGGCCTCTGAAAATTGTTATTGCCTTGGAATTGTTGTTGATTTTGATTCCAAACAAAATTTAGATGGTTCCTCCAACCAGGATTATAAGTTGAAGAGTATGGATCATTTCTTTGTCTTCGCTGAAAGGCAGCATTGACTTGATCTTGTCCTTGAACATGCAGGTTGTAAGGACACTCTTCGGTTAGATAGAACGGATCCGAACAACAAGCGCAAATAGTGCGTGGGGGTAAAGCTGGGGCAGGAGAAGGCGATGAGAATTTGCTCTCAATTGCTTCTAGTTTTTTCGTAAGTGCAGCCATTTCGGCCTTCATTGCAATTGACATATCAAGTTGATGTATGCCTTCCCTAGACTGACCTGATGAAGTAGATGAAGTGGTCTTAGTGCTTTCCCACTGAAGTGTTTGTTCGGCAAGATTGTCGAGAAATTGCCAAGCTTCCTCGCTTGATTTTGTAAGAAAGTGACCTTGACAAATGGTTTCCAATAACTGCTTAGTTGCTGGGTTCAGTCCTTCGTATAAAGCTTGGCAAAGTTGCCAATTCTCGATACCATGGTGAGGGCACTGAACAAGAAGGTCCTTAAATCTTTCTAAACACTTCAAAAAAGGTTCGGAAGGAAGCTGGGAATATTGAATAATTTCATTGCGAATTCTCGCGGTCTTGTGGTGTGGGTAAAACTTTTTTAGAAAAGCCTTAACAAACTCTTCCCAATTTTTTATGGAGTGTGATGCTGTGCTATATAACCATTTTTCAGCTAGGTCACATAAAGTGAATGGAATGACACGTAGCCTTATAGCATCATTAGAAAGTTGAGTGGTCTTCATCATTGCGCAAACATTCTGGAATTTGTTAATGAAGATGTAGGCATTTTCGGATTCCAGCCCGTGAAATTCGGGCAACATATTGATGAAGTGGGGTTTAATTTCGAAGTTATCCCCATTAGCCGGTGGAAGTGAAAGACAAGTGGGAAGTGCGGTGCGGATGGGATAGAAAAGATCCTGGAGCGCGATTCATTGGGGCGCTTCGACAGGAGGGTGTGGTGGATTATTCGCACCCAGTTGAGGTGGAATCAGTCCCGTAGGTAAGGTGTTGTTAGGATTGAATCCCGACATCTCCTTAGAAGATGATGAATTTGAAGATGAAGGTAAAGAAGTGGAGGGAATTTCGACTTCGGAGTCGAACGCGTCGTCAGTAGGCACTAACGAGACACGGACTAAATGGGCACTAGTGTCCCTAATCCAACTGGACATACACTAACGAGGTGTAGTGTAGTCAAAAAGGTAAAAATAGAAGGTGGTGGTAAGAAAACGTCAATGAGAGAAAGTGGGTGCAAGTGGGGTGCAATGGATTTCTAGTGATAAAATGGCAAGTTTTTGTTTTGTGGTTTTTTTTATAAGGAGTTTTGCAAAAGATTTTTTATAAGGAATTAGACACACTTTCAAGCAATCACAATATGCACAATCAAGCCTAGAGTTAGGGTCTCCTAAGTCAACTAGATTGCTCCTAACTGTTCCAAATGGCAAGTTGTGAGATTCTTGAATCGCCTCTTCATCGCCAATTGTGGTCAGGTAAGCACAAGTAAAGAAAGGAGGGATCCGCTCACGAATCACTGTGAGACGGGCCTTTTAAAATTACCTTTCCCGCTTGTCTAGCCTAGGCACCACAAACTCAGGTTTAGATAAACGACCGATACCTACAACCTTTCCTTTGTACTAATGAGCATGACAGTTCTTATTGGCCAAGTCTAATATTTTTTAATTAACTCGAGGGTTGATGCAAATGCTTTTTATGATTTTTGGGGTCCTAGGAAGGGTAATGAAATCCCCACCCAATCTGGATTGGTGTTATAGCCCCTTAAAAGTCCGTTTTAAAAATGCAAAGCAGTAAACACACAAAAATCCAATACACTTGCCAAATTTTTTTTCTTTTATTTGCGGCGCAAAGAATCCTGCACAAGATTGATTTATTGGAAAGGGGGAAGACGTTTTGCGCAAAGAACCCTACAGGAAAATTTTTCAGAGGAGATCAGGGGGCAGAAGAGAGGAAAAGAAATACTCATAGAGGGATTCAGAGGGCTGACGTCACCATCTTGTGGCGGTTCCGCGGTCAGATGTAAGGAACTGCGGCGGTTTCGCGGTGCTTTAGGTGTTTCAAGCCTCCGAGATTTTTCTATTTGCTGTTAATGTTTTCCTCTGCCTGTTCAGATCTTCTGTTTCTGGATTTGTTCACTGGATTTTTCCAGATCTGAATCTGTTCGTCTTTTTGTTCCTGCACAATTCGCACGAAAACCCGTCAAAAAATAACAAGATGATAATTTTTTTTTGTTTTTTTATTTTTCAGTTTTTATGATTTTTTAATTTTTAATTAACCCTAAATTACAAAAAGAAAATAACTACCGTTATCCCCGGCAACGGCACCATTTGATTGAGAGAATTTTTGCGCGTATGCGTTTTAAAATCAAAGAATTGACCGCAATAAAGACGGTGTCGCTTAGTAGCTAGCCGGTTGAGTACGGGTCGGTCCACAAGGAAAACGTGTCTTTTCTTATTGTTCTAACGAGTCAATTCTTATTTGTGGTAGGTTTTGATTTTCTATAAAAACTGAAGTTGAAATTGATTTGGATTAAAACCCTGCTAGGGTTAGGATTAGGTTAGTTCGGAAAGTTAATTCTACTCACCGCTTTCTTTGCCCTAATTAAGAACTTAGGTGTTAAGGTAATAATTAACAAAGGGGATTAGCGCGATCAGGAAGAAACTTTGTTTCTTCCTTTTGGCCCTTATCCGTCCTTTCTTAATTCTTAGCCCTAACCTCTATCTAAATTAACCACGACCGGTCTAACTAGGGAATCACTGCTATCTCGTAGGATAGAGTGCCGTAGTGAGCGGTGGGTGGTTGTTTTACATAGAGCCCTAATTTATAAAGTTAAACGGGCAAGAAAGGAGTGAGAGATTTCCATCTCTCAAACCTTCCTAATCCTAACCCTAACAAGTGAGGAACTACTCACTCATCAGGGAATTAACAATGGAATTCATTTTTTTTATTTTTCTTTTTATTAACCTAATTAACGTGCATATAAATAAAGACAGATATGAAAAATTGCAGAGAAATAAAATTGCAGATAAGAAAGATTCAAAATAAAAACTTAATTTTTATTGATGCACTCTTGAACAATTGCAAGGGAATTGAAATTTTAAATCTAGAAATTAAAAGAGATATGCCCCAAAAACAGCTGTAGGCTTCCTATTTATAGATAGGAGAAATCCTAGGGTTTACATCTGATTCACATCTAAAATTACAAAACTACCCTAAAAAAACCGGGTCAATGCACCGACTCCCACCAACATGCACCGACATGTGTTCTATATGGCCGCGAAACCGCGGCCATAAGCCTTGTTTGGCCGTGGTTCTGCGGCCGTCTTGAAGGTTCTCTGGCTCTTTTTCTATGGGTTTTTCATGTTGCTGTTTTCTTCTGTTTTCTTTACTTGGTTTCTCAGAATATCTTCTATTTTCTTCTAGATTTCCACAGTGCAGAATGTTGTGGACTTTTACCGTTTACTTCGTGTTGAAGTCTTGAATCTTGTGCTGCCTTTGTACTTTGTGCAATCGAACTGTTTGCTGATCTTCGTTTGTCCCTCAAACTGGTAGGCAGTATCTTGCAAATTCATCTATTTGTTGGTCGTAGTCTCATATTTGTAGCATCTTTTCACCATTTTCACTGTATTGTTCCGAGAACCTGTAAGCTGCAACTATTTAGCAGATATGGATCAAAAGCACTTATTTATTTGCAATATGATTAAGAATGGGGAATATAATAATGCAAAAATCTGATATGAACACTTCCTTTCTCGGTCAATCCCTGGCGGGCATATTCCTACCTGTTTATCGCCGAAAACAGAGATGAAACCGGGATGGATCGTCTAGCCTGAATTTGGGGGCATATACTATTTAGGTTTATCCGTCCACCTCTCTGAAGATACCAAGTTAATTTATGGCACCGTGTACCGGGGGTTTGGACGGATGCGACCGTTGTAGCAGGCTTTGTCAGATTCCCCCTCGTTTGCAAGGGGTTTTTAATTGTGGGGATGCTCTTCCCTGCTGGCGCAAGCCCCTGCAGTTAATTACGTTACCGCATCGCGATAACTACTTTCTCCTGCTCCAGAAGTTTACTTCGTGTCGTGTGTGTTTGTTTTATTTTTGGTTGCCCGTGGATTGTATACGGAGACTAATTTATGTTGTCACCCGTAGGGTGTGGATTAGTCCAAATCCGTATATCTTAGATTTGGGTTTGGGTTGATTTAAGGATTATTAATCTCATTTGAGATTAGAATCAACTTAAACTTTTTGTAACAACCTAGTTCATTTATACCAATTCCAGTTTCCGTATTTACTTATCTGTAGTATTTTCTTGATTTAACGGGTTTTGGGTGCGAATGGTATTTTTATATTTTACATTGCATTCGACCCGACCCGCTTGCTTGAACCTGTTTGATTCATATTTTTGAATTACCCTGACTTGTTACATAGACACATGCATCTCATGTATACTGCATACTGGCATTTTATCTGGCATTGCATCTTTTATCATATAATATTTTAAATCATGTAAAATAATTTAAAATTGCATTTCATAGCTTGCATGATACCCCTAACCCCGTGGTAGCATCCGCGCATCTTGTTCTCGTCCCATTCAGTGAAACGGACGTGTTTGGATGGCTACGCACACGTACGTACATCCGTTCTTGGGGGCATGCTTTTTCGTTACCTGAGCATTCGTTTTGAATTTTGAAAGTCGCATATATTTTTGTATTTTAAATCTGAATTTTTAGACCCGACCCGGGCGTGTTTTGGAATACTTTTGTATACCGCCAAAATTCTAATTATTTAAAATTTTTAAAGTTCTTTTAAAATTTATTTTAACAGTTCATAAGTTTCTTTTAACAAACTAAAATCTTTTTAAATTTTTTAAAAATCTTTCCCAGCTCAATCCCAGCTCTTTCTCTAATCCCGGCCCCACTCTTCCTCTCTCTTTCCTTTCTCTTTCTCTCTTCCTCTCTTTCTTTCTCTCTTTCTCTCTCCCCACATACTTCCAATTTCATATCTCATCACTATTCACTCCCCCCTCTCTCTCCTCTCGATCTCGCCTTCTCTCTATCTCTCTCCTCTCGCATTCTCTCTCTCTCACTTTCTCTCTCTGCCTCCCTATCTCTCTCTCTCTTGCTCTCTCAGTCTCTCTCTCCCCTCTAATTTTATAAATTCCTTTCAATATTAATCACGTACAATCTCTCCTCTCTCTTCTTCTTCTTCTTCTCCTTCTTTATTTTTTCTTTTCCTCCGAGCCTCGCGTCCCTGCCCTCGCCGCGCGCCGCCTCTACCCTCGTCGCTCACCTCTCTCGTCTCCCTCTCTGCTTCACCCTACCTTCTCCCCTGCTCCAACTACCACCTCCGTTCACCGTCACAACGATGAGAACCCACGTCTCACCCATTCCCGTCACCGACCCCGTCTCCACCGCCGCCCATCTCCTCGACCTCGCCTCACCGTCGTCTTCTTCTTCTCCTCGTCCTCCTCGCCTTTCCCAACGAGACTACCGAGGAATCCGCTACAACCCAACAACCTAACCCATGACCCTGCCTCCACCTCGTCACCGGCGACAACCTCGTCTGCCTCACCTCACCTTCGTCACCATCCTCTTTCTCCTCTCTCTCCATCCTCCTTCAACCCTTACCTGCACACCCCGACACCATGAAACTGCACCCCTGCAACCCACGACCTTAACCCAGGAACCCATCGCTACCCTTGTCGGTGCCGTCCCAGCCTCGCCGTTGCCACCACCCTCATCCTCGTGACCACTTTCTCATTCCTCTCCCCGACCTCCTGACCACATCGCCTCCTCAAAACCGAGCCTTCCCTGCACTTGCAACCTTTGCCGGCACTCTCGCATCGCCGGAAGCTCCGACCCCGTCGTCACCATCCCCGTCACCACGACCTCCCTCTCTCTTCCCTTAAACCCCTGACCAGCCTCTTCTTCTTCTTCTTCTTCTTCTTCCTCTACTTCTTCTTCTCTTTCTTCTCTTTCTTTTGTTTTTGGTTTTCCGACCATCGCCGGAAAAACCACGGCTCATCGTCGTTTCTCCCTATCCTCTGTTCCAGTTACCCCGATCCAACTCCAGTACCCTTCAACCACCACAGCCCTATTTTCTTCTTCCTTTTCTTTTCTCTTTGCTTTCTCTTTTCTTGATCTTGTTCTTTTCCGGTGATCACCGCCGGAGCCGTGCCGCTGCCGACAATCCGAGCAACCCTGTGGACGTTCCTAACCAGCATGGTCACTCTCTTACATTGCCTGGTCCTGTTCTGTACACGCGAGCGTGCATAGCGACTTTTACCGACGTCCGACGTGCTGTACGCTTTCCGTTCTGTGATCCGTTCAGGCAAGTTAATCTTGCTACATGCTATTTAAATCATCATATACCTTTTAAAATATATATCATACCTGTAGTGTAAACCTAGTACCACATGTTCTATTTTATCACGTTTCGATGTTCCATTTACATTCGCTTATATCATTTTAGATCTAGATCATGAAAATAAGCCTGTTACATAGTAGATTACATTACAATGCATCCATACTAATATTTATATCACATACTGCTTAGTTGTATATCCCACATTACCATTTGATAGTTTTTATAATGTTTCGGATACCCATTGCACCCATCTCATTTAGAATATAGATAATTGCATCCATAGATCATATTAAGACATAATAATGTGATTTTAAGATTCCATGTTTGATAAAGTGTATCCTAATTAGTATTGGAACTATAACTTTAACCTTAATCGATGACTGTGCATCCATATGTTTGAATCTATACCTATTTGCATACTACATCACATTATTCCATTTTATTGTTATATTGGTACCCCATACTTGTTTTGTGTACCCATGCTTATTATAGTTTGATTATGAGTACCCACGTGATACTTGTGCACCCCCTGACATGACTTGATACACTACTACTTGGCGCGACTTGATACCTGTGCACTTCTTGACATGATTGATACTTGTTCATTACCTGACATGACCTGATGTACCATAGCTTGACCCGTTACCTGATCTTGTTACTAATGCCAACAATCTTGACCTGTTGTCCCTACGGACATTTCCTGTTGTCTATTCAGACAAACTGTACTTGCTTGACCCTGTGTTGGCATTAACTCCAGATCTATCAATACCTGACTTGAACACATAACTTGGGGGTATCGGGAAATCAATGATGAAACCTGACTTGTAACTCGACAGTTCGATGCCTTTACTGATCAGTTTTACGGGCTAGGCCAGCCCCGGGATGATGCTGCTGACATCATTCGTCGTTACATACTACCTTTTACTGCCTTGCGGCACGTCTCGGATTCAGCCCGAGAGTCTTAGACCGTGGTCCCGGGCACGCACGGGATACTATTGAGTTACATCGATGATTCATCAAATTGATTTCAAAGACTTGAGAGTAGTTAACCCAGTAGACCAATTTAGATTACTCACTGCACATCACCTGTGCCTTACCCTTCACTGTCCTTATTTATGTTACTGTTATACCTTTATTACTGTTCATACTCATGCCTGCATGTCTTGCTACCCCCTGATTATATTATTGCTTGTTGTTATGACGCACTGACGTCTGGGTTTTGCATGGCCCAGATCCTCTACCTTTGTCGCAGGCTGATCAGGAGTACTTCCGCTGTTAGGCCGAGCAGTGAGGATCCAGTTAGTATCTAGTTTTACCTTCCAGGTGTTTTATCATATTGGATCTTATGCTTCCGCATTATTTTATTCTTGACTCGTTATTTTAGCTCATGGACATGTATTAGATAGTTGTTTATTATTTTGATGTTCTTGATATCTCTACAGCCGTAATGTGACTGTGGAGGGATTTTTCCTATCCACAGGTAGCATGGTTGGTTCTGTCACGTGCCTATATTAGCGCACTTTGGGAAGTGGGGTGTGACAGGGTTTGTTTGGTATTAGAGTCATAGGATCTAAGTTAATCGGGTTGATTCTTTTTGTAGTTGGGTAATAGACCCAATACATGAATCGGAATACTCGAGATTAGGAACATGTCCTGCCACTTTGCCGTCTTGCCATTCTTGAATCTTAACTCCCTCCTGATCCTTACCTTGACGATATGCAAGCTTCTTTGCATCTCGACTTGAAACCTTTTTGGTTTCCTATTGTTTCTCCCTGTTCCTTGATTCTGATACTAGGATTTGGGTGATTTGAGTGGAGTTATGTGATTGTAACTATGAACTGCAGCATGGTTACAATGCCGTACTCTATTTAAGTAACTTGGAGTCCTGGTCTTGTTTCATTTCCTTGTTTCATGGTCGTGCTATTACCTTGGTTCTCTCCGTTTCATTACTTACCAGTTTATGTTTTGCAGATTTCTTGGTGACCGATACCGGCAGTTATGAAGTTGTCTTGGAAATTGATAGTCTTACTTTCCACGCTCACATTGATTGTAGGGCAAAGAAAGTGATTTTCTAGATTCCCGGGCATCTGGAGTTTGTTTTGCTGGAGGTAGCAGTTCTGTCGGGCTAGTCGAGTTTAGGGCTAGGCCGACAAACAATATTTTTTCGTCAATGGAAGTTGATAAGGAGGAAGCACCAGCTGTGGTTTGAGATTTCATGGACGTGTTCGAGGACATCTCGGGTTTACCGCCAAAACGAGATGTGGAGTTTGTGATTGATCTTGTTCCTGGTGCAGCGCTAATCTTAAAGGCGTACTATCCAATGGCACCAGTGGAATTGGAAGAAGTAAAGAAGCAGGTTACCGAATTGCTTGATAAGGGTTGGATTCGTCGCAGCAATTCACCTTGGGGAGATCCAGTTCTTCTAGTCAAGAAGAAAGATGGCACAAGGAGGATGTGCATTGACTATCGAGAATTAAACCGGATGACTATTAAGAGCAAGTACCCGATCCCTCGCATTAGAGAATTATTGAGCAGCTTAGTGGCGCGAGGGTATTCTCGAAGCTGGATTTGCGGTCCGGATATCATCAGGTCCGAGTTAAATCAGAAGATATTTGCAAGACTACGTTCCGAACTCGGTATGGACATTACAAGTATTTAGTGATGCCATTCGGAGTCACGAATGCACCAGCTATATTTATGGACTTGATGAACCGAATCTTTTCACCGTTCTTGGACCATTTTATAGTGGTATTCATTGATAATATTCTGGTTTATTCGAGGAGTATAGAAGAGCATGCGGAACACTTGAAGATCGCACTGCAGACATTGAGGCAAGAAAGATTGTATGCGAAGATGAGCAAGTGCGAGTTTTGGCTTGAAGAAGTGAAGTTTTTGGGGCATGTTGTGTTCGGCGATGGAATCGCCGTTGATCCCGAAAAGATTACAGCAGTTCAATATAGGCCGATTCCGAAGAACGTTGCAGAGATCAGAAGCTTTCTTGGACTTGCCGGGTATTACAGAAGGTTCGTGGAGAATTTTGCTCGTTTGGCTGAGCCTTTGACCAAGCTTACGCGCAAGGAAGTACCATTTGTGTGCATGGATAAGTGTGCATCAGGTTTTGAGGCGTTGAAGCAGAGATTGATAACCGCTCTTATTTTGACCGTACCGGACAGTTCTGGAGGATTGGTGATTCACAGCGACGCATCTGGGAAAGGTTTGGGATGTGTTTTGATGCAACATGGGAAAGTTATAGCTTACGCATCGAGGTAGTTGAAGACCCATGAGAAGAATTATCCAACTCATGACTTGGAGCTTGTAGCAGTGATTTTCGCTTTGAAAATTTGGAGACACTACTTACTGGGCGAATGGGTTGAAGTATTCACGGATCACAAAAGCCTAAAGTATGCGTTCACACAGAAAGAGCTTAACATGAGGTAGCGTAGATGGTTGGAGCTGATGGCCGACTATGATCTTGATCTCAAGTACCATCCGGGGAAAGTTAATGTAGTGCCTGATGCGCTTAGTCGGTTGCCAGCAATTCGGATGTTGACTGCACAGAAGGAGCTTATGGAAGACTTTCGGAGATTCGAATTGGAGATCGTGCTACCGCATTCTTCAGGACAGTTGATGCAGCTGCAAGTACAGTCGTCATTGGTCGAGAGTATTAAAGCAACGCAGTCGAAGGACTCAAGATTGCAAAGGTTTCAAGAATAGGTTGAAGCTGGACTTCGAACGGACTTGTTAATTCATGAAGATGGTTCGTTGCGATATGGTAGCCGTTTGTGTGTGCCAAAAGGAGATATTCACGAAGAAGTTATGAAAGAGGCACACAGTTCCGCGTATTCCGTACATCTAGGAGGCACGAAGATGTACCGTGATCTATGACAGCATTTCTGGTTGGAAGGCATGAAACGGAAGATTGCCCGTTTTGTAGCGAAGTGCTTAGTGTGTTAGCAAGTTAAGGCTGAACATCAAAGGGTTGCTGGTTTATTGCAACCACTTCCGATTCCTCAATGGAAGTGGGAACATATAACCATGGATTTCGTGACGGCTTTACCGCGGAGTCCAAAGGGCAACAATGCAGTTTGGATGATTGTCGATCGATTGACCAAGGCAGCTCATTTCATACCTTTTCGAGTAGGTCAATCAACAGAAGCTTTGGAAGAACGGTACATGCAGGAGATTGTAAGATTGCATGGAGTACCGGTGAGCATCGTGTCCGACCGTGACACTCGTTTCTTATCACACTTTTGGAAGAGCTTACAGGAAAGTTTGGGGACTCGATTGAAGTTTAGCACAGCTTATCATCCCCAGACAGATGGCCAGTCGGAGAGAACGATCCAAACTCTTGAAGTCATGTTGAGAGCTTGCATGGTAGACTTCAAGAGTCATGGGAGGATCATCTACACTTGGTGGAGTTTTCTTACAATAACAGTTTCTGGGTGACTATTCAGATGGCTCCATTCGAAGCTTTATATGGTCGCAAGTGCCGTTCACCTGTTTGTTGGGACGATATTGGAGAACGAAGATTGTTGGGACCGGATTTGATCGTGCAAACCATGGAGAAAGTTAATACTATCCGGAATCATATGAAGGCAGCATAAGACCGACAAAAGAGTTAGGCGGATACATCGAGAAGACCTCTAGAGTTCGCTGTTGGTGATTTGGTATTCTTGAAGATATCACCGACTAGAGGGGTGATTCGTTTCGGAAGTTGAGGAAAGCTTAGTCCTCGATTCGTTGGACCTTTTGAGATTTTGGAGCATGTTGGAGAAGTAGCGTATCGTTTGGCATTACCGCAATCTTTGGTGAATGTTCATGATGTGTTTCATGTATCTCAACTCTGTAAGTATGTTCGAGATGAAACACACGTGCTGGATCATTCGGAGCTGACTGTACGAGAAGATTTGACCTTTGAGGAGCGACCAATATCGATTGTGGATCGAAGCGAAAAGGTTTTTAAGAACAAGGTTATCCCTCTCGTACTTGTTTCTTAGGGAAATCGCTCGCATGAAGAATCAACTTGGGAACGAGAAGATGAAATCCGGCAGAAGTTTCCACATCTATTCTTTTAGTCTCTTGATTGTTTATCCTTTCTTGTTCTTGGAATTTCGAGGACGAAATTCTTTTTGTAGTTGGGTATAATGTAACAACCTAGTTCATTTATACCAATTCCAGTTTCCGTATTTACTTATCTATAGTATTTTCTTGATTTAACGAGTTTTGGGTGCGAATGGTATTTTTACATTTTACATTGCATTCGACCCGACCCGCTTGCTTGAACCTGTTTGATTCATATTTATGAATTACCCTGACTTGTTACATAGACACGTGCATCTCATGTATACTGCATATTGACATTTTATCTGGCATTGCATCTTTTATCATATAACATTTTAAGTCATGTAAAATAATTTAAAATTGCATTTCATAGCCTGCATGATACCCCTAACCCCGTGGTAGCGTCCGCGCATCTTGTTCTCGTCCCGTTTAGTGAAACGGACGTGTTTGGATGGCTACGCACACGTACGTACATCCGTTCTTGGGGGTATGCTTTTTCGTTACTTGAGCATTCGTTTTGAATTTTGAAAGTCGCATATATTTTTGTATTTTAAATCTGAATTTTTAGACCCGACCCGGGCGCGTTTTGGAATACTTTTGTATCCCGCCAAAATTCTAATTATTTAAAATTTTTAAAGTTCTTTTAAAATTTATTTTAACAGTTCGTAAGTTTCTTTCAACAAACTAAAATCTTTTTAATTTTTTTTAAATCTTTCCTAGCTCAATCCCAGCTCTTTCTCTAATCCCGGCCCCACTCTTCCTCTCTCTTTCCTTTCTCTTCCTCTCTTTCTTTCTCTCTTTCTCTCTTCCCAAATACTTCCAATTTTATATCTCCTCACTATTCACTCTCCTCTCTCTCTTCTCTCGATCTCTCCTTCTCTCTATCTCTCTCCTCTCGTATTCTCTCTCTCTCCCTTTCTCTCTCTGCCTCCCTATCTCTCTCTCTCTCTCTCTCTTGCTCTCTCAGTCTCTCTCTCTCTTCCCTCTAATTTTATAAATTCCTTTCAATATTAATCACGTACACTCTCTCCTCTCTCTTCTTCTTCTCCTTCTTTATTTTTTCTTTTCCTCCGAGCCTCGCGTCCCTGCCCTCGCCGCGCGCCGCCTCTACCCTCGTCGCTCACCTCTCTCGTCTCCTTCTCCGCTTCACCCTACCTTCTCCCCTGCTCCAACTACCACCTCTGTTCACCGTCACGACGACGAGAGCCCATATCTCACCCATTCTCGTCGCCGACCCCATCTCCACCACCGCCCAACTCCTCGACCTTGCCTCACCGTCGTCTTCTTCTTCTCCTCGTCCTCCTCGCCCGCTCTCGCCTTTCCCAATGAGACTACCGAGGAATCCGCTGCAACCCAACAACCTAATCCATGACCCTGCCCCCACCTCGTCGCCGGCGACAACCTCGTCGGCCTCACCTCGCCTTCGTCACCATCCCCTTTCTCCTCTCTCTCCTTCCTCCTTCAACCCTTACCTGCACACCCCGACACCATGAAACTGCACCCCTACAACCCACGACCTCAACCCAGGAACCCATCGCTACCCTCGTCGGCACCTTCCCAGCCTCACAGTCGCCACCACCCTCATCCTTGTGACCACTTTCTCATTCCTCTCCCCGATCTCCTGACCACATCTCCTCCTCAAAACCGAGCCTTCCCTGCACTTGCAACCTTTGCCGGCACACTCGCATCGCCGGAAGCTCCGACCCCGTCGTCACCATCCCCGTCACCACGACCTCCCTCTCTCTTCCCTTAAACCCCTGACCAGCCTCTTCTTCTTCTTCTTCCTCTACTTCTTCTTCTCTTTCTTCTCTTTCTTTTGTTTTTGGTTTTCCGACCATCGCCGGAAAAACCACGGCTCATCGTTGTTTCTCCCCATCCTCTGTTCCAGTTACCCCGATCCAACTCCAGTACCCTTCAACCACCACAGCCCTCTTTTCTTCTTCCTTTTCTTTTCTCTTTGCTTTCTCTTTTCTTGATCTTGTTCTTTTCCGGTGATCACCGCCGGAGCCATGCCGCTGCCGACGATCCGAGCAACCCTGTGGACGTTCCTAACCAGCATGGTCACTCTCTTACATTGCCTGGTCCTGTTCCGTACACGCGAGTGTGCATAGCGACTTTTACCGACGTCCGACGTGCTGCACACTTTCCGTTCTGTGATCCGTCCAGGCAAGTTAATCTTACTACATGCTATTTAAATCATTATATACCTTTTAAAATATATATCATACCTGTAGTGTAAACCTAGTACCACATGTTCTATTTTATCACGTTTCGATGTTCTATTTACATTCGCTTATATCATTTTAGATCTAGATCATGAAAATAAGCATGTTACATAGTAGATTACATTACAATGCATCCATACTAATATTTATATCACATACTGCTTAGTTGTATATCCCACATTACCATTTGATAGTTTTTATAATATTTCGGATACCCATTACACCCATCTCATTTAGAATATAGATAATTGCATCCATAGATCATATTAAGACATAATAATGTGATTTTAAGATTCCATGTTTGATAAAGTGTATCCTAATTAGTGTTGGAACTATAACTTTAACCCTAATCGATGACTGTGCATTCATATGTTTGAATCTATACCTATTTGCATACCACATCACATTATTCCATTTTATTGTTATATTGGTACCCCATACTTGTTTTGTGTACCCATGCTTATTATAGTTTGATTATGAGTACCCACGTGATAGTTGTGCACCCCTCTGACATGACTTGATACACTACTACTTGGCGCGACTTGATACCTGTGCACTTCTTACATGATTGATACTTGTTCATTACCTGACATGACCTAATGTACCATAGCTTGACCTGTTACCTGATCTTGTTACTAATGCCAACAATCTTGACCTGTTGTCCCTACGGACATTTCCTGTTGTCTATTCAGACAAACCTGTACTTGCTTGACCCTGTGTTGGCATTAACTCCAGATCTATCAATACCTGACTTGAACACATAACTTGGGGGTATCGGGAAATCAATGATGAAACCTGACTTGTAACTCGACATTTCGATGCCTTTACTGATCAGTTTTACGGGCTAGGCCAGCCCCGGGATGATGCTGCTGACATCATTCGTCGTTATATACTACCTTTTACTGCCTTGCGGCACGTCTCGGATTCAGCCCGAGAGTCTTAGACCGTGGTCCCGGGCACGCACGGGATACTATTGAGTTACATCGATGATTCATCAAATTGATTTCAAAGACTTGAGAGTAGTTAACCCAGTAGACCAGTTTAGATTACTCACTGCACATTACCTGTGCCTTACCCTTCACTGTCCTTATTTATGTTACTGTTATACCTTTATTACCGTTCATACTCGTGCCTGCATGTCTTGCTACCCCCTGATTATATTATTGCTTGTTGTTATGATGCACTGACGTCTGGGTTTTGCATGGCCCAGATCCTCTACCTTTGTCGCAGGCTGATTAGGAGTACTTCCGCTGTTAGGCCGAGCAGTGAGGATTCAGTTAGTATCTAGTTTTACCTTCCAGGTGTTTTATTATATTGGATCTTTTGCTTCCGCATTATTTTATTCTTGACTCGTTATTCTGGCTCATGGACATGTATTAGATAGTTGTTTATTATTTTGATGTTCTTGATATCTCTACAGCCGTAATGTGACTGTGGAGGGATTTTTCCTATCCACAGGTAGTATTGTTGGCTCTGTCACGTGCCTATATTAGCGCACTTTGGGAAGCGGGGTGTGACACTTTTGTTAAGGACACGTTAGTCCAATTTGAGACTAAGATCTACTTAACAGGGTTTTAGGATCATTCAGATCTAATCAAAAGAGCATTTGGGCTCTATTGTTTTAGTTTAAGAACGTTGCGGTCCGTTGTTAGCTTAAGGACGTTACGGCCCGTTGTTAGTTTAAGGACGTTACAGTTCGTAGATCGCCATTTTTGAGGTGAGGGTTCAGTTTGAGGATGCTACTGTCCGTAGTAGTTTGAGGACGTTACGGTCCATAGATTGCCATTTTTATGGTGGGGTTTTAGTTTAAGGACGTTTCGGTCCGTAGTAGTTTGAGGATGTTATGGTCCGTAGTAGTTTTAGGACGTTACGGTTCGTAGATCACCTTTTTATGCCCATGTATTTGTTACGCGACAGGATGTATAGCGATGATGTGGGATACACCCCATTTGGGGTGTGGTTTGGTTTAAGGTGCGCACGTCAGCTTGGGAAGTGCACCCAAAAGCAGTTAGTTGTCGGGAGCCGCCATCTCTCTGAGGACGTTAAGAATTATAACGACATGCATCAAAAGTATGGAGAGATGTACCCTCGAACTGATTCCCATGTCTGAGGGAATAGATCATGGTGGACCATCTAAGAATCATTAGCCATTTTTGGGGGACTAAGATTAACTTAGGAAATGTGGGATGAACATCATTTTGGATGTCATGCGTCATGCTTGGGAAGTAATAAACCCATGGGTTTAGATGATCTGAATTGGGGACCTAGCCAACTTAGGCTTGACCCACTCAGTTTTCTTTTATTTGAAAGAAGTGCTAAGAACTGATTTGGGCTCAGTCCCTTGTTCTTGCAAAATGTGCTGAGCACTTATGTGAGTTCCGACACTCACACCTTAATCTCTTTTTTCTTTTGTCTCTATATGGAGTGCTGAGTACTCTTTATGGTGTCCATGTGCGAAGCACGTGAGGCGCTGGGCGCTAGGTGATGAGTGATGAGTGTCAAGCACTTTTATGTTCTGTGGCGCCCACGTGAGGGTCACGTAAGGCGCTGGATGCTGGGTGCCAGCCACTAAGTGCTAAGCACTCCTTATTTTGTAGTGCCCACGTGAAGGGAACGTGAGGCGTTGGGCGCTGAACACCAGCCATTAAGTGCTAAGCACTCCTCATTTTGTAGCGCCCACGTGAGGCGCTGGACGCTGAGTTCTTTTCCTTGTATATTTTGTTTTGTGGAGTTCAATCTCCTTGTTCTTTTCTGAATCTTTGATCTCCAAGAATAAGTTCGTCCCGATGAGAATTAAATTCTCAACTGATGGGAGACTTGTCTTGTGGATCTTAGATCCAGAGAAAGAACTATGTTCTTCTTTTTAAAAGGGTTAAACCCTTCAATAGGTAAACGAGATACTTTAATCTCTTTTCTTTTTTATTTACCTATAGTTTTTTCTCTGAGAAGGGAGATCTTCTTCGTTCTTCCTTTATGAAGCTTTCTGTTTTTTCCCCTCAAAGCTTATGGGGGGTTTCCTCTATGTTAGACTTGAAGTCTTGGGTCCTTTATATAGTAGAGGCAAGTCTGTTGATTAGTTGAAAAAATCTCTTATTGAGAGATCTTAATTGATTTGGGCATTTTACCCACTGTTGGATTTTTGATCCAAGGACTTCTGTTTTACAGAAGATATTTTTCTTGTTTTTAAGAAGATTAGGGAAATATTTTCCCACACATAATTTATTCTGTAGATCGGTGATTTTTTAATCACCATTGGATTTTTAATCCATCGGTACTTTGTTTTACAGAGAGAAATCTTTCTTGTTTAGAAAGATTTGATAAATATTTCCTCAACAGAATTTAATTCTGCATCCTGATGATTTATCATCTCCGTTGGATTTTTGATCCGACGGCTCTATTTAACAGAGAGTAGAATTTAATTTTACAAGGCGCCAGCGCTCACGTGTTGTGCATGTGCGGCGCCAATAAGAGTTTTTAACTCTGGCGCTAGCGCCCTCATGGCAGACACGTGAGGCGCTGCCTCTTGAGTTTTGAATAGAGCTTTGCTCTTTTAAGAGTTTTTAACTCTGGCGCTGGTGCCCTCGTGGCAAACACATGAGGCGCTGCCTCTTGAGTTTTGAACAGAGGTTTGCTCTTTTAAGATTTTTTTAACTCTTGTGCTGGCGCCCTCATGGCAGACACGTGAGGCTCTGCCTCTTGAGTTTTGAACAGAGCTTTGCTCTTTTAATAGTTTTTAACTCTGGCACTTGCGCCCTCGTGGTAGACACATGAGGCGCTGCCTCTTGAGTTTTGAATAGAGCTTTGCTTTTTTTATTGGGGAAACAAAAGCCCCCACTGCTGTGCTCACGTGGTTCACACGTGAGTACAGCGGTGGCATTTTTTCCACCATTGAATCTTCTCGGAAGTGGAACCGTCTCCCTGTGCCTATAAGTAGGGCCTTTGGCCCTTGAGATGACCGATGTTCATCTTCCCTAAACTTTTCCTTTTTGAGAATTTAATTCTCTTTCTGGAGTTTAGATCTCTGCCCAAGGAAACTCTTTTAGAGTTAGAACTTTGCCAAAAATTTGGTAAGGATTATGATCGAACCCATTAACAGAGCTTTGCTCTTCTTAGATCATAGATCTTAAAAACATGTTTTAGGGTTTCTTAACCCGTTAATCAGAGCTTTGCTCATCTTTCATAAATAGCTCTTAGATTTTTTAGGATTCATTTTGCAGATCTTAAAGATCTTGGGGTTTTACCCTGTCAAAAGCTTTGCTTTTGAGGGTTCTGGTATATTACCCCATTGTTTTACAGAGCATGGCTCTAAGAAATTTTGGGGAATTTTATTCCCCTCTTAATTTTCCTGACAGATGTGAAATCTGTTAGCAGAGCACAGCTCTCGAGGGAGTTTAACTCCTTAGTCCAATGATATTTCTCATTAAATGAGAATCATTTTAGGATTCTATTGTTAATGAGTGACTGCCTCATCAATGATGGGGCGTCACCTTAATTTTGTGGGCCCTCTTGTCCCTTTCTTTTGCACTGCAGTGCAGCACACAATTTTTTAAGTATCAAAGAACGTTAAAGTTCTGAACATAATGTCAATAGCTGAACATTCTCCTTTTGTGCAGGTGCTATGGCATTCGACTCTTCCTTCCCTTTCGTACGTTCAGAGAGCGCCTTTGTCGACGCGGCCGTGGATTGAGAAGTCTTTGCGCTTATTAAAGATTATGACCCGGAGCAGAAATCTCTTCGCCTGTGGGGGTCGTGGTATAATCAGATCATCCGGGGTCGGCGTAGTTTTTCTTGTGCAGCGCCTTCAGAGCCAATTTCAGCGATTCATTACGCTGATTAGTCTTAAGTGACTTATGCCGTAGAAGAGGTCAACTGGACCTCAGAGGGTTGCCTTCAGCCCTCCATGGCATCAATACCCGAACAGCCACCGATGGCTTTGGACATTTTGGGGCGGCGCATATGCCAAGGCGAGTCGCACCCTTGGGAGCAAGTCTATATGATAGCGTTGACTCCTCGCCATTCAGCCGGCTACCTGCAGTGGGCTCGGTATATCTTGTCGGCCAAGAAGTCGCTGCTGCTGAAGCTCGGGCTATATCCTGCAATTTATGCGTTCCTTTTTCAATATACCGCACCTCATGTATGGTGGGTCAAGGCTTTTTTGGAACAATGGAACATCCCAACCCACACATTTCTTCTATCGGACCGAGAGGTCTCAATTTCCTTGGAGGAGTTTGCGAAAATTTCCGGCTTACCCGTAAGAGGGAAACATTACGAGGAGATACTTCCCCCTGATGAGTATATCTTTGCCACCAAATCAGTGGTGATGGGCCTTACTCCAGAGAATGACGTTCAACACCGGTTCCCGAGCCTAATCAAGGTGTTGAACATTTATGAGAGTTTGTTCTTAGAGTCTGGAGGGCACGGAGTCGGCTTTGCAAATTTCATCGCCCGCTTTCTTCGTCCAGAAGTCTTGTCAAAATAAGCCGCGAAATTCGCTAAGCTTGATGACCCGTTCAGTTTTGGTTTGGATAACTTGCCGACGGCAGAGGTGGATTTGAAAAATTTCTTCATTCCAGACATTTCGGTCATCCCTTTCACAGAGCTCGCTGCTCCAGACATCGACGAAGAGACGTTCTTTCTGGGGTTCATCGGCCTGTGGTTGAATTGGTTTGTGCATCGGACGCATCCTCGCTATATGAGTCCGTCCGTCTTTTATCCGGCCCACCGCATGATTGCAGGGACGCATGTGGTCGTTAGGATCGCAGGGCTGGCTCATCTATTTCACGGCTTAAGCTTAGCGGCAGACACTGCTCAGCCGGGGGTAAAGCCCATACATCTTCCGTTGCACTACTTCACATCGTAGATCTAGATGCACGTGCTAGGTGCTTTCGGTATTCACAAATGACCCCGCTTCTACGACAGCTACAACTTTTCTCGGGTCATGTATCTGGTTGACGCTTCTGCGTCAGACTCGTCGTAGCAGAGGCTCGGCGACTGGTCCTCTGCCCGCGCATGGTTGGGGACAGCATGACTTTTGTCGTTAGAGTCTTGACTATCGGCAAAGAATCTACTAGGGTGGTGCAACCGTTGTGTGACACTTTCAAAGACGGGGCTTCCACATTGAGGGCTCGGGAAATCTTGCACTTGTATTCTATCAGGCCGGGCTTTTTAGTATTCAGACAGAACGCCTCGGTACTGTTCATGAGGCACAACCCGCACCGCTTCGCTCAACAGTCGGGTTATAATCAGGGTGTTCCTCTCGAAGCATTCTTCGCCGAGCCGGCTGCTACAGAGGAGGGTATTCGCAGCGCGCTGCACCACTTTATGCGATTAAATACAGGGTCCCATTTTCTTATTAGCGAGCCGAGCTATGTGCCGAAAGCTTCAAACACTTATGTGGCGTGGTACCAGCATGCGACGGGTGCTGTTATCAGGGAAGAAAGGTTTCTGTTGCTCGATCATAAGGATGCAATCCCAGCTGGTAATCCATCGGTCCCTTTAAAGCAACGGACTGCCGTTCGTCCCTCCTTAAGAGAAGATATTACGGCTATGGTCCCACGAGCTTTCCCTGAGAATCTTCAATCGGGCGTTCCTGCAACTGCGGTAGCCATGGTGTCCCCAGAATCTGGCGTTGGTTCGAAAATCGGGACCCGCCGCCCGATGGTGCCTGTGAAGCGAAAGCTCTTAGCGTCGGCTGTTGTTGTCCGCTCGCAGAAAAATAAGAAGTCTTTATTCTCTGCCGACGTCGTATTTTTCCAGGAGCCCCATGCTCCCTTCAGTGAGGGCTTATATGAATACGACACCAACGAAGGTTTGTTCGACACGCCTGCGACCGATACTGATCTACAGGCTGCCCTCGCAGCTTCCGAGCGACTGGCTCGCGAGGAAGCGGCATTGATCTCTATTGCGGAGTCAGGTATACTTCAGTTATATTCTTCTGTGCCTATCCCTTCTCTCTTTATTATGTTTCTATTAACGCTTTCTTTTTCAACAGGTATTTCTGCCGAAGAGGCTCTCGCGGCTTCTCTCAGGACGTTCGAGGAGGAAGAGAGGCTCCGCGCTTCTTTGAACCTTGGTATAATTCGTTTCATTATGCCTTTATTCTTTTTTATTCGTGATCTGACCTTTCTCTTCGCCCTATTGCAGGAATTACCACAATTCAGGTCGTTTCAAGTGTAGTGCTAATCCCAAGTGGCGATGCAGCAAAGCTTCTAGAGCCAGCGACTATGGCCACAGCCATCCCAAAGTCACCACATGAGGTGTCGCTGAAGCAGCTGATGATGGACGCCATAGCGGCTCCGGAGGCAGAGCTCGGTTCGGACGATGACGTCCCCCTGTCGGAAGTCTTAAGGAGGTCAGTTCTCACTGCTCAGACTGAGAGGAAGCACAGGAAGCATGCAGCGAGGGATGCTGTTTTGGCCGCAGGTGCAGGCTCAAGCAGTATTCCGCCTGCTGGCATTCCTTCGGCAGATGTTCCTTCTGCCCTGTCTACTGCCCATAGACAGGTTGCACGTGCAGTTCGGAAAGAAACTGAAAAGCTACTTCAAGCTAACGTAACGCCCAGTCCCTTATTAGAACATGGTCCTCGAATTCTAACATACGTATTTCCTTTTAAGCAGGGCTGAGTCCTGACGATGGTATGGCAGGTGAAACGCCGATGATTATAGAGCCCGAAGTGGCCACTTTTTTTCGGGAATCTGGGACTGTCCAGACTGCTACTCTTTCTCCTTGTGGCTCCTTGGTATCGGCGGGTGTCGCAAGCATTATGACAGCCCTCGTCGAATCAGGGGATGAAACTATGGGTGTAGAATCTATTCTCCCGAGAGAGAGTGAGGAAGCCGTTACACTTGGTGACGCTTCCGGTGCGGCTTCGGTCCTTGATCTATCAGGTAGTCCTTAGGTGGTTTTTTTTTGAGATTTTCAATCCTGTTAAGCCCTTCTAATGATATTTCGTTTGTCTTGAGTATAGGCGCTGTAAACCCTGAACCTGTGCCGGCTGAAGAAGTGCCGCCGACCGCCACTTTGACGGTCGCGGTCCCTTTGCTTTCTTCTGCGCCTCCTCAAATCTTAGAAGGTATGGGTTTCTCACTCATTTGCTTCATTGTGGATACAATCTTTTTTGTATTGACTGTATATTGTCGCAACTCTGCAGGAGTACTTTTCGACCATTTGTACCAGGTGTTAAACCCACATTTTTCCTTTCAGTCGGAAATCATTCCACCTTTTGGTATTGGTCAGTATATTCTTCACCCAATGTTTCTCCTTTTTTTAGTAGACTTATTGTTGCTGAGCCTTCCTTATATTGACCACAGTATCACGGGTCGGAGGAGGAAGCGAAAGAATAGCCACGCCTCCGGTACCCCCTGTTCTGCCGCCTGCAACAGCGGGTACTATAGATTCCATCTATCAGGTGTTTTCTTTGTCTTCCGAGTTGAAATTTGACCGTAATTCATTTTGCAGTGATTACACCGGCTGCAGCTCCTTTTGAGTCTCTCATTCCAATACCCACGGGGCCCTTCGCTAAGCATACATCCTCCAGGGGCGTCACGAATAGCCAGCGAACGTTAAGCGAGTTTATCGAAGATCTCAGTGCCGAGGCCCTCACTTCTGCTACGGATTTTACCGACGAAGTCAATCCAATGCTGGTGACACTCGTAAACTTCCATAATGAAGATCTCGTCGGTTCTTGGGTTAATTATTGCAGGATGATCAAGGCTTGCCTGCACGAGATTGAGCTTAAGCATCTCGCTCCTGAGGTGCTGGTCTCGAACTCTCAGCGGGCTGCGTGGGTTGAGCAGAGTGTCCCTTTCATTCGCTATTTTGAACAAGAGGTGGCCCTGAGGCGAAAGGAACATGAGGCGGTGTTCAGTCGAAAATATCGCACTTTTGATATGGCATTTTCCTTACTTTTCTTAAATATCTAAAGGTGTTTATTATAAATATGACACATATGAGGGTTTATCTGTAAAAATACCATTTACCATATGTTTATATATTATAATTAACATTATGAAGGAAAATGTATGCATATAATATTTATATAATATTTTGATAATTTAAATATGCATATCATATCAAATATCGTTAATCAATATTCGTAAAATATAATATCATATAAAATGGTTAGGATAATATCTCAAAACTACCAAATATTGCTAACATTATTCTGTGAGATATGGTGCAAGCTTTAGCTCAGGTCAGGAGATCGGGATATCGAGATGTTGGGAATCAAAAATCTGCAAATGAAGTTAGATAAAATCGAAGAATTAATACTGGCAGAGACTCAGGAAATATTTTCAAGTTCCAGACATCAAATAAATCTCTATGTGTCACATTGAAACAGCCCCAGAATTTTGGAACAATGATCACACCAACACGCGGCACTTCCGCGGCCAAATGCCTATTATTACGGCGGATCCGCGGCCGAGTTGGCGAGTTGGGATGTGGGATTTTGTGGTTTTGATCTTCAAAACAAATCTTAATTCCGGGGAACTTTGGTTTCTGGTTTTCGGGATATATAAAGGACCGAAGGCTAAAACAAGAAATAATCACCTTTTACACGAAGCAATCACCATCAAAGAACAAGTGATCCACGACAGGCCCACGATTCGACGTGATAAAGAGACGTGAGATTCGACAGAACATCTACTTCCTACGAGGTAGAGATCGAGAGCAACTTCTTCTTCCTCTTGTAATCTAAACTCGAAAAATTGTACTTGTGAAGTTGATTAATAAAGGTAGATCATTAGATTAATTTTAATTTCTGCTCTATCCGTTCTTCTTCTATCTCTATCATGCGCGAGTAATTCTCCGCTTGATAGGGTTCGTAGGATTAGAGTAGAACAATGGACGAGAAAATACTTTAACTTTTATTAAGTCTTATGAAGTTTATAAACTTTAGCAAAAGAATCGTTAACATTCTTATCGGGCGCGCTACCAATTTATTGCTAGTCTCGACCGCGATTTGAGATTAGATTAACAAATGTTTTTTTAAGGGCTAAACATGAATAGAGATCAATAAAGGGACAAGGGTCAATAGAGTGGAAACCCTAGTTTCATCCAAGAACCTTAATCCTCATTCATCACTATCTATCTAGTTTTAAATCTATCAATAGATAAAAGGAGTCATCTTTATTAGTCATCCATGACTACTAAATCCTAACGAACCCTACAAGCCTTCTTCTTATATATTCTATATCCTTATTTTGACGTAGATCTAGAATCTATTCTCCCCTATTCTTTTAGTCTAATCAACTCTTCTAAAGCAAGATTAAAAGTTCCACGTATCCCTGAGGACGACCCGTACTCATTTCGGCTAGCTACACGCGACACCGTTATTGATTGCGATTACTAATACATACTCTAAAACAGAATCAATCAGGCGGCTTCCGGCGAATCCGTCCAATCGCGTGCCCAGGTTGAAGCAAATGCTGCGCGGCTAAAAGCTATTTTTAACAACCTCCAACAATATATTTCGGATGGGTTGACGCTAAGGCAGAAGCTTGACTTCGCCGAGCGAGTCACGTAGGATTGCGAAGCTACCAAGCAAGAAATCAATGAAAAGCTTTCATCCTGTTTACAGCAACGGACTCAAATCGAAACGGAGTTGGCCGCTATAGCTGAACACGAGAAGGAATTGAGGGGAGCGCGCGAGCGGTTCGTCAGTTTGTTGAAGACGCCTCCTCCTTAATAAATGTCATTGTACCTTCTTCATTGTACTGACTGTAAACTTCTAATTTATGAATAACATGTATTCATTTTTATTCCTGTATGAAATGTATCTTGCATTCACTTGAATTCATGAATAAAAGACACATTTTATTTCATACTGGTATTTCTCTTTTCTTCGATGTCTTGATCTGGTGTGAAGTAGTTTATATACTCATTTCGGAGTCTGTAGTTTATTCACTCATCCTGGAGTCTCTAGTTTATGGACTCATTTCGGAGTTTGTAGTTTACCTTCCTTGGTCTTGTAGGCAAACCTGTCATAACGTCACAGTTAACCCCTGCTCTTTACGATAGAGGTTCTTTAGGGTCTGTGGTACTAGGGTTTTTGTCCGTCGTACCGTCGTGTTGGCTGATGCATTCCCCGATATGCAGACTTTACGCTGTTGTTCGAGTAGCCCCGTGACTGTCGTGTCTCTGATCCTTTCGGGGGCTGGACAAAACATTTTCAAGTAATCTCCTTAGGTCATATTACCGTTGGAAGAGCAAACGTTAGGAATTTTCCATAATGCTTTTTACTTGAGGTTAGGCTCAGTTTGGGAGCCCTGATGAGTCATAATCACTCCGTGCTGGTGTGGGATGACTTCCGATAGTCTTTTAGGATTTATTTGAGTTGCTGTCAAGACCCTAAAGCTAGGAATTTGGCCTTCGCTTCCTTTATTGACACCGTGTCTGCTGTAATGAGACGAATGTCGAGGTGATCTCTAGGTTGTTTGTGAACCGTCAAGGCTTGGAACTAGGAACTTTGCCGTGGCTCCGCTTTGTTGATGTTGCGTCTTCTGTAACGAGACGAATGTCGAGGTGGTCCCTAGGTTGTCTATGAACCGTCAAGATTTGGAACTAGGGACTTTGCCATGGCTCCGTTTTGTTGACGTCGCGTCTGCATCCTGTTGCAGTGAACGCCGTTGTTGATCTCTACGCTGTCTGTGAACCGTCGAGATTTGGAACTAGGGACTTTGCCATGGCTCCGCTTTGTTGACGTCGTGTCTGCATCCTGTTGGAGTGAGAAGAAACGCCGTTGTTGATATCTAGGCTGTCTATGAACCATCGAGATTTGGAACTAGGGACTTTCTATGGCTCCGTTTTGTTGACCCTGGGGTCGCTTGTTGACGTCGCGTCTGCATTCTGTTAGAGTGAGAAGAAACGCCATTGTTGATCTCTAGGATGTCTGTGAACCGTCAATATTTAGAACTAAGGACTTTGCCATGGCTCCGTTTTATTGACCCTGGGATCGCTTGTTGACGTCACGTCTGCATCCTATTGGAGTGAGAAGAAACGTTGTTGTTGATCTCTAGGCCGTAGATGTTGCCGTCGAGATCTAGCTCTCTTTCTGATGGAGCCTGATGGGAAAATGTGGTTCCCTTTTCGTTTGTGCCCATGGATTGTATACAGGGCTCGATATGGACTCACCCGCAGGGCAAAAGTTTCATTTTCATTCATTTTTTTATTTCTTTTTGTGATGCTCTATCATTTCATCTTTTTATATCGCGACAGTCACGATTGCCCAATCATTTCGGCTTTTTATCGCGGTGCCCAATCATTTCGGCTATTTTTTTATTTTTACTCGCTGCTATTTTTCTTTAGCGAGTTTAGCTAACGCATCCGCCTTGCTATTTTCCGCCCGCGGTATGCTTTCCAGGATGGAGGAGGGAATTTGAGTCAGCAGTTGCTTCACTCTTTCGCCATATTTTAACAACTCCGGTTTACACGTCTGATAGTCGCCATTTACTTGGCAAAAACTAGCAGGGAGTCTCCATATATGAGGAGGTCTTCGATTCCCATGTCGACAGCAATCTTAAAACCCACTATCAAAGCTTCGTACTCAGCCTCATTGTTTGTCCTCGGCTCTGTTAAGGAAAGGGCGAAACACATTATCCCTCCTTGCGGAGTCATGAAGATAAGGCCCACCCCAGTTTTGATTATGGGTGTGCTTTGCTTTCGCTTCTTCAAGGAAGATACTCCGTCGAAGTATAGTTCCCATCGGGCATTATTTCCTTCCTTCTCCTCTTCGATTGTGTCGAACGCGTGTTCGTCTGGCAATTTGCAATTTAAGGAAGAGTCGGCTGGTATCGGATGCTCTGCGAGAAAGTCGATGATGGCCTGACCTTTCACTGCCTTGAGGGATCGATATGTTATCGAGAATTCCATCAAGAGGAGGGCCTATTTGTCAAGCCTTCTTGTTAGTATAACCCTTGACATCAGATATTTGAGAGGATCCATCTTCGATATGAGATGGACCTCATGTGCCAAGGCATAATGTCGAAGCTTCGTTACCGTGAAGATCAGTGCCAGGCAATGCTTTTCGATGGGGGAGTAGTTGTTTTCTGCCCCCAGAAGAACTCGACTCAAATAGTACAGAGCTCTCTCCTTCCCTTGGTCATTCTCCTGTGCCCATAGCGCACCTAAAGAACCTTCAAGGGCTGTTGTGTACAGGATGAGGGGCTTTCCCCTGACCGGAGCGGTCAGTACCGACGGATTCTGCAGATATTGCTTGATTTCGTCCAGTGCACTTTGGCATTTACGATCCCAAACGAACGGGGTCCCCTTCTTCAATAGATGGCTGTAAGGGCGGCATTTTCCGGAGAGGTTAGGTATAAACCGTCGGATATATGTGTAGGGATTCTTTAGCACTATGCCTAGGGTTAGGGTTGCATCACACATGCTATAACAAAAATTTAGGGGGTGCTAAACAATCTTAACCAAGAATCGAACTAGAAATCTAGGGTAACAAAATAAAGTATCACATACTAAGTAGTATCTAACACTAAGTAGGGAGAAATACAACCTTTGTAGACCTCCCTCCTTGACTGCTTGGATCAACTAGAGTTTGAACCGGCTTGCTTGAACCCTTCCAAGTCCACGATGATCCACCCGGAATCCATTTGCTCAAGCTCCTTGCTCCACTTGATCAAGATGAAGATGAAGAAAACAATCTACACTAAGGGGCTAGAGTAGTATAGATTGATGATGTGGTTTTTGTTCTCACTTAAAAACCTTTTCCTTTTGTGTTACTCTAAAGAAAATCAAGAGAGCATGAAGGAGGAAGAAGAAGGAGATGGCTAGCATGAGCTCTTTTGTGATAATGATAATTCTCATGATAAAATGAGAAATGAAAATAGATATATGAGTCACACTCATATCCAAACCATGGTTAATAAATATCTAGATATTTTCTTATGTGAGTTAAAGAGCAAACAAATTAAACCATGGTCAAGACTTAGGTCAAGTAAAGAATAGTGATGAAGAATATTCAACCATGCTTTAATCATTTCTTTTTCTTAATAATGAAAATACATATACATATTTATCTACTATGTGAGTCTTGCATTGCCATCTCCTTTGTATCAACAACCAGGACACACATGGATGCATGTATGTATGCATTCACATCAACATGTGTATATGCATACATGCACACATCTATATAGAAAAGGTTTTTGTAAATGAGATAAAAGTCAATATTAAATCAACACTTGATTTAATAAACCGGTCATATCTCATACGACCCGACCAATAGAAAACGCCCGATTAAAACACGGTATCATATACACGCATTTAATCAAGCTCCCGCACATATCTCATATGCACACCACATCTTTTTGCCTGAGCTAGGAAACTCCTATATGGGACTCTAAGACTCGTCAATACGCTGGCAGTAGGTGATGATCATATCAAACACCCACAAACCGCAAGCGGTCAGCTAAACGTAATGGCCATCTGGGTATTGAGCGATCAGAAGATCAACAAACAATCCTGCTCATACTCCTGTAAATCCTATCAGTAACACTAACCGTACAGTCCGGTCTCTTCGTCTGATATATCGCATATCTAGTCTAGGAATGGTGAACCTAAGACCCCAGTAACCGATAAGTCGTGTCGATGTGAAGCTCATAACGGGTCGAGAAACTACTGATAACACTTACCAGTAGATCTCTATATCAGCCCTGGCCAGGGACTTCCAGTTATAGCCAATCGAGCACAGCGCAACATCAACCTCCAATACCGGGAGAGACGAAACCCCTCCTATCGCTCATTGCCTCCATGTGATTCGGGACTGTACCCAAAAGCCACCATTTTGCACGTGGTAAGGTGGAAATTAAAGCACAGTGGGAGTCACATAAGACTCTATGACGATCTCAGTTCTACAGACTAACCTGTACCAGTGTCACCAAAGAACTGCTATCAGACGATAGGTATAATACCAACTAGGAGTTCTTGGCGAGTCCGTTCAATGTACCCAGTCTCTACTGAGCACCCGTATACCATCTTTGATTTCAAACACCAATGGATATGGGATCATCCATCGCCCATCATATGGGTCAAGAAGCGTATACGCTAGTCTACTCTGGAGTATCGATGCCCTGTCTCGATACACCCTCGACTAGGAACAATTATAGGATGTACTCATGGACTACCCTTAGCCCCACTAGTATGATCTCCATCATAGTCCTGGTAGTCTAGTACACATCCTAAGGGCTTTATCAACATGTGAGAGCAAGACAGTATCACAATACAAGTCAATATGTTAAGACAAAGAGCAACCAGATAGCATAATATCATGTCGAGCAAGAAAGTCCTCTCTATATATGTCCAAGCATCCACTATAATATACATCATATGTACAACAATGGCCTCTAGGGCATATACATAACTAACAATCTCCCACTTGCACTAAGGCCAGTTGTTGTAGTATCTCATACCCAACATCGCGAAGAGTCTCTCAAATTATATCTGGGGTATGGCCTTTGTGAGTGGATCCGCTGTGTTGTCCTTCGTGTCAACTCTCCTGACCTCGATCTCCCGGCAATCAACTATCTCCCGGATCAGGTGATACCACCTCAGAATATACCTGGATCTCTGGTGGGACCTGGGTTCCTTGGCCAAAGCCACAGCTCCATTGTTATCACAATACAAAGGTATTGGATGCTCAATGGACGGAACCACTCCAAGTTCATTTATGAACTTCTTCATCCAAACAACCTCTTTGGCAGCATCGTTGGCAGCGATGTATTCAGCCTCCATCGTCGAGTCTGCCACGGTTTCCTGTTTGGAACTCTTCCAACAAACCACCTTTCCATTTAGGGTAAAGACAAATCCCGAGACCGACTTAGAGTCGTCATTATCACTCTGGAAGCTCGAATCGGTAAAGGACTCCACTTGGAGTTCTCCGTTACCATACACCAAGAACATCTCTTTAGTCCTTCTCAAGTACTTGAGAATGTTCTTCACAGCTGTCCAGCGATTCTCTCCAGGATCTGCTTGATACCTACTCACTACACTTAGTGAGTATGCTATATCGGGTCTGGTACATAGTATCGCGTACATGATAGAGTCTACTGCCGAAGCATAAGGTATCCCTTGCATGCGAGCTCTCTCCAAATCAGTCTTGGGAGACATCTCTTTGGAGAGAGTGAGTCCAGAGATCGTGGGTAAATTCCCTTGCTTGGATTCTTCCATACTAAACCTCTTAGTATGGTGTCAATGTACCTGCATTGGGACAATCCCAATATCCGTTTATATCTATCTCGATAGATCTTAATTCCCAAGATGTAGGAGGCATCATCTAGATCTTTCATTGAGAATCTTTGTGATAAGAGCTTGACCGATTGCAGCATAGGAATATCATTTCCTATCAAGAGTATGTCATCCACGTACAATACGAGGAAGTCCACCTTACTCTCTGCCACCTTCTTGTATATATAAGGTTCATCTATATTTTTGACGAAGTCAAACTCTTTGACTACGACATCAAAACAGATGTTCCAACTCCGCGATGCCTGCTTTAACCCGTAGATGGATTTAAGCAGCTTGCACACCTTCCCGCTGCTCCCAGTGTCTACGAAGCCCTCTGGCTGAGTCATGTACACGCTCTCTTCTAAATCACCATTTAGAAAGGCGGTCTTAACATCCATTTGCCAGATTTCGTAGTCATGGTACCCAGCAATGGCAAGTAGGATCCGGATGGACTTAAGCATAGCCACTGGAGAAAAGGTTTCGTCATAATCCACACCTGGTCGTTGACGAAAACCTTTTGCAACAAGTCTAGCTTTGAAAGTCTCTACTTTCCCATCCACGCCAAGTTTTTTCTTGAAGATCCACTTGCTCCCGATGGGTTTTACCCCTTCAGGAGCATCTTCCAAAGTCCATACTTTGTTGGTGTATATGGATTCCATCTCAGATCGCATTGCATCCAGCCATTTCACAGAGTCTCCACTCGTGATGGCCTACTCGAAGCTAGTTGGGTCATCATCTTCCATGATGCAATCCTCGTTCCTACCATCATCGAGAAAACCTAGTATCTCTCAGGTGGATGATGAACCTTACTAGATCAGTGGAGAGGCGGGTTCGTTGGGAACTATCGAATTCTCTGGTTCCACCAAATCTTCTGTCATAGTTTGTTTAGCTGGAACCTCTTCCAGTTCTACCTCCTCGCCACTAATTTCCTTTGCAAGAAATTCCTTTTCTAAAAAGGTGGCATGTCGAGAAACAAACACCTTTTGTTCCTCGGTGTGGTTGCAGATATTCCCTTATGAGTTTTTGGGATGTCCTACAAACTTGCACAGAACAGACCTTGCCTGGAGTTTTTCTGGATTGTGCCTTTTGACATAGGCCGGACAACCCCATATCTTAACATAATTAAGACATGGTCTCTTCCACTTTCATATCTCATATAGAGTGGTAGGCACAGATTTGGTAGGGACTATATTCAATAGGTGTATGGCTGTCTCAAGTGCATACCCCCAAAAGGAAATAGGTAACTCAGCGGTGCTCATCATAAAGCGCACCATATCTAATAGGGTGCGATTCCTTCGCTTTGATACACCATTGTGCTGTGGTGTATACGGAGGAGTAAGCTGAAAGAGAATCCCATTCTCTTTTAGATAGTCCAGGAACTCATTGCTCAAGTATTCTCCTCCTCGATCAGATCGAAGAATTTTAATACTTTTACCCGTTTGGTTCTCAACTTCGTGTTTATATTCTTTGAATTTCTCAAAAGCTTCAGAATTGTATTTCAACAGGAACACATGTCCGTATCTTGAGAGATCGTCAGTGAATATAATGAAGTACGAGGAACCATTCCTGGCATGTGTAGACATGGGACCACATACATCACTATGTATCAGTCCTAAGAGTTCTGTAACTCTTTCTCCTGTTCACTAAACGGAGTTTTGGTCATTTTGCCTTTGAGACATGAATGTCAAGTTTCATAATATGAAAATTCAAACGGATTCAAATATCTATCCTTATGTAATTTAGTTAGTCGTGTTGCATTGATATGACCTAGTCTACAATACCACAAGAAGAATTCATTCATTTCAGAACTCTTCCACTTATGTGTGTTTTGTATGTTAAGAACTGTGTTTTGATTTGGAATGTATATGCCATTATTTAATGAGCCTGATCCAATCAACTTTTGATTCAGGAAGATGTTCATAACATTATCCTGTATTACAAAATTATATCCTTCTTTACTTAATAAAGAAACTAATATAAGATTGCATATCAGGGTCGGTATGTAATATCATTCCTTCAGAATCAATGTATTACCATTTGGTAATACAAGGTGATATTCGCCAACTGTTTTGGCTGCAACATTTGCACCATTCCCTACTCTTACGGAATGATCACCCATTCCCAGTTCTCTACCTTTCCTTAGCCCATGCAAACATATTGCATATGTGGGATCCTGATCCGGTATCTAATGCCCAGGACGTAGAGTGAACTGAGAAACAGTTCTCGGTAACTAACACACCTGAAGAAGATGCATCAACATGCTTATTCTTCGTTTGGGCGGCATGGGAATCCGGATATTCCCCTATTTCCTGCTCTGTCTTATAACAATTATAAGAAAGAACAGAACCAACGTTCCCCTACTCAGTATAACAAGTGGGTTCGGTCAATACATCCATATTATTATCTTGATTAAGGCTTGACATGGTCGCTACCTGGAGAGAGAGAGAGAAGAAAACACTTAGCGTATGCTCTTGCAAAATTAGATTGGTTTTTATCTTATCTAATCACGATGGCTCTCACTGTTTTTATCAAATCTTCCTTCAAACCCTAAAAGGTAAGACTAGCCGGGATTAATTACACTTTACAAGTTCGCCAATCTTTCAGCCAGGCCAGTGTTGGTACTTTGAGGGAGGTTCCTCGTGCTTTCGCGCGGACCTAATTAAAATAAACCTCATTTTCCCAGGGGTATAACCCCGTTAACACCTTTCTAGACACCTACTTGATCGGATAATTATCATGTGTAAAACTCTCCCATAAGTAACTCTTACTCGCAGTGGGTATCGGGATCCAACTATCTCATAGAAGGTATGCAATCTCATTGCAAATTTCAACACTTGAAATTCCCGATAATACTTTTGCCCCTAACGTGCTATGACCTTGACGAAAGCCAATAAACTATAGTTCGCTAGTCAAGTTCAACCTCTACATTTCATGATTGAATTAAACCCATCCTCATGACCCTTGACGAAAGCCAACAAAGCCGTACGACCACCCTAATCCAATCGCATCATATGCAGCAGATAAGAAGTAAGTAGCTACCGCACACTATGCCTTGACGAAAGCCAACAAACATAGCACGAATAATAAATATTACTTATCTGAAATGTCAGAGGGCTACGCAGGTTTTTAAGAAAACCATGAGCATAATGAACTTGATATAGTTGTAGAAACAAGTAATTTTTGAAAAGGAGTGTTTTTGAGGCTTTTACTAGTTTCGCTAAAGAGGTCACTCCCGGTGAAGGGATCTCGGCTCTTTCCTTATCGAATAAGGTGCTGGATATTCTACAAGGAATATCGCTATGCAAAACAAGAACTATAGAAGCAATCAAAAAACTAAACCGAGTGAGTTGTAGCATCTGCTAGTTTCGCTAAAGAGGTCACACTCGGTGAAGGGGTCTCGGCTCTTTCCTTATTGAATAAGGTGTTGGATATTCTACAAGGAATACCACTATGCAAAGCAAAAACTAGAGCTACCCTTTTTGAAAATTTGATTCTACAACATCTTTTAGGTTTCTTTTCTTTCATTAATCTCATTAATGAAGTCCCATCATTTATGCTTCTTAAGCATCACAGAAGAAACGAAAATACAACGTACGCTTATGCCATCCGCATTCGCCATAGTGTCCCGTTATGTACCGTTAGGTTACTTAACTAACAGCATAGCGGGGCGGGACTAGCGCGAGTGTAAAACATAAGCAGCGTTTATTATATATCATATATATAATACCATTTGTCTCAGCATATAAAGTGATCACATCACAGAATATCGACAGCAGAAGCACATATGAAAATATAGGATATTTTAGGAGGTCCATATTTTGTATTTAGCCAACAATAGAAAATACGGATTCCATGGTCGCGATGAATGGCCAAACTTACACTTCTAGACCCCTACGAGAGCGACAAGTGACCCTACCAATTCTAGAGTTTAGGAGACTTGGTCTCAACTCCTCGAGATGGCCTCCCACTGAACCCTAGAACCCTGTCACTTGTGCTCCCCTCCTTGGGTCTATCCTAATGGGGAAAAGTAAATAATATACAACAATGGTGACATCATCCTCAACCCGGAAGTGCCCCAAATAAAAGAATATTACATACAATAAATTTTACATGAATAAAAATGAAAACTCTCATCTCACATAAAACCCCCGGCCATTCATTCACGACAATCATGTACATCATATCTCAGCAACACATAACATCACATGTCATCAACGTAAGTAAGTATGCATATCCCAATTGTCGTTGATGTATAGCAACGAAACCGGCGATACACCACATACTACACTTACGGTCGCAGAAAAGAAAATTTCAAACTACAACATTTGGAATCCACAATCACCTTGGAAATCATAAACCCAAAATATCACATACTTCGGATTTCATGCCTAACTATATGAATTCCACATATTGTATCACATTCTAAATAAACCTAGACGATGTTAAACGTTTCGATCGAATCAACAAACACCCACAAATTACCCCGAGAGCTCAACACTCGAGCAAAGTTAAGATACCAAAAAATGTGCCACGGTGTCTATGGACCAGCCGTAGAAGGGTCAACCCTTGCCTCACTTATGGCGCCACAGGACTACGAAAAACCCTAAGATTTAGCCGCGGTTCCATGGTTATAGGATCGAGTTAGGGTTACGTTCTTCTAGAGGGTCCATAGAGATACTTGCACGATCTTCCGAATATGTTCAATTCGGGAAATTACAACACTTGAAAATTTTCAGCGAGGGTAATGAGGTGGTGTGTGATATTTGTTCGAACTGTTAAATATCGTCCAAATTACCAAAAAAATGTTAAAATTACGACTACGAAATGCTCCGAAATAGCCCATAGACAAAATTAACATCACATGAAATTTTGGCCTAAACAAACAATACCTGAAACCCCAAAACCTAACCACCAGAGCATAAAAGAAAATCGAGGCAAAAAGGACTTATTTTTGCCGGCCTCCTCGGAATTTTTGGCTTGGTGCTCGGGTCAAATCCAAGGGAATGGCCCCAAATTTCTTCTGTGTTCTAGTTATATCACATAATAACTTCTACAGTTGTTTAAATAATTTTTACAGACCATTTAAAAATCGACAAAAAGCAATATTCAGGATTCCAGAAATCCGTATTTTTCGGAGTTGTTTCGATTTTGTAATATTTTTAACATCGTCTAAGTTTCTAGCTTGGCTCTTATAGCACTGTAGGGATTCTTTAGCACCATGCCTAGGATTAGGGTTGCATCACACATGCTATATAAAAATGTAGGGGGTGCTAAACAATCCTAACCATGAATCGAACTAGAAATCTAGGGTAACAACATAAAGTATCACATACTAAGTAGTGTCTAACACTAAGTGGGGAGAAATACAATCTTTGTAGACCTCCTTCCTTGACTCCTTTGATCAACTAGAGTTTGAACCGGCTTGCTTAAACCCTTCCAAGTCCATGATGATCCACCCGGAATCCCTTTGCTCAAGCTCCTTGCTCCACTTGATCAAGATGAAGATGAAGCAAACAATCTACACCAAGGGGCTAGAGTAGTATAGATTGGTGATGTGGTTTGTGTTCTCACTTAAAAACCCTTTCCTTCTGTGTTCCTCACTCTAAAGAAAAATCAAGAGAGCATGAAGGAGGAAGAAGAAGGAGATGGCTAGCATGAGCTCTTTTATGATAATGATAATTCTCATGATAAAATGAGAAATTAAAATAGATATATGAGTCACACTCATATCCAAACCATGGTTAATAAATATCTAGATATTTTCATATATGAGTTAAAGAGCAAAGAAATTAAACCATGGTCAAGACTTAGGTCAAGTAAAGAATAGTGATGAAGAATATTCAACCATGCTTTAATCATTTATTTTTCTCAATAATGAAAATACATATACATATTTATCTACCATGTGAGTCTTGCATTGACATCTCCTTTGTATCAACAACCATGACACACATGTATGCATGTATGTGTGCATTCATATCAACATGTGTATATGCATACATGCACACATCCATATAGAAAAGGTTTATGTAAATGAGATAAAAATCAATATTAAATCAACACTTGATTTAATAAACCGGTCATATCTCATACGATCCGACCAAAAGAAAACGCCCGATTGAAACACGGTATCATATACACACATTTAATCGAGCTCCCGCGCATATCTCATATGCACACCACATCTTTTCGCCTAAGCTAGGAAACTCCTATGCAGGACTCTAATACTCGTCAATACGCTGGCAGTATGTGATGATCATATCAAACACCCATAAGCCGCAAGCGGTCAGCTGAACGTAACGGCCATCCGAGTATTGAGCGATCAGAAGATCAGCAAGAAAACCTGCTCATACTCCTGTAAATCCTGTCAGTAACACTAACCGTACAGTCCAGTCTCTTCGTCTGATATGTTGCATATCTAGTCTAGGGGTGGTGAACGTCAGACTCCAGTAAACGATAAGTCGTGTCGATGTGAGGCTCATAACGGGTCGAGAAACTACTGATAACACTTACTAGTAGATCTCCATATCAGCCCTGGCCAGGGACTTCCAGTTATAGCCAATCGAGCACAGCGCAATATCAACCCCTAATACCGGGAGAGACGAAACCCCTCCTATCGCTCATTGCTTCCATGTGATTCGGGAATATACCCAAAAGCCACCGTTTTACACGTTCTCTTGAACGTGGTAAGGTGGAAATCAAAGCACAGTAGGAATCACACAAGACTCCATAACGATCTCGGGTCTACAGACTAACCTGTACCAGTGTCACCAGAGAACTGTTATCTGACGATATGTATAATACCAATTAGGAGTTCTCGGCGAGTTCGTTCAGTGTACTCAGTCTCCACTGAGCACCCTTATACCATTTTTGATGTCAAACACCAATGGATGTGGGATCATCCATCGCCCATCATATGGGTCAAGAAGCGTATACTCTAGTCTACTATGGAGTATCGATACTCTGTCTCGATACACCCTCGACTAAGAACAATTATAGGATGTACTCGTGGACTACCCTTGGCCCCACTAGTATGATCTCCATTATAGTCCTGGTAGTCTAGTACACATCCTAAGGGCTTTATCAACATGTGAGAGAAAGACAGTATCACAATACAAGTCAACATGTTAAGACAAAGAGCAACCAGATAGCATACTATCATGTCGAGTAAGAAATTCCTCTCTATATATGTCCAAGCATCCACTATAATATACATCATATGTACAACAATGGCCTCTAGGGCATATACATAACTAACAATATGCGAGCTTTCTTTGGAGAGACCGCAATTGTTTAAGGGTTCTTGGTGTGGGAATTTCCATAATCGCTTTGATCTTTGATGGGTCTATTTCGATGCTTAGGTGTCGTATGATGAATCCTAGGAATTTTCCTGAGGAGACTCCAAACGCACATTTCAAAGGATTCATCTTTAGATTGTATCTTCGAAGACGCTGGAACACTATGTTCAAATTTTCCCAGTATTCCTCGTATGACTTGCTTTTCACCACAAGGTCGTCGATGTAGCATTCGACAATCTCATGGATGAGGTCATCGAAGATCTTCATCATGACCTTCTGGTAGGTAGCGCCTGCTTTCTTCAAACCGATGGGCAAACCTTATAGCAGAATATGCCTAGCGGAGTCCGGGAGGCGGTGTACTTTTGGTCTTCAGGATGCATTTTTATTTGATTGTAGCCTGAAGATCCGTCCATGAAGGAGAAGACCTCATGAGTGGACGTGTTATCGATCATCAGCTCAGTCACAGGCACTGGGAAGTCATCCTTCGGACAAGCTTTGTTGAAATCCCGAAAGTCCACGCAGATGCGCACTGTTCCATTTTTCTTCATCACTGGAACAATGTTGGCAATCCAGTCGGGATATTGAACTTCTTGGATGAAGCCTGAGTCAATTAGTTTCTTGACTTCGGCATTGACACTCACCTTAAGTTCGAGACGCATTCTCCTTGGCGCTTTCTTGACTAGCTTAATGTCCGGCGATATAGCCGGTTTATGTACCACTATTTCTGGATCTAGTCCCGGCATCTCGGAATAGTTCCATGCAAAGAAGTCATTATATTGCATAAGCACGTCCTTTAGTGTGGCCACCTATTTTTTAGACAGCAACTCACTGATGAACGTTGGCCTTGGATCGTTTTCCGTTCCCAAGTTAATTTTCCTTAAATTGTCCGCCATGGTGTGTATCCCATCTTCCAGCTCTTTTAGCGCCGGTGGAAATTCTGAGATCACTTCGTTCTCACCCTCACATGCGAAGCACTGGGAGAGGTCGTCCATATTCTCGTGCTCCATCTTTTTTGAGAATGTTATCACGTGGCAGGTACGAGTTTGTTTCCAAGCTCGATGTTGATCTGGACTTACCCTCGCAATATAGGTTGCTTTTGGCTCATACTTTCGTGGTGGGGTTACCCTCCAACTGTCGGATAGAGCAAACCTGCCTTCCTGATACCGGTCTTTGACCCAGTCTTTGAAGGTGAAGCAGTCTTCAAGAGGATCTCCTACTGCTCGGTGGTAGGAGCAATAAGCCGGGTGATGGACCTCGTTTATTTGTTCAGGGTGTCAAGACTCCGGGAGTGTCATCATTTGATGCTTAATGTCACGACCCAAAATTTAGTTTGTGACCGGCACTTAAATCATGCAACGTCTAAAGGCGCAACGTAACTTAAGTACAAAAAATGGATTCCAGCCTCTCTCCCTATCGGAGGAGCTTAAGCCCAGAAATCTAAACCTTTTTAAAGAAAATAAAAGAGGCAAAGTTTTGAAATAAGGGTATGATGAAATTAAACGTTTTCTTAAATGCATAAATAGTGGAACATGAAAATGCAAGTGGATTTTCCTAGTTGAAAAACATGTTCCGTCTTTTAAAAATTTGGGCAGCACCTCCTTTGTATATTTTGATCCAAAACCATATATACATGATAATAATAAAGGCAACCCCAAGCGGGAGCTAGCTCTTCGCCAATCGGCGGAATCACAACCACGCAAGACAGAATATATGTATACGACGCCCAACGGCGAAGATTGACATAAAGAATAAAGAATAAAGAATAAAGCAAGACATCATCCCATCAAGCGAACATATAACCCATCGCTCTAAGTCTCGCAACTACAAGTCTTGCTAAGTCTTACTACATATAAAAGTACTAGTTTTGATTGATGGAGTTGAATAGATACAATAGAAATAATAAATACAATAGTGGCACAATCCAATATGTACCACTTACTAAAGCAAATCACCTGATGCAAGCTGTGTGCCAACGATACCGCTACTGATCCATGTGGTCAACCTGCAAGAACTGTGGCACAACGGGGGTAAGTTGCCAACTCGTGAGTAGAAAACATCATCAGATAGAAATCGAATAAAATAACGATTCCTAGGTTAACTATATCATAAAGGTAATACTATGATATCTAGGGTGACCGTATCTGCATATGTGCCAACAATATGATCAATGCCTATCTGCATGTGGATAACATCTACGTATCCATCAATGGCAAAACAACATCATGCATGTAAATATCATGAAAGCATATGCACGTAAATATGAGAATATCAATCAACGTGTTTCCATCAACGACACATCAAAATCATGGAACCTGAGTGTCCAACATCGACACTCGAAACATCATGAAACCCGTGTCCAACATCAATACGTAAATCCTCATATCTCAGGCTCCGTATCATCTGTCCGGATTGGCCCTCGGCCTCCGGCAGTACGGATCGGCTCATATCCATCTCATGACTCCGGTCAGTATCCTCCAGATAACCGACGGGTCCAAATACTATCACCAGTAGGTAGTAGTCCCTCTGCCAGGCTCATCGTCTACTGCACGACATCCCTTTCTTGTCCCGGGGTATCATACCGGGTCCACCATGAACCCGCAAATGGATCATTCAGCTCCTCGAATCGGGTTTCTATCACACATCTCAGAACCGAGAAAACTCATGGTGGACGCACTGAAATATCATATCAAGAGAAACCGGGTTTTTAAAACAATACATAATTTCCTTTGAAATTTAACCACGGTTCTCAAATCCAGAATTTCATGAAAACAGCAAATCTCAATGCGTATAATCATAAAGCATGATGTCTGCAAACATATAACAAAAATATGAGCATCTCAAGTATATTATGCGACATGGTATAGTGGTGTGAACATAGCAATATCATACAACATAGAGCAGTGATGTGAACATGTCAGTATATCATGCGATATATCATAATGATGTGGCAATTCTACTGTGTAAGTGACATAGCAATTATCGATAATGAAAGTGTGTGAGCCGGCAATCTGTGTAAGTGTAATATACGCATCATCGATAATGATGTAGGTGTACTAGCACAGGTATATGTAATGCAATGAGAATAACATGAACGTAGCATAAAGTAAATCGTGAGCGTAATGCTATAAGGTATACGTCTCTATCACATATCCAAGTCGGTGAATCTATCAATAGGCATCCGGCCTCACAACATCACATACGGTATAATCCATCGTACAGCATCCTCTAGTCAATGGTATGGATCAATCATCAGATAACACTCATCACGTACGGTAATCCATCATACGGCGGCAATAAACAATTAGGGATTCTATCAACCTATATGGCAATGAGGGTACGGACCTAACGTCTCGTACGGCATATTACTCATGATCCACAACATAATACATACACACACACACACACACACACCTATCTCTCAGGTCGCATCCTTATCAATCTCGTATCATGGGACTGACAAAGGTATCAATTATCACATATCAACTTGCATCCGTATAACGACATATCAAACCTAGTCATCATATCTCATCGTATACTCTTTTCATCACATCAATATCTCATATCAAGTCATCTTACATATAAACTCTATCTTGTTAATCTCATATCATGCCACTATAAATCTCATACTTATTCTCTTGCAACTACCTATTTCTATATATCGTGACTCACATCCTTATATATATCAATTTAAGACATCATTTCTATCATATCATGTTACACTAACCCGTAACTATAACCTTAAGTCATGGTATATCTTATCTCCTACTAATTCTTTAACCATATCCATAAGTTCCTAACACAGTTTCCTTAACCACATTCTATATATCGGTTTCATCAAACTTGCGGGGGTGTTATACGCCATCCACCCGACTTCCCGCGTAGATATAAATCTACTCACCTGCGGAACTCCTTGTTCAGCCGTAGTCGATGTGCTTCGTCATCTTGGAATCCACGCGAAAGTACCTACAATCAATATACAACCGCGATGCTATTAAAATCAAATTCGGAAAACCAATACGGCACACGAATTGCCTATAGGTTAGAACCCATGGCTTACGCATGCAAAAACAATCAAACAACCCTTGTTGTTGACGTACAAATGCCCAACAACCAAATACAAATCCAAATATCAAAACCAATAATCCCAATATCGGAAAACATAACCAAAAACATCCCAATGCGCTCCCAGATTTATCTCAGGTTAAATTGGGACTAAACTAGCAAGTATAGGAGATAGGTCACAGGGATTAGGAGCTACAGTTCAAAACCCAACCCCAGACCATACTGGAAAAACGGCGACATTGCCCCCAAGTCTGGTCTCGCCGGCCGTTTGGTGAGGAAATGGGCTCGTATTAAGGTGGTGGTCTTCTGGTCATGTATCCAGGTCACTGGACTTGTTTGTTTAACTCATAATTAGCCCAGGTCATCCCAGATTCCCTGTAGGCACACAATACCTCACAAAACCGATACGGGGTAAATCCTAAGTCTATAATTTGGGTTCTATACTCATTTTCAGGTCTTGAAATCAATTCCCAAGGTCTTAAAATACTCACTACACCTCAACTTATCCCTCAACAGCAACTTGGAAGAATCCAAGATCACAATCCACACTTGTTTGACTCCAAACTAAACTAGGATGCTAGAAAACTCAAAACTAAACTAAATGGAAGGAAATATATCTTATTTGACGACTCAAGAAAAACCCTAACTGTCCAAAGTCTCCAAAATCCATCTTTGATTGGTCCATGGTGTTGAGGGTAGGGTGGGGATCATTTTTAATGAAGAGGATGTAGGGTTTTGGTGAAGAAATGGAGATGATTCTTGGGGGTGAAGATGGAGGGAGATGAGGAGGAAGATGATGAGAAAAACAAATGGGGGATGAAATGAATGGCTGCCCTCTCTCTCTTATTCTCACCCTCTCTCAACTCATTTCTCACTCTCTCTCCAATAATTCACCCTTGCCTTCACTTTTCTTTTTCTTTTCTTTTTAAAACCAAATTACATAATACCCCAAAAACAACACAAGAAACAACATGTAACCAAAATGCAACATGACATGGTGCACTAGCCATAGAAAACTGTAGAAACACGGATTTGGCTTAATCGCGATTAGTAGTGCACTAATCGGGTTTAATTTTAAGCTTACATATAATAAATTATAAAAATGCCAAATTCGATAAATATATTTTTAAATGAATAAATCATTTTAATCTCCACTTATTTCATAAATATTGGTATATATTTATACCATTTTACGAAAACCCCAATTTCGCAAATCGGGTAGTTTTCGCGAAATATATTATTTTAATATTAAATTCCAAAAACAATATTTTATATTTTATGAAATGTTACACTTAATGACGAGGTCGAATATTTTCCTTGTCTTGTCTTGGGGGAAAGAATATTTCCGACCCATTTTCTTCATAAAAGACGGATTCCAGCTGACTCTTTCTCGATTGCGTGGCTTCTTGGATCAGCTTCGCTGTTTTGGAACGTCATTCTCGTTCTTTACCATATTTTTGCCTCTACGTCGGGCTTTTTCCTTGGCATGAGAGTGCATAGCGGGCTGAGGGAGAAGGGCATCGTAGTCTTCTCTTTCCGCAGACTGCTGAGTAAGATGCTGCATGCTGGCTTTCTCGTAAATGGCTATGTCGCGGTTGTGGTCATCCCGAACCTTTTGACCAGCTTCTCTCATTAGCTTGTCAATTTGTTCTTCAAATGACGGACTTGGCATTCTTACGGCGGGATCTCGCTCTGGTTCAATATCGGTGCTATCTGGAAAAGCATTCCCTTCTCTACCGGAGTTATTTATGACACGGCAGCCATGAAGTCGCTCCCGTTTCTTAGACCGAACGTATCCAAGTCCAGTCGTCTCCATCTTCCCGTTAGGCATTGTTCCCAGACTAAAAAAATCAGGAAAAAGCTTCAGAGGAAGCATTACGTGCTAGCACGTGACCAGCGGTCACGTGTTGGCACATGACGTTTAAAGCAGCGGCACAGAGCAAGCGCAGAAGAAGAGAAGCCCATTCCAGGGGTCACGTGTTTACACGTGACCAGGGGTCACGTGCTCACACGTGACCACCGGTCACGTGGCCACACGTGACCGGCTTTAAAAGCCATATTCTTTAACAGAATTAAATTCTGAGGAGAGATCATTCAAATCTTTCCAAAATGGAGAAGATTTATCTGAAACCGCTGGATCGAGAATCTGAAGGTGATTAAATATCACCAATTTATGGAAAAATATTGGACATGGAAAGATTTCCCCATAAATCTAACCGAAATAATAAAGAGATATCTTTGGATTTAAAATCCAATAGGGAATAAAATTCACCTAATAATCTAAAGGCCCAGATTAATGATGGAGATAAATAAAATCTCTCAATAAACAAATCAAATCTTTCAATAAAAGATTCACTAAAACAGATTGATTCTTTTCCTTCTCCTATAAATAGGAGCCAAAAAAGAATAGAGAGAGATAGAGCCTTGGAATCTTGAAAATTCAGAAGGAAGAATTTGATTCTTTGCAAAAAAAAAACCCTAGGTAAGAAAATAGAGGCTTGAAAAGAGAATTTAATTCTCAAAAAAGTTTAACTCTTATATAAAGAAAAGAACTTAGTTCTTTCTCTGGTGGAGGATCTGCAAAGTGCACATCTCCACATAAATTGAGAATTTAATTCTCATTGGGTTGAGATCCTGCCATGCAGATCTAAAACATAGCGGAGGAATTGAGTTTTGAGAATTTAATTCTCACAGAATTACAGGAATTTAATTCCTTTGGGATAAAATTAGGGTTTAACCCCATGTTATAGGAATTTAATTCCTTCAGAATGGACAGAACTAGGGTTTGACCCTAATTGAGAACTTAATTCTCTCAAACTCACAGGAATTTAATTCCCTTAAAAAAGAAATTAGGGTTTAACCCTATCTAAGAATATAATTCTTCAGAAGAAAATAGGAATTTAATTCCTCTAAAGTTTATTGCTAGGGTTTAACCCTATGAAGAATTTAATTCTTAAAAGATGAACAAATCTTTAAAATGTACAAAGAACCAAAGTCACGTGCTACTACGTGACCCCGGCAAAGATCCATAGAAAAGAACTTTGAGGCAACGTCTCACGTGCCCCACGTGACCCCTGAAGGATAAAAAGAAAAAGCAAACAGAAGCTATGGGCGCCCTCACGTGCTACCACGTGACCCCTTGGCAAAAGTTTTAACAGTAAAAAACCCGCATTCCCATCACGTGACGGCACGTGATCCTCCATGAGCAATTATAGGAAGTATTCAATACTTCTGGCAGAATAAAATAAGGGGAATCAGGGCGTTCTCACGTGTCCACACGTGACCCCTCTCTCCTTAGTGTTTAACACTAATTTGAAAACTTTGTTCCCAGTGTTTAACACTGATTTTCTTAGTGTTTAACACTAATTTGAAAACTTTGTTCCCAGTGTTTAACACTGATTTGCTTTAGTGTTTAACACTAATTTGAAATCTCTGTTTCCAGTGTTTAACACTAATTTGCTTTAGTGTTTAACACTAATTTGAAAACCCTGTTGCTAGTGTTTAACACTGATTATCTTTTAGTATTTAACACTGATTATCTTTTAGTGTTTAACACTAACTTGCTAATCTTATTTCCAGTGTTCAACACTGTTGCTTTTTAATGTTTAACACCAGTTTTAGCCCAATTGGCTAAGTTTCTAAAGACAAAGCCTCTCCTTCAATGAACCAACAGAGGGCCAATATTCTAAACATGATTGGACTTAGCCCAAGCTAGCCATAAGTCCTCAATCCAAACTTAACTGGGCTAATAGGCTCATAATATAATTAATTGGTCTTGGTTCCAAATGGGGCCAAAGATTATTTAATCTATCTTGGTTCAAGGGTACATCTCTTCACTCCTTTGATATTTGGCGTTGTAATTCCTCAACGTCTTCCAAGAGGTGACAGGTCCCGATGACCACACATTGATACGGACTATGGGGTCCTTAAACTCATGGACTATGATGTCCTTAACCTTGACCGTGATGTCTTAAAACTAATGCCGGACTGTGGAGTCCTTAAAATCCACGGACTATGATGTCCTTAACCTTGACCGGGATGTCTTAAAACTAACAATAGACTATGATGTCCTTAACCTTGACCGTGATGTCTTAAAACTAACGCCGGATCGTGGAGTCCTTAAATCCACGGACTATGATGTCCTTAATCTTGACCGCGATGTCTTAAAATTAACATTGGACCGCAATGTCCTTAAACTACCTATCGACCGCAATGTCATTAAACTAAACAATAGAGCCCCCAATTGCTCTCTTGTTGGATCTAAATGATCTCGTTAAGTTGATCTTAGTCTAAAATTAGACTAACGTATCCTTAACTAACGTTTAAGTCGATCTTAGTCTCAAATGAGGCTAACATATCCTTAAACACAAACAACCCTTCCCAAACCCCAAATCTAAGAAAGATATGGATTTGGACTAGTCCACGCCCTACGGGCGACAACATAACTTAGTCTCCGTATACAATCCACGGGAAACCAAACACAAAACAAACACCCACGACACGAAGTGACCATTTGGAGAAGGAGAAAGTTGTTACCGCAATGCGGTAGCGTAATTAACTGCAGGGGCTTGCGCCTGCAGGGAAGAGCGTCCCCACATTCAAAAATCCTTCAAACGAGGGGGAATCTGACGATATCTGCTATATTGGCCGCATCCGTTTAAACCTTCGATACACGGTGCCATAAATCAACTTGGCATTTTAGGAGAGGTGGACGGATAGCACTAATTAGCATCTGCCCCGAATCTCAGGCAAGACGTCTGTCATGCCGTCATTCGAAGGGGAACAGATTCTGGCACGCCCGGTGGGACCTTTTCCTCTTTCCACTCCACACTTCATGTGTCGTCTTCGCGAACGAATCGCGGTTTGTTAATGGTTGCCTTTGGGTTTCAAGTTACTAAGATTTGGTCTTTTACCTGGCGCAGAAATCAAGCATCGATGGCATCCAACTGCTCGAGCTGCTCGAAATGCAAGTGCAACAGACGCTCCGCCTCACCTGGAGGTGTAGCCTATGGACCTCAAGCGGCCTCCATCCTTGCCATGCCAGTGGAACAGGTGACTCAAGCCACTACCGGTCTGTTCTTTGGGACCATGCTCCCGCCTGCAAGCTTCACCATTCCAGTGCCAGCACCGGAAGCGCAAAAGAAGTCGGTCTTCGATCGGCTCACTACTACAACGGCCCCTCTCGACGGGTCGTCCAATGCCAACTCCTCGGTCTTCACCAAACTGAGCCTGAACTCCGATGGACTTGCCAGGAAGCCCATGACCCCTGAAGTGGCCATCCCGAGGAAGATAGCCATATCTGCTCCTGAAGTCGTCAGGACGGCTTCTTCTGCTAAAGAGTCAGTCTTTTCAAGGCTGACTATTCCGGCTCCTGCTCCTGCTCGAGGGTCTGTTTTTGACAGATTGAACATCGCCACTCAAAAGACATCAGCCTTCAAGAGGCTGGCACCAGCGGCGTCTCATCCAGACAGGAGGCAAGACAAAACCATCCCTATCGCTAAGCCAGCCCCAACAGCTCGACATGCTCGACGTCGCCACTGGCGCCGAGTAAGGAAGGCCGGGGGCAACTCCCCCTCAGGGCTAACTCCACCGGCTCCGATGGTGGAAGTTGATACCGTTGTTCCAACTGGGAACAGCTTTGAACCGCTAAGGAGGGTACGCAAGAACTCTCCGACTGCCATGCTAAAAAGATCTCCTCCACCTGCGGAGAGTATTACAGAAGCGAAGCCGGAGCAGCCTCCTCAACAGCTGTCCTCCAAAATTTATAAGGTCTGGCGACGGTTTCAGGACTCAGTAATCGACCAGGATCACTCTCGCCGGCAGAAGAGGGTGAAGGTTCAGGAAGAAAAGAACCGTCCTGTCAAACAACAAAGGACGACAACCACTTGGGTGCCCGCTGCAACGGCTCCCTCCACGTCGACTACTCAAAAGAGAAGAAGGCCGGAGAAAGTCCCTACGCCTACAGCTAACGTCAAAGACAGTAAGCCTAAACGCCCTAAGTCTGGGGGCATAGTGGTGCATACCGTTTACATGGCATCTGGGAAAGAGGACAGCCGTACATCTACAGGTCATCGACCGCTCACGCGATCGGTGACTAAAGCTCAGGAGCAGCAGCAGAAGCTCCAAGAAATGATGAAGGCGATGGCCGCACTAACTGGGCCAAAAGAAAGCCCCGAAGCATCCTTGGATCAACGCCAGGAGCAGGAAACTGACGCTGAGTTCCTTCGCAGGATACTGGAAAAGAAGGATAAAGAGGCTGCGGAACAAGCAGCCAATATAAAGCGAATGGCCTTTCTGTTCCAGGACATGGTGGGTATGATGATCCAATGAGATCCTCCTGCTGAAGATCCTCCGATCGTCCTTGAAGATGACAAGGGAGAAACGTCAAATCCTCCACCGGCTCTGTCAACAGCCAAGGAGGAGACAATTTCCAAAGCTGACTTGGACGAATATATAGCTCAGCAGATATGGGTTCACCAGGCGACTGAGGCAGCTCGTCAAGTTGTCAGAACGGGACGACCATATCCGAGCTGGTACGATCAGATCAAGTACCCCCCGGGCTATACGATCCCGAAGTTCCATGTCTACAAGGGGACAGGCAATCCCCATCAACATGTGGCCCAGTTCAGGGCGCTTTGTGGCAACACTGGCGGTGATGATAAGCTCCTGCTCCGCCAGTTCATCGGCAGCTTGTCGGAGACGGCGTTCGAATGGTACTCCGAGCTTCCGAACGACTCCGTCAAGACATTTGCTGAAATGGAGTTATTGTTTACCCAACGTTTCGCCAGCGCTAGCGAGCGTACTCCAATAACGGCTCTGATCAATGCAAGAGTGAAGCCGGGTGAAACTTGGATCCAATATGCAATCCGATGGCGAAACCTGTGGTCGAAGTGCGAGCAGCGCATCGAAGAAGCACCAGCGGTGGGCATGTTCGTGGGCATCCTAGACCCTCATGCAACTATTTCACAGTTCATGATGTTCTTCAAACCGACCACATTCCAGGCTTTGATCGATAAGTTGGCCCAGATGGATCAAATGGGTTACAGACCCTCTCCCCCGAAGCCAGAATCGCGGAACGACAAGGGTAAAGGGAAGGCGACCTTCGTCGCGAACGCTCAACAACAACCCAGTGCCCCAAAGCTGGCGGATCAATTGGAAGAGAGACGGCGGTATTACAATGAGAAAATGAAGCGCCCCTACTCATTCTCGCGGGATAAGACGAAGAGGCTATTCGAGCTGGCGGTACGCAACAGGCTTATCAACTTACTAAACCCAAAGCAACCGCCGCAACCCAGTGAGGTGAATAACCCCAATTATTGCCCTTACCATCAAACGGTAAGCCATCCGATTGAGGATTGCTTCGTCTTCAAAGGATGGATTGATGATCAATACCTACAGGGCAAGATTGCACTATCCGAGAAGTGGAAGGTGAACCCGCCACAACCGCACACTCCTAAGAAGACGGACGCACCGGGAGCAACTTGCTCTTTCATTGAAGAAGCTCCATGGGAAATCGTGCTTTCAGCAAAAACCAAAAGAATGCTGATAAGCTCCAGACATGCCCGGCGATCAGGTGGAAGAACCCGCTGGAACCCCAGATCATTGAAGGGATGCTGAAGTCGCGCCCAACTACAAAAATCGGTGGTGATGGCCCGAGCACTCACAACCAGCCGTCAAAATCTTCAAAGAAAAAGAAGAAGAGGTCCAAAAAGCCCGTGAAGCCTGGTGACAAGCGTATGGACTTACAGAAACAAATTGACGCGCTGGAAGAGTACAATCAAAAGGCGCGGACTCCCATCACACTCCAAGAGTTCCTCAGCCACGTCTTTCAGGAGGAAGATAATGGAAAAAGCTCGTCGGATGAATCCGAGGGATATGTGGCGAGTTGTCATGTGATCTCCCACTTGTTTATGGACGATGAAAAAACTCCTGGCACTGAGAAACTGGGGGCACAGTCTGAACCAGAACTTGTGTGGCCGACAGACGAAATGATCGACGCCTTTCTAGACGAGATTCGTTTGAAAAGTAAAGCCGATCGGGAGCGTGAGATGGCCGCATCAGAAGGAGCCAAACGCAGGCGACTAAACGAAAGAGTCGAAGCACTCCCGCCATATCAAAAGACATCCGATGCGGTTAAAAACATATTCAAGACGAGGAAAAGATTTGATAAAGCCATATCAATGGGAATGAAGCTACCACCCTCGGAAGAGAACACTCGCAACGGAGCGGAGACGCATCCTAATTACTGCTCATATCATCAGAAGATTTCACACCCCACTGAGGAATGCGACACTTTTAAGACATGGTGGCAGGGATATGTTGCTCACTGGCAACATTTTAAGCGAATGAAACGCAGAACTCATCGAGAGCAGAGAGGTACAGCCGAAGGTCACAAAAGAAATACCGGCAACTGTTACACGGTCAACGCCGGAGGATCACAAGTTTTTACCTTTGGGAGCGACTCTGATGAGGAAATGGGTCTGGGCCCTCTCTTTAAAGAATCCATCTTAGGGAAAGAGGAAGGACCAGAGACCTGCAAAAACATTCAGCTGCGCAATCGCACGCTCCCGGAAAAGAATCTCGGACCCGCAACTAGAAAAGATAAGGGAAAGGAAAAGATTGCTGAGGATATCGCCTTAGATGACCAAGTCATGAAAGAGCTAACTGCCAAGGACCCGCCCAAGAGGAGTAAGGTGGACTACAACATCCTAGCGCACCTGAGGAAGCTACCTTCGCAGCTCAGCATTCTCGACGCCCTCTTATTATCAAAAGAAGCGAGAGATTCATTAATCAAGGCGCTACAAGAGCCCGAGCAATTCCAAGCCTTCCTCACCGAAGAAAGGATGAAGGATGAACTGGAAGAAGTGCACACGGCCGATATCACTTTCGGTGATGAGGACCTTCTCCTTGGGACGTGCGACCACAACCATCCCCTATACGTCTCTGGATATTGCCACAATATCAGGATAGGCAAAATCCTGGTTGATAATGGGTCCTCTGTCAATCTCCTTAATGTTCGGGTGTTGAAGGAAATCTGCATGAGCGTTCAGCACATCGCTCGTGATAAAATTATCATCTCCGGTTTTGACTCCAAGTCGTCACGAACTCTCGGATCTGTAATACTAACATTACGCTTCGGACTACTCGTAACGGACATTAAGTTTCACGTCATTGACGCCAAGACCTGCTACAACGCTTTGCTCGGTCGTCCCTGGTTACACGAGTACAACATCATCCCTTTTACACAACATCAGTATATGAAGTATTTCAAGGATGGTCTTTAGTGTACTGTAACAGGAGAGCTGAACCCATTCTCCGTAAACGAAGTCCGCAAGTACGAATATGCAAAGTACTTTTTGCCAGAATTCGAGGACACAGAGAGGTGTCATAAACCGGAGAACAAAACCGCCGCCACCATTCCTGTTTTCGGGAGTGATACCGAAGAAGGAGAAGAGATAGTTTACGCCGGGCCATCTCGACGCAACAACCCGGGACCGTCCGCCCCCATATTGATCTTCGGAAGTGACTCGGAAGATGAGGTTAATGATGTGTTCCCCAGTCGGCCGTCAATACAAGAATTCTCTAGTGATGATCAAAGTTTGCAAATTACCATGATTCCGCGGGAGCACTACAAAGATCTTGACGCACTTGAAGCTTACAATGTGCAAGACCTGCAGACGTTTTACGTCCCTCCCGGGCGAAAAGGCGATCCTGTTCTACCGATCCACGGAAACAAGAGTAGAGAAAGAAATCTGGCGCGGCGCGGATTCTACACTCGACAGGCTCCAACCCATCCGTTTGCCCAGATATTATACAAACAGACTAAAAAGGCTATTGAAGCGCCAAGGGGTACCCTTAAAACAGACTATGCGACAAGCTCGGTTCTACAACAGGATTTGGGATGTCCCTAGGACTCAGCGCAAGCTGCTCAATGGAAGAATGGAAATGCTTGGGCTTGGATATGTGAGATCCGGGAAACGGGAACGAGTCCACGATAGCTACGCCATATATAACTTCGATGAAGAAGAGGATGCCATGTCAGAAAATGCCGACCCCGCACCAAAACAAGATCCTCCTATCAAAATGCCGGGTCCGTCATTTGAAGAACGGATGGACGAGCTCATCAGGAAAGCGGGTCAAAAAGCTCGGGACGACCATAATCGCGAAATGGCCATCTACGAGAAAGCCAGGACACAACGTCTTCTTCAACAGGCTGCAAGAGACGAAGATGCTCCTCCCTGTCAACCCGTTGTGCAAAAGGCCCGACGTAGAGGCAGTAGTAAGTCAAAAAGCGGAAAAGGGAGTCGACAACTACAACGCAGGATTAAAGAGTCATGTGATCGGGTATTGCGCGGTCCGGATTTGTCCCTCATGAAGAAGATGAGTCGGGCGTATTCTTTCCCTCAAGACAGGACGAAGAAGATACTCGATCTCGCTTTAAAACATCGAATGATTACACTTCCGGAGTCTAAGCACCCTGAGCAAGCTAACGAGGTCTCTCATCCAGGCTATTGTTCTTATCACCGAGCCATAGGACACCCTATCGAAGACTGCTTCACCTTCAAGAACTGGGTCGAAGGCCAATACCAGCAAGGCAGGTTTGCTCTATCCAGCAGCTGGAGGATAAGTCCGCCACAAAAGCACGAACCTAAAGCCACAAGAGCAAAACCAGATCCACATCGGTCTTGGAAGCGAGCTCATACCCATCATATAATAACAATATCAAAAGGGGAGCCCGAGAATATGGATGACCTTCCTTGGTGCTTCGAAAACAATGACGACGAGGTAATCTCAGAATTTCCACCAGTGCCAAAAGGACTGGAAGATGGAATACATACTACTGCAGATAACCTCAAGAAGATTGAGTTGGGGACGGCAGACGACCCGCGACCGACATTTGTCAGCGAATTGCTATCGGAAGAAAGAGTGGCTGCGTTAAAAGACGTGCTTATACAGCATAGAGATTACTTCGCATGGAACTATTCCGGAATGCCAGGACTGGATCCAGAAATAGCTGTCCATAAATTGGCAATATCCCCGGACATCAAACCAGTCAAACAAGCGCCGAGAAGAATGCGGCTTGAGCTTGAGATGAGCATCAATGCCGAAGTCAAAAAACTGATCGACTCTGGGTTTATCTAAGAAGTTCAATATCCCGATTGGATCCCTAACATCGTCCCAGTGATGAAGAAAAATGGGACAGTGCGCATATGCGTGGACTTCCGGGATCTCAATAAAGCTTGCCCGAAGGACAATTTCCCAGTACCGGTCACCGAGCTGATGATAGATAACACATCCACTCACGAGCTTTTCTCTTTCATGGACGGCTCATCAGGATACAATCAGATAAAGATGCATCCTGAAGACTAGAAGCACACCGCTTTCCGGACTCCTCTGGGTATATTCTGCTACAAAGTTATGCCCTTCGGTTTAAAGAACGCCGGTGCCACCTATCAGAAGGCCATGACAAAGATTTTCGATGACCTCATACATGAAATCGTCGAATGCTATATCGACGACCTCGTGGTTAAGAGCAAATCGTACGAGGAGCATTTAGAGCATCTGAAGACCGTATTTCAATGCCTTAGACAATACAATTTAAAGATGAACCCTCTCAAATGCCCATTCGGGATGTCTTCAGGTAAATTCCTAGGATTCATCGTACGGCACCGAGGCATTGAGATAGATCCGTCAAAGATCAAGGCGATCACGGAAATGCCACCGCCAAAGACTCTCAAACAATTGCGGTCTCTCTAAGGAAAGCTCGCGTACATCCGGCGATTTATAGCCAACCTTTCAGGCAAGTGCCGTCCTTACAGTCACCTGATGAAGAAGGGAACCCCTTTCGTCTGGGATCACAAATGCCAAGGTGCACTGGACGAGATCAAGCAGTACCTGCAGAACCCGCCGGTGTTAGCTGCTCCAGTCAAGGGAAAACCTCTTATTCTTTATACAACTGCCCTCGAAGGTTCCTTAGGTGTATTATGGGCACAAGAGAACGACCAAGGGAAAAAGAGAGCTCTCTATTACTTGAGTAGAGTTCTCCTGGGGCAGAAAGCAACTATTCTCCCATCGAAAAACACTGCCTGGCGTTGATCTTCTCAATAACAAAGCTCAAGCACTATGCGTTGGCGCATGAAGTCCGTCTTATTTCGAAGGTGGACCTCCTTAAATATTTAATGTCGAAGGCCATATTGACAGGTCGGCTCGCTAAATGGGCCCTACTCTTGATGGAGTTTTCAATAACCTATCAGCCTCTTAAGGCAGTGAAAGGCCAGGCCATCGCCGAATTCCTCGCTGAACATCCGATACCGGCCGATTACCCTTTGAATTGCGAACTGCCAGACGAACACGCGTTTGACGCGATTGAGGGTAGTGATACCCGATGGGAGCTCTACTTTGATAGAGCGTCCTTCATGAAGAAGCGCAAACAGAACACCCCTGTAATCAAATCAGGGGTAGGCCTCATCTTCGTGACCCCACAAGGAGGGATAATGCGCTTCGCCTTCTCTTTGACAGAGCCGAGGACGAACAATGAAGCTGAGTACGAACCTTTGATAGCAGGCCTTGAGATCGCCATCGATATGGGAATTGAAAACCTCCTTATATATGGAGATTCTCAACTGGTCGTCAGGCAAGTAAACGGCGACTACCGGACGTGCAAGCCGGAACTGGTGAAATATGGCGAGAGAGTACAACAACTGTTGACTCAGATTCCCTCCTATATACTGGAAACCATACCGTGTGCGGAAAATAGCAAAGCAGATGCACTAGCTAAGCTCGCTAAAGAATTGGCCGACGAGAACCTCGATGACGTAAGAATCGTGGTACAAAGCCGTCGGGTTCTTGCACTGGCGGAGATATCTCCGGAATCATCCGAGGGAAAGGGAGCGATTGAACAGGTGGCCCTGCAAATAAAAGACCCGGAGAAGGTTGAAGATTGGAGAGAAGTCTTCATAGACTACTTCAAATCTCGTCGAACGCCTGAAGATGCATCCTCAAAACATCAGCTCACGAAACGAGCTTTGTCTTTCTCCTTCGTCAATGATACTCTGTACAAGAGGTCATTTGATTGTCTGTGGTTGAGATGTCTGGGACCTGAAGAGGCGAAAAGAGTCGTTCAGGAAGTTCACGACGGACTCTGCGGTTCTCACCAAGCAGACCCAAAGATGAAGTTGAAGATTAAACGGATGGGCTACTATTGGCCCACGATGATTCAAGACTGCCTCGAATATGCGAAGCAATGCCACTCATGATAAATTCATGGGGACTTTATCCATCAGCACCCAAATCCTCTGCATCCAACAGTGGCTAGCTGGCCGTTCGAAATGTGGGGGACTGACGTAATCGGCCCCATCGAACCAGCATCATCCAGGGGACATCATTTCATTTTGGCGACGACTGATTACTTCTCCAAATGGGCAGAAGCAATACCGCTGAGGGAAGTGAAGACGGAGAATATCCTCCATTTCTTCAAGACGCACGTCATTTATCGGTTTGGAACTCTACGACGGATCATCTCCGATAACGGGCCAGCCTACAGAAGCCACAAGATCAGCCGCTTCGCGCAACAACACAACATAGACTGGAGATATTCCTCAGTTTATAATCCCCGAGCTAATGGCCTAACTGAGGCTTTCAACAAGACCTTGACGAAGATCGTGAAAAAGATGGTGTCCCGAAATAAGAAGGACTGGCACGAGAGACTGCAAGAAGCTCTCTAGGCGTATCGAACTACGTTCAAGACGGCCACGAACACGACGCCGTATGCGTTGGTATTCGGTACAGAAGCGGTACTTCCCCTTGAGATAGAGCTACCTTCTCTACGAGTGGCAGTCCACTACAAGCTGACGGACGAAGAAAATGCTCACCTTCGGCTTGAGGAGCTTGACGCCCTTGATGAAACCCGGTTCATAGCGCAACAAAATCTAGAGGCTTATAAAGCAAAGATGACGCGCTCGTATGAAAGATTGACCAGGCCGAGGACATTCCGCCAGGGCGAACTCGTGCCAGTGGTCAAAAGACCTATGATCCCCAATTGCGCCAAGCGGGGAAAATTCGAGCCGAACTATGAAGGCCCGTACATAATAGACAAGGTCTACCAGGGTAGAGCCTATCTACTCATGGATATGCACGGTGAAAGGCCTTTCAGGCCAATAAATGGTCGCTTCCTGAAGAAATACTACGCTTAATGAGCCACAGCCTAGGTCAATGATAGATGACGACGACTATATCCGCTCGCTATCTTCCTAAGCTCAAACTCTATAAGCAGTAGCCGGCCTTCTCCTGAACGGATCGAAACGTCCTTAAACTAACAGCGGACCGAAACGTCCTTAAACTAACAGCGGACCGAAACGTCCTTAAACTAACGATGGACCGAAAACGTCCTTAAACTAACAATGGACCACTATGTCCTAAAACTGGTTGTTGACCGAGATGTCGATAAACTACGGTGGATTGCAGCATCTCAAAACCGATACAAAAAAATATTAAAAAAAATAATAAAAATAAAAACGGTTGTCCATAAGCGAAACGGGCACGGATGAAAACCCGAAAGGGCTCCGTGAGTAAAAACAGCAGGACTACCGGCGAGTGTTTGTGAAAACCCGAAAGGGCGCAACCTCGTTGAAGGACACTTGCAGGGTCCTCACGACCTTGTAAGGAGAAACCACCCGCGTGAGATCCTTACGACTCACAAGGAAGCAACACACTTAGGAGTCCTCACGATTCCTAAGGAGAAATTACACTTGCGAGATCCTCACGACTCGTAAGGAGAACTCTCTTATGGGACCCTCACGGCTCATAAGATTTGAAAGTCTTAAGTTACAAAGACCCGAACCTGTTCTTAAGCAACCACCCCCCACAACATTCGATATTGCCCTATAAGTGGCTCAATATTGACCCTTGTATACAATCCACGGGCGCGAATAAATATCTCCCTAACCAAGTCCCATCCGTGACTAGGGATATGTTCATATAGTGAACAACCCTTGTAAGTCCTCTCGACTTATAAGGAGAAAACCCTTTTGTAAGATCCTTACGAATTACAAGAGAACATGCACTTAGGAATCCTCACGATTCCCAAGGAGAAAGCACACCTACAAGATCCTCACGACTTGTAGGGAGAAATACCTTTGTGAGACCCTTACGGCTCATGAAGTCAAAAGCCTTAGTCGACAGGTCCCTTAATCCTGTTTACTAAGCCACCATTGTTCAATATCGACAAAGGCAAATGATGATTCGCTCCTGGCAATATTTCAGTTGTAGCGGTGCTGATGCCGAAATCGGTGTCTAAATCCAAGCTTGCAGCGAAAAGCCGGCAAGCCACACATGCATACGAAATAGCCGAAATGATGGGGCAACTTGCGACAAAATCAGCAAGTAAAAATGTATGCATGAAAAATAGCCGAAATGATTTGGCAACCCGCAATAAAAAGAAGCGAGTAAAAAATAAAATAAATAGCTGAAATGATTGGGCACCGCGAAAAATAGCCGAAATGATGGGGCAATCGCGACCTTCGCGATATAAAAGTTGAAATGATAGAGCATTGCGGAAAAAAGAAATGAAATAGAAATAAAATTTTTGCCCTACAGGTGATGCTACATCAATCCCTGTATACAATCCAGGAGCGCAAACAAAGAAGGAATCACACTCCTCCCCCCAGGTTTCATCAGAAGAAGAAGCCAAATCTCGATCAAACAAAGCGAAACAGCGGCGACTCTCAGAGTCAAATCCTAACTCCGTGAAATGCGGATATAATCAGCAAAATTCCTGGTCACGTGGAACGCGGATAACGTCACTCTTTGACCCCGTGGAAAATGTCCAGAGCGGATCCTGGTCCTCGCAGAGCACGGCAGTGAACCCGTGCGAAGCATCCAGAGCGGAGCCTGGTCCTCGCCGAACACGGCAGTGAACCCGTGGGAAGCATCCAGAGCAAAATTCCTGGTCACGTGGAACGCGGATAACGTCACTCTTTGACCCCGTGGAAAACGTCCAGAGCGGATCCTGGTCCTCGCAGAGCACGGCAGCGAACCCGTGCGAAGCATCCAGAGCGGAGCCTGGTCCTCGCCGAACACGGCAGTGAACTCGTGGGAAGCATCCAGAGCAAAATTCCTGGTCACGTGGAACGCGGATAACGTCACTCTTTGACCCCGTGGAAAACATCCAGAGCGGAGCCTGGTCCTCGCCGAACACGGCAGTGAACCCGTGGGAAGCATCCAGAGCAAAATTCCTGGTCACGTGGAACGCGGATAACGTCACTCTTTGATCCCGTGCAAAACGTCCAGAGCGGAGCCTAGTCCTCGCCTAACACGGCAGTGAACCCGTGTGAAGCATCTAGCGCAAAATTCCTGGTCACGTAGAACGTGGATAACGTCACTCTTTGACCCTATGGAAAACATCCAGAGCGGAGCCTGGTCCTCGCCGAACACGGCAGTGAACCCGTGGGAAGCATCCAGAGCAAAATTCCCGGTCATGTGAAACGCGGATAACATCACTCTTTGACCCCGTGGAAAACGTCCAGAGCGGATCCTGGTCCTCGTAGAGCATGGCAGTGAACCCGTGTGAAGCATCCAGAGCGGAGCCTGGTCCTCGCCGAACACGGTAGTGAACCCGTGGGAAGCATCCAAAGCAAAATTCCTGGTCACATGGAACGCGGATAACGTCACTCTTTGACCCCGCGGAAAACGTCCAGAGCGGAGCCCGGTCCTGGCAGAGCACGGCAGTGAACCCGTGTGAAGCATCCAGAGCAAACATTGGACTGTAGAGTCCTTAAATCCACGGACTATGATGTCCTTAACCTTGACCGTGATGTCTTAAAACTAACATTGGACTGTGGAGTCCTTAAATCCACGGACTATGATGTCCTTAACCTTGACCGTGATGTCTTAAAACTAACGTCGGACTGTGGAGTCCTTAAATCCTTGGACTATGATGTCCTTAACCTTGACCGTGATGTCTTAAAACTAACGTCGGATTGTGGTGTCCTTAAATCCACGGACTATGATGTCCTTAACCTTGACCGTGATGTCTTAAAACTAACATTGGACTGTGGAGTCCTTAAATCCACGGACTATGATGTCCTTAACCTTGACCGTGATATCTTAAAACTAACATTGGACTGTGGAGTCCTTAAATCCATGGACTATGATGTTCTTAACCTTGACCGTGATGTCTTAAAACTAACGTCGGACTGTGGAGTCCTTAAATCCATGGACTATGATGTCCTTAACCTTGACCGTGATGTCTTAAAACTAACCTTGGACTGTGGAGTCCTTAACCCCATGAACTATGAGGTCCTTAACCTTGACCGCGATGTCTTTAAACTACGGTACCATGAAAAACATCCCAAAGCAACCCCTGACCCCGTGAAATACGGATAAGGGCGACCGCACCCAGCACTTGCGGGTCCTCACGACCGGTAAGAAAGAAAACTTTCTTATGAGATCCTTACGACTCTCAAGGGAAAACCCGCTTAAGAATCCTCCGATTCTTAAGAAAGACTTACACCTACGGGATCCTCTCGACCTGTAGGGAGAAAAACTCTTTATGAGACCCTCACGGCTCATAAAGCTCAAAAGTCTTAGGGGGCAGATCTTAACCCTGAATCCTAAGCCATCGCCGCCCTACAAAGAGACCAAGATAAATTGTCCGCAGAACACATTCAATAAAAAGAAGACACCGTGGAGAAGAGTATGTACAAAAAGAAAGGAAAAGATACGAGTCTTCATGCCGGCGGGCGATTTAGCAATTTTGCTAGCTCATCCTTCTGTTGCTGGGCCACAGCTTCATGACTCAGGATCGCCAGAAGACGGGCCTTCGCCTGAGCCTGCTGGGCCTGATACGAGGCGAGCCTGCCTTCAAGCTCTTTCTCAGTAGCCTTGTGAGCCTCAAACCTTTTACGAGTGAACACGGCAGCTTTATCGAGGGCCACCACCTCTCTGATAGACTCTTGAAGTACTTGCCAGAGTTCATACGCTTTGTTAGCTTTGACTGTAAGATTGGCCTGGAGCTCGTACAGCGCCTTAGAGGCCAGCTCCCTCTCCGAGAATTTGCGGCCGAGCCTCTTCTCGCATGATACCACATTCGCCGCGCACCGCTCGATCAAGCCCCGTAAGCTCACCTTCGCAGCCACAGCCTATGGAGTAGGACATGTATGCTCAAGACTGTATAAACAAACCTCCATTCTGTAAGTCCACGTTGCGACCCCCGGTTCTTACGGGGAGGCGGAAACGGTATAAAAAACGAATTTTTATCGCAAGAGGCAACATGGACTAAACTATGGTCGGGATCGTTACCTAAACTAAAACTAGCATACTAAGCTAAAGATATTTAGCTACTCGGATGAGGATGGTTATACCTAAACTTGAACTCCTTCTCTTCAAGCTCTGATGGTGGTTCGATGGCTCCTTCTCGTTGTCTCCGTACGCCGAAGATAGATCCACTTGAAAACTCCAACCTTTAGCTCCTTCTTCGTTCTTTGAAGAAACTAGTTCACTTGGTTTGCTAAACCTAGTGAACTAGAATGAGTAGAGATGATTTAGAATGGGATTTTATCTATGGTTCTTGATTCTCAACTCATGAGACAAGAGAACCATAGATCAAGAGAGGGAGCAAGAGGTTGAGGGTGAGAGCAAGAGGAGAGCTCAAGAACAAGAGAGAGAATGAGCAAGAAAGAATGAGCAACTCTTTTGTCTCTCACCCTCTCATAATCCAAAGCAATGATAACTCATCATATCAACAAAAGTCTTATGTGATGGTTGAAGTAACCATAACCTTATCATGTCATGCACTCATTTTACTCAAAAGAACAAGCAAGAAAAAGTCTTTGGCATGAAATGATAACCATGGTTATCATGATGGTCAACTAGTCAAGCCTAGTCAACCGGTCAACAAGTCAACAAAAGTCAACAAGTCACCAAAGTCAACAAGTCAACAAAAGTCAACAAGTCAACAACCATATCACCATAATACTTAATTAATATAATAGTTAATCACATATCATATTCTCATTAGGGTTGAGCATAAAGTCAAAAAGTCAACGGTCAACTGTCAACAACCCTAATGAGAATCCGCTGCCTCTGCCTCCCTGTCAACTGTGCATACACACCCGCATCCGCGTTCCGAGGAACACGAATGCAAACTGGATAAATCCAATCCCATAAGGTACACTAGGATCTGGCTTAAACCAAAGCCCGCTAGTGTAAACTGTCCGGACACTGTACGTGCACAAGTGCACGGATGTGACCGAACCCTGTCGCAAAACCATGCGACCTGTCGCAATACCATGCGACCTCTACTCTTTTGCCTAAAGGCGAAAAGCTTTCTGTGTGGGACTCTAAAGACTCGACACTACGCTGGCAGTGGGTTTAACCACAGACCGCAAGCGGCACTAGCTGTGCGTAACGGTCCCCAGGTAATGCCGACAAGAAGACCGACGAGGCGAAACCCATCTGAACTCCTACTGAGCCTGAGCGTGACATTCTCCATACAGTCCGGTCTGTTCGTCTGATACATCGCATGGCGGGCCTAGGGGGCGGTAAACGTCAGTCCCCCAATAGCGGTACAAGTCGTGCCGGAGTGAAGCCCAATACACCCTGAGATAACACTGGAAACCTACCAGTATATCTCGTTTGCCCTGGCCAGGGACTACTCGTGTAATGGCTCTCCTAGACACAGCGCGATGTCAACCCCCAATACCGGGAGAGACGAATCCTGTCTAACCGTCACTGCCTCCAAGTGCTTCGGGACTGCACCCAACCACTACCTGTTTGCACGACTCCTTTGAGCCGTGGTAGGGTAGTGATCAAAGTACAGTGGGAACACACTCGAGGCGGAGTGACAGTGTCAAGTCAGCGGACTAAGCTGTACTCATGTCACCTGGGAACTGATAACTGACGATAGGTATAATACCAACTAGTCAGTTCCCGACGAGTCCTGTCCAGTGTACCCGTAACCTAACGAGCACCCGCATACTATCTCAAGTACGACGTACTGACGGCTGTGGGACAGACCGTCTCCCACACTGGGATGAGAAGCGCATGCGCTGGTCTACTCCGGAGTATCGATGCCCTGTCTCGATAGTCCTGCGACCAGGGACCTGCATAAGGATGTGCTTATAGATTACCCAGCCCCACTAGTGTGACGGCCATCACATCGCTGGTAATCAAGCAAAGATCCTAAGGGCTCTACTAATGTGTATAGGCGATATACAAAAATAAACACATGTACACATTGAAGTAGAAACAAACCAAGTAGCATACTACTATTTTGAGCAAGATTGTCAATACAAGGTGAATATCCCAAGCTTCCATTAAGTAATATACATACTAGTATGATACAGTAATGGCCTCTAGGGCATATACACTAACAATCTCCCACTTGCACTAAGGCCATGTACTGGCGTATCGAAGACCTATCATCTCGATCAGCCGCTCGAACTGAGTCTGGGGCAAGGCCTTGGTGAATGGATCTGCAGTGTTATCTTCTGATTTTACTCTCTTTACCTCGATCTCCTGGCGATCAATGATCTCCCTGATCAGGTGGAACCGCCTCAAAATGTGCCTGGACTTCTGATGGGACCTTGGTTCCTTCGCTAAAGCTATAGCGCCGTTGTTGTCACAATACAGCGGTATTGGATCAACACTGGTAGGAACCACCTGAAGTTCCGTGAGGAACTTCTTCATCCAGACAGCTTCCTTTGCGGCATCGCAAGCAGCTATGTACTCCGCTTCCATGGTTGAGTCAGCAACGGTTTCCTGCTTGGAACTCTTCCAGCAAACCGCCCCTCCATTGAGGGTAAAGACATAACCCGACATGGACTTGGAGTCATCCTTGTCACTCTGGAAGCTGGAGTCAGCAAAGGCCTCAATCTGGAGGTCTTTTCCGCCATACACCAAGAACATCTCCTTAGTCCTTCTCAGGTACTTGAGAATGTTCTTTACTGCTATCCAGTGTTTCTCCCCTGGGTCTGACTGATACCGGCTTACAACGCTCAATGCGTATGCTACATCTGGTCTGGTACATAACATCGCATACATAATAGAGCCTACCGCAAATGCGTAGGGTATTGATGACATGCGAGCCCTTTCCAAATCAGTCTTGGGAGACATCTCTTTGAAGAGGGTGATTCCGTGACAAGCCGGTAGATTACCGCGCTTGGAATCTTCCATACTGAATCGTTTCAGTATGGTGTCGATGTACCTTGACTGTGAAAGTCCCAACATCCTTTTAGATCTATCACGATAGATCTGGATCCCCAGAATGTAGTTGGCATCGCCCAGGTCCTTCATGGAGAACCTCTGTGACAAGAATCCTTTGACTGACTGTAGCATAGGAATATCATTTCCTATTAGGAGAATGTCATCGACGTACAAGACGAGGAATACCACATTTCTCCCTACAATCTTACTGTAAATGCATGGTTCATCTGGGTTTTTGACAAAGTCGAATTCTTTGACAGTATCATCAAAGCAGATGTTCCAACTCCGCGATGCCTGCTTAAGTCCATAGATGGACTTGAGCAACTTGCACACTTTACCGCTGCTCCCACTCTGATTGAATCCCTCTGGCTGATCCATATAGACGCACTCTTCTAAATTTCCATTTAGGAAAGCCGTCTTAACGTCCATCTGCCAGATCTCATAATCGTGGAAGGCAGCAATGGCAAGAAGGATCCGAATGGATTTAAGCATGGCTACTGGAGAAAAAGTCTCGTCATAGTCCAAACCAGGTCTTTGACGAAAACCCTTTGCAACGAGCCTAGCCTTATAGGTTTCAACCTGCCCATCTACACCAATCTTCTTTCTGAAGATCCATTTGCAGCCTACGGGTTTTACCCCTTCTGGAGCAAAGTCCAAAGTCCAAACTTTGTTGGTGTACATGGACTCCATCTCGGTCCGCATTGCATCCAGCCATTTTACCGAGTCACCGCTCTGAATGGCTTGCTGGAAGCTAGTAGGCTCATCATAATCTATGATGCAATCCTCTCTATCCCCGTCTATGAGAAAACCGTAGTATCTCTCGGGCGGATGAGACTGCCTACTACTCCTGCGGAGCGGCGTAGGAATGTCCGGTTCCCCTGAACCTTCTGGTTCTACTAAGGTTTCAGTAATAGCTTGTGGTTCTGGAATTTCTTCCAGTTCTATTGCGCTCCCACTTATCTGATTTTCTAAAAACTCAGTTTCCATGAAGCGGGCATGACGAGAAACAAGGACTTTTTGCTCCTCTGCGTAATAGAAAAGATACCCCTTGGAGTTCTTTGGGTATCCCACAAACTTGCACTGTACTGAGCGTGCCTCGAGCTTGTCCGCATGCTGCTTTTTTACAAAAGCCGGACATCCCCATGTCTTAAAGGATTTAAGACAGGGTTTCTTCCCACTCCACATCTGGTATGGTGTGGTAGGCACTGTCTTAGTAGGAACTTGGTTCAAGAGATGTGCAGCTGTTTCCAGTGCATAACCCCAGAAAGATCGCGGTAACTCAGCCTTACTCATCATGGAACGAACCATATCTAGTAGGGTTCGATTCCTTCTTTCCGATACACCATTGTGTTGTGGTGTGTATGGAGGAGTACGCTGAGAGAGAATTCCATTCTCTTTTAAGTAGTCCAGAAACTCGGCACTCAAGTATTCACCACCTCGATCCGATCTTAGGATCTTGATACTTTTGCCCGTTTGTTTTTCTACTTCATTCTTATATTCTCGAAATTTCTCAAAGGCCTCGGATTTGTGCTTCAATAAGAAGACATGTCCAAACCTAGAGAAATCATCTGTGAAAGTAATGAAGTATGAATAACCGCTTCGCGCATGTGTAGACATTGGACCACACACGTCACTGTGTATAAGTCCCAAGAGCTCGCTCGCTCTTACTCCGTGTCCAGTGAACGGAGTCTTTGTCATCTTTCCCATGAGACAAGATTCACAAGTGGCATAAGACTGGTACTCGAACGGATCCAAGTATCCTTCTTTATGTAACTTAGTCAACCGTGTCTCATTGATGTGACCCAGTCTACAATGCCATAAGAAAGCCTGATTTAATTCTGGAGACTTTCTTTTAAGTGTGTTCTGGACACTGAATATCTGAGCTTGATTCAATACGTATATACCGTTATTTAATGTACCTGACCCAATCAGTGCTTGATTTAGGTGGATGTTTACTACATCGCTTACAAAAGCAAAATCATATCCTTCCTTAGAAAGTAAGGATACAGATATGATGTTACAAGTCGCACCTGGTACATACAAACAGTCACGCAGAATCAATATCTGCCCAGTTGTCAGTCCTAGGTGATATTCCCCTACGGATACAGCATCCATGCTCATTCCGTTAGCAACCCTGAGAGTCATATCACCTTTCCTGATAACCCCACGGTTTCTCAGACCCTGTAACGAATTACAGATATGAGATCCTGATCCGGTATCCAATACCCAGGAAGTAGGGTTAACTGACAAACAGTTCTCAATTACAAACACACTCGAAGCCGAAGCCACAACATGCTTCGAATTCTGGCTACAGGCTTTACAAGCCCTGCAATCTTTCTGCCATAGTTCATTCCCGTTACAATAGGAACATCCCTCTTTTACTATATCCAGTCCTGAAACTTTTGCCCTTGTTTTTCCTTTTTCTTCCCTGGTTTCTTTCAGGGTATAAGCAGAGGGCAGGGACTGTTGAGTTAGGTCAGTACTTGACCCATTCGCCAACGTGGTCTCCAGGTCCGTGAGCTCAATATAGCTGGTCTCTGTAAGGACGTTGCCCCTTACAGATGACCCGACTGCCAACCTCGCTTGAAGCAATTCGTTCGAGGTCTCATATCTTGCGATACGAGATTGCTCTCCATATAAAACTTTGTTATGGAGGAAGATAGAAACTGAGTCCATCTTCTCGTGCTGCCTCTGGTTTGTACCATCAACTGAGGCTAACACGAGGCACTTGGCTTTCGCACAATCCTTTTCCGATGTCCTGCGGATGTGAACATCCGTGACAGGGGAAACTGGACCTGAGACAGCAGGGTTTAGATTAGTTAAGAGGTGTTCCAACTTGTCATGGGCAATGGACATCTGGACAGACCTCTGCCAGTCATAACAGTCAGGTTCAGTCATATTTTTATCTAGATGTAACCTAGGCGTGGTCACAGGGTCGCTGCAATTAAGAGAGAGAAGAAGAAACACTCAGCATGATGCTCTTGCAAGTTTAGAGTGGTTTTTAGTTTGTCTAAACAGGATGGCTCCCACTGTTTCTCGAATCCCTCCTCAAACCATAAAGGAAGAATTAGTCGGGATCAATCCCACCGCACAATACTTGCTTAACCGTTCAGCCAGGCCGGTGTCGGTACTTCGAGGGAGGTTTTCCAACGCTTTCGCGAAGTTCCTTAATTAAAGAACCTCTTTTCCCTGGGGGCGTAGCCCCGCTAACACCTTTCTAGGCACCTACTAGGTTTATAGCATTGATCGTTTAGTGAGAAATTTTCCGAGGAGTAGCATATACTCACAGTAGGATCGGGATCCAAATATCATCGCGTGACGAAACTGAAGGAATCCTACCAGAATCATCACACTCCAAATGGTATGCAAATCTAGCAAGTTTCAGTACTTATGAAACTCCCGATGTATATTTTTGCCCCATGCTCTTATGACCTTGACTAAGGCCAACAAATCATAAGTCACATGTCAAGTTCTACCCGTCGTTGTCCAGGTTAATTTGAATCCACCCGTACATACCCTTGACTAAGGCCAACAAGGTAATACGACTGTCCCAAACCAACGCATTCTATCTATGCAACATATGAATACCCACCAGCTACCAAACACTGTGCCTTGACTAAGGCCAACAAACACAGCTTGAATACTGTTGAATATTCATATGAAACGACGGAGGGCTACGAATGGTTTTGGCGAAACCGTGAACGTAGTGAACTTGATTTAGTCGATGGAACGAGATAGCTTTTAAATGGAGTGGCTCAAACTCCGCATTTTAAAAGTTTGTTTTGAAAAGAACCGAGTGGTTTTTCGAAAATGTTCCAACGACTTATACTTGGTTTATTTTCTTGCATTAGTTCTTTTAATGCATGTTTTGCTTGCATTAGTTCTTTTAATGCGTGATATTCTTGCATTAGTTCTTTTAATGCGTCCCATCAATTAATCCTACCATTGCAGAAAACAACCAAAATATGACGTACGCTTATGCCATTCGCATTCGCCACGGGGCCCCGTCATTACCCGTTAGGTTACTTAACTAACGACAGAGCGGGGGCTGGGCTAGCGCGTCTGTAAAACATAAGCAACGCCTAAATAATATCATATATAGATATACTGCAATGATAAACATTTCAGATCACAGATAAATACATTGGATATACTAGCAATCTGTAATTTGTACGAGCCTGTAACAAAAACAGATAACACGGTCGCGGTGAATAGCCAAAACCCCACCCAAGACCCCTACGGGTGCGGCAAACTACCCGCCAAGTACCCGAAGCGTAGCAACCTCCCTCAACTCCATGAGTAGGCCACTCGACACTTCGGCATACCCGGTAGTTTGTGCACCCCTCCATGGGTCTATCCTAGGAGCAAAAACAGTAAAAAGAAATTATACAATGACGGCTACAACCCCTTCCCGGTTGTGCGGCCATACAAATAATTATTACATCAATTTACAAATTTACATGAATTGTAAGAAAAGAAAACTCTCGTCTCACAACCCCCGGCTATTCACCCGCGACAATCCAACATATTTATATACACATTCCAGCACATTACAGATCATGTATAACCCCGACCAATCGACTTATAGCGATAAGCCGACGTTCAATACATGCAAACATTACAGATATAACCATCATAGTCAAAGTGCAGTGAAGTTCGGAAAAATACGGAATTATAGGACCCCAAAAGGAAATTTCTTTTCTGGACAATCTGGGCACATATAATATATTTTAAAAATCCCAAAACCAACACACAAACACACTGCACGAAAAACGATGCAGAGAAGACAACAACTCGCGGCGGTTCAGCGGCGGCTAAGAAGGCTCACGCGGCGGAAGGGCGGCGGTTTAGAGGAATTACTGCATCGTTTTTCTTGGGTGTTCTCACAAAACCCTGAGCCGAATTTAGGAGCATAAAGTTTTTCATTTTGACCAGAAAAAATTTCAACAGAAACTCAGTTTTTGTAAAAGTTTGGTTTTTGGATTTTTCCGGTTCCGAACTTCGTTACACTTCACTACCAAGCTAGTTTAAGTTTAGTTAGGCTCTGATACCACTGTAAGTCCACGTTGCGACCCCCGGTTCTTACGGGGAGGCGGAAACGGTATAAAAAACGAATTTTTATCGCAAGAGGCAACATGGACTAAACTATGGTCGGGATCGTTACCTAAACTAAAACTAGCATACTAAGCTAAAGATATTTAGCTACTCGGATGAGGATGGTTATACCTAAACTTGAACTCCTTCTCTTCAAGCTCCGATGGTGGTTCGATGGCTCCTTCTCGTTGTCTCCGTACGCCGAAGATAGATCCACTTGAAAGCTCCAACCTTTAGCTCCTTCTTCGTTCTTTGAAGAAACTAGTTCACTTGGTTTGCTAAACCTAGTGAACTAGAATGAGTAGAGATGATTTAGAATGGGATTTTATCTATGGTTCTTGATTCTCAACTCATGAGACAAGAGAACCATAGATCAAGAGAGGGAGCAAGAGGTTGAGGGTGAGAGCAAGAGGAGAGCTCAAGAACAAGAGAGAGAATGAGCAAGAAAGAATGAGCAACTCTTTTGTCTCTCACCCTCTCATAATCCAAAGCAATGATAACTCATCATATCAACAAAAGTCTTATGTGATGGTTGAAGTAACCATAACCTTATCATGTCATGCACTCATTTTACTCAAAAGAACAAGCAAGAAAAAGTCTTTGGCATGAAATGATAACCATGGTTATCATGATGGTCAACTAGTCAAGCCTAGTCAACCGGTCAACAAGTCAACAAAAGTCAACAAGTCAACAAGTCAACAAAAGTCAACAAGTCAACAACCATATCACCATAATACTTAATTAATATAATAGTTAATCACATATCATATTCTCATTAGGGTTGAGCATAAAGTCAAAAAGTCAACGGTCAACTGTCAACAACCCTAATGAGAATCCGCTGCCTCTGCCTCCCTGTCAACTGTGCATACACACCCGCATCCGTGTTCCGAGGAACACGAATGCAAACTGGATAAATCCAATCCCATAAGGTACACTAGGATCTGGCTTAAACCAAAGCCCGCTAGTGTAAACTGTCCGGACACTGTACGTGCACAAGTGCACGAATGTGACCGAACCCTGTCGCAAAACCATGCGACCTGTCGCAATACCATGCGACCTCTACTCTTTTGCCTAAAGGCGAAAAGCTTTCTGTGTGGGACTCTAAAGACTCGACACTACGCTGGCAGTGGGTTTAACCACAGACCGCAAGCGGCACTAGCTGTGCGTAACGGTCCCCAGGTAATGCCGACAAGAAGACCGACGAGGCGAAACCCATCTGAACTCCTACTGAGCCTGAGCGTGACATTCTCCATACAGTCCGGTCTGTTCGTCTGATACATCGCATGGCGGGCCTAGGGGGCGGTAAACGTCAGTCCCCCAATAGCGGTACAAGTCGTGCCGGAGTGAAGCCCAATACACCCTGAGATAACACTGGAAACCTACCAGTATATCTCGTTTGCCCTGGCCAGGGACTACTCGTGTAATGGCTCTCCTAGACACAGCGCGATGTCAACCCCCAATACCGGGAGAGACGAATCCTGTCTAACCGTCACTGCCTCCAAGTGCTTCGGGACTGCACCCAACCACTACCTGTTTGCACGACTCCTTTGAGCCGTGGTAGGGTAGTGATCAAAGTACAGTGGGAACACACTCGAGGCGGAGTGACAGTGTCAAGTCAGCGGACTAAGCTGTACTCATGTCACCTGGGAACTGATAACTGACGATAGGTATAATACCAACTAGTCAGTTCCCGACGAGTCATGTCCAGTGTACCCGTAACCTAACGAGCACCCGCATACTATCTCAAGTACGACGTACTGACGGCTGTGGGACAGACCGTCTCCCACACTGGGATGAGAAGCGCATGCGCTGGTCTACTCCGGAGTATCGATGCCCTGTCTCGATAGTCCTGCGACCAGGGACCTGCATAAGGATGTGCTTATAGATTACCCAGCCCCACTAGTGTGACGGCCATCACATCGCTGGTAATCAAGCAAAGATCCTAAGGGCTCTACTAATGTGTATAGGCGATATACAAAAATAAACACATGTACACATTGAAGTAGAAACAAACCAAGTAGCATACTACTATTTTGAGCAAGATTGTCAATACAAGGTGAATATCCCAAGCTTCCATTAAGTAATATACATACTAGTATGATACAGTAATGGCCTCTAGGGCATATACACTAACAAATTCAACGGCAATAGTCGATCTGAAACATGCACACATCACCTGATATGCCAGGCAAAAAGGAAAATTTCCGATATGGACCCTATCAAGCATGCATTTGCGACTATATGATATTCAAAAAGAACTGATACCCGAAGCTCTGATGTGCATGCAACATAATGATAGTACTCGCAATTAAAGAAAGTTCTCATGGGAGGAATATGAAGCTCATTTACGCAGGCAAAACACACGCACGAGGGCACAACAAACATGAAAATTCAATGTAAAGCATGCAACAACTAATAAAAAAGGGGTACACTAATTTGAATATACTATGTTAGCGGAAAAAGGTCACCAAACAAAGGATCAGTGGCACAAGGGTTAACGAAACAAAGAGCAAAATTCTCCATCTCTCTTTCTGCCTTCTCCAACACATCGAAAGTCGCAAGGAGTCGCTCCCCACCGATTGGCGCCATGTTCGTCCGCAAAAGCAGACATAATAGCCCGCCGGGCTCTTATCTGGCCCAACAGGTGAACCAAGCAATCTTTCAAAGCCTGAGTAATCAGGCATGCTTCGTGAAAACACTCGAGCTTGTCTTCAGCCGCGTCAAGCATTGCCAGGGTCATCTCCGCTGGGTGAGGAGGGATGTCAGCAAGCAAGGCAGTAAGAATCATCTGAAGCCAAAGGGACCCCATTGGGAGGGGGGACCCCCTGCGGATCAAGAGATCATATATCGCCGAATCACATTCGTCATCGGTAAGAAGGGGATCCACCAGTCGTGCAGCAAAGTGAGGAATCATCTCCTCGATAGGTACTTCCCATGGCTGTCGACGAGCATGGGGGCGGTTGCAGGCCATGACACTCAGTTGTTTTATCAGGATAAATCACACTAAAGTGAGAATAGATTTATCTGTGAAGAAACAAAGAAGACCATGACCTCAGGTTATAAAGAGGGGCATTAAACTCTGCGCCCGGAGAATATTGCATGGTGGAACTATTTCCAAGGCCTAAAAAAGGGAAGGCATTGGAAATCAAGGAGATGGGACTATTTCCAATGCTCCTTTTCTGCATCTAATGCTGTGCACAAAAATATGGCATGAAAAATTAAACAGCCCCATCAAAAGGGCCCCACGTGCAGAGCACGTGAGCACCAAACTTGATATGCGCTGAAAAGTAAAATGGTGCCTCACACGCCGAATTCGTCAGCAGCAACAATGACAATATAACAAAATCCCAGAAAGAAGGCATGTAAACACAGAAGGGAAGGAAAAACTTATCACTCATACTTTAAAAGTTCATACAAAAACAAGAAGAATCAATTACAATGGCAAGACCTCAGATTCGGGGCATGGATTAAGAAACTCAAAAGCAACTTCGTCCAAGATCTTCCAGGTATTTCGAACCATCCTAGTATGTTTTCTCTCGCGATCACAAGCGTCGGGATCCTCACGGATGTCCTCCACCCTCCGATAAGCAGCAAGTATGGCCGACTGCTGAAAAGCCTGATGCAAGAGATCAATGAGATTGTCTCGCCTCCTCTTCGAGATTAAGCTCATCAGATACACCGAATGCACTTTATCCTCGGCGGCATCCAATGCCCCGAGCGGTACGCCGGTGCAAAAGAGAGGGAGCGCCGCCCAGATCGCCAGCACGATGAGTTTCAAAAGAGAAGAACGACGAGGGAGCAACTGACCATTTTACTCGTCGAAGCGGCTTATGACCTCAGCACACTGAGCGTTGGTGAACTCCTGATTCTGGCTGCAGCCCAGTGCGCGAATATTTCCGTAAGAAATGATTTCGTCAAGATCATACAAATGGGCATCCACAATACCTGAAATAACGATCATAAAGATTCATTACAAACTTCTTCTTGATTGTGAAGAAGACGATTCAGGGCAAGAAAACCCATGAAGTTCCCTGGGAAGAACTGAGTTCTTCATAGGAATTAAATTCCTTTTGAAAAGGGGAATTAAATTACCGGAAACATTTTTTGGGAGGGAATTAAATTCCATGGATTTGAACCGTCACCATCATCTCCCTAAAGATCATATGAACCCTAAGAGCTCTACTGTTCGAAGATTAAATGGTTTTCTATTTTTGTTGATGAACTTGAAAAATGGGTTCATGTTAAAAGGGGTGAAACCCTTGGTGTGGATTTAAAATCCAGAGAGTTATGAAAGTGCCTCGATCGTTCAAAGACCACTACCTGAAGAGATGGGTCTTCCCTGAACAGAGTTAAACTCTGAAGATTGTGGGGCAGAGAACTAAGCTCTGGAAGAGGAGAATTAAATTCTCAAAGGAAGAAAGTTAGCAAAGGAGGAAGATGAAAAATGGAGGCGCTTCTGAAAATACATGGGCAATTATAGAATGGGATAGAAAATGTTTCATCTACCCTACTCCCAAGGCAGATCCAACGGTCACAAAAGTGACAGCGTTGCACTCACGTGCTGACACGTGAGAACAACGCTGTGGGGGCATTTGTTCCTTGACTAAAAAAATCAGGAAAAAGCTTCAGAGGAAGCATCACGTGCTAGCACGTGACCAGCGGTCACGTGTTGGCACGTGACGTTTAAAGCAGCGGCACAGAGCAAGCGCAGAAGAAGAGAAGCCCATTCCAGGGGTCACGTGACCACGGGTCACGTGGCCACACGTGACCGGCTTTAAAAGCCATATTCTTTAACAGAATTAAATTCTGAGGAGTGATCATTCAAATCTTTCCAAAATGGAGAAGATTTATCTGAAACCGCTGGATCAAGAATCTGAAGGTGATTAAATATCACCAATTTATGGAAAAATCTTGGACATGGAAAGATTTCCCCCTAAATCTAACCGAAATAACAAAGAGGTATCTTTGGATTTAAAATCCAATGGGGAATAAAATTCACCTAATAATCTAAAGGCCCAGATTAATGATGGAGATAAATAAAATCTCTCAATAAACAAATCAAATCTTTCAATAAAAGATTCACTAAAACAGATTGATTCTTTTCCTTCTCCTATAAATAGGAGCCAAAAAAGAATAGAGAGCGATAGAGCCTTGGAATCTTGAAAATTCAGAAGGAAGAATTTGATTCTCTGCAAAAAAAAAAACCTAGGTAAGAAAAGAGAGGCTTGAAAAGAGAATTTAATTCTCAAAAGAGTTTAACTCTTATATAAAGAAAAGAACTTAGTTCTTTCTCTGGTGGAGGATCTGCAAAGTGCACATCTCCACATAAATTGAGAATTTAATTCTCATTAGGTTGAGATCCTGCCATGCAGATCTAAAACATAGCGGAGGAATTGAGTTTTGAGAATTTAATTCTCACAGAATTACAGGAATTTAATTCCTTTGGGATAAAATTAGGGTTTAACCCCATGTTATAGGAATTTAATTCCTTCAGAATGGACAGAACTAGGGTTTGACCCTAATTGAGAACTTAATTCTCTCAAACTCACAGGAATTTAATTCCCTTAAAAAAGAAATTAGGGTTTAACCCTATCTAAGAATATAATTCTTCAGAAGAAAATAGGAATTTAATTCCTCTAAAGTTTATTGCTAGGGTTTAACCCTATGAAGAATTTAATTCCTAAAAGATGAAAAAATCTTTAAAACGTGCAAAGAACCAAAGTCACGTGCTACCACGTGACCCCGGCAAAGATCCATAGAAAAGAACTTTGAGGCAACGTCTCACGTGCCCCACGTGACCCCTGAAGGATAAAAAGAAAAAGCAAATAGAAGCTATGGGCGCCCTCACGTGCAACCACGCGACCCCTTGGCAAAAGTTTTAACAGTCAAAAACCCACATTCCCATCACGTGACGGCACGTGATGCTCCAAGAGCAATTATAGGAAGTATTCAATACTTCTGGCAGAATAAAATAAGAGGAATCAGGGCGCTCTCACGTGTCCACACATGACCCCTCTCTCCTTAGTGTTTAATACTAATTTGAAAACTTTGTTCCCAGTGTTTAACACTGATTTTCTTAGTGTTTAACACTAATTTGAAAACTTTGTTCCCAGTGTTTAACACTGATTTGCTTTAGTGTTTAACACTAATTTGAAATCTCTGTTTCCAGTGTTTAACACTGATTTGCTTTAGTGTTTAACACTAATTCGAAAGCCCTGTTGCTAGTGTTTAGCACTGATTATCTTTTAGTGTTTAAAACTAACTTGCTAATCTTATTTCCAGTGTTCAACACTATTGCTTTTTAATGTTTAACACTAGTTTTAGCCCAATTGGCTAAGTTTCTAGAGGCAAAGCCTCTCCTTCAATGAACCAACAGAGGGCCAATATTCTAAACATGATTGGACTTAGCCCAAGCTGGCCATAAGTCCTCAATTCAAACTTAACTGGGCTAATGGGCTCATAATATAATTAATTGGTCTTGGTTCCAAATGGGGCCAAAGATTATTTAATCTATCTTGGTTCAAGGGTACATCTCTTCACTTCTTTGATATTTGGCGTTATAATTCCTCAACGTCTTCAAAGAGGTGACGGGTCCCGATGACCACACATTGATACGGACTGTGGGGTCTTTAAACTCATGGACTATGATGTCCTTAACCTTGACCGTGATGTCTTAAAACTAATGCCGGACTGTGGAGTCCTTAAAATCCACGGACTATAATGTCCTTAATCTTGACCGGGATGTCTTAAAACTAATAATGGACTATGATGTCCTTAACCTTGACCGTGATGTCTTAAAACTAACGCCGGACTGTGGAGTCCTTAAATCCACGGACTATGATGTCCTTAACCTTGACCGCGATGTCTTAAAACTAACATTGGACCGCAATGTCCTTAAACTACCTATCGACCGCAATGTCATTAAACTAAACAATAGAGCCTCCAATTGCTCTTTTGTTGGATCTAAATGATCCCGTTAAGTTGATCTTAGTCTAAAATTAGACTAACGTATCCTTAACTAACGTTTAAGTCGATATTAGTCTCAAATGAGGCTAACGTATTCTTAAACACAAACAACCCCTCCCAAACCCCAAATCTAAGAAAGATACGGGTTTGGACTAGTCCACGCCCTACGGGCGACAACATAACTTAGTCTCCGTATACAATCCGCGGGCAACCAAACACGAAACAAACACCCACGACACGAAGTGACCATTTGGAGAAGGAGAAAGTTGTTACCGTAATGCGGTAGCGTAATTAACTGCAGGGGCTTGCGCCTGCAGGGAAGAGCATCCCCATAATCAAAAACCCCTCAAACGAGAGGGAATCTGACGAAGTCTGCTACATCAGTCGCATCCGTTTAAACCTTCGATACACGGTGCCATAAATCAACTTAGCATTTTCGGAGAGGTGGACGGATAGCACCAATTAGCATCTGCCCCGAATCTCAGGCAAGACGTCTGTCGCGCCGTCATTAGGAGGGGAACAGGCATCTTTCACTGAGTCTCGGGAATGTCCCAAATCTTGTTGTAGAACCGGGCTTGTCTAGCGGTTTACTTGAAAGGTGTGCTTTGGCATCTTAATAGACTTTTTCAATCCCTCTGCGTAATATCTGGGCAGACAGATTGGTTGAAGCCTGTTAAGCGCAAGTTCGGCACCATGCCAGACTTCTTTTTCCACTTTAATCTCCATAGATTGGTAGAAGAGGATCGCCTTTTCACCTTTTCGCCTAGGAGAGACATAGAAGGTTTGCAGCTCTTTCACGCCGTAAGTATCGATGTAACATTTTAGAAAATAAAATATTATTTATGGGAATTTTTATAATTAAATAATAATTATATTGAATATTTTAATAAGGCAGTAAAATTAAATACCGATAAATTTGGGGAAAATTTGGAAAATTATGGAAATTACTGAAATGAGGGTGCTTTATGTGATCTATGCAAATTATAAGTTTTTATGATTCATTATACACTATTTAGTGCTAATCGCGATTAAATATCTCTAATCGCGCATTAAGCTTGTTTTGTGCAAAACATGCATCATGTCACATTTTGACACTTGTTTCATTTTGTCATGGGTTTTTCTTTCTCTTGCATGGTTTTGTTTTAGAAAAAAGAAAAGAAAAAAAAGATAAAGATAAGAAAAGAAAAGATAAAGAAAACAAAAAAAGAAAAGAAAAGTCAAAGAGGTATGGGCATGAGAGAGAAAGAGAGGGTGAGGGGTCTTGGTTGACTTGGGCCATTCTCTTTCCTCTTCATTATTTTCTTCATCTTTCTTTCCCCTTCCTCTCCCATGGCAGCACTCCCTCTCCCTCCACCTCTAAACCCTCAAAACACCATCAAATCTTCCTCAAAACACCATCAAATCTTCATCAAAAATGTGCACACGCCCTCTAGCTACACTTTGGACCAAGAAAGTAAGGATTTTGGACACATGGGGCAACTCAAGAAAATTCTTGAGTTGCCAAATGAGGTAATTTCTGCACCATCATGATAGTATTTCGATTCCTTAAGTGTCCATACAAGTTTAGAATCGATATTGTGTAGTTTAGCGAACTTTGAAAATTCCAAGTTAGGTATTAGGGTTTGAATTGATTCCAAAGGTGAAATTGAGGTGTAATTAGGGACTACAACCCCTGTTGTGATAATTTAATGGACTGAACCTGAGACTTAAACCCCGGAATACAAACTTAGAGAACCCGATATCGGAGAATTGTGGATTCTGTGAGGGTATAATGAAATCTGCTAACACCCGGGTGACCTGAAATTTTTTTTGCAAACACAGAGGAGTGTGCAGGCAACCTAGGACCCCCCACTGAAACCCTAGCCCCTACTTCCCCTACTTGGCCGCAGAAATAATCCTCCTGGCCGCAATTTGCGGTCAGACCTGGGGCATTTTGCTTCATGCTTCGTCTGTAGCTCCATCTCCAGTAAACTAGACCCTTTACATATGTAAAATTGGCTGATTTGACCTAGGGTAAAATCTGGGACTAAATTCATGTGTTGCTTTTTTGATTCGAGGTTATATTTTTCATATTTTGGATTCTGGATTTTAGTAATTGTGTTTTACCTCGATCACTTGACGTTTGTATGACGATATCGAGGGTTGTTTGGTGGTTTGAAAGGCGTAGTCCGTAGGTTCTAACCTATAGGCTTTTAGTGTGTCGTTTTGGTTTTGATTTGGATTTTAATGCAATACGATACATTGTGACATATAGGTACCCCATGTGGACTTCGAGACGACAAGCAAGCGCGTGGCGATGTCGGCATCGGCAAGCGAAGATCAAGGTGAGTAGATATATATCTATGGGGGAAGTCGGGTGGATGACGTATAACACCCCCATAAATTCATAAGATTGTGATGTGACATGGTATAGAGATACATATATGGATTATTGTGAGATATGAACCTTAGAAAGAAACGCATTAGGAGATCATGGGTTAGCGTTAGTGAGAAGTGAAGAAAGGATTTAGTTGGTTTCTTAGTCGTGAACCCTAGAGTAAGGTTGTACACACACATATACACACGCGGGATATGGTTTTGGGTGGATACATCATATGTGTGTGTGTGTGTGTGTGTGTGTGTATATATACGTATGTATATGTGGTTGTATTGGTGCTTATATATATATATATACACACACACACACGCACATGCACACACACACGGGGAGGTTGAGGATAATATATGGTACTTGGAGACGAGTCGATGTGATTGGGCATGATGCCGTGAGATCAGTGATGTGATTTGGTTCGTACTATGAGATACAACAGGAGATTTTAGCGGATCTTTAGGCGATGTGTTTCAGACACACACACATATATTTGTTGATAGTATCAGTTTGTACTAGACTTAGATCTGTACCCCAGTTCATGACATATGATGATAAGAATACCAGATGAGCAACGAGATAAATATGATATTTGAACCGTACCTAGATTTGGGATGCCGTACGATAGATTTATCGTACGAGATATAGTTATGAGGATAGATCCGCACTCTTGACTCGAGAATCTCATATTATTTATTGTATCGTATGTAATACTATTAAGGCGAGATCACCGACTACTAGATATATATATATATATATATATATATATATATATATATATAGATAGATCGACTCAGACTTAGGTGGATTCCCTTACCCTTTTGACTGGGCTCGAGTCATACTCATTTTCAAAAGTGGAGAATTGTGAGTAATTTAAATACCAAATTGTATGACTCGTATATTGGGTAGGTTTATTCTTCAGTGTTGCTGTTACTATAGCACTTTTTGTATATTCATGATGTTTCATCACATTCCATGCTTATACATATGTTATCAGTAATTATTATAAAACCCTGGTGTTAGGACACCAGCACCATTACCGATGATGCGTATGTTCCACGTACACCTGCTTGCTGGCTCACACACATCATCATCGGTAATTGCCATGTCACGTACACTTTGGAGAATACTATTTCATTGACATAGCTTGCTAGCTGATAGTTGCAATATGTTATCACTTTCATATGCTAGTTTAACTATTGCATTCATTGCATGATATCAGATACATTCATATATTCATTAGTCATGCAGTATTATGGAGATTTATGCCGGTATTCATTGTTTGTTGATATCGTGATTTTGATGATTTCGGACCCTTCTTGAGATTTTCTGGATTTGGAAACCGCATGTGACATTTTATAAACTGATGAATTATTTTAAAGAGGAAGATGCGGTTTTCCTTGATATGATAAGTATTGTCCACCATGGTGTTTTCCCGGTTCTGAGTTGGTTTTGGAGACCCGATTCGAGGAGTAGGATGAACCGTCTCGGGTACATGGTGGGCCCGGTAAGGTACCTCGGGGCAATAAGCTCGAGTTGTAGACGATGAGCCTGAGAGGGGAAGACTACCTACCGGTGATTGTTTGGCGCGGCGGAGGATACCGTTCGTGGTCGTGTGATTGATGATATGGGCCGATCCGGACTGACGGAGCCCGAGGTATTGGGATATTGAGATATTGAGATTTGAGGCACTGAGATATTGAAATTTGATGATATAAGCCAGTCCGGATAGCCGGAGCCTGATATTGAGATATTGAGATTCATGTTTTGTTTCGATGCTTGGCACTGATTTCTCTGTTGATTTCATTGATGATATTCGATTTATATACATACAGGAATCTCATTAAATAAAGAAAACAGTTGTCTCACTCATGATGTATTCTGTTTCCATTCGTAATGCATTCATACATCATATATCTGATATGTTGCTATCTGAGGCACTGACACGAGCACATAGTTTGCACTTATATGTAGATGGATCAAGATATTATTTGAGGATATTACTTGATATGACCTAGGATGCGTCATATATGTGATTTCTTCTCTGTGATGTTTTCTACTCACGAGTTGGCAACTCACCCCCGTTGTGCCACAGTTCCTTGCAGGTTTTGCCGTACAGGTTTCGTTGCGGTTTTGTTGGCACACTGTTCCTTCCGGGTTATTGCTTTGGTAGATGGGTTCACTTGCATCGTGACCACCATTGTATATTTGTTATTTCAGTTGTATCTAGTAAAACTCCATCAACCAGACTTGTATATTTGATAGAGATAGATGGCCAGTGTATATTCTTTCGACCTTAGAGTCGCGCGCTGTATTATTATGGTTTTCCTCTGGTTTTCTTGATGATGTTTGATTTTTATCCTGAGTTTGATCCTCGCCTTTCGGCGTTGTATATTATATTGTATTGTGTGGTTTTGTCTGCCGGTTGGCGAAGAGCTAGCCCCCGCTTGGGGATACCTTTATTCATTATACATGCTTTATCAGGTTTTATACCCGTTTGGGGTCTGAATTTACATAGGAAACTCTGCCGAAATTTTCAGAAAAGACTTGACATTTTAAAAATGCATACTTCGGCTTATGTTGTTAAACTTATTGCTTTAAAATTGGTCTTTCCTTCACTCTACTGTTTTACTTAGTTTTGATTTCTGGGTTTTGGCTTACTTAGATTGCGTACGCCTTGAGACGTTTCGTAATTTAAGTGCCAGTCACACTCGGTACTTTTCGGGTCGTGATAATCGAGCGCATCAAGTTCCCTATAATGCCGCCGCGGAACTATGTGTCATGACCCGTAATTTAGCACGTGACCGGTAATTAAATTATGCAACGTCTAAAGGCGTAACGTAAATCAAGTAAGCCGAAGCCCAGAAAAATCTAAACCTTTTTGCGGAAAATAGTAGGGGTGCAGTTCTGAAATAAAGATATAATGAAATCAAGTTTTTCTTTAAATGCATAAATAATGGAACATGAAAATGCAAGTGTATTATACTAATTGAAAAACATATTTCGTCTTTTAAAAATTTAGGCAGCACCTCCCTTGTATATTTTGATCCAAAACCATATACACAACAATATATAGGCATCCCCAAGCGGGAGCCAGCTCTTCGCCAACCGGCGGAATCACAACCACGCAATAACATATATACGACGCCCAACGGCGAAGATCAACCCAGAAAGAACAAATAAAGAAGCAAGATATCAAAACTCAAGAAGCGAATATAAACCCATCACACTAAGTCTCGCACAAAACCCAAGTCTGACTAGGTCTACCAATATACAAATTCTAGTTTCTAACTTGATGGAGTTTATCTAGATACAACGAAATATAAAAGTACGAGAGTGGGCACGATCCAACATGTGTCCCACTTACCAAAGCAAAACACCCTGGAAGAAGCTGTGTGCCAGCGATACCGCAACCGATCCCAAGCGGTCAAACCTGTAAGGACTGTGGCACAACGGAAGTGAGTTGCCAACTCGTGAATAGAAAACATCAGCAGATAGAAATCGAATAAAACAACGATTTCCTAGGTCACTATATCCTGAAGGTAATACTATGATATCTAGGGTGACCATAAATGCATATATGTCAACAACCGAATCAATGCAATGATATATATAAATAAACATCTAACATCATATGCCTATATGCATATGGATATCATCCACATGTCCATCAACGACACAAACAATATCATGGAACCTGAGTATCCAACACCGACACTCGAAATATCATGAAAACATAAGCCTGTATGTATGAGGATATCAACCACGTGTGTCCAGCAACGACACATCAAAATCATGGAACCTGAGTGTCCAACTGATTGTTGGATGTTTTATGCTTACGCGTTTTGAAATCAAAGAATTAACCGCAATCAATAACGGTGTCGCTTGGTAACTAGCCGATTGAGTACGGGTCGGTCCACAGGGAGATGGATTCCTTTTCTTTATGTTTTAACGAGTTAAATCCAAAAGATTTTGGGTTTTAATTTAAGATCTAAGAATGAGATAAAAGTTTATAAAAAGCTTGCTAGGGTTAAGATTAGGTTAGTTTGGAAAATCAATTATTCTCACCACTTTCTTTGCCCTAATTAAGAACTTTTGGGTGTTAAGATAATAGTTAACAAAGGGGATTAGCACGATCGGGAAGAAACTAAGTTTCTTCCCTTTGGTCCTTGTCCGTCCTTTCTTAACTCTTAGCCCTAACCTCTATGAAAATCAAACACAACCGGTCTTTAACTATGGAATCACCGTTACCTCGTGGGATAGGGTGCCGTAGTGAGCGGTGTGTGTATGTTTGCATAGAGTCCTACTTTAAAATATTGAACGGGCAAGAAAGAGGTGAGAGATTTTCATCTCTCAAACCTTACCCAAACCTAACCCAAATAAGTGAGGAACTACTCACTCATTAAGGAATTAATAAAGGAATTCATTTTTATGTGATTTTCTTTTAAGTAACTACGGCAGATAAAAAATTGCGGAAAATAACTACGGCAGAGAAATAAAATTGCTAGATAAAAAATTCAAGATAAAAAAAACTAACTTCTTTATTGATGCACTCTTTGACAATTACAGGAATTGAAAATTTTAAACTAGAGAAATAAAAAGAGGCATCTCAAAAGAGGCACCCAAAAAGAGGCACGCTCCAAAAAGAGCTGTAGGATTCCTATTTATAGATAATAGAAACCCTAGGGTTTGTAGGGTTCCTAGGCACGCTAATGAGGTCTCACAAGGCATCAACCATGCCAAATTCAAATTTTACAAGTGCCGAGAAACCCTAATACGGATCGTTAACTAGAATTGTAGGCGAAACAAGAAACTAGTTAACAACTTAACTAAAAGAAAGAGGCTACAACCTTTGTAGATCCGGTTCTCCACTTTCTTAGCTCTACGTAGACGTCCCTCCGCTGTATAAATCGGATCTTGGACTCTAGTGTAGGCTTCATCGGAGAAATGGGCGGGCTAGGTCATCGACTACGATGCCGAAGATGATCTACGTCGAGGCATCACAAGATCAAGCTCCCACTTCACCAAGTCATGAAACTTGTGAAGAAAACACCCTATACTACTTGGCAAGAGGTAGAGGATGAAGAAATAGGAAGTGGGTTCACTTTAGAATTGGATTTCTCACTCTTTTCATCAAGTTGCCATTAATGGAGGCAAGCTTTTCTTCTTGAAGAAGAAGAAGAAGAAGATGATGATAATATGATAAGTTTTTTAAAATAGAAAAGAAAAAGAATACTTATCATAATATCAACCATGGTTAGGTGTAGAGAATTGACTAAGGTTAGATGAATGGTTAGGGTTAAGCATGAAGACAAAATGGTCACTTTAGTCAAAGCTTCATGAAGCTTCAACAAGCTTCAAGTTTGAAAGCAACCATTTTGTTTTATTTTCCCATTTCTTTTTAATCCAAATTAAAAAGATAAATGAATGAATAAATAAATAAAAACCCTAACCATTTACTTAATCAAGGTTTAATTCTTTACACAAACCCTAGCAATCATGTATCATCAAAACATGATACAATCAAGTGCACAAAAATATATCACATATACAATGTGCACATTAAAGTGAGAAAATCCATTTAAAGTGAATAAATACTAGTTGATGCAAAGTAATATATCAAATATATAATTATGCATTAAATCATTAAATCAACACTTGATTTAACGATCCGGTCATATCGCATATAACCGACTAATATTCAATGTATCGGCTTATTGAATCAATACTTGATTCGATAACTAGGTTATATCGCATACAACCAATCGATACATTCATCGCGAGAATAGAATACGGTATCACATACACGCATTATTCTCGGTCCCGCACATATCTCATATGCGCTCCTATTTCGTTTCGCTTGAGCCAGGAAACCTCTGTGTAGGACTCTAAAGACTCGTCAATACGCCGGCAGCAGGTGATGATCATATCAAACACCCACAAGCAGCAAGCGGTCTGCTAAACGTAACGGCCACCCGGGTATTGAGCGATCAGAAGATCGACGAGCAAGCCCGCTCACACTCCGGTGAATCCAACCAGTAACACTTACCGTACAGTCCGGTCTGATCGTCTGATCTGTCGCATATCTCGCCTAGGGGTGGTAAACGTCAGACCCCAATAGCTCGATAAGTCGTGTCGATATGAGGTCTATAACAATTCGAGAAACTACTGGTAACACTTACCAGTAAATCTCAGCAACCCTGGCCAGGGATTTCCGGTTATAGCCAATCGAACACAGCGCAACATCAACTCCCTATACCGGGAGAGACGAATCCTCTCCTATCGCTCATTGCCTCCATGTGATTCGGGACTGTACCCAAAAACCACCGTTTTGCACGCCCTCTTGGACGTGGTAAGGTGGAAATCAAAGTACAGTGGGAACCACACAAGACTCTATGACGATCTCGGGTCAACAGACTACTCTGTACCAGTGTCACCAGAGAACTGCCATCTGACGTAAGGTATAATACCATCTGGAAGTTCTCGGCGAGTCCGTCCAGTGTACCCAGTCTCCACTGAGCACCCGTATATCATCTCTGATGTCAAACACCAATGGATATGGGATCATCCATCGCCCATCTGTATGGGTCGAGAAGGTATACGCTAGTCTACTCTGGTATATCGATGCCCCGTCTCGATACACTCACGACTAGGGACCTTGAAGGATGTACTTATGGACTACCATGTCCCCACTAGTATGATCCGCATCATAGTCCAGGTAGTCAAGTACACATCCTAAGGGCTTTACCGACATGTAACAGAGAGACAATCAGTGTACACGTTAAAGTAAAGAGCAACCAGATAGCATACTATCATGTCGAGCAAGAAAGTCCTCCCTATATATGTCCAAGCATCCACTACAATATGCATCCTATGTATAGTAATGGCCTCTAGGGCATACATATAACTAACAATCTCCCACTTGCACTAGGGCCATCTGATAGCAGTGGTTGTAGTATCTCATACTCAACCATCCCATAAAAGTCTCTCTCTAGGAAAAGGCCTTTGTGAGTGGATCCGCCGTGTTGTCCTCTAAGTCTACTCTCCTAACCTCGATCATCCTGGAGATCAGCCATCTCCATGATCAGGTGGTACTGCCTTAGAATATGTGTGGATCACTGATGGGACGGACGTTCCTTGGCATAAGCCACAACTCCATTGTCTCACAATGGGAGGAACTAAGTTCATCTCATGAACAAATATACATCCAGACTGCCTCTTTGGTAGCATCTTAAGTAGCGATGTATCGAGCCTTTATCGTCTAGTATGCCACGGTATCTAGCTTGGAACTCTTCTAACATACCGTCCCTTTTACCGAGGGTAAAGACAATGCCTGTGACTGACTTTCAGTCGTCCTTATTACCCTGGAACCCTTCCAGTGATTCTCCCCAGGATCGGTTGATACCATCTCACTACAACTAGTGAGAATCCTAACATCCAATTAGATCTATCTCATAGATCCAAAACCCAGGATTTAGGAGGTATCACTTTGATCCTATATGGAGAATCCTTGTGATAAGCGAAGATTGACCGAGCGTAGCATAGGAAACTCCTTCCCTATCAAGAGCATGTCATCCACGTACTCTACGAGGATCGTCACTATACTCCCTACTACCTTTTTGTTTATACAAGGTTCATCTACCATTTTGATGATGTCAAACTCTTTGACTAACACATCAAAATAGATGTTCCAACTCTGCGATACCTGCTTTATTCTATAAAGCATCTTGTACACGTTTCCGCTGCTCCCACTGTCTACGAAGCCCTCTGGCTGTGTACTTATAGACGTTCTCTTCTAAAACATCATTTAGAAAAGCAGTCATGGCACCCAACCGCCAAATATCGTAGTCATGGTATGTAGCCGTGGCAGGTAGGATCTGGATGGACTTAAGCATAGCCACTTGAAAAGGTTTCATCATTATCCATGCCTGGTCGATGACGAAAAGATTTAACAAGTCTAGCTTTGAAAGTCTCAACTTTTCCATCTACACCAAGTAATCTTCTCAAGATATACTTGCTCCTGATGGGGATTTAACCCTTCAGATATAGCAACCAAAGTCCATACTTTGTTGGTGTACATGGATTCCATCTCAGATCGCTAAGCATCCAGCCATTCTTACAGAGTCCCACTCCTGATGGCCAGCTCGAAATTAGTTGGGTCATCATCTCATGATGCAATCCTCGCTCCCATTGTCATAGAGTAACCGAAGTATCTCTCAGGCTGGTGAGGAACCTTACTAGATCGGCGGAGAGGCTGAGGTTCGTTGGTAACTATTGAATCCTTTGGTTCTTTCAAATCATCAGCTGCAGTTTGTATAGCTGGAACATTTCCAGTTCTACATAACTGACCTTGCCTCGAGCTTGTCCGGATTTTGTTTTTAGACATAGCCCGGACAACCCCAAATCTTAACCATCTTAAGATATGGGCTCTTCCCTTATCATATCACATATGAAATGGTAGGCAACTGATTTGATTTGAACCCTATTCAATAAGTATGCAGCTTCTCAAGTGCATAACTCCCAAAAAGGAAACAGGTAACTCAGTATTACTCATCATAGAGCGCACCATATCGAATAGGGTGCAATTGCTCTGCCTCGATACACCAACGTTCCATGGTGTATACGGAGGAGTAATGCTGAGAGAGAATCTCATTCTCCTTTAGAAAAGTTCAAGAATTCCGTGCTCAAGTATTCTCCTCCTTGATCTCATCATAGGACATAATACTTATACCCGTATTTTGGTTCTCTACTTCTAACTTATATTCTGTGAATATCTCAAAAGGTTCGGACTTGTGTTTCAACAGGAACATAGGTCTGAATCTCGAAAGATCATCAGAGAATGTAATGAAGTATAAAGAACCGGTCTTGGCAAGTGTAGACAGGGGACCTACATACATCAACATGTATCATCCCATGAGTTCACTAACTCTTTCTCTGTTTCTAGTAAACGGAGCTATGGTCATCTTATCTCTGTGACATGACTGGCAAGTTTCACAAGATGTAAATTCAAACTGATTTAAATATGCATCTAAAATGTAACTTCAGCCAGTTAGATCGCATTGATATGACCTAGTCTACAATGCCTCAAGAAGGATTCGTTCATTTCTGAACTCTTCCTCTTGTGTGTGTTCCGTATACTAAGAACTGTATTTTGATTTAGAACATCAATGCTTTTAGATAACGTGCCTGAACCGATCAACTTTTGATATAGGAAATGTTCAAAACATTTTCCAACAATACGAAATTTTATCATTTCTTTACTAATAAAGAGAGTGATATGATTTTGTATATCAGGTTCGGTATCTAATAACATTCGTTCAGAATCAATGTATTTGGAATACAGGGTGACAGTGACCAACAGACTTGGCTGCAACACTTGCCCCGTTTTCTGCCTCATGAAACTTATCACCCGTTCTCAGTTCTCTACCTATCTGTAGCCCTATGTAACAGATTACATATCTGGGATCCTGATCCGGTATCATATACCCAGGATGCGGAGGATACTGAGAAACAGTTCTTTGTAATGAACACACCCGAAGATGATGCATCACTATGCACTCTCTTCATTTGGGCGGCACGGGAATTCTGGTAATTCCCAATTTCCTGCTCTGTCTTATAACAATTATAAGTTGGAGCGGCACCAACGATCCCCAGCTCAGTATAACAAGCGGGTTCGGTCAATACATCTGTATTATTATCTTGATTAAGGCGTGATATGGTCGCTACCTGGAGAGAGAGAGAAGAAAACACTCAGCGTGCGCTCTTGCAAGAATAGATTGGTTATTGTTTTATCTAATCAGGATGGCTCCCACTGTTTTTATCAAATCTTCCTTCAAACCCTAAAAGGAAAGACTAGCCGGGATTAATTACACGCTACAAGTTCGCCAATCTTTCAGCCAGGCCAGTGTCGGTACTTTGAGGGAGGTCCCCCGTGCTTTCGCACGAACCTAATTAATGTAAACCTCATTTTCCCAGAGGCGTAACCCCGTTGACACCTTTCTAGACACCTACTTGATCGGCTAATTGTAATGTGTAAAACTCTCCCAGGAGTAACTCTTACTCGCAGTGGGTATCGGGATCCAACTATCTCATAGAAGGTATGCAATCTCATTGCAAATTTCAACACTTGAAATTCCCGATAATTTTGCCCCTAGCGTCCTATGACCTTGACGGAGGCCAAACTACCCATAGTCCGCTAGTCAAGTTCAACCCGTCATTTCCTGATTGAATTAAACCCACCCGCACGACCCTTGACGGAGGCCAAACAACGCCGTACGAATACCCTAATCCAATCGCATCATATGCTAGCAGATAAGCACTAGTTAGCTACCGTACACTACGCCTTGACGGAGGCCAAACTACCGCAGCACGAATACTAACTAGTACTTATCTGAAATGACGGAGGGCTACGACAGGTTTTTTCTGAAAACCTATTGCGTAATGAACTTGATATCGTTGTAGAATCAAATGATTTTAAAACGGAGTGCTTTTGAGTCTTTTCTAGTTTTGCTAAAGGAGTCACTCCCGGTGAAGGGATCGTCGGTCCTTTCCTCTTCGAATGAGGTGCGGGATATATCATATATATCACTGTGCAAAGCAGAACTCTTAAAAGCAATCAAAAGACAAACCGAGTGTGTAGCATCTGCCAGTTATTGCTAAAGGAGTCACTCCCGGTGAAGGGATCTCGGTCCTTTCCTTATCGAATAAGGTGTAGGATATATCACATATACCGCTGTGCAAAGCAAGAACTGTAGCTACCTGTTTTATTTTTAGAAATTCGATTCTACAACATCTTTAGGTTTCTTTTATTTCATTAATCTCATTAATGAAGTCCCATCATTTAAGTTACCTAAACATCACAGATAAATACGGCGTACACTTATGACATCCGCATTCGCCTCGATGTCCCCTCATACACCGTTAGGTTAGGTAACTAACGGCAGAGCGGGGCAGGGCTAGTGCGGGTGTAAAACATAAGTAACATCTATTTAATATATCATATATACTATATACAGTATCCATCACAGAACATATCACATGATCACATCACAGATATCGCAGCAGAAGAAACATATGAAATATTGGATATACTAGGACGTCCGTGTTTTCAATACGAGCCAGTATAAAACACGGATTCCACGGTCGTGATGAATAGCCAAACCCACACCCCTAGACCCCCACGAGAGCGGCAAGAAACCCTACCAATTCTAGAGTTAGGAGACCCGGACTCGACTCCTCGAGTTGGTCTCCCACTGGACTCCAGAACCCGGTTACTTGTGCTCCCCTCCTTGGGTCTATCCTAGTGCGGAAAAGTAAATAATATACAAAGGGTGACATCTTCCGCAACCTGAAAGTGTCCCAATAAAAGAATATTACATACAAGTTTTTACATGAATGAAAATGAAAAACACTCATCTCACATAAAAACCCCCGGTTATTCAAACACGACGATCCAATATAACATATCCAGCAACACATAACAATACATGTCATCAACGTAAGTAAATATGCGCATCCCAATTGTCGTTGACATATAGCAACGAAATCGGCGATATCACATATTACACTTACGGTCACAGAAAAGAAAGTGTAAAACTACAACAATTGGAATCCGCAACCTGCATAGACATCGCATGCCTAATCAAATGAATTCCTTAGACATCGCATGCCTAACAATTATAAACCCCGCATTTTAGTCTCATTATTGAAAACACTTTTCAATATCAAGTCGGGTAATTCAACAAGATTCCCGACATCCTGATCGAATGCTCGTCGCAAACTTTAGTAGGCGGCCGCACCCCCGACGCCGTCGACGAAGTGCACCAAGGCGGAACACCGCTGCCGCGAGCACCCGAACGGATGCTTTCGGCGACGGGGTTCTCCTACAGTCACTTGGTCGGGGCTAAGGGGTGTAGCTGTCTATTAAGTTTATCCGGCAAGTATCCGCGCACGCTACGTGATTGCGACGGACTTTTGATCGCATCAAAATTCCGTGGCAACCGATCAAGTGAGACTAAACTGCTATGTTTATAACATTCATTCAGTTATCTCATAACTACTTGTGAATTCCAAATATTGTATCACATTCCGGATAAATAGAAAATGTTAAACTTTCCGATCGAACAATCGAACACCCAAGTTTTCCCGAAACAGCTCAACACATGAAATAAGTTTAAAAACATTCAGTTCGTGCCTCAGTACCAACGGTCCAGCCGTAGAAGGGTCAAGCCAACGCCTTACATGTGGCACGCCGTACTGCCCCAAATCCGAAGGTTCAAAGGGCAGTTCAAGACGGTCACATAATCGAGTTAAGGTTTGTTGTCTTCTAGAGGGTCCATCGAGTTACTTGCACTACTTAGAACGTCTTTAAACCATGGAAAAATCCAACACTTGGAAATTTCCCGGCAGGGGAAAAAGTGGGTATTTATATCCGGTCGAACTTTTTAACATATTCTAAAATATCCGGAAAACCACACAGACAAAATTAGACAATCCGATCGATACACCGAGCCCCCAAAACAATCCAGAAAACTCAACTCTTGAGTAAATATTAAAAATTACCAGAAAACTCAGCATTTAAATATATAAATTACTGTGCAAGCCAGGTGTAAAGATTCATCAATTTGGCCGCGGAACCGCCGCCTAAGGCAGGGTGGGGCCGCGGTTCCGCGGCACTTTAGACGACTTAGGGGACCCGTTTTGTACAGTAATTCTTATAAAACCCTGCTGAATTTTTTAGCAATTTTTAATTCATAAAAATCCAAATTTTCAGAAAATTTCCAGAGAGCATGAAAAGTTTGGGGTTTCGGGTTCGATCGGGTTTCTAACGTCGTCTACACTTCGCCTAAGGCTCTAGCTAGGCTCTGATACCACTGTATGGTTCCTAGGCACGCTAATGAGGTCTCACAAGGCATCAACCATACCAAATTCAAATTTTACAAGTGCCGAGAAACCCTAATACGGATCGTTAACTAGAATTTTAGGCGAAACAAGAAACTAGTTAACAACTTAACTAAAAGAAAGAGGCTACAACCTTTGTAGATCCGGTTCTCCACTTCCTTAGCTCTACGTAGACGTCCCTCCGCTGTACAAATCGGATCTTGGACTCTAGTTTCGGCTTCATCGGAGAAATGGGCGGGCTAGGTCATCGACTACGATGCCGAAGATGATCTACGTCGAGGCATCACAAGATCAAGCTCCCACTTCACCAAGTCATGAAACTTGTGAAGAAAATACCCTATACTACTTGGAAAGAGGTAGAGGATGAAGAAATAGGAAGTGGGTTCACTTTCGAATTGGATTTCTCACTCTTTTCATCAAGTTGCCATTAATGGAGGCAAGCTTTTCTTCTTGAAGAAGAAGAAGAAGAAGATGATATGATAAGTTTTTTAAAATAGAAAAGAAAAAGAATACTTATCATAATATCAACCATGGTTAGGAGTAGAGAATTGACTAAGGTTAGATGAATGGTTAGGGTTAAGCATGAAGACAAAATGGTCACTTTAGTCAAAGCTTCATGAAGCTTCAACAAGCTTCAAGTTTGAAAGCAACCATTTTGTTTTCTTTTCCCATTTCTTTTTAATCCAAATTAAAAAGATAAATGAATGAATAAATAAATAAAAACCCTAACCATTTACTTAACCAAGGTTTAATTCTTTACACAAACCCTAGCAATCATGTATCATCAAAACATGATACAATCAAGTGCACAAAAATATATCACATATACAATGTGCACATTAAAGTGAGAAAATCCATTTAAAGTGAACAAATACTAGTTGATGCAAAGTAATATATCAAATATATAATTATGCATTAAATCATTAAATCAACACTTGATTTAACGATCCGGTCATATCGCATATAACCGACTAATATTCAATGTATCGGCTTATCGAATCAATACTTGATTCGATAACTAGGTTATATCGCATACAACCAATCGATACATTCATCGCGAGAATAGAATACGGTATCACATACACGCATTATTCTCGGTCCCGCACATATCTCATATGCGCTCCTATTTCGTTTCGCTTGAGCCAGGAAACCTCTGTGTAGGACTCTAAAGACTCGTCAATACGCCGGCAGCAGGTGATGATCATATCAAACACCCACAAGCCGCAAGCGGTCTGCTAAACGTAACGGCCACCCGGGTATTGAGCGATCAGAAGATCGATGAGCAAGCCCGCTCACACTCCTGTGAATCCAACCAGTAACACTTACCGTACAGTCCGGTCTGATCGTCTGATCTGTCGCATATCTCGCCTAGGGGTGGTAAACGTCAGACCCCAATAGCTCGATAAGTCGTGTCGATATGAGGTCTATAACAATTTGAGAAACTACTGGTAACACTTACCAGTAAATCTCAGCAACCCTGGCCAGGGATTTCCGGTTATAGCCAATCGAACACAGCGCAACATCAACTCCCTATACCGGGAGAGACGAATCCTGTCCTATCGCTCATTGCCTCCATGTGATTCGGGACTGTACCCAAAAACCACCGTTTTGCACGCCCTCTTGGACGTGGTAAGGTGGAAATCAAAGCACAGTGGGAACCACACAAGACTCTATGACGATCTCGGGTCAACAGACTACTCTGTACCAGTGTCACCAGAGAACTGCCATCTGACGTAAGGTATAATACCATCTGGGACTTCTCGGCGAGTCCGTCCAGTGTACCCAGTCTCCACTGAGCACCCGTATATCATCTCTGATGTCAAACACCAATGGATATGGGATCATCCATCGCCCATCTGTATGGGTCGAGAAGGTATACGCTAGTCTACTCTGGTATATCGATGCCCCGTCTCGATACACCCAGGACTAGGGACCTTGAAGGATGTACTTATGGACTACCATGTCCCCACTAGTATGATCCGCATCATAGTCCAGGTAGTCAAGTACACATCCTAAGGGCTTTACCGACATGTAACAGAGAGACAATCAGTGTACACGTTAAAGTAAAGAGCAACCAGATAGCATACTATCATGTCGAGCAAGAAAGTCCTCCCTATATATGTCCAAGCATCCACTACAATATACATCCTATGTATAGTAATGGCCTCTAGGGCATACATATAACTAACAGGGTTTACATCTGATCCATATCTAGAATTACAAAATTACCCTAAGAAAACCGGGTCAATGCACCGACTCCACCGACACGCGCCAACACGCGCCGACACGTGTTTAGCACGGCCGCGGATCCGCGGCCATAAGCATGGTTTGGCCATAGTTCCGCGGCCATTTGATGGTCTTGCTGCATCATTTCTCTAAGGCTTCATTCTGTTGCTTTTTCCTTCTATTTTCTTCACTTGGTTCTTCAAAATGTCTTCTAGTTTCTTCCAGATTTTCACAGTGCAGAATGTTGTGGACTTTTCCCGTTCGCTTGGTGTTGAAGTCTTGAATCTTGTGCTGCTTTCGTACTTTATGCAATCGAACTGTTCATTGATCTTCACTTGTTCCTTAAACTATAGGCGGTATCATAAAGATTCTTCTATTTGTTAGTCGTAGTCTCACTTTTGTAGCGTTTTTTTACCATTTTCACTGTACTGTTCCGACAACCTGTAACCTGCAACTATTTAGCGGACATGGATCAAAAGCACCTATTTATTTGCAATATGATTAAGAATGAGGAATATAATAATGCAAAATTCTGATATGAACACCAACACCGACACTCGAAATATCATGAAATCCGTGTCCAGTATCGACACATAAATCCTCATATCTCATACGCCGCATACTCAGATCGGCCCTCATATCTATCTCATCTTAGGCGCAGCATACTCTGATCAGCCCTCATATTCATCTCATGACTCCAGTCGGTATCCTCCGGATAACCGCCGGATCCAAAAATATCATCGATAGGTAGTATTCGCTCTGCCAGGCTCATCATCTACTGCACAACATACCTTTCTTGCACCGGGGTACCATACTGGGTCCACCATGTACCCGCGGACGGCTCATCCAGCTTCTCGAATCGGGTATCACATTGCTCAGAACCGAGAAAACTCATGGTGGAAATATCATATCAAGAGAAACCGCGTTTTTAAATCAATACATAATTTCTTTTGAAATATAACTGCGGTTCTCAAATTCAGAGATCTCATGAAAACAGCATCTTAAGCATATAACCATAAAGTACGATGTATGCAATATAGAGTGGTAATATGAGCATATCGAGTATATCATGTAAGCATGTCAAGTGATAGTACTGAACAATGACTGTACTTTTACGTTTAAGATTAATCTCATTATATGGCAGTTCTACTGTGTAAGTGGCATGGCAATTACCGATGATGAATGTGTGTGAGCTGGCAAATCTGTGTAAGTGTAACATGTGCATCAACGGTAATTGTGCAGGTGTACTAACAAATGATACCATATAACAATAAATACCGGAAACATGATAGGTATCACACGAGAAATAATCCAACATAAACATAAACTATAATAAGGTAGCCTCTTTATGTCGGCGATCTCGCCTCATAGCATCAAGTGTCGCAATATCCTCAATCATCATCCTCAAATCATGAGCGCAGATTAAACATTCGGTAAACACACCGCGTACGGTAATCCATCGTACGGTGACTACAATCTAGATTAAGGATCTGTCGTCCTATTCATCAATAAGGGTACGGATCTATAATCTCGTACGACATATCTTATCAATCACATAGCACATCTATATTAATCTTATATCATGTCATCTTGCATATACGTCATATCTTGTTAATCTCAAGTCATATCGATCTCGATCTCACATCAAATCACTATAAATCTCATACTTGTCCCTTTTCAATTTATACTTATCACGATTCACTTTCTCATTCATATTCTCATATATCAATCCGAGTGATCTATATCTATCATCTCAATATCCCAAATTATGTTATCTTATATAGATATATCATATTCTCAAGCCAATATATCCATTAGTGTCAACTTTTATCATATCATCCCTTACTAAAACCAATAATCATGTCTGTAAGTTCATAGCATATCTTTTATCAAAATTATGATTTATATAACAATCTTTCCATATCAATGGCTGTGGGGGTGCTATACGCCATCCACCCGACTTCCCCCGTAGATATAAATCTACTCACCTGCTAAATTCCTCACTTAGCCGAAGTCGATGTGCTTCGTCATCTCGGAAGTCCACGCGAACGTACCTACAATCAATACACAATCGCAATTCTATTAAAACCAATATCCGAAAACCGATACGGCACACGAATTGCTTATAGGTTAGAACCTATAGCTTACGCGTGCAGAAACAACTAAACAACCCTCGTCGTTGACGTACAAACGTCCTACGACCAAATCAAATCTCAATCATAAAAACCAAGAATTCAAATATCGGAAAACTTTGCCAAAGCACTCATAAACAGCTCCCAGATTTTATCTCAGGTCAATTGGGACTAAACAATTATGTACAGGGGATAGGTTATAGGGTAAGTGAGCTACAGGCAAAACCACAACTCCAATGAAAATAGGGGGCCTGGCGAAATCACCAAAAATTCCGACGCCGCCTGTCTGGGTAGGCCAAAACGGGTTCGTACTTTGGTGGTGGTCTTCTAGTGGTTTATCTATGTCAATGGACTTGTTTGATTTTCTTAAAGATAGCTCCAGATTCCCTGTAGGCTAACAAAACTTCACAAAACCGACACGGGGTAAATCCTAAGTTCATGTATCGGGTTCTAATCTTTGTTTTGGTCTAGAAAATAAATCTTTAAGGTCTTGCTACACTCACTACACCTCTATTGCATCCTTACAAGTTCACAAATCACTAAATCTCAACTTGGAAATTTCCAAGATCACAATCTAACTAATTCGAACTCTAAACTAAAACTAGCATACACTAACATAACAACTTAACGAATAGGAAATGAAATATACCTCATTTGGCAACTTAAGAAAATTCTTGAGTTGCCTAAAATCTTCAAAATCCAAATTTGAATGGTTCAATGGGTTTAGAAAGAGCTTGTGCATCTTTTTAATGAAGGTGGCATGGGGTTTTGGAAAAGAATTGGAGATGATTCATGGAGGTAGAGAAGGATGAAGGAGATGAAGGAAATGGAGATGAGGAATGAAATGATGAAGGATGAAGAATAATGAAGAAGTCAAGGGTTACTCTCTCTCTTAACCTCACACTCTCTCTCAAAATATCTCTTACTCTCACTCTCTCAAATATCTATTTTGTTTCATGCCATGTCACAAGACAAAACCCTTTTTTTCCAAATAAATAAATCCAAACACAAAGAATACAACATGCAACCAAAATGTCACATGACATGGTGCACTAGCCATGGAAAAATGTTAAAAATACGGAGTTGGCTTAGTCGTGATTAGTAGAGCATTAATCAATTTAATTTAAACTTGCATATCGTTAATTATAAAAATGCCAAAATCAGATGAATATTTTTTTAATGAATAAATCATTTTAATCTCCACTTATATTCCAAATATCGGTATATAATTGTACCATTTTACGAAAACCCCTATTCGCAAATCGAATAGTTTTCGCGAAATATATTATTTTAATATTTAATTTCCAAATATAATATTTTATATTTCTGAAATGTTACAATCTTCCCCCTTAAATAAATTCGTCCCCGAATTTAAATTTAAACCGCCAAATACTAAAACATTTCACTAATCAGCTCAAATCAACGGGGCTCCGAAATCACGGAAGATACAGAAATACCACAGCGCATCATGTGCGCATGAAAATGAGTACGAAACTCAAAATCGAACTTCTTCAAGCGTCACGTAATCATCGGAGTTATAAAGGAGATACAAATCTCGAAATCCAATACCATACTAAATTATGCTATACTCAAAATCATTATACGTAAATAGTACGCATGCTCGTAAAATCCTCTAAAAATGAATAAAACACATGCAAAATCTTTTTCGAATCTCCGTGCAATGCGTAGTTCACAGCACAAGAGGCGAACGATCGTTTGTAAAGTAGAAAATATATACCTATATATGTTTTATTTAAATTATACGTTCCGCCTTTTTGAAATATCTCAGAAGGTTCTCCTTGAAAAATTTCATGTCACTCGCGGACAGGTAGGAAATAGCGAGACTATAACTCTTTTTGAAAACCTTTTGGTAAACTTTTCATGCATGTAAAGTACTCAGGTACTGTCCTCAGATCAGTCCTGCTCGGCTACTATACAATATAGCACCCATCATCAAAACACGATATTCATAAATAAAATCAGCCTCAAAAGGTGTATCCAACATCATATGCATCTGGTGCGTACGGAAAGCCAAAACCAAACACAAATGCAACGAATATGCACAAAAGCAAAACTAAGTGCAACGGGTGTGCATGAAAGCATCTGTCTCATGCAACGGATGTGCACGATAACAATATCAAGTGCATCTAGAGTGCAAGAAAATCTCAATCAAGAGCAACAACCATACACGGATAAAGTCTCCATTAAGTGCATCCAATATGCGCGAATAAAAAAACTCAATCGAGTGCACCCGGTGTGCACAAAATCTCATACCATGAGCCCAATATGCGCGAAAATCCAAAACAAGTGCGTCGGGCCCGTATAAAACATCTAGTGCAATGGTATGCACGATAACGAATGTCAAGTGTAGACGCGCATGAAAACATAAATATGGTGCAACAATACATGAAAACTCATCAATATCTCAAATGCTCACAAAAACAACACCGAGTATATCAAGGTGTATAGAATCATAAACGTGTGCAACTGCGTGTACAAAATCCATCCCAATGCACTGCAAGCACATGTAAGCTATACCGAGTGCATAAGTAAAGGCAAGTGCATACAACATGCACGAAATCAAATCGACAATATCGAATCCACGAAACCATAATTACGTGTAACGAAGGCACAAATCGATACCAAGTGCAATAGATATGCACAAATCATAAACCAATGTAGCGGTGTATAAAACATAAATCAAGTGCAATAACTGTGCACAAAATATAAATCTTCAGTAGGTGCAGCCATGGTGCATGAAAACAATATCATGAAACTCAATCATCGAAACTCAAATCCAAGTGATAAAAGTGTGATACTCGAATCACAAAACGCAATCACAATAAATGACATTGAGGTACACCTCCTATAATGTCGAAAAATATGCCGGTGCGCCCAGGCTGGCAGAGCAAGATCATCTACTTGCCTCCTGCTCACGGTCTGGCGTCTTCGGTCTCTGGGTTCCCTGTTTTCTCCATGGATTACCAATCTCACGATCTTTCTGCTCGTCGGCCCCGGTCAGGTATACTAACGGAACAGTCCCGCACTAGAATTCCTCTGATCACCGTTTGGCCAATCAACATGTCCACTTGCAAACGGCACATTACTGACGGCGGCATCTGGCCCTCTGAAAACGCATGATATTGTTAGTTATACGTATGCCCTAGAGGCCATTACTATACATAGGATGTATATTGTAGTGGATGCTTGGACATATATAGGGAGGACTTTCTTGCTCGACATGATAGTATGCTATCTGGTTGATCTTTACCTTAACGTGTACACTGATAGTCTCTCTGTTACATGTTGGTAAAGCCCTTAGGATGTGTACTTGACTACCTGGACTATGATGCAGATCATACTAGTGGGGACATGGTAGTCCGTAAGTACATCCTTCAAGGTCCCTAGTCGTAGGTGTATCGAGACGGGGCATCGATATACCAGAGTAGACTAGCGTATACCTTCTCGACCCATACAGATGGGCGATGGATGATCCAATATCCATTGGTGTTTGACATCAGAGATGATATACGGGTGCTCAGTGGAGACTGGGTACACTGGACGGACTCGCCGAGAACTCCCAGATGGTAGTATACCTTACGTCAGATGGCAGTTCTCTGGTGACACTGGTACAGAGTAGTCTGTTGACCCGAGATCGTCATAGAGTCTTGTGTGGTTCCCACTGTGCTTTGATTTCCACCTTACCACGTCCAAGAGGGCATGCAAAACGGTGGTTTTTGGGTACAGTCCCGAATCACATGGAGGCAATGAACGATAGGAGGGGATTCGTCTCTCCCGGTATAGGGGGTTGATGTTGCGCTGTGTTCGATTGGCTATAACCGGAAATCCCTGGCCAGGGTTGCTGAGATTTACTGGTAAGTGTTACCTGTAGTTTCTCGAACTGTTATAGACCTCATATCGACACGACTTATCGAGCTATTGGGGTCTGACGTTTACCACCCCTAGGCGAGATATGCGACATATCAGACGACGAGACCGGACTGTACGGTAAGTGTTACTGGTTGGATTCACAGGAGTGTGAGCGGGCTTGCTCGTCGATCTTCTGATTGCTCAATACCCGGGTGGCCGTTACGTTTAGCAGACCGCTTGCGGCTTGTGGATGTTTGATATGATCATCATCTGCTGCCGGCGTATTGACGAGTCTTTAGAGTCCTACACAGAGGTTTCCTGGCTCAAGCGAAACGAAATAGGAGCGCATATGAGATATGTGCGGGACCGAAAATAATGCGTGTATGTGATACCGTATTCCATTCTCGCGATGAATGTATCGAATGGTTGTATGTGATATAACCTAGTTATCGAATCAAGGATTGATTCGATAAGCCGATACATTGGATATTAGTCGGTCACATGCGATATGACCGGATCGTTAAATCAAGTGTTGATTTAATGATTTAATGCATAATTATATATTTGATATATTACTTTGCATTAACTAGTATTGGTTCACTTTAAATGGTTTTTCTCACTTGTTTGTGCACGTTGTATATGTGATATATTTTTGTGCACAAGTTTGTATCATGTTTGATGATGCATGCTAACTTGGGTTTGTGTAAAGATTAAACCATGGTTATATGAATGGTTAGGGTTTTGTTTTCTTATTCATTCATTTATTTATTTATTCTTTTTGGAAAATAATAAGCATAAAGAGAAAAATGGTGGCTTTCTTTGTTTGTATATTGAAGCTTCATGAAGCTTTGAACAAGTCCACCATTTTTGTCTCATGCTTAACCCTAACCATTCCACTTAACCATGATTCATTCTCTACACTTGACCATGGTTGGTTTATGATAAGTATTCATTTATTTTCTATTTGGTAAATACTTATCATAAGATATTCTATCTTCTTCTTCTTCTTCTTCAAGATGAAGAAGCTTGCAACCATCAATGGTGACTTGATGAAAAAAGTGAGAAATCCAATTCTAAAGTGAACCCACTTCCTATTTCTTCATCCTCTACCACTTGCCAAGTAGTATAGGGTGTTTTCTTCACAAGTTTCAAGGCTTGGTGAAGTTGGAGCTTGATCTAGTGTTGCCTCGACGTAGATCATCTTCGGCATCGAAGTCGACGACCTAGCCCGCCCATTTCTCCGATGAAGCCGACGCTAGAGTCCGGGATCCGATATAGACAGCGAGGGGACTTCATCACGGAGCCATGGAGGTGGAGAACCGGATCTACAAAGGTTGTAGCCTCTTTCTTTTAGTTAAGTTGTTAACTAGTTTCACTTTTCGCCTAAAATCTAGTTAACGATCCGTATTAGGGTTTCTCGGCACTTGTAAAATTTGAATTTGGCATGGTTGATGCCTTGTGAGACCTCATTAGTGTGCTTAGGAACCCTACAGATATAACTGATCCTGGATACAAGTCTTTATCGCTGCAGTGTCCTGAAAAGAACTTGCTCATGGATTCTTCCGATCTCACCTATGCCGAACTATACGAAGGTTGGAACTCTTGCTTAACTCTTTTCTCATAACCGGACAGCTGCGTCCTCAGTACGGCTTTCCTCTGAAATTTGGCCGTATCTAATGCTTCTGCACACATATTAATCCTCTGGCATCAACGGAGAGTAACAACCTCTCGTTAATATCTCGCACGAACCTTTTATTCCACTCGTCTTTATTATCGTCAACTTCGACGCCATATCTTGTTGTCTGCGTATTGCAACTCGTTCTCGGCTCCAGTCAATCCGGAGTCTCTCACACGGACTCAAAATACGAACTCGGTATCTTCACGACTACGTAGAAGATATCTGGCCGAACAAGTCCTCAGGAACTCTTCCAAATCAGTGGAATACTCTTTATTCATCCATTCTCGATCAACTCACAATGCATCTGGGTGAGGTCCTTCTATCCGAAACTGGTCAACTTACCGATCTCACATCGGAGTATCCAACGAACAACGTCCTCTCTTGATCGATCTACTCTAGATCCAAGTAAGATCCTTCAACTGGAATTCTTCAACTCAACTGATCCTGCATCGGCACATCAAATCTGATGAATCATATCAGTCGCTCAACTCAAGATAGACTGGCTATCTCCTGTCACATCTTTTCCTGAAAGCTCCAGTGGTTTCAGCTCATAAACTCTGGAAACGACATCCCATCAATCTCAGCAACAGCCGTGTCATCTATCTGCACGGTAGACAACATCACGATCTCTGAAGTAGGCTGTACATCAACAGTCCTCTCAATCCGGCAGCCTGTATCAATGGCCCGATCATCCGGTGCAAAACCAAACACTCGCCTCAAACAAGAGATCACAACACATCACTATACCTACAAGTTCCTATGTCATTAGAAAACATCATTATCAGTCCTTGTCTGTGACGAGCTCGCCCTGACCGCATCCCAAGCAGCAGCTCTCTCTATGCTCGAACCATGGCGATAAAAACCTCAAGCAGGTATCAATGAAGATAGATCAAAGGAATGAAAGAAATCAACAGATCCCAAATGGATATATGATCATAGGAATGAATAGTCTCACAGATCTCAAGATAAGTACATCCTAAGGTTTCTTAAGTGGAGTATCGTATCATAAGTATGCCGCGGAACATACGTACGGTACATCACTCTACTCAAGCTACCTACTCCATCAATCAAGGTCAACCTATGAAACGAAAGTTCGAGTCTAATACCCCCCCTGTCAAGTCTGAGTTTCGTAAGGTCAAGCCTAGGTTCCGAAATATATACGCCCTAGACTCCACATAGTCAAACCCAGACTCAAACCAAGGTTAAACCTAACGCTCTAATACCATCTTTATCATGACCCGTAATTTAGCACATGACCGGCGCTTAAATTACGCAATGTCCAAAGGCGTAACGTAAATCAAGTAAGTCGAAGCCCAGAAAAATCTAAACCTTTTTGCGGAAAATAGTGGGGGTGCAGTTATGAAATAAAGATATAATGAAATCAAGTTTTTTTTAAATGCATAGATAATGGAACATGAAAATGAAAGTGGATTATACTAGTTGAAAAGCATGTTTCGTCTTTTAAAAATTTATACCTCCCTTGTATATTTTGATCCAAAACCATATACACAACAATATATAGGCATCCCCAAGTGGAAGATAGCTCTTCGCCAACCGGCGAAATCATAACCACGCAATAACATATATACGACGCCCAATGGCGAAGATCAACCTAGAAAGAACAAATAAAGAAGCAAGATATCAAAACTCAAGAAGCGAACATAAACCCATCGCTCTAAATCTCTCACAAAACCCAAGTCTGACTAGGTCTACCAATATACAAATTCTAATTTCTGAATTGATGGAGTTTATCTAGATATAACGAAATATAAAAGTACGAAAGTGGGCATGATCCAACATGTGTCCTACTTACCAAAGCAAAACACCCTGGAAGAAGCTGTGTGCCAGCGATACCGAAACCGATCCCAAGCGATCAAACCTGTAAGAACTGTGGCACAACGGGGGTGAGTTGCTAACTCGTGAATAGAAAACATCAGCAGGTAAAAATCGAATAAAACAACGATTTCCTAGGTCACTATATCCTGAAGGTAATACTATGATAATTAGGGTGACCATAAATGCATATATGTCAACAACCGAGTCAATGCAATAACATATATAAATAAACATACGACATCATATGCCTATATGCATGTGGATATCATCTACGTGTCCGTCAACGACACAAACAATATCATGGAACCTGAGTGTCCAACACCAACATTCGAAACATCATGAAAACATAAGCCTGTATGTATGAGGATATCAACCACGTGTGTCCATCAACGACACATCAAAATCATGGAACCTGAGTGTCCAACACCGACACTCTAAACATCATGAAACCCGTGTCCAGTATCGACACGTAAATACTCATATCTCAGGTACCGCATACTCAGATAGGCCCTCAAATCTATCTCATCTCAATCGTCGCATACTCTGATCGGCCCTCATATCCATCTCACGACTCCGGTCGGTATCCTCGGGATAACCGCCGGGTCCAAAAATATCATCGGTAGGTAGTAGTCGCTCTGCCAGGCTCATCGTCTACTGCACAACATACATTTCTTTCCCCAGGATACCATACCGGGTCCACCATGTACCCGTAGACAGCTCATCCAGCTCCTCGAATCGGGTATCACATGGCTTAGAACCGAGAAAACTCATGGTGGACGCCTCGAAATATCATATCAAGAGAAACCGCGTTTTTAAAGTAATACATAATTTCCTTTGAAATATAACTGCGGTTCTCAAATCCAGAGATCTCATGAAAACAGCATCTTAAGCATATAACCATAAAGTACGATATATGCAATATAGAGTAGTAATATGAGCATATCGAGTATATCATGTAAGCATGTCAAGTGATAGTACTAAACAATGAATGTACTTTTACGTTTAAGATTAATCTTATGATATGGCAATTCTACTGTGTAAGTGGCATGGCAATTACCGATGATGAATGTATATGAGCCAACAAATCTGTGTAAGTGTAACATGCGCATCAACGGTAATTATGCAGGTGTAGTAGCAAATGATATCATATAACAATAAATACCGGAAACATGATAGGTATCACACGAGGAATAATCCAACATAAACATAAACTATAATAAGGTAGCCTCTTTATGTCGGCAATCCCGCCTCATAGTATCAAGTGTCGCAATATCCTCGATCATCATCCTCAAATCATGAGCGCGAATCAAACATCCGGTGAACACATCGCATACGGTAATCCATCGTACGGTGACTACAATCTAGATTAAGGATATATCGTCCTATTCATCAATAAGGGTACGGATCTATAATCTCGTACGACATATCTTATCAATCACATAACACATCTATATCAATCTTATATCATAGCATCTTTTATATACGCCATATCTTATTAATCTCAAGTCGTATCAATCTCGATCTCACATCAAGTCACCATAAATCTCATACTTGTCCATTTTCAATTTATACTTATCACGATTCACTTTCTCATTCATATTCTTATATATCAATCCGAGTCATCTATATCTATCATCTCAATATCCCAAATCATGTTATCTTATATACATATATCATATTCTCAAGCCAATATATCCATTAGTGTCAACTTTTGTCATATCATCTCTTACTAAAACCTATAATCATGTCCATAAGTTCGTAGCATATCCTTTATCAAAATTATAATTTATATAACAATCTTTCCATATCAATGGTTGCGGGGGTGCTATACGCCATCCACCCGACTTTCCCCGTAGATATAAATCTACTCACCTGTTAAACTCCTCACTTATCCGAAGTCGATGTGCTTCGTCGTCTCGCAAGTCCACACGAAGGTACCTACAATCAATACACAATCGCAATTCTATTAAAACCAATATCTGAAAACCGATACGGCACACGAATTGCTTATAGGTTAGAACCTATAGCTTACGCTTGCAAAAACAACCAAACAACCCTCGTCGTTGACATATAAACGTCCAACGACCAAATCAAATCTCAATCATAAAAACTAAGAATTCAAATATCGGAAAACTTTGCTAAAGCACTCATAACAGCTCCCAGATTTTATCTCAGGTCATTTGGGATTAAACAACCAAGTACATGGGATAGGTTATAGGGTAAGTGAACTACAGGCAAAACCACAACTCCAATGAAAATAAAGGGCCCGGCGAAATCACCAAAAATTCCGGCGCCGCCGGTCTGGGTAGGCCAAAACGGGTTCGTACTTCGGTGGTGTTCTTCTAGTGGTTTATCTAGGTCAATGGACTTGTTTGATTTTCTTTAAAATATCCCATATAGCTCCAGATTCCCTGTAGGCCAACAAAACTTCACAAAACCGACACGGGGTAAATCCTAAGTTCGTGTATCGGGTTCTAATCTGTATTTTGGTCCAGAAAAGAAATCTCTAAGGTCCTTCTACACTCACTACACCTTTATTGCATCCTTACAAGTTCACAAACCACTAAATCTCAACTTGGAAATTTCCACGATCACAATCTAACTAATTCGAACTCTAAACTAAAACTAGCATACACTAACATAACAACTTAACTAATAGGAAAGGAAATATACCTCATTTGGCAACTTAAGAAAATTCTTGAGTTGCCCAAAGTCTTCAAAATCCAAACTTGAATGGATTCTTTGAAGAGGTGGATTCTTTGAAGAGAGCTGAATGTTCTCGCGATTCTTCTCCTCTTCTCCTTTTCCAGTGGGGGATTCTTTGAAGAAAGGGTCGAGGGTTATTTCTTCCTCAGAATCGCTCCCGAATGTAAGAACTTGAGATTTTCCTTTTGTCGAACTGGTATCAACCATATGACAGTTGCCACCCATTCCTCCATGCTCGCATGTCGCGCTTCTTTGTTGTCGACGGGTTTTGCGCTTCATCCGCTTGAAGTGTTGCCGGTGAGCAACGTATCCTTGCCACCACTTCTTGAAGGCATTTCACTCTTCGGTGGGGTGTGTGTGACCCTCCGATGGTATAAGTAGTAGTTCGGATGTACATTCACTTTGTCGAGGCACGTACTCCTGGGAGTGTTTTCCATGAGAGGAGGCAGCTTCATTCCCATTGATAGGGTTTTGGCGAACTTCTTCTCTGCTTTGATCCTGCCCTTGTTTGTAGCAGGTGTGCTTTAGCTTGGGTGGAGTATTTTATGACTCATCTTTACCGCAGCTTCTTCATCCTGACGTTGACGCTTGGTCTTTTCGTATATGGCCGTTTCACGTTCTCGGACAGCTTTTCTCTTTTGAAGGGCTTCGTTTAGTAGCCTGACAATTGGGTCTTCTGATAGTCCCAGGGATTCTGACGCCGGTCCTACCCCTAGTTCCTCCGAGTTGCTTTCCGACGCCGAGGGAGTTTCTTCGTCTTTAACGACGAGTGAGAGACGATGTGGCAACTCACTACATAATCCTCGGGTTCTTCTGACGAGTCGTTTCCTTCATCAATGTCACTGTCTCCGTTCTCAAGGATATAGTTGAGAAACTCTTCGAGAGTGACTGGGGTCCGCACCTTCGGATTGTACTCCTCCAGCGTGTAGATGTATTTTTGTAGATCCGTGCGCTTGTCGTCGTGCTCGGCAGGCTGCACAGGCTTCTTGGTCTTCTTCTTTTTCTTCGAAGACTTTGAAAGATTGACCTGGGTTTTTTGCCCATCGTTACCTAATTTTGGTGTGGGCACGGTTTATGCATTCTCTCAATGATCTTGGGCTCCAGCGGGCTTTTCCACCTGATCGCCGGACATGCTTGAAGGTCCTTCAGCATTCTTTAGTTTTAACTGAAAGGACAACTTCCCACGGAGCTTCTTCTACAAACGAGCATGATGCCCCTGGCGTGTCCACCTTTTTAGGAGCGTGCTTCTGTGGCGGGTTCACCCTCCAGTTTTCGGACAGCGCAAACTTCCCTTGTTGGTATTGGTCCTCGACCCAGTTTTTGAAGCTGTGGCAATTCTCAATTGGGTGGCCTACTACTCTGTGGTAGGAGCATTAGTTGGGACTGTTGGCTTCACCAGGCTGCAGAGGACGTCTCGGACCCGACAGAGTGATGAGTTTGTTGTGGACTGCCAGTTCGAATAGCCTCCTCATTTTATCACGGGGAAACGAGTAAGGACGTCCTAGATTCTCTTTGAGGGATTGGCGCTGGTGCACGTTGCTTTGGCGAGTAACCGGTTTCAAGTTGCTCGGCTGTTGTTGAGTGTTAGTAATGAAGGTCGCTTTCCCTTTACCCTTTTCGTTCCGAGGATTTGTTTTTGAAGAGGACGGACTATTGCCCATCTGGTCCATTTGGGCCAGCTTGTCGATCAAGGCCTGGAAGGTGGTCGGCTTGAAGAACACCATAAATTGGGATACCGTCGCCTGAGGATCGAGGGACCCTATGAACATGCCCATGGCCGGAGCTTCTTCTATATGTTGTTCGCATTTCGACCATAGATACCACCACTGAATTGCGTATTGAACCCAGGTCTCTGCTGGCTTCACCCTAGCATTGATTAATGCCGTGATTGGGGTACGCTCGTTTGTGCTGGCGAACGCTGTATGAATAGCAGCTCCATTTCTGTGAATGTTTTGACGGAGTCATTTGGGAGCTCCGAATACCATTCAAACGTCATTTCTGACAAGCTGCCAATGAACTGGCGAAGCAGCAATTTGTCATCACCTCCAGTATTGCCGCATAACGCTCTGAACTAGGAGACGTGCTGATGCGGATTGCCTGTCCCCTTGTATACGTGGAACTTGGGGATCGTATATCCCGGCGGGTACTTGATTTGATCGTACCAGCCTGGATAAGGTCGCCCAGTTCTAAAGACTTGGCCAGCCGCTTCGCTTGCTTGATGAGCTCGTATTTGCTGAGCTATGTAGTCATCGAGGGCAGCTTTGGAGATCGTTTCCTCCCTGGCTGCTGATAAATCCGGAAGAGGGTTTGATGTTTCGCCTATGTCGTCCTCGATAATTATCGGCGGGTCTTCAGCTAGAAGTTCTGGTTGGATCATTATTCCAACCATGTCTTAGAACAGGAGCGCCATCTGTTTTATATTAGCCGCTTGTTCTGCGGTCCCTTATCTTTTCTCTCCAGAACCCTTCGCAAGAACTCCGTATCTGTTTTCTGCTCTTGGCGCTGTTCAGACGCTGCTTCCGGGCTTTCTTTCTGCCCGGTGAGTGCTGCCATTTTCGTCAGTATCTCCTGGAGATTTTGTTGTTGCTCCTGAGCCTTTGTCAACGACCGAGTTTGCGGCCGATGACCCACGGAAGCACGGATTTCCTCTTTTTCGGAAGCCATATAAACCATGTGCACGATCATGCCCCCAGACTTAGGGCACTTGGATCCATCACCTTTGGCATTTGCCACCGGTGGTGGTAGATTCTCTGGCCTTCACTTTTTGTGAGAAGTCAAAGTTGAAGGAGCCATTGCAATAGGCGCCTTCGTAGAAGAAGTCCCTCGCTGCATGGTGGAGGGATGGTCCTCCTCTTGCCGAGCTTTTGTTTTCTTCAGTCGACAAGAGTAGTCTTTGTTGATCACAGAATCTTGGACCTTCCGCCAGACCTTGTGGACTTGGGAGGACAGCCGCTGAGGGGGCTGCTCCGGCTTCACCTGTATCATATTTTCAACAGGTGGGAAAGATTTTTTCAGCACCGCGGTTGGAGAGTTCTTTTTCACCCTCCTAAGTAGATGAAAGTTGTTCCCGGTTAGGACAACGGTGTCAATTTCCACCATTGGAGCTGGTGGGATAAGTTCAGAAGGGGGGTTGCCCCCAGCTCTTCTCACTCGGCACCAGTGGCGACGTCGAGCATGCCTTTCCGATGGGATTGCCTCTGTTGTGGGAATGGTTTCATCATGTTCCCTACTCTGATGAAGGGCTACTGCTGGTGCCAGCCTGTTGAAAATTGACGTCCGTTGAGAGAGGACGGCCAATCATGCGAAGGCCGACTTTCTGGTAGGGGAAGCACTCTTGATGACTTCACTTGCCGGAGCTAGAACGGCTATCCATTTAGGGATAACCCCTTCAGGTATTGCGAGCCTCTTTTCGGGCCTACTTGAGCTTTGGCTCAGCCTGTTGAAGACCGAGGTGGCAGACTTGGACGACCCGTTGAGTAGGGCCGTGGTGGCTGCAAGTCGATCAAAGACCGACTTTTTTAGAACTTCCTGTGATGGCACTGGGACGCTGAAGCTTGCTGGTGGGGCATAGTCCCGAAGAACAATCCAGTGGTGGACTGAGTCATATACTCCATTGGCATTGAAAAGATGCAGGCCACATTTGGCCCCATATGTCATTCCTCCAGCGGGGACGGAGCAGGAGTTGCTGTTGCTGGTACACTTGGAAGCCATTGATCTTCTTTTCTTTGCAAAGGAGCAAGACACCAAATCTTTGTATCTCGAATCCAAGGGCAACCATAGTAAACCGCGATTTGTTCATGAACACGACACACGAAGTGTGGAGGGGAAAGGGGAAAAGGTCCCACCGGGCGTGCCAAAATCTGTTTACCGCCGAAAATAGAGACGAAACCGGGATGGATCGTCTAGCCTGAATTTGGGGGCAGATGCTATTTGGATTTATCCGTCCACCTCTCCGAAGATTCCAAGTTGATTTATGGCACCGTGTATCGGAGGTTTGGATAGATGCGGCCATTGCAGCAGACTTCATCAGATCCCCCCTCGTTTGCGAGGGTTTTTTGATTGTGGGGACGCTCTTCCCTGCAAGCGCAAGCCCCTGCAGTTAATTACGTTACCGCATCGCGATAACCACTTTCTCCTACTCTAGAAGTTCACTTCGTGTCGTATGTGGTTGTTTTATTTTTGGTTGCCCGTGGATTGTATACAGAGACTAATTTATGTTATCGCCCGTAGGGCGTGGATTAGTCTAAATCCGTATATCTTAAATTTAGGTTTGAGTTGATTTATGGATCATTAATCTCGTTTGAGATTAGGATCAACTTAAATTTTTGTTAAGGATATGTTAGTCCAATTTGAGACTAAGATCTACTTAACAGGGTATTAGGATCATTCAGATCCAATCAAAAGAGCATTTGGGCTCTATTGTTTTAGTTTAAGGACGTTACAGTCCGTTGTTAGTTTAAGGACGTTATGGTTCGTAGATCACCATTTTTGAGGTGAGGGTTTAATTTAAGGACGTTACAGTCCATAGTAGTTTAAGGACGTTACGGTCCGTAGTATTTTGAGGACGTTATGGTCCATAGAAGTTTGAGGACGTTACGGTCCGTAGATCACCCTTTTTGAGGTGAGGTTTTAGTTTAAACGTTTCAGTCCGTAGTAGTTTGAAGACGTTACGGTCCGTAGTAGTTTGAGGACGTTACGGTCAGTAGATCGCCATTTTATGCACGTGTATTTGTTACATGACGGGATGTATGGCGATGATGTGGGATACACCCTATTTGGGGTGTGGTTTGGTTTAAGGTGTGCACATCAGCTTAGAAAGTGCACCCAAAAGCAGTTAGTTGTCGGGGCCCGCCATCTCTCTAAAGACGTTGAGGAATTGCAACGACATGCATCAGAGGTATGGAGAGATGTACCGTCAAACTGATTCCCGTGTCTGAGGGAAGAGATCATGGTGGACCATCTAAGAATCATTAGTCATTTTTGGGGGACTAAGATTAACTTAGGAAATGTGAGATGAACATCATTTTGGATGTCACGAGTCATGTTTCGGAATTCATGAACCCATGGGCTTAGTTGATCTGAATTAGGGACCTAACCAACTTGGGCTTTACCCACTCAGTTTTCTTTTATTTGAAAGAAGTACTAAGCACTGGTTTGGGCTCAATCCCTTTTTTCTTGCAAAAAGTGCTAAGCACTTATGTGAGTTCTGACACTCACACCTTAATCTCTTTTTTCTTTTGTCTCTATATGGAGTGCTGAGTACTCTTTATGGTGCCCACATGCGAAGCACGTGAGGCACTGGGCGCTAGGCTATGAATGATGAGTGTTAAGCACTTTTATGTTCTGTGGCGCCCACGTAAGGGTCACATGAGGAGCTAGGCGCTAGCCACTGAGTGCTAAGCACTCCTTATTTTGTAGCGCCCATGTGAGAAGTACGTGAGGCGCTGGGCGCTGAATGCCAGCTATTAAGTGCTAAGCACTTCTCATTTTGTAGCGCCCACGTGAGGGGCACGTGAGACGCTGGGCGCAGGGTTCTTTTCCTTATATATTTTGTTCTATGGTTTTCAACCTCCTTTTTCTTTTCTGAATCTTTGATCTCCAAGATCAAGTTCGTCCCGATGAGAATTAAATTCTCAACTGATAGGAGACTTGTCTTGTGGATCTTAGATCTAGAGAAAGAACTATGTTCTTCTTTTTAAAAGGGTTAAACCCTTCAATAGGTAAACGAGATGTTTTGATCTCTCTTCTTTTTTATTTACCTATAGTTTTTTTTAGAAGAGAGATCTTCTTCGTTCTTCCTTTATGAAGCTTTCTGTTTTTTTTCCTCAAAGCTTATGGGGGGTTTCCTCTGTGTTCGACTTGAAGTCTTGGATCCTTTATATAGTAGAGGCAACTCTGTTGATTAGTTGAAAAAATCTCTCATTGAGAGATCCTAATTGATTTGGAGATTTTACCCACCGTTAGATCTTTGATCCAAGGACTTCTGTTTTACAGAAGATATTTTTCTTGTTTTTAACAAGATTAGGGAAATATTTTCCCACACAGAATTTATTCTGTAGATCGATGATTGTTTAATCACCATTGGATTTTTAATCCATCGGTACTCTGTTTTACAGAGAGTAATCTTTCCTGTTTAGAAAGATTTGAGGAATATTTCCTCAACAGAATTTAATTCTGCATCCTGATGATTTATCATCTCCGTTGGATCTTTGATCCAACGGCTCTGTTTAATATAGAGTAGAATTTAATTCTACAAGGCGCCGGCGCTCATGTGCTGTGCACATGCAGCACCAATAAGAGTTTTTAACTCTGACGCTGGCGCCCTCGTGGCAGAAACGTGAGGCGCTGCGTCTTGAGTTTTGAACAGAGCTTTGCTCTTTTAAGAGTTTTTAACTCTGGCGCGGGCGCCCTCGTGGCAGACACGTGAGGCGCTACCTCTTTAGTTTTGAACAGAGCTTTGCCCTTTTAAGAGTTTTTTTAACTCTGGCGCTGGCGCTCTCATGGCAGACACGTGAAGCGCTGCCTCTGGAGTTTTGAACAGAGCTTTGCTCTTTTAAGAGTTTTTAACTCTGGCACTGGCGCCCTCGTAGCAGACACGTAAGGTGCTGCCTCTTGAGTTTTGAACAGAGCTTTGCTCTTTTATTGGGGAAACACTACCTATCTTCGCCAAGGATCTAAAGCCCTCCTCAAGATGCCACCGAGCAGCTTCCCTGCTCGGTTAATCCCTGGGAGGTAGATTCCCACCCATCTTTGCCAAGGATCTAAAGCCCTCCTCATGAGGCCACCAAGCAGCTTTCCTGCTCGGTCAATCCTTAGCGGGTAACTTCCTACCCACCTGCGCTAAGGATCGAAGCCCTCACTAAGAGGCCGCCGAGCAGCTTCCCTGCTCGGTCAATCCCTGGTGGGTAGATTTCTACCCATCTTCGCCAAGGATTTAAAGCCCTTCTCATGAGGCCACCGAGCAGCTTCCCTACTCGATCAATCCTTAGCGGGGAACTTCCTACCCACCTATGCTAAGGATCGAAGCCCTCACCAAGAGGCTACCGAGCAGCTTCCCTGATCGGCCAATCCTTAGCGGGTAATTTCCTACCTGCCTGCGCTAAGGATCGAAGCCCTCACCAAGAGGCCACCGAGCAGCTTCCCTGCTCGGTCAATCCCTGGCGGGTAGATTCCCACCCATCTTCGCCAAGAATCTAAAGCCCTCCTCACGAGGCCACCGAGCAGCTTCCCTGCTCGGTCAATCCTTGGCGGGTAGATTCCCACCCATATTCGCCAAGGATCGAAGCCCTTACCAAGAGGCCACCGAGCAGCTTCCCTGCTTGGTCAATCCCTGCCGGGTAGATTCCTACCCATCTTCACCAAGGATCTAAAGCCCTCCCCAAGAGGCCACCGAGCAGCTTCCTTGCTCGGTCAATCTCTGGCGGGTAGATTCCTACCCATCATCGCCAAGGATCTAAAGCCCTCCTCACGAGGCCACCGAGCTGCTTCCCTGCTCAGTCAATCCCTGGCAGGTAGATTCCCACCCATCTTTGCCAAGGATCTAAAGCCCTCCTCACGAGGCCACTGAGCAGCTTTCCTGCTCGGTTAATCCCTGGCGGGTGGATTCCTACCCATCTTCGCCAAGGATCTAAAGCTCTTCTCACGAGGCCACCGAGCAGCTTCCCTGCTCGGTCAATCCTTAGCGGGTAACTTCCTACCCACCTATACTAAGGATCAAAACCCTCACCAAAAGGCCACCGAGCAGCTTCCCTGTCCGGTCAATCCCTGGCGGGTAGTCCCCTACCCACTGATGCCAAGGCTCTAAAGCCCTCATCAAGAAGCCACCGATCATCTTCCTTGCTCGGTCAATCTGAGTGATAAATTCCTACCGTCTCAAGACGAAGGTTTAGGAACTACATCGCAGGGGAACCCGTCAATGCCGACCAATACTGACTTGACCGTTGGTCAACTTACGCTAAGAGATATGGTCGTCGGTCCAACTCTAAGGGATGGTCAGATACCGACCTCCCTATACGGAGAGGTCTTCCGATGTATCCTAAGTGAACGATCGCCACCTCGACTCTGGTGGCGGGAGGGCACTGACCTTCCTGCACTTGGCGATTAACTGACTTACACTCAACACGCGATCGCCATCTAAAAGCCCAGTCATTGACCTACGGCCTATCACTTTGATCGAGGAAAGACCGAAAAGCTCAAGTACTCACGCAAGAAACACATTGCCATGCAGAGGAAAATAAACCCAGTTTTATTTATGTTCTGAAAGTCTTTATAAGGTATTCCGGGCTTCCCAGCCTTACAAAAGGTGCCCGGAGGCTTACAAAATTTGAAAAAGTAAAGGGAAAAAGGCAGGAAAGCTCAGGCCTTAGGACCGAGGAGGGTCTCACCCTACTCGACACCAGCGTTGGGGACCAAAATGGCGGCCTCTGGATCGGTGCGTCCACCAGCAGCCTCTCCCTTGGCGGCACTCCCGGCAGTCTCCCCCTGCGGCGCATCCTCGGAGAGAGGGAACTGGAGCCGAAGCTTGCTGTCAGCAAACCCCGACATCAACACCTTGACAACGTCGAGGGCCTGGTGCCAAACAATAGCTGAGGCGTCGGTGAGGTCGGCGTAGAACTGGTCCGACGCTTTATACCTCTCCACGGACTTCGAAGCCTGGAGATCGGCAGGTTTCACCGCTTTAAGCGCCTCCTGGGTATCCCTCTTGCAGGCATCCCGCGACTTCTTCATCGTGACGTTAAGAACCTTAGCCTCCTCCAACTTAACCTGGATGACCTTGTTGGATTCACTCAGAAGTCGGAAGGACTCCTTATACTTGGAGTTTGTCAACTCCTCAGCGGCCACTCGGGTTTCGAGGATGGCTATCATCTCCCTTGCCTGCTGCAGCTTCATGCGCAGGTCCTCCTCCTGCGAGGACGATTCGCCCGCTTTCCTCATGGCCGGGGCACTTCTCGGACTCCATATTGACGATGAAGGCGCGGTGTTGGAGGACCTGAGGAAAGTAGCAAAAGGGGGTTAAAAATGTTCGATCCGACGAAAAATACTTGACAAAATCCTTAAAGAAAAACAGATACCGACCTGGACCGCCTCCTGAGCGATGGCGGCCACTTGGGCATTTAGGGTTCCCCGAGGAATTTTGCTCCCGGCCGATCGTTCCATGTCCGAAAGCAGGCAATCGACAACGGAAATCCCCGAAGGCACCTCAAAACAGAAGCCCCCTCTTGCATGGGGATCCCGAAGGATGGAGAGCAAGAAACCATCCTTTTGTGACTCTTGAGGGGGACCTCGGTGAGGCTGGCTTCATCCTCCACCCCCCTCGACCGGGGCTCCGGTTCCCGTGCCTGCTTCTGGCTTTCCCCGCGGCTGACTTCCGGGGCTCGGGGCGCAGCAGAAGGCTTTGCCGATGCAGTTGGCTTCGGGGCTGAGCTCGAACTAGGTCGGAACGAGCTAGCGGCACCGATCATCCTGCCTTCGCAGCTATGGCGTCTAAGAATTTAGATCGGTCCATTTGCTCTGCAAAAAGGAGAATACACAAAGAGAGTTAGTGACGTTGAAAAGGGAAAAGAAAATTCATCAAAGTCTAAATAGATCGTCTACGACGGCCCTAACTTATCCAGAAAGCACACAGGGCTGAGTCCAGACCATCTCAGGGCCTGCTCAGAAAGAAGAACGTTGGCCCGCTGAATCGGCTCCTATATGGATACCGCCCTCGCCTCGGGTGAGGACGACTGCCTCGCCCTCGGGCAGTCGGCCATATGCCATTGTGTAGGCACAAGCCAATCCTCACCCTTGGGTGGCCTGACGAATATATACTTCTCCTTCCAGTCGTGAATGGAGGAAGGGATGAATACTACCCCCGACCCGGTCATCCCACCCTTGCGTTTTTTGAAGGAAAATAAACCCAGCTCGGCTTATCCTTGCTGGTTCCGGGATGATTCTTATAACAAAGGAAGGAGACTATGAGGGTCAAACTGAAAGGGATATTTTCAAGTTTCAACCGGACCAGAGACCCGAAGAGGAGTCTCCATGAGTTCGGCGCTAACTGGCCCGGGGCAAGTTGGAAACAACGAAGCACCCCGCATACTTCGGTTGAGAAGGGCAGATGCATTCTTGTCTGGAAAACCTCCGTATACAAAGCAATCTTCTTGCCCTGCACCTGATCCTCCCGTTCTCCCTCCCTAACTAAACGGAGCGAATAGTTAGAGGAGATATGGAAACGAGCCCGAATCTCGGCAAGCTCGCCCACATCCTTCAAGACGGAGGGCGCGTCGCGGACGTTCCCGATGCGCATCTTAGGGGTCCTTGCTGTCGCCTGGCAACGAGTGACGCCGGTGGCCCTGACTCACGGATGCGACCTCGGAGGACAAAGAAGAAGACGAGCCCTTTTGGCTATCTGAAGCCGAAGAGGAGGAAGATCCTTCGGACTCGGCTCCAACAACTGGAACCTCATCGCCCGACTCAACCCTAACTACCTCTACAGACTCTTCAGATGGAGACATCTAACCTGATTCAAAGGAAGGGGCTGGTCGAGAAAAAAGCACAGGCGATCCAATCCAAAAGGTAGGAGCGCCGGGCAATCTTTGGAAACGAAGGGAAATTATGAAGGAAGTGCTGGCCCTATAGGGGTCCCCTCCTATTTATACCCTCCAGGAAAGGCATCCAACGGTCCAGATTAATTCCTGCCAAAATGAATCTTCACGTTCGCCGACCGTTAAGTCTCCACGTGTCGAACGACCATTGGGGACGACCCTTCGATCACAGGCGATAGTGACAGCCTGTCGCATCCACCAACCCGCTGCCGACCCGTCGCCTGCACCTCAACAGACGTACAAGCGAATCGGCGCCCCCTCTTTAATTCACGATCCTTTCCCCTGATCCGATGATGTCATCAGAGATGCGCGCGAAGATCCAAGCGCCCGGGGTACGCCACGCGGGTTCGTAAATCCGAACGACGCAACCTCCCTTCACCGAGTCGCCCCGGAAATCCGCGCCAATAAATTTTTAGCAACAGTCTACGCCCAGAAAACCGATCAGACCACTCTCGACCCGACCCATAAATAGATCGGGACGAGAGTGGTGGGCTAATGATGATACTCATAAGTGGGAATTCCCCAGATCATGACACGTGGTAGATGACGTGTCCTGGGGCTTAAGGGACGGGAGCAAACACAGTACACTGAAGGCACTCCCCGGGCATTCGCCCTGAGGATTGACCCGACCTTCGATGGCCTCTCGGAACACTCCTATGCTCGTCTTACAAATAACCGTCGGCTCTCCTCCGAGCCTTCCTACACGCTGAGCTTTCTCAGCCCTCCCAGCTCGCCTCCGAGCTATCATAGAACAGAGCTTCCTTGGCCTCCCGCTTGCCTCCGAGCCTCCCGCCGAGCTAAGCCTCTCCGGTTCTACCGAGCAACCAAGGACGCAGAGCCCAAGCGCCTCTGTCACGGCTCCACGTATCTCGCCAAAAGCGAGATATCCGCCACCCAACATCCTGCGTTCCACGCCGCCATATCCCCCCATTAATGAGCATATCTCGTCATTAATAGGGGATCCCGTCATTCACGCAGGTGTAACGTCAGGGGCGTAACTGACGGCGAAGATCTCGCGCCATCTCGCTCCAAGCGACTACTATAAAAACCCATCTCTTAGATGACCCATGTAAGGCAATTTCAAACCAACAAGCCGCTACTCTGCTCAAATTCCTCGGCTAACTTGATCGTCGGAGGGTCTACGGTGATACAACCACCTCGGGACTTCTTTTCAGGTAGCTCGGCTTCACCTCAAAATCAACCCATTGAAATCCACATGCATAAGAAGACAATCATCAACGTCAATCTTAACCCTTCATCAAAGCCCGCGACAGATCTACGGAGGATAACATCTGACGGAGATCCAGACCTCTATCAGAGTTTCTCCAATTGGGTAGGGTGAAGAGGGTCTCTTTAGGTGGGATTATGATGTGGGTAGATGATGCCAAGACTTTGGAGAAGCCATTGTGGAGTGAGAGATTGTTGAGGTTTGGGAGATGGGCAAAGATTGTGCAGGGTTTAGGTTGGGGTTTTTGTTTGGTTTTGGTGGTGGGGAGTGGAGAGATTGAATGGAAAAGGGTTGATGGCATAGCTTGTATAGGATTGGGTTTTAAGTGAAAAAACAAATAATAAAACAAGTAAATTAAGGGGAGAAAGAGATTGGATTGGGTTTTTTTTCATCTTCTTTATATCTTTGAGAAGAGTTGGAGAGAATTGAACTGGGATTGAGAAACCATGCATCTATTCATTACATGAAAAGATTGAAACAACTAAGAAAAGAAAGACGAAATTGAGAGAGAGTGGGGAAAGGGATGCAAATCTTCCTCGTCTACAACTGCTTGTTGACACCCGTTCTCTTTTGATTACTTTTTCAGTATAGCCCTTGCTAAATTTATTAGCATGTGCAAATTTTGTGCTATCTGTGTAAATTATTATTTATTTCAAGGGTTAATTCACAAAGCAAACAAGTTCTGGCCCTGTTTTGCAATGGAGTTGAGTTTTGGATGAACGGAGTTTCATGGACTTACATAAACTTAACTGCGAAATCCTAACTATGTCATGTTTGATTCTTATTTTAGATAACCGGAGTTTTCTATATTATAATCCAACTGGAGTTTTCTAAACTCCAAAATAATGAGGAAAAAACATTCATTTTATAGTTTGGAAAACTCTGGTGCGGAACTTTGGACTTTAGATAACTTTACTACCGAACATCACCTTAAAGTTTATATTTAAAGCGGAGGTAGGTTCTTACAAACTAGTGTTTGCGTCCCCATGCCTCCACTTAAAAATACACTTCGATTGTCCTAACAATATGCCTAAACAGGATCTATGTGGTAGCTTCTCTATATTTTTTTCCTTTTTTTCCGCGGGCCTATAAGCATTGTAAGTTTTTTAGGGGATTTTTAGTGTAACATTTTGGAAAATTATAAATATTAATTTATAATTTTAATAAGGATATTATGAGTTTATGAAATAATATCTTGTATCTATTTTTGGGTTTCGGATTGATATCCGTAAAAATGTTATTAATTTGGGGAAAATGGAAAATATGCGATATCATAAAAATGATAAGTATTTTGTTTTTAACATGATTTGAGATTTAGTGTAAAATTGTGATATTTAAGTGTAATGATAAGTATTTGTAGAATGATTTTTATTTGTTTTAAGGGTGATGTTATATCTTAGGCTAGGAATAAACCTTCACAACACCGCATCTCACATGCACCCTCACCTCACTCCACCTCCTACTTGCTCTACATCATTCTCTGCGCCTCCTCCTTCCTTCATAATCATTGTTCTCGTGAACTTATCACTCACAAACTGAACCAACAACTCCCATCAAGCTCCATAACCTTAGTTCTAGTTCTTCATCGAACCAAAAAGGAAATTTGATGGTTGCTTCATCAAAATTGTTCATATCATCAAGTCAGAGCTACTAGCACCTCAAGAAGCCTCAAGCAACCACTTCATGAGCCGGAAATTCCTTATGCACATTCTCTAGTGGTAAATATCCTCTTTCTTGCAAGTTTCATTTTGTTAAATATCAGTTTTCCAAGTTCAAATATCAGAAAATAGGTTTTTTGTGATATTTGTGATGATCAAATTGAATCTGGAACTAATAGATTTATCTATAAGAAAAAATAATGATAGTGTGATATGGTGGGACCAGTAGGAGACTACCCTTAAAACCCAAGCCCCTAACTCCTCACAAAAACCGCCGGTTTTTGCCAAAAAACAGCCGGTTTTTGCTAAAAACCCGCCAATGGCGGGTCTTCTGTAGAATTAGGTGGTGATTTTTTTTCTGTGGCTTCATTTGGTAGTAATTAAAGCAACTGTATTGTTTGTTTTGTCTCAGATTATATATAGAGAAATCTCAGAGTGTTTTAGTGTGGTTTTGGCAATATTTCCGATATTTAAAACTTGGTTTTTCGTAATTTTATACCTCGACTGAATTGTTTGACGTTCGTACGTTGATGTTGGGAGTATTTGGTCGTATTTGGAGTAAATGAGCTATAGATTCTAACTTATGTGCACTTAGCTCGTTATATCATTTTTGATTTGATATTTACACCATTATGTCATAATTACGATTGTAGGTACGATCGTGGAGATTTTCGAGACGGTAAGGATGGGCAAAGCTATTGTGAATTTCGACTAGCTCGATATGTTAATGAGTAGATTTATATTTACGGGGGAAGTCGGGTGGATGGAGTATAGCACCCCCGCAACCATTTAACTATGATACTTATGATATATAACTAGTTGTTCCCCGCCGAAACACGGAGACGGGACCGCGTAGGTTCATCTTGCCTGAATTTCGAGGGCAGATGCTAATTGGTGCTATCCGTCCACCTCTCCGAAAATGCCAAGTTGATTTATGACACCATATATCGAAGGTTTAAACGGATGCGGCCGATATAGCAGACTTCGTCAGATTCCCCCTCATTGAGGGGTTTTTGATTGTGGGGACGCTCTTCCCTGCAGGCGCAAGCCCCTGCAGTTAATTACGCTACCGCATCGCAGTAACCACTTTCTCTTTCTCCAGATGGTCACTTCGTCTCGTGGGTGTTTGTTTTGTTTTTGGTTGCCCGTGGATTGTATACGAAGACTAATTTATGTTGTCGCCCGTAGGCGTGGATTAGTCCAAATCCGTATCTTCTTAGATTTGGGTTTGGGGTTGGGTTTAAGGATACGTTAGTCTCATTTGGGACTAAGATCAACTTAAACGTTTGTTAAGGATACGTTAGTCTAATTTCAGACTAAGATCAACTTAACGGGATCGTTTAGATCCAACAAAGAACATTTGGGCTCTATTGTTTAGTTTAAGGACATTACGGTCCATGGGCTTAAGGACCCCACAATCCAAGGTTAAGGACATCATAGTCCATGGGTTTAGGGACCCCAGAGTCCGAGGTTAAGGACATCATAGTCCATGGGTTTAGGGACCCCATGGTCCGAGGTTAAGGACATCATATTCCATGGGTTTAAGGACCCCACAATCTGAGGTTACATCATAGTCCATGGGCTTAAGGATCTCACAGTCCAGTTTAAAGACGTCATAGTCTATAAAGTTTAAGGACATCATAGTCCATGAGTTTAAGGACCCCACAGTCCATGGAATGTTTAGTTGTCGGGACCCGTCACCTCTCTGAAGACGTTGAAGGATTACAACGACAAATATCAGAGGAGTAAAGAGATGTACCCTTGAACCAATTTTGGTTGAGAAATCTGTAGTCCAATTTGAGACTAAGATCAAAAAATTTATTAGCATATGGGCTCAGTTAATCTGAATTGAGGACTTATGGCCGATCTTGGGCTAAGTCCAGTTATGTTAAAATGTGTAACATTTATTTTGGGCTGTTGAGTATTTATTTGGGCTTAGGCCTTTTAACAATACTGAGCATTGATTTGGATTCTGATAGTATTTTTGTCTTTTTATTGAATGTTGAGCATTCAACATTGCTCTGGAGCTTATTAAAGAACAATTTATGTTCTATCAGCGCACATGTGAGGAGCACGTGGTGCGCTTGGCGCTTTGCGCCAGTCAAAGAGCGCAGTGCGCTTCTGCCGAGTAGCACACACGTGAGGGACACATGGTGTGCTTGGCGCTGAGCGCCAGTCTATGAGCGCATTGCGCTATTCCAAGAGTGCAGAGCACTAACTGTTAAGTGGCGCACACGTGAGGAGCACGTGGTGCGCTTGGCGCTGAGCGCCATTCCATGAGCGCGGAGCGCTATTCCAAGAGCGCGGAACGCTAACTGTTAAGTGGCGCACACGTGAGGAGCACGTGGTGCGCTTGGCGCTGAGCGCCATTCCATGAGCACAAAGCGCTATCTGATCAATTTTATGATCTGAGAAATAAATTCTCGTTTATGAGAGACTTTGTCTCAAGATTCCAAGAACAAAAGTTCTTACTTTATAGGAGATGCTTCAATCTCTTCTATTGATGAAAGGCTTTGCCTTTATGGATCTATGATCCTTAAGAGAATTGAATTATTCCCCCCTTTTTTTAATGAGATGTTCATGATCTCTTTGTATAAAAGACCTTCGTCTTGTAGATCTATGATCTGTGAGAAGAATTATGTTCTTCTTTTTATTTTATGATGAGATCCTTTGATCTCCTTATGAAAGACCTTTGTCTTGTAGATCTATGATGTTTAAAGAAGTGAATTCTTCTTTTTAATTATGAGATGATTTCATCTCTCGGTTCATTTCATCATTTTTTTAATTTGAAGAAATTCTTCTTTTTCTGAGAGCTTGGCTTTTCTTTCTGAGATCTCTCAAAGCTTATGGGAGGTTCCTCTCTTTGTTTCTGTATATCTGAGACTTGAAGTCTTAGGGCCTTTATATAGGGCAAGCTGATTTGTTCAATCAGTTAAGGAGATCTTTTCTCCAATTGATTTGGGGATTCCCCACCATTGGATCTTTGATCCAAGGGCTTCTGATTTACAGAAAGCAATCTTTATGTTTTTAACAAGATTGGGAAATCTTTCCATACAGAATTTATTCTGTACTTTTGGTGATTTTTAATCACCATTGGATCATTGATCCAACGGTGCTTTGATTTATAGAGCACAATCTTGTTGTTTGAAAAGATTTTGAGGGATCTTTCCTTAACAGAATTTAATTCTGATTAATTAATGATTTATCATTATTATTGGATCTTTGATCTGACGGTGGGGAGCTTTTAGTTCCAGCGCTGGCGCACCCCGTACTTTTCACGTGGTGCGCTGCTCAGAGCGCAGCGCACTTAGCGCTAGCGCACCCGTGCTTTGCACGTGGTGTGCTGCTTAGAGCGCAGCGCACTTAGCGCTAGCGCATACGTGTTTTGCACGTGGTGCATTGCTTAGGGCGCAGCGCACTTGGCGCTGCTTCTGAATCGTTGCTTCGTTTCAAAATTTGAATTTTAAATAGAGTTTTGCTCTGATTGGGGGAAACAAATGCCCCCCCCACCGTTGCGCTCACGTGGCTCATACGTGAGTGCAGCGGTGGCAGCATCTCCACTATTAGATCAACTTAGAAGTTGAAACGGTACTCAGTGCTCATAAATAGGACCCTTGGCCCTTGAGATAATTTCTGTTCATCTTGTTCTTTCTAAGAATTTTATTCTCTTGCATAGTATAGCTCTTTGGCTTAAAAACTTTCAAGAGTCAAAACTCTGCCAAATTTTTGGTAAGATTTGAACTTTATCAATAGAACTTTGCTCTTCCTCAGATCATAGATCTCAAAATGTTTTTAGGGTTTTACCCTTTAACAGAGCTTTGCTCTTCACAGATCTTAGATCTAAAAAAATGTTATTAGGGTTTTACCCATTAACAGAGCTTTGCTCTCTTGAATAATGAAGAACTCTTAAGAGTTTGCTCATGTATCTTGAAGATCTCAGAATTTTAATTCATTAAAATTTTATTTCAATTTTTCTGATGGGTTATTCCATCATTTTTACAGAGCAAGGCTCTTGGAATTCCCGGAGAATTTTTAATTTCCCTCATAATTGACTTTGACAGGTGTCATTCCTGTCTGCTCATGTATCTTGAAGATCAATAGTTTCCCGGATTGGTCCTAAGCCACATCGGCATGACTTATCAGGTTGTTAGGGTCTGAAGTTCACCATCCCCTAGACCCGGTATGCGATACTCTTTGACGAAGAGACCGGACTGTACGGATATTGTCACAGATAGGCTCAGTAGGAGTTCGGACGAGCTTGCTCGTCGGCCTTCCTTTTCGACAGGTACCTGGGCAGCCGTTACGTACAGCTAGTGCCGCTGACGTGCTTGTGTTTAAACTCACTGCCAGAGTACTGTCGAGTCTTTAAAGTCCCACACAGAGGGTTTCCCTGATCCAGGTAAAACGATGTAGTAGCCATATTGGATACGTGCAGGGTTCGATCTATTGATGTACTTGGTACTCGGATTTTCGATCGGACAGTTTGTAATACTAGCCGGCTCGGGTTTGAGCCGGATTATTAAATCAAGCATTGATTTAATAATTTACGTATATGTATTTCGATATATATATTCTAGTATTACGTTTTTCGTGTTATTCTATCTCTTTTGGGCGTTCGGATTTTTATCTGATTGCCGGTATATATGTACAGTAGACTGAAATCCGTATTTACTACAGATTTCCTTCTAGAAGGTGGCCACCTCATTATGTATTTTCCTTTTATTTGATAATTGGAAATGAGGTGGAAAGTAAAAGGTATGGGAGGAATGGTGATGACCATACTTTAATAATTCACAAATGAATTTATAATTCATTTGGAGTTACTATTGAAGCATGCTTGTTAATTGTTTATTGAAAGAATTCATACACAAAACCAAGGTGTGTGATTTTCTCTCACTTCATGCTTCATTTTCCTTTGAGCTCTCATTTTCTCTTGAATTCCTCCTTCCTCTTGTTTTCTTCCATCTTCATCTTCTTTCTCTTCACTAATATTCTCATGTATTGAGAAACAAGTGAAGAGCTTAGAAAAGAGATAGCAAACACTTAGACACCCTCCACTACATCCTAGACTACTTGGTTTAGCAACCCAAGTTCTCTAGTTGCTCCTTATAGCTATTTGGTTAGGAGCTAGAGCCATGGATCATACTCCCCGGGTGGATCATCTACGACAAAGCAAGGCCGGAGAACAAGCTCGATCCCGGAGGACCGATGGAGCCGGAGTTGGAGATCAAGCAAGTTTAAGGAGACCACTTGAAGCACATGACGAGGAGAGAAGACCAAAGGACTTGAGCCTCTTGGTATATCTTCTTTCATAGTAGATAACTCTCCTAATATAGCTAGTTAGTTTTATGAAAAGATCCGGGTTTAGAGTTAAACTAGTGCCAAGTTTTTGTTCGTTAGAAAATTTTTGTTCCGCATTTGGCCACGGAAGTTGGTCGGGGCACTAGGGTAACCCTTCATGGTATCAGAGCTACCCATAAAACCTATACCAGCATGTTTAAACGTGTTTAGAATAACGATCGATCGAAAATTTCAAAAACTGCATTTCAAATCATGAGTTTTCTGTCGATTTTTAAACGTGCTCGAAAAATCAATTTTATGGTCCAAGAAAATCACGCAGACTTTTTTAAGACCCCTGAAGAAATTTTGTCACGTGATCCCTCCAAACCGCCGTGGATCTGCCGCGCAAACCCCCTATTGGAGGCGGTTCCGCGGCCGTTTTGGGGCCCACGTGAACAAAATTTCTTCTGGACCTCTTATTTTTGGAAATTGTGGTTTCTGGAATAATTACTTTTTGGGCCCAGATTTGTTACAGTGTTGGTTAATACTTGGGGCTCACTTGGAAGTTTAGTCGATCGTAATTTTAAAATAAATATTTTTATTTTCAGTACATTCACTTTTATCTGCGACCGGGAATGTCACTCGATCGGTAAAACTCGTCTAACTGCTATATGTTCCTTTAGACGGGTTTTACGAACATGATATTCGCGTTGATGTTGTGTGCTTGTGCTGTGATTGTGGTTGTGTCACGCCCCGCTTCCCAGAGTACGCTAAATTGGGCACGTGATATAGCCAACCATGCTACCTGTGGGTAGGAAGTATCCATCCACAGTCACATTACGGCTGTAGAGATATCAAGAACAAAATATAACTATCTAATACATGTCCATAAGCCAAGATAACATGAGTCAAGAATAATAAAAGTGCGGAAGCAAAGGATCCAATACAAAATAACTGGAATGTATGTCCCATAATGCGGGCTCACATCAGAAATAAAATGCAGAAAATAAAGAACTAACTAATACAGAAACCTCACTGCTCAGCCTGCTGGCTGAAGTACTCCTGCTCGGACTGCAGTAAAGGTACGGAATCTGGGCCATGCAAAACCCAGACGTCAGCGCGTCATGTCATCAAGTAATAAAGTGTAAACAGGGTAACAAGCAATGCAAATATAATCATGAGTGATAAAGCATGTGTAACCGTAATATAAATCAGGGCAATGAAGGTAGTGTGCAGTAAGTAAACTAAACTGGTCTATTGGGTTATCTACTCTAAAGTCTTTGAAATCAATTTGATGAATTATCGATGTAACTCAATAGTATCCCGTGCATGCCATGCACGGGACCACGGTCTAAGACTCTCGGGCTGAAACCGAGACGTGCCACTAGGTACTAACAGGAAAAGAGTACAGACCAACGATGTCAGCAGCATCGTCACGAGGCGGGCCTAGCCTCTAAAACCGATCAGTAAAAGCAAGCAACTGTCGAGTTACAAGTCAGGATTTCATCATTGATTTCCCCATACCCCCAAGTTATGTATGTCAAGTCAGGTATTCAGTAATCAAGAACTAATACCAACACAGGATCAGGTAAGAGCAGGTTTGTCTGGATAGACAACAGGAACGGTCCGTGAGGACTACATGTCAGGTTTGTTGGCATTAGACACAAGATCAAGTAACAGGTCAAGCCATGGTACATCAGGTCAAGTCAAGTAGTGTACGGTACCATGTCGGGTCAAGTAATATGTGTGTAGCAAGTCATGTCAGAGTATAAAAGATATCATATGTGTGCTCATAATCAGCTATCATAATCATGGTTATAAATAATCAAGCACGAGTATCAACAACATAATAAATTGGCACATGTAATAGGTTAAGCAATGAATGCAGATTTAATTAATTAGCCGTACGGTTATCAGTTGTGTTTAAGAGATGATGTCAGCATTATATGAATACAGTATGATAGATGTGGATGCTAAAAAAACCAGGTTAATAAGTATTGAGTAATCTAGGGATGCGACGACATGTATAATCTGTTCAATGGATGCAGTTGTAATTAAACCGGTTAAAGATGCACATGGATGTCCGATAGGTTAAAACTGGATAAAAGGGGTATCATGTCTATAAACAAATGTGATCATGTGGTCTAACATTTACAGGTGATTACTAAATAATTAGATGCAACAATTAAGTTTTAAGTTCGAGATCATAAAATATGTAACGGAACTTTATACGGTTGACTTTAAAACCAATACGTTTGATTCTATTTAGAGATTTAATAGGAAATAAATAGATTAGCATAAGAATAGTTTAAATAGCATGTAGCAAGTTTCACTTGGCTCGACGAGTCGCGAAACGGAAAACGGAACGTTACGCGTCGGCGGGGGAAAATCGCGACGCGCGCACGGTTCACGGAAAGAGCCCAAACGACGAACAGTGGAGTCACACGAGTCGCAGGTCTTCGCTGGGTCATCGAGAAATGTCGTCGGCACGATCGGATTCCAGCAAATCACAAAACAGTAACCGTCTAAGATTTCAAGAACTGTACAATCAGAGAAACGAGAAGAAGAGAAGGAGAATGAAGGGGAAGAGGCTTACAATGGTCTGTAGAGGGATAGTGAGGATCGACGGCGTCGACGGAGCTCCGACGAGATACCTGCAGCGACCATCGGCGATCAAGAACAGAACTGCAGAAAAGAAAAGAAAGGAAAAGAAGGAGAAGGAAGGAGAAGAAGAAGAGGAAGGGAAGCCATGCTCACCGAGGGGTGCACGAGGGCCAAGGACACGGAACAAGATCACCGGCGGCGACTGGAAGTGGAGGTGGCGGCGACTGGAAGTGGAGGTGGCAGCGACGGGTGCGTGTGTGCAGGCGATGGGTTAGCTGGGGATGCAGGGACGGCTCTGTGGAGAGGAAGTAGGTGGAAGCGGAGGAGGTAATGGAGTGGAGATGGCGAGGTCGAGGGCTTCGTCGTCGGCTGCGCGACGAGGAGAGAGGCGGCGGCTAGGTTTCTGGGGTGGGTTTTGTCGATGAAGAAAAAGAAGGAGGAAAAAAAGAATAATATAAAGAAGAAGAGAGAGAGAGAGAGAGAGAGAGAGAGAGACGCGGGGAAAGAGAGAAAGAAATTTGCGAGAGGAGAGAGAAGAGGAGAGAGATAGAGAGGAAGAGAGAGATCGAGAGAAGAGAGAAAACGAGGAGGAGAAAGAAAGTTGGCATTTAGCGCTGGAATAAGAGAGAAGAGAGAGAGAGAGAAGGAGAAAAAGAGAGAGGGAGAGAAGGCGTGTGGGGTCGGGGAAAATGGAGGCTCACGATTGGCTCGTGGCGAATAAAATAATGAGAAAAAGAAAGAAAGAAGATTTTCTGATTGGGCAAGAAAGTTAACAGAATTTGTGGGCCGGGTGTTAAACAAAGAAGGATTGTGATTGGCTGGATAAAAAAATATGAAAAGATTTTCTAAGGATTTCTGGATGATAACAATGATCATGTTGGTTAAAAAAATTTATGATCGGTTGAAAAAAAATTTATTTGGCTGATAAAAATTTAGAAAATAGGATTTGGCAGAAATACAAAATATTTCAGAATTGCGCCCGGGTCGGGTCCAAAAATTTGAATTTGAAATATGAAATTTATCGGCGGGTTCCAAAAATTAAAATGAAGGATTTTATAATTAAAAAGCATACCCCCAAGAACGGACGCACGTACGTGCGCATAGCCGTCCAAACTCGTCCGTTTCACTGAACGGGACGAGAACACGATGCAAGGACGCTACCACAGGGTTAGGGGTGTCAAGAAGGCCATGTCAATTATTTTTAATTTATTTTAAACGACTTAAATTGTTATATGCAAGAATATGAATTGTCGGGGTAGAATATAACTAGTAACAGTCAAGCATGATCAATGAAGTAAGTACCACACACCACACATACGGTGACAGAAATTTGTAGAACTGGACTCGGTTGTTAAAGGTTGGATTGGCGTGGTGGATAGCATGTGGTGCAATGTTAGAAATACAGTTTATAATTTATTTGTACATTTGTTATTGCGGGGCGAGCATCTGACATGTGGACTGCCGTCTTTGCCGGGTTGTATATTATTTTGGGGCACGACCGGGTTGAGGTCGATGTCACCGATTGTATATATTATTTTCATTTTCTTTATTAGGATTACCCCGCGGTGGGGTGCATGAATAGCCGAGTTCTAGAAGGAAACAAACCCGGAGCTCAAGGCGCTGAGACGGAGAGGGCTCCATTCTAGAACTGGCGGGCTATTCGCCGCACTCGTAGGGGGTACAGGTTTTCATTGCACAAGCTATCCACACGACCGGGAACGTCGGGTTTTATTTGCGGCTCAAATGAAACCCGGGGCACCAAGATTATACACCATTCTGTATTGTTATCTGTGATGTTGTTTATTATCATGCTTGGGACGAATGTTATATATACTTATATATATACTAGTAGATGTTGTATATGTTTTGCACCCGCGCTAGTCCAGCTCCCGCTCTGTCGTTAGTTAAGTAACCTAACGGGTGATGACGGGGCCCTGTGGCGAATGCGGATGGCATATACGTACATTTTATTTTCGTTCTTTTCTGGTGTGATAGGTTACAAATTGATGGGACCGCATTAATTTTGATTAATGCAAGATAATAAACCTAAAAGATGTTGTTGGAACCAAGCTTTAAAAACTGACATTACAGACGTTCTCTTTTGCTTTGCACAGTGGTATTCATTTTGGAATATCCAGCACCTCATTCGACGAGACAAGGGCCGAGATCCCTTCACCGGGAGTGACCCCTTGAGCAAAAGTTTGCGTCAGGGTAATAACTTCACTATAGTCGATTATTTTTTGCTTTGCGTCGTGGTATTCATTTTGGAATATCCTGCACCTCATTCGACGAGAAAAGAGCCAAGATCCCTTCACAGGGAGTGACCTCTTTAGCAAAGGTTTTCGCCACTATATATTTACAAAACTACTCAGGTTCCTTCAACGATATCAAGTTCATTACGTTAACGGGTTTTTTCGCCAAAAACCTAACCGTAGCCCTCCGTTATTTCTTACAAGTATTGCTTAGTATTCATGCTGTGTATGCTGACCTCTGTCAAGGCATAGTGAATGGTAGCTAAGTAATGCTTGTTTGTTGCATAGATATGCGATTATTTAGGACAGTCGCAGGGTCATTTTGACCTCTGTCAAGGGCTTGTGCGGGTGGGTCTAAATTAATACAGGACAATGACGGGTTGAACTTGACTTGCGACTTATGACATGTTGACCTCTGTCAAGGTCATGAAGCTACTTAGGGTAATTACTACATCGGGAGTTTCAAATATACAGGAAACTTGCAGATTTAGCATACCTTCTGGAGTGTGGTGACTAGAGTGGATTCCATCTAATGCATTACACAATGATAGTTGGATCCCGATCCCACTGATGAGTAGGATTACGCTCGGGAGATTATCATACTTAACAATCAATGCTATAAACCAAGTAGGTGTCTAGAAAGGTGTTAGCGGGGCTACGCATCTAGGGAAAAGAGGTTATGTAATTAAGGAACTTCGCGAAAGCGTTGGAAAACCTTCCTCGAAGTACCAACACCGGCCTGGCTGAAAGGTTAAGCAAGTATTGTGACGTGCGATTAATCCTGACTAGTTCTTCTTTTAGGGTTTGAAGAAGAATTTAAGGAAACAGTGGGAGCCATCCTGGTTAGATAAAATAAACCAATCTGATCTTGCAAGAGCGCACGCTGTGTGTTTTTCATCTCTCTCTCCAGGTAGCAACCATTTCACGCCCTAATCAAGATAATAAAATGTATCGCTTGACCGATCCGAATTCTTATTCGGGGCTGGGGAACGTCTGTTCGGCTCTAACTTATGACAACAGTCATGAGTATGAGCAAGGGAAAGAGGAAAGCATGAATTCCTTAATGACCTCATCGAAGAAGAAACATACTATTGCATCTTCTTCAGGTGTTCTTCTTATTGAGAACTGTTTTTCGGCCAGTTCTACCTCTTGGGTACTCGATACCGGATCAGGATCTCATATCTGTAATTTATTGCAAGGACTGAGAAAAAGTAGGATAGTTGGACCTGATGATATGTCCCTAAGAGTGGGGAACGGAGCACAAGTTAATGCTGCTGCCGTCGGTGAATATCACCCAGTATTGCCAAATGGCAATACTATGATTTTGAACAATTGCTACTATATGCCTTCCATGCTTTGCAACATCATATCAGTTTCGTTACTTAATAAAGATGGATATAATTTTGTTCTTGATAGAAATATCATGAACATTTACCTTGATAAGGTACTGGTTGCAGAAGGTACAATGTGTAATGGTATCTATGTTCTAAATCAGAATACAGTTCTCAATGTACAAAACACACGTAAGAGGAAGAGTTCAGATACGAACGAATCCTACTTATGGCATTGTAGACTTGGTCATATCGGAGAGAAAAGACTAAGTAAGTTGCATAAAGATGGACTCTTGAATACATTCGAATTTTCATCCTATGAAACTTGTCAGTCTTGTCTTAAAGGAAAGATGACCAAATCTCCGCTCACCGGACATGGAGAAAGAGCAGCGGAGCTCTTGGGACTCATACACAGTGATGTATGCGGTCCAATGTCTATACATGCAAGGGGTGGGTTCTCGTACTTCATCACATTCACTGACGATCTCTCTAGATTCGGATATGAGTATCTCATGAAACACAAATCTGAAGCTTTTGAGAAATTCAAAGAATTCAGAAAGGAAGTAGAGAACCAGATTGGCAAAAGTATTAAAATCCTCCGATCTGATAGAGGGGGGGAGTACTTAAGTACGGAATTCGGGGACTTTCTAAAAGAGAATGGTATTCTCTCTCAGCTTACTCCTCCGTATACTCCACAACACAACGGTGTGTCAGAGCGGAGGAATCATACCCTATTGGATATGGTTCGCTCCATGATAAGTAATGCTGAGTTACCTCTTTCATTCTGGGGACTTGCGCTCGAGACAGCAGCTTACCTATTGAATCAAGTCCCATCCAAATCTGTGCCTAAGACTCCATATGAAATATGGAGTGGAAAGAAACCATGTCTTAAAAGGGTTAAGATATGGGGTTGTCCGGTCTATGTGAAAAACCAGAATCCGGACAAACTTAAGGCACGGTCAGTTCTATGTAAGTTTGTAGGATATCCCAGGCATTCAAATGGATATCTGTTCTACCACACCGAGGAACAGAAGGTGTTTGTTGCTCAGCACGCCACATTCTTAGAGTGGCAGTTTCTTGCAAAAGAAATTAGTGGGAGCACGGTAGAACTGGAAGAAATTCCAGAGGGACAAACTGCAACTGAAGATTTGGTGGAACCTCAGGATTCAATAACCCTTGACGAACTTCAACCACTCCGCAGATCTAGTAGGATTTCTCATCCGCCCGAGAGATACTATGGTTTTCTCATAGATAGGGATCGAGAGGATTGCATCTTGGAAGAAGATGATCCTACTAGTTTCAGGCAGCCCATTATCAGTAGGGACTCTGATAAGTGGCTGGATGCTATGCAATCTGAAATGGAGTCCATGTACACTAATAAAGTGTGGACCCTGGAAGTTGCTCCACCTGGGGTAAAACCTGTTGGATGCAAATGGATCTACAAGAAGAAACTTGGTGTAGATGGGCAGGTGGAAACCTATAAGGCTAGACTCGTTGCAAAAGGTTTTCGTCAAAGACCAGGAGTGGACTATGACGAAACCTTTTCTCCAGTGGCTATGCTCAAATCCATTAGGATCCTGCTTGCTATTGCTGTCTTCCATGACTATGAGCAGATGGACGTAAAAACGGCTTTTCTAAATGGAAGTTTAGAAGAGTGCGTTTATATGGATCAGCCAAAAGGTTTTATAGACAGTGGGAGCAGCGGGAAGGTGTGCAAGTTACTCAAATCCATTTATGGATTGAAGCAAGCATCGCGGAGCTGGAACATCTGTTTTGATAAGACAGTCAAGGACTTTGACTTCATCAAGAACGAAGATGAACCTTGTATTTATAAGAAGATTGTAGGACGAACTGTCGTATTCCTAGTCTTCTACGTGGACGACATTCTTTTGATAGGAAATGACATTCCTATGCTACAATCGGTCAAGCATTTCTTATCACAAAGGTTCTCCATGAAAGACCTAGGTGATGCCTCGTACATTCTGGGGATCAAGATCTACAGAGATAGATCCAAGAAATTACTGGGACTTTCACAGTCCAGGTACATAGAGACTGTACTAAAGAGATTTAGTATGGAAGATTCTAAGCGCGGTAACATACCCGCATTGCACGGAATCACCCCCTCCAAGAAGATGTCTCCCAAGACTGACGAGGAGAGGGTTCGCATGAGCACTATACCCTACGCTTCGGCGGTAGGATCTATAATGTATGCGATGCTATGTACAAGACCAGATGTAGCTTACGCGCTAAGCATAGTGAGCCGGTATCAGTAAGACCCAGGTGAGGACCACTGGATAGCAGTAAAGAACATTCTCAAGTACCTGAGAAGGACTAAGGAGATGTTCCTGATTTATGGTAATGGAGACCTCAGGGTCGAGTCCTTTACCGACTCAAGCTTCCAGAGTGATAAGGATGACAGCAAGTCTGTCTCGGGTTTTGTGTTTACCCTCAACGGAGAGGCGGTATGTTGGAAGAGTTCCAAACAGGATACCATCGCAGACTCGACGATGGAGGCTGAATACATTGCTGCAAGCGATGCTGCAAAAGAGGCGGTCTGGATAAAAAAGTTCATAGCTGAACTTCAGGTGGTTCCATCCATTGTTGATCCGATACCAGTGTATTGTGATAACAATGGGGCTATAGCTTTAGCGAAGGAACCACAGTCCCATCAGAAATCCAGGCACATCTTAACGCGGTATCACCTGATCAGGGAGATCGTAGATCGCCAGGAGATCGAGGTTCGGAGAGTAGATACGAAAGACAACACGGCGGATCCATTTACAAAGGCCCTCCCTCAAGCACAGTTCGAGCGACTTTTGGGGATGTTGGGTATGCGGTACGCCAACAGCCGGCCTTAGAGCAGACATTGGGTATTCGGTACGCCAATCACTGGCCTTTAGTGCAAGTGGGAGATTGTTGGATGTATATGCCCTAGAGGCCAGTATTCTATATGTATACATATAGATACTAGGGATATGTATGTACAGAACAATCTTGCTCAGTTTTATAGTGTATTATTTGACTTGTCTTTATCGGGATATGTGTATTTATTTGTATTGATGTTATATCTAGCTTGCACATATTGATAAAGACTCAATACGGTGGTATACTATAGTGGTTTGTCTTTATCTTAACATGGCATATGTCATACTCGTTATTACATATTGCGGTTACATGTTGATAAAGCCCCTAGGATCTTGCTTGGCTACCTGCGTTGTGATGGCGATCATACTTGTGGGAGCAGGGTAGTCCATAAGCACATTCTTAAGTGCTCCCTAGTCATGTGAGTATCAAGACTGGGCATTGATACTCCAGAGTAGACTGGTGTACACGTTTCTACCCCCGTACGGGGGATGGTTGGTTCCGCAGCCATTGGTCTGATGCACCTAAGATCATATACAGGTGCTCACTGGGTGTGAGTGCACTGGACGGACTCGCCGAGAACTTCAATATGGTACTATACCTATCGTCAGATGGAAGTTCTCAAGTGACATGTGTACAGGTTAGTCTTTGGACCCGAGATCGGCATTTCTCTCATGTGAGTTCCTGCTGAACTTTGATCACTACCCTACCACGGCTCTACTGAGTCGTGCAAACAGGTTTTGGTTGGGTTCAGTCCCGAGCCATATGGAGGCAGTGAGCGATTGTCGGGGATTCGTCTCTCCCGGTATAGCGAGTCGATATCGCACTGTGATTCGATTGTTCAGGACCATAAGACCTTGGCCAAGGCACTTGGGATTCACTGATAGGTTGATCAATAGTTTCCCGGATTGATCCTGAGCCACATCGGCACGACTTATCAAGTTGTTAGGGTCTAAAGTTCACCATCCCCTAGACCCGGTATGTGATACTCTTTGACGAAGAGACCGGACTGTACGGATAGGCACGGTAGGAGTTCGGACGAACTTGCTCGTCGGCCTTCCTTTTCGACAGGTACCTGGGCAGCCGTTACGTACAGCTAGTGCCGCTGACGTGCTTGTGGTTAAACCCACTGCCAGAGTACTGTCAAGTCTTTAAAGTCCCACACAGAGGGTTTCCCTGATCCAGGCAAAACGATATAGTAGCCATATTGGATACGTGCAAGGTTCGATCGATTGATGTACTTGGTACTTGGATTTTCGATCGGACAGTTTGTAATACTAGCCGGCTCGGGTTTGAGCCGGATTATTAAATCAGGTATTGATTTAATAATTTACGTATATGTATTTCGATATATATATTCTAGTATTACGTTCTTCATGTTATTCTATTTCTTTTGGGCGTTCGGATTTTTATCTGATTGCCGGTATATATGTACAGTAGACTGAAATCCGTATTTACTACAGATTTCCTTCTAGAAGGTGGCCACCTCATTATGTATTTTCCTTTTATTTGATAATTGGAAATGAGGTGGAAAGCAAAAGGTATGGGAGGAATGGTGATGACCATGCTTTAATAATTCACAAATGAATTTATAATTCATTTGGAGTTACTATTGAAGCATGCTTGTTAATTATTTATTGAAAGAATTCACACACAAAACCAAGGTGTGTGATTTTCTCTCACTTCATACTTCATTTTCCTTTGAGCTCTCATTTTCTCTTGAGTTCCTCCCTCCTCTTGTTTTCTTCCATCTTCATCTTCTTCCTCTTCACTAACATTCTCATGTGTTGAGAAACAAGTGAAGAGGTTAGAAAAAAGATAGCAAACACTTAGACACCCTCCACTACATCCTAGACTACTTGGTTTAGCAACCCAAGTTCTCTAGTTGCTCCTTATAGCTATTTGGTTAGGAGCTAGAGCCATGGATCATACTCCCCGGGTGGATCATCTACGACAAAGCAAGGCCGGAGAACAAGCTCGATCCCGGAGGACCGATGGAGCCGGAGTTGGAGATCAAGCAAGTTTTAGGAGACCACTTGAAGCACATGACGAGGAGAGAAGACCGAAGGACTTGAGCCTCTTGGTATATCTTCTTTCATAGTAGATAACTCTCCTAGTGTAACTAGTTAGTTTTATGGAAAGATCCGGGTTTAGAGTTAAACTAGTGCCAAGTTTTTGTTCGTTAGAAAATTTTTGTTCCGCATTTGGCCACGGAAGTTGGTCGGGACACTAGGGTAACCCTTCAAAATCCTTTTTAGGATTTCTTTCTTCATTGCACAGAACTAAATTCATTGGGTGATTTTAATTAGCACTTATTTTCTCCTTGGGGATATCAAGAGTTGTTTAAATCTTGCACCTGTTTCAATGAGCTTTTCTTAATCAGTTTGTCCGCTAACTCTTACTGATTTTCCTTTTCAGACGTTATGGACGCTCATATGTATGATCTCGACGAGATTATTTCTTATGGAGACATTCGCGACACTCGGCCGTTCCCATAACTAAGAATTCACAAACGCCCAGTGTGCTGAAATTATTGGTCGCTTTGATGCATACAATGGTCAACTGCTTCCTCGTCGTTCCTCTCTCTTGAAGCTTATTGTGGGAGTGATCTGGGGAGAACTTCCTCTATTCTATGCCGGTATGCCGCTTAAAGCATTGGACGAAACTGAAGATAAGGTGCACTCGATATATCTGATGGGCTTAATCTCAAAGAAAAGGCGAGATAACCTTGTTGATATCCTGCATCAAGTTTTTCAACAAGCGGCGATACTCGCTGCCTATCGAAGGGTGGAGGACATCAGTGGGGATCCTGATGCTTGTGATCGTGAGAGGATGCACACGAAGATGGTCCGAGAGGCCCGAAAATTTTTGGATGGCCTCACTTTTGAAGTTCTCAATCCATGTCCTGGATTTGATGTCTTGCCTTTGTAAACATTTTAATGACGTTTTTGTTTACCGCTTTCACCAATGTAAGAATTTTCTGAAGTATGAATGGCAAGCTTTTCCATTTCCATGTGTTTATTTTATGCATTAAACCTTTTCGCACATGCATGAATGGGTACGCTTAACTGAATGCGAATCAAATGTTCTCCTTATTGTTGCCTTCTTCTCTTTTCTTTGTTGCCGGCATGTTACTTTAGTAAGCATAGCCCATAGATGATAGAGAGCATTCCATCTTGAACTCTTCGAGAGGTAGTGATGGCTTAGGAAGCAGGTTCAGATCTGCTGCCTAAGGCTTTTCAATTTTATGAGCCGTGAGGGTCTCATAAAGAGTTTTCTCCCTACGAGTCGAAAGGATCTCATAGGTGTATTTTCTCCTTAGGAATCGTGAGGATTCCTAAGTGTGTTTTCTCTTGGGAGTCGTAAGGATCTCACAAGAGAGTTTTCCCTCTTACAAGTCGAGAGGACTCGTAAGTGGTTGTTTCCCTCCTTTTCGAGATTCGACTTTGGAGAGTGTGGTCCGTGAATAGTATACAAGAGTCCATTTTGAACCGACTTGCAGGGCCCCAGTACTTAGGAAACAAGTCCTTATCCCCATTGCCTAAGGCTTTTTCCTACGAGTCGAGACGAATCGAGAAGTTCTTGTAAAGACATTAATTTCCTCACGAGTCGAGAAGAATCGAGAAGTTCTTGCAAGAATGTCCTAACGTCACAGTTAACCTCTGCTCTTTACGACAGAAGTCCGTTAGGGTCTGTGGTACTAGGGTTTTGCCCGTCGTACTGTCGCGTTGGCTGATGTATTCCTCGATAGGCAATCTTGCTGTTCGAGTAGCCTTACAACTGTCGTGTCTCTAATCCCTTTGGGGGCTGGACAAGACGTCTTCAAGCAATCTACCTAAGCAGTTTGACCGTCGGAAGAGCAAGCGTTAAGAATTTTGCCATGCCGCTTTTTACTTGAGGTTAGGCTCAGTTTGGGGAGCCCCGATGAGTCATAACCACTCCGCGCTGGTGTAGGATGATCTCCGATATTCTTTCGGGTTTTATTTGAGTTGTCGTCAAGACCCTGAAGCTAGGAATTTGGCCTTTGCTTCGTTTGCTGGCATTGCGTCTGCTGTAACGAGACGAATGTCGCGGTTGTCTCTAGGTTGTTGGTGAACCGTCGAGGTTTGGAACTAGGGATTTTGCCATGGCTCCATTGTTTGATTGTCGCGTCTGAATCCTGCTGGAGGAAGAATGTTGTGGTGACATCTCGTCTGCTGTATCGAGACGAACGTCGAGGTGGTGACCACTCCGCGCTGGTGTGGGATGATCTCCGATAGTCTTTCAGGTTTTATATGAGTTGCCGTCAAGACTCTGAAGCTAGGAATTTGGCCTTTGCTTCGTTTGCTGGCATTGCGTCTGCTGTAACGAGACAAATGTCGCGGTTGTCTCTAGGTTGTTGGTGAACCGTCGAGGTTTGGAACTAGAGACTTTGCCGTAGCTCCGTTGTTTGATTGTCGCGTCTGAATCATGCTGGAGGAAGAATGCTGTGGTGACATCTCGTCTGCTGTATTGAGACGAACGTCGAGGTAGTGACCACTCCGCGCTGGTGTGGGATGATCTTCGATAGTCTTTCAGGTTTTATATGAGTTGCCGTCAAGACCCTGAAGCTAGGAATTTGGCCTTCGCTTCATTTGTTTTGGCATGTCCGAATCCTGCTGGAGGAAGAATGCCGTGGTGACATCTCATCTTCTATATCGAGACGAACGTCGAGGTGGTGACCACTCCGCGCTGGTGTGGGATGATCTCCGATAGTCTTTCAGGTTTTATATGAGTTGTCATCAAGACCCTGAAGCTAGGAATTTGGCCTCCGCTTAGTTTGTTTTAGCGTGTCCGAATCCTGTTGGAGGAAGGACGCTGTAGTAACATCTCGTCTGCTGTATCGAGACGAACGTCGGGGTGGTGACCACTCCGCGCTGATGTGGGATGATCTACGATTGTTTTTCAGGTTTTATATGAGTTGCCGTCAAGACCCTGAAGCTAGGAATTTGGCCTTCGCTTCGTTTGTTTTGGCGTGTCCGAATCCTGTTGGAGGAAGGACGCTGTAGTGACATCTCGTCTGCTGTATCGAGATGAACGTCGAGGTGATGACCACTCCGCACTGGTGTGGGATGATCTCCGATAGTCTTTTCAGGTTTTATATGAGTTGCCGTCAAGACCCTGAAGCTAGGAATATTGCCTTTACTTCATTTGCTTTGGCATTGCGTCTGTTGTATTGAGACGAACGTCGAGGTGGTGCTGGGATTTTGCCATCACTCCGCTTTGTTTTGACCGTGAGGTCTTTTGTTGACGTTGTGTCTGCATCCTGCTGGACTGCGAAGGAACGCCGTTGTTGACACTGCGTCTGGTGTAACAAGACGAACGCTGAGGTGGAGCTGGGATTTTGCCGTCACTCCGCTTTATTTCGACCATGGGGTCTTTCATTGACGTTGCATCTGAATCCTGCTGGACCGTGAAAGAACGCCGTTGTTGACATTGCGTCTGCTGTATTGAGACGAATGCTGAGGTGGAGCTGGGATTTTGCCGTCACTCCGCTTTGCTGACGTTGCGTCTGCTGTAACGAAACGAATGTCGAGATGGTCTCTAGGTTGTCTGTGAACCATCGAGACTTGGCTCTTTTTCAGATGGAGCCTGGGGGAAGGTATGGTTCCTCTTTGTTTGTGCCCCTGGATTGTATACAGGGATCGATGTGATCTCACCTGTAGGGCAAAAAGTTTCATTTTATATATTTTTCTTTCTGCGATGCTCTATCATTTCAGCTTTTTATATCGCGAAAGTCGCGACTGCCCAATCATTTCAGCTATTTTTCGCGGTGCCCAATCATTTCGGCTATTTGTTTTATTTACTCGCTGCTTTTTATTGCGATTTGCCCAACCATTTCGACTATTTTGTATGCATATATTTTTACTTGCTGATTTTGTTGCAAGTTGCCCCATCATTTCGGCTATTTCATATGCATTTGTGGCTCATTGGCTTTTTGCTGCGAGTTTTGGGATTTGACACCGATTTCGGCATTAGCATCGCTACAACTGAGATATTGCTAGGAGCGAATCATCATTTGCCTCTGTCGATGTCGAACAAAGGTGGCTTAGTGAACAAGGTTAGGATCCTGTCGACTAAGGTTTTTGACTTCATGAGCCGTAAGGGTCTCATAAAGGTATTTCTCCCTACGAGTCGTGAGGATCTCGTAGGTGTGTTTTCTCCTTAGGAATCATGAGGATTTCTATTTGTGTGTTCTCTTATAAGTCGTAAGGATCTTACAAGAGTATTTTCTCCTTATAAGTCGAGAGGACTTACAAGGGCTGTCCACTGTGTAAACATATCCCTAGTCGTGGGTGGGACTTTGTTAGGGAAATGTTTATTCGCGCCTGTGGATTGTATACAAGGGTCAGTATTGAACCGTTTGTAGGAAAGCATTGGAGATTATGATGGCTTAAGAACATGTTCAGATCCCTGCAGCTTAAGGCTTTTGAATCCTATGAGCCATAAGGGTCTCAAAGGGGAATTCTCCTTACGAGTCGTGAGGATCTCGTAAGTGTAATTTCTCTTTAGTAATAGTGGGGATCCCTAAGTGTGTTGCGCCCTTGTGAGTCGTAAGGATCTCACGCAGGTGGTTTCTCCTCACAAGGTCGAGAGGGCCTTGCAAGTGTCTTTTAACGAGATTGCGCCCTTTCGGGTTTTCACAAAACTCGCCGGTAGCCCTGCTGTTTTTACTCACGGAGCCCTTTTGGGTTTTCATCCGTGCCCATTTTGCTTATGGACATATCGTTTTCTTCTTTTTCTTTTTTTCTTTTATATATATATATATATATATATATATATATTGTGTCAGCCTTAGGATGCTGCAGTCCGTAGTAGTTTATCGACGTCTCGGTCAATAGCCAGTTTTAGGACATAGTGGTCCATGGTTAGTTTAACGACGTTCTAGTTTGTCTTTGCCATATTTGAGGCGAATTTCTAGTTTACGGACTTTTCGGTCCTTGGGGCTTTCTCTATGAATGAGCACGATGCCCCCGGCATGTCCGTTTTTTCGGATCATGTGCTTGTGGCAGGTTATCCTTCTAGTTTTCAGACAGCACGAATTTGCCCTGTTGGTATTGGTCCTCAATCCAGCCTTTGAAGACGAAGCAATCTTGGATTGGATGGCTTACTGCTTGGTGGTAAGGGCAGTAATTAGGATTGTTAATATCGCCTGGCTGCAATAGACGTTTTGGATCCGGTAGATTGATGAGTCTATTGCGCACTGCCAGCTTGAACAGTGTTCTCGTTTTATCCCGGGAAAATGAATAAGGACGTCCCGGTATCTCTTCGAGGGATGGGCATGGACGCATATTGTTTTGGCGAACAACCAGCTTTAAGTTGTTGGGCTGTTGTTGAGTATTGGCGACGAAGGTCGCTTTTCCCTTTTATTTTTCGTTTTGAGGCTCCGACTTCGAAGAGGAAGACCTGTGGCCCATCTGGTCCATTTGGGCCAACTTGTCAATCAAGGCCTAGAAAGTGATCGGCTTGAAAAACATCATGAATTGGGAAATGGTCGCCTGAGGGTCTAGAGTACCCACGAACATGCCTACCGCAGGAGCTTCTTCAATGCGCTGCTCGCACTTCGACCATAGATTCTGCCACCGTATCGTGTATTGGACCCAAGTTTCTCCCGACTTCACCCTGGCATTGATCAATGCCATGACTGGGGTACGTTCGCTGGCGCTAGCAAACGTTGGGTGAATAACAACTCCATCTCTGCAAATGTCTTGGCAGAGTCATTTGGGAGTTCGGAATACCACTCGAATGCCGTTTCCGACAAGCTGACAACAAACTGGCGGAGCGGTATTTTATCATCACCTCCACTGTTGCCGCACAAGGCTCTGAATTGAGCGACGTGCTGATGCGGATTTCTTGTCCCTTTATATACGTAGAATTTGGGGATCGTGTATCCCGACGGGTACTTTATTTGGTCATGCCAACCTGGATAGGGTTGTCCAATCTTAATAATCTGACTAGCCGCTTCATTCACCTGGTGAGCTCGTATCTGTTGAGCGATGTAATCATCCAGGGCAGCTTTTGAGACGGTCTCCTCTTTGGCTGCTGAATAAGCTGGAAGAGGGTTTGACGTCTTTGCTCGGTCGTCTTCGAGGATAATCGAAGGATCTTCAGCTGGAGGATCTGGCTGTAACATCATCCCGGACATGTCTTGGAATAAGAACGTCATTTATTTTATGTTGGCAGCTTGTTCCGCTGCCTCTTTGTCGTTCTTTTCGAGAATTCTGCGAAGGAACTCAGCATCGGTTTCTTGTTCTTGACGTTGCTCTGATGACGTTTCCGAGCTTTCTTTTGGCCCTGTGAGTATGGCCATTTGCGTCAACATTTCCTGGAGCTTCTGTTGTTGCTCCTGGGCCTTTGTTACAGATCTGGTGAGTAGTCGATGGCCTATAGAGATACGGCTATCTTCTTTCCCGGATGCCATATAGACGGTATGCACCACCATGCCCCCAGACTTGGGGCATTTAGATTTAGTGTCCTTATAATTTTTCGCAGACATAGGAATTTTCTCTGGCCTTCTCCTCTTGTGAGCGGTCGAAGTTGAGTGGGCCGTTGCAGTGGGCACCCAAATAGCTGTCGCTTTCTGTGGCTTGACAGGGTGGTTCTCTTCTTGCCGAGCCTTCATATTTTTCTGTCGGCGGGGATAGTCTTGATCTATCACCGAGTCCTGGACCTGTCGCCAAACTTTATAGATTTTAGAGGACAGCCGCTGAGGGGGCTGTTCCAGCTTCGCCTTTGTGATCTTTTCAGCGGGCGGAGGAGACTTTTTTAGCACGACAGTTGGTGAATTCCTGCGCACCCTGTTAAGTAATTCAAAGTTGTTCCCGGTTGGAACAGCAGTATCGATTTCCACCGTTGGAGTCGGTGGAGTCAGTCCAGAAGGAGAGTTGCCCCCAGCCTTCCTTACTCGGCGCCAGTGGTGACGTCGAGCGTGTCGAGCTGTTGGGATTGTCTCAGCTGTAGGGGTGACTTCCTCATGCCCCCTGTATTGGTCAGAAGTTGTCGTTGCCAGCCTATTGAAGACTGATGTCCGCCGAGTGGGGATGGCCAACCTATCGAAGGCAGACTTCTGAGCGAGGGAAGCAGCCTTGACGATTTCGCTTGGAACAGGAGCTGAAATAGTCAGTCTTGTGAAGACCGACCCTTTGGCAGGAGAAGCCGCTTTGACGACTTCATGAGCAGGAGTGGTTATTCGCTTAAAGATAACCCTTTCTAGTATCGCGGGCTTCTTCATGGGCCCAAATGAGTTTTGGCCCAGTCTGTCAAAGACTGGGGCATTGGAGCTGGACGACCCGTTGAGAGAGGCCGCAGTAGTTGTGAGCCAATTAAAGACCGAGCTCTTCGGAGCTTCTTGCAATAGTACAGGAGCGTTGAAGTTCATCGGTGGGAGCATGGTCCCGAAGAATAGCCCAGTGGTGGCTTGAGTTACCTGCTCCACTGGCATTGTGAAAAGGGAGGCCGCTTGGGGCCCGTAAGTCACTCCTCCGGACGGGACGGGGCGAGAGTTGCAGTTGCAGTTAGTGCGTTTGAAGCCATTGATCTTATGTTTTCTGCACGGAGCAAGACACCAAATCTTAGTACCTCGAATCCAGGGGCAACCATAGCAAACCGCAATTCGTTCGCGAACACGACACACGAAGTGTGGAGTGGAAAGAAGAAAAGGTCCCACCGAGCGTGCCAGAATCTGTTCCCCGCTGAAACACGGAGACGGGACCGCGTAGGTTCGTCTTGCATGAATTTCGAGGGCAGATGCTAATTGGTGCTATCCGTCCACCTCTCCGAAAATGCCAAGTTGATTTATGACACCATATATCGAAGGTTTAAACGGATGCAGCTGATGTAGCAGACTTCGTCAGATACCCCCTCGTTGAAGGGTTTTTGATTGTGGGGACGCTCTTCCCTGCAGGCGCAAGCCCCTGCGGTTAATTACGCTACCGCATTGCGGTAACCACTTTCTCCTTCTCCATATGGTCACTTCGTTGTAGGGTGTTTTTCGTCACCCCATTGAGATGGGAATACGCGCGCGCTTATCAGGCGTACTACAGATTCCCCCTGCCTAGGGTAGGCCGAGGGTTTATTGATTGTGGGGATCCGAATCTCCGGCAGCCGCGGACTAAGCTGTCGTTAATTACCCCCCGCCTTTGGGGCGAGGGAACCTCCGATTGACGGGTTAAACTGGTCATGCGAACTCGATGTGCAGTGTACGTGTGTTTTGTTTTGGAGGGGGGGTTTAAATATATCGGGAGCCACGCAGAGTTTTTACGGGGGTCCCGCTACCCGGATAGCGGGCTGGGGGTCAAGGGGGCTAGCAGCCCCCTTGCGGGGTGCGGGGCAGCGCCCCGTTAGAAATTTTTTTCTAACAGGGACAGTGTCGTGGAGTATGTGTGTATGTAAATATGTATACATATGTACAGATATACATGTATATATATAAAAAGGGGAAAAGACATCCAAAGGATGCGTGGGGACAGCACCTTGGACGCTGTGCACCTAGGTGCTGTGCGCTCAGGCGCTAGAGTGCCACGTGTCGGCACGGGGGCGACTTGCGCTCGAGCGCTTGCGCTGGAGCGCAAGCGCGCCACGTGTCGGCACGGGGGCGACTTGCGCTCGAGCGCTTGCACTGGAGCGCAAGCGCGCCACGTGTCGGCACGCGGGCGCTCTGCGCTTGAGCGCCGACGAGAAAAAGAGGCTTTTAGCCTAAAAAAATTTCTCAGAAGAGAAATCAGAGAGGAGTTAGACTCCTGAGTGTGTTTTTTTTTGGGTTAATGGGAGGGGTTCTTCTTCTTCCTCCTCTGTTAGCTGGGTCTTGAAGATCAAGAGATATGGGGTTTTAAAAATCACTCCTTTTTGAGATCTAATGGAAGATCTGAGTTCCCCTTGATGGGTTTTGTGGTGAAAAACTAATTTGTTTTATAAAAAGGAGAGTAGAACTCTTGATTTAATTCAAGAGAAAGAAGAAGGTTTTGGAACCTTGAAGAAAGAGAAAGATCTCAGATCTGAAACTTTTTTTTTGAGAGAGAAAAAGTTGTTTAGATATTTCATTATCTTTGCCTTTATAGGCTATACACTTTACACATAGCCCCTTGGGCTTCACCAAATGGCATTTTGCCTATCCCATGGCTCATGTGCTATTTCTTTTTACACATAAGCCATGGGCTTTACAAAAATTTGGCTTTATGCCTATAAAATGCAACAAAATTATTTATTACAAAATTTTATCTTGGCATGGGGGGGAGGCCGGCCGCTTCATGTTCGGGCTCGACCCGGGCATGGGCCCACTGGATCTGGGCTTGGGCCCACTTGGCTTGGGGTTGACTTTTGATTTTGACTTGGTCAACCGGGGTGCAAATTTTTACCCCAACAAATTGCCCCCCATCAATAAATGCACACCACATATGTGGGTCGTGTGCATGAAATTGATGGATCCTCTTTTACTTGGAGGCGACCTGATTTGGTTCTCGCTTTTTGGGAAGTTGGCACTGCCCTTTTTACGACATGGACGGTCGGTTCTGCCCTTTTTGCGACTTGGACGGTCGGTGCTGCCCTTTTTGTGACTTGGACGGTCGCTGCTGCCATTTTAGCGACGTGGACGGTCGGTGCTGCCATTTTAGCGACGTGGACGGTCGATGCTGCCCTTTTTGCGACTTGGACGGTCGGTGCTGCTATTTTAGCGACGTGGACAGTCGGTGCTGCCATTTTAGCGACGTGGACGGTCGATGCTGCCCTTTTTGCGACTTGGACGGTCGGTTCTGCCCTTTTTGCTACTTGGACGGTCGGTGCTGCCCTTTTAGCGACGTGGACGGTCGGTGCTGCCCTTTTTGCGACTTGGACGGTCGGTGCTGCCATTTTAGCGACGTGGACGGTCGATGCTGCCCTTTTTGCGACTTGGATGGTCAGTTCTGCCCTTTTTGCGACGTGGACGGTCGTTGCTGCCCTTTTAGCGACGTGGACGGTCGGTGCTGCCATTTTAGCGACGTGGACGGTCGATGCTGCCCTTTTTGCGACTTGGACGGTCGGTGCTGCCATTTTAGCGACGTGGACGGTCGATGCTGCCCTTTTTGCCACTTGGACGGTCGATTCTGCCATTTTAGCGACGTGGACGGTTGATGCTGCCATTTTAGCGACGTGGATGGTCGGCTCTTGATTTGACTTGCTCTGCTTCTCGCAGTGTCAAGGGTAGACTTGACTTGCTCCGCTTCTTGCGGTGTCGAGATTGGATTCTGACTTGCTCCGCTTTCTGCGGTGTCGGAGTGGAAGTTGACTTGTTGATTTTGATTTGGGTTGACATCAGCATCGCTATACTGGAATATGGTATCAGGAGTGAATCATCATCTGTCATTGAGTGGATTTTGGTTTTTTTTTGGCATCTGCATTGCTGCACTGGAATAATGCCAGGAGCAACTCATCATTTGCCCCGGGAGGATTTTTTTTTTTTTTTTGGGACTTTGAATGTGGTCTCACCGGTAGTACTTGGGAGAGGTTGGGATTATTTTACGCCCGTGGATTGTATACGGTTTTGCAGGATGTATGATCCAGACCGTAGGGCCGGAAAAATTTCGGGACTTTGTCGGCGTCTGCATCGCTGCACTGGAATATGGTACCAGGAGCGACTCATCATTCGCCATTGGGGTATGGGATTTGGAATTTGGTTGGCATCTGCATCGCTGCACTGGAATATGGTACCAGGAGCGACTCATCATTCGCCGTTTGAGGATTGGGGAGCGATGGCTTAGGAGACAGGTTTAGATCCATATCGCTTAAGGCTTTTCAATTTTATGGGTCGTGAGGGTCCCATAAAAGCATTTTCTCCCTACGAGTCGTAAGGATCCCGCAGGTGTATTTTCTCCTTAGGAGTCGTGAGGACTCCTAAGTGTGTTTTTCCTTTATGAGTCGTAAGGATCCCACAAAGGTTTGTTCTCCTCATATATCGTGAGGACACATGAGTGAGTCTTATCAATGGAGCATCATTCCCAAAGCGGAGACCAGCCGCGTAACTGGTGATTACAGTGGGGCATGGGTATGATGAGAATTATTTGAGCTCGTGGATTGTATACGATGGTCAACTTGGGGACCCACCGTAGGGCCGGGAGAATTTTGAGAAATTGGATTTTGGTTGGCGTCTGCATCGCTGCACTGGAATGTGGTACCAGGAGCGACTCATCATTCGCCGTTTGGGGACTTGGAATTTGGATCTTGTTTGGCATCAGCATTGCTGCACTGGAATAATGCCAGGAGCAACTCATCATTTGCCTTGGGAGGACTTGGGATTTGGGTTTTTTGTCGGCATCAGCACCGCTAACACTGAAGCGAAATGCCAGGAGCGACTCATCATTTGCCGTTGCCCGTTGGGGAACGATGGCTTAGGAGACGGGTTTGGGTCCCTATCACCTAAGGCTTTTCAATTTTTATGGGTCGTGAGGGTCCCATAAAAGCATTTTCTCCCTACGAGTCGTAAGGATCCCGCAGGTGTATTTTCTCCTTAGGAATCGTGAGGATTCCTAAGTGTGTCGCTCCTTTGTGAGTCGTAAGGATCTCACGCAGGGTTTTCTCCTCACAAGGTCGAGAGGACTTTGCGAGTGTATTTCATCTCCTTTTACGAGTTTGCGCCCTTTCGGGTTTTCACAGACTCGCCGGTAGTCCTTCTGTTTTTACTCACGGAGCCCTTTCGGGTTTTCATCCGTGCCCGTTTTGCTTGTGGACATACCGTTTATTTTTTTTTATTTCTTTTATTATTATTTTTTCTCTCTCTCTCTCTCTCTTTTTTTTTTTTGCCGCTGGTGGGACTTTTAAAAGTAGTCTCACCGGCAGGATTTGGGAGAGATAGGGGCCATTTGCGCCCGTGGATTGTATACGGTTTTGCAGGATGTATGATCCAGACCGTAGGGCTGATGTGCTCAATTTGCCTGCGACTTGGAGCATTCACGTGTAGTATTTCTTGAGATATCGGCCATTGATGGGTGGCATGGGCCTTTCTCCCTCGGCACTTATTAGTTGGTAGGATCCTCCGTCGAACACTTTCTCGATGACGTATGGTCCTTCCCAGTTTGGCTCAAATTTTCCCTTAGCATGTCGATTGGGGATGATCGGTCTTTTGAGGACCAACACCAATTCACCTCTCTTGAAAGCGCGGAGATGGGTTATCTTGTCATAAGCCCGTGACATTTGGGCTCGGTATAGCTCCAGATTTTGCTGCACCGCGAGCCTCTTTTCTTCGAGGGCATCGAGCTCTTCAAGTCGAAAGAGAACGTTTTCCTCCTCCGTCAACTCGTGCTGAACGGCCATTCTTAAGCTTGGAACTTCGACTTCGAGGGGGAGGACCGCCTCCACTCCGAAGAGCAATGAGTATGGAGTGGACTGTGTTGGAGTACGGTGCGTGGTACGATATGCCCACAACGCCTCGTGAAGTTTGAGATTCCAGTCTCTCTTGTTGGCTGAAGCATTTTTCCTTAGGAGCTTGCATAGAGTCTTATTGAAGGCTTCGGCTAGCCCATTGGCTCTTGGATTATAGATGGAGGAATATCTCCAGTCTATCTTGTGCTGAGTAGCGAACCTTGAGACATTGAAGCTCTTGAAAGAAGGCCCATTGTCGGAAATGATTCTTCTTGGTGTACCGAAACGGTATAGAATATTATGTTGGAAGAATGTCAGAATATCTTTTGTCTTGACTTCTTTTAGCGGGACAGCTTCAGCCCATCTGGAGAAGTAGTCTGTCGTGGCCAATATGAACCGGTGGCCTTTGGATGATGGAGGATCAATTGGGCCAACAATGTCGGTGCCCCAGACTTCGAAGGGCCACGACGCCACCGTAGGATGCAACGGATTGGGATGCTTGTGAATGAAATCACCATGGATTTGGCAGATCTGACATTTCTTTGCATGCTCTCCGCAATCCCGTATCATGGTGGGCCAGTAATACCCAAGCCGTTTGATTTGAAGTTGCATCTTGGGGCCAGATTGGTGAGCACCGCAAACGCCCGAGTGAACATCTTTCATGACCTTTTGGGCTTCGGCCAATGACAGACACCTGAGCCAGAGTTGGTCATATGACCTGCGGTATAACGTGTCATTTACAAACACGTATCGGAGAGCTCTTTTCTTCAGCTGAATCCTCGCAGATTTTTCTTCGGGCAGCTTGTCGTATCGGAGGTACTCTATGAAGGGTTCTCTCCAATCGGGCTCGTCTTGAACGATCGAAGCTTCTTCGGCGGGACTGCTCTTCTGCTCCGTGCTTTCCTCTTCTCGTAGAGAGACAGGGGGTAGAATTTGCCGGCTCCTGACTGTGATCAGAATTTTTTCCATGTCAGGATCAGCCAGCTCCTTGGCTAAGCGAGCGAGTACGTCAGCCTTTCCATTCAACGCTCTAGGGATTCTCGTTAGTTCAATGTGAGTGAACCGTTTCATGAGTTCCACCACTCGGCTTCTGTACCGAGCCAACTCGGGTTTGTATATCTTATAGTCGCCGCTTACTTGGTTGACGACAAGCTGGGAGTCACCGTAAACCCGCAGCCAAAGGATTTCCATTTCTATGGTGAGCTCCAAACCAGCTATCAGAGCTTCATACTCAGCTTCGTTGTTCGTTCGAGGCTCGGTGAGAGAGAAAGAACGCCGTAGGGTTCCCATTGATGGCGTGATGAACACCAATCCTATCCCCGCTTTTACCTCCGGGACGCTTGATCTGCCGGAGCTCCTTATTGATGAGGCTTCATCGAAATAGAGCTCCCAACATGGCCCATCTTCCTCGAGGTGCAGCACTTGTTCGTCGGGTAACTCACAATTTAGCGGCGACCCTTCTGGTATGGGATGAGCAGCGAGAAAGTCTGCAAGAGCTTGCCCTTTTACTGCTTTCTGAGGAGTATAAACTATGTCAAACTCGAGTAGCATAACAGCCCATCTTGCCATTCTGCCGGCTAGGCTCGCTCTGGTCATCAAGTGTTTGAGCGGGTCGACCTTAGAGATCAGCATAACCCGATGAGCGAGCAAATAGTGCCTCAGCTTCTTCACAGCAAATATTAGAGCCAGGCATTGCTTTTCGATTGGGGAGTAGTTGTGTTCCGCCCCGACTAGAGTTCGACTGAGGTAGTAGAGGGCATTTTCTTTTCCCTCCTCGTTATTCTGGGCAAGGAGCGCACCGAGTGACTCGTCCAGCGCGGCAGTGTAGAGAATCAGCGGTTTATTTGGAATGGGAGCGGCCAGCACTGGAGGGTGCAACAAGTATTGTTTGATGCTTTCGAACGCTGCTTGACATTCGGCATCCCAGATAAAAGGAGCTCCTTTCTTCATGAGCTTTGAGAAGGGCCTACATCTTCCCGATAAATTTGAGATAAACCTCCGTATGTAAGCAAGCTTGCCTTGAAAAGATCTTAGCTGCGTCAAACTCTTCGGAGGGGGCATCTCCATGATGGCCTTTATCTTTGATGGGTCAACTTCGATCCCTCGATGTCGGACTATGAAGCCCAGGAATTTTTCCGACGACACGCCAAAAGCGCACTTCAGAGAATTCATCTTCAGATCGTATTCCCTCAGTCTGGTGAGAACGGTCCTGAGATCTTGGATATGATCGTCCTTGGCTTTAGTCTTGACGACCAGATCATCAACATAGCATTCGACGACTTTATGGATTAGGTCATCAAAGATATTAGTCATTGCCCTTTGATATGTAGCACCTGCGTTCTTCAGTCCGAATGGCATTACCTTGTAGCAATATATTCCGATCGGGGTTCGAAATGCTGTGTACTTCTCATCCTCAGGCGACATCTTGATCTGATTATATCCAGACGAGCCATCCATAAAGGTGAACAGTTCGTAATTTGAGGTGTCATCGACCATCATTTCCATGACCGGTAGCGGGAAGTCGTCTTTAGGACATGCCTTGTTGAGGTCCCTGAAATCGACACAAACTCGGATCTGCCCATTTTTCTTCTTCACTGGGACTATGCATGCGATCCGGTCTGCATATTTCTCTTCCCTGATAAAGCCGGCATCGATGAGTTTCTTGGTTTCCTCGATGACCTTTTCTTCCAACTCCCTTCTCATTCTTCGAGGAGCTTGTTTGACTGGCTTAGCATCAGGAGATATAGCCAGCTTATGCATGGCTACCTCAGGGGAAAGGCCGGGCATTTCTTTGTACGTCCACGCGAAGCAATCGACGAACTCACGCAGCAGGGCAATTATCTGCTCTTTCATTTCCTCCGACAAGAGTGAGCTGATGTAGGTCGGCCTTGGATTATCGAGCGTTCCTAAGTCAATCTCGGTTAGCTCATCAAAGGTTGCTTGTCCGCCATCTTCGAGCTCTTGAGGAGCTTCTTCTGGCTCGGCTATCTCGTCATCATCATTTAATCTTTCGCTGGCCTCACCAACATGGATCATGTAGCACGCTTTGGAATCAGGTTGAATGTAGCCTATTCCCCGTCTATCTGAAATTCGTCCATCTATGAGTGCTCGGACCTGGGGCGGATACCATAGCCCTTCGTAAAACTTTGCTTCGGACTCTGTTTGATATAACCGGCATCCGCACTTCTTAAAGTATTCCCGCATCTCGGGCGCATAGTATCTGGGATTGAGGATGGCTCTTATGCCTCTCTCATAGGGAAGGCATGCGACAGAAAGATCGTCCGGGTGCACAACGGGGTTTGACCTGTAAAACAAGATGCCCTTCTGTCCATTTTTCCTCCCGGGCACGTAGAAAGTTTTCAGCTGGTCCACGGTAGAGACTGACAATGCGTCGAGCTCTTTGCACATCCGTTCCGGCACCCTTGTGATGGCCAGGGACCCTTCTGCGACTTCGAAGGTCTCTCGTAGTTTCGCTTGCTGCATGGGGGGCCAATCTGCACAGCTGTTGCACGGCAGGTCCTCTTCTTCTGACTCTTCAGTGTCACTGCCAAGATGAGGGCGAGCTTTGCTGCTAGATGGGCCTTCAGTAACAGATTCATCCGTATCGCTGCCGAAATGAGGACGAGTTTTGCGGAAGGATGGGCTTCCAGCGTCGGACTCATCAGTGTCGCTGCCGAAATGCGGGCGCACTTGGGTATTTTTGCTTTTGAAAGTGATAGCCGGCGCAGATTTGCTTTTGAGTCTTGGGGCCGGTCTATCCTCAGTCAGTTGTGGCTTAGCATTTTGGTGGTTCATAAAGTACCGAGAATCTTCATAACGGACTTCATGCACACCGAACGGCTGGATGTCTCCGTCAATGCATCTTTCTTCGCCATTTTTAGTATACTTCATGCATTGATGGAGAGTTGATGGAATAATGCCGTAATCGTGGAGCCACGGCCGCCCCAAGAGAATCTTATAAGACGTGTCGGCATCGATCACGTATATCTTAGCTTCAGTTTGCAGATCCCCGAATTTGATTGGCAGAGCTATGGACCCCAGAACTTGCTGGCAATTTTGGTTGAAGCCCTGAATGACAATCCTTTCTCTTGACAGGTGTCGGACGTCCATTGACAAACTCTTCAGCGTCCGCAAGTTCATGATGTTCACTGAGGACCCCGGATCAATCAATATGCGATTAATTCGATCTCCGTCGCTGTATCCGGTCACGTAAAGTGGCCGATTATGCTCAGCCGTTCCCAGTAGCAAGTCTTCGTCCTTAAATGTGACTGCGGCGGCATGCAAAGCGTGCTGGGCTTCTTTCATATTAATTTCCGCAAAGTGAGCCTGACACCGCTCGGGGTTTTGTGGAGCGTGAATGAGAACATCTCTAAGCTCCTTAGATAGGACCAAGGCGTCGTAGATACTCAGGAGAGACGGAAGCTTCCGGAGATGTGCCAAGACATTATAGTCCACCGAGGAAGGACTTATGTTTTCATCAGCCGGTTCTCTGCCATCTTCTTCATTAGCGACTTGTTTTTCCTTCCCTTTTGGGGCGTTGCCCTGATTTGGCGTAGAGCCCTGCCGCTTCTGAGCTGGATTTGATTGGCCTTTGTGGTGAGCTCCTCGTCCTCTTCGGGAAAACAGAGCTCATCCTCGGAGTCGCTGCCAAGATGGATGGCGTAGCAGGTCACTACTGGGATCTCTTCATTGGAGTCTTCTTCTAACTCCTCCAGAATTTCAGCCGCTTGTACAGGGAAGCACTCCTTCAATTGAATCAATGTTCTTTCCCTTTGTTCATATTCTTCGAGGGAATCGATATATTTTTGAATGGTCGATCTCCCTGCAGACTCTTTTTCGCGCCGAGCTGCACTTTTCTTCTTCTTGAGCTTTTTGGATTTTGAGCCTGATGGAGCCGCATTGGCAGCTGGACTGGTAGTCTTCTTCTGTCCTTCCCATTCCATCCTGGGCTCTTTCTGAAGCAGCTTTAGCATCTTCTTCGTCTTATTAGATATGTGCGTACTCCACGGAGGCCGCGATGAGTCCGTTTCATTTCTCAGGGCAGCGGGTTCGGCTGTCTGCTCCCAGAAGGCTTCAGTTTCTGTCTGTATAAAGTTGGTGGTTGCAACTTGATTGTTCACCAACACACTTTTGGACAGTTCGATCTCTCCAGCCTTATACTGCTTCTCGACCCAGTCTTTGAAGATATAGCAATCCTCAATCGCATGGCTCACTACTCGGTGGTACGGGCAATACAGAGGATTGTCGGTCATTTTTGCTTCTTGGGGTCTTTTCGACTCCGGCAATTGTAGGCCGTTGTTCAAGGCATCTTTAAATATCTTACGGACCTTGTCCCTTCTGAAAGAGTAAACCTTGTTCTTCTTCTCCTCTAGGGAAGGCCCATCTCCTCCCAACAATGGCTTTCGAGACCGGTTGGTTTTGGATTCGCCCGCCCTTCGCTTTTCTTCATTGTCGGACGCATTGAAGACATTGGTACTGCTGGAACTCCCGCTTCTACGGCTGTCGTCCCGCTTGCTTTTCCAAGTTTTGTCTCTCTGAGAGTCCGGCGGGGACTCTTGCTTCGAGCGTTCCAGCATTTGGACTTTCTTGGTTAGCTCCTGAAATGTCTTGAGGCCCGCCGTACACAAGAATGGGACCATCCAATTGCTGAGGTTCCCAATGAGAAGGCTGACGGACTGGTCCTGCTCCAGCGGTGGTTCGCACTTGACTGTGAGATTACGCCATCGAGCGATAAAGTCGGTGTTGCTTTCATTCTTCCCCGGCTTGGTCCTCACAAGGTCGGCAATGGAGATTTTATCACTGACACTCATGAACCTTTGCCGAAACAGAGATTCCATTTGGGCAAAGGTAATGACGGACCCGTCTGGTATGCTCGCGTACCAGTCGAAAGCGACACCGGTCAGGCTGTTAACAAACTGACGAAGAAGGAGCGCGTCATTGCCCCCTGTATTTCCACACGATGCTTTGAAGTGGGCGACATGCTGATTTGCATTCCCCGTTCCATCAAATCTTCCGAACTTAGGAATGACGTAGCCGCTTGGGAACTCAATCAGATCGTACTGCGCGGGATATGGCCGCCCACTACTGCCGATTTCTTTCTGAGCTTCAGCTTCGGCCACCAATGTTTTAACCTTGCTGGTGACCAAATCCATTATCCGATCCTGTGTTAGCGGGATAGTGCTATCTGGGGCCAAGGTGTCCCCAGAAGCGTAGTGTGGCCGGCTTTCATGAGGCTCGACCAGTCTCGGACCCGAAGGAACAGGCATTAGCTGCCTCGGATTGTCATCACCCGGCTGATTAGTAGCGGCTTGTGCTTGATTGGGAGGCGCTCGAGCAATTTGAGCCGTAAGCTGCATCACAACGTTTGTTAGGTCGTCAATTTTCGAATAGAGCTTGGCCATCTCTTTATCCTTGCTCCTGAGCTGTTTTCGAAGCTCTTGAAGCAGCTCTTGCTCCGCGGTCCTGGGGCGGAAAGTTGGCTCTTCCTCGCTGTCCGAGCTTGACTCTGCATGGACCGAGGGGTCTTTCTGCCTATCATCCTCATCGAGAGGGTTTTCTTCATCCAGCGGGGGCGGCTGTTCTTGGGCGGCGGCAACCACATTCAGGCTAGATTGGGCTTGGGATGTGGTGGCCCCATCCTTGCTTTTGCTGCGAAGGTTGTCGCTGGGGCGCCCGCCCGCCATATAGACCGTATGGATGATATATCCGGCACAGTACGATTAAAACATTGGTGGCTGAAGCTGAAGCTCAGAAAGAAATTGGCAGTAGTGGGCGGCAATATCCCGCACAGTACGATCTGATCGAGTTACCAAGCGGCTACGTCATTCCTAAGTTCGGAAGATTTGATGGAACGGGAAATGCAAATCAGCACGTCGACCACTTTAAAGCATCATGCGGAAATACAGGGAGCAATGATGCGCTCCTTCTTCGTCAGTTTGTCAACAGCCTGACCGGTGTCGCTTTCGACTCGTACGCGAGTATACCAGACGGGTCCATTATTACCTTTGCCCAAATGGAGTCTCTGTTTCGGCAAAGGTTCATGAGTGTCAGTGATAAAATCTCCATTGCCGACCTGGTGAGGACCAAGCCGGGAAAGAATGAAAGCAATACCAACTTTATCGCCCGATGGCGTAATCTCACGGTCAAGTGCGAACCGCCGCTGGAGCAGGACCAGTCCGTCAGCCTTCTCATTGGAACCTCAGCAATTGGATGGTCCCATTCTTGTGTACAGCGGGCCTCAAGACATTTCAGGAGCTAACCAAGAAAGTCCAAATGCTGGAACGCTCGAAGCAAGAGTCCCCGCCGGACTCTCAGAGAGACAAAACTTGGAAAAGCAAGCGGGACGACAGCCGTAGAAGCGGGAGTTCCAGCAGTACCAATGTCTTCAATGCGTCCGACAATGAAGAAAAGCGAAAGGCGGGCGAATCCAAAACCAACCGGACTCGAAAGCCATTGCTGGGAGGAGATGGGCCTTCCCTAGAGGAGAAAAAGAACAAGATTTACTCTTTCAGAAGGGACAAGGTCCGCAAGATATTTAAAGATGCCTTGAACAACGGCCTACAATTTCCGGAGTCAAAAAGACCCCAAGAAGCAAAAATGACCGACAATCCCCTGTATTGCCCGTACCACCGAGTAGTGAGCCATGCGATCGAGGATTGCTATATCTTCAAGGACTGGGTCGAGAAGCAGTACAAGGCTGGAGAGATCGAGCTGTCCAAAAGTGTGTTGGTGAACAATCAAGTTGCAACCACCAACTTTATATAGATAGAAGCTGAAGCTTTCTGGGAGCAGACAGCCGAACCCGCTGCCCTGAGAAATGAAATTGACTCACCGCAACCTCCATGGACTATGCACATATCTAATAAGACGAAGAAGATGATGAAACTACTTCGGAAAGAGCCCAGGACGGAATGGGAAGGGAAGAAGAAGGCTACCATTCCAGCTGCCAATGCGGCTCCATCAGGCTCAAAATCCAAAAAGCTCAAGAAGAAGAAAAGTGCAGCTCGGCGTGAAAAAGAGTCTGCAGGGAGATCGACCATTCAAAAATATATCAATTCCCTCAAAGACTATGAACAGAAGAAAAGAACTCTAATTCACTTGAAAGAGTTCTTCCCCGTAGAAGCAGCGGAGATTTTGGAGGAGTTGGAAGAAGGCTCCAATGAAGAGATCCCTATAGTGACCTTCTACGCCATCCATCTGGACAGCGACTCTGAGGAGGATCTCTGTTTTCCCGAAAAGGACGAGGAGCTCGCCACAAAGGCCAACCAAGTCCAGCTCAGAAGCGGCAGGGCTCTACCGCCAAATCAGGGAAACGCCTCAAAAGGAAAGGAAAAACAAGTGGCTAATGAGGAAGATGACAGAGAGCCGGCTAATGAAAACTCAAGTCCTTCCTCAGTGGACTACAATGTCTTGGCCCACCTCCGAAAGCTTCCGTCTCTCATTAGCATCTATGATGCCTTGGTCCTATCTAAGGAGCTTAGAGATGTTCTCATTCATGCTTTATAAAACCCCGAGCGGTATCAGGCTCGCTTTGCGGAAATTAGTATGAAAGAAGCCCAGTACGCTTTGCATGCCGCCGCAGTCACGTTTAAGGACGAAGACTTGCTACTGGGAACGGCTGAGCATAATCGGCCGCTTTACGTGACCGGGTACAGCGACAGAGATCGAATTAATCGCATATTGATTGATCCGGGGTCCTCAGTGAACATCATGTACTTGCGGATTCTGAAGAGTTTGTCAATGGATGTCTGACACCTGTCGAGGGAAAGGATTGTCATTCAAGGCTTCAACCAAAATTGCCAGCAAGTTCTGGGGTCTGTAGCTCTGCCAATCAAATTTGGGGATCTGCAAACCGAAGCTAAGATATACGTGATCGACGCTAACACGTCTTATAAAATTCTCTTGGGGTGGTCGTGGCTCCACGATTACGGTATCATTCCGTCAACTCTCCATCAATGCATGAAGTATACTAAAAATGGCGAAGAAAGACGTATTGACGGAGACATCCAGCCGTTTGGTGTGCATGAAGTCCGATATGAGGATTCTCGGTACTTTATGAACGTCCAAAATGTTGAGCCACAGCTGACCAAAGACAGAACAGCCCCAAAACTCAAAAGAAAATCTGAGCCAGCTGTCACTTTCAGAAGCAAAAACGCCCAAGTGCGCCTGCGTTTCGGTAGTGACACTGATGAGTCCGACTTGGGAAGTCCGTCCTTTCGTAAAACTCGCCCTCATTTCGGTAGCGATACGGACGAATCTGATACTGAAGGCCCATCTAGCAGCAAAGTCCGCCCTCATCTTGGCTGCGACACTGAAGAGTCGGAGGAAGAGGACCTGCCATGCAACAGCTGTGCAGATTGGACCCCCATGCAGCAAGCGAAACTACGAGAGACCTTCGAAATTGCAGAAGGGTCCCTGGCCATCACAAGGGTACCGGAGCAGATGTGCAAAGAGCTCGATGCGTTGTCAGTCTCCACCGTGGACCAGCTGAAAACTTTCTACATCCCTGGAAGGAAAAGTGGACAGAAAGGCATCCTATTTTATGGGTCAAACCCCGTTGTGCACCCGGACGATTTGTCTGTCGCATGCCTTCCATACGAGAGAGACATAAGGGCCATCCTCAATCCCAGATACTATGCACCCGAGATGCGGGAATATTTCAGAAAGTGCGGATACCGGTTATATCAAACGGAGTCCGAAGCAAAGTTTTATGAAGGGCTATGGCATCTGCCTCAGGTCCAAGCACTCATCGATGGACGAATTCCAGATAGACGGGGCATAGGCTTCATTCAACCTGATTCCAAAGCATGCTACATGATCCATGTTGGTGAAGCCAACGAAAGAACAGATGATGATGATGAGATAGCCGAACCAGAAGAAGCTCCTCAAGAACTTGAAGATGGCGGACAAACAACCTTTGACGAGCTAACCGAGATTGACTTAGGAATGCCTAACAATCCAAGGCTGTCCTACATCAGCTCACTCTTGTCAGAGGAAATGAAAGAATAGATAATTACCCTGCTGCATCAGTTCGTTGACTGTTTCGCGTGGACATACAAAGAAATGCCTGGCCTTTTCCCTGAAGTGGCCGTGCATAAACTGGCTATATCTCCTGATGCTAAGCCAGTCAAACAAGCTCCTCGAAGAATGAGAAGGGAACTAGAAGAAAAGGTCATCGAGGAAACCAAGAAGCTCATCGATGTCGGTTTCATCAGGGAAGAGAAATATGCGGACTGGATCGCATGCATAGTCCCAGTGAAGAAGAAAAATTGGCAGATCCGAGTTTGTGTCGATTTCAGGGACCTCAAAAAGGCATGTCCTAAAGACGACTTCCCGCTACCGGTCATGGAAATGATGGTCGATGACACCTCAAATTACGAGCTGTTCACCATTATGGATGGCTCGTCTGGATATAATCAGATCAAGATATCGCCTGAGGATGAGAAGCACACAACATTTCGAACCCCGATCGGAATATACCACTACAAAGTGATGCCGTTCGGACTGAAGAACGCAGGTGCTACATATCAAAGGGCAATGACCAATATCTTTGATGACCTAATTCATAAGGTCGTAGAATGTTATGTTGATGATCTGGTCGTCAAGACTAAAGCCAAGGCCGACCACATCCAAGATCTTAGGACCGTTCTCACAAGACTGAGGGAGTACGATCTGAAAATGAATCCTCTGAAGTGCGCTTTTGGCGTGTCATCGGGAAAATTCCTGGGCTTTATAGTTCAACATCGGGGGATCGAAGTTGACCCATCCAAGATAAAGGCCATCATGGAAATGCCCCCTCCGAAGAGTCTGACGCAGCTAAGATCTTTTCAAGGCAAGCTTGCTTATATACGGAGGTTTATCTTAAATTTATCAGGGAGATGTAGGCCCTTCTCAAAGCTCATGAAGAAAGAAGCTCCTTTTGTCTGGGATGCCGAATGTCAAGAAGCGTTCGAAAGCATCAAACAGTACTTGTTGCACCCTCCAGTGCTGGCCGCTCCCATTCCAAATAAACCGCTGATTCTCTAAACTGCCGCGCTGGATGAGTCACTCGGTGCGCTCCTTGCTCAGAACAACGAGGAGGGAAAAGAGAATGCCCTCTACTACCTCAGTCAAACTTTAGTCGAGGCGGAACACAACTATTCCCCGATCGAAAAGCAATGCTTGTCTCTGATGTTCGCTGTGAAGAAGCTGAGGCACTATCTGCTCGCTCAACGGGTTATGTTGATCTCTAGGGTCGACCCGCTCAAACACTTGATGACCAAAGCAAGCCTAGCTGGCAGAATGGCAAGATGGGCTGTCATGCTACTCGAGTTTGACATAGTTTATACTCCTCAGAAAGCAGTAAAAGGGCAAGCTCTTGCAGACTATCTCGCTGCTCATGCCATACCAGAAGGGTCACCACTCAATTGCGACTTACCCGACGAACAAGTGCTGCACCTCGAGAATGACGATCCATGTTGGGAGCTCTACTTCGATGGGGCCTCATCGATAAGGACCTCCAGTAAATCAAGCATCCCGGAGATAAAAGCAGGGATAGGATTGGTGTTCATCACGCCATCAATGGGAACCCTACGGCGTTCTTTTGCTCTCATCGAGCCTCGTACAAACAATGAGGCCGAGTATGAAGCTCTGATAGCTGGTTTGGAGCTCGCCATAGAAATGGAAATCCTTCGGCTACGGGTTTACGGTGACTCCTAGCTTGTCGTCAACCAAGTAAGCGGCGACTATAAGATATACAAACCCGAGTTAGCTCGGTACAGAAGCTGGGTGGTGGAACTCATGAAACGGTTCACTCACATTGAACTAACGAGAGTCCCTATAGCGTTGAACGGAAAAGCTGACGTACTCGCTCGCTTAGCCAAGGAGCTGGCTGGTCCTGACATGGACGAAATTCTGATCACAGTCAGGAGCCGGCAAATTCTACCCCCTGTCTCTCTACGAGAAGAGAAAAGCGCGGAACAGAAGAGCAGTCCCGCCGAAGAAGCTTCGATCGTTCAAGACGAGCCCGATTGGAGAGAACCCTTCATAGAGTACTTCCGATACGACAAGCTGCCCGAAGGAAGGTCTGCGAAGGTTCAGCTGAAGAAGAGAGCTCTTCAATACATGTTTGTAAATGATACGCTATACTGCAGGTCATATGACCAACTCTGGCTCAGGTGCCTATCATCGGTTGAAGCCCAAAAAGTCATGAAAGAAGTTCACTCAGGCATTTGCGGTGCTCACCAGTCCGGCCCCAAAATGCGGCTTCAGATCAAACGGCTTGGGTATTACTGGCCCACCATGATACGGGATTGCGGAGAGCACGCAAAGAAATGTTATATCTGCCAAATTCACGGTGATTTCATTCACAAGCACCCTAATCCGTTGCATCCTACGGTGGCGTCGTGGCCCTTCGAAGTCTGGGGATCCGACATAGTTGGTACAATTGATCCTCCGTCATCCAAAGTCCACCGGTTCATACTGGCTGCAACAGACTAGTTTTCCAGATGGGCTGAAGCTGTCCCGCTAAAAGAAGTTAAGACAGAAGATATTCCGACATTCTTCCAGCATAATATTCTATACCGCTTCGGTACACCAAGAAGAATCATTTCTGACAACGGGCCTTCTTTCAAGAGCTTCAAAGTCTCAAGGTTCACTACTCAGCACAAGATAGACTGGAGATATTCCTCCATCTATAATCCAAGAGCCAATGGACTAGCCGAAGCCTTCAATAAGACTCTATGCAAGCTCCTGAGGAAAAATGCTTCAGCCAACAAGAGAGACTGGAATCTCAAACTTCATGAGACGTTGTGGGCATATCGTACCACGCACTGTACTCCAACTCAGTCCACTCCATACTCATTACTCTTCGGAGTGGGGCGGTCCTCCCCCTCGAAGTCGAAGTTCCAAGCTTAAGAATGGCCGTTCAGCACGAGTTGACAGAGGAGGAAAACGTGCTTCTTCGGCTTGAAGAGCTCGACGCCCTCGAAGAAAAGAGGCTCGCGGTGCAGCAAAATCTGGAGCTATACCAATCCTAAATGTCACGGGCCTATGACAATATAACCCGTCTCCGCGCTTTCAAGAAAGGCGAATTGGTATTGGTCCTCAAAATACTGATCATCCCCAATCGACATGCCAAGGGAAAATTCGAGCCAAACTGGGAAGGACCATACGTCATCGAGAAAGTGTTCGACGGAGGATCCTACCAACTAATAAGTGCCGAGGGAGAAAGGCCCATGCCACCCATCAATGGCCGATATCTCAAGAAATACTACGCGTGAATGCTCCAAGTCGCAGGTGAATTGAGCACACCGGCCCTACGGTCTGGATCATACATCCTGCAAAACCGTACACAATCCACGGGCGTAAACGACCCCCATCTCTCCCAAATCCTGCCGGTGAGACTACTTTTAAAGTCCCACCAGCGGTATAAAAAAAACGGTATGTCCACAAGCAAAACGGGCACGGATGAAAACCCGAAAGGGCTCCGTGAGTAAAAACGGCAGGACTACCAGCGAGTTTGTGAAAACCCGAAAGGGCGCAAACTCGTGAAAAGAGATGAAATACACTCGCAAAGTCCTCTCGACCTTGTGAGGAGAAAATCCCTGCGTGAGATCCTTACGATCACAAAGGGGCAACACACTTAGGAATCCTCATGATTCCTAAGGAGAATATACACCTGCGAGATCCTCTCGACTCGTAGGGAGAAAATGCTTTTATGAGACCTTTACGGCTCATAAAATTGAAAAGCCTTAGGTGATAGGGACCCAAACCTGTCTCCTAAGCCATCGTTCCCCAACGGGCAACGGCAAATGATGAGTCGCTCCTGGCATTTCGCTTCAGTGTTAGCAGTGCTGATGCCGACCAAAAACCCAAATCCCAAGTCCGCCCGAGGCAAATGATGAGTTGCTCCTGGCATTATTCCAGTGCAGCAATGCTGATGTCAAACAAGATCCAAATTCCAAGTCCCCAAAGGCGAATGATGAGTCGCTTCTGGTACCATATTCCAGTGCAGTGATGCAGACGCCAACCAAAATCCAATTTCTCAAAATTCTCCCAGCCCTACGGTTAGTCCCCAAATTGACTACCGTATACAATCCACGGGCTCAAATAATTCTCATCATACCCATACCCCACCGTAATCACTAGTCCAGCGGTCGGTCTTCGCCCTTGGACTTATGCTCCATTTTGGAAGACCCACTCATGTGTCCTCACGATACATGAGGAGAACCAACTTACGGGATCCTCACAACTCATAAGAAAACACCTTCGTGGGATCCTTACGACTCATAAAGGAAAAACACACTTGGGAGTCCCCACGACTCCTAAGGAGAAAGTGCACCGACGAGATCCTTTCGACTCATAGGGAGAAAATGCTTTTATGGGACCCTTACGGTTCATAAAATTGAAAAGCCTTAGGTGATAGGGACCTAAACATGTCTCTTAACCCATCGCTCCCCAACAGGAAAAGGCAAATGATGAATTGCTCCTGACACATATGCTTCAGTTTTAGCAACGCTGATGCCTACCCTAACCCCAAAATTCCAAACTCCAATCCAATAGACCCCTAAGTCTTTAAACTAGGAACAGATGACCTCTAAGTCGTTAAACTGGGAACAGATGACCCCTAAGCCGTTAAACTGGGAACGAGGGAAACTTCCTCATGACAAATGACGATTCTCTCCTGGTACCATATTCCAATGTAGCGGTGCTGATGTCAATTCAAATCACATCAAATCAGCAAAACAATCAATGACCTCCATGGCAGAATCAAATTCCACCTCGGAAACAAGTCAACTTCATCCCTGATACCGCAAGAAGCGGAGCAAGTCAAATCCAGAATCGACCGTCTACATCGCTAAAATAGCAGTATCGACCGTCCACGTCGCTAAAAAGGCAGCACCGACCGTCCAAGTCGCGAAAAGGGCAGAATCGACCGTCCACGTCGCTAAAATGGCAGTATCGACCGTCCGCGTCGCTAAAATGGCAGCACCGACCGTCCACGTCGCTAAAAATGCAGCACCCACCGTCCGCGTCGTTAAAAGGGCAGCACCGACCGTCCACGTCGCTAAAAGGGAAGCACCGACCGTCCAAGTCGCAAAAAGGGCAGAACCGACCGTCCACGTCGCAAAAAGGGCAGCATCGACCGTCTAAGTCACAAAAAGGGCAGAAATGACCGTCCATGTCGTAAAAAGGGCAGTGCCGGCTTCCCAAAAGCAGGAACCAAATCAAGTCGCCTCCACGTGAAAGAAGATCCATCAATTCTATGCACACGACCCACATGTGTGGTGTGCATTCATTGATGGGGGGCAATTTGTTGGGGTAAAAATTTACACCCCGGTTGACCAAGTCAAAATCAAAGTCAACCCCAAGCCAGGTGGGCCCAAGCCCAGATCAAGTAGGCCCATGCCCGGGTCGAGTCCGAACATGAAGCGGCCGGCCTCCCCCCATGCCAAGATAAAAATTTTGTAATAAATAATTTTATTATATTTCTTTTATTTTATTTTACGAATGAATGTAAGAAAAATGGGCATAAAGCCAAATTTTTGTAAAGCCCATGGCTTATGTGCAAAAAGAAATGGCACATGAGCCATGGGATAGGCAAAATGCCATTTTGTGAAGCCCAAGGGGCTATGTGTAAAGTGTATAGCCTATAAAGGCAAGGATAATGAAAATATCCCAACAACTTTTTTCTCTCTCCAAAGAGCAAATCTAGATCTGAAATCTTTCTCCTGCCTCAAAGTTCTAAAACCTTCTTCTTTCTTTTGAATTAAATCAAGAGTTTTACTCTTCCTTTTATAAAACTAAATAGTTTTTTACCACAAAACCCACAAAAGGGAACTCAGATCTTCCATCAGATCTCAAAAAGAAGAGATTTTTAAAATCTCACACTTCTTGATCTTCAAGATCCGGCCAACAAAGAAAGAAGAAGGAGACCCATCTCCAGAAACCCCATTCCGGGGAAGAACTAGGGCTCAAGGAGGGAAGCCCTTCATCAGCTTCAAAACATTTTAGGAGTTTCACTCCACTCTAATTTCTCTTTCAAGAGTTTCTCGGACTAAAAGCCTTTTTTTCTTGCCGGCGCCCAAGCGCCCGAGCGCCTTGCGCTAGAGTGCCCAGCGCCCACATGCGAACACGTGGCGCGATAGTGCTCGAGCGCCTGGCACTCAAGCGCCCATGTACCGACACGTGACACGCTAGCGTCCACGTGCCGACACGTGGTGCGCTAGCGCTCGAGCGCCCTGTGCTCAAGCGCCCAGCGCCCACGTGCCGACACGTGGTGCGCTAGCGCTCGAGCGCCCAGCGCTCAAGCGCCAAGCACCCACGTGCCGACACATGGTGCGCTCGCGCTCGAGAGCCCAGCGCCCACGTGTCAGATACGTGGTGCGCTAGCTCCTAAGAGCACGGCACCTAAGCGCACAACGCTCAAGGCATTGGCCCCACGCGTCCTTTAGGCGCTTCCCCCATTTTTATACATATGTATACATGTATATATATATAGATACACGCACACTCCATAACACTGTCCCTCCCAAAAAAAATTTGGGCCGAGGCGCTGCCCCGCACCCCGCAAGGGGGCTGCTAGCCCCCTTGACCCCCAGCCCGCTATCTGGGTAGTGGGACCCCCGTAAAAACTCTGCATGGCTCCCGATATATCCAAAAACCCCTTTCAAAACATAATACACGCACGCTGCACATTGAGTTCGCATGACCAGTTTAACCCGTTAATCGGAGGTTTCTTCGCTCCAAAGACGATGGATAATTAACGGCAGCTTAGTCCGCGGCCGCCGGAGATTCGGATCCCCACAATCAATAAACCCCACCCTACCCTAAGCAGGGGGAATCTGTACTGCGTCTGACAAGCGCGCACGTATTCCCATCTCAATGGGGTGACGAAAAACACCCTACACTTCAATCTCTTGTATTGATGAAAGGTTTTGCCTTTATGGATCTATGATCCTTAAGAGAATTGAATTATCCCCCCTTTATAATGAGATGTTCATGATCTCTTTGTATAAAAGACCTTCGTCTTGTAGATCTATGATCTGTGAGAAGAATTATGTTCTTCTTTTTATTTTATGATGAGATCCTTTGATCTCTTTGTGAAAGACATTGGTCTTGTAGATCTATGATCTTTAAAGAAGTTAATTCTTCTTTTTAATTATGAGATGATTTCATCTCTCGGTTCATTTCATCATTTTTTTTACCTTGAAGAAAATCTTCTTTTTCTAAGAGCTTGGCTTTTCTTTCTGAGATCTCTCAAAGCTTATGGGGGGTTCCTCTCTTTGTTTCTGTATATCTAAGACTTGAAGTCTTAGGGCCTTTATATAGGGCAAGCTGATTTGTTCAATCAGTTAAGGAGATCTTTTCTCCAACTGATTTGAGGATTCCCCACCATTGGATCTTTGATCTAAGGGCTTCTGATTTACAGAAGGCAATCTTCGTGTTTTTAACAAGATTGGGAAATCTTTCCATACAGAATTTATTCTGTACTTTTGGTGATTTTTAATCACCATTGGATCATTGATCCAACGGTGCTCTGATTTATAGAGCACAATCTTGTTGTTTGGAAAGATTTTGAGGGATCTTTCCTTAACAGAATTTAATTCTGATTAATTAATGAATTATCATTATTATTGGATCTTTGATCTGACGGTGGGGAGCTTTTAGTTCCAGCGCAGCGCTAGCGCACACATGCTTTGCACGTGGTGCGCCGCTTAGAGTGCAGCGCACTTAGCGCTAGCGCACACATGCTTTGCACGTGGTGCGTTGCTTAGGGCGCAGCGCACTTGGCGCTGCTTCTGAAGCGTTGCTTCATTTCAAATTTTGAATTTTAAACAGAACTTTGCTCTGATTGGGGGAAACACTAGTCTATAGTGATATATTAGATAACGTAGCCTACAACTAAATTAGTGTATAATAGGTATCTAGTAGATTACATATGGGTATGGTTATATCTTGATATATGATTATTGTGACTGTTGGGTTATGCCAGGTGCCCCGGCCATCAATCCGTGGCCTAATGCGGAACAAAAACTTTTAGATATCGGCGCTAACGGAACCTGACCCGGATCGACCCATAAGCCCTAGATAACAAAACATGTAAAGGAGTTTAGAGAGGTTATACCAAACGATCCGTGTCCTTCGGTCTTCAACCTCTGTCCCAACCTCCTCGCGGCTTTCTTGATCATGTTTTATCTCCGGTCTCCCTACATCGAAGAAGATCCACGTCGAGGGATAGTAATACAGGCTCCTGCCCTCAAAACCAAAGCAACTCGGTTATCTGGTTTGCTAGCCTAGATAGCCAAGATGAAGTAGAGGGTGTTTGTGATTAGATTGTCTCAATACACGCTAGGTTTCTCAACACATGAGATATGTAGGGTGGAGGTTGAAGAAGATGCCAAGTGAGGAAAGTGGCAAAGAAAAGAGCAAGTCTAGAAAAGAAATGGTGGCTGCTATTTTTCTTGTGTTTTTGTTGGCTAAGTCTTTTTGTGTGTTATATATTGTGTGAGCACTTAAAGAAAAATCCCAAGTCAAGAAAAGAACTGCCTATCACTACAAAAATATCTCACACAAAATATCTTGGCCAAAACAAAACCTATCCATGTCATGAGTCACAATGAATCACTTCCATGAGTTAATGCAAACCATGACTCACACTTTCCCACCAAATAAACATTTAAACTAAATGTTTAATCCAAAAAGAAAAAGCATTTTCTAAAGTAACCTTGTAATGAATTACAAGAATACCCCTCATCTATTATATACATACCCACATCCGTATTTCGACTGAATACGAATACAACGAGATGAAAATAATCCAACAATATAATACTAGGATCCGGATTAAACCAAAGTCCACTAGTATTATCCGTCTGATCATGATCCGTGCACAAGTGCACGTATATGATCGAACCCTGCCGTAAAACCATATGGCCTCTACAACGTTTCGCCCGAAGCAGTGAAACCCTCTATGTGGGACTCTAAAGACTCGTCAATACGCTGGCAGTGGGTTTAACCACAAGCACGTCAGTGGCACTAGTTGTACGTAACGGCTACCCAGGTATTGAGTGAAAGGGAGGCCGACGAGCAAACTCATCCTGAAACCCCTACTGAACCTGATAGTGACAATATCCGTACAGTCCGATCCGTTCGTCTATGAGTATCGCATATCGAGTCTAGGGGGTGGATAAAGTCAGATCCCTAATAACGCGACATTTAATGTCGGTATGAAACCCATCACAACCTGAGAAACTACCGATCCTAGATCAGTAATTCTCGACTACCTTGGCCAAGGATTTCTGGTGATGGCTGTAAGTGCACGGCGGCGCCCCGGCCGTCAATCCGACGCCGGAATGCGGAAGCGGTGAAAACTTAAATTTTGCGGACTTAGCAAACCGGCACCACCGCGCACCTAAACACCCGGATCGAAACCATTAACTAGTCTAAGCAAACAAGAAGATGGGTTAGAGATATACCGACGATCCAAGTCCTCCGGTCTTCTCGTCATGGTCCGATCTCCTGCGGAAAAGTCCCGTCTCCTCCTCGTCGCCGGAAGTGCACCGCATCGCCTACTTTGTTTACGGGCTCCCACCTCAATGCCGAGGCAACTCGGGCACGAAGCCGGCTACTCGACGTGCCCAAGGTTCGCTGTAGAATATGTAGTCGTCAAGTCTCATTTGGGGTTTTGGAGCTTTGCCATTTGGTGGAGGGATGATACAAACTCATAGAGGTGGAACTTGTGGGATTTTTCCTAAAGCAAAAGAGCAAAAATCCCACATGAACAAATTTGGACAGCCACCTTTGGGAAGTGGCCGACCATGCATATGAGGGAGAGTGAGAATGAGGAGGTTGTATCAAAAGAATATAAGAGAGGCCAATAATAATACCCATACAAGAGAGAGAGAGAGGAAAGGTTATCATCCAAAAAGGAAATGATCACAAGTGTAAACTAACACTCCACCAACCTCACCCCCTCATCATCATCAACCATCATGTCCCTCCATCATCATACATAAGTCAAGCCATGATGAGGTTATGAAGTCAAGCCATCATGAAGAAATCAAGTCAAAGGATGGTGCTATCATGATACAACAAAAATGCAAAGACCCCCTCCACAAATGCCTATTTGCATGCAAATAAGCCCTCCTCCACCAATCTTCGGCCAATGAACGGAACAATGGAAATTGGCCGAAACGGAAAGCAAACTGGCAACTCCAGAAAACTGGTCCCGTAATAAATTACAGGAAAACCCCGATACTGTGCATACACACCCGCATCTGTATTTCGACCGAAATACAAATGCAATGAGACAAAGTCTACACTGTACTATACTAAGATCCGGCTTATACCAAAACCGGCTAGTAAAATCTGTTCGATCCTGATCCGTGCAATACCGCACGTATCTGATCGAACCCTGCCATATAACCATACGGCCTATAGTACAAACTGTCCGATCCTGATCCGTGCAATACCGCACGTATCTGATCGGACCTTGCCATATCTCCATACGGCCTCTACAACCTTTCGCCCGAACGCTGAGTAACTGAATGTGGGGGACTCTAAAGACTCATCAACACCTTGGTTGTGGATTTAACCACTAGCACGTCAGAGGTATAAGCCAATACGTAACGGGCTACCAGGTACTGACTAAAAGGGACGTCTGTGAGTGAACTCAGCCTGACAACCCTACTGAGCCTGTCAGTGACAATATCCGTACAGTCCGGTCCGTTCGTCTATGAGCATCGCATGGCGGGCCTAGGGGGTTGGTAAAAGTCAGACCCCCAAAAGCGGTACAAGTCGTGTCGGAGTGTAGCCCAGAACACCCTGAGATACTACTGGAATACCTACCAGTAAATCTCCTTGCCTTGGCCAAGGACTTTGTGTAATGGCTCTCCTAGACACAGCACGACCTCACCCCCAATACCGGGAGAGACGAACCCCTGAAGATACGCTCACTGTCTCCATGTGGCTCGGGACTGTACCCAACTAAAACCTGTTTGCACGACTCCTTTGAGCCGTGGTAGGGTAGTAATCAAAGTACAGTGGGAACTCACACGAGACAAATGACGATCCCCAGGTCGATGAACTAACCTGCACACATGTCACCAGGGAACTGCATCTGACGTCTGGTATATGACCAACTAGCATGTTCCCGGCGAGTCCTGTCCGGTGTACTCATAACCCAATGAGCACCTGTATACATCTTAGGTGATCCAACTGACACCAGTGGCTTGTGAGACCGGCCACTGCCCCTCGTCGGGGTCTCGACTGTATACACTAGTCTACTATGGAGAATCGATGCCCTGTCTCGAAACTCTCACGACTAGGGACCTTTTAAGGATATGCTTATAGACCCCCAGCTCCCACTTATATGATCGCCCTCATACTGCTGGTGGTCAAGCAAGAATCCTAGGGGCTCTATCAACGTGTAATAGCAACCTGTAAGGTCACCTAAAACAGTACACGATGATAAAGATGAACCAGATAGCAAACTATCATCTCGAGTAAGACTGTCCTACCGGGATAGGTCCTCCCTCAATCATTGCAATCACGTACCTGTGATCCAATAATTGACTCTGAGGGCACTATCTCCAACAATCTCCCACTTGCACTCAAGGCTAATTATTGCGATGTCGCATACTCACAGCCCGTGTGATACCGAACACCCAACTCCTCTACTAGTCAGTCTCACAAAGCTCGTTTGCGAAACTATTGCGTTCGAGGAATAGCCTCAGTGAGTGGATCCGCCTAGTTGTTTCTTTCTATGTCTCTCTATATCTCAAGTTCGCGGAGAAAGCCATCTCCCGAAAAGAGCAATACCTGTCTCAGAATATGTCTGGATGTCTGATGGGACCTAGCTCATAAATGAACTCCAAATCCAAACTTCTTAGACTGTATCGTCAACTGAACTTAATCAGTATCCTGCGCGCCATGCCTCCCTCAGTATTGCCTTGGACCACCTGTCCAAAATACTGCCCCTCATCAGAAGGAAAACTATAACTCTGACAACCTCCTTGTCGTCCATGTCACCTTGGAAGCCTGGAATGATAACTGTCTCCTGAATGAGGCTGTCGTTATCATCTCCCTAGAACATCCACTTATGTTCTAAAACTGCTTCCGACTGTTTCTCCAGGATTGGATTAATGTCAACTTATTGCATCTAGTGCAAGAACAACATCTGGTGTGGTACTTGACATCTCACGATTGACTCAATTGCCTGAGCAAGTGATCTGCCAATCATGCCCGTCCCTCTCCCCTTTAGTCTGTAAGACACCTTTGGAGAGGGTGACTCCATTACCTGCAGGTACACTACCGTGCCAGGAGTCGTCCATCCTAAATACTCTTAGAATGCTGTCAAGTACCCTAATTGGGAAACCACCTAAATCTAGATCTAAGACCATAGATCTAGTAACCAGTATGTCTGATATAAAATCCATTTCCTTTGTGGAGAAACAACTGTGTGACGACCAAAGTATAACCGATCGTAGTGTAGGAGTTTCCTTTCCTACTCTGTGTATGTCATCCAAACACCATGACATCACACCCTACTACCTTCTCAACAGATCCATCCCCTATTCTGATGAAGTCAAACCCATGACTGTCACGTCAGAAATAGATGATCTTTCTCCGCTACATCTGCTCTAGTCTATAAATAGACATAAGCAACCTGTCCACCAATGCTTCCGCTGCTCCCACTGACTACGACAACCCTCTGGCAGAGTCATATAGACGTACACTTCTAAAACTGGTTTAGAACGACGCTATACTCATCCTCCCGCCGGGTCTCGTAACCTGGAACAACAGCAATGGCAATTGTGGGTAAACAAGAACTTCCCTGTCACCGTCCTTGAGGCTACCGGAGTACTTCTCGGGTGCCTGAAGTTACCCACCTTATCTGCGGAGTGGCCAATGGAATGTCAATCCAGATTGAATCTTTAGGTTCCTTATCAAATCTTCAGTAATCGTTTGTGGTTCTGGAATCACTTCCAGTTCTACCATACTCCCACTACTGTTTTCTGAAAAAATCCATTTTTAATAAAACTGTGGCGAGTCTAGAACAATATCGCTATTGTTCATCCAGATGGTAGAAAGTCAACCCTCGTCACAGCCTGGGTCAACCCACAAACAGCCATTACAGAAACGTGCCTTGAGTTGTCTAGTGTCTGGTTTTAATCATAAACCGGACAACTCCCCGTACCTTAACATCGTTAAGATATGAACTGTTCTATATCCAATATAGAAACAGAGGCACTGATTTAATTGAACCAGATTCAAATCATGCAGCTGTCCCCAGCGCATGTCAACTTAATGGAAGGAGGCCGATCAGCGTTACTTAACTTAGGAATGCTTCCAATTATGAGTAACCTGAAAGAGAAGCAATTTCTCTTTATCATTACTATCAACTGAATACCATACACAAGTATCTACATCTTCGATCATTTTGAAGAATCCCGATACTTGCTACACCTGGTTCTCTACTCTATTCAAATACCTATAACTTCTCAAAATTTGGACCCTGTGTTTCCGCGAAACACTTGTCTAAAAACTAGAGAAGTCATAAGTAAACCGAATATAGTACGAGGACCTACCCCTCTGTCCTGATGGACCCTGGACAACATACAATACTCTGTATAAGTCCCTTGAGTCTGATAACTCATTCACTGTGTGTCGTAGGTTGAAAACTGTACTTATGGTTAAGAAGAATTACACCGCTGTTTAATGCTCCTTACCTAACCATCCACTGATATAGGTAAATGTCGTAGACATAATTTCAGAAAGGTATATCTCACTCTATGAAAATAGACGTACAGATATATCAATTTGAAATTGGTGCATAACAGCGGATATTCAAAACCAAATATTTGCCGACCGGCAAACAGCCCAGGTGATTTCCTCAAATATCACCGATTACAACGAATCCCGATATAATGAGGATAATCACCCAATTCCCAATAACTTACTCCCACTCATCATCTGTAAAACCATACAGATGTGAGAATCGTACCTGGTAAATACATACCCTGGAGTAAGTATCTAATCGGGAAATCAGTTTTCCTTTAACATTACACAGTGAAACTGAAACATTGAAATGTTTCGATGGGGTATCCTGGTATTCCTAGTAATGCCTCTTCCAGATTCACGACTGTAACCGTATAATTCTTTGCCATCTCTCCAAATCCCTTCATTTGTCTTTAGTCATTACCTTCTGCACACCCCTTTAGGCCAAATGGTTTTCTTCCTTCCCTACCGTTCGGCACCAGCCTATGGTTTGGAAGAAGACTATCCAATAAGCATAATGGGTGTACTGTCCCAATCCTAGGAACACTCGCAATGAGAAAGGGTGAAGATAAAAGACAACCGAATAAACCTTATTCCTATTTCTCCTGGACCAGAATCCATCCCCGAACTGGAACAAGTTCCTTTCGAGTTCGTATATAACCATACGATGGAGTATCCAATATAACTGTGGATCTTCGTAGTGATACGGATTGTCCTAGAGAAATACAAAGGTGATTTGGGAGTGGTAACGAAATATTTGGTTTGGTCGTGAATATCAGTCGCAATTTACTTTGCCATCTTACTAATCCTTTGCTTTGTCTGAACTTAATACCTTCTGCACACCATCGTTATGCTAATTGGTTTTCTTCATTCCCTACCGGTCGGCACCAGCCTAAGGTTTGGAAGAAGACAATCCAATTTGCGTAATAGGTGTACTACCCCTAAACCAAGGAGTACTCGTAACCTGAGAGAGGGTAAAAGGAAAAGACAACTGAATAATCCTATCCGTTTTCTCCAGAACCGGAAACCATCCTCGAATAAATTCTTTCGAGTTCGTATCTAACCATACGATGGTTTTGTCCAATGGAAGTGGACGTTCGTAGTAAAACGGGGTGTCCTGGAGAAAAGGGTAAAAGTAGGAGTGGCAATGAGGTTTGCAACTCTGACAATCCAAAAGCCGGTGTTAAGAAGGTTCGGTCACTTGGTCACTGAGTCATAGTCTTAGGGTCGGGTCAATGGTCGCTGCCAAAGAGAGAGAGAAAAGAAACACTCAGCGTGCACTCTAACCTAGATCAGAATGGTTACCAATTTATCTAATCTGGAAATCTCCCACTGTACCTCAAATTCTCCTCCAAACCTGAAAGAAGAATTAGTCGGGGTCACCCGAGGAGTAAACCAACTCATCAGTGGGAATCGGGATCCAACTATCATTGCATGATAACGTGACGGAATCCGCTCACGCTATCACACTCCAGAAGGTATGCGCATATCTGGCAAGTTTCAGTTCTTTTGAAACTCCCGATGTGATTTCTGCCCCATGCTCTTATGACCTTGACTTTGGCCAACAAATCATAAGTCACATGTCAAGTTCTACCCGTCATTCTCCAGGTTGATTCGAATCCACCCGCACAAGCCCTTGACTTTGGCCAACAAGGCTATACGACTGTTCCAAACCAACGCATCTATCTATGCTGCATATGAATAACCAACAGCTACCAAACACTGTGCCTTGACTTTGGCCAACAAACACAGCTTGAATACTATTGACTACCCATATGAAACGACGGAGGGCTACGAATGGTTTCTGGCGAAAACCTTTAACGTAATGAACTTGATATCGTTTGAAGGAACTGATAGCTTTTTAAAATATAGTGACGAAAACCGTTGCTAAAGAGGTCACTCCCGGTGAAGGGATCTCGGCTCTTTCCCCGTAGAATGGGGTGCAGGATATTCCAAATGAATACCACGGTGCAAAGCAAAAGTAATCGGCTATAGTGAAGTTAATGCCCTGACGCAAACTTCTGTCCAAGGGGTCACTCCCGGTGAAGGGATCTCGGCCCTTGCCTCGTCGACTGAGGAGCAGGATATTCTAATGAATACCACGATGCAAAACAAAAGTAAACGTCCTTGCAATAACAGCTTTTTGAAAAGTGTTCCAACAACATCAGATTAGGTTTGTTTTTAACTTGCATTGATCCGAATCAATGCAGTCCCATCAATTGATCACACCAAAAAGAACGAAAATATACTGATGTACGTATATGCCATCCGCATTCACCACTGGGTCCCGTCATTACCCGTTAGGTTAGCTTACTAACGACAGAGCGGGGACTGGACTAGCGCGGATGCAAAACATATATAACATCTACTAATATATACCAATATATTATATTTCGCTCAAGGCGTGAAAGAAATGCAACATCACAGAAAAATGTACAGCATCACAGAAACAATACAGATATCTGGGATCCCCGGGTTTCACAGAGCCGCTGAAACCCGACGTTCCCCTGGTCGTGTGGATAGCCTGTGCAATGAAATCCTAGACCCCTACGGGCGCGGCAAGTTACCCGCCCAAAACCTGAAGCGAGGCAGCCCCCTTCAGCGCCGTGAATGGACCACCCAGCACTTCACGGAATCCGGCAACTTGGGCACCCCTCCCTGGGTCAACCTGTACCCCCTACGAGTGCGGCGAATAGCCCGCCAATCCTAGAGTGAAGCCCCCTCTGTCTCAATGCCATGAGATGCGGGCTTGTTGCCCTCCAGAACCCGGCTATCCGTGCACCCCTCCGCGGGGCAATCCTAGTACAGAAAGTAAAATATACATATAACGGGTACATCGACCGCAACCAGGTCGTGCCCCAAAAGAATAATACAAACAGGCAGTGACGGCAGTCCACATGTCGGACGCTCGCCCCGCAATATCAAATGTACATAATACAACAAAACTGTACTAGCATTGCATCCAGGCTATCCCCCTACGACCGATCCGCAACATCACAGCAAAAACAAAACATCAACGTGAAAATCACGTTCGCAAATCCGTCTAACCGGGCTATAGCAGTTAGACCGGATTTACCGATCAAGTGACATTCACGGTCGCAGATATAATGTAGATACTGTGAAAAATGTGTTTAAAATATCCGACCGATCGAATATTAACAAGTGGGCCCCCAATCAAAACTGTAGCACTCACAGAAATCCTGGGCCCAATTTTAATATTCCAAAACCATATTTTAAGCCCAGAAGGCCTCTGTAAAAAATTGGTGAAGTGATCTCCATAGTGTGCGGCGGAAGGGCGGCGGGAAGAGGGTTTTCGCGGCGGTTCCGCGCTCCCACTGTGGAGTTACTTCGTCGAATTTTTACAGAGCTCTTAGATTTTCCAGTACATCAATATTTTACAACCTGAAAAATTTTTCGACACCAAAAATTTCCAACAGAAAACTGATGCTAACAAAAATGTAGTTTTGGAACATTCGATCGATCGAAACAGAAAAACACACTACACCAAGCTAGACTAAGTTAATGGCGAGGCTCTGATACCACTGTAAGTGCACGGCGGCGCCCCGGCCGTCAATCCGACGCCGGAATGCGGAAGCGGTGAAAACTTAAATTTTGCGGACTTAGCAAACCGGCACCACCGCGCACTAAACACCCGGATCGAAACCATTAACTAGTCTAAGCAAACAAGAAGATGGGTTAGAGATATACCGACGATCCAAGTCCTTCCGGTCTTCTCGTCATGGTCCCGATCTCCTACGGAAAAGTCCCGTCTCCTCCTCGTCGCCGGAAGTGCACCACATCGCCTACTTTGTTTACGGGCTCCCACCTCAATGCCGAGGCAACTCGGGCACGAAGCCGGCTACTCGACGTGCCCAAGGTTCGCTGTAGAATATGTAGTCGTCAAGTCTCATTTGGGGTTTTGGAGCTTTGCCATTTGGTGGAGGGATGATACAAACTCATAGAGGTGGAACTTGTGGGATTTTTCCTAAAGCAAAAGAGCAAAAATCCCACATGAACAAATTTGGACAGCCACTTTGGGAAGTGGCCGACCATGCATATGAGGGAGAGTGAGAATGAGGAGGTTGTATCAAAAGAATATAAGAGAGGCCAATAATAATACCCATACAAGAGAGAGAGAGAGGAAAGGTTATCATCCAAAAAGGAAATGATCACAAGTGTAAACTAACACTCCACCAACCTCACCCCTCATCATCATCAACCATCATGTCTCTCCATCATCATACATAAGTCAAGCCATGATGAGGTTATGAAGTCAAGCCATCATGAAGAAATCAAGTCAAAGGATGGTGCTATCATGATACAACAAAAATGCAAAGACCCCCTCCACAAATGCCTATTTGCAACAATGCAAATAAGCCCTCCTCCACCAATCTTCGGCCAATGAACGGAACAATGGAAATTGGCCGAAACGGAAAGCAAACTGGCAACTCCAGAAAACTGGTCCCGTAATAAATTACAGGAAAACCCCGATACTGTGCATACACACCCGCATCTGTATTTCGACCGAAATACAAATGCAATGAGACAAAGTCTACACTGTACTATACTAAGATCCGGCTTATACCAAAACCGGCTAGTAAAATCTGTTCGATCCTGATCCGTGCAATACCGCACGTATCTGATCGAACCCTGCCATATAACCATACGGCCTATAGTACAAACTGTCCGATCCTGATCCGTGCAATACCGCACGTATCTGATCGGACCTTGCCATATCTCCATACGGCCTCTACAACCTTTCGCCCGAAAGCTGAGTAACTGAATGTGGGGGACTCTAAAGACTCATCAACACCTTGGTTGTGGATTTAACCACTAGCACGTCAGAGGTATAAGCCAATACGTAACGGGCTACCAGGTACTGACTAAAAGGGACGTCTGTGAGTGAACTCAGCCTGACAACCCTACTGAGCCTGTCAGTGACAATATCCGTACAGTCCGGTCCGTTCGTCTATGAGCATCGCATGGCGGGCCTAGGGGGTTGGTAAAAGTCAGACCCCCAAAAGCGGTACAAGTCGTGTCGGAGTGTAGCCCAGAACACCCTGAGATACTACTGGAATACCTACCAGTAAATCTCCTTGCCTTGGCCAAGGACTTTGTGTAATGGCTCTCCTAGACACAGCACGACCTCACCCCCAATACCGGGAGAGACGAACCCCTGAAGATACGCTCACTGTCTCCATGTGGCTCGGGACTGTACCCAACTAAAACCTGTTTGCACGACTCCTTTGAGCCGTGGTAGGGTAGTAATCAAAGTACAGTGGGAACTCACACGAGACAAATGACGATCCCCAGGTCGATGAACTAACCTGCACACATGTCACCAGGGAACTGCCATCTGACGTCTGGTATATGACCAACTAGCATGTTCCCGGCGAGTCCTGTCCGGTGTACTCATAACCCAATGAGCACCTGTATACATCTTAGGTGATCCAACTGACACCAGTGGCTTGTGAGACCGGCCACTGCCCCTCGTCGGGGTCTCGACTGTATACACTAGTCTACTATGGAGAATCGATGCCCTGTCTCGAAACTCTCACGACTAGGGACCTTTTAAGGATATGCTTATAGACCCCCAGCTCCCACTTATATGATCGCCCTCATACTGCTGGTGGTCAAGCAAGAATCCTAGGGGCTCTATCAACGTGTAATAGCAACCTGTAAGGTCACCTAAAACAGTACACGATGATAAAGATGAACCAGATAGCAAACTATCATCTCGAGTAAGACTGTCCTACCGGGATAGGTCCTCCCTCAATCATTGCAATCACGTACCTGTGATCCAATAATTGACTCTGAGGGCACTATCTCCAACAATGGCCACCCGTTGCACTCCGCGACATCAACCCCCAATACTGGGAGAGACGAATCCCCTGATGATCCGCTCACTGCCTCCATGTGGCTCGGGACTGTACCTAACTAAAACATGTTTGGACGACTCATTTGAGTTGTGGTAGGGTAGTAATCAAAGCACAGTGGGAACTCACACGAGACAAATGACGATTTCAGGTCAATAGACTAACCTGTACACATGTCACCAGGGAACTGCTATCTGACAATAGGTATAATTCCAACTAGCATGTTCCCGGCGAGTCCGTCCGGTGTACTCATAACCCAATGAGCATCTGTATACATCTTAGGTGAACAAACTAACACCAATGGCTTGTGAGACCGGCCATCACCCCTCGTCCGGGTCTCGATCAGTATACGCTAGTCTACTCTCGGAGTATCGATACCCGGTCTTGAAACTCCCACGACTAGGGACATTATAAGGATGTGCTTATAGACCACCCAGCTCTTACGTATATGATCGACATCATACTGCCAGTGGTCAAGAAAGAATCCTATGGGCTCTATCAACATGTAATAGTGATCTGTAATGTCACCTAAAGTATATACACGATGATAAAGACAAACAAGATAGCATACTATCATCTCAAGTAAGACTGTTCTACCGTTATAGGTCCTCCCTCAATCATTGCAATCACGTACCTGCGATCCAATAATTGACTTGAGGGCACTATAGCCAACAGTGACATATGTACGTGACTATAGATCCATACGATATGGATATGATATTAGATGGATATTGTACGAGGGATCATACCGTACTTGTGATGACCGGGATAGTGTGCCGAATATGGTCGAGACTCATTTGGACTCACAGAGTCACGCGTTTATCCTGACTTGGGACATTAAGATTTCTTGAGCTATATTTAAAATCAACAATTTGTTTTCTACTTTTAAATGATAAATGGTAAGGATGCGCTGCTATTTCCAAAATGGACATCTATTTAAATATACTGCAGCTTTCTTATTTACAAAATAACGTTTCGTTTCATTTTCAATGGTAACGGTATAGCTCATAATAATTAGTTACGTTTAATAATTATACACGATATGATTAGATTTCCTTTATATGCTCGCGATACGATTACCGGTTATATATGTTAGTTGCGTTATATATGTTAGTTGTGTTATTATTCTTATACGAACACACTGATAGAACACTGCACAACTACCAATGAGTATTATGTTGCACAAATCACAGACGCACATGTTACACTACACCTCATTGATACTGCTATGGCACTATAAGACTGCTATACCATGTTATATTCACGTAGATGTTGATACGGATCAGTACGACTTCCTTATATTCGGGGGATTGATTAGTGTGTGCGTGCGCGCGCGCTGTGGATAGGGATTGAATTCCATTCTGCTATGAACATATTTATAGAACACTTGCATAAATACTAATGATTGTCATGCCGCACGAGCACAGACGCGTATGCTATACTACACATCATTACTATTGCCATGACACAGTAGAACTGTCGCATCTGTTTGCATGATTGACAATATTTACGTACGACGCATGTTGTTACGTGTTGATTGAGTTGCGAATACCATTACCATGGGTATTTGTATATGATTGTTATGAGTTTTATGATGTTTTTATCTGCGATGATATATCACAGTGGTATGGGACACTGCTATATATGTGTGATTATATGTGTGTGTGTGTGTGTGTGTGTGTGTGTGTATGTATGTATTATATCATCAGAATGAATTATGCAATTATTGTTCTTCTTCACTTGATATTTTATTTGGATACAATGAGTTGACGTCCACCGTGAGCTTGAAGTTTTTTGGTTTGATTTTATTCCAAACCATGTGGGGGGCTATACGGTTGCGGACATGTTGTGTTATCCAGACTGAGTGGGAGAGTACACAGTCGGATACATGGTGGACCCGGTTGAGGCCGAGAGGCAGGAAAGCCGCATTTGAGGCGAGGAGCCTAGCGAGGACACTCGATACCGGAGATAGATTAGAGCACGACAGATATCCAAGGGATACTGACCGGGGGTATTGATATCGAGGAAGGCCCGATCTGATGAGACGGTGTCTACGATATCTAGATTTACGTGTCGGTGATGAACACGAGAGTTATGATGATTTTGAGTGTCGGTGATGGACACTCGGTAGATGATGAATTGAGTGCCGATGATGGACACTCATGAGATTTAGGGTGTCAATATTGGACACTCATATATTGATGTTTGCGCGATCTTTCGAGATGCACTGTTATAGTTTATGCTATATAGTAGCCGAACATGACTGATCCAGGGGACAGTACCTGAATACTATTTTCACATGTTGATATACATAAAAAGGTTTCTAAATGAGCTATAGCCTTACTATTTTGATGTGTCTGAGACGACTCAAGGATCTTTTAAGCAAGAAACCTTCTTAAAACCCATTTCTAAAATGCGAGACGTATACTTTAAATAAAACGCATATAATACTTCATACTACTATGTCTGCTTCTTATGCTGTGACATACGTATCACACGGATATTTTACAAAGGGTTTTACATACATCTTTTGGCTGCTTTATAGGCTTATACATGGATGCGTGTTATATACATATGAGATGATTGTATATTTTCAGGTTTACGTGATCGTTATTAATGCGTTCATAGTACTTGTGTATTATATATTTATTAATACAGGATATGATAGTACTATACTTTATGACCTAGGTAGATCGTTATGCATTTCGATTTCTACTTTGCGATATATTTTTATTCACTGAGTTGGCAACTCACTCCGGTTGTGCCCCAGTTTCTTGCAGGATATACCACTCAGATCAGTAGCGGCTTGCTGGCACACTTCTTTTTACGGTAACTACCTTGGTAGGTGGGTTACATGTCGTATCGTAACCACACATTGATTATGTATATATTGTATCTAGTTAAAAACTCTATCGATCAAAACTTGTATAATTGTGGACTTAGAAGCGAGATTTAGAGGTTATGTGTTTGTGGGCGTCGCACTCGTTAGAGTCGACTTTATATTGTTGTTGATTATATTTTGCTTTCTTTTCTTTGCCTTGTGCGTTGTATATTATTTGCATGGTTGCTCCACCGTTTGGGCGTGGAAGCTAGCTCCCGTTGGGGATGCTTTATATATTATGTTTTGTATATGGTTTTATTCAAAATTTACAAAGGATGTGCTGCCCAATTTTCAAACATCATAGATGTTTTTCAAACAAACTTATTTACACTTTAAAAGGAAATTTGATTCTATTTAATAACTCTTTTTAAATTTCACCTCCAATATTTTCATAAATAGGTTTAGATTCCGGGTTTTTGGTTTACTTGGATCGCGTTGACATTTTTAGACGTCGCGTGATTTAAGTGCCGGTCACATGCCGCCTTCGGGTCATAACAAAATTGGTATCAAAGCGTTAGATTTAACCTTTTTTCGGGTCTAGGTTTGACTATGTGGAGTCTAGGGCATACACTTTCGTTACCTAGGCTTGACCTTACAGAATTTAGACTTGACTTTGGGGTCTTATACCCGAAATTTCGTTACGTAGGTTGACCTTGGTTGATGGAGTAGGTACTAAGTAGAGTGACATACTATACGTATGTTACGCGGAATATTTATGATACGATACTCCCCTAAGTAACCTTAGGATATATATCTTGAGATATTTTATTCTATTCGTTCAGTTGATCTATCCTCATCGATACATGTTGGTTGTTCCAGTCACTATGTTTACGCGAACCGAGAAGGCTGCAGTTAGAGACACGGTCAGGACAGTCTTGTCTGGAACGAGAACTTACCAGGTGATATTCCGGTGACATAGGAACATGTTGTTTATTCTTATATGATAGGATTTCTCATTTTGAGGCAAGTTTTCTTTGGGATCCATACCAGAGGGTCGGACATTGCTTGAGACCAGCCAGACTTGGAGGCCTGTCACGCCCCGCTTCCCAGAGTACGGGTAAGGAGACGCGACGAGGCCTGCGACGTATTTACTCAGAAGTAAACACGTTAAGCGTAAATAAGCAATATAATAAATGTACATAAGAATGACAAAAGATATAAATCAACAGTAACTTTTATTGATTAAACATTCTTTACAATACACTGAAAAGTAAATACAATACTGGAAACCAATGCCTAAACAATGGCATGAACCTGAAAGTAAAAGTATATACAAGTGAACTAGAGCTCTGGGTCCTCAATGAACTGCTCCAAATCATCCTGACTGGGCTCGATCTCCAGAGAGTCGGGTCTTCCTGACAACATTCCAAAGAAAGAAAGGAAAAGGAATGTCGTCAACGAACAATCGCTCTGTAAGTCCCAAAAGATAAAGAAGAATAAACAGAGAATAGAACAGGTAAAGTATATATAGTTATCAATGTTTAAAATAGCTCGCTATGTAGATCGCGATTTTACGCTATGTAGTGTAGCTTAGTCTATTCGCTACGTAGTTTTGGAAAAAAACTTAAATACAAAGTAGCTTGCGTTTTTTCTTCAAATAGCTTACGTTTTTTAACAAATAGTATACGCTATGCTATATGTACGCTATTTTCATATAATATTTTCTATTGAAGTTCTTAAAATTTCAGTATCTAATCCTAAACTATATGAAGACAGTCTCATTAAAGTTCTAACTTCTCAATTTGAAATCATATTTAGTAGCCATGTTTCTCAAATAGAGATTATTTAATTGATTTTTGATTGGTTTAATACGAGTATGAATTATATATATGAACTCAAGGATTGAAAATTTTGAATTTTTTTGGGAATTTTGGGGAGCAGAGAAACTACAACCGCAAAACATATTGTTATATTATTGTTCTATGTTCTCAAGCTAATTTTATATCTTTATAATATTATAATTTATTGTAAATGAGATATTCATAGTAATAATTAATAATTTATGTAGCTTACGCTATGCGTAACGCTTTTTTGTGCTTTTCGCTATTTAGTAGTGGAACGCTATACTACACGCTATCGCTATTTTGAACACTGATACTTATATTTGTTATGTTAACGTAGTTGTTTGTAACTTGTTACAGAATGTGCCAGTGTATACGAGAGGAGTCCAACTTGCTCCGTGGACTAAGTTATATGGAGTATAAGGCCCCGTCAAAACCCACAGGACAACAGCAGCGGATGTTCAGGTTAGGTGTATTATAATGACCATCATCGTGCCACTTTTAACACATTCCGTACCAGTCTAACCCTTAAAACCCCATAATGCATATTGTATTGATTTTTTGTATGAGACTTGCCGAAACCATGGTATAAATTGTTCATGTAAACGGATAAGGATATAAACGGATAGTCTTATAGTCAAGTCAATATATATCCATGGTTCGGTTCGATCGAGTCATATTGATATTTGATAGTACTCTGGTATTCATATTCAAGTTCCAGTATATATGGATTCATGTTGTATTGGAGTTATATTTGAGTTGTATGTATGTTGGAATTGTATTCAGATTAGACTGAGACTCTGTTTGAGTCAGACACTTAAACAGAATTGGATTCCTGAATTAGGTTTTGGAGTTATCGGTAACTGCTGCACATGGACGGCAGGATTTGTGACTTTTTCCAAACCAATTACCATTGATAACCCCGTTTTAGTTTTCTACCTTAAATAGGAAACCACCCAATTTCTCCGGCTCCCTGAGGCTCAAGAGAATTGGTCCCGCTTAAACCTATATTTATTAGGGTCCTTAATATAAATTAATATAACTTGAGGAGGTTTTATGAAAAGTAGTTTTAGTATAATTTCAAAATAATCCTCAAGTATTGATTTATCGTATTTATGGTTTTCATGGATATAAATTTTAAAAGTGAGGTGTTCTAGTGAATAAATACCTAGCTTGAATAATATATGGTATTTTTGTGTAAATTTGACTTGTTTGGATTCTTGATTGTATTTTCATGAAACGTGTGATTCTTGTATTTAGAAAACATGGAATTTATATAAATATAAAATAGATGTTTTGATAATATATATATATATATAATTATTAAAAATAAAATTTATTTATTAAATAGAAAATCACGTTTTCTTAAAAATTGTATTAAAAATTCTATCGAGATCGTATGCTCCGTGAGGAGGTCTGTATCTCGCCCTACAGTCCGATGGATGTGCGATAACCCGCATCAACCAAATCAGATTCCCCAAAAGTGGGTTGTAGAGACGTAATCGTAAGAAATTTAATTTAAAACAATTTAAAGAATACGGTTTTTAATAGTTTATGGTATTTAAATGTAAATTCGTATTTGTCCAAAAAATATTGTTTTCAAACAATCATGGTATGTCAAGATGTGTGTTGTGAGAGGTAGGTCATTACTCGTGAGATTTTTCTAAAGGTAATACAAGTAAATATGATAAAAGATGTCGAATATAAAGTTTGTGGTATTTAACCGTAAAAGTGTAATAGAAATTGTTTTACATGAAGTTTTATAGTGAAATTGGTTTCTAAGATTTTAGTTAATGATTAACAAGCAAGGTATAATAATTTGAATAATTGTTTCCTAAGAAAAATTGTTATTTTAAAGAGAATGGAATTTAAAAATCAGGTGACTCCACTTACCGACGTCATATGAAAAGAGATAGTTTTGAGGTGTGAAAAGAATAGAAGAGAGAGGACTTATAGTTTGAAAAGAGAGAGGGAAGGTATGGGAACAAGATGGAAACTTTGTAGAGTCGCGGTGTCGCCAGAATTGTCCCGAATTATCGCCGGAAAGTGACCTTAGGCTAACTCCACTTGTACACTTCTTTGACTTGGAACAATTTGAGAATTTTTGATAATGGATTTCAGAATGGAGAGGGCTAGGGTATGGGTTGTATTTATAGGATAGAATTGGGGTTTTGAGAATTAAAAAGAGAATTAAAATGCATTAAAATTTGGTTTTAATGGTGATTTTTATTTATCTGTTAATTTTCAGGAAAAACAAACAGAAGAGTAGTAATGGGGGTAGGCCAAACGACTAGGGTTCAAAATATGGAGGCATTTCCTACTGGCAAGCTCAGCGGTGCCGGTCCATATTGAAATCTTGCCGGCTATTGTAGTGAGGGTTGTGGTGGGATTTGTGCCACGTGTCTTGGTCTGTTCATATAACATTTTCCACATGTTTGTTTTCAGTGACTTTTCATTTTTACGTGTATTGCATATGTAAACTTTTGGGCTTCCAGAAAGTTTAAAAGAAAAATCAGTAAAAATAATATATAGCTGAGGGGATTTGAACACAGGGGCTATGTCACAGCAGTGCAAGGCTTTACCAATAAGATACAGGTGTTTTATTATTGTTTTTCAAACAAAATAATACTTAAAGTATACTCAGGCTTACAAATACTCCATTCAGTACATTAACTTTAAGAAAATCTTGTACATTAAAACAGAGTCGTTACAAGGCCTGATGTTGTTCAGCCTACTCTGGAGATCGTTGTATTGCCTACTGTTCAGACAGTGGTACCAGCCGTTGCTGAGATTATCGAGGCGTCGCTCCCAGAGTTCATGAAGCTAAAGTCGCTGGTGTTTACGAGTATAGATGTGACAGAGGATCCTTAGTCATTTCAGGATATGATGGCCAGGATAATTAGTACGTTGTGATGCTCTGATGTGAGATCGATGAAGTTGACTAGCTTCTTTTTGAGTGGTCTTACTCAGACCTGGTGTGAGTCAATCGAGAAAGACCGAGTAGTGGGTCTTCCTCTGATGGCTTGGGATGAGTTCTCGATGGTGTACTTAGCCAGATTTCTCCGACAGAGTGTCAAAGATTCCGAATTCGTATTGTTGATTTTTTGTGTAAGACTCCGGGCATGATCGTAGCCGAGTGTGACTTGCAGTTCACGTAGCTGTCGCGATACGCTTCCTATTTGATCGATGCTGAAGAGAAGTAGATTATGATATTTATGTGAAGTCTTGATGCGCGGTTGTTCCTCTCCATCAATACTGGAGATTTGATACGTATGCAGAGGCATTGTATACGGCCACACTTTCAGAGGAAACTCTTGATGAGATTGCAGTTGTTCCGAAACGGAAGTTGATTCGTTAAGGAGTGCTAGTTTCCGGTAAGCTCGGAAGAGATGATATTGGCAGAGGCTATGGCGGGTTCTTTCCGGGATACTATAGTGATAGAGATTGGACCTAGGACCAGTTGTATGGCGCGTACTCAGAGGGCCAGAGGCCATCGTCGTTGATAGTTTCATTGCGAGAAGCCAGGTTACCTGGTAAGGAAGTGTCCTGAGAGGTGTCAGCGTGGGACTGTTTGCGTCGCTACTTCTCACCAGGCGATTGTATAGTGATGCCATGATTTTAGTGGTCCGCGGAAAGGAAAAAATCCAGAGACAGAAAACGCTAGACCGTGGCAGAAGGCAAGTGGGAATCCTTGCTCTGCCAGTTCCGGGTGTACAGACACTTTTCGACATTGAAGAAGATGTACTTAAATGTCATTTGTTTTTATTTGCGTTTTGGTGATCTGAATATCACGTTTGCGACGTTGACGAAAGGATAACTCAACGTCTGTTATTTTGACTTCTATATTTTGATGATTTGAGAGTCACCCATATGATTTGTGCACACCAGGTGCACTTGTTTGAGATTTTCCATGCACAGTAGTTGCACTTGATTGACATTTTGTGCACACCAGATGCACTAGATTGATGTTTTCGTGCACATCAATTGCACTTGATTGAGATTTTTGTACACTCTATACGCATTTGATATTATTTTGGGCACACCAGTTGCACGTGTTAAGGTTTTGTGCACCCTGATGCACTCGATATTGATTTTGTGCACCCCAGTGCACTTGATGTTGATTTTGTCATACCCCGCTTCTCAAAATACGTAAACACAGCACGTGACAGAGCCAACCTTGCTACCTGTGGTTAGGAATCATCCTTCCACAGTCACATTACGGCTGTCAATCGGATATCAAGAACAGTAAAAATATAATCTAGCTAATACATGTCCATCTGCCATAATAAATAAAATCAAGAAATAGGTGTAGCGGAAACGAATCAAGATCCAATAAAACAATATCTGAATCACATCTTATATGGGCTCACATCAATAAAAATAAAACTACAGAAATAAAAGTAACTAAGCATCTCTAAACTAAATAGCTAGCTTCGCATTGCTCGGTTTGCTTGCTAAGGCACTCCTGACCTGCCTGCGATAATGTCAAAGGAACTGGGCCATGCAAAACCCAGACGTTAGTGCGTCATAAATATCAAAACAATAGTAATAACCAGGATATGATACTATAATTAAACATGAATGTAAATAAATAACACAGATATAAAACAGTGAGCTATATCTATATGATGCGTATCCTAAAATCTGTGCTTCTAGATTATCTATTCTACAAGTCTTTGAAATCAATTAATATAATTCTCATCATAACTCAATAGTATATATCCCGTTCATTCCCCACAAGACCACGGTACAATATATCCCGTTCATTCCCTACGGGACTACAGTACAATACACAATGATTATTCCGTTCACGTCCGGAATCACGGCAAACAATAATAATATCCTCTTGAGTTACGTTTCAGTTACATTCTTGATTTCCCCTTTCCCCCAGGTTTTGTGTTCAAGTCAGGTATTAATGATATAAATCTAATACTAACACAGGAACAAGCAGGTACAGGTCTTGTCTATGCAGACAACAAGTCACGTCCATCAGGACAACAAATCAGGATTGTTGGCATTATCAATAAGATCCAAGTAACAAGTCTGGTAGTATGTCGTGAATATTCATGTAATGTATATTAACCAAAATAGATACCAATGTAAAACTGTAATCAATATCGAAACATGGTAAACACAACTAATGCTAGGATGCATATATATCTATCTATAATAACCGTTATTCGTCCATTACCATTTATATTGCAATCTAGATAACATACTGAACTGATTTAATAGTATGATAATATTGTGATGATCCGGCATGCAACTAAATAACCCGTTATCGGTACAGATACAGACGGATACTATAAAACTGTAAATTGGTAATTTCTGCTAAATAGTAAAACACATGCACTATAATTTATCAAATAAATATTGATATAATAAAATAGCATGTTGCAAGTTTAGAACTTGCCTAATCGAATCTCGCATCGAGATACGGATATCATGTTCCGACGTCGAAATAACGTCACGATACCAAACTCACGTACGTAGGACTTGACCTGGCTGAGCAACTGCGTGACGTGGTAAAAGGGTTAGATAATGACGGTGACTGGGTCGTCTAGATCGTCGGTGACGTGCACAACTTCGGCGATCGATCGGAAAAAGAAAAGAAAAGAAAGAAAAATAAGAACATAAGAAGAAGAAGAAGAGGTGGTTGTTGGGGTTTGCTGGTGTTCTGTGGATTTGGTGAGGGTAAGAAGAGGGGATGAGGTGGTCGGCGGCGAGGTGACGGCAATGTGGGTGATGGGTTTTGGTGTGATCGGGGAGTATCAGAAGAGCAGAAGAGAGTGTGGTGGTGTTGTGTTAGTGTTCTGGGTTTGCTGGAGAGACGAGGAGGTGATGGAGGTGGTCGATGGTGATGGGTTTTCCGGCGACGAGGTCGAAGGCAAAGGGCGATGGGTTATTGCGGTCGGGTCTGGGTTAGGAGCTTAGGGTTGTAACAACTCTGTTTCAGTGTACAGAAAATTTGTTTAAAAGTTAATATACAAATGGAGTATTTGCAATTCTGTGTATGTTATAAGTATTTAATTCGCTTTTGAACAGCAAGAAAGCACTTGTAGCTCATTGGTAAAGCCTTGCACTGCTGTGACATGACCCCTGTGTTCAAATCCTCTCAGCCATATATTATTTTTAATTGATTTTTCTTTTAAACTTTTGGAAGCTCAAAAGTTTACACGTGCAATACACGTAAAATGAAAAGTCTCATAAAACAAACATGTGGAAATTGTTAATTAAGCAGCCTAGGACACGTGTCTTCAATCCTGAGCCTTCCATCCCCTAGACGACCGGCGAGACGATGCTTGGGGCCGGCGCCGCCTCCCTCCCCCTCCCCCCCCCCCGCGTGGCAAATGCTCCTAAAATTTAACCCCGCATCCCTTGGACTCCCCCCACTAACCCTAGTTGTTTTATTTCCCTGCACATTTCCAGAGAATTAAAATGAGGTATTAATCCAAATTTTTATGCGTATTTTAATTCATTCTTCAATTCTCAAAACACTAATTTCTCCTATAAATACAAACATCACACCCTAGTCTCCTCATTCAGAAATCCATGACCAAAACTCTCTAAAATTTCTAAGTCCAAGAAGTTGTACAAGTGAAGTTATCTCAAGTCAAAGTTCCGGCGACGTTTCGGGACAAATCCGGCGACGAAACAATTCCACGACGCTTTCAAAAGTTCCCTCTACCTCTTCCTTCTTCTTTCAATCAGTAAGTCCTTTCACTTCTCACCTCTTTCTACTCTAAAACAATAATCTATTAAAACTCGTCGGAAGCAGAGTTAATCTGACTTCCGATTCTAATTTCTTCAAAAACGCAATTTTTTTAAATAACAAATTTACCATCTTTTTGTATATTGTTTATTAACCATTAAATAACATTCGGAACAAGTTTCAATTCAAAATATAATGTTAAACAACTTTTATTTAACTTTTACGGTAAATTACTCTAGTTTACATACGACATCACTTTATCGTTTTGCTCATTTTACCTTTAGAAAAATCATGAGGTAATGACCTACCTCATCACAACACTCATCTTGACATAGCACGATGACTTTTGTAACAATTTTTGTGGGACAAAACACAGTTTACATTAAAATACCTTAAACTATCAAAACTCGTATTCTTTAAATTGTTTTAATTAACTCCTTACAAATAAGCTCTACAACCCATTTTGGGGAACCCGATTGGGATAGTGCGGGTTATCGCACGTCTTCGGGACTAGTAGAGCGAGATGCAGACCTCCTCATGGAGCATTCGTTCTCGATGGAATTCTTATTACAATTTTTAAGAAAACGTGATTTCTATTTAATAAATAAATTCTATTTTTTTTATAATTATATATATATAAATATTATCAAAATATCTATTTTAAATATATTATATATATTCCATGTTTTCTGAATCAAAAGAATCATAAAAGATCATGAAAATACCTTCACATTCAATACAAGTCAAATTACAAGAAAATACCATATACTATTCAAAGTTAGGTTTATATTCACTAGAAAACTTCATTTTATAAAAATTGCATCTATGAAAAACCCTAAAGACGATAAATAAATACTTGAGGTTTATTTTGAAAATATATCAAAACTATTTTTCATAAAACCCCCTCAAATTATATTAATTTACAATAAGGACCCTAGTAAATATAGGTTTAAGCGGGACCAATTCTCTTGAGCTTCAGGAAGAAGGAGAATATGGGTGCTTGCCTATCTAAGGTAGACAACCTAAAAACGGTGTTATCAATACGGTAATTGTCTTGGAAAAAAACATAAATCCTGCCGTCTATGTGCAGTAGTTACCGATAACATCAAAACTAATTCAGGACTTCAATTCGTTTTAAAGTGTCTGATTCGGACAGAGTCTCAGTCTAATCTGAAATCAATCAATCTATCCTTGAATATTATTCAAGTATAACTCCATTTCAATATGAATCCATTTATACCAGAATTCAATACTCGACTAAACCGAACCATGGATATACTCTGATTACATAACTATCCATTTATATCCATTCTGTTTACATGATATCATGGTTTCGGCAAGTCATAAATCTATTAAACAAAACAATACAAATCAATACAAAAGATAGTATGGGGTTTTAAAGGGGTAGACTGGTACGAAATGTGTTAGAACTGGCACGAGACGGTCACTTTAATATACCTAACCTGAATATGCATTGCTGTTGTTCCGTGGCTTAACGGTTCCTTGTACTCCGTATACCTTAGTCCACAGAATAGTTGGACTCATCTCGTATACACTGGCATATTCTGTACCAAGCTACAAACAACTGCGTTAACATAACAATCAAATAGTATACAGTTATATTCTTTTAGTCTATTCTATTTCTACCTTTCTTTAGGACTTACCGAGCGATTTTTCGCTGACGACATTCCTTCTCTCTTCTTTCTTTGGAATGTTGTCAGGTGTATCCGACTCACTGGAGTTAGAGCACAATTCATAGGACTTGGATCAGTCCAGCGAGGACCTTGAGCTTTAGACTTTTGTATATACTTTACTTTATGTTCAAGCCATTGTTTAGGCATTGCTTTCATCATTGTATTTACTTTTCAGTTGTATTGTAAAGAAATGTTCAATAAATAAAAGTTGTTGTTCATTTACATTTCATATCTTCTTATGTATATTTGCATTATATTGCTTAGTTATGCTTAGCCTGTTTATCTCTGAGTAAATACGTAGTGGGTCAGTCACGCCTCCTTACCCGTACACTGGGAAGCGGGGCGTGACAGGTTTTATTGGTGGCCCATGTAAGTCAGTTCTGCATGGACATGCAGGTCAATTCTGCATGAAGTCCTAAGTAATATAACATAAGAATCGGCAACTAAAATCATTCTTTACATTTCATATTCCTTGAATCTTACAATTTTATATTCTTTGAATCTATCCTAACCCTATTTTTTCTTTCAAGGTTATGGATTCTCCAAACAATACCAGCACCAACTTCAACAGCACACCACCACCTCTTCCATTTATGCCTACCGTTTTAGCTCCGATCAACGATCAAACGGTATTGCTTGAGGCAATCCGAAACCTTCTGGAAGGACAGCAGCAGCAGACTGCTATTTTATTGAACCGCCCAGAAGCGGAAGCACCCAGAGTGAAGCAATTCCGGGCATTGCACCCGAAGCAATTTTCTGGAAAAGGGAGCCCTTTGGAAGCTGAAGAATGGGCTCAAAACACTGAGGATGATCTGGCGGCAGCACAAGTGCCAGAGATCGCTTGGGTACGGGTTGCGAAGCTGCAACTCACCGACAACGCCCGAGTATGGTGGAAGGCGGAAGAAAGCCGTCTTGCCCAGCCTATCGAATGGAAAACTTTTCACGACATGTTCGACGCGAAGTACTTTCCAGAAACTGCCCGATTCGACATGGAGCAGCAATTCATTCACATACAACAAGGCTCTATGTGGAGCAAATCAGTGGATAGGTATGATGCCGAGTTCACCATGTTGAGTAGGTAAAGATATGTCTCAAATATTCTATTTTCTTGTATCACATACTACACAGTTAACACAAGACCGTAACAGGTTCGCAGCACATCTCATTCCGACTGCTGAGATCAGATACAGACGATTTCAGCAAGGGTTAGATCCGGAGATCCAAGTTGCCTTAGCTACAGGGGATTTCCCAACCCATGAACTGGCTCTGAAAGCTGTCCGTCGATATGAGGCAGTAGTAAAGATGAAGGGTAGACCCCAATATGCCGGAGTGAAGCGCCCTGCCACCCAGATGGCAGGAGGAGCCTCTTCAAGGCCACCTTTTGTACCTAGGAGACCGAGAGTACCATTCAACCAGCCCAGTCCAGCCTTTTGCACCTACTGCAGGAAGGATGGACACCTGGCGAAAGAATGTAGGCATGCTAATCGCCTTTGCTTAGTCTGTGGATCATCCACTCATGATATTGGGTCTTGTCCTCGTAGAATCGATCCAAATGCTGCACCCATACCAGCAATTACCTATCTGCAGCGGCTAGCTATCCAGGCACCTGCTCCACGTCTTGCTCTCCCAGCTCTACCTCATCGCGGACCAACTGCACCTCCTCCTCGTCGGTTCCATCAAGCACAAAGGAACTTACTACAAGGACAAAGGAACAGACAGAAGAATGCTCTTCCAGCCAGGAGGAATGTACCGAGGTGACAGGCTTTCACAATGACTGTGGAAGAAGCTGAAGCCACTGGCCAAGTCATTACTGGTAACCTTCCAATCTTTCAAATCCATTCAATACTTGTTATATATATATATATATATATATATATATATATATATATATATATATATATATATATATATATTTTTTTCTATATCTAAACCTATCCCACATAACTTAGGTACAATCTTAGTGGCCTCACTTTCTGCACTATCACTCTTCGATACTGGAGCTTCTCATTGCTTTATGTCACAACGGTTCGTCCAAACTCATGCGATTTCAGTCAAACCTCTCGTATCCAGCTGGAATGTCAGTTTAGGGAACGGTGTTCTAAAGACAACAATGGGATACGGCATGTGTACAGTAGTCGTCTACAGCAGAGAATTCTATACTGACTTCAAGGTGCTGGACATACTGAATTCGACGTAGTTTTGGGTATGGATTGGCTCGGAACTTTCTACTCTACCATCGACTGTCATCAAAAGAGGGTACTGTTTGAGATTCCAGAGCATCCGGTCTTTTATTTCAAAAGTGGAGATTGTACCCTGGAGCCAAGCACAAATAAATCAAAACCGAAGAAGGTAGTAATTGCAACACTTCAAGCAGAGGAAGGATCGAAGCCACAGGTAGTTCGATGACGTATTTCCTGAAGACATATCAGTTTTGCCTCCCGATCGAGCTCTTGAATTCAGCATTGATTTAGTACCTGGAGCACAACTGGTGATTAAACCTCCATATCGCTTGAGTCCCGAAGGTTTGAAATACATCTGAACTCAATTGGACGAATTATTGAAGAAATGATGGATTCGTCCCGGCACTTCAAGTTGGAGATCGCCAGTCCTACTTATGAAGAAGAAGGAAGGTTCATATCGAATGTGCATTGATTATGGAGATCTTAACGAAGTAACTATAAAGAACAAGTATCTTCTTCAGCGCATCGACGATCTGTTCGATCAGCTAAGTGGTTCTTGCATTTCTCCAAGTTAGATCTTCGTTTGGGTTATCATCAGGTGAAGGTCAAAGAGTCTGATATTCCGAAGACGGCATTCAGGACTCGCTATGGTCATTATGAGTTTCTTATGATGCTATTTAGAGTGACCAACACACTAGCTATATTCATGAACCTAATGAATCAAGTTTTCTGAGAGTACCTATACAGGTTTGTTGTCATCTTCATCGGCGACATCCTGGTGTATTCTAAGAGTCGGAAAGAACATGCCGAGTACCTACGAATTGTCCTGGAGACTTTACGACAGCATCAACTCTATGCCAAGTACAGCAAGTGTGAGTTTTAGCTAGATCAAGTCGGTTTTCTCGGACATATTGTATCAGGCGAAGGAATCTCTGTAGATCCAGCTAAGATATCAGCAGTAAGCGAATGGCAGACACCAAATTCAGTGAAGGACATTCGAAATTTCTTAGCTTTAGCAGGATATTACAAAAGATTCATTGAAGGATTTTCGAAGATTGCAACACTCTTGACCAAGCTCACACGTAAAGATGAAGAATTCGTGTGGTCAGAAGCATGCGAACAAGTTTTCGTAGAAATTAAGTCAAAATTGACATCAGCACCTATTCTCATAATAACGGACCAAACTGGAGGTTTCATAGTGCATTGTGATGCATCCGGTAAGGGATTAGGATGTGTTCTACATCAGCACGGTAAAGTTGTAGCTTATGCATCAAGACAGCTGAAGATTCATGAGCGCAACTATCCAACGCATAATCTGGATTTGGTAGCCGTTATCTTTGCTCTTAAGATTTGGCGCCATTATCTTCTTGGAGAACGAGTGAACATATACACAGACCACAAAAGTCTCAAATATGTGTTTACTAAAAAAGAGTTGAATATGTGGCAGAGAAGATGGTTAGAACTTATGGCAGACTTCGACATCAACCTATAATATCATCCATGGAAGGTGAATGTAGTTCCTGATGGACTTAGTCGCCAAACACTATCAACGAATCTCACCGCACAGTGGAATCTTCAACAAGATTTGCATCAGATGGAGATAGAAGTGATCATGCCAGGTAACACTTCAAGTTTGATGAACTTATAAGTTCAGTCTGCAATTGTCAATCAGATCAAAGCAGCTCAAGCAAGTGATGCCAAGTTGCAAAAGACCGGAGAACAAGTAGAAAATGGACATAGAACAGACTTCATCATCCATGAAGACGGATTTTTGAGATACGGCAGTAGATTGTGTGTACCACAAGGTTCTGTTTGGAAAGAATTGATGAAAGAAGCTCATAGCTCTCCCTACTCAGTACATCCTGGTGGTACAAAGATGTACAAAGATTTGCGTCAACATTACTGGTGGCATGGAATGAAGCGTGAAGTAGCCAGAAGTGTCACTAAATGTTTGGTGTGTCAGCAAGTGAAAGCTGAACATCATAGGACTGCTAGTTTACTTCAACCGTTATCTATCCCAGAATGGAAGTGGCAACACATCACTATGGATTTCATGACTACTCTTCATCGCAGCACGAAAGGTATGATGCGGTATAGGTTATTGTGGATCGACTCACAAAGTCGGCTCACTTCATCCCATTTCGAGTTGGCCAATCTACCGAGACACTAGCAAAAAAGTACATGGAGATCAGTTGAATCTAAGTAAGATTTAACTCTTCATTGTATAATATCTCTGATACCCATGAACTCATGCAGGAAATCGTGAAATTACATGGAGTACCGGTTTACATTGTCTCCGATCGTGACACCAGATTACGATCGCAATTTTGGCGGAGTCTGCAAGCTAGCTTAGGAACAAGTCTAAACTTTAGCACAGCTTACCATCCACAAACAGATAGATAGTCTGAGCGAACGATTCAGATACTTGAAGATATGCTAAGAGCGTGTATGTTAGACTTTAGAGAATTGTGGGAAGATCACCTACATCTTGTAGAGTTTTCATACAACAACAGCTACCAAGCAAGTATTGGAATGGCACCCTTTGCAGCTTTTTATAGAAAGAAGTGTCGTTCACCATTAAGTTGGGACGACATCGGAGATAGAGAACTCATTGGACCTGAGATGATAGTAGCAAAAGTGGATGTAGTTCGCACTATCAGGGAAAGAATGCCCATAGCCCAAGATCGACAGAAGCACTGGGCTAATGCAAAGCGCCGCCACTTGGAGTTTCAACCTGGAGATCATGTATTTTGAAAGATCTCACCAAACCGTGGAGTGATTCGCTTTGGGATGCGGGGTAAGCTAAGTCCGAGGTATATTGGACCGTTCGACAAACTCGAACGAGTCGGAAAAGTGGCTTATCACTTGGCACTTCCACCTTCATTGGAAAGAATGCACAATATGTTCCACATATCCCAACTCAGAAGGTATGTGAGTGACCCCAGTCACATTCTTGATCACTCCGAGCTCACTGTACAGACGGATCTATCTTGTGAGCAACAACCCGCTGAAATCCTGGACAAAAAAGTGAAGTCACTTCGGAACAAGGAAGTAAACTTGGTCCGGGTGATGTGGAGAAAAGACACACCAGGAGAATCAACGTGGGAAAGAGAAGACGATATGCGTGCAAGATACCCTCACTTGTTTGTAAATTAGTCCTTAAAATAATTGTAAATTTCGAGGACGAAATTTTTGTAAGGAGAGTAGAATGTAACAACTCTATTTCGGTGTACAGAAAATTTGTTTAAAAGTTAATGTACAAATGGAGTATTTGCAATCCTGTGTATGCTATAAGTATTTAATTTGCTTTTGAACGGCAAGAAAACACCTGTAACTCATTGGTAAAGCCTTGCACTGCTGTGACATAGCCCCTGTGTTCAAATCTCCTCAGCCACATATTATTTTTAATTGATTTTTCCTTTAAATTTTTGGAAGCTCAAAAGTTTACATGTGCAATACACGTAAAATGAAAAGTCTTATAAAACAAATATGTGAAAATTGTTAATTAAGCAGCCTAGGATACGTGTCTTCAATCCAGAGCCCTCCACCCTCTAGACGACCGGTGAGATGATGCTTGGAAAAATGCTCCCAAAATTTAACCCTGCACCCTTTGGACTCCCCCACTAACCCTAGTCTGTTTGATTTCCCTGCACATTTCCAGAGAATTAAAATGAGGCATTAATCTAAATTTTAATGCACATTTTTAATTCATTCTTCAATCCTCAAAATCCTAATTTCTCCTATAAATACAAACATCACATCCTAGCCTCTTCATTCAGAAATCCATTACCAAAACTCTCTAAAATTTCTAAGTCCAAAAAGTTGTACAAGTGGAGTTAGCTCATGTCAAAGTTCCGGCGACGTTTTGGGACAACTCCGACGACGAAACGAATCCATGACACTTTTGAAAGTTTTCTCTACCTCTTCCTTCTTCTTTCAATCAGTAAGTCCTTTCACTTCTCACCTCTTTCTAGTCTAAAACAATAATCTATTAAAACTCGTCGGAAGCGGAGTTAATCAGACTTCCGATTCTAATTTCATCAAAAACGCATTTTTTTAAATAACAAATTTACCATCTTTTTGTATATTGTTTATTAACCATTAAATAAAATTTGGAACAAGTTTCAATTCAAAATATAATGTTGAACAACTTTTATTTAACTTTTACGGTAAAATACCATCTAGTTTACATACGACACCACTTTATCGTTTTACTCATTTTACCTTTAGAAAACTCACGAGGTAATGACCTATCTCATCACAACACTCATTTTGACATAGCATGATGGCTTTTTTAACAATTTTTGTGGGACAAAACACAGTTTACATTAAAATACCTTAAACTATCAAAACCTGTATTCTTTAAATTGTTTTAATTAATTCCTTGCAAATAAGCCTCTACAACCCATTTTGGGGAACCCGATCGGGATGGTGCGGGTTATCGCACGTCCTCGGGACTAGTAGAGCGAGATGTAGATCTCCTCACGGAGCATTCGATCTCGATGGAATTCTTATTACAATTTTTAAGAAAACGTGATTTCTATTTAATAAATAAATTATATTTCTTTAATAATTATATATATATATAAATATTATCAAAATATCTATTTTAAATATATTATATATATTCCATGTTTTCTGAATCAAAAGAATCACAAAAGATCATGAAAATACCATCACATTCAATACGAGTCAAATTACAAGAAAATACCATATACTATTCAAAATTAGCTTTATATTCACTAGAAAACTTCATTTTATAAAAATTACATCTATGAAAAACCCTAAAGATGATAAATAAATACTTGAGATTTATTTTGAAAATATATCAAAGCTATTTTTCATAAAACCCTCTCAAGTTATATTAATTTACAATTAGGATCCTAGTAAATATAGGTTTAAGCGGGACCAGTTCTCTTGAGCTTCAAGGAGCCGGAAAATATGGGTGCTTGCCTATCTAAGGTAAACAACTAAAAACGGCGTTATCAATACGGTAATTGTCTTGGAAAAAGACACAAATCCTACCGTCTATGTGCAACAGTTACCGATAATATCAAAACTAATTCAGGACTTCAATTCATTTTAAAGTGTCTGAGTTAGACAGAGTCTCAGTCTAATCTGAAATCAATCAATCTATCCTTGAATATGATTCAAGTATAACTCCATTTCAACATGAATCCATTTATACCAGAATTCAATACTCGACTAAACCGAACCATGGATATACTCTGATTACATGACTATCCATTTATATCCATTCCGTTTACATGATATCATGGTTTCGGCAAGTCATACATCTATTAAACAAAACAATACAAATTAATACAAAAGATAGTACGGGGTTTTAAAGGGGTAGACTGGTACGGAATGTGTTAGAAGTGGCATGAGACGGTCACTTTAATACAGCTAACCTGAATATCCATTGCTGTTGTTCCGTGGCTTAACGGTTCCTTGTACTCCGTACACCTTAGTCTACGGAATAGTTGGACTCCTCTCGTTTACAATGGCATATTCTGTACCAAATTACAAACAACTGCGTTAACATAACAATCATATAGTATACAGTTATATTCTTTTAGTCTATTCTATTTCTACCTTTCTTTGGGACTTACCGAGTGATTGTTCGCCGACGACATTCCTTCTCTCTTCTTTCTTTGGAATGTTGTCAGATGGATCCAACTCACATGAGTTAGAGCCCAGTTCAGATGACATGGATCAGTTCAGCGAGGACCCCGACCTTTAGACTTTTGTATATACTTTACTTTCATGTTCATGCCATTATTTAGGCATTACTTTCATCATTATATTTACTTTTCAGTTGTATTGTAAAGAAATGTTTAATAAATAAAAGTTGTTGTTCATTTACATTTCATGTCTTCTTGTGTATATTTACATTATATTGCTTAGTTACGCTTAGCGTGTTTATCTCTGAGTAAATACGTAGCGGGCCAGTCGCGCCTCCTTACCCGTACCCTGGGAAGCGGGGCTTGACAGGGGTCGTCGGGAAGGAAGGAGGAGAGGAGAAGGTGATGGCGGTGATGAAGAGGAGATGGGGTCAACAGCGATGGGGGCGGCGACGAGAGGGCGACGAGGGCATGGGTTAGGACTCGGGGTTGGAGACAAGGTGAAGGAGAAAATGAGGGAGTGGTTTTTTTTTATTATATATTAAATAATGTGTGTGTGTGTATTATAGAGAGAGGGAAAGAAGTGTGGGGACAGGGAAGAGAGAGAGAAACGAGAGAAAGGGAGAGATTTATTTATAAAAATAATAAATTTAAATATTATATATATATATATATATAACTGCATATATATATATTAGCTATATATAATATATTATATTTATATATTGTGGGTTTTTACAAATAATACCAGATTGCTTCGAATATTACTCGTATCACTTCAAAAATCTAGCTTTTAAATATGAAGAATATACGTAAAAATTTAAACCATGACGCAATATCTTGTAAATAAAAATATATACCCCCAAATACGGATCTACGTAAATATACGTAGCGATCAAATAATCTGTTTGTCTAATTCTTATGATACGAACATGATATATGGGCGCAACCACCTGATATGGGGTACCATGACATACAAGGCTAGATGGAAAAATTATTATTTGGTTTTTATCTTGTGTCATAAAAAGTTAAGTAGATTTTAAATATATCATATGTGTATATATTCTAGATTTGCATGGAGACACTGTACTAGCAAATATTTGATATAATCTCGAACCACGTTGGGTTTCAAACATGCGGGTCAGGTCGGATAATAACCACAGCTACTAATTGCATTATCCGCAACCTAAAAGTAACAATAGTAAGGAATTCTGCTGCAAGATTTGAAATACCCCAAATATATAGTATAACAGTGCTAGGGTGTTACAGATTTTGTGCAACCTGATGCACCCGATATTGATTTCGTGCACTCTATGATTTCGTGCACTCTATACACACTTGATGTTGGTTATATGCATATTCGATACATTGGATGTTGTAGTTGTGCACACCCATTGCACTTGATATTGTTTTTATGCACACCCGTGACATGTGATTTGGTTTTCGTGCAAACTTGTTGGGGTTGGTTTCGTTTTCGTGCATTGCACTTAAGGAAATAAATTGTAGCTTTAATTATATATTTTCGCTTGGTTGTGTGCTATGGATATTGCACTACGGTTATGGCAATGATTATGCACGCGATATACACAGTTGATTTCGCGTTTTGTACTTTGCATCATAACTTGTGTAATTCTCATAGCGTCAGCTAGAGTTACAGTTATGCGAGTTTAATGCTTTTGAGTTTTCATATGCATAAGTTGCGTTAGTGTAGTCTTAGCTCATATGGGATTTCAGAGTTCCGTCGATTGGAGTGGACTATATGTTTTGAGGATTTGGACCCCGATGATTTGATTTGATTGGGCAAAATGTTTTAAGATTGGGGTTAAATTTAAATTCGAAGACCGAATTTTTGTAAAGGGAGATATTGTAACATTTTGGAAAATTGTAAATATTAATTTATAATTTTAATAAGGGTATTATGAGTTTACGAAATAATATCGTGTATGTATTTTTTGGGTTTCGGAATGATATCCGTAAAAAATTAATTAATTTGGGAAAAATGAAAATATGTGATATCATAAAAATGATAAGTGTTTTGTTTTTAACATGATACGAGATTTAGTGTAAAATTGTACTATTTAGTGCAATGATAAGTATTTTTAGAAGGGTTTTTATTTGTTTAAAGAGTGGTGTTATATCTTAGGCTAGAAATAAACCTTCACAACACCACACCTCACATGCACCCTCACCTCACTCCACCTCCTACTTGCTCTACACCATTTTCTATACCTCCTCCTCCCCTCATAATCATTATTCTCATGAACTTATCGCTCACAAACTGAACCAACTCCCTTCAAGCTCCATCACCTTAGTTTTAGTTTTTTATCAAACCAAAAAGGAAATTTGATGGTTTCTTCATCAAAATTGTTCATATCATCAAGTTAGAGCCACTACCATCTCAAGAAGCCTCAAGCAACCACTTCATGAGCCGGAAATTCCTTGTGCACTTTCTCTAATGGTAAATATCCTCTTTCTTGCTAGTTTCATTTTGTTAAATATCAGTCTTCCTAGTTCAAATATCAGAAAATAGGTTTTTTGTGATATTTGTGATGATCAAATTGAATCTGAAATTAGTAGGTTTATCTATAAGAAAAACTAATGATACTGTTGTTCCCCTCCGAACGGCGGCCGAGACGCGGGGACGTCCATGCCTGAGGTTCGGGGCAGATGCTAATTGGTGCTATCCGTCCACCTCTCCGAAGATGCCAAGTTGATTTATGGCACCGTGTATCGAAGGTTTGAGCGGATGCGTCCGATGTAGCAGACTTCGTCAGATTCCCCCTCACTTGAGGGGTTTTTTTTTTATTATGGGGACGCTCTTCCCTGCAGACGCAAGCCCCTGCAGTTAATTACGCTACCGCGTTGCGGTAACAACTTTCTCCTTCTCCAGATGATCACTTCGTGTCGTGTGTTTTTGTTTTATTTGTGGTTGCCCGTGGATTGTATACGGAGACTGAGTTATGTCGTCGCCCGTAGGATGTGGACTAGTCCAAATCCGTATTTATCTTAGATTTGGGTTTGGGGGTTTGGTTTGAGGATACATTAGCCATATTTGAGGCTAAGATCAACTCAAACGTTTGTTAAGGATGCGTTAGTCTAACTTGAGACTAAGATCAACTTAACGGGATCGTTTAGATCCGACAAAAGAGCATTTGGGGCTCTATTACTCCAGTTTAGGGACATAGTGGTCCATTGAATGTATGGCCGTCGGGACCCGTCACCTCTCTGACGACGTTGAAGGATTACAACGACAAATATCAGAGGAGTTCAGAGATGTACCCTTGAACCGAAGTTGATTGGGGGGATTCATAGTCCAGTCTGTTTGAAGGTTTAAGGATACGTTAGCCATATTTGAGGCTAAGATCAACTTAAACGGGATCGTTTAGATCCGACAAAAGAGCGTTTGGGCTCTATTGTTCCAGTTTAAGGACATAGTGGTCCATTGCTAGTTTAAGGACATTGCGGTCCGTAGGTAGTTTAAGGACATTGCGGTCCAGGTTAAGGACGTCGTAGTCCATGGGTTTAAGGACCCTACAGTCCATTGTTAGTTTTAAGACATCTCGGTCGAGGTTAAGGACGTCGTAGTCCATGGGTTTAAGGACCCCACAGTCCGTTGTTAGTTTTAAGACATCTCGATCGAGGTTAAGGACGTCGTAGTCCATGGGTTTAAGGACCCCACAGTCCGTTGCTAGTTTTAAGACATCTCAGTCAAGGTTAAGGACGTCGTAGTCCATGGGTTTAAGGACCCCACAGTCCGTTGTTAGTTTTAAGATATCTCGGTCAAGGTTAAGGACGTCGTAGTCCATGGGTTTAAGGACCCCACAGTCCGTTGTTAGTTTTAAGACATCTCGGTCAAGGTTAAGGACGTCATAGTCCATGGGTTTAAGGACCCCACAGTCCGTTGTTAGTTTTAAGACATCTCGGTCAAGGTTAAGGACGTCGTAGTCCATGGGTTTAAGGACCCCACAGTCCGTATCAATATGTGGTCATCGGGACCCGTCACCTCTTTGAAGACGTTGAGGGATTACAACACCAAGTATCAAAGGAGTGAAGAGATGTACCCTGTAACCGGAGTGGATTAAATAGTCTTTGGCCCAATTTGGGATCAAGACCAAATGATTATGTTATGAGCCCATTAGCCCAGTTAATTACGAATTGAGGACTTATGGCCATCTTGGGCTAAGTCCAATCATGTCTGGAATATTGACTTCCTGTTGGTCCCTTGAAGGAGAGGCTTTGCCTCTATCCATTCGGCCAATTGGGCCAGTGTCTAATGTTAAACACTAAAGACGAATCAGTGTTGAACACTGGGAATAAGATTGATAAGTTAGTGTTTCAACACTAAAAGATAGTTGGTGTTAAACACCAGCAACCAGGCTTTCAGATTAGTGTTGAACACTAAAACAGTCCAGTGTTAAACACTGGCAACAGGAGTCCCAAACTAGTGTTGGACACTACGGTAATCAGTGTTGAATACTGCAAATATAGTTCTGTGCTTAGTGTTGCACTAAGGCCAAACAATGTTTTGTCACTGAATTCAGGGGTCCCGTTTTAGTGTTTAATCACTAAGGCAAGAGGGGTCACGTGGCAACACGTGAGAACGCCCTCCCTTCACTTGTTCTTCTAAGACTATGCATCTTTTAGAGCATCACGTGCCATCACGTGACGGGGATTCAAGCGCTTATGTGTTAAAGCTTCTGTCAAGAGTCACGTGAGGCACTGCCTCCAGAGGGCTTTCTGTAGATCTTTTTTTTTGGGGGGGGGGGGAGGGTCACGTGGTGGCACGTGACCCTGCCTCTATGTATGTTGTTTAGAAGATCTGTTAATCTTTTTTCAGGAATTAAATTCCTCGTAGGGTTAAACCCTAATAAAAAGCTTTAAATTCCAGAGGAATTAAATTCCTACTTCCTTTTGAAGATTTATATTCTGGAATAGAGTTGAACTCTGAATTTTCTATAGGAATTAAATTCCTCATATATGTGGAGAACTGAATAGGGTTAAACCCTAATAAAAGCTTTAAAGAATTAAATTCCCATTCTCGGTTAAAGAATTATGATTAAGGGAATTAAACTCCCGTTGTTTCAACAGAACTAAGTTCTTAATTAGGGTTAAACCCTGTTTCTTTTTGTTCTGAAGGAATTAAATTCTCATAACACAGGGTCAAGCCCTAGTTTTATTTTAAAGGAATTAAATTCCTATAGTTCTGTGAGAATTGAATTCTCGTGCTTCCGTTCCCTCTCTATGCTTTGGATCTGCATGGCAGGATCTCAACCCACTGAGAATTAAATTCTCAACTCAAGGGGAGATGTGCACTTTACAGATCCTCCATCAAAGAGAGAAGAAATATGTCCCTCTGTTCTATATCAGAGTTAAACTCTGTCGAGAATTAAATTCTCTTTTCTTTCAAGAAGCCTTCATTCTCTTACCTAGGGTTTTCTTTTTTGCAGAAGATCCAAATTCCTCAAAATATCGAGGCTCTCTCTCTTTTCTTCCTTCTGCCTGTCTATCTTTTTGCGTGTCTCTTGGCACCTATTTATAGGAGAAGCAGCCGAGTCAATTAGTTTTTTGACGAATCTTCATTGAGAGATTTGATTTGCATCCATCATTCGTTTTGGACCTTTGGATTATTAGGTGAATTTTATTCACCATTGGATTTCAAATCCAGGGATTCTCCTTTGTTATTTCTGTTAGATTTAAAGGGGAAATCTTTCCAAGTTCAGGATTTTTCCATAGATAGATGATATTCAATCATCTTTAAATCTTTAATTCGGTTGGTTCCAGATAATCGCTTTCCTTTGGAAAGATTTGAATCTCTTTCAGAATTTAATTCTGTTAACAAAATGGGCTTTGAAAGCCGGTCACGTGTGACCACGTGACCCATGGTCACGTGTGGGCACGTGACCCTCTTGGAACGAGCCTTCTTCCTTCTTTTTACGCTCTGTCTTCTGGTTGCTGCTTAACTATCACGTGCCACCACGTGACAACTGATCACGTGTGAACACGTGACCCTGGCATGGAGCCTTCTTCTCGATTTAACCGGAGAATGAGTCTGATGTTTTGAGTGTCACGTGCCAACACGTGACCCTGGTCACGTGGAAGCACGTGACCTCTTCTGAAGCCTTTTTCTTGATTTGCTCAGGGAGCTGTTGGGTTTTGAAGCCGCTTTTGATTGTCACGTGCCAACACGTGACCCAGGTCACGTGGGAGCACGTGACCCTTTCTGAAGCCCCTTTTCTTTGATGTATTTGGGAAACTGAATTTGCCTTGCTGATACTTTTAGGTGTCACGTGCCAACACGTGACTGCTGGTCACATGTAAGCACGTGACCCTCTTCTGAAGCTTTTTCCATAAGCTTTTCTGATTTTAAATCAGGAAACAAATGCCCCCACAGCGTTGTTCTCACGTGTCCGCACGTGAGTGCAACGCTGTCACCTTTTGTGACCGTTGGATTCGTTTAGGGATTTGGGGAGATGAATCGTTTCCATCGCCTTCTATAAATACCCATGTCTCTTCAGAAGAGCCTTCACTTTGCTCATCTTCTTCCCTCGAGAGCTTTTTCCTTTGAGAATTTAATTCTCGTTTCCAGAGCTTAGTTCTCTGTCTCATACATTTTTCCAGAGTTTAACTCTGTTGAAGGATCCCTTTTCCTCAGGTAATAATGTTGAACGGCTGAAGCACCTTCGTTAAAAGAACTCTCTGGATTTTAAATCCACATTAAGGATTTCACAAAGAACCCATTTTTTTTTAATTTCTTTAACCTCCATCAGTAGATCTCTTGGGGTCGGATGATCCTTGGGGAGATGATGATGGCGATTCAACTCCATGGAATTTAATTCCATCCCAAAATGCTTTCTGGGAATTTAATTCCCTTTTCTTAATAAGGAATTTAATTCCAATGAAGGGCTCGATTTCTTCACACGGAGGCTTCTTGGGGTCTCTTGGCCCGAGGTTGTTCTCCTGCAATTGATGAAATAGGAACTTTCTAATGATTCTCATGACCTTTATTTCAGGTATCATGGATGCCCATCTGTATGGTCTTGACGAGATCATTTCCTATGGGAATATTCGAGCACTGGGCCGGAGTCAGAACCAGGAGTTCACCGATGCTCAGTGTGCCGAGATCATGAGCCGCTTTGACGAGTACAACCATCGGCTACTCCCCTGTCGCTCTTCTCTTCTGACGCTGATCGTGCTGGCGATCCGGGAGGCACTTCCTCTCTTTTGCACCGGCATACCGCTCGGGGCCTTGGACACTGCTGAGGATAAGGTGCACTCGGTGTACCTGATGGGTTTGATCTCAAAGAGGAGGCGAGATCACCTCATCGATCTCTTGCACCAAGTCTTTCAGCAGTCAGCCATACTTGCCGCCTATCGGAGGGTGGAGGACATTCGTGAGGATCCCAACGCTTGCGACCGCGAGAGGAAGCACACTCGGGAGGTTCGAAATGCTTGGAGAATCTTGGACAAAGTTAATCTTGAGTTTCTCAACCCATGCCCCGTGTCTGAAGTCTTACCATTGTAAACGTGTCCTCTTTATTTTGTATGAACTTCTTGAAAGATTCAGTGACAAGTTTTATTATGTTTTTCCATGTTTGCATGCCTTTCTCTGGGATTTTATCATTTTGCTACTGTTGTTGTTGGTGCTTTCAATATGCAGGGTGTTACTCCATTTTTCTTTTGTTTTAGTGTACATCAGGTTTAGGCCTCACGTATTCTGCACGTGGGGTCCCTTGACGGGGCTGTTCACAAAATCTTCCCATGCCCTATTTTCAGTGCACAATATCAGACGCAGAAAAAAGGGCCTTGGAAATAGTTCCATCTCCTTGATTTTCGATGCCTTTCCTTTTTTGGGCCTTGGAAATAGCTTCACCATGCAAGATCTTCCGCGCACAGCACTTAATGCACTTCTTTATATTCTTGAGGCCATAGCCTATTTTCTCCTCACAGAGAAATTCATTCCCATATTGACGTGATTTAATTTGAGGAGTATCTGAGTGCTATGGCCTGCAACCGTCCACACGCTCGTCGACAGCCATGGGAAGTGCCTATCGAGGAGATGATCCCCCGCTTTGCTGCTCGGTTAGTGGATCCACTTCTTACCGACGACGAATGCGACTCAGCCATGCATGAACTCTCGATCCGTAGGGGGTCCCCCCTCCCGATGGGTTCCCTCTGGCTCCGGATGATTCTCACGGCCGTGCTTGCCGACATCCCTCCTCACCCGGCGGAGATGACCCTGGCGATGCTCGACGCGGCGGAAGAAAAGCTCGAGGCCTTTCATGAAGCGTGCCTGATTACTCAGGCTTTGAAGGATTGCTCAATTCATCTGCTGAGCCAGATCAAGGCCCGGCGAGCTATTATGTCTGCTTTCGCGGACGAACACGGCGCCAATCGATGGGGAGCGACTCCTCGTGAGAACCGTCGCTTTGATGTGCTGGAGAAAGCAGAGAGAGAGATGGAGAATTTTGTCCTCTGCTTCGTTAACCCCTGTGCCGTTGATCCCATGTTTGGTGACCTTTTCCGTTAGCGTAGAACATTTTTAAACTAGTCCCTCCTTTTTTTTACGCTTTATGCCGAACTTCCATGTAGACTTGGTACTAGTATGTATGTTTCCGCTTGTATAAATAAACTTCATATTCTTCTCATGAGAATTTTCTTTAGTTGCAAATGCTATCATTACTTTCCTGCGCATCAGACCTTTTTGGGTATTATGAACGTTCATGCGATTGCAAATGCTATTATTATTATTTTCTTTTTGAATACTCATATGATTGCGAACGCATGCTTGAAATATGTCGGAAATCTTTCTTGTTGCCTTTCACGTCAGGTGATGTGAGCGCGTTTTAGATCGATTATTCCCGTCGACTGGAAGCCCATTTATACGGTCTTGTAAATGTCTTGTTTCCAAGGCTGTGGTCACGAAAGCGAGCTTACGTGGCCTGATAGAGCGACACGTAGCGAACATATTGTTGTGCGAGAAGAGGGTTCGGCCGTAAATTTTCGAAGAGAGAGCTAGCTGCTAAGGCGCTGAGCGAGCTTCATGCCAGCCTCACAGCCAAAGTCAACAAGGCATACGAACTCTGGCGGGTGCTTCGGGAGTCCATAAAAGAGGTAGTGGCTCTCGATAAAGCTGCCACGTTCACTCGTGAGAGGGTCGAGGCTCATAAAGACACCGAGAAAGAGCTCGAAGCTCGGCTTGCTTCGTATCAGGCTCAGCAAGCTCAGGCGGAGGCTCGTCTTCTGGAGATCTTGCGTCATGAAGCCGTGGCTCAGCAACAGAATGATGAGCTGGTAAAATTACTGCACCGCCTGCCGGCTTGAGGACTTGTATCTTTTCCCCTTTTTTGTACGTACTCATGGATAAGAGTATCTTTCTTTTTTGTTTCTTTCATGAATTGTACTTTGTATCCATTTTGGTTTATGAATAAAAGATACATTTTTCTTCTTAACGATGTGTCCCCTTTCATTGAATGCGTTTGTGGACAATTTATCTTGATCTCCTCGTAGGGCAGCGATAGCTTAAGACTCAGGGTTAAGATCTGCTTCCTAAGACTTTTGCATTTTAAGAGCCACAAGGGTCTCATAAAGCGCTTTTCTCCCTACAGGTCGAGAGGATCCCATAGGTGTAAGTCCTTCTTAAGAATCGTGAAGGTTCTTAAGTGGGTTTTCCCTTGAAAGTCGTAAGGATCTCATAAGAGAGTTTTTCTTCCTCGCAGGTCGTGAGGACCTGCAAGTGTTGGATGTGGTCGCCCTTATCCGTGTTTCACGGGGTCAGGGGTCGCTCAAGGTATCGTAGTTTAAAGACATCATGGTCAAGGTTAAGGACCTGATAGTCCGTGGATTTAAGGACTCCACAGTCCGATGTTAGTTTTAAGACATCACGGTCAAGGTTAAGGACCTCATAGTCCGTGGATTTAGGGACTCCACAGTCCGATGTTTGGTCGCAGGGACCCGTCACCTCTTTAAAGACGTTGAGGAATTACAACGCCGAGTATCAAAGGAGTGAAGAGATGTACCCTTTAACCAAGGGAGAATCCGTAGGGAATCGGGATGGTTGATCGTTAGTTTTAAGACATTGCGGTCGAGGTTAAGGACGTCATAGTCCGTGAATTTTAAGGACTCCACAGTCCGGTATTTGCTCTGGATGCTTCACACGGGTTCACTGCCGTGCTCGGCGAGGACCAGGCTCCGCTCTGGGCGTTTTCCGCGGGGTCAAAGAGTGACGTTATCCGCGTTCCACGTAACCAGGAATTTTGCACTAGATGCTTCACACGGGTTCACTGCCGTGTTCGGCGAGGACTAGGCTCCGCTCTGGATGCTTCACACGGGCTCATTGCCGCGCTCTGCGAGGACCAGGATCCGCTCTGGATGCTTTCCACGGGGTCAAAGAGTGACATTATCCGCGTTCCACGTAACCAGGAATTTTGCACTAGATGCTTCACACGGGTTCACTGCCGTGTTCGGCGAGGACTAGGCTCCGCTCTGGATGCTTCACACGGGTTCACTGCCGTGCTCGGCGAGGACCAGGATCTGCTCTGGACGTTTTCCATGGGGTCAAAGAGTGACGTTATCCGCATTCCACGTAACCAGGAATTTTGCACTAGATGCTTCACACGGGTTCACTACCGTGTTCGGCGAGGACTAGGCTCCGCTCTGGATGCTTCACACGGGGTCAAAGAGTGACATTATCCGCGTTCCACGTAACCAGGAATTTTGCACTAGATGCTTCACACGGGTTCACTGCCGTGCTCGGTGAGGACTAGGCTTCGCTCTGGATGCTTCACACGGGTTCATTGCCGTGCTCTGCGAGGACCAGGATCCGCTCTGGACGTTTTCCACGGGATCAAAGAGTGACATTATCCGCGTTCCACGTAACCAGGAATTTTGCACTAGATGCTTCGCACGGGTTCACTGCCGCGCTTGGCGAGGACTAGGCTCCGCTCTGGATGCTTCACACGGGTTAACTGCCGTGCTCTGCGAGGACCAGGATCCGCTCTGGACGTTTCACACGGGGTCAAAGAGTGACATTATCCGCGTTCCACGTAACCAGGAATTTTGCACTAGATGCTTCACACGGGTTCACTGCCGCGTTAGGCGAGGACTAGGCTCCGCTCTGGATGCTTCACACAGGTTAACTGCCGTGCTCTGCGAGGACCAGGATCCGCTCTGGACGTTTCACACGGGGTCAAAGAGTGACATTATCCGCGTTCCACGTAACCAGGAATTTTTCACTAGATGCTTCACACGGGTTCACTGCCGTGCTCGGCGAGGACTAGGCTCCGCTCTGGATGCTTCACATGGGGTCAAAGAGTGACATTATCCGCGTTCCGCGTAACCAGGAATTTTGCACTAGATGCTTCACACGGGTTCACTGCTGTGTTCGGCGAGGACTAGGCTCCGCTCTGGATGCTTCACACGGGGTCAAAGAGTGACATTATCCGCGTTCCACGTAACCAGGAATTTTGCACTAGATGCTTCACACGGGTTCACTGCCGCGCTTGGCGAGGACTAGGCTCCGCTCTGGACGTTTCACACGGGGTCAAAGAGTGACATTATCCGCGTTCCACATAACCAGGAATTTTGCACTAGATGCTTCACACGGGTTCACTGCCGCGCTTGGCGAGGACTAGGCTCCGCTCTGGACGTTTTCCACGGGGTCAAAGAGTGACGTTATCCGCGTTCCACGTAACCAGGAATTTTGTCGATTGTATCCGCATTTCACGGGATGGAGGTTTGACTGTTGGCGATATGTATACCGCCGAGCCATGGAACTGGGAGTTGCCGCTGTTTCGTTTAGCTTGAAGTTGTATCCGTCGTTACGAGACGAGTGTTGAGACGATCTCCAGGTCTCCTTTGGCACGTCGAGATTTGGCTTCTTCTTCTTTGGTGAAACCTGGGGGGGGAAGAGTGCGACCCTTTCTTTGTTTGCGCCCCTGGATTGTATACAGGGATTGATGTAGCATCACCTGTAGGGCAAAAAGTTTCATTCTTTCATCATTTTTTTTTATTCTTTCCGCGATGCTCTATCATTTCGGCATTTTATATCGCGAAAATCGCGATTGCCCAATCATTTCGGCTATTTTTCGCGGTGTCCAATTATTTCGGCTATTTACTTTATTTTTACTCGCTGCTTTTTATTGCGAGTTGCCCAATCATTTCGGTTATTTTTCATGCATACATTTTTTTTACTTGCTGATTTTTATTGCAAGTTGCCCCATCATTTCGGCTATTTCGTATGCAAGTATGGCTTGCTGTTTTTTTTTTATATATCGCGAGTGTGGAACTTGGGATCTGATACCAATCTTAGCATCAGCATCGCTGCGACTGGAATATTGCCAGGAGCGAATCATCATTTGCCATGAAAGAACTTAGGATTTGATACCGGTTTAGGCATCAGCATCGCTGCAACTGGAATATTGCCAGGAGCGAATCATCATTTGTCTCTGTCGATGTTGAACAAAGGTGGCTTAGCAAACAGGGTTAAGGTCCTGTCGACTAAGGCTTTTGACTTCATGAGCCGTAAGGGTCTCACAAAGGTATTTCTCCCTACAAGTCGTGAGGATCTTATAGGTGTATTTTCTCCCTAGGAATCGTGAGGGTTCCTAAGTGCATTGTTCCTCTGTAAGTCGTAAGGATCCTACGGGAGGGTTTTCTCCTTGTAAGTCGAGAGGATTTACAAGGGTTGTTTACCATGCAAACATATCCCTAGTCTCGGATGGGACTTAGTTAGGGGAATGTTTATTCGCACCCGTGGATTGTATACAAGGGTCAATATTGGACTACTTGTAGGGCATCATCGAAGGTTGTGGGGGATTGCTTAAGCACAGCTTTAGGTCTCTGTAACTTAAGACTTTCAAATCTTACGAGCCGTGAGGGTCCCATAAGAGAGTTCTCCTTGCGAGTCGTGAGGATCTCGTAAGTGTATTTTCTCCTTAGGAATCGTGAGGATCCCTAAGTGTGTTGCTCCTTTGTGAGTCGTAAGGATCTCACGCAGGTGGTTTCTCCTTACAAAGTCGAGAGGACCCTATAAGTGTCTTTTGACGAGGTTGCGCCCTTTCGGGTTTTCACAAACACTCGCCGGCAGTCCTGCTGTTTTTACTCACGGAGCCCTTTTGAGTTTTCATCCGTGCCCATTTTGCTCATGAACATACCGTTTTTTTTTGTTTTTTTTTATTCTTTTTCTCTTCTTTTTTTTTTACAAGATCGCGCCCTTTCGGGTTTTCACGAATACTTGCCGGTAGCCATGCTGTTTTTACTCACGGAGCCCTTTCGGGTTTTCATCCGTGCCCTTTTTGCTTATGGACATACCGTTTTTTCATCATTTTTTTTTTATATTTTTCTTTTTCTCCTTTTTTTTATCTCGTCAGCCTAAGGATGCTGCGGTAGTAGTTTAGGGACGTTTCGGTCCGTCGTTAGTTTAAGGACGTATCGGTCCGTCGTTAGTTTAAGGACGTATCGGTCCGTCGTTAGTTTAAGGACATATCGGTCCGTTGTTAGTTTAAGGACGTATCGGTCCGTTGTTAGTTTAAGGACATTTCGGTCCGTTGTTCAGGGGAGGGCCGGCTACTGCTTGTAAAGTCTAAGCTTAGGAAGATAGCGAGCGGACATAGTCGTCGTCATCTATCATTGACCCAGGCTGTGGCTCATTAAGCATAGTACTTCTTTAAGAAGCGGCCGTTTATTGGCCTGAAAGGCCTTTCACCGTGCATGTCCATGAGTAGATAGGCTCCACCCTGGTAGACCTTATCTATGATGTACGGGCCTTCATAGTTTGGCTCAAATTTTTCCCGCTTGGCACGATTGGGGATCATAGGTCTTTTGACCACTAGTACGAGTTCGCCTTGGCGGAATGTCCTCGGCCTGGTCAATCTTTCATACGAGCGCGTCATCTTTGCTTTGTAGGCTTCTAGATGTTGTTGCGCTATGAGCCGGGTTTCATCGAGGGCATCAAGCTCCTCAAGCCGAAGGTGAGCGTTTTCTTCGTCCGTCAGCTCGCAGTGGACTGCCACTCGTAGAGAGGGTAACTCTATCTCGAGGGGGAGCACTGCTTCCGTCCCAAATACCAACGCGTACGGCGTTGCGTTCGTGGCCGTCTTGAATGTAGTTCGATAAGCCCAAAGGGCTTCTTGCAACTTCTCGTGCCAGTCTCTCTTGTTCCGGGAAACGGTCTTTTTTATGATCTTCGTCAAGGTCTTATTGAAGGCCTCGGCCAGACCGTTAGCTCGTGGGTTGTAAACTGAAGAATATCTCCAGTCTATATTGTGCTGCCGCGCGAAGCGGCTAATCTTATGGCTTCTGTAGGATGGCCCGTTATCAGATATAATCCGCCGTGGGGTTCCAAACCGATAGATGACGTGCGTCCTGAAGAAGTGGAGGATATTCTCTGTCTTCACTTCCCTCAGCGGTACTGCTTCTGCCCATTTGGAGAAGTAATCAGTTGTCGCCAGGATGAAACGATGTCCCCGGGACGATGCTGGCTCGATGGGGCCAACTATGTCAGTCCCCCACATTTCGAATGGCCAGCTGGCCACCGTTGGGTGTAGTGGGTTCGGATGTTGGTGGATAAAGTCTCCATGAATCTGGCACGAGTGGCATTGCTTCGCATGCTCGAGGCAGTCCTGGGTCATCGTGGGCCAATAGTAACCCATCCGTTTAATTTTTAACTTCATCTTTGGGCCTGCTTGGTGAGAACCGCAGAGTCCGTCGTGAACTTCCTGAACGACTCTTTCTGCTTCGTCAGGTCCTAGGCATCTCAGCCATAGAGAATCAAACGATCTTTTGTATAGAGTGTCATTAACAAAAGCAAAAAATAGAGCTCGTTTGATGAGCTGATGTCTTGAAGACGCTTCTTCGGGCATTCGGTGGGACTTAAAGTAGTCTATGAAGACTTCCCTCCAGTCCTCGGCCTTCTCGCGGTCTTTTATTTGTAGGGTCGCCTGCTCAGTCGCTCCCTTCTCTTTATATAATTCCGGAGGTATTTCTGCCGGGGCGAGCACTCGACGGCTTTGTACCACGATTCTGACGTCATCAAGGTTCTCGTCAGCCGGTTCTTTAGCAAGTTTGGCCAACGCGTCTGCTTTGCTGTTTTCCGCACGCGGTATGTTCTCCAAAGTATAGGAGGGAATTTGGGTCAATAGTTGTTGCATCTTTTCGCCGTACTTCACCAATTCTGATTTGCACGTTTGGTAGTCACCATTTACTTGACTAACGACCAATTGGGAATCCCCGTATATAAGGAGATTTTCGATTCCCATGTCGATGGCGATCTCGAGGCCTGCTATCAGAGCTTCGTATTCAGCTTCATTGTTTGTCCTCGGCTCTGTTAAGGAGAAGGCGAAGCGCATTATCCCTCCTTGTGGAGTTGCGAAGATGAGGCCTATCCCCGATTTGATCATTGGGATACCCTGTTTCTGTTTCTTTACGGAGGATGCTCCATCGAAATAGAGTTCCCATCGGGTACTACGGCTCCAATCGCATCAAATGCATGCTCGTCTGGCAACTCGCAGTTCAGAGGAGAACCAGCAGGTACTGGATGCTCAGCGAGGAAGTCGGCAATGGCCTGGCCTTTCACTGCCTTAAGAGGTCGATACGTTATTGAGAACTCCATCAGGAGTAAAGCCCATTTAGCGAGTCGACCCGTCAATATAGCCTTTGACATCAGATATTTAAGAGGGTCCACCTTCGAGATGAGACGGACTTCATGTGCAAACGCATAGTGCCTGAGCTTTGTTATCGCGAAGATTAACGCCAAGCAATGTTTTTCAATGGGAGAGTAGTTGCTTTCTGCCCCCAGCAGAACTCGACTTAAGTAGTATAGTGCTCTTTCTTTCCCTTGGTCGTCCTCTTGTGCCCATAATGCACCTAAAGAACCTTCGAGGGCGGTTGTATAAAGAATGAGAGGTTTTTCTTTAACCGGAGCAGCCAACACCGGCGGGTTCTGCAGGTATTGCTTGATCTCGTCTAGCGCGCTTTGGCATTTTTGATCCCAGACGAATGGGGTTCCCTTCTTCATCAGGTGACTGTAAGGACGGCATTTACCTGAAAGATTAGCGATAAACCGCCGGATGTATGCGAGCTTCCCTTGGAGAGACCGCAACTGTTTGAGGGTTCTTGGCGGAGGCATTTCCATGATCGCCTTGATCTTAGATGGATCTATTTCGATACCTCGATGTCGGATGATGAATCCCAGGAATTTACCCGAGGAGACTCCAAACGCGCATTTGAGGGGATTCATCTTCAAATTATATTGATGAAGGCGTTGAAAGACAGTCTCCAGATGTTTTAAATGCTCTTCGTACGACATGCTCTTCACTACAAGGTCATCGATATAGCACTCGACGATGTCATGTATGAGATCATCGAAGATCTTTGTCATGGCCCTTTGATAGGTAGCACCGGCGTTCTTTAGACCAAAGGGCATAACCCTGTAGCAGAATATACCCAAAGGGGTCCGGAAAGCGGTGTGCTTCTGGTCTTCGGGATGCATCTTTATCTGATTGTATCCTGATGAGCCGTCCATAAAGGAGAAAACCTCATGAGTGGACGTGTTATCTATCATTAGCTCGGTTACCGGTATTGGGAAATCGTCCTTCGGGCAAGCTTTATTGAGATCCCTGAAATCCACGCATATGCGTACCGTCCCATTTTTCTTCATTACCGGGACGATATTGGCGATCCAGTCGGGATATTGGACTTCTTGGATAAATCCAGAATCGATCAGCTTCTTGACTTCGGCGTTGATGCTCATTTCAAGCTCGAGCCGCATCCTTCTTGGCGCCTGCTTGACCGGCTTGATATCCGGGGATATTGCTAACTTATGCACAGCAATCTCCGGATCTAATCCTGGCATCTCGGAGTAGTTCCACGCGAAGCAGTCTTTATGTCGTAGAAGCACGTTCTTTAAAGCAGCCACCCTTTCCTCAGATAGCAGCTCACTGACAAATGTCGGTCGCGGGTCGTCTGCCGATCCCAACTCAATCTTCTTGAGGTTATCTGCAGTAGTATGTATGCCATCTTCCAGTTCTTTCGGAGCTGGCGGAAATTCTGAGACCACCTCATCATCGCTGTTCTCAAAGAACCAAGGAAGGTCATCCATATTCTCGGGCTCTTCTTTTAATATCGTAATCGTGCAACAGGTGCGAATCCGCTTCCAGGACTGAGGTGGATCTGGTTTTGCTTTTGCGGCTTTGGGTTCGTGCTTTTGTGGCGGCGTTACCCTCCAGCCGTCGGATAAGGCGAATCTGCCAAGCTGATACTGATCCTCGACCCAATTCTTGAAGGCGAAGCAATCTTCGAGAGAATGACCTATCACTCGATGGTAAGAGCAATAGTCTGGGAGTGAGGCTTCGCCTGCTTGTTCGGGGTGTTTAGACTCCGGCAATGTAAGCATTTGGTGCTTTAGGGCAAGATCGAGTATCTTCTTCGTCTTTTCCCGAGGAAACGAGTATGCTCGACCCATTTTCTTCATGAGGGATAGGTCAATAACGCTCGATTCCCGTTTGCGTGGCTTCTTAGCCCTGCTTTGCTGCTGTTGAGCGCCTTTTTGACCTTTCGACTTATTTCTGCTTTTGCGTTGAGCCTTCTTTACATCAGGTTGACAAGGAGCGGCATTTTCATCTTTTACAGCCTGTTGAAGAAGGCGTTGCGTCTTGGCTTTCTCGTAGATGGCCGTCTCGCGGTTGTGGTCTTCCCGAGCTTTCTGACCCACTTTCCTGATAGGGTTGTCCATTCGTTGTTTAAACGACGGACTCGGCATTTCAATCGCGGGATCTAGTTTTGATGAGGGGTTGGCATCTCCTGACAGGGCGTCCTCTTCTTCATCAAAAGTATATATAGCGTAGATGTTGTGGGCCCGTCCCCGTTTTCCGGTTCTCGCGTATCCAAGACCAAGTGTTTCCATTTTCCCGTTGGGCAATTTGCGTTGAGTCCCAGGGACATCCCAGATCCTGTTGTAGAACCCAGCTTGTCGAACAGTCTGTTTTAAGGGTACTCCTTGGCGCTTCAATAGCCTCTTTAATCCATTTGTATAGTATCTGGGAAGACGGATGGGTTGGAGCCTGTCGAGTGTAGCATCCGCGCCATGCCAGATCTCTTTCTCTACTTTCGACTCTGAGGATTGGTAGAATAGGATCGCCTTCTCACCCCTTTGCCTGGGAGGGACGTAAAATGTTCGCAGGTCCTGCACATTGTGAGCTTGAAGTGTGTCGAGATCCTTGTAGTGTTCTCGCGGTACCATGGTGATTTGCAAACTATGGTCATCGCCAGGGGGTGTTTGTATTGACAGCCGATTGGAGAACACGGCATTAACTTCATCTTCTGAATCACTTCCGAAGACCAACATGGGGGCGGGCGTCCCCAGGTTGTTGCGTTGAGATGGCCCTGCATAAACTATCTCTTCCTCTTCTTCGGTATCGCTCCCGAAAACAGGGATGGTGGCGGCGGTTTTGTTTTCCGGGTTGCGACACCTTTCTGTATCCTCGAAATCTGGCAAAAAGTACTTCGCATCTTCGTATTTGCGGACTTCGTTCACGGAGAATGGGTTCAACTCACCTGTTACGGTATACTCGAAACCATCCTTAAAGTACTTCATACACTGATGTTGCGTAGAAGGGATGATGTTGTACTCGTGTAGCCAAGGACAGCCGAGTAAGGCGTTGTAGCAGGTCTTGGCTTCAATGACATGGAATTTGACGTCTGTGACGAGAAGTCCGAAGCGTAATGTTAGTATTACAGATCCGAGAGTCCGTGACGATTGTGAATCGAAACCGGAGATAGTGATTTTGTCACGAGCGAGGTGCTGCACACTCATGCAGATTTCCTTCAACACCCGAACATTAAGGAGATTGACGGAGGATCCATTATCCACCAGGATCTTGCCTATCCTGATATCATGGCAGTATCCAGAGACATATAGGGGACGGTTGTGGTCGCACGTCCCGAGAAGGAGGTCTTCGTCACCGAAAGTGATGTCGGCCGTGTGCACTTCCTCTAGTTCATCCTTCATCCTTTCAGTGGCGAGGAAGGCTTGAAATTGCTCAGGTTCTTGTAACGCCTTAATTAGTGAGTCTCGCGCCTCTTTTGATAATAGGAGGGCATCGAGAATGCTAAGCTGAGAAGGTAGCTTCCTTAGGTGCGCTAGGATGTTATAGTCCACTTTACCCTTTCTAGGAGGGTCTTTGGCAGCCAGCTCTCTCATGACTTGGTCATCTAAAGTGATATCTTCAGTGACCTTTTACTTTCCTTTATCTTTCCTACTCGCGGGCCCGAGATTCTTTTCTGGGAGTGTGCGATTGCGCAGCTGAACGTTCTCGCAGGCCTCCGATTTCTCCTTTTTCCCTAAAACAGATTCTTTAAAGAGAGGGCCCAGAGCCATTTCTTCATCAGAGTCGCTCCCAAAGGTGAGAACTTGTGACCCCCTGGCGTTAACCATGTAACAGTTGCCAGTAGTTCTGTTGTGCCCATCGACGGTACTTCTTCGCTCCCGACGGATCTTGCGTTTCATGCGCTTAAAATGTTGCCGATGAGCAACATATCCTTGCCACCATATCTTAAAGGCGTCGCACTCCTCCGTGGGGTGTGAGATTTTCCGATGATATGCGCAATAATCAGGGTGCCTTTCCACCCCATCGTGCGTGTTTCCTTCCGAGGGTGGTAGCTTCATTCCCATTGACATGGCTTTGGCAAACCTTTTCCTCGTCTTGAATATCTTCTTGTCTACTTTGGATGCCTTTCGCTCTGGCAGGGGTAGTTCAACTCTTTCGTTCAGTCGCTTGCGTTTGGCTCCTTCTGAAGCGGCCATCTCACGCTCCTGATCCGCTTTACTTTTTAGGCGAATCCCGTCTAGAAAAGCGTCGATCATTTCGTCTGTTGGCCATGCACGCTCTGGTACAGACTCTGCCTCCAGCTTCTTAGTGCCAGGAGTTTTCCCATCATCGGTAAACGAGTGGGAGATTACGTTACAACTCGCCACATATCCTTCGGATTCATCCGACGAGCTCTCTCCATCATCTTCCTCTTGAAAGATGTGGTTGAGGAACTCTTGCAGTGTGACAGGAGTTCGCGCCTTTTGATTGTATTCTTCCAGCGCGTCGATTTGCTTCTGCAAGTTCGTGTGCTCGTTTCCAAGCTTCACGGACTTCTTGGATTTCTTCTTCTTTTTCTTCGAAGATTTTGACGGTTGGGCGTGAGTATTTGGGCCTTTATCGCGAGTCTTCGTAGTTGGGCGAGGCTTCAACATTCCTTCGATAATTTGAGGTTCAAGAGGGTCCTTCCATTCGATCGCAGGGCACGCATGAAGGTCTCTCAGCATTCTTTTGGTTTTAGTTGATAGCACGACCTCCTATGGAGCTTCTTCAATAAAAGAACAGGTTGCCCCCGGTGTATCCGCTTTCCTAGGAGTATGCGGCTGTGGTGGGTTCACCTTCCACTTTTCGGACAGTATAAACTTCCCCTGGAGGTACTGATCTTCAATCCATCCTTTGAAGACGAAGCAATCTTCGATCGGATGACTTACCGTTTGATGGTAAGGGCAATAATTAGGGTTATTCACCTCCGTGGGTTGCGGCGGTCGCCTTGGATTTGGTAGGTTTATAAGTCTGTTGCGTATTGCCAGCTCGAATAACCGTTTCGTCTTGTCTCGTGGGAACGAGTAAGGACGTTTCATCTTTTCATTATAATACCGGCGTCTTTCTTCTAGTTGATCTGCCGATTTCGGGGCGTTAGGTTGCTGTTGGGCATTTGCGACAAAGGTTGCCCTTCCTTTACCCTTGTCATTCCGAGGTTCCGACTTCGGGGGAGGTGGTCTATGACCCATCTGGTCCATCTGAGCCAACTTGTCGATTAAAGCCTGGAATGTGGTTGGCTTAAAGAACATCATAAACTGGGAGATAGTTGCGTGGGGGTCTAGGGTTCCCACGAACATGCCCACTGCGGGTGCCTCCTCAATGCGTTATTCGCATCTCGACCACAAATTCCGCCAGCGTATAGCATACTGGACCCAGGTTTCGCCTGGTTTTATCCTGGCGTTAATCAGTGCTGTTATTGGAGTGCGTTCGCTGGCACTTGCGAATCGCTGAGTGAATAACAACTCCATTTCAGCGAACGTACCATTCGAACGCTGTTTCTGATAAGCTGCCCACGAAATGGCGAAGCAACAGTTTATCATCACCGCCGGTGTTACCGCAGAGGGCCCGGAACTGGGCAACATGTTGATGGGGATTGCCGGTCCCCTTATACACGTGGAATTTCGGTATCGTATAGCCTGGCGGGTATTTAATTTGGTCGTACCAGCTTGGATACGGCCGGCCCGTCTTTACGACTTGACCAGCTGCCTCAGTCGCATGATGAACCCGGATTTGCTGGGCTATATAGTCAACCAAGTCAGCTTTAGAGATCTTCTCTTCCTTGGCCGTTGAGGGGGCTGGCGGTGGATTTGACGTTTCTCCTCGGTCGTCTTCAAGAACGATTGGGGGATCCTCGGCGGGTAGGTCCTGCTGGATCATCATTCCTATCATATCTTGGAAGAGAAGGCCCATACGCTGTATGTTAGTTGCTTGTTCGGCAGCCTCTTTGTCCTTTTTCTCCAGTATCCGGTGAAGGAATTCAGCGTCGGTTTCTTCCTCCTGGCGTGCGTCTGAGGACGTTTCTGGGCTTTCTTTTGGCCCGGTAAGTGCGGCCATAGCATTCATCATTTCTTGGAGCTTTTGCTGCTGCTCCTGGGCTTTGGTCACCGACCGTGTAAGCGGTCTATGACCCGTGGACGCGCGGCTGTCTTCTTTTCCTGACGCCATGTATACGGTGTGGACCATCATGCCCCCAGACTTAGGGCGTCTGGGCTTAGTGCTATTAGCTGTCGTTGCAGGCTGGGGGATCTTCTCTGGCTTCCTCCTTTCATGAGCCATGGAGGTTGAGGGGGCCGTTGAGGTGGGCGTCCAGACAGCCTTTCGGGGTTTAGCCTGGTGACCAGCTTCTGGTTGGATTTTCAGCTTCTTGTGCTGGCGGGAGAAGTTTGGATCGATGATCGAGTCTCGGGCCTGTCACCAAACCTTATAGATTTTGGAAGATAGCCGTTGAGGGGATCGGGGCTGTTCTGATTTTATTTCCACAACCTTTCTTAATGGGGGAGGAGACCTCTTTAGCACTGCAGTGGGAGAATTCCTTCGCACCTTATTTAGCATCTCGAAGCTGTTCCCAGTTGGAACAGCAGCATTAACTTCTGCCATCGGGGCTGATGGAGTTAACCCGGAGGGGGAGTTGCCCCCAGCCTTCCTTACTCGGCGCCAATAGCGACGTCGAGCGTGTCGAGCGGACGGCGTTGGGTCAGCGGTAAGAATGGTTTCGTCTTGCCCCCTGTGTAGGTGGGGGGTCGCTGTTGGTGTTAACCTGTCAAAGACCGACGTCTTTTGGGTAGCAGGGGCGGGAGCTGAAGCCGTCAATCTTGTAAAGACCGACTTTTTGGCCAGAGAAGCCGCCTTGGCGATTTCGGGAGCAGGAGCAGCCACTTTCTTAGAAGCAGCCTTCTCCGGGATTGCAGACCTCATGATGGGTCTACCGGATTTCTGGCCCAATCTAGAGAAGACTGAGGCGCTGATGTTGGGCGACCCGTTGAGATGAGCCGCGGCAGGGGTAAGACGATCAAAAACCGACTTCTTGGGAGCTTCCTTTGTCAGCACTGGCGCCGTGAAGCTTGTTGGTGGGAGTATAGTCCCGAAGAACAATCCGGTAGTGGCCTGAGTCACCTGGTCCACCGGCATTGTGAATAACGAAGCAGCTTAGGGTCCGTAGGCTATACCTCCTGGCGAGCAAAGCGTTGGTCGCAATTGCAGTCTGAGCAGTTGGAGAATTTCACGGAAGTAGAAGCCATCGATCCTTTGCTTTCTGCAATAAGCGAGACGCCAATTCTTAGTATCTTGAAACCCAAGGGCCACCATTAGCGAACCGCGATTGGTTCGCGAATCACGACACACGAAGTGTGGAGTGGAAAGAGGAAAAGGTCCCACCGGGCGTGCCAGAATCTGTTCCCTTCCGAACGGCGGCCGAGACGCGGGGACGTCCATGCCTGAGGTTCGGGGTAGATGCTAATTGGTGCTATCCGTCCACCTCTCCGAAGATGCCAAGTTGATTTATGGCACCGTGTATCGAAGGTTTGAGCGGATGCGTCCGATGTAGCAGACTTCGTCAGATTCCCCCTCACTTGAGGGGTTTTTTTTTATTGTGGGGACGCTCTTCCCTGCAGGCGCAAGCCCCTGCAGTTAATTACGCTACCGCGTTGCGGTAACAACTTTCTCCTTCTCCAGATGGTCACTTCGTGTCGTGTGTTTTTGTTTTATTTGTGGTTGCCCGTGGATTGTATACGGAGACTGAGTTATGTCGTCGTCCGTAGGACGTGGACTAGTCCAAATCCGTATTTATCTTAGATTTGGGTTTGGGGGTTTGGTTTGAGGATACGTTAGCCATATTTGAGGCTAAGATCAACTCAAACGTTTGTTAAGGATACGTTAGTCTAACTTGAGACTAAGATCAACTTAACGGGATCGTTTAGATCCGACAAAAGAGCATTTGGGGCTCTATTACTCCAGTTTAGGGACATAGTGGTCCATTGAATGTATGGCCGTCGGGACCCGTCACCTCTCTGACGACGTTGAAGGATTACAACGACAAATATCAGAGGAGTTCAGAGATGTACCCTTGAACCGAAGTTGATTGGGGGGATTCATAGTCCAGTCTGTTTGAAGGTTTAAGGATACGTTAGCCATATTTGAGGCTAAGATCAACTTAAACGGGATCGTTTAGATCCGACAAAAGAGCGTTTGGGCTCTATTGTTCCAGTTTAAGGACATAGTGGTCCATTGCTAGTTTAAGGACATTGCGGTCCGTAGGTAGTTTAAGGACATTGCGGTCCATAGGTAGTTTAAGGACATTGCGGTCCATAGGTAGTTTAAGGACATTGCGGTCCAGGTTAAGGACGTCGTAGTCCATGGGTTTAAGGACCCCACAGTCCGTTGTTAGTTTTAAGACATCTCGGTCGAGGTTAAGGACGTCGTAGTCCATGGGTTTAAGGACCCCACAGTCCGTTGCTAGTTTTAAGACATCTCGGTCGAGGTTAAGGACGTCGTAGTCCATGGGTTTAAGGACCCCACAGTCCGTTGTTAGTTTTAAGACATCTCGGTCAAGGTTAAGGACGTCGTAGTCCATGGGTTTAAGGACCCCACAGTCCGTTGTTAGTTTTAAGACATCTCGGTCAAGGTTAAGGACGTCGTAGTCTATGGGTTTAAGGACCCCACAGTCCGTATCAATATGTGGTCATCGGGACCCGTCACCTCTTTGAAGACGTTGAGGGATTACAACGCCAAGTATCAAAGGAGTGAAGAGATGTACCCTGGAACCGGAGTGGATTAAATAGTCTTTGGCCCAATTTGGGATCAAGACCAAATGATTATGTTATGAGCCCATTAGCCCAGTTAATTACGAATTGAGGACTTATGGCCATCTTGGGCTAAGTCCAATCATGTCTGGAATATTGACTTCCTGTTGGTCCCTTGAAGGAGAGGCTTTGCCTCTATCCATTCGGCCAATTGGGCCAGTGTCTAATGTTAAACACTAAAGACGAATCAGTGTTGAACACTGGGAATAAGATTGATAAGTTAGTGTTTCAACACTAAAAGATAGTTGGTGTTAAACACCAGCAACCAGGCTTTCAGATTAGTGTTGAACACTAAAACAGTCCAGTGTTAAACACTGGCAACAGGAGTCCCAAACTAGTGTTGGACACTACGGTAATCAGTGTTGAATACTGCAAATATAGTTCTGTGCTTAGTGTTGCACTAAGGCCAAACAATGTTTTGTCACTGAATTCAGGGGTTCCGTTTTAGTGTTTAATCACTAAGGCAAGAGGGGTCACGTGGCAACACGTGAGAGCGCCCTCCCTTCACTTGTTCTTCTGAGACTATGCATCTTTTAGAGCATCATGTGCCATCACGTGACGGGGATTCAAGCGCTTATGTGTTAAAGCTTCTGTCAAGAGTCACGTGAGGCACTGCCTCCAGAGGGCTTTCTGTAGATCTTTTTTTTTGGGGGGGAGGGTCACGTGGTGGCACGTGACCCTGCCTCTATGTATGTTGTTTAGAAGATCTGTTAATCTTTTTTCAGGAATTAAATTCCTCGTAGGGTTAAACCCTAATAAAAAGCTTTAAATTCCAGAGGAATTAAATTCCTACTTCCTTTTGAAGATTTATATTCTGGAATAGAGTTGAACTCTGAATTTTCTGTAGGAATTAAATTCCTCATATATGTGGAGAACTGCATAGGGTTAAACCCTAATAAAAGCTTTAAAGAATTAAATTCCCATTCTCGGTTAAAGAATTATGATTAAGGGAATTAAACTCCCGTTGTTTCAACAGAACTAAGTTCTTAATTAGGGTTAAACCCTGTTTCTTTTTGTTCTGAAGGAATTAAATTCTCATAACACAGGGTCAAGCCCTAGTTTTATTTTAAAGGAATTAAATTCCTATAGTTCTGTGAGAATTGAATTCTCGTGCTTCCGTTCCCTCTCTATGCTTTGGATCTGCATGGCAGGATCTCAACCCACTGAGAATTAAATTCTCAACTCAAGGGGAGATGTGCACTTTACAGATCCTCCATCAAAGAGAGAAGAAATATGTCCCTCTGTTCTATATCAGAGTTAAACTCTGTCGAGAATTAAATTCTCTTTTCTTTCAAGAAGCCTTCCTTCTCTTACCTAGGGTTTTCTTTTTTGCAGAAGATCCAAATTCCTCAAAATATCGAGGCTCTCTCTCTTTTCTTCCTTCTGCCTGTCTATCTTTTTGCGTGTCTCTTGGCTCCTATTTATAGGAGAAGCAGCCGAGTCAGTTAGTTTTTTGACGAATCTTCATTGAGAGATTTGATTTGCATCCATCATTCGTTTTGGACCTTTGGATTATTAGGTGAATTTTATTCACCGTTGGATTTCAAATCCAGGGATTCTCCTTTGTTATTTCTGTTAGATTTAAAGGGGAAATCTTTCCAAGTTCAGGATTTTTCCATAGATAGATGATATTCAATCATCTTTAAATCTTTAATTCGGTTGGTTCCAGATAATCGCTTTCCTTTGGAAAGATTTGAATCTCTTTCAGAATTTAATTCTGTTAACAAAATGGGCTTTGAAAGCCGGTCACGTGTGACCACGTGACCCATGGTCACGTGTGGGCACGTGACCCTCTTGGAACGAGCCTTCTTCCTTCTTTTTACGCTCTGTCTTCTGGTTGCTGCTTAACTATCACGTGCCACCACGTGACAACTGATCACGTGTGAACACGTGACCCTGGCATGGAGCCTTCTTCTCGATTTAACCGGAGAATGAGTCTGATGTTTTGAGTGTCACGTGCCAACACGTGACCCTGGTCACGTAGAAGCACGTGACCTCTTCTGAAGCCTTTTTCTTGATTTGCTCAGGGAGCTGTTGGGTTTTGAAGCCGCTTTTGATTGTCACGTGCCAACACGTGACCCAGGTCACGTGGGAGCACGTGACCCTTTCTGAAGCCCCTTTTCTTTGATGTATTTGGGAAACTGAATTTGCCTTGCTGATGCTTTTAGGTGTCACGTGCCAACACGTGACTGCTGGTCACATATAAGCACGTGACCCTCTTCTGAAGCTTTTTCCATAAGCTTTTCTGATTTTAAATCAGGAAACAACTGTAATATGGTGAGACCGGTAGGAGACTACCCTTAAAGCCCGAGCCCCTAACTCCTCACAAAAACCGTCAGTTTTTGCCAAAAAAAAGGCCAATTGTGGGTCTTCTGTAGAGTTAGGTGGTGATTTTTTTTCTGTAGCTTCATTTGGTAGTAATTAAAGCTACCGTATTATTTGTTTGTCCCAGATTACATATAGAGAAATCTGAGGGTGTTTTAGTGTGGTTTTGGCAATATTTCCGATATTTAAAACTTGGTTTTTCGTATTTCTATATCTCGACTGAATTGTTCGACGTTCGTACGTTTATGTCGGGGGTATTTGGTCGTATTTGGAGTAAGTGAGCTATAGGTTCTAACTTATGTGCTCTTAACTCGTTTATCGTTTTTGATTTGATATTTACGTCATTATGTCATAATTACGATTGTTGGTACGATCTTGGAGATTTCCGAGATGGCAAAGACAGTTGTGACGACTCTATTTCAGTGTACAGAAATTTTTTTTAAAAATCAATGTACAAATGAAGTATTTGCAATCCTGTGTATGCTATAAGCATTTAATTTGCTTTTGAACAGCAAGAAACAACTTGTAGCTGTCACGCCCCGCTTCCCGGTGTACGGTGAAGGGGACGCGACAAGGCCGCTACGTATTTACTCAGAAGTAAATACGCTAAGTGTAACTAAGCAATATAAAAGAAATATACACAAGAGACAAATGTAATGAACAACAATTTTATTTATTAACATTCTTTTGTACAATGCATCTGAAAAGCAAATACATGGAATGGAAAGCAATGCCTAAACAGTGGCATAACAGAAATGGAAATACAGAAATGAAATGTACAAATAGCTAGAGCTCTGGGTCGTAAGCTAGCTGATCCAAGTCCTCGCTGGTGGGCTCGATCTCCTGAAGGTCCGATCCACCTGATAACATTCCAAAGAAGAAAAAGAAGGAATGTCGTCAGCGAACAATCGCTCGGTAAGTCCCAAAGATGAGGGAGAAATAGAATAGGCAGACAGAGAGAGAGTGTGTGCAACTTTTAAAGTGGTATTATATTGTTATAATGTTGTATTTAGTGTTAACACTGTTGTTTGTAGCTTGGTACAGAAGAGGCCAGTGTATACGAGAGAAGTCTCACTTGCTCCGGAGACTAAGGTATCAGGAACACAAAGAACCGTTCATGCCACGGTACAACAGCAATGGAATACAGGTTAGGTGCTTATGGTTATAGTCTCGTGCCACTTGTAACACCTTCCATACCAATCTACTCCTTAAACCCCGCGATATCTTGATTGTATTGTTTGTATTGTTTGAATTGTAAATATGTTGTTTGTACTGCTTTGTAAATGTAAATGGAAAACTTGCATTGTAAATGGAAGACTTGCCGAAACCATGATATCGTATAAATGGAAATGGAGGTATTGGATAATCATGTAAATGGAATATATCCATGGTTTGGTTCAGTCAAGTTATATAAATTGATAAATTAAACAAATTGAATATATGGATTCATATTGAATGTAGTTTTATACTTGAATCTCATTCAAGTCAAATTGATTATAATGAGGCTCAGTCTGAGTCAGAACAATTAGAAAAGAAATTGAAATCCTGAATTAAGTTTTGATGTTATCGGTAACCGCTGCACATGGATGGCAGGATTTGTATCTTTTTAAAAATTGATTACCGAGTTGATAGCACCATTTGTTAAGTTGTCTACCTTAAATAGGCAAGCACCCATATCTCCGACTCCTTGAGGCTCAAGAGACTGGTCCCGCTTAAACCTATATTTACTAGGGTCCTTATTGTAATTTATACAACTTGAGGGGGTTTTATGTAAAAATAATTTTGTATAATTTTCAAAATACATCTCAAATATTTAATTATCGTCTTTAGAGTTTTCATAGATGTAGATTTTATATAGGTGACATTTCTAGTGAATAAAACCTAATTTCATAATATATGGTATTTAATTGTAAAGTGTTGAACTTGTATGGAATTGTATGGTATTTTCATGTAAAGTGATTCTTTTGATTTAGAAAAGTTGAAATATTTATATTATATCAAAAATAGATATTTTTATAATACACACATACATACATACATACATATATATATATATATATATATATATATATATATATATATATATATATTTATATATTTATAAAATAATTTAATTTATTATTTTTCTAGAAATCTCATTTTCTTAAGATATTTGTATTTTTAATTCTTTCGAGACCGTATGCTCCTTGCGGAGGTCTGCATCTCGCACTACTAAACCCGAGGATGTGCGATAATCTGCACCATCCTGAACGGGTTTCCCAAATGGATTGTAACGGCGCTTTGCAAAGATTTGTAAAAATACATAATCTTGTAGAAAACGGTTTTTATAAGTTTGAGATAGTTTTGTGTAAATTGTATTTTCCCAAAAGTATGTTTCCCAAATGTCATCGTGCTATGTTGCATATGAGTGTTGTGAAGAGGTAGGTCATTACCTCGTGAACTATCTAAAGGTATAGCAAGGTAATGATGTTTTTATGTCGAAGCTAAACTACATGGTATTTTTCTGGAAAAGTGCGATAAAAATTACAATATAAATTCTTTTGCTATGAAACTTGTTCAATGTGTTTTGATAATGTTTAATGGTCATGATGTGCAGGTTTGGTATTGTTGTATATAAGAAAATTGGAACTTTTTAAAAAAAACGAATCGGAAGTCGGATTAACTCCGCTTCCGTCGGGTTTTAGAATTACGAGTTTTCAGAATAGAAAAGAAAAGAGGGAGGAAGGACTTACGAGTTTGTTGATTAGAAAAGAGGAAGAGGGAGTGGTAGGAGGTGCCGATGCGTCGTTTCGTCGCCAGGAGCTCCTAGGGTCGTCGTCGGAAGTTCGCCGGAGTTTCGCCCTTCGGTAACTCCACTTATACACAAAAGTTCTAGAGATTTTTCTTAAGAGTTTGGACTGAGTTTGTGAGTGAGGGGGTGTAGAATGGAGTGGTATTTATAGGTAAAACTTAGGGTTAGGGTTTGATAGAAATGTATTAAAAATTATGCATTAAAATAGATTTAAATTAAGTTTTAATTGTATTTTAAAGTCTCTGTTAATGTGCAGGGTATTTAAACATGACAGGGGTTATGAGGAGGCCAAAAGGCACAAGTTTCAAGAAGGCACGAATTGGATTTGGACCGAGTCGGCCGGCGCCGCCGGCCGATTCACACTCCTCGCCGGTCGAGTCGGGGTCTGCCTTGCCGCCATGTGTCCATAGTCTGCCTTGCCGCCATGTGTCCATAGCCTCTTGATCTACCCCCTGAACTCGTTTGTTTTTAGTGAGACCTTTGGCTTTACAGGTTATGCATGTGTAGACTCTTGGGATTTTAAAATTTTAAAAGAAAACAAAATAAAAAATAATGTGGTTAATGGGATTTGAACTCTGGTGCTTTGGTTCAGCAATGCAAGGTCTTACCAATGAGTTACAGGCTCCTTCTTGCTATTAAAAAGCAAAACAAATTTATAACTTGTGCTCAGGAAAAAGTACCCCTTTCTGTATGTTTTGAAAAAAAATACGTATAGAAAGTTTAGGGTTGTTACAGTAGCTCATTGGTAAAGCCTTGCACTGCTGTGACGTAGCCCCTGTGTTCGAATCCCCTCAGCCACATAATATTTTTACTGATTTTTCTTTTAAACTTTTTGGAAGCCCAAAAATTTACACGTGCAAAACACGTAAAAATGAAAAGTCAGATTAATCAAACATGTACACTGAGATATATGAAACGACACCAACGCGTGGCATCAATCCCACACCCCAACCCCACTCCTTGGCCGATGAGATTCGCCTCTGGGCCGACGCCGTCGGGCCTCCTGTCCCTAATGCCTCGAAGTTTTCACCCTAGCACCCCTTGGCCTCCTCTACTACCCTAGTTCTGTTTGATTTTCCTGCACATTTCTAGAGAATTAAAATGAGGCATTAATCCAAATTTTAATGCATTTTTAATTCTCAAATTTCAATACCCTAAACCCTAATTTCTCCTATAATACCACCCTACACCATACCTTTCCTCATTTAGAAATATTTTGCCAAAACTCTCTAAATTTTCCAAGTCCAAAAAGTTGTACAAGTGGAGTTAGCTCAAGATCAAATTCCGGCGACGACTCGGGATAAATCCGGTAACCCCGTGACTCCACAACGCCTACAAAACCTTCCTCCATCTCTTCTCTCTCAAATCAATCAGTAAGTCCCCTCTTCCTTCCTACATTTCTAATCTAAAACACTCTCTTCTCAAAACTCGTCGGAAGCGGAGTTATTCCGACTTCCGATTCTCATTATTTAAAAACTCAACTTTTCTTAAACAACAAATTAACCATCTCTTCTTATATTGTTTAACAAATATAAAACAATATTTACAACAAGTTTCAATTCAAAATAATATGTATTACAACTTTTATTTCATTTTTACGATAAAATACCATCAAGTTTACATACGACATTATTTTATCGTTTTGCTCATACCACTTTTAGAAAACTCACGAGGTAATAACTTACCTAATCACAACACTCATCTTGACATAGCACGATGGCTTTTGTAACAATTTTTGTGGGACAAAATACAATATTTTACATTAAAATACCCTAAACTAATAAAACCGTATTTCTTTTAATTGTTTTAATCAAATTCCATACGATTAGAGCCTTACAACCCATTTTGGAGAATCCGATTTGGTTGGTGCGGGTTATCGCACATCCATCCGACTAATAGGGCGAGATGCAGACCTCCTCACGGTGCATACGATCTCGATGGAATTTTTATTACAATTTCTAAGTAAACGTGATTTCTATTAATAAAGAAATTCTATTTTTAATGAATATATATATATATATATATATATTATCAAAATATCTATTTTAAAAATATAATATATTCCATGTTTTCTAAATCAAAAGAAAAGAATCATAAAATTTCATGAAAATATCATCAATAATCAATAGAAGTCAAATTACATGAAAATACCATCAATAATCAATACAAGTCAAATTACTTGAAAATACCATATACTATTCAAATTAGGTTTATATCCACTAGACTATCTCATCACTCTTAAAAATTATATCTATGAAAACCTTAAATACGATAATTAAATACTTGAGGTATATTTGAAAATATATCAAAACTATTTTTCATAAAACCCCCTCAAGTTATATTAAATTACAATAAGGACCCTAGTAAATATAGGTTTAAGCGGGACCAGTTCTCTTGAGCCTCATGGAGCCAGAGAATTTGGGTGCTTGCCTATTTAAGGTAGACCACTAAAAATGGGGTTATCAATACGGTAATTGGTTTGGAAAAAGTCATAAATCCTGCTGTCCATGTGCAGCAGTTACCGATAACTCCAAAACTAATTCAGGACTTCAATTCATTTTAAAATGTCTGACTCAGACTAAGTCTCAATCTAATATGAAATCAATACATCCTTGAAGACAATTCAAGTACAACTCCAATTCAACATGAATCCATTTATACCAGAATACAATTAATATCAACATGACTCGACTGAATCGAACCCTAGATATACTCTGATTACATGACTATCCGTTTATATCCCTTCCGTTTACATGAACTACTGATATCATAGTTTCAGCAAGTCTTACATCTATTAAACAAAATAATACACATCAATACAAAATACGTTACGGGGTTTTAAAGGGGTAGACTGGTACGGAATGTGATAGAAGTGGCACGAGACGGTCACTTTAATACATCTAACCTGAATATCCGTTGCTGTTGTTCCGTGGTTTAACGGTTCCTTGTGCTCCGTATACCTTAGTCCACTGAATAGTTGGACTCCTCTCGTATACACTGACATATTCTGTACCAAGCTACAAACATCTGCGTTAACATAATAATCAAATATTATACAGTTATATTCTTTCTTATCTGTTTATTCTATTTCTACTTTTCTTTGGAACTTACCGAGCGATTGTTCGTCGACGACATTCCTTTCTTTTCTTTCTTTGGAATGTTGTCAGGTAGATCCGATTCTCGGGAGATAGAGCCCAGTTTAGACGACTTGGAGCGGTTTGCAGAAGATCCGGATCTCGGGACTCTTGTATATACTTTACTTTCAGTTCATGACATTGTTTAGACATTGCTTTCTATTCTCGTATTTACATTTTCAGTTGTATTATGAAGAAATGTTTAATAAATAAAAGTTGTTGTTCATTTGCATCTCATGTCTTACTTGTGTACTTTACTATATTGCTTATTTACGTTTAGCGTGTTTACTTCTGAGTAAATACGTCACGTGACCCACCATGTCCCCTTGTCTATACATCGGGAAGCGGGGCGTGACAACAGTCAAAGCGATTGTGGATTTTGACTAACTCGATATGTCGGTGAGTAGATTTATATCTACGGGGGAAGTCGGGTGGATGGCGTATAGCACCCCCGCAACCAATTAAGTAGGATACTTATGATATATAACCAGTTTTTAGTGATATGTTAAATAACGTAGCCTACAACTAAATTAGTGTATAGTAGGTATCTAGTAGATAACATATGGGTATGGTTATATCTTGACATATGATTATTGTGACATATGTACGTTACAATAGATCCGTACGATATGGATGTGACATTGGATAGATATTGTACGAGGGATCATACCGTACTTATGATGACGATGATAGTGTGCCGAATACGGCCGAAACTCATTTAGACTCGTGGGGTTATGCGTTTATCCCAACTTAGGACATTAAAATTTCTTGAGCTATACACTTTTAAAATTAATGGTTCGTTTCCACTCTTAAATGATAAATGACAAATATGCGCTGTTATTTCCAAAACGGATATCTATTTAAATATACTGCAGCTTCCTTATTTACAAAACAACGTTTCGTTCTGATCAGTCGAAAATACTGCATTTTTAACACGGCAATTTCCCTATCATTTGCACTCATCTAGAAGTGTTCGGTATTCATATTGCACATATTAGCAAAACATCTCTGAAATACCAGTTTGCATGTGTTAGACTTTAAAACCGGCACTTTTAGGGATCCTTGTATTGCGCAACTCTTGTCCCGAGAAATTGTGCAGGAAATTGCAGGAACAAAGCCAAAATTGGGAAAAGAGCTGATAAAAAATACACCAACTCCAAGTTTTGAGATCTGGTAGCAATCTAGAGGGAAACATGAAATTCAACACATCAAAACAAGGCCCAAATATTATATCAGGAATTACCAGAAAAGAATCAAGCCCAAGGCCCACAAACCGCCGCGGATCCGCGGCGGGAGCCCGCTTGTGCCGTGGATCCGCGGAGCGGTGATGTCATCACTTCCTCAGTTTTTCTGCACGTGCTTTTTATAACGGCCCAAGCTTCCAGAACATTGTAGAAATGCCACGTGGCTCATCTAGAAGGCTCGGCTTAACAAACTTTTGGAGGGAAATTCAAATCTCTAGTTAACAAACTTTTGGAGGGAAATTCAAATTTGAAATCCTAGATCTAGGGTTTTGAGGTCTATAAAAGAGAGCCTAGATCTAGGGTTGAGGGGGTTGATTAGTTCATCATTAGCCATTCATAAATCATTAATTAGGGTTAAGGTTCTTCTTCATTCTTCTTCTTCTCTTATCTCCCCCATATCCCCACAAGTTTAGTGACAAAACTTGTGCCTCAAACCCTAACCCTAATTCCAATCCAAGATCAAGATCATTGAGTACCATTCAAGCAAGAAGCCTTCAAAGCCTTTAGAAGCGAAACCGGACTTCATTGGAGCATGTGATCCAAGCCGATCCGCGACTCAAGGAGCCGATGCGACGCTAGATTCGACAATCTTGTTCCTTCTCAAATTCTTGTAGTCTCTTGAGCAATGTGTAACAATTTGTTGAATAAATAAAGGTGAGATTCTTTTAACTTGCTTATCTTTTAATTCAAGCATTATGATTCAATCTCAATTTGTGATTGTGTTTGTTATGATGATGTTTGAGTAAACTCCGCTCGTAAAGGAGTCGAGACGATCGATAGAATGATGATGATTTAGATCCTTTCACAATTCTTAAATCTATAACGTTTGTAAATTCTTATAAATCGAATGATCGATAACCTAGTTTCGAGACGATGCTTTCTTGATTGTGTTCGCTCGGAACTAGAGATTAACAATCGATCATTAGATTTTCTTGAAGCTAGTTGTGAATGTGATTCATTGAAAGGATAAAGGATAGGACGAGGAAACCCTAGCTTCTTCGCAAGATCCTTAACCTCGATGAATCATATTCGATCGAGTATCAATTCGTTAATGGATAAGGATATGAAATCATTAGATCTCATCACATCTTAGATCCGATCTTCTCCTACGAGCTACACTTCGAATCTTGATTGTTGGTTTGGAAATCAAAACAAATTCTTAATTCTTGATTTTAATGCTTTCTTAGATCTAGATTTTTCTCTTTCTTGAATTGCAATTACAAATCATGAATTGTTTTGTTTTCTTTTCCTTAAAGTTTCAACTCATCTAATTCGAAACACGAACGATTACACTTTCCCTGTAGACGATCCGCACTCGCTAACATTTCTACATCCGACACCGTTATTGATTGCGGTCAAAATATTTTTGGTTGTGATTTCTACATAATTTTCATTACATACACATCCGGAAATCATATCAATCAAATGGCACCGTTGCCGGGGATCATTTGATAAACACAGTCGGAAAATTCAATTCAATCAAATGGCGCCGTTGCCGGGGATCATTTGATTTACACACACAATCGGAAATCAATTCAATCACGTTCCATTTTCAATGGTAACGGTATAGCTCATAATAATTAGTCACCTTTAATAATTATACGCGATACAATTAGATTTCCTTTATACACTCACGATACGATTACCGGTTATATATGTTAGTTGGGTTATATATATTAGTTGTGTTATTATTCTTATATGAACATACTGATAGAAAACTGCACAACTACCAATGAGTATTATGTTGCACAAATCATAGACGCACATGTTACACTACACCTCATTGGTACTGCTATGACACTATACGACTGCTATACTATGTTATATTCACGTAAATGTTGATACGGTTCAGTATGACTTCCCTATATCCGGGGGATTGATTAGTGTGTGTATGTGTGTGTGTGTGTGCGTGTAGTGATTGAATTCCATTCTGCTATGAATGCATTTATAGAACACTTGCATAAATACTAATAATTGCCATGCTGCACGAGCGCAGACACGTATGCTACACTACACATCATTAGTATTGCCATGACACGGTAGAACTGTCGCATCTGTTTGCATGATTGACTATATTTACATACGACGCATTTTGTTACGTATTGATTGAGTTGCGAATACCATTACCATGGGTATTTGTATACGATTATTATGAGTTTTATGATTTTTTTATCTGCGATGATATATCACAGTGGTATGGGACACTGCTATATATATGATTATATATATATATATATATTATCATCAGAATGAATGATGCAATTACTGTTCTTCTTCACTTGATATTTTATCTGGATATGTGAGTTGACGTCCACCATGAGCATGATATTTTCTGATTTGATTTTATTCTGAACCGAGTGAGAGAGCTATATGGTTGCGGACATGCTACGTTATCCGGACTGAGTGGAGGAATATACAGTCGGATATATGATGGGCCTGGTCGAGACCGAGGGGCAGGAAAGCCGCATTTGAGACGGGGAGCCTAGCGAGGACACTCGATACCAAAGATAGATTAGAGCACGGTGGATATCCGGGGAATACTGATCGGGATTATTGATATCGAGGGAGGACCGGTTTGATGAGACGGTGTCTACGATATCTAGATTTACGTGTCGGTGATGGACACGAGAGTTGTGATGATTTTGAGTGTCGGTGATGGACACTCGGTATATTGATGAGTTGAGTGCCGATGATAGACACTCGTGAGATTTAGGGTGTCGATACCGGACACTCATATATTGATGTTTGCGCGATCCTTCGAAATGCGCTGTTATAGTTTATGCTATATAGTAGCTGAACAGAACTGATCCAGGGGACAATACCTGAATACTATTTTCACATTTTGATACACATAAAAAGGTTTCCAAATGAGTTATAGCCTTACTATTTTAACATGTCTGGGACAACACAAGGATGTTTTAAACAAGAAACTTTCTAAAAAGCGAGACGTATACTTTAAATAAAACGCATATAATACTTTATACTACCACGTCATCTTCTTATGCCGTGACATACGTATCACACGGCTATTTTAAAAAGGGTTTTACATATATCTTTCGGCTGCTTTATAGGTTTATACATGAATGCATGTTTTATATATCTATATCTATATCTATATCTATATCTATATCTATATATATATAGGATGATTATATATTTTCAGGTTTACGCGATCGTTATTGATGCGTTCATAGTACTTGTGCATTATACATTTATTAGTACAGGATATGATAGTACTATATTTTATGATCTAGGTAGATCGTTATGCATTGCGATTTCTACCTTGCGATATAATTTTATTCACTGAGTTGGAAACTCACTCCCGTTGTATTCCAGTTTCTTGCATGATTTACCGCTCGGATCAGTAGCGGCTTGCTGACACACTTCTTTTTACAATGATTGTCTTGGTAGGTAGGTTACATGTCGTATCATAACCATACATTGTATATATATATATTTTTTTGTATCTGGTTAAAAACTCTATCGACCAAAATTTGTATAATTGTGGACTTAGAAGCGAGATTTAGAGATTATGTGTTTGTAGGCGTCACACTCATTGGAGTCGACTTTATATTATTGTTTATTATGTTTCGCTTTCTTTTCTTCGCCTTAGGCGTCGTATATTATCTGCGTGGTTGCTCCGCCGTTTGGGCGTGGAAGCTTGGTCCCATTGGGGATGCTTTATATATTATGTCTTGTATATGATTTTATTCAAAATTTACAAAAGAGGTGCTGCCCGATTTTCAAACGTCATAAATATTTTTCAAACAAACTTATTTACACTTTAAAAGGAAACTTGATTCTATTTAATAACTCTTTTTAAATTTCACCTCCAATAGTTTCATAAATAAGTTTAGATTCCGGGTTTTTGGTTTATTTGGATCGCGTCGACATTTTTAGATGTCACGTGATTTAAGTGCCAATCACATGTCGCTTTCGGGTCGTGACACCTAGATCCGTTGAAAATTAGTCCATATATTTGGTCGAAAATTCATCCTTACCGCTGCAGGTGAGCGATTACCTTACTTCCCACATAATGGGGGAATGTCTTTACCGTCCGAGTTAAGACTCTTAAACAGTTGTTATGTATTGATTCAGTTAGCTGATAGCTTTCTGAGTGTCATAAATTTATGCGTCTAAACATCCTTTGCCCGAAATTTGAATAATTTAAACTTGTTAAAATTGCTGGAAGTCATCTGAAGGACTAGAAAGTTGATAGTGAAACTTAATTGTGGACAGCTCACATTTTAGGATTTTGAGATACTCCTCTATCTTGTATTAAACTTTTGAGCTTAAGGGTCCTAAACAACTTCCTTAAGCAATTTCCTAAGCAATAGAGAAGGGGTGGGACCATTCAGGAGGCGAGCTCTCCACTCTTTAGTCACCTTATGTGGTAAGTTGCGTAGAAAAAGTTGCTTAGGAACTCGTTTCTCTAAGCTTTTGTCCTGATTTACTCCAACTTACCTCTATCTGGTCTTTAACATCCGTAGTATAACCTTAATATAAATCTTAATCCGTTGTTATAATAAAGAATTAGTGTAATTCTAGAGGAAAAATGTTAACAGAATGTCATGCGGCATAACATATTTAAGTTGTTTCCAAACAAAATAACCATGGGATGGGTGTTGGCTAAGAGAAGCACTCTTGTCAGTAAAAATATATAATTCGGTCAACGAGTCAAGGTATTTGACTGGTCAAACACCGAATAACAAAGTGAACCAACACACTATGGATGAATGATCGTTCCGCTAAACATGCAAGCTGATGAGACTCGACCGAGCATCAAAATAACTCAGTCGAGGAGACTGACCGTTACGAAGAACAACGGTCGTATTGTAATGCGAGCGCAATTTCTGCTTGGAATGTGTAATAAAGGAGATCATTGACGCTAGAATCTTAAGTGGCGGTTTAGTAACCGATCCCTATATTCTATAAACAGAGGGATTAAAGCCAAAGAAAGGACCTGCAACGAGCAATCAAAAATCCCATTTTATCCTAGTTCTAGTCTAGCCCTACCATAGCTGATGATAGCTTAGGGACTCTGGCAACCAACATCAGCATTCTTAAGGCCTTGTTGATTCAGAGACATACAACACTCATCAAGCAGGTAATGCCTCAATGGTCATCTCTGATCCTTGTTTCTGATAGCTATGTTAGAGAAGATGATCCTCGGCTGCATCATCGGTAAGCCCTCCTTGAATGACTAGGCTTGCCAATAGAAATAAGGTCGGGACACCATTCGACCATACCTAGTTTAAGACTGCTAATACAAATGACCAAGATGTCCAGCCTTGCATTCGTAAGATGGGTTTTGATGATACTCATAAGTGGGAATTCCCCAGATCATGACACGTGGTAGGTGACGTGTCCCGGGGGCTTACGGGACAGGAGCAAGCACGATGGATTGAAGGCATTTCCCGAGCATTCGCCCCGAGGATTGACCCAACCTTCGATGGCCTCCCAGAACACTCCTATGCTTGCCTTACAAATAACCATCAGCTCGCCTCCAAGCCCTCCTACACACTGAACTTCCTCAGCCCTCCCAGCTCGCCTCTGAGCTAGCTTCCTCGGCCTCCTGCTCGCCTCCGAGCCTCCTACCGAGCTAATCCTCCCCAGTTCTACCGAGCAACCAAGAACGCAGAGCCCAAGCGCTTCCGCCATGGCTCCGCGTATCTCGTCAGAAGCGAGATATCCGCCATCCAACATCCCGCGTTCCACACCATCGTATCCCCCATTAATGAGCACATCTCGTCATTAATGGAGGGATCCCATCATTCATGTAGGCGCAACGTCAGGAGTGTAACTGACGGCGAAGATCTCGTGCGAGCTCGCTCCAAGCGACCACTATAAAAAACCCTCTCCCAGACGACTAAGGTAAGGCAATTTCAATCCAACAAGCCACTACTCTGCTCATTTTCCTCGGCTAACTTGATCGTCGGAGGGTCCTATGGTGGTCACCCATCCCGGGACTTCTTTGCAGGTAGCTCGGCTTCACCTCAAAATCAACCCATTGAGATCCACACGTCCAAGGAGACAACCTTCAACATCAATCTCAACCCTTCATCAACACTCTCCACAGATCAACGGAGGACAACATCTGAAGGAGATCAGACCTCCATCAGTTGGCGCCATCTGTGGGAATGCTTCTTTCCACTCATCGAAAGTTGATCTTCCGCTCTCGACTTCATGGCGAGCGAAAACTGTGACTATACCAAACAAGATGCCGCATTCCCCACAACGGTGGTGCTGATGGATCTACTCCCACTCCGAACGCCATCCACACCCTCTCGGCAAGGATCGACAGGCTCGTGTCCACGGTGAACACCTTTGTCCGTGTCCAAACAGCGGGCCCAGCTTCCCAGTTCGGCGTTCCCCCTCCTAGGGATCACGACCTCCGTAGAGGGGCGGATGACACTGCCCACGCTAGCACCACCGAACAAAGTCGTGCTCACTCCGGCGATTGCAGCTCCTCTGGGGTGACCGATTCAATGGACCGCTGGGCGCCACACGGGTCCACGTCGAGGTCTTGTGAAAGAGCCCATCATCCCGAGGCCCGTCATGTTCCCGTCCCTCCCGATGAGGTATCAGTCAGCTCGCCTACTCCCAGGCATGACCGGCTCCTGCTCCCTCGACGGGATCGCACGAACGACACTCGCCGTGAAGACTCAAGAAGGACCTCGCCAGAGGACCTAAAGAATTTAATAGAACGGAATCGGAGTCACGGCCTGGCCCAAACCACAAGCGGGAAGGGCCACCACTCTGACTGCACCGAATTCTCGAGGTATCACGACCGCCTCGACCACCTTGAAAAAAAAATTGAGGGTATATATCGGGAGGGTCATCCATCCAGTGAAGGGGCCAGTACGCTGTCACGCCCCGCTTCCCAGTGTACGGGCAGAGGACGCAACGGCTCACGCGATGCATTTACTCAGAAGTAAACACGCTAAGCGTATCTAAGCAATATAAAGTAAAACACACAAGAGACAGGATGTAAATGTACAGCAACTTTATTTATTAACATTCTTTTTACAATACAATGAAAAGTAAATACATGGAATGAAAGCAATGCTTAAACAGTGGCATAACAGAAATGAAAATATATACAAGTAAACTAGAGCTCTGGGTCGAAGGCTATCTGATCCAAGTCCTCGTTGGTAGGCTCTGTCTCCAGAAGGTCCGATCCACCTGATAATATTCCAAAGAAAGAAGAGAATGAATGTCGTCAGCGAACAATCGCTCGGTAAGTCCTAAAGAATAGGTGGAGACAGAATAGACAGAAGGAGAATGTAATTTTTAAAGTTGTATTATATTATTAACGCTGTTGTTTGTAGCTCGGTACAGAAAATGCCAGTGTATACGAGAGGTATCCCACTATTCTGGAGACTAAGGTATACAGAGCACAAAGAACCGTTCAGCCATGGTACAACGGCAATGGAGATTCAGGTTAGGTGTATTATGGTTACAGTCTCGTGCTACTTTTAACACCTTCCGTACCAATCTACCCCTTATAAACCCCGTGATGTTTTTATTGTATTGATTGTATTGTATTGTCTTATATTGTAAATTGTATATGGATGACTTGCCGAAACCATGATATCAGTAAATGGAAGAATGGATATAAATGGAGAGTCATGTAAACGGAATATATCCATGGTTCGGTTCAGTCAATATAGATTGATATAGATTGAATAGACGGATTCATGTTGAATTATAGTTTTATACTTAAATCATATTCAAGTCAGATTGATGAGATTGAGACTCAGTCTGAGTCAGACACTTTTAAATAGAACTTGAAATCATGTTTGTTTTGATATTACCGGTAACTGCTGCACATGGATGGCAGGATTTGTGTCTTTTTCCAAGACAATTACCATATTGATAACACCGTTTGTTAGATTGTCTACCTTAAATAGGAAGCATCCCTATCTCCGGCTCCCTGAGGCTCAAGAGACTGGTCCCGCTTAAACCTATGTTTACTAGGGCCCTTATTGTAATTTAACATAACTTGAGGGGTTTTATGTAAAAATGGTTTGATATAATTTTCAAAATACACCTCAAGTATTTAATTATCGTCTTTAGGGTTTTCATAGATATATATTTTATAATTATGAAATTTCTAGTGAGTATAAACTAATTTTCATAGTATATGATATTTTCTTGAAATATTGGAATTGTTTTGTATTGGGATGGTACTTTCATATAATAGTGATTTCTTTGATTTAGAAAACTTGGAATATTTATGTAATTAAAATAGATATTTTGATAATAAATATATATATTTAATGAAAATAATTTTATTTATTTTCTTGTAGAAATCTCATTTTCTAGAGAAAAATGTATAAAAATTCCATCGAGATCGAATGCTCCTTGCGGAGGTCTGCATCTCGCTCTACTAGGTCCGAGGATGTGAGATAATCCGCACCATCCTGAACGGAGTCCCCAAAGTGGGTTGTAGAGACGCAATTGCATGGAAATGTTTAATATATCTTTTTATAGAAATGGTTTTATAAGTTAATGGTATTTATTTGCAAAGTCGTTTTATCCCAAGAATAAATTCCTACAACTTCATCGTGCTATGATAGAGATGTGTGTTGTGATGAGGTAGGTCATTACCTCTTGAACTATCTAAAGGTAATATGTTGTTTATATCGGAAACTAAAGTATGTGGTATTTTACTGTAAAATTGCAATAAAAATTGCAATAAGAATTATTTTGATGTGAAACTTGTTTAATATGTTTGTTAATATTTATTGAACAGATATGAAAGTTTGGTATTTTCTTGTTTAAGAAAAATAGGATTTTTAAAGAAAAACCGAATCGGAAGTCGGATTAACTCCGCTTTCATCGGGTTTTAAAAATTGAAGTTTTTAGAATAGAAGATGAGAGGGGGAGATGGAACTTACTAGCTTTTGGACTAGAGAAGAGAGAGGGGGTCCTAAAGAGAGCTTCGGGGTATCGTTTCATCGCCGGAATCTCCTTGGATCGTCGCCAGAACTTCACCCTTTTGCTAACTCCACTTGTACACCAAAAGACTTGAGAATTTTGTATAGTTTTGACAGGAATTTGTAAGTGGGGATGTGTGAATTGGGGTGTGGTATTTATAGGAAAAACTAGGGTTTGGTGTATTGAATGGGTGAATTAAAATTTGTATTAAAAATGGGTTTAAAGAGGTATTTTAAATTCTCTGGTTAATTGCAGAGAAGATAAATAGCCTAAGGGAAGTGAGGTAGACCAAAGGGTTGCAGTGAAAAAGAAATTAGGGCATTACCGTCGATCTAGACCGGTGGTACCGATTATTTGGGGCTTTTCGCCGGGTCATTCCCAACGGAGGGGGCTAGGGTTTAAGCCACGTGTCTTTGTCGCTTTGGCTTCTTCAGTGCACATGTTTAAATTTTTTGTGTCTCTTCAGTTTACGTATTGTGCACATGTAGACTTTTAGGCTTCTAAAAAGATTAAAATAAATTTTAATAAAAAGAATATGTGGCTGATGGGATTTGAACTCTGGTACTATGTCTCAACAGTGCAAGGTATTACCAATGAGCTACAAGCTCCTTCTTGCTGTTCAAAAGCAAAACAAATTCTTATAGTATTCACAGGAATTGTAAATACCCCAATTGTACATTAACTTTTAAACAATTTTATGTACTTTGAAATTGGAGTTGTCACATACACCGCTGACTCTCTTACGAAGCCCTTCACCGAGGAGTTGCTCGTCGTACACGTCTCGTCCAAGAACAAGCCTCCCAAGGTGTCCCTTTTCGACGGGAAATCCGACCCAAAGGACTATCTGGACGCATTTACGGCGGGCATGAGCTTCCAGGATAACTCCAACGCTGCTCAATGCCGAGCATTTCTCGCCACCCTCATCCGGGCTGGACGGGGCTGGTTCCGAGGACTCACGCCATGCTCCATCTCTACCTTTGATAAGCGGGCTGCCCAGTTCCTCGGTCACTTCGTCGGAAACAGACGACAGAAGCAGACCGTCGATTACCTCTTCACCATAAAGAGCGGGGATAAGGAATCCTTTAAGGGATACGTCACTCACTTCTACAACGCTCTTCTCGAGGTTCCCGAGCACCGGGATGAAACTGTCATCACCGCCCTAAAGTCGGGTCTCAGGCACAAAGAGTGGCTCCGCTCTTTTGCATTAGCGCAACCTAAGACCATGGTCGAGATAAAAACTTGGACCGAGCGAGAGATCCAACTCGATTTTGAGGTGAACGTCAACCTATCCCGGGGCGACCAAGCCGACCAAAAGAATAGGGGCAGAGAAGAGAAGAAGAAGGTCGACCGGCCAAAACCATACCCCCTAAAGTTCCAAAAGTATACTCCTATCACTATCTCCCAGACCGAGTGTTGGGGTAAAAATTTACACCCCGATTGAGCAAGTCAAAATCAAAGTCAACCCCAAGCCAAGTGGGCCCAAGCCCAGATCAAATGGGCCCATGCCCGAGTCGAGCCCGAACATGAAGCGGCCGGCCTCTCCATGCCACAATAAAAAATTTTGTAATAAATAATTTTGGTGTTTTTTTATGAATAAATGTAAGAAAAATGGGCATAAATCCAAATTTTTGTAAAACTCATGGCTCATGTGCAAAAGAAATGAGCACATGAGGCATGAGATGGGCAAAATGGCATTTTGTAAAGCCCAAGGGGCTATATGTAAAATGTGTAGCCTATAAGACCGAACTGAAGAAAAGCAACCACTCCAACACAAACAGCCAATCTAACATGTCCCTTCCTTAGGCAAAGATGATGAAAATATCTCAACAACTTTTTCATTCTCTAAAAAATCTAGGGTTTTTGTGTCTCCTTCTCCTTCCTCAAGCTTCTAAACCTTCTTCCCCTATTCAATTAAACCAAGAGTTTTACTCTTCCTTTTCCAAAATCAAATAGTTTTTCACCACAAAACCCACAAAGAAGAGCTCAGATCTTCCATTAGATCTCAAAAATGGAAGATTTTTAAATCCCCCCTTTCTCCAAGATCCGGTCAACCGAGAGGAAGAAGAAGGAGACCTATCTCCAAAAATCCCATCTTGGGAAGATCCAGGGCCAAAGGGAAGAGAAACAAAAGGGCCCCTTTTGATTATTTCTAAAGATTTCTAGGAGTTTAACTCCATTCAAGATCTGTTGGAGCTCAACTCCATAAATTAATCTCTTTTTAGGAGTTTAACTTCATAAGTCAAATCGGAAGCACAGCACCCAGTGCAGGGACCAAGTCCTTTTTCTTGCTGACGCCCATCGCCCGCGTGCCAAGCACGTGGGGCGCCGGCGCCCAGCGCCTAGCGCCCGCGTGCTAGGAATGTGAGACGTTGGCACCCACGCATCCTTTGGACACTATTCTTCCTTTTTTTTATATACACACACACTCCACAATACTGTCCCCGTTAGAAAAAATTTCTAACGGGGCGCTGCCCCACACCCGCAAGGGGGCTGCTAGCCCCCTTGACCCCCAGCCCGCTATCCGGGTAGCGGGAACCCCATAAACTTTGCGAAGCCCCCGATATATCCAAAAAACCCCTTTCAAAACATAACTCACGCACACTGCACACTGCACACTGAGTTCTCATGACTAGTTGACCCGTTAATCGGAGGTTCCTTCGCTCCAAAGACGAGGGGTAATTAACGGCAGCTTAGTCCGCGGCTGCCGGAGATTCGGATCCCCACAATTAATAAACCCTGGTCTACCTTAGGCAGGGGGAATCTGTGCATGTCTGACAAGCAACGCGTATTCCCATCTCAATAGGGTGGCGAAAAACACCCTATATATTCTGGCACGCCCGGTGGGACACTTCTTTCCTCCTATATCTCAGGTCAAGCGTTCATGCGAACTCATTTAACATATATACCGATGTTTGTACTGAAGTAATGTTCCTTTTATGCAGGAATCAACTATCAACGACGATGTCTCCCAATATGAATTCAGCTGCCGACGCGACCCCAATCTCGTACGTGGTCAAGATCAATACTCGTGTGGTTCTCCCTGTCAGTCTCAGCCGGTAATGAGAGGAGGCACCCCGTCAATTTGGTTCCATCGTCATCTACCCTGCTGGAATCGCTCATCTGGCGGAGGTCCCGACAAACCAAGCGGCTAAACCGACCTCAAGGGGCAGGAGGCCGAACGTCATGGTCGCCAAAGCATCCCACCCCAAATGCAAATCTGTATTCGAACGGCTCTCCACTGTTTCGACTGGGGGCAAGGCCGTCAACACCAATGGGGCCACAAAGCATCTCCAGCAAGCTCAGATGGTGCCCTTGACAATCGCATGAGCAGGCATCTTCTCTGGGCTCTCTGTCAATCGGCCTGCAGCGTTTTCCCAAAGAGCTGAAGTCTGCCAAGTGCTTAAAACAGAAAAGTTAAGGCAGAAGCGGCTCAGGTATCGAGCCAACAAGAGGGCCAAGACTTCGGCCAAGTGGAATCTTATGAGGTTCCAAGAGAAGGGTTACTCCGTGATGACGGCTGTGTCGGCCGTAAAAGTCAGCAATTCTTTCGAACCTCTGAAGTGGGTTCAGAAAAATGCCATGACCCCCAGAATCAAGAAGACAACGGTCCGAACAATGCTACAAAGGGGCGTGCCCCAACCCCAAAAGAGAAAGCATGATACCATCTCTTCAAGTGTCTATCAGGCGCTCTGTGCCGTGCAAAAGAAGCGTCAGCACCATTCAAGAACCCGGTCAGACCAGCCGCTTTCAGTCGATTGCCCATTACCGAAACAGGAGGGCTATGACAGCGATCTGTGAAATCAGTTGCCGATAATAAAATGACGGTTGGGTATGTTATCTATACGGTCTATTTGGTGGGTGCGTGTCCCAGCGACAACTTGCGCAGCAAAAGCAAGGATGGGGCCACCACATCCTAAGCCCATTCTGGCTTGAATGTGGTTGCCGCTTCCCAAGATCAGCCGCCTCCACTGGATGAGGAAAACCCTCTCGATGAGGCCGATAGGCATAAAGACCCCTCAGTCTATATAGAGTCAAGCTCGAACAGCGAGGAAGAGCCGACTTTCCGCCCCAGGACTGCAGAGCAAAAGCTACTTCAAGAGCTTAGAAAACAGTTCAGGAGCAAAGATAAAGAGATGGCCAAGCTCTATTCAATAATTGACGACCTAACGAAAGTTGTGATGCAGCTTACGGCTCAAATTGCTCAGGCGCTTCCCAATCAAGCACAAGTTTCTACTCATAAGCCGGGTGATGACAACCCGAAGCAACCGATGCCTGTCCCCTTGGGTCCAAAATTGGGCGAGCCGCACAAAAGTCGGCTACATTCCGCTTCTGGGGACGCCTTGGCCCCAGATAGCACCATCCCGCTAACACAAGATCGAATAATGGATTTGGTCACCAGCAAGGTTAAAACATTGGTGGCCGAAGCCGAAACTTAGAAAGAAATTGGCAGTAGTGGGTGGCCATATCCCGCACAGTACGATCTGATTGAGTTCCCGAGCAGCTACGTCATTCTTAAGTTCGGAAGATTTGACGGGACGGGAAATGCAAATCAGCACGTCGCCCACTTTAAACCATCGTGCGGAAATATAGGGGGCAATGATGCGCTCCTTCTTCATTAGTTTGTCAATAGCTTGACCGGTGTTGCTTTCGACTGGTACGCAAGCATACCAGACGGGTCCGTCATTACCTGCACCGAAATGGAGTCTCTGTTTCGGCAAAGATTCATGAGTGTCAGCGACAAAATCTCCATCGCTGATCTTGTGAGGACCAAGTCGGGGAAAAATGAAAGCAACATAGACTTTATTTCCCGATGACGCAACCCCACTGTCAAGTGCGAACCGCCGCTAGAGCAGGACCAGTCCGTCAGCCTCCTCATTGGGAACCTCAGCAATTGGATGGTCTCATTCTTATGTACAGCAAGCCTCAAGACATTTCAGGAGCTAACCAAGAAAGTCCAAATGCTAGAACGCTCAAAGTAAGAGTCTACCCCAGACTTTCAGAGAGACAAGACTTGGAAAAGCAAGCGGGACGACAACCGTAGAAGCGGGAATTCCAGCAATACCAATATCTTCAATGGATCCGACAATGAAGACAAGCGAAAGGCAGGTGAATCCAAAGCCAACCGGTCTCGAAAGCCAGTGCTGGGAGGAGAAGGGTCTTCACTAGAGGAGAAAAAGAACAGGGTTTACTCGTTCAGAAGGGACAAGGTCCGCAAGATATTCAAAGATACCTTGAACAACGGTCTACAATTACCAGTGTCGAAAAGACTTCACGAAGCAAAAATGACTGACAATCCTCTATATTGCCCGTACCACCGAGTAGTGAGTCATGAGATCGAGAATTGCTATATCTTCAAAGATTGGGTCGAGAAACAGTACAAGACTGGAGAGATCGAGCTGTCTAAGAGTGTTTTGGTGAACAATCAAGTTGCAACCACCAACTTTATACAGACAGAAGCTAAAGCCTTCTGGGAGCAGACAGCTGAACTCGCTGCCTTGAGAAGTGAAACTCACTCACTGCAACCTCCGTGGAGTACGTACATATCTAATAAGATGAAGAAGATGCTAAACTTACTTCGGAAAGAGCCCAGAACAGAATGGGAAGGGCAGAAAGAGCCCACCATTCCAGCTTCATTCCAACTGCCAATTCGGCTCCATCAGGCTCAAAATCCAAAAAGCTCAAAAAGAAGAAAAGTGCAGCTCGACACGAAAAAGAGTCTGTAGGAAGATTGACCATTCAAAAATATATTGATTCTTTCGAAGAATATGAACATAAGGAAAGAACTCTAATTCAATTGAAGGAGTTCTTCCCTGTAGAAGCAGCTGAGATTCTGGAGGAGCTAGAAGAAGACTCCAATGAAGAGATCTCTATAGTGACCTGCTACACCATCCATCTGGGCAGGGACTCTGAGGAGGAGCTTTGTTTTCCCGAAAAGGACGAGGAGCGTGCCATAAAGGTCAATCAAATCCAGCTCAGAAGCGGCAGGGCTCTACCACCGAATCAGGGCAATGCGCCAAAAGGGAAGGAAAAACAAGTCGCTAATGAAGAAGATGGTGGAGAGCCGGCTCATAAAAATTCGAGTCCATCTTTGGTGGACTACAATGTCTTGGCTTATCTCCGAAAGCTCCCATCTCTCCTGAGCATCTACGATACCTTGGTCTTATCTAAAGAGCTTAGAGATGTTCTCATTCACGCTCTACAAAACCCCGAGCAGTATCAGGCTCGCTTTGCGGAAATCAATATAAAAGAAGCCCAGTACGCTCTGCATGCCGCCGCAGTCACGTTTAAGGACGAAGACTTGCTACTGAGAATGGCGCATAATCGGCCGTTTTACATGACAGGGTACAGCGAAGGAGATCGGATTAATCGCATATTGATTGATCCAGGGTCCTCAGTGAACATCATGAACTTGCGAACTCTGAAGAGTTTGTCAATGGACGTCCGATACCTGTCAAGGGAAAGGATTGTCATTCAAGACTTCAATCAAAATTGCTAGCAAGTTCTGGGATCCATAACTCTGCCAATCAAATTTGGGGATCTGCAGACTGAAGCTAAGATATACGCGATCGATGCTGACACGTCTTATAAAATTCTGTTGGGGCGGCCGTGGCTCCACGATTATGGCATCGTTCCATCAACTCTCCATCAATGCATGAAGTATGCTAAAAATGGCGAAGAAAGACGCATTGACGGAGACATTCAACCGTTCGGTATGCATGATGTCCAATATGAAGATTCTCGGTACTTTGTGAACCCCCAAAATGTTAAGCCACAACTGACCGAGGACAGAGCGGCCCCAAAACTCAAGGCAAATCTGAGCCGGCTGTCACTTTTAAAAGCAAAACCCCCCCAAGTGCGTCCGCGTTTCGGCAGTGACACTGATGAGTCCGACGCTGGAAGTCCGTCCTTCCATAAAACTAGCCCTCATTTCGGTAGCGATACGGACGAATCTGATACTGAAGGCCCATCCGACATCAAAATCCGCCCTCGTTTAGGCAGTGACACTGAAGAGTCGGAGGAAGAGGACCCGCCTTGCAACTGTTGTGCAGACTAGGCTCCCATGCAACAAGCGAAACTATGAGAGACCTTCGAAATTGCATAAGGGTCCCTAGCCGTCACAAGGGTGCTGGAGAAGATGTGCAAAGAGCTCGATGCATTGTCAGTCTCTACCGTGGACCAGCTGAAAACTTTCTATGTTCCCGGACGATTTGTCTGTCACGTGCCTATTTTATGGGTCAAATCCTGTTGTGCACCCGGACGATTTATCTGTCACGTGCCTTTCAAATGAGAGAGGGATAAGAGCCGTCCTCAATCCCAGATACTATGCGCCCGAGATGCGGGAATATTTCAAAAGGTGCAGATGCCGGTTATATCAAACGGAGTCCGAGGTGAAGTATTACAAAGAGCTATGGCATCCGCCTCAGGTTCGAGCACTCGTCGATGGACGAATACCAGATAGACGGGGCATAGCTTTCATTCAACCTGATTCTAAAGCATGCTACATGATCCATATTGGTGAAGCCGGTGGAGAGTCATTGATGAAGTCGAGTTAGCCGAGCCAGAAGAAGCCCCTAGAGAGCTCGAAGACGGCGGACAAGCAACCTTTGACGAGCTAACCGAGATTGACTTAGGAACGCCCGATAATCCAAGGCCGGCCTACGTCAGCTCACTCTTGTCAGAGGAAATGAAGAGCAGATAATCGCCCTGCTGCATGAGTTCGTCGACTGCTTCGAGTGGACGTACAAAGAAATGCCTAGCCTCTCCCCTGAAGTAGCCGTGCATAAGCTGGCTATACCTCCTGATTCCAAGCTTGTCAAACAAGCTCCTCGAAGAATGAGAAGGGAGCTGGAAGAAAGGGTCATCGAGGAAACTAAGAAACTTATCGATGCTGGCTTCATCAGGGAGGAGAAATACGCAGACTGGATCGCATGCATTGTCCCAGTAAAGAAGAAAAACGGGCAGATCCGGGTTTGTGTTGATTTCAGGGACCTTAACAAGGCATGCCCTAAAGATGATTTCCCACTTCCAATCATGGAAATGATGGTCTATGATACCTCAAATTATGAGCCGTTCACCTTCATGGACGGTTCGTCTGGATACAATCAGATAAAAATGTTGCCTGGGGATGAGAAGCATACAACATTTCGAACCCCGATCGGCATATACTGTTACAAAGTAATGCCGTTCAGATTGAAGAACACAGGTGCTACATATCAAAAGGCAATGACCAATATCTTTGATGACATAATCCATAAAGTCGTCGAATGTTATATCGATGATCTGGTCGTCAAGACTAAAGCCAATGCCGATCACATCCAAGATCTTAAGACCGTTTTCACCAGATTGAGGGAATACGATATGAAGATGAATCCTCTAAAGTGCGCTTTTGGCATGTCATCGGGAAAATTCCTGATCTTTATAGTCCGACAACGGGGGATCGAAGTTGACCCATTCAAGATAAAGTCCATCATGGAGATGCGCCCTCCAAAGAGTCTGACGCAGCTAAGATCCTTCAGGGCAAGCTCGCTTACATATGAAGGTTCATCTCGAATTTATCGGGGAGATGTAGTCCCTTCTCAAAGCTCATGAAGAAAGGAGCTCCTTTTGTCTGGGATGCCGAATGTCAAGAAGCGTTCGAAAGCATCAAACAATACCTGTTGCACCCTCCCGTGCTTGCTGCCCCTATTCTAAATAAATCATTGATTCTCTATACTACCGTGCTAGATGAGTCACTCGGTGCGCTCCTTGCCCAGAACAATGAGGAGGGAAAAGAAAATGCCCTCTACTACCTTAGTCGAACTCTAGTCGGGTCGGAACACAACAATTCCCCGATTAAAAAGCAATGCCTGGCTCTAATATTCGCTGTGAAGAAGCTGAGGCACTACTTGCTCGCTCATCGGGTTATGCTGATCTCCAAGGTCGACCCGCTCAAACACTTGATGACCAAAGCAAGCCTAGCCGGTAGAATGGCGAGATGAGCTGTCATACTGCTTGAATTTGACAGAATCTATACTCCTCAGAAAGCATTAAAAGGGCAAGCCCTCGCCGACTTCCTTACTGCTCATCCCATACCAGAAGGGTCGCCGGTCAACTGCGAGTTACTCGATGAACAAGTGCTGCACCTCGAGGATAACAAGCCAAGTTGGGATCTGTACTTCGACGGAGCCTCATCAATAAGGTCCTCCAGTAAATCAAGCGTCCCGGAGATAAAAGTAGGGATAGGATTGGTGTTCTTCACGCCATCGGGAGGAACCCTACAACGTTCTTTTGCTCTCATCGAGCCTCGCACAAACAACGAGGCTGAGTACAAAGCTCTGATAGCTGGTCTGGAGCTCGCCATAGAAATGGGAACCCTTTGGCTACAGGTTTACGGTGATTCCCAGCTTGTCGTCAACCAAGTAAGCGGAGAATATAAGATATACAAACCCGAGTTAGCTCGGTACAGAAGCCGGGTGGTGGAGCTCATGAAACTGTTCACCCGTATTGAACTAATGGGAGTCCCTAGGGCGTTGAACGGAAAAGCCGACGTACTCGCTCGCCTAGCTATAGAGCTAGCTGATTCTGACATGGACGAAATTCTAATCACAGTCAGAAACCGGCAAATTCTGCCTCCGGTCTCTTTGCGTGAAGAAGAAAGTATAGAACAAGAGAACAATCTTACCGAAGAGGCTTCGATCATTCATGACGAGCCCGATTGGAGAGAACCCTTCATAGAGTACCTCCGATACGACAAGCTGCCCGAAGAAAAATCTGCAAGGATTCAGCTGAAGAAGAGAGCTCTCCGATATGTGTTTGTAAATAATATGCTATACCGCAGATCATATGACCAACTCTAGCTCAGGTGCCTGTCATCGGCCGAAGCCCGAAAAATCATGAAAGAAGTTCACTCGAGCGTCTGCGGGGCTCACCAGTCTGGCCCCAAAATGCAGCTTCAAATCAAACAGCTTGGATATTATTGGCCCACTATGATAAGGGATTGCGAAGAGCATGCAAAGAAATTCCATCTCTGCTAAATTCACGGTGATTTCATTCACAAGTATCCCAATCCGTTGCATCCTTCAGTGGCGTCGTAGCCTTTCGAAGTTTGGGGCACCGACATAGTTGGCCCAATTGATCTTCCATCATCCAAAGGCCACAGGTTCATATTGGCTACGACAGACTACTTCTCTAGATGAGCTGAAGCTGTACCGCTAAAAGAAGTCAAAACAGAAGATATTCTGACATTCTTCCAGTATAATATTTTATACCGCTTTGGTACACTAAGAAGAATCATTTCTGACAATGGGCATTCTTTCAAGAGCTTCAAAATCTCAAGGTTCGCTACTCAGCACAAGATAGACTGGAGATATTCCTCCATCTATAATCCAAGAGCCAATAGGCTAGCTGAAGCCTTCAATAAGACTCTATGCAAGCGCCAGAGAAAAAATACTTCAGCCAAGAAGAGAGACTGGAATCTCAAGCTTCACGAGCTGTTGTGGGCATATCGTACCACACACCGCACTCCAACTCAGTCCACTCCATACTCACCACTCTTCGGAGTGGAAGCAATTCTCCCGCTCGAAGTCGAAGTTCTAAGCCTGCGAATGGTCGTCCAACACGAGTTGACGGAGGAGGAAAACGTCCTCCTTCTGCTTGAAGAGCTTGACACCCTAGAAGAAAGGAGGCTCGCGGTGCAGCAAAATCTGGAGCTATACCAAGTCCAAATGTCACGGGTCTATGACAAGATGACCCATTTCCGCGCTTTCAAGAAAGGCGAATTGGTGTTGGTCCTCAAAAGACAGATTATCCCCAATCGACATGCCAAGGGAAAATTCGAGCCAAACTGAGAAGGACCATACGTCATCAAGAAAGTGTTTGATGGAGGATCCTACCAGCTGATAAATGCCGAGGGAGAAAGGCCCATGCCACTTATCAATGGCCGATATCTCAAGAAATACTATGCGTGAATGCTCCAAGTCGCATGCGAATTGAGCACACTGGCCCTACTGTCTGGATTATATATCTTGTAAAACCGTATACAATCCACGGGCATAAACAACCCTTATCTTTCCCAAGTCCTACCGGCCAAACTGCATTTAAAGTCCCACCAGCAATGAAGATTCGCCAAAAAAAAGAGAAAAGAGAAAATAGAAAAAAAAGGGTATGTCCATAAGTAAAATAGGCACGAATGAAAACCCGAAAGGGCTCAGTGAGTAAAAACAGCAGGACTGCCGGCGAGTTTGTGAAAACCCGAAAGGGCGCAAACTCGTAAAAAAAAGAGATGAAATACACTCGCAAAGTCCTCTCAACTTTTTGAGGAGAAAATCCCCGTGTGAGATCCTTACGACTCACAAAGGAGCAACACGCTTAGGAATCCCCACGATTCCTAGGGAGAAATACACTTGCGAGATCCTCTCGACTCGTAGGGAAAAAATGCTTTTATGAGACCCTTACGGCTCCTAAAATTGAAAAGCCTTAGGTGATAGAGATCTAAACCTGTCTTCTAAGCCATCGCTCCCCAACCGGCAACGGCAAATGATGAGTCGCTCCTGGCATTGCTTCAGTGTTAGCGGTGCTGATACCGACCCAAAAAATAAATCCCAAGTCCTCCCAGGGCAAATGATGAATTGCTCCTAGCACATGTGCTTCAGTGTTAGCAACACTGATGTCTACCCTAACTCCAAAATCTCAAACTCCAATCCAATAGACCCCTAAGTCGTTAAACTGGGAACAGATGACCCCTAAGTCGTTAAACTGGGAACAGATGACCCCTAAGTCGTTAAACTGGGAACGAGGGAAATCCCCTCACAGCAAATGATGATTCGCTCCCGGTACCATATTCCGGTGTAGCGGTGTTGATGCCAAACCAAAACCAAAATCCCCAAATCCTCCTGCTACCATATTCCGGTGTAGCGATGCTAATATCAACCTAAATCACAATCAGCAAGACAACCAACAACTTTCCTGGAGGAATCAAGCTCCATCTCGGAAACAAGTCGAATCCAGACACCGCAGAAAGCGGAGCAAGTCAACTTCAACCCCGACACCGTAGAAAGCGGAGCAAGTCAAAATCCAATCTCGACACTGCAAGAAATGGAGCAAGTCAAGTTCATCCCTGACACTACAAGAAGCAGAGCAAGTCAAATCAAGTACCGACTGTCCATGTCGCAAAAAGGGCAGCACCGATCGTCCAAGTCGCAAAAAGGGCAGAACCGACCGTCCAAGTCGCAAAAAGGGCAGCACCGATCGTCCATGTCGCAAAAAGGGCTGCACCGACCGTCCAAGTCACAAAAAGGGTAGCACCGACCGTCCATGTCATAAAAAGGGCAGCACCAATCGTCCATGTCGCAAAAAGGGCTGCACCGACCGTCCAAGTCGCAAAAAGGGTGGCACCGACCGTCCATGTCGCAAAAAAGGCAGCACCGACCGTCCAAGTCGCTAAATGGGCAGAACCGACCCTCCGCATCGCAAAAAAGGCAGCACCGACCGTCCAAGTCGCAAAATTGGCAGCACTGACCGTCCAAGTCACCAAAAGGGAAGCACTGACCGTCCATGTCGCAAAAATGGCAACACCGACCGTCCAAGTCACAAAAAGTGCAAAACCGACCATCCACGTCGCTAAAATGGCAGAAACGACCTCCACGTCGTCAAAACGGGAACCAGATTAAATCAACCTCTACGCGAAAGAAGATCCATCAATTTTATCCACACAACCCATATATGTAGTGTGCATTTATTGATATGGGCAATTTGTTGGGGTAAAAATTTGCACCCCGGTTGACCAAGTCAAAATCAAAGTCAACCCCAAGCCAAGTAGGCCCAAGCCCAGGTCAAATGGGCCCATGCCCGAGTCGAGCCCGAACATGAAGCGGCCGGCCTCCCCATGCCATAATAAAAAAATTTGTAATAAATAATTTTAGTGTTTTTTTATGAATAAATGTAAGAAAAATGGGTATAAAGCCAAATTTTTGCAAAACCCATTGCTCATGTGCAAAAGAAATGAGCACATGAGGTATGGGATAGGAAAAATGCCATTTTGTAAAGCCCAAGGGGCTATATGTTAAGTGTGTAGCTTATAAAAGCAAAGATAATGAAAATATCTCAACAACTTTTTCATTCTTTCAAAAATCTAGGGTTTTTGTGTCTCCTTCTCCTTCCTTAAGGTTCTAAATTTTCTTCCCCTTTTCAATTAAATCAAGAGTTTTACTCTTCTTTTTCCAAAATCAAATAGTTTTTCACCACAAAACCCACAAAGGGGAGCTCAGATCTTCCATTAGATCTCAAAAATGGGTGATTTTTAAATCTCACCCCCTTTCTCCAAGATCCGGTCAACCGAGAGGAAGAAGAAGGAGACTTATCTCTAAAAATCCCATCTTGGGAAGATCCAAGGCCAATAGGGGAGAAACAAAGGGGCCCCTTTTGATTATTTCTAAAGATTTCTAGGAGTTTAACTCCATTCAAGATCTGTTGGAGTTCAACTCCATAAATTAACCTCTTTTTAGGAGTTTAACTCCATAAGTCAAATCGGGAGTACAGCTCCCAGTGCAGAGACCAAGTCCTTTTTCCTATTGACGCCCAGCGCCTAGCATGTGAGGCGCCAGCGTCCAGCGCCCGCATGGTAGGCAAGTAAGACGCTGGCACCCACGCGTCCTTTGGACGCTATTCTTCCCTTTTTTTATACACACACACTCCACAACACTGTCCCCGTTAGAAAAAAATTCTAAAGGGGCGCTGCCCCGCACCCGCAAGGGGGCTGCTAGCCCCTTGACCCCCAGCCCGCTATCCGGATAGTGGGACCCCCGTAAACTCTACGAGGCCCCCGATATATCCAAAACCCCCTTTCAAAACACAACTCACGCACACCGCACACTGAGTTCGCATGACTAGTTGACCCGTCAATCGGAGGTTCCTTCGCTCCAAAGCCGAGGGGTAATTAACGGCAGTTTAGTCCACGGCTGCCGGAGATTCGGATCCCCACAATTAATAAACCCCGGTCTACCTTAGGCAGGGGGAATTTGTACATGCTTGACAAGCGACGCGTATTTCTATCTCAATGGGGTGACGAAAAACACCCTACACCGAGCTGTTAGAGGAGGCGAAGGATGAGCGATTCTTCAAGCTCCCGCCGGTCACCCATAGAACGGCTAAACGAACCCAAGGCCCGTACTGCGCCTTCCATATGCCGCAGGGCCACCCGCCCGAGAACTGTAAACAACTCCGCGACTATATCGAGGAGTTGATCAGCTCTAGCCACCTGGCGAAGTACCTGCGGGACAAGCGACAGGCGGACAGGGAGCACGAGAACCAGCCCCCTCCCGGAGAATTAACGATCGGCCAAATCACAGTCGTTTCCTCGGGGTATGCCCGTGGAGCCGGCGGCACTCGCCGCCTCCTACCCATCGAGGGAACAAGTGACCGCCCCAGAAGAAATGCAAGACCGCCGAGCCCATCATCTTCACTGATGAAGACCTCTACAGTATATCCTTGCCTCACAACGACCCTCTCGTGATTACGGCACGGGTCCACCGTTATGAGGTTCAGAGGATATTGGTCGATTCTGGAAGCTCGACAGATATCCTCTTCTATGACTGCTTCCAACGTATGGGGCTAGGGTCGTCCGACCTACGGCCAACCTTCCACGTCCTATCAGGATTTACCAACCACTCCATCCCGGCCGAGGGAGTGGTCACCCTCCTCCTCAACATTGGGGAAGCGGGCCATGCGAGGACCGTATTGGTGGAATTTATCGTCGCTAGGATCCCCTCATTCTACAACATCCTCCTATAACGCCCGATGTTATGTTAGGAATATGTATGCCCTAGAGGCCATTATTGTACATGTGATGTATATTATAGTGGATGTTTGGACATAAATATAGAGGACTTTCTTGTTCGATATGATAGTATGCTATCTGGTTACTCTTTATCTTAACATGTTGACTGGTATTCTTTATTGTCTTGCTCTCACATGTTAATAAAGCTCTTAGGATATGTACTTGACTGCCAGGATTATGATGAGATCATACTAGTAGGGCCAGCGTGGTCCAAAAGTACATCTTTTAATCAGTTCCTAGTCTAGGGAATATCGAGACTAGAGCATCGATATTCCGGAGTAGACTAGTGTGTACATTCCTTGTCCCTCAGAGGGCGATGGTTGATCCCACAATCATTGGTGTGTGACATCAAAGATTGTACACAGGTGCTCATTGGAGAATGGGTACACCGAATAGGACTCGCCGATGACTCCTAGTTGGTACCTATCGTCAGATAGCAGTCATCTAGTGACACTGGTACAGGTTAGTCTGTAGACCCGAGATCGTCATAGAGTCTTGTGTGGCTCCCACTGTGCTTTGATTTCCTCCCTACCACGGCTCAAAGGAGTCGTGCAAACAGGTGGATTTTGGGTACAATCCCGAGTCATATTGAGGCAATGAGCGATAGGAGGGGTTTCGTCTCTCTCGGTATTGGGGGTTGATGTTGCGCTATGTTCGATTAGCTATAACTGGAAGTCCCTGGCCAGGGTTGCTACTGAGATTTACTGATAAGATTTATCAGTAGTTTCTCAAACCGTTGTAGGCCAGATATTTGCATGACTTATCATGTTACTGGGGTCTGACGTTTACCATCCCTAGACATGATATGCAATATATCAGACGAAGAGACCAGACTGTATAGTAGTGTTACTGATGGCTTCATGGAGAGTATGGACGAGCTTGCTTGTTGATTTTCATATCGCTCAATACCCGGGTAGCCGTTGCGTATAACTAGTACCGCTGACGGCTTATAGGTGATTGATGTGGTCATCACCTACTGCTGGCGTATTGACGAGTCTTTAGAGCCCCCACACAAAAGTTTCCTGGTTCGAGCGAAAAGAAGTAGGTCACATATGTTGATATATACGTGGGCCTGATTAAATATGAGTATGTGATACCGTACTATAATCTGGCAGTTATCTGATGTCGGTTAGGTTATATGTGATATAACCGGATTATCGAATCAAGTGTTGATTTGATAATGTGATATTCAGATTAATGATATTAGTCGGTTATATGTGATATAACCGGATTATTAGATCAAGTGTTGATTTAATAATGTGATATAATTATATCTTAACTAATATTATTAGCTCACTAATTATGTTTCTTAATATATATATATATATATATATATATATATATATATATATATTTGATATGTGTGTGTGTGTGTGTGTATATTATATGAAGCATGGAATCTATTTTCTATTTTTAGAAAATACAAAATGAGGTGTAAATTGTGGAGATATTTGTGGAATAGGCAAGTCATGGGTTTTATTATTTGTATATTACTCTTGACTCACTATTCAAGTATGGTTGCAATTTCTTTTTGCATTTTTATTCCATACTTGAATAAGTAAGGAAAGAGAGAGCCATTTGAGTTTACTCTCATCATTTTTTCATTCTTGATGCCTTAGCCATTTCCATGAGCCCTTACTCTCTCTTGCTCTCTACAATTTTCTTCACTTCACTTCCAAGTTCAAACCCTCACATGTGATGTGAATCATTGAACTTGTGAAAACCCTAATGAGTAAATCAAACCCCTACTTCATCATCTCACATTAGATTAGCAATTTGATATTGAGTGTTGCCTTCACTAATGAGATTAGTGAAGGGTTAGTTTGAGCTGGTGGACTTCGGGTGGATCGTCTTTGGCTCAAAGATCACGAAGGAGGTTCTTTCATCTTGAAGAGGAAGTGGGGTCGCGTGGACCACAACCCGGAGCTAGAGAAGAGAAGGACTCGATCTACAAGGGTATAACCTTCTTCCCTTCTTGATGGTTCTAGCAAACCCTAATATTCTAGCAAAGATCTTGTATAGTCTAACTTAGCACCTAATAAAAGTTAAAATTTGGCATGCTTGATGCTACTAAAACCTCATGGTGGCCCTGGGGTCGACTTACACATTAAACACCCTCCGGGCTCAAATCTCGACCAACCACCTTGCGATCAAATTTCCATTAGATCAAGGAGGGATAGGCTGGGCCTACAGGAACCAGCGAATCGCTAAGATTTGCTTCACCACGACATCCACCACCAGAGAGTAGAGCGACGACCTCGAAGACGCAAATGATTTCCAGGGGTCCTTGGACACCCGCGACGAACAGAAAGAAATCTGAGGAGCCCCGGTCGAGGCGCTAACAGAAGTCCCACTCGTCGAGGGGAATGAGGGACGACCCTTCCAGATCAGATCCCTTTTAACGGGAGCCCGGTGCGAAGACTTGATCCGCTTTCTCCGAGGGAACTCGGACGTGTTCGCCTGGACGCCTGCTGACATGCCCGGGATCGACCCCAAAGTAATCTCGCACAAGCTCGGCGTCAACCTGAAGGCCCGACCCATCAGACAAAAGAAGCGAAGTTTCACACCGATCAAGTAAAAGGCGAGAGATCACGAGGTCGATAGATTGCTCGTAGCCAACTTTATTCGAAATGTTGACTACTCGGATTGGCTGGCGAATGTAGTCATGGTTAAAAAGGCGAACGGGAAGGAGCGCATGTGCGTCGACTTCACAGACCTGAACAAGGCCTGCCCGAAAGACAACTATCCCCTCTCTCGGATAGATCGGCTAGTAGACAGCTCGGCAGGCCATGAATTGCTCAGCTTCATGGATGTTTTCTTCGGCTACAACCAGATCCGTATGAACCCGGCAGATGAAGAGCTTACCATGTTCACCACGGACCGGGGGGTATACTACTACAAAGTGATGCTCTTCGGCCTTAAAAATGCTGGGGCTACATAACAGCGCCTGGTTAACAAAATGTTCAAACCGCAGATCCGGAAGAACATGGAGGTTTACGTCGACGACATGCTCATGAAATCAACCTCATCGGATGAGCACACCAAAGATCTTAGCGAGACATTCGACATCCTCCGCAAGTACAAAATGAAGCCGAATCCAGCCAAGTGCACGTTTGGAGTCACTAACGGGAAATTCCTCGGGTTCATGGCTATCCAACGAGGAATCGAAGATAACCCAGAAATGATTAGCGCCATTCTCAACATGGCCACACCAAAGAGCAACGTTGAGATCATGCGACTCATGGGGAGAGTGGCCGCTTTGAGTCGCTTTATGTCGAGATCCGGAGAAAAGTGCCTCCCATTCTTCAAAGCCCTGAGAAAGCTCCCAAAGTTCGAATGGTCGGAAGAATGTCAAAACGCTTTTGAGCAGCTCAAAGTGTACCTGGCAACTCCCCTGCTGCTCACCTGGCCAATCGAAGGAGACGAGCTATTATTGTACCTTGCGGTCTCCGATCATACTGCTGGCTCGGTGCTTGTCCGAGAAGTCGAAGGAGTACAGAAGCCGGTTTACTGCGCGAACCATGCCTTCAAAGACGCGAAAAAGGTACTCGTCCATAGAAAAGATAGTCTTGGCGCTTATCGTCGCCTCAAGGAAGCTACGACACTACTTCCAGACACACACCATCCTCGTCCTCACCGAGCGGCCTATAAGGACTATTCTCGCCTCCCCCGAGTCGTCTGGTCGTTTGGAGAAATGGAGGTGGGAGTTATCCCAATTCAAGATCAAATACCGCCCTAGGCAAGCCATCAAAGCACAAGTCCTGGCAGACTTCGTTGTCGAGTGCACTATCCCCACCAAGGAAGCAGCATCGGCACATATCCCCGGGTCCCGACTCTCGGTCAAGGAAATACCTGAATCCGTCCCCGATTGGGTCCTCTACGTGGATGGATCCTCTACCGAGGAAGGGAGCGGTCCTGGCCTTATTATTCGAGGCCCGAATGAGGCAGAGATGGAGTACTCTTTGAAGCTCGGGTTCAGAGCGTCAAACAACGCCGCGGAATACGAGTCCTTGCTAGCCGGGTTGCAAATCGCTTCTGGGGTGGGGCTGAAGATGATCCGGATTCGCAGTGACTCTACCCTAGTCGTCGGCCAAGTGACCAGGCGATTCGAGGCCCGAGAGCCGCTTATGGTGAAGTACTTGGCTAAGGTGAAAAGACTACGAAATTTTTTTGACGAAGTCCAAGTGGAATAGATTCCCCGGCACCTGAACGCCCAAGCCGACGCCCTGAGCAAACTTGCCTCTTCCTATACTGCCAAAAATAAGAGGAATATCCACTTCGAAGTCTTGCCATGGCCCAGCGTGGAAGACAGAGAGGTAATGCTTCAAGTATACACTACTCAGGAGGAAAGCCAGGATTGGAGGAAGCCCCTCGTGGAGTTCTTGAAGGATGGTACACTTTCGGAGGACCGAGGGGAAGCGCGCCGCCTTCGAACCAAAGCCCGCCATTTCATCTGGAGCAATGGAAACCTTTACAATAAGTCATATACACAGCCTTTGCTCCGGTGCGTCGACCCTCACGAAGCCGACTACGTCCTGTGTGAGATACACGAAGGGGTCGGTGGAGCGCATCAAGGGGCCCATACTTTGGTCCAGAAGACGCTGCTCCAAGGATATCATTGGCCGACGATACACCAAGACGCTCAGAAGTTCGTTAGAAGATGCAAAAGCTGCCAACTCCAGGGCAGCATACCCCGTCTTCCGGCTACCGAGCTAATGGCCCTCACCTCCCCTTGGCCGTTTGCCCAGTTGGGGATGGACATGGTGGGCCAACTCCCCACTGGTACGAGCGGACACAAGTACATCCTCGTCGCGGTAGACTATTTCACGAAGCGGATTGAGGCCGTCCCCATCAGAAAACCGGACGCCGCCATTACCATAAAGTTCCTGCAGAACAACTTAATCTATCGATTCGGGATCCAAAGGTGCATCATTACCGACCACGGGACGAATTTCGAAAATGACAAAGTCAAAGAGTTCTGCAACGAACACTACATACTAATGAAGTTTGCCACGGTCGTGCATCCTCAATGCAACGGACAGGCCGAGATTGCTAACCGAGATGTCATCCGAGGTCTTCGAGCTCGTTTGGAAGGAAGGCAGGGCAGCTGGGTCGAGGAACTGCCGCGGGTACTATGGGCCTTACGCACATCAAAGAAAATGCCCACCGGAGAGACCCCTTTAGCCTCTGCTACGGTATCGAGGCAATGGTCTCAGCGGAGATCGGACTACCCAGTTACAGAGTCGAACACTTCGATGATGAAGCCAATACCTCGGCACTCCAGACTAATTTGGACACTTTGCTAGAGAAGCGGGACCGAGCACATATCAAAGCGGCCGCTTACCAACAACAAACTGCTCGCTACTACAATGCACAAGTTAAGCATCGCGCCTTCAAGATGGGAGATTTGGTGTTAAGGCAGAACGAATTCGTAGATCAGGGCAAACTGCACAAGTTCTCCCCGAAGTGGGACGACCCTTTCCTTGTCTCCGAATTATTGCCCGGCGGAGCCTATTGCTTACAAGACGTCGGGGGACACAGGTTTCTTTGGCCCTACAATGCTGAAAAATTCAAACTATACAAATGAATGTATTTTCTTCTTTTCAAAGCTATATAATTTTTCTTAAGTCTTCTGAATTAAAAGGGACTTCTTCCGCAAATTTTATTCTTTTTCTCGGTTCCGAGATCCCTAGATTCGTTTTGAGAAAATATGTAAAAAGTGCTAAGGGATAAAAGAAGACAAAACACATCAGAAAAGAAGAATTTTATTCATTAAGAGGTATTATAGGCTCCTCAGCCTTACAAAAATTACAGCAAAGGAGGCCGGGGATTGAGAAAGCATTGTTGATGATACTCCGACGAAATCTCTGCTAGCTGAGCCCTAGCTTCCTCGGCTATCTCGGAAGCGCCACCCGCCGGACAAAAATCAACGATCAGCCTCTTCTGGAAGCACTCCAGAAGAAGGCCCGCTGATCGGTCCTGCACGCTCTTCGAGATCAGGCCGAGATGGTAAAGCGAGTGCAACTTCTCGATCGCCTCATCCCTTAACTGCGGAGACAAGGCGTTGTTCAGACCCGGGAACCTCCTCCAGATCGCATAAATAAGCAATTGGAGGAGTGGAGATCGCCGGGGAAGAAGGCATCCAAAGTGGCCCTCCACACGGTCTATCATCGCCTCGTACGTCTGTTCGGATCGGTCGAGGTTATAGAGATAAACATCGTCACGAGAAATGATCTCCCTGATGAGCACACACGGACGTCCGGCCATCTTCAGAAACGCAAGGCTAAAAGAAACCAATATGTCTTCGCTATTTATAGCCCCAAAAGAATCCCTAAAGGCCAAAATATGGGCGTGCAACAACACGAATCACGGGATATTTTCATATTTCCTAATACAGAGCTGCCACGTGGTGACCATGCCAATCCTCACGAGCCCTTAAGCGGTCAATGAAAGTTGGAACGATGTGAACTATGGAGCGTCGCGTCTTGCCTGTGCGTTTCTGCCACGTGTTGTCTGCGACGGTCACTCTTCCAGATTTTACGGGTTAAGGGAGATTGAATGACGCCCCATGAAGGCGAAAAGAAGTCTAAAAAGCCCTCACCAAGAGGCCACCGAGCAGCTTCCCTGCTCGGTCAATCCTTGGCGGGTAGCTCCCTACCCACCGATGCCAAGGATCTAAAGCCCTTATCAAGAGGTCACCGAGTAGCTTCCCTGCTTGGTCAATCCTTAGCAGGTAACTTCCTACCTATCTACGCTAAGGAACGAAGCCCTCACCAAGAGGCCGCCGAGCAGCTTCCCTGCTCGGGCAATCCGTGGTGGGTAGTTCCCTACCTACCAATGCCAAGGATCTAAAGCCCTTGTCAAGAGGCCACCGAGCAGCTTCCCTGCTCAGTCAATCCCTGACGGGTAGCTCCCTACCCACCGACGCCAAGGATCTAAAGCCCTCGTGAAGAGGCCACCAAGAAACTTCCCTGCTCGGTCAATCATTAGCGGGTAACTTCCTACCCATCTACGCTAAGGATTGAAGCCCTCACCAAGAGGCCACCGAGCAGCTTCCCTGCTCGGTCAATCTCTGGAGGGTAGTTCCCTACCCACCGACGCTAAGGATCTAAAGCCCTCGTCAAGAGGCCACCGTGTAGCTTCCCTACTCGGTCAATCCTTAGCGGGTAACTTCCTACCCACCTACGCTAAGGATCGAAGCCGCCATCAAGAGGCCACCGAGCAGCTTCCCTGCTCGGTCAATCCTTAGCGGGTAACTTCTTACCCACCTACGCTAAGGATCGAAGCCCTCACCAAGATGCCACTGAGTAGCTTCCCTGCTCGGTCAATCCCTGGCGGGTAGGTCCCTACCCACCGACGCCAAGGATCTAAAGCCCTCATCAAAAGGCCACCGAGCAGCTCCCCTGCTTAGTCAATCCTTAGCGGGTAACTTCCTACCGACCTACGCTAAGGATCAAAGCTCTCATCAAGAGGCCACCGAGAAGCTTCCCTGCTCGGTCAATCCTTAGTGGGTAACTTCCTACTGACCTACGCTAAGGATAAAAGCCTTCATCAAGAGGCCACCGAGCAGCTTCCCTGTTCGGTCAATCCTTAGCGGGTAACTTCCTACCCACCGATGCTAAGAGTCGAAACCCAACCAAGGGGCAACCGCGCAGATCTCTGCTCGGCTAACCTCCGAGAGATAAATTCCTATCATCTCAGGACAAAGGTCTAGGAACTATATCGATGGGGAATCAGTCAACGCCGACCAATTATAACTCGGCTAATGTTCAACTCACGCTAAGTGACGTGGTCGTCGGTCCGACTCTAAGGGGTGGACAGATACCGACCTTCCTACACTGAGGGATCTTCCGATGTATTCTAAGTGAACGATCGCCACCTCGACTCCGGGGGCGGAAGGGCACCGACCTTCCTACACTTGGCAATTAATTGACTTACACTCGACGCGTGATTGTCATTTAAAAGGTCGGTCGTCGACTTACGGCCTAACACTTGAATCGAGGAAAAGACCGACAAGCTTAAGTACTAACGCAAGAAAACACAGTCATGCAGAGGAAAATAAACCCAGTTTTATTCATGTTTCGAAAGTCTTTACAAGGTATTATTCATGTTACGAAAGTCTTTACAAGATATTCTGGGCTTCTCAGTCTTACAAAAAGTGCCCGGATGCTTACAAAATTTGAGAAAAAATAATGGGAAAAACAAAAGGCTCAAGTTGCAGGCTCTGCTCAGATTTCGCCTTGGTCGGCACCGCCCTCAGAGGCCGGAGCTTCTACTTCCGTAACCGCCCCTCCCCCGGCGCCAGCCGCTTGCGGCGTGTCCACCGAAAGTAGGACCTGAGCGCGGAGCTCACCGTCGGCAAACTCCGGCATTAACGCCTTGACGACATCAAGAGCTTCATGCCAAATGATGGCAGAGGCTTCGCCGATGTCAGCGTAGAACTGGTCTGACGCCTTGTACATGTCCACCGACTTGCGAGCTCGGAGTTCGGCGATCTTCACCGCCTCAAGCACAGCTTTGGTCTCCCTCTTGCTGGCGTCCCTCGCCTTCTTCATTACGGCAAAGCGCTTGCCCAACTCCTCCAACTTGACCTTGATGGCTCGGTGGGACTCGCTCAGAAGTCGGTGGGACTCTTAGCACTTGGAGATCGTGAGCTCCTCGGCGGCCAACCGAGTTTCGAGGGCAGCTGTCTTCTCTTTCTCCTGCCGCAGTTGAAGGCGCAGATCCTCCCCCCCCGAAGACGATTCCCATGCCTTCCTCATGGCCGGGACAATCTCCTCGGATTCCATGTTGACGATAAGGGCGCAATGTTGGAGGACCTAAGGAAAACAGCAGATGGATTTAAAGGTGTTAAGACCAAGAAAAGGCACTTAAGATAATACTTAAACGGATATCAACCTGAACTGCCTCCTGAGCAATGGCGGCCACTTGGGCCTTTAGGGTCCCCCGAGGAATCTTGCCCCCGGTCGACTGCTCCATACCTGTGAGCTAGCTGTCGGCGATGGAAAGCCCCGAGGGGACCACGAAGCAGACATCCCCTTCCTGTATAGGAATCCTCTCAAGGATCTCAGTTGACGGCGCATGGGAGACCGTCCTTTTCCTCTTGAGGAGAACCTCAGTCCCCTCCTCCTCCCTCGCCCGGGGTTCCAGGTCTCGCGCGTGCTTCTGGATACCCCGGCGGTGGTCGCCGGGGGCTCGGGGTGATGCGGAAGGCCTCGCCGGTGGATATGGTCTCAAGGCCGAGCTCAGGCCAGCTCGGGACAAGCTCACACCCCCGGCCTTCTTCTAGGACATAGCGGCTATGGCAGCTAGGATCCTGGATCGGTCCATTTGTCCTGCAAAAGGAGAATACACAGAAAAGTTAGTGATACAATAAGGGCAAAAGAAAATTATTCAAATCTAAACAGATCGTCCAAGCTCTTAACTTACCCACGAAGCGCGTGGGGCTGAGCCCGGCCCAGCTAAGGACCTGCTCGGAAAGCAAGACGTCGGCCCGCTAGATCGGCTCCCATATGGACACCGCCCTGACCTCAGGAGAGGACGACTGCTTTGCCTGCGGGCAGTCGACCATGTGCCACTGTATAGGCACAGGCCAATCCTCACCCTCGGGTGGCCCGACGAATGCAAACTTCTCATTCCATTCGTGAATGGAAGAAGGAACGACTACCACTCCTGACCCAGCCGTCCCCCCTTTGCGTTTTTTGAAAGAAATATACACCCAGCTTGGCTCATCCTTGCGGGTGCCAGGGTGATTTTTGTAACAGAGGAAGGAAGTAAGAAGGGTCAGGCTGAAAGGGACGTTGTCAAGTTTCAACCGGATCAGGAACCCTAAGAGAATTCTCCACGAGTTCGGCACTAGCTGGCCCAGGGCAAGTTGGAAGCAACAAAGTACCCCACATACTTCGGGTGGAAAGGGCAGACGCATTCCAACCCAGAATGCATCCAAATACAAGGCAATCTCCTTGCCCTACACCTAATCCGCCCTTTCATCCTCCCTATCTAAACGAAGCGAATAGCTAGAGGGAATGTGTAAGCGAGCCCGAATCTCGGTAAGGTCATCTACGTTTCTCAAGATGGAGGGCACATCGCGAGCGTTCCCGATGAGCACTTTAGAGGCCCTTGCCATCGCCTGGCGACGAGCGGTGCGGGTAGCCCTAACTCTATGGGGGAACCCGACGCAGATGGGGCAGCCGAAGAGGTGGGAGAAAACACCCTGGACTCGGCTCCAACAACTGGAACCTCATCGCCCGACTCAACCCTAACAACTTCTACAGACTCCTCGGAGAAAGACATCTAACCTGATTCAAAAGGAAGGTTTCATCGAGGAAAGGCGTAGGAGATCTGATCTGAAAAGAAGGAGGAACGCCAAGCAATCTCTCGCAACGAAGGAAAATAATGGCGGGAGTGTTAACACTAGGGGGATTCGCCTCCTATTTATACAACTCGAGAGGAGGCATCCGACGGCCCTGATCAATTCCCGTCAAAACAAAGCATCGCATCTGCCAGCCGTCGAAGCCCCACTTGTCGAACGACCATTGGAGACGTCCCTTCAGCCGCAGGCGACAACGACAGCCTGTCGCATCCACCAATCCGCATCGGACACATGGCCTACACCTTAACAGACGTGCGAACGAATCGGCGCCCCTTCTTTAATGGACGATCCTTTCCCTGATCCACTGATGTCATCAAAGATGTGCGCGAAGATCCAAGCGCCCGGGATACGCCACGTGGGCTCATAAATCTGAACGACGCAACTGCCCTACACCGAATCATCCCGAAAATCCACGCCGATAGATTTTTGGCAGCAGGCTGCGCCCAGAAAACCAATCAGACCACTCTCGACCCGACCCATAAATAGGTCGGGACGAGAGTGGGGGGCTAATGATGATATTCATAAGTGGGAATTCCTCAGATCATAACACGTGGTAGGCGACGTGTCCCGAGGGCTTACGGGACATGAGCAAGCATGATGCATTGAAGGCATTCCCCGGGCCTTCACCCCGAGGATTGACCCGACCTTCGATGGCCTCCTAGAACACTCCTATGCTCGCCTTACAAATAACCATCGGCTCGCCTCCGAGCCCTCCTGCACGCTGAACTTCCTCAGCCCTCCAGCTCGCCTCCGAGCTATCATAGAACTGAGCTTCCTCGGCCTCCCGCTCACCTCCGAGCCTCCCGCCGAGCTAATCCTCCCCGGTTCTACCGAGCAACCAAGAACGCAGAGCTTAAGAGCCTCCGCCACGGCTCCGCGTATCTCGCCAGAAGCGAGACATCCACTACCCAACATCCTGTGTTCCACGCCGTCGTATCCCCTATTAATGAGCATACCTCATCATTAATGGAGGGATCCCGTCATTCACGTAGGCGTAACGTCAGGAGCGTAACTGATGGCGAAGATCTCGTGCCAGCTCGCTCCAACCGACCACTATAAAAACCCCTCTTCCAGACGACCCAGGTAAGGCAATTTCAATCCAACAAGCCGCTACTCTGCTCATTTTTCTCAGCTAACTTGATTGTCGGAGGGTCCTACGGCGGTCACCCACCCCAGGGCTTCTTTGTAGGTAGCTCAGCTTCACCTCAAAATCAATCCATTGACATCCACACGTCCAAAGAGACAACCTTCAACACCAATCCCAATCCTTCATCAATGCTCTCCACAGATCGATGGAGGACAACATTTGAAGGAGATCAGACCTCCATCAGGTTTAGACTTGGTCTTTAACTGAGGCAAGGCTAATGAGCCAGCCGATCCTAAGAACATTATATCGAGTGATCTAAATGCTCAGTCATGTGCTCGGTGGATGAGATTAGGACTAAATCGGTTGGCCGATAGCATCAATTCCCATAATTAGAGTGATACCCGACATTGATTGTGAACATGTGCTCGGTGGATGAAAATCCACGCCGATAGATTTTTGGCAGCAGGCTGCGCCCAGAAAACCAATCAGACCACTCTCGACCCGACCCATAAATAGGTCGGGACGAGAGTGGGGGGCTAATGATGATATTCATAAGTGGGAATTCCTCAGATCATAACACGTGGTAGGCGACGTGTCCCGAGGGCTTACGGGACATGAGCAAGCATGATGCATTGAAGGCATTCCCCGGGCCTTCACCCCGAGGATTGACCCGACCTTCGATGGCCTCCTAGAACACTCCTATGCTCGCCTTACAAATAACCATCGGCTCGCCTCCGAGCCCTCCTGCACGCTGAACTTCCTCAGCCCTCCAGCTCGCCTCCGAGCTATCATAGAACTGAGCTTCCTCGGCCTCCCGCTCACCTCCGAGCCTCCCGCCGAGCTAATCCTCCCCGGTTCTACCGAGCAACCAAGAACGCAGAGCTTAAGAGCCTCCGCCATGGCTCCGCGTATCTCGCCAGAAGCGAGACATCCACTACCCAACATCCTGTGTTCCACGCCGTCGTATCCCCCATTAATGAGCATACCTCATCATTAATGGAGGGATCCCGTCATTCACGTAGGCGTAACGTCAGGAGCGTAACTGATGGCGAAGATCTCGTGCCAGCTCGCTCCAACCGACCACTATAAAAACCCCTCTTCCAGACGACCCAGGTAAGGCAATTTCAATCCAACAAGCCGCTACTCTGCTCATTTTTCTCAGCTAACTTGATTGTCGGAGGGTCCTACGGCGGTCACCCACCCCAGGGCTTCTTTGTAGGTAGCTCAGCTTCACCTCAAAATCAATCCATTGACATCCACACGTCCAAAGAGACAACCTTCAACACCAATCCCAATCCTTCATCAATGCTCTCCACAGATCGATGGAGGACAACATTTGAAGGAGATCAGACCTCCATCAGGTTTAGACTTGGTCTTTAACTGAGGCAAGGCTAATGAGCCAGCCGATCCTAAGAACATTATATCGAGTGATCTAAATGCTCAGTCATGTGCTCGGTGGATGAGATTAGGACTAAATCGGTTGGCCGATAGCATCAATTCCCATAATTAGAGTGATACCCGACATTGATTGTGAACACCCCAGACATACTCGGTTTAAAGCTTCAAGTCCCGGAAGTGTATCAGATGTCCAGCCCTACTTCTGCGCTTGGGATTTTAGGCTTCGTTTAGACTGATAGGTGTTTGTTTCATGTTCGGCTATGCTTTTAAAAAGAGTGGATTTCCGCAAGATTTTGTGGTGTTTCTCTTATTCTATCTTATCCGCAATTAAAATGAAATAGTAAGTCAAACAAAACTTTGATTTTATAAACCATTTTGCCAAATCATGTAAACTTTACAAAACCCAACAAACAACCAAGACAACCTAAATAAAACAGTGATTGCGGTAACCAAGCCGGGCTTTAGGGGCTGTTTGGTTGCAGGATTATGGAATTTGGATTCCAAAAATAGTACGGTTGAAATTTTTGGATTTGGTAATTTGTTGTTTGGTTGGTTTTGGATTTGTAGATCTGGATTTGTAGATCCTTGTAATCTTTGTTTGGTTGTTGGAAAAAAAATAGGATTTGGATTTGAGGATTTTAGAGAGAGATAGAGAGAGAGGATTGTTAAATAAATAAAGTGCATGGGCCCCATCTAAAAGTACAATGAATAGTGCCAAATCCTTGAGAATCCATGAAAATTTTTAGGATTCATGAATCCTTCTTTTGTGGTGGGCCCCCCTATAAAACAAAGGAATCCTAGAAATCTTGATCCTGCAACCAAACACAAAATTGTGGAATCCTAGGATTCCACAATCCAAAATCCTAATCCAAACCCATAATCCTGCAACCAAACAGCCCCTTACAGAATTACAGTCGGAGTTAGTATAGAAACGGGTCCACAGAATTTCAATCAGTGCCAGTATAGAAACGGGTCCAATGCGGATTTCGTCCGACCCGGCTCCAAAAAATTAAAACCTTTATAGTTCCATCACCTTCATCATCCCAAAAGCTTAAACCCTAAACCCAATCCCAACCCTAACCCTAACCCTAACCCTAACTGGCATCCCAGGTGCTCGATCATGTTGCTTTCTTCCTCTTCCGAGAGCGATCGAGACCACGATAGGGAGACATTGAATAGGATCCTTGCAAAGAGCGGGACTTCCCCAATTGATATCCCTAACGATCTTGATTCTGATTCTGAGAGCAGCGGAAGCGATGTCCAAGATTGGTTTCGCCAAATCCAGGAGAAGTTTTCGCAAACCACGACGCCGGAGGTTGGTTCTTCTCATGTTGTGAAACCCTTGATTTCGAGAGGCATGTCTGATTCCGACGACGAGGAGGAGGATGTTGCGGAGACGATGGCAGCTATCAATAGGAGGTTCGATCAGTACCAAAATGGTAAGTCTTGGATTGATCTCGTCTAATTTTTTATGAGGTTTGTAATCTATTTTTTTTGTTGTTGATTGTGTCTTGTTTAATCCTGTAATATACGTAAACAACAAACTGTTAGCAGTGAAGCTCTTGTAGATTAGGTTCATATTTTAGTTTTATGATTAATTAACATCAGAATGCTATGAATGTTCAGTGATAATCCAGAAAGCTACCATAAAGTTAGAAAATTGCAGATAAATTCCTGAGTTTGCCCCAAAATTTAGTGAAAATTTTGCCTGGTTTTACTTTATCTCATCCTATTTCGATAATCAAATAAATAGCAAGCGTTTTTTTTGACTCATCATCATTTGGTCAAATATTCTTTTTCCTTAATGTCAACGGCATGTAAGAATGGAAAAAGGTAAAAAATGATTGCTTCAAGGTTTCTTTGGTATATTTGCTTCCTTTCATCTCTTATCATAACGGTCTTGTCGACCCTTTTTTGTAAGTTGTCCTCTAGCCTTGACTACAAACTCCAATATGTTCATGTAAATCTTGTAACTTCACTCAGCCATCTATATTTAACTTGTTAATTTTCTTCGTCTCATGACTGTTGTTAAGGAAGGGTGTAACGAGTTGTAGAATGCATCACTCCTGAAACATTAAGTGAATAGACCAGTTAGGATTGAAGGTATGATGAGTTGTTCAAAAAAATATTTTGTATGCATGACTCTTCAATTATGTGTTCAGATTCATGGTTTCTGGAAAGTTAAATAATAACTTTATGATTACTATATCTCTTAACAATGTGATTATTTCATTCCTTTAAGTCAGTGTTTTAGCCATTGATTATCTAGTTATGCTTGCTGGCTATGCTTGAATATGTGCATTTATTATACCTAAGGCTCCTAAAAGAAACATAATTGCCCTACCACTTAGTTTTGATTATGCGCTCTTATGATACTTAGGCAGTTAGGCTTCTAATAAATGAAAATTACTTACCGCCTTAACTATTGCAGAATTCTACAGCATTTATAAGATTTCTTGTCCCCCGCAAACAAGGTCCTAGATGTCTACCAACTCAATTTCCTCTTCCCTCTATGTTCAACCCCCCCACCCCCCCAAATATTTTTCCCAATTTATTTTTAAGATAAAGCCTTCTACATGATTACTGATAAACGCACCAATTGCAAATATATAGTAAGTAAATATGTTCTGTCTGTTCGTATTACTGTCATGATTACTTGCATGCACATGCACTCCCAGTTCTTTCTCGATGCATATTTTCTCACTATCACATGCCAAAGTATATGAATGCTAGTGTATATTGTGATGAATTTAGTCCGTGGTTGAAATCTTATATTTCAAAACTGCACAGCAGGATATAGCACCATAAAGCTTAAAAAAATATGGAAGACTTCATTCATTCCTCAGTTTTTACTAATTATTCTTGTCTAGTCATTTGAGAATCTTTATTGCGGATAAAACTCAATGCAAGTTTTTTAGCTTTTGCAATTCGACTAGCTTGATCTTATTATACAAAGCTGTTTCAACTAGCTTACTCAAAGGGCTTGTAGTTCTGGATCAGATATGGCAAGCCACACACATGGACTAGTGGCAAATAATCTCTTTGGCAAACCTGGACCATTGGATGCTTATATTGGAATTCTAAATACAACTTATGATAATGGATATCCATTATTTATCGATGCCATTATGTAAATATCATTGTTTAATTAATCCCTACGCAGCAAAAATTTCCCCTATTGCCAACGATGCCGGCTCCATTTGGGCAATTTCACCTTATATCTATAATGATTTGTTACACCACATCTTTGGATGATTAGTAATTCGGTATCGTCCACCTTGATCTTTATAGTCTAAAGCATAAGTAAACCAATTTTTATATGATTAAGATACTTTCCCCCCTTGCATCATATGGTTGAAAAGAATAGGGTTTATGCCAATATAAGATTTTATGAAGCTAAATCAATGGGCAAAAAGTATTCAAACCGCATTGGGAATTGGTGTGCCCATATGTTAGACCATGAAGATCAAGATGAACGATGACAATCATTCAACAAGGTAGTATAATGGATGTTTATCTAGAAGGCATAACTAACCTACTTATACCCTATGAGCAAATTAGCCATTCCCAATTTTAATATGCTAAACTTTTGGGGTTAATTATATGAATCCGACTCTTCCATTCTGCTCTGGTATATGCCATCTCCATAATTAACTTGACAACCAACATATTCTTTTGACAGCCTCTATCCATGTCTCTTATGCATGTCCCTAGGCTTTGTTGTCAAATTTGTCACTTCTCATTACTAAATCATCTATTGATGTTCGTTGCACGTGTTGAAACCATCTCGATCGGTTCTCCCTTCTTTTATCCTTTCTAGGAGCTGCCTCCAACGAATCTCAAATACACTCATTTCTTGTCCAATCTATTAGAATATCATTACTCATCTATCGACATTCTTATTTCAGCCACACTTATTTTTTGTACTTGTGGTTTCTTAATCGCTCGACATTTTCTAATGCACAAAGCATGTTAGTCTTCTAGCTGTCTTATAGCATGACATTTGTACCTCAAAGGATGAATGTTGATTATAACCACTTCAGTGAAGACGGTTAATAATCTTTCTAATGAAATGCCATTAATGCCTATCGAACTTGGGGGTTGAACATAATTATATACAAGAGATGGTGGCCGTGGTTCCAGGCGTCTTCTCTTCTTGAGCAATTCTTTAACATATTTGTCCACCAATAACAATTCGATAATGTTTTGTCTCAAATGAGATAATTTAGCTGGCTAGTAATCTGGCATATAATTTGCATAGAGGGAACATTGGGGATCTGATAGTAGAACAGCCCACCCTATGGGCGTCTCAGTGGGTCTGGTTTGCAAAATCTGTGTTATCCTATATACCCATGTGATATATAAATACCTTCTCTATGCTGTATCAGCTGTCAGCACTTTTCCTTACTGAATTTCACTTATATATTAGTTTACCTTTTGGATTCTGTTATCTTGCAGACTTGCAGGTCTTAGTACATGTTGTATAGTTTATTCAGCATACAATATATTGATTACTTAAAATTATTGCGCAGATGCTTTGAATGAACGGCCACTGTTTGTTATGGTAGAAGCTGATACAGCCACTGATTCAACATCAGGGGAAGAAAGAACCAATATCTTGGCAAAGGATCTAAAGTGCACACGTCTTTCTGATCCAGGCTTTACTGAATCACATCAAGCGGTAGATGGGTCATGTGGCTTGCCTGTGAAGGCTCTGATGTATTCTCAATTCCCCAAGTCTGCGCAGAATTTTGTTGATGCCCTCAAGAAGAACAGATCATGCCAAAGATTTATTAGGAATAAGCTGATAGAAATTGAAGCAAAGATTGAAGAAAATAAGAAACTAAAAGAACGTATAAAATGTCTAATGGATTTTCAAATTGCTTGTAAGAGGAAAGCAGGACATGTTTTATGTCAGAGAAAGGATCCTCGTGTCAAATTAATCTCGATGCAACAGTCAAGTACTTCCAAGACGACAAAGGTTGACATCTTTTATCTCTATGCTTTAAATGGTCCTATTCCTTTAGTCACTTATGTGTTTAGTTTGCATTAGTTCTATCTAGTAAAGTAATAATGGTCGTGCCTTTTTACCGACCGGTTGCGAATACAGATAGTCTCCCCAAAATTCCTACTCTACTAGCTATTCTTATTAAGGGTAGTATTCATCTTTTTTCTTTTGGTCTTTCTTTACAAGTTATATTATCTGCCCTTATCAAGTTAACCTAACCAAAGTCTTTACTGTCGATGGCCATAGACAAATTGTTTTCCCATCAACTTTGCCTTAATTGCTGCAACTTTTATACCTCTTATACTTACCTTATACGTCATGCTTGTACCATGCATCTTCTACACATTCTCAGCTTTTGTATGTTCATTTTGTTTCCTCGAGTCCTTTTTTTGGGCCAGCACTGCAGGCCATTTTCACTGTAAGCTTATTGGTCTAGTATTAAAATACTCCCTTAAGCCTCGTATGCATGGATCAGAGAGTTCTTTGCTATACTCGTCAGTATTGTGCTATTATATCAAGCACAAATGCTTTCTTGCTCATGTGTGCAGGTTGCATGCATGCACGCTTCTTATATTTCACATACATATAGACCTTCAGAAGTTCATATTGTAGTACCTATCAATGGTGCTGTATTATAATGCCCATAAGCTCATATCAGAACCCCCCCTTGTTTTTGGCATTCTGGGTCTAACCAACTTTGCTTGTTAACCAACTACACTTATAACCATCTGCTATTACGTCTGAATGCTAAAATATCTACAATATGCACCATGCACATATAAATTGGGACCTTCTTAAATATAACCTTGATCTATTTGGTATGTAAGCCATCTACGATATGAGAGGTTAAGATGTTTAATCACTAAGTAGAGTGGTGGATCCCGTGGTTGCTATGAGATTCTGTGAAGTTGCATCATAGATTTATGCATGAAGGAATCTCGACATGCTTACATGTTAATCATCTGAGTAGTCTGGAATCATGAATAACTCAGTCAAATGCTTTCACCGCTTGCATGCTTCTATTGTATCAATCCATTTGTAAGAAGTGTTATTTAATATGCATGTATATGTGCACATATTTATATTTGCATGTCCACATGTATATAGACAAAGGTATTAGATTGTTAGTTCTCTTATTATTAAAACAAATCATATTCATTTATGAGGAATGTGGGGGTCAACTAACCTAGGAGGTTGGTCAAAAGCCAACTCTCTACCATTGTTCTTAACGATTGGCACTGCACATCTTGATCAACATATTCTAAGGAAAACACACACCAAAATTTATGTTTCGATACACCTTGATTATGAATTGGATGGTTACAAATTAAATAGTTTGCCAACAATATAACATTGTCTGTCACAGAACCAATAGGCATATACTATAAGACTCACATGAAAGTCGGTGCATATATATGCTTTTGACCATGAATATCAAGATGGACTGTGCCGATCATCAAAACAATTGTGAAGAATTTGACATTTTCACCAACCTCCTAGGTTAGCTGATACCCACTTTTTTCTTCATATTTACGCTTGTAGTGATAAATCATTTCACATCTTCTGAGATAACATTTTGGTAAGTGCAGACTTCTAAGAAGTCTCCTGCTTTGTATTATGGTCCACTTGAAAATTCTCATGTTCCCAATTATACGGAGGTAATGAAGAGGTTTCCAGTTTCATATGTTAAGCAACCATGGTCAGACAGAGAGAAGGAGAACCTTGCTAAAGGATTAAAGCAACAGTATCAAGAGATGCTGCTTTTGAATTCAATGAATTTGGAAAGGTATATTTTCTTGCAATCTAAACAACCAATTATTACTTAGTTGGGTTATTGTCGAAGCAAAATTAAGAATTAAATTCTTTCAAGGGATAAGTTAGTTAAAACATCTGGTTGTGCTGGTATGCATTAGTTTAGCTTACATTTCTTGTACAATTTTGCAGTGATTTAGAGGATTCTATGAATCCAGATTTGGTATCTGCTATGTTGAGCAACGATCTTGAAGTCACACCTGAAAAGATTAGAACTATCCTTCCATTGGTTAATTGGGACCGGTTGGCTTCTATGTATCTTTCAGGTCGTTCTGGCGCAGAGTGCGAATCAAGGTACAACCTGGTGTTACAAACTATTTTCTTGTTCTTTGTCCTCTTTGTTAGCCTTGATTTTCTATCTGTTCATTCTTTGCCTTCTTTTAAATAAAAACTTTACGTAGATGTAATTGTCCACATAGTTTTAATCTCGAAACTAGTATTTGGTTTCTTCATTCTTTTTTTGGATATCAAATGAAATTTTATACCACTGTACTTATTACTCCATTTAAATTAGAATCAACTTTTTGTTAAGTACTCCCAGTTACATTTTATGCCTTATGTGTTAGGGTGGAAGTTGTGTTGAATATTTGTGGCTAACGCCAGAGGCGCACTCCAAAGTAACTGGGTAGAAATTTCCATAGTCTCACTTCTTTTTTGTCACTTCTGCTATCTGCTCATAGACAATTATATTATGCGTCAAATACATTTTATGCTTGTACTGTATAAGTATTTGGAATTGTGTTTGAAGCAGTATGAAGTGTACGGCCAAAGAAAATGAGATGTAAATGCAATTAAATTATGGTATAAGCGATCAAGTGAACCTAACAAACCAAAATAGGAAAGGAGTGTAAACCTTATAGCATGGATGCTGGTGATGTGAATGCAACAGTTAAAATATGATACAGGCAGTCAAGCACATAAAGATGATAACATGCATTCTGAAAAGGTATATGCAAATGAACACACTTTCAGATTTGACATCAGTAGGCATGTATCAAGGATTCTTAATTATGATATATCAGAAATCTCAAGAATAAAAGTACTAGATAACTTGATGAGATTGAGATGTACTTAAAGATGTAGATCGATTACACAACTGTTTTTATAATTTGAATTTGATGTCTAGTGACGAATGAATGAAACACCTCAAATTTAATATCCTAGAAATGAGCTGACTTTAAACTTGATTCCCAATTGGTTCTATTGGTCTGTAAGTAGAATGAAAGAAAGCCGTGGCTGCTGATTTGGAAGTGTGCTATTGGATGGAAATTGATGCATATCTGCTGGATGGAATGGACTCTGCTTTTCTGGATGAAGTTGGGGAGGGGACGAAGACATGATGTTTTGGATTTTTAAGTAGCAAATATGATTTTTACTAGAAACTACCGCAAAGAAAGGAATCATCCTAGCAACAGAAGGAAATCACTTACAAGTTAATTTGTTATCTTGAGCCAGATGAGAGATCAATTTAATAAATTTTTCACATTCAAATAATTTTTTTTTACCTAAGATGACAGCTTGCTGCTTTATACACAATGCGGCAATATCAACAAACTTATAAATTTGCCCCTGGACCAGGGGAAAAATCAATTTCGTAAATATTTGTGACCGAAACCTGATGACCAAACATAATATAGAAAACACAAACGGGCACAACTAAAGACTAGCAGTACAGACAGATATCTGACTTGAGTCCTAGGAGGATAGGCTTAATCCAAAAAACTACCAAAAACTTTACCTGTGGGCTGAGGCAATAAACTATCAAAAACTCTCAAAATTACGAGTAACTGCCATGATTTGAAAATTTTGTGGTAGTTTCTTATAATTATTGCTAAAGTGGTACCTTAATCATGGTAGTTTTTCATAGTTTGTGGTAGTTTCTTGAACGTCTAAAAGGTTTTGTGGTAGGTACTCGTACATGTGAAAGTATATGGTAGTTTATTGTCAATGAGTAAAGTTTTTGGTAGTGTTTTTTGGATTTAAGCCCGTTTGATATCCTCATCTCTTCGGTACTAAGTTGATTCTTGCATTATGCCTTATCATTCTGGATTTCTATTTTTATGTGTTAATCAATGGGAACATTTAGATAAAATTAGAACTTTTAAACCTTAAACATTTTTGCAGAACTTTTATGGCACTAAGACTTTTATGGGGTTCTAGAACTACTAGAACTGAAAACTGAAACTTTACTACAACATATGAAGATATAACATCATATTTATTATATTAAACATTTTTGTTTAGTTAGCACTACAAATAAGCATTACAAATAATAGTCCATTCTAGAAAGCACCGGTCTGATCATGTTATTTATGAATAATCATTAATCATTAATCACTAATAATGATAATACAAGCATTGGTACAAGCAAATAATTTTTTTAATTGATTGTAAATGGTTTTCAAGACTATAAAGTCATTTAACATGTTTAATTATGACAAATGAGGTCTCATTAAACTAATAATGCACCGAAATGAGATGCATTTCATCATTCCATGGATATGTAGATTAATTATGTTGGCTGTAGTGATATGCGACTTTATATTTATGTATAATATTATTTCATTTTGATTTATTTGTACTAGGAATTAATAATTTTATCTAGTTACATGTTTCTAAATTAATGTACTCTAATATCGATCATATTGACCAATATAATAGTATATATTGGTTGCGGTCAATAACCGCATGTTGGTGTTCTAAACATGTAATATAACGCAGTAGCTTTTAAACGTATATAAGTTTACAAGATATATAGAAATTTTCACAAAAAAACAACAAAATTTCATTTCATGATTATATTAGGTTAGGGTGCTAGTTTTCTCTTTATTTTGATTCGATTATTTTAAATGAGAAAGAGATTTTGTGTTAATTCAATTGGCTTTTAGATTTGGGGATTGCAGAGATTTTTTGGGGCGGGATGAATGGAGGAGGGAAGGAGGGAGGGTTTAATAGTTCTAACCTTTTATTTTGTTTCAACCCAAATAGTTGGGGTAATATTTTAGGGTGAAACTCCCTTTTTTCTATACGAAAAAGTTCTAGCTAGAACATGTAAGACCCTGTTTGTATGCACGGAAGTAACATGGAAGTACCGGAAGTAAGCTTGTTTACTTCTGATACTTCATATGCTAGTTTTGACGGTAGTAGAGGTTGGAAGTTATTTTATGGTGATGAGGTGAATCCTATATGGTATGGCTACTTTCAAGATTTTCTTCTCATCATTTTGGATCGGAAGTAACCATGGAGCACAGGGAAGAAGAAAAAATATTAATTATTTAATACCTCTCTTTATTACTTTCATAAAGTATTGATATATTACTATTAAAAATTACATTTTTGTTTGTTTTTCTTATGAAAGAAACATAGGAAATTGCTTCATTTTTTTTTACTTCTTAAACAAACAAACAAACAAATACTAGAAGTTAGATTTAGGTCTACTTCAATGACAACTTTTTTGGAAGCTACTTATATATTACTTCCGGTTCTTCCGATACTTCCGGACAACCAAACATGCCCTAAGTTCAAATTCCAGTTTCAAACATAACTATCAACAAACTTTTGTGTTCTAGTTTCGGTTCTAATTGGCAATTTAATTATCCCATTAAGTCGCACTTCTAGCTTGTAGTTCCAATTTACTAAACCCCCCACCCCCTAAAAATAAAAAATAAAAAATAAAAAAAAGCCCCCAATTGCTTTTACAATTTAGAATTTCTGAAATAAATTCGAGAACTTGTGAAACCTTATGCCTTGAAGCTTATACTTCCATTTGATTACGAGCTGAACACTGAACCTTACACTTTGGCAAATACAGACCAACATTTTATGCGCATATATAGACATACACTTGCAACTACACACAAATCGTCTAATCATTCTGAAATGGACCGTTTTTAACACCTTAATGGAGTTGATGAAGATGAGCTCCCTACCAACGTGCAGAGATGTCAAAGAGTTTGATTGGTGTATTTGGTCTAGTTAGGTTGCTTTTGTTTCAATACCTGACCTGGTGTGTAGTTCATTTGGTTACTGAGTCTAGTGCTACTTATATTAGTTTGTTAAGCATATGCGATCGTGTATTACTTTGATTGCTATTCAAAGGCTTTTATTTTCATTTTAACTCATTATTAAAGTTATCGATTATTTCTTTGACTCGTCGTGGAGTTTCGATCTGAGTTATCAGAAAACTTTAAATCCCTAAATTTTCTGTTTTGGGACTTTCAATCTGAAACGTGACATTGTTTCATTCCAAAGTGCTAAAATTGGCAATTCTGAAAAAAAAAACAATTATAATGTGAATATATTTTAGTGCATTTTAATTAGAAAGTAGCTCTTCAATTTTTTTAATAGCTATTTCAAAACCAATAATCATGTGCATAATCTTATTGCATAATATGATTTTTTTTATAAATATTTGAAACAGCTAGTGATGATAGCTTGGTCTTAAAAATAACTCTGTTCCTTTGAATATCTTTTTTCAGTTCAAAACATCCAGGAGAAGTCTGCTCTTGTCGTACCTCATTCCATACTTAGTAGTATGCCACGTTCCTGTTTTGGTTCCACGTACCGTCACATGCATCATTTTGTTTCGATTCTCTCATCAACCGGTCATAGACTGCTGTGGTAGTCTTGCATTTGATTATTTATTCACCCCTTCATTACATCATCATCACCATCAAACCCTTCAGCTTCATCAACAGAACATCAGCAGGAATTCTTTGAATCCACCACCGATCTCAATATTAGACCTTCAAAATATCATCGTCTCCACCCAACACCACCATCAAGTATCCACCATCATCCAGTCCAAGCTTTCATCACTTTCCTTCTTTCACGTCACCAGCAAATAGCCTTTCATCAAATCTTTACCCTCACCACACCATCATTGAACAAACCATCATAAAAGTTATCAGCTCATCCACATCAATAAACCAACAACTTTCATCTTCACATTAAATGAACTTTGGAATACTTGTTGTATACCTAGTTTTTGTCGCCGGATTTCTCTCAGTTTGCGCCGCGCCATTAAAATGCTGCTTTGCTTCTGATCACTCGTCAAAGCCTATCAGAGAACTGTCACGCATCACAAATCGAGATTCTAACATATTGCAAAGATCCTTTTTTTTTTAATTTGAAGGCAACTGGGCTGGTCCAACTTCCAAGTAGATTCGATCAGATTCTTAATTTATCCACCTGAGTGAAGACTATATATCTGAGACCATGAAGATTATCATATCTGAGGCCAAATCAGGGAGAGATATAATTTTAATTGCACTTGAACAAAATAACAACTGATCCTGGTCCAGATTCAGATTCATAAACTGCAACACGTGATTAAGCAATTCTTATTTCCTTGTGTGCAAAATCTCGTTAGCAACTTTAATCATGGCTTGAATTTTTAATTCAATTAATACCGTGAAGAAAAGTACAAGGGCAGTTTAGGTATTTCTGTAATAAGATGGAAACATATTATTTAGAGCAATACTTTACCTACCGGCTTGAAATCCTACCACAATCTACCCAAGACTCAAAACAGTGGGACCCACAACATCTAGATACTAGTGCCAAACAAGTGGGCCCATAATGCTTATCTCTTGGGTAGATTGTTGTAAGATTTTAATCCTGGCAGGTTAATCATTTTTGTATTATTTATCGAATAGTATAAATAGAGAGAGGCCCGTCTTCTCTATTAAGTTGCTTTGCCTCCATATAATGTTTCATGTTAAAAACTATTAGAATTGATAGTCTAGCTATTTGACTCCATTTTGATTCTGTGCGATATTGAGATCATTATGGATTTTATTAGTCTTCCCCTATGTAGGATCGTGAACGTCAAATCTTTATAATAAACACTAATGTGCGAAAAAGGTTTAAGATATAATTCAGTTTATTTTCAAAAATATTATTTTAAAGGAACTTGTGAGCTTGTTTCATACAATGTAGGGTTTCTCGTTGTTGAATCTTGCATCATCAATACATTTTCATACAGCATTCATCAGCTTGTAGTAGTGTGCCGCCGCTGCCGCTCCATAGTCATTTTAAATTGTTTCTGATCATTGTTTAGTTGTTTGGCAATCAAAAAAGAAAAAAGAAAAAAGAAAAAAGAAAAATATCTTTGTTTAGTTGTCTCTATTCCCGAAAATTGTTGCAAATGATTTCATTATATTTTTCCTTTTTTTCTCTCCTTTTAGGTGGTTGAACTGTGAAGATACATTGATTAATCACAGCCCATGGACCGTATTGGAAGATAAGAAGCTTTTATTTATTGTCCAGGAAAGAGGTATTTATAATTGGATTGATATTGCAATTACATTGGGGACACAAAGGACTCCATTTCAGTGCTTGGCACGGTATCAGCGGAGTCTCAATCCTCATATTTTGAACAAGGAGTGGGCAGAAGATGAGGATGCTAGACTTTGTGCTTCTGTTGAAATTTTCGGTGATGGCAACTGGCAGCTTGTAGCTTCTACCTTGGAAGGTCGCACAGGTCCCCAATGTTCTAATAGGTCAGTGACCATGTGGCATTCTATTTATTCGGTTACCTTATATAAATTTTTCTCCTGGAAGAAGTAAGATCTTCCACAATTGTCTTGATGAGAAATCAAAATTAGCTGCTATAATTTAAGCTTGTTTTCTGTGGGTCTCGATACTACCATTCATAAACTTTTTTATAATATAGCTTTCTCGTCAATCAAGGATACTATTTTTCTGTCGTGACCAGCAGGCACATGAGATATTGGGGGCTTAGGGATCAAAGAATTTGAGGATTTAATAATTCAAAGGGTTTGACTGGATGGGTTACAGAAGATTATGAAGAGGGACAATGAGGGACAAAGGAGGAAAGAGAAGAGGAGAAAGACAAGGGTAAAAAGGTCAAAACGTGTCATTTTTGGATGATTTCACCATTTATTTTAACGTGTGCAGCTTTTCCATATCTAAGGGTACTTTTTTGCAGTCGGGGACGATAGTTCATAGCACCTTTCTGCAATTAAATTAGTTCATGCTATAGATCACACAAAAAGTTATAGTTCGTCGGTACATTTATGCAATTTACCCTTTGTTAAAATATCAATTTGTGTTTTAGAGCCTAAGAGCTGCTTTAAGTGGGTTTCTTTGCCAATTTTGTTGCTAATCTTTATTTTTCAATGATATATAACATAACAAACGCTAGGAATATTAAGTACTCATTAGATTATTATATTCATATGTAACTCTGTGATCTTTCTCTATGCTTCTATTTATGTTCATTATCTTCAAGCGCGTATCACTATAACTATATAGTTGAGTTGGCTCATGATACATCATATTCTGTATGACAGAGAAGCAACCTTATGAGTATGCATGTTAGGTCAGGTTGGATATATATGGATCCATCTGTGCTCGAATTCTTGTTTATTTTACCCTGTATTTAGTTCAGACTATATACTGATTACATATGAAGTTATATACTCCTTCTCTGCACTATGCAACTATAAATTATCTTAACGAGTTTACCCTAATATGGAATTTGCATATGTAATTTCTTGTTGCATCTTTATTTATGGTTTGTACAGTTCTTACACCTGCATCATGCTGACATATATTGTCTCGCTGCATAAAAATTTATCCATTTATCTCTTAGTTTAACCTGTCACTAGAGCAACCTAAACCTTCTTGAAACCTTCAGGCACATGTCGAACTAAAAAGATAATTATGTATAACATAAATCGGCACATATATACAATCTCGATGTTAATATATCTCGGTATATCATGCACATGTGTTGTAGAGGAAGGAAAGCTTATGGGTTCTATATTTTTAGCTTTTGTTTTATTTATAAAAATATTAGAGTACAAAAACCTATGATAAGAAACTTCCTTAATTGTCAAAATCTGGAAGCTAGAGGTCTAGACTCAAGACTATTAGAAACCAAAAATTGATATTTCAAACGTTTCACTTATTTTTCAAAGGAAAATTGTTTCAAACTATCGTTGCTATTTTACTTTTGTTTGCTCTAACTTGGTTGGCTCTAGGATAGTTTAGCGAATGAAATATTTAAAACTTTGTAAGTATGTAGAAGAGCCATGGTCTTCACCCCTATTTTGATGTGAAAAGGCAAAGATGGTTTTGGCAAATAATTTGGAGCAGGTGCCATGTGCTACGTAGCTGAGTAGCTGAAGTTCTGTATGCACTCCTTTCTAAAAATAAAATGTGCAAGAATTCATTATATGCCAAGAGGGAAGGAAAATGGGACTCTTAGAATGCTATATGCATTTGATAAAGTATATAGCCGATCAAGCATAAGATTATTTAAAAAGAAATATACTGAAGAAACGGCTTTAAGTTTTCATTCCAAGGGTAGTAAAGTCATGATATTTTTTATAAAAAAAAATCTGACTAAGATATACATTCTTGAATCTGTGATTGAACTTCTTAACTCTGAAGTTTGTCTAGTTCTTTTGTTAATTTGTATTCCTTATACCATATTGCACTGCATCATCTTCTACCATGTATAACATGTAACATAATATAATATATAGTCTTGTCATATGAAGGTGGCGGAAAACTCTTAACCCTGATAGGAGAAAGGTAGGGAGATGGTCTGTGGATGAAGACAAGCATTTAAAGGTGGCAGTAATGCTTTTTGGAGCCAAAAACTGGAATAAGATAGCTCAGTTTGCTCCTGGTCGCACTCAAGTTCAATGTAGAGAAAGGTAATATATCTCTAATTTTCCTTTTCCAAATGCATTTAGGTTTTCAATAATTTTGAGGATCTAGATTCTGGTGACAGGTGGCTCAATTGTCTTGATCCCTCCTTAAAACTTGCAGCATGGACTGAAGAAGAGGATGCCAAGTTATTAGCGGCAATAGAAGAGCATGGGTATGGTTGGTCCAGGGTTGCAAACTGTGTACCGCCACGTACTGACAATCAATGCATGAGGTAAGTTGTCAAATGTCATGTTCATACCTTTTGATTATCGATCTAGTTGACACTTTCTGGCAACCACTATTATATTGCATTTTATAATTAATTGCTTTGATTATATAATTTAAATTATAATTCTTTTGTTGTACAGGAGATGGAAAATTTTGCTTCCACATGAAGTGCCTTTGCTTCGAGCAGCTCGGCAAATGAAGAGGAGTGTTCTTATATCAAATTTTGTGGATCGAGAGAGTGAACGACCTACAATCGGTCCGAGTGACTTCTCATCACCTGCAAATTATCCTCTTCCTGATTCATCACTTGCAAAAATTCCTCTTTCTGAATGTGGAAAGAGGAGAATTGGCAAGAAAAGGGCAAGGTATCTTGTTCGACACAGTTGTGATTCTTTACTATTTATATAATTATTTGATACTGACATTTATATAATTATATGATACTAACATTACTTGGCAATGATGTTTTGATATATACAGAAAAGAAACCGGAAAAGAGAATCAAAGAGTGGCATCATGGTAAATTTCAACTCATGTATTTTCTTTGATTACACCTCTCTCTCTCTCTCTCTGTCTGTGTGTGTGTGTGTGTGTGAGGTGGCGGCTTATTTTTTTAAAATGAAGTATTGGCTTAATAGTTGACTTTCAGCTTTCTACCATTATGCATGTCTTCTCCTTCTAAACTCTATCAGTTCCTTCTCTATAACCATGCATTAAAAAAATTATAACTTGCTTAAAATTCTCCAATTTATCTGTTTGTTTACATTTGAAATTTACAGTGACAAGCCTAAGAAGTCCAGAAAAAAACCGCGAGAAACTCTTAAAGAAAATGTAACAGTGCCTGACACGGTAAATCGTTCATCTGAGATCATTCATGCTGAGGCTGAAAATTCTTATACTCTTGACGGCGGGACTGCTCAAATGACCAGGAAGAAAAGACCAAGGTATGATGATGGCTTAGGTACAAGGTTTTGCTTTAACTGGATGCCAAGGCCAATGCACACTATTATTTTCTATATTCAAAAGCCGCCTGCTAAAATTTTCAGTTTCTATTGACTTACTTCGGAATTTTCTTAAGATGTTCCCATGTTTCCTTTCTAATTTGCATCCAATGCTTGTTTGTTACAGGAATGATCGGACAAACAAGTCTGCAGTTAATTTGTTGGAAACTCTCGATAAAAATATAACTGTAAATGGTATATCTGCTGAAGTTGCTCCAAGAGGCACGTCTCTTGGCAAAAATTCAATTAGTGCTGTTACTGGGAGGAGACTTAGGAAGTCAAGGAAGAAGCAAAAAAGGTATTGAGATATAAAAACAGTTGTGGTGGTGTTAACTCAATCATATGCTAATGTCATGCAATACAAATTATATATTTGCATGCATTTATATCATAACCAATATGCATAAGTTTTAATATCCATCTCTTACTCTAACATAATATACTTGCCTTTTCTTGCATATTTATTTTGGAACTTGGCAAGTTGCCTATTTTTTTTTAATCTTAATTTGATGAATTTACAGTCATAATCAGTTGGGCAAGTCTGGAATCGAAATCATACAATCTCTTGAAATTATACCTGCTTATAGCACGGTCAATTCTGCTGAAGCTGATCCTCCTGGGTTAACTTCTGTACCTGGTGGAAACGACAACATTAACCAAATAACAGAAGGAACATCCAGGTATTAAGTGTGGATTAAGAATTAAAATACTTGTTTTCTATTTTCCATTTTCTATTCACCTAGTTCACTGATATGCATATGCCTTACTTTTTTCCTTCTGAAATACAGTATAGCACATCTTTTATTTGGTGAATTTTCCTATTTTGAAGAGTTTCCCCTTTTTGTATTCATGAGCATGAAAATTTTTGGGCTAACTCTGCTCAGTGTTTATAAATCATTGTTATGAAAGATCGTCTCAAAGTGCCTGAGGCTCATTGGCTCACCTTGAGGTGTTGAATAAATACCCCTCATGTGTCTATATAGCACCGCAGGTGCATGTGAAAGGTGGAGGGGTCTAGGTTGGTTTCCAGGTTTCACTCCTAACCCATCAGCTGCAAGGGATTTACGGCTCTGTAAAGATTTCCTTTCAGAGCACATCATCTGCGCTTTTTGTTTGTGGAACCTTTTGCAGAGCCAGAGGTAGAGTGACATGGGATGGCTATAACAATTTTTTTGGGGGGTGGGGTGGGGGGGATGATATGCATCTAAGTAACCCTTCGCCAATGATGCATATGCATCTAAGTAGCCCTAAGTTGGAGTTGGTTAACCCTGACAAATAGATCTTAGTAATCAAGCGAAACGACCATGATATATAAACAAACAAAAATTGAACATATAAATTCTTAGGCATCTCAATAGTTAGAAGTAGATCACTTGACTGTTATAAGCCCAATTTGAACTCATTGCCCGATGATGATTCTCAATGAAAGCACAGATGAACTGAACTTTCCTTGAAGTGATATCCACTTAAAAGTTGAAAAAATGATGGTAGTGTTTGGAAGATGACAAGTGAATGTTGCTGTTGGCTGACTGCAGAGGGTCAGAGGCCTTGCAAGATCATGCAGCTGGATGCTTGTTATAAGATCTGGAAGTGGCTGTGGTTGAAGATTACGTGTTCTTGAGTTTAAATCCACATCTTAATTTTGTCATTACTCAGTAAGAATTCATTTTCTTTATCCATAATCCACACGTGAATTTTAGTTAAATGCAACCATGTAGCCAATTTCTTAAGTTTATATACCACCATTTGATTAATTATTAAAACAAGAAAACTTAGACCAATGTTTGATTTTAATGTATATCCTTTTATGGATTAACAAAAGGTGATTATTAATCATTTGTAAATTAATCATTTGTAAATTGTTCAATTCGATGGAGAGGAGGGGTGGTGGGAAGATATATAAGACTTGTATCATGGTTATACGTGCTTAGATGGCCCTGGAGCACATATTAGATGTGGTAGAGTCCAAAATAAGAGCAAAATGATCATTGAATAATCATCTAGGAATCGTTTAAATAGGGGGGAAATATAGCTAAGGATTTTGCAACGATCACCAAAATATTGTGACTTGTAGCTGTCTGTGGCTTCCCCAGCAGACATGGGAGATGTGGGGGTCCTGAAAAGGAAAAGACAAGATAAACATGAGCTTCCAAATATATTTATATTACTATCTGTTCATTTCCTTTAAAATTTACTTAATTGTTTAAATATACCGAAATGAGTTTCAAGAAAGTGCAAAGTAGGCATCAGAACTGAGTTTTTATTTAAACTATTTTTTTATAGTTTATACTTGGTATCATGACTCTAGATACCTTTTCCATATGTATTCATAGTATGTGTATGAATCTTCTTACCTTTCCTTTTTACGTTAACTGTAAACAGTGATAATGATATGCAAAATGTGCTATTAAAGATGACCAGTATCAAAGACAAACTGCTTACGAAGGAAACTAATACAACTGAACCCGAAGTTGATGGTTCTGCTGATGAAGATGTTCCTCTTATATCTTGGTTAAGATCACTTTCTCTTAAAGCAAAAAGTAAGAGGTTGACTGATGAATCATCAAGGTATTGTCTTGTATGACTCTTTTCCCCTCCTAAATAAATGATTCAGCTTTAAATTGTTTTTTGATTGCAGAAAACGAGCACCAATTAACCAAAAGGAGACCCATTGGTAAGTAACTCAAATTCTCTTGTGTCAGAAATTACAACCAGTTTATGCTGTATATGATGTAATTAATGTATGCTAAAGTTTTCCCTTTCTGTCTGTGTGTGCTGCTCTCTTGCTTTAATCTCGCAGTGATGATGCTGAATCCATACACACTAAGAATCCTGTGGATAAAAGGAAAAGATCTTATAAAGCGTCTAAGAAAAACCCTACTTCAAGAGAATCGAACGGTGATGATGATTCATTGCTTAGTTTCATTTTGCAAAACAGCAAAAAGAGGAAACACAAATGCTTGGATGTGGAGCCCTCGGCACAATCGTAGAGTGATTTATTCTGAACATAATGATGACCAAACTGCTTAAATTGGGTGGTGACAAAGCTTGCTGGGGCAAATTTTCTCAATCAATTCTCACCAAGAAAGAAAAAAAAATCTCTCTTGGCAAAGGAATGAAAACAGCAGAGGCTGAAAGGACCATGTTGAACCTGAAATCTCTCTCTCTCTCTCTCTCTCTCTATATATATATATATATATATATATATATATTGAAATTTTTAAGAACTTCTACCTGATGGTATTGTTAATTCCATGCAGCTGCTTAATTTTGGTGGTTGGAGCAATTGAAGAGCGTTGACAAACATACATTTAAAGGCAGAACTATCCAACAAAAAAATGACATGGCTGTATACAGAATTTTAATTCTTTTATGTAAGAGGGAGTTGAGCCTCGACCTTCTTGCCTGACAGTAGCAGCAGGCTTTAACATTATGCTATATCAACATTCAGCTTGAATTGTCAATAATTGTAGGCAGAATCCTTTGTATGTTTTTGTAAACGTTCGTCTTTTTGGCTAAGGAAGATCAATGTGAATAACCAAATGATTGTGTGCTAATTGCCGGTGGTCTCCATCTACTACTTGTTTTAAATGTGTTATGCTTCTGCTGTATGTTGCAACCATCGCTGAGTTTATTCTATGTTCTCTGAGGGGCCTGTTTGGTTGACTGCTAAATATGGATTCACAAACTCTTAAGTTGTAAATCCATAGATTTAGGATTCCTTTGTTTGTTTGTACCAAATAATTTGTGAGTACTTGCAAATTTTTTATTTTCTTGTTTGCTTGCATCAAAAGTGACAAGAATTCCAGAAAAGGAGTGGAAGATAAGCTTATCAAGATGAACTGAACTTTGGTCACCCTCATATAAAACAAAATTTTATTAAGGAGGAAGAGATACAAGGTGTAGGATTAAAAATAATGGGGGAGATCCCAACAGCTTCCTTTATTTTTTAATTATTATCTATGACTGAACTTGGACTTTTTGCCAATCTTTACTTTTTTCTTGGAAGGACTCCTCCAAAAATCCGAGATGGCATCTAGAGATGTCAAGAATAACCGGTGATCTGTTTAGCCTTTGGGTTGACCTGTAAAACACCGGTCATGGGTCAAAAATTTACAACCCGTGAAAAATTACCAGTATCCAGTCCGCCCATTTAAAAGCATCACTGGTCTCGGCCGGCGGGTTCGTGGGTTTTCCATTTGTTGACCCGATTCGTGGGTTCATGGGTTTTACCCGGCCCAAGTTGAAAATAAAAAATCAATCAACTTATCATGTTTTTTTTTCTAGTCATTTTCAATAAACTTTTCATGTTAAAATTATATCATGAATATTAAATGATCCTTAGAATATATATTTAAATGTAATTGTCATCTTTAGTTTATGATAGCTGATCACTTTAAACCCAAAAAAGTCTAAAATCAAATTTCTTATATTAAATTGTAAACCACCTTAAAAACAAACATAAAAAAATAATATAAGTTATTTATTAACCTATTCATGGATGGCACCTGCCCGTCGTATATGGTTCTGGTGCCGCATACAAAAATTATGACCTGTTTAAATCCGAGCATTTTCACCCGCGTCCATTTTATCCGCTATCCGCAATGACCCGTCCATTTGACGCCTCTAGTGACATCAACCAATTATATATTCAAGTTTACGAACCAAATATAAGAATAATAAGTTTTTATGGATTTGGCATTCCATCTGATACAGGTACTCTCAAATTCAACAAGCAAACAGCCCTTTGGCGCTTACTTTAATATTTACTTAACCTTTAGATATAGCATCATGTAGTGGTTGACTGGTTGCAGCTGATTCTTAGGTCGCTGGTTCGAATCCAGCAGGTCGGAGAAATTTTCCCCATTTTTATTATATTTTAAATTTCAATCCACCTTAAATGACCAAATTGCCCTCTTGATCCTGGTTAAAATCTTACACCTGTTTTTGTGCTTTGAGGATAAGGTATCATATAATAGCAATGGCTGTGGCCCATCTCACACCTTCTCTCCCCCTTTTCCACCGCCGGAATATTCCTCAGCCGCCTTCTTCTCCTCGCCGGAATATTCCATCAAGGCCGACGGCTATGGCCTCCTCCTCCTCCTCTACCCTTTTTGAGGCTGCAAAGCTCGCTGTTAGCTAGCTCTTTCTAATCCCCTAACGAACAATTTTCTACATTTTTTCTTCCCCATTTAAAAATTGTTGCAACTAAGAAATTGCTACTGATATGAAAAAACTAACAAAATGCAGGTGGATAATTACGCGAAGAGCGGTATGATGGTTGGTTTGGGGTCTGGTGCTGCCTCCGGTTTGGCTATACAATATTTGGGACGTAAAATTCATGATGGGTCTCTCCAGCTTATAGGAATCCCTACGTGAGTCACCGCGATTTTAACCAACTTATATAATTTGCAAAGTTGATTTTCTCACCATGAACACATAATTTTTGAAGAAAACACTCATTTTGGAGTCTGGGCAACTATTTACCGGAGTTTATTTTTAAGTGGAGGTAGAGTTGATGCAAACTCTAGTTTGTAAGGTGCTGCCTCCACTTTTAAGTTCAACTTTGATGAGATGCTTGGCATTGTATTTATTTAAACCCCACAATGGGTGTTTTTGAGGTTAGAAAACTTTTGTTGGATTGGAATTTTATAAACTCCGTTTATCTCATCTTTGGAATTTTGGGTAACCCACAGAGTTCTCTAAACGCCAAAATCCATGCCAAACATGACGTGGTTTGGATTTTTTGCAGTTAAGATTAGCTAACTCTCGGTTATCTTAACTCCATTCCCAAACATTGCCTAGACAATCGCTCTATTAAACAAAAAGCTAAATTACCGGTGACCTTTCTGTGGAAATGTGGAGAAAATTCTGGCGGACGTATGATGCGAGAGATGCAAACGTCAGGACGTGCACCAAGAACATGTCAAAAGAACATAGCAATGGCAGATGTCTGAAGGTCAGAGTGCAGACGTCTGCAGAGCGGCTTAACCAAAGAACAGAGTATAACCAGACGTCTGCACAGAGTATAACCAGACGTCTGAGGCAGACGTCTGGAGAAGCTGAAGTCCAATCCAGAACAGCGGTAGACGTCTGACGGTAAGGGTACAGACGTCTGCCCAAGGGCTGAAGAAAAGTAGAGAAGATGCAGACGTTTGACCAAGTCTGGTGTAGACGTCTGTCGTCGTGATTTTTGTGCGAACCGAATTATTATAATTTGGGTTTATCTCTTATTTTGGGTAGGATTAGGGTTTGCCTATTTATAGGGATCTCTCATATGATTAATGTACTGCTAATTTGAGAGACTATTGTATAGAGAGAGGGTGACGGCTAAGATCTAGAGAGATTTGAGAGAAATCTCCTAGGGTTGCTCGTGGGTGTAACTTGATTCTAAGATCTAGTAGACTATTGCAGAATCCGCTCTGTCGGGGACTAGTCATACGGTGGGTGAATCTCGCTAACAAATCTCTCGTCTTTGGTTTGTGTGATCTATTTATTCCCGCACTTTATTATTTGTCTTTCGTTAGTTTCGCGGCGTTGTTGCGTGATTGTTAGTCATAGCATTGTTCTGTATATCGACTGTCTCCGCTATCGTGGTTGTTCATATCCACAACACTTTCTCATTTTTGCTCGATCAGCAAATAAAGCGGCACTTTATGTTAAAAACATGCCTTTTACCCTCTGTTTTAATGACCGCTAACTTTTTTTTTATAATTCTTTGATCTTAAATTTCCTCTCGGTAAATTTATTATGAGAAAAATAGAGGACAGAGTCCTTATGAGGGAAATCCGAGATCCTCCTATGAAGTAGAGGTTTCTTCTCTCTGTTTAGCCGGTATGCCGAGCCAATTGGGCTCGTCCCTTGTCAATATAGATCAAACAATATGGGGAAAAGATAGTTCTGTATGTTCCCTACCGAGACAATGGACATTCGCAGTGGATCCTCCACGTGTTGGGCATACCATACCTTTGTTCCAGGTAGATGGATCATGGCGCCCGGGAACTGTGACATCCAGCAATTGCAGCATCTCCTTGCGTGCTGGTTCAGTCATCCGAAAACTAGGATTCATTTCTTGTGTCAATTATTCATTGTGGCATACCATATCTCAATGCATTGGCGTCATTTTTCTACCGTGTGTGCATTCCTATAATGATGGTGTTTCTCCATAATAAACCTTTGTTGTTCAACATCTTGAACTAGCCATTGGTGACGTTCAAAGTCAACCCGGCATTTGTTTGATGATCGGCATTTGCCATTCTAATCTTCTTCGTCTATGATTTCAATACAATAATTTTCATATGATTTAAAAAAATTTAATATCTTTGCACCATTGATTTAGTGAATTCAAAATGTTCTATTATTAGATAACCATTATTTTTACATCCACTAAATCAATGGTTAAAAAGTATTATATACACATGAAAATTGCTGTATCTACGTCTTAGTTAATGAAGATGAACATTTAAAAGGCATTAGAATCACATGAAATTATTGTATCTAAATCATAGCCGATGATTGAAGATCAAAATGGCGGCTGCTGATCATCCAACAAATGATGTAGGGTTGATTTTTGCCCATGTTCATAGAAGGATTTCAATTTGTTCTTTGTCCTATATATCAATTACAAACCGTCATCGAAATTATGTTAAAAGAGGAGAAGAAAGGTCAAGAGTTATTTTTGAAATATAAACTTAACGAAATTATTGAATCAAAAGCAAGGTGTAGTTTTTTGCTGTCAACCCAAGAAAACAACCGTTTTAACTCAAACCCAACCTATAACCTATAACACCCCCCAACCCTCTCTCCCCTTTCAAGAACAATTAATTTGCAGAATAAAGCGCATGCATCTTTGCTGTTAGGATCTTCACAACTTTATGTTCGGTCTACGATGTAGCCGAATGTGTTTGGAGGAGAGAATGGATAGAGAATGGAGAAAGTATCAATAAACTATTCTTATATTTTCCTTGCTCTTTAAAAACTTTACAAAACATCTCCTTATATAGGAGTTTACATGCCCCTTCATTATGCCCCTTCATAATACCAATTGATTACAATAACCGTTACATATCCTTTCATTAAACCTATTCATGAATTGGTATCCCTTCCTTTTATAACCGATGTCTCTTCAATTCTTTGTAACCGAAAACAAGTTTAATTTCTAACATGCTCCCTTAAACTTGTTTTACCATGCCGATCTTTCCTCGCAATTTTGCGAACACTTCAAATTTTAGGGGCTTTGTAAAAACGTCGGCCAGTTGATCTTGTGATTTGACATGAACGAGTTCGACCTCTTTCTTCCTCACATGTTCTCTGATAGAGTGATACCGAGTATCAATGTGCTTGCTTCGTTCATGAAACACTGGATTCTTCGCCAGTGCTATAGCATATTGGTTGTCCACATACATCTTCGTAGGTCCTTCCTGTTCAACCTTTAGATCTTTCAGCAGATTTCTTAGCCATATAGCATGGCAAACTCCAGCCGATATAGCAACGTATTCGGCTTCACAAGTTGATAGTGTCACTATCGGTTGCTTCTTGGAACACCAAGTAAATGCTGATTCACCGATGAAGAAAATGTACCCTGTCGTACTTTTCCGGTCATCTATATCTCCTCCCCAATCGCTATCGGTATATGCATATAATTCAAAATTGTTAGATTTCGAATAGAACAAACCGAAATTTGGTGTACCTTTGATATATCTCAATATCCTTTTCGCCGCTGATAAATGTGTCAATTTCGGTTCTTCCATGTATCGGCTGATCAAGCCGACTCCATATAGAATATCCGGTCTTGTGCATGTAAGATACCGAAGACTGCCTACCAAGCTTTTGAAATGCGTCGAGTCCACATTGCTCCCTTCATCGAACTTTGATAATTTTGTTCCGCAGTCTACTGAGGTATTGACCGAATTGCTTTGTTCCATATTGAACTTTCTCAAAATCGACCGAGCATATCCTTCTTGGGATAAGAAAATCCTATTCGGTCTTTGCTTTACCTCTATTCCCAAATAATATGCCATCTGACCGATGTCGGTCATTTCAAATTCTTTGACCATCGAGCTTTTGAAGTCATCGAACATACGTGGATTGTATCCTGTGAAGATGAGATCATCCACATATAAACATACTATAAAAATATCACCTTTTTCGGACTTCTTTATGTATAATGCATGCTCATAAGGACACTTCATGAAACCGTGTGCTTGGAAGTATATGTCGATTCGACTATTCCATGCTCTCGGTGCCTGCTTCAGGCCATATAAAGCCTTCTTTAGCTTCAGTACTTTCGACTCATGTCCTTTCTTCTCATAACCGAGTGGTTGCTCGATGTAGACTTCTTCTTCAAGATATCCATTGAGGAATGCCGATTTAACATCCAATTGATATATCTTCCAACTGAATTGAGCCGCCATAGCAATGATCAGTCGAATTGTCTCGAGTCGTGCTACTGGTGAGAAAACTTCATCATAATCAATACCAGCTTGTTGTTTGTAGCCTTTGACCACTAACCTTGCCTTGTATCGCTCGATTTCTCCCTTAGCGTTCTTTTTCTCCTTGTACACCCATTTCACTCCTATGGGTTTCTTGCCTTTGGGAAGTTCGGTGATCTCCTAAGTTCCATTCCTCTCAATAGCACTGATTTCTTCGTCCATTGCTTCTTTCCACCTTCGGTCTTTGACCGCTTCTTCAAAATTCATTGGCTCGCATTCGGCAAACAAACAAAATAATATTAGATTATTTTGCATTTCGGTTACCTCATATAACTCGGTCATAGTCCTCGTCCTTGGATTTCTTGGTGGAGTTGAACTTGACGACGCTTCGGTTTGTGGAGAACCGACTTGAGGCGAATTGAACCGAGGTGTTGTTGCAGGCGATGGAACATCAACTTCGACTTCATTTCTTTTCTTTTCTTCTTGACCGAATACTTCATTCGGTCTGCTGCTTTCGGCTTCATCGCTCCAACTCCATGAGCTTTCTTCATCAAATTCGACATCTCGGCTAACAATGACCTTCTTATTGACTGGATCAAACAGCTTGTAGCCTTTGGTTCTTAGATCATAACCGATAAAAATCAACCGAGAACTTCGGTCATCAAGTTTTACTCTCTTTTGTTCGGGGACATGAGCATATGCTATGCTCCCGAAAATTTTAAAGTGACTTACATTCGGCTTATAACCATGCCACATCTCCTGCGGTGTTACATTTTGTAGACTCTGGGTTGGGCATCGGTTTAGAATGTACACAGCACATGCAACCGCTTCTGCCCAAAATTCCTTCGGCATATTTTTACTATTCAACATACATCTCACCATGTCTAATATGGTTCTATTTTTTCGTTCGGCCACTCCATTTTGTTGTGGTGAATAGGAGGCCGTTAAGAAATGCCGAATCCCATTTTCTTTGCAAAAATTTTCAAACTCATTTGAAGTGAATTCTCCACCTCGGTCTGACCTGACCGATTTCAAATAAAACCCACTTTCTTTTTCCACATTCATTTTGAATCTTTTAAAATTTTCAAAAACTTCCGATTTATTTTTTAGAAAATATACCCATGTTTTCCTTGTGAAATCATCAATAAATGTTAGAATGTACCTTTTTCCACCAAATGAATTTGGAGTAATTGGTCCACATACATCGGTGTGGACAAGTTGTAATGGCTCCTTGGTTTTAAACTCGGCTTCTTTTGGAAAACTTGCTCGGTGATGTTTACCAAGTAAACACCCTTCACATAACTCTTTCGGTTCATTCATAATCGGCAAACCTTTGACCATGTTCTTCCTCGCCAACAAGTTTAGTCCGCCGAAATTGAGATGTCCATACCTCATATGCCATAACCGAGTCGAATCTTTTACCGATGATTTTAGACACTTTGCTTCACCATATTTGATATCCAATAGAAATAGCCGATTCTTCGTCATCTGCACTTTTGCTATCAACTTCATTCGATTATCTCTTAAGAAAAGAGTTCGATCCTTTAAATGAATATCGAAATTCTTTTCTAAGAGTTGTCCCAAACTCAAGATGTTGTTTTTCATAGTCGGCACATAATACACATTTTCGATATATTTTTGTGATCCATCTTTCAGTCGAATTAAAATTTTACCTTTGCCTTTTACTGGTACCTTCGAACAATCACCGAATGTGACTTGGCCACTCACCGATTCGTCCAAGTCTACGAACATGTTTCGCTTGCCACACATATGATTACTTGCACCAGTATCGAGATACCAAGTGTCGGCACTTTCTTCGTCACCTTTAAAAGCCAGCAGAAGTACATCGTCATTGTAATCTTCTTTCTCCACAAAGTTTGATTTTTCCTCGACTGTTTTTCCCCAACAGTCTGCTGCGTAGTGACCGAATTTCTTGCAATTATAGCATTGAACATTCGGTCTCCCTCTTCCACCAGTCGATCGACCTCGGCCTCGACCTCGGCCGAAATTTTGGCTTTGGCTTCTATCGTCATTGTTTTGACCTCCTCGACCACCTTGTCCTCGACCGAATTGACCTCGGCCACGGCCTCTTCCTCGGCCGCGTGCATTTCCTCGATTTCGGTCATTTTGACCATTTTCAACTGAATCTCCTTTCAAATTAACTTGTGTTTGTAGTAATTTTTCAATCGGTTCTTGCTTTTTCACGAACCGTTCTTCGTGGGCTTTTAATGAACCCATCAACTCATCTATCGTCATTTCTTCAAGATTCTTTGACTCTTCAATTGAACACACAATGAAGTCAAACTTCGGTGGTAGTGACCGAAGAATTTTCTCCATCACCCTTACATCCTCCATTTTTTCTCCGTTCCTCTTCATTTGGTTGACTACCGTAAGCACTCGGGCATTATAGTCAGTCGCCGATTCATTCTCCTTCATTTTTAACAATTCAAACTCCCTCCTTAGTGATTGTAAACGTATCTTTTTAACCTTCTCGACTCCTTGGAAGGTTTTCTCAAGTATCTCTCACTGTTGCTTTGCATTAGTGGCAGCCGAAATCTTCTCGAAAGTCGAATCATCGACACCTTGCCCGATAAAGTATCTTGCGGTACAATCTTTCTCGAATAATTTTTCGTGGGTCGTTCTCTGAGCTGCCGTCAGTGCAGCTTCATCTTGAGGCCGATCATAGCCTCGGACCACCACATCCCAAGCGCCTACTGCTCCCAAAACAGTCTTCATTTTGATGCTCCAATTTTCATAGTTATCTTTGGTGAGGCGTGGGGCGTTGTACGAGAGTGTTGTCTTCGACATTTTCTTCGAACCTTGGCTCTGATACCACTTTGTTAGGATCTTCACAACTTTATGTTCGGTCTACGATGTAGCCGAATGTGTTTGGAGGAGAGAATGGATAGAGAATGGAGAAAGTATCAATAAACTATTCTTATATTTTCCTTGCTCTTTAAAAACTTTACAAAACATCTCCTTATATAGGAGTTTACATGCCCCTTCATTATGACTCTTCATAATACCAATTGATTACAATAACCGTTACATATCCTTTCATTAAACCTATTTATGAATTGGTATCCCTTCCTTTTATAACCGATGTCTCTTCAATTCTTTGTAACCGAAAACAAGTTTAATTTCTAACATTTGCTCCATTATTATTCTTATTTTTGCATGAAGTAATCAATTGAATTGATCAATGTTGCAGTTCAGTCTCTAGTGCGACTGAAGCGGAGAAAGCAGGGATACCACTGGAAGACTACCAAGATAGCCTCCAAGTGTGCACAAATTTCTTATATTATCTTTATTATTTTGGTGAGTATGCTTACAATATTACATGATTGCATATTGAAGTCTTGAGGATCTTGTATCTAATTGATTAATTCTTGATATAAGTTTTTGTGGGTGTTCTGTAGATTGACCTGGCATTTGTTGATGCTGATGTTGTTGAGGAGGGAACATTGGCAGCTGTGGTCGGTCGAAGAAAGATTGAAGGCGGCGAGTCCATAATTCAAGAGAAGGTAAAATCTATAAATTGAAGTTACTTGTAATTTGTAAATACATATGAATATGTAGAGTACATATACGTCATCGGGCCAAACAATCAGAAATAATGAAATATTATGCCATATTTAAAAGCAAGCTATTTACTTCTTCTGGTGTGTGTGTGTGTGTTGGAGGGGAGTTGGGTTGGGTTCTTTTTCTTTTACTCCTCTCTCTCTCTCTCTCTCTCTCTTATAGTGGGTATTGTTAGTCCCATTCGGAGCGACACCGAAACAACATAAGAGTCTTGAATTCAAAGCATGCTTGCTCTGCCAAAAAGAAGAAAAAAAATTAGACGTGTGCTATAAAAACTACATTAAGCACTCTCAAAAGATGGAAAAGTTGGCAGGACATGAAAAATAGGTAAGGTCATAAGTTGAAGTGGTATAACCAATGTAAAAGGAGAGGTGACCGATTATATATTTAATTAGAAAAGGCCTGAAAATGACGGTATTTGCTGACCCAGATTTGAATTGAATTAAATTAAATAGAACCTGAACCATAGATTTGAATTTCATGTTATTTCAATAAAATTTGCATGGAACTATATATTTTAAGGATGATCAACTACAACATTTGAATTGCAACAAACTAAACAGCAGCTAAATAAATGCACATATTTTAGTATTTGCTGACCTATTTTATTACGTGTTTACTTTTACAGTCCATTATGAGAGCAGCAGATAAGCTTGTCTTCATTGTTAATGAGAAGCAATATACTAAACAGCCTGAAGGATCTATTCCAGTATTTGTGAAAACTGTAAGTTCTTCACACTTCTTTTAATTTGTTGAAAAACAAATAATTAATGATTATATTTTTCTTTTTGCCCCTTAATCAGAATAATTGGATGGAAATTGCTGAACAAATTGACGACTTATTTCTAGGAGATGCAGAGGTTTGTTGATCTATTAGCAACTTTAAAGAACTCTTAATATATAGCTGTGTCAATCATATTACAAGTACTTAGAAATTTACATTTATATTTCCTTTTATGCAAAATTTGGTTTGCTTCAACTTTTGAAGGTATGGAGAAGACCAACCTATGGGCATGCGGATCCTCATGGAGGCAACTTTCCATTAGTCACCAATGAAGGGCACCATGTTCTTGATGTTATATTTACATCTCCTATACTTGATCTCGGTAATATATATCCAACAAATACTATTGAAAATTCTTCATAAAGTAAAGCAATTGTTCATGCTGCAGCAAATGCTACCTTTTGTTTTCTGGAAAAAAAAAATTATAGGCTTATACAATGCCGCATCATCATTTTGGAAATAATACTTCAAATTTGCCTAACAAAACTAATTTTTTGCAGTGAATATCTGCAGCGTCACTTAATTGGTCAAGATTGTTAACAATTTGCAATAACAATAGCATGATGCATGCCGATTACTCGCAATAAATATTACAACAAGTACCCTTTTATTCGTTCCTTTGCAACAAACCAAATTACCTCTTACCAAGATAATTCTAACTGTAAATATTTGTGTCAAGCATGCTTTAGCTTATAAAGCAGGAAATTACAATTATCTTACAGGATTAGCAAAATGAATATTTTAACTAGTGTACGAGACACTATGAAGCATTGACACGGACATGGGTACGGATGCGGACACGGACACGAATACGGGACACCGTAAATTTGTAAAACGGAGGACACGGGGACACGGCCACACACACACACACACACACACACACACACACACACTATGAAAATAAACACGAGAAATAATTCAAGGCTATATTTTCATTATAACTATAAGCTTATTTAAACACAAACAAATACATATATAAAACTTAAGATAAACACATAAGAATAAAATTAATATACTAAAAACAAATAAAATATTAACCCTTTTTAAGTAGAGCTAAATTTCATAGAACCAACTTCATCACTTGCATCAATTTGAATTTTTATTTCTAGGTTTAGCCTGGCATGAAAGATATTGAAAAAAATTATCTTCTTGTATCCAAGGTATCAAAGTTGTCCACACACATACACATTCTTATTTTTCAACTCTTCACACCATGTAAAAGTGTTGGACACGTCTAATTTAAGTGGACACGGCACAAGCGTTGGACACAATGTCCAACGGAGTGTGTAAGTGTCCATGTGTCCCATACGTGTCGAATACAGACACGGCGAGCAAATAGAAGTGTCTGTGCTTCCTAGACGAGACATACATATAAGAAGTTTAATATATGATATTTTATTAGCAAGCTACCTGAGCAAGAGTTTGACAACTTGTATTGTTTGACAATTTACTCTAAAACTCTTGTCCTCTAAAGAGCATAAATGTTTATTTTATAATAATAAATTTATATATTGTTTTCCAAATTCTTTGATGGATATATACAGCCCAGGTAGCAAAAAGTCTGGATGAAATCGATGGTGTCGTAGACCATGGAGTGATATCTGACATTCCGTAAGCGTTCTTCAATCACTATTTTTCTATCAATATATATATTTAACCTAAATTAAATGCTTTAGAGCATAAGGTTCATAATTTTATTTTTCATACAAATTGATCTTTTGTGTAATCTAGTGTTTCACATTTTATTATATACTAGTTTTTTGCACGCGCCATGCACGTGGAGAATTGATAACCTCTTTACCATTTAAAACTAAAATGATAATTTCATATTTGAAAGTTGGTGTAAAATTACAGTTGCACATGATTATTTGTTTAGAAAAGACTAAGCAAAGTGCATGTGCCATACACAGGAATATTGATAAACTTATCTTGTTCGAAAAATTTATGGTATCATAATTGAATGAAAAATAAGAAAGAGGAAGAATGAGAGCCATTAATGAAGGTTGCTTCTTACATAATAGTTTGATTTATAAAAGTAATTAACTAAAACAAGTACAAAAAATAGAAGCCCCACAATATAGAGTATATATATAAGCTTTCATTATGCAAAAGCATTAAATCAGCCCTAATAAAAGGGCGACACATTCTCAAAGGATTTTAATATATTATTCTGTCTATCTTAATGCAAACTTATTCAAAGTGCTTTATACTATGCTCTTTTTGGTACATTCCATCTTTACATAAGATTTGAATCTGACCAAGTCCATGGTGCTGTTCAAAAACTCCAAAGTGGTGTGAATGTTAAGAAAATAGAATTATACTGTAACAGGCTCTAATAAGTTGAGCATCCATTTAAAAAATAGGTTATCAAAAAGAAATCATCCATAAACATATTTAAGCATAATAAAATAAAAGAGAGGATAAGTGTCACGCCCCGCTTCCCAGAGTACGCAAGATTGGGCACGTAACATAGCCAACCATGCTACCTGTGGGTAGGAAGTATCCCTCCACAGTCACATTACGGTTGTAGAGATATCAAGAACAATATAAATAAACTAATCTAACACATGTCCAAATCCATAATAACAAGAATCAATAAACAATAAGTGCGGAAGCAAATGATCCAATACAATAAATAAACGGTATGTCCCATAATGCGGGCTCACATCTGGAAATGAAATGAAATAAATAAACTAATCACTAAGGACTCACAGTTCAGCCTGCTGGCTGAAGTACTCCTGCTCGGTCGTCGACAGTGGTAAGGAATCTGGGCCATGCAAAACCCAGACGTCAGCGCGTCATGTCAACCAAATAATATAATATAAACATGGTAATAAGCAATGCAGGTATGAACATGAATAAAGCAGTACCAAGAAATAACAGTGCAGGGTAATGTGCAGTGGTAACTAAACTGTCCTATCAGGTTTCTACTCTATAGTCTCTGAAATCAATTGATGAATCGTCGATGTAACTCAATAGTATCCCGTGCGTGCCCGGGACCACGGTCAAGACCCTCGGGGCTGAATCCGAGACGTGCCGCTAGGCAGTAATAGGTAGCAGGATGGGCGAGTGATGTCAGCATCATCACTCCGGGGCTGGCCGAGCCCGTAAGACTGATCAGAACAAGTATCGAACTGTTGAGTTACAAGTCGGTTTCACCTTTGATTTCCCCATACCCCCAAGTTATGTATGTCAGGTCAGGTATTCAGTAATCAAGGACTAATGCCAACACAGGATCGGGTAACAGGTCAGGTTTGTCTGGATAGACAACAGGAATGGTCCATGAGGACCCCAAGTCAGGTTTGTTGGCATTAGGCATGAGATCATGTAATAAGTCAGGTCGTAGTACAATGGGTTGAGTCAGTATGTACGGGGTGTCATGTCCGGTGTATCAGTACATGTGTCAGGTGTATCAAGATCGGGTCAATATGTAATGCAATCGAATGTATGCTCATAACAGGTATAGAAACGAATAAGGAACAACAGCAGGAAACAGTAAATAACAATATTATTCCATGTAAACACAGTGGTGCTTTGTATTCTCTTATTAACAGGTTCAAGCACCCTTGGGGTGCAATAGTCACAAGGTGAAGCAATATCAACAACATAAAGTAATGAAGCTACATGAATTTAAACTAAAGCATAATAATTGTCTCATGGGTGATTTAACAAATGAAGCAAGGACGATCTACTTGGTTTAGTTAGTTAAAGTGTGGATTGATAGCAGACCGATTAATTACAAGAAACTACTATACCGATTCAATGTTAAGAATAATTGTAACCGTCAATTCTAAGTTATAAAATAATATGATAATTAAGTGTAAAGCAAGACTTGATCTTGTGTATTAGCATGTTAAAGCAAGTATTCGGATACTTGCCTCGACGGTTTCGCAAACCGGAAAGCACGGATGCAATGTCGGCGGAAAACACGAGACGGGTGCACGGGCCACGGATCGAGTCCTAACAGCGAACAGCGGGACCACACGGACCAGAGTACTTCGCTGGAAAGTTGGGTCCAAACGTCGGCACGGCCGGAATCCGGCGAAAGCCAAAAAGGCGACGAAGTTAGCAAAACATACGATATACGTATACTAGAGATCAGCGGGGAGATTTAGCACAAATGGAAAGATAAGGGATGCTTACAGGGAAGAACCAGGGGGCAACCACGACGAGTTCGACGACGATGGGGCGCCGGCGAGGCAGCGACGGCTGGAAGTTTCTGGGTTCGTTGGAAAGGGTGGTGCGGTGAGTAGAGGGATGCTGGCCTGCTCTGGTGATCAAGGGGAGACGGAGGTGGTCGGAGGTGGCTCTGGCAACGACGGCGAGGATCGACGGCAAGTTTCCCGGCGACCCGGGGGTTGGTATTATGGTTGGGCTCGGGTTCTGTGGTGGTCCGTCGAGGGGAGGAGGAAGAAGACGACGAGGTCGGGACGAGGATGAAGGGAGGAAGGCCTTGGCGTCGTCGGCGATGGGAGGCGGCGACGACTGCAGCACCGCGTGCCGGAGGTGGCGTCGGGGTTGGGTTTGCAGGCTTGGGAAGGAGGGAGGAGAGGAGATAGGGGTGCGGTTAGGTTGTGGAGGCGAGGACGGCGACGGCAAGGTCGCGGGGAGGTCGACGGCGATGGCACGAGGGAGCTAGGGTTAGGGTTCGGTGAGATTTCGTCGATGGAGTTTTTCTCGTGGGTTTCAAAACGAGGAACAGTGGGTAGAATATAAAATAGAGAGAGAGAGAGGGTTTGTTAGAGAGAGAGAGAGAAGGAGATTAGAGAGAGGTAGAGAGAGACGGAGAGAGAGAGATGGGTTGGCGGGCCCACGAGATGATTTGGCGCTCGTGATAGGCTGAGGAAAGGTACGGTTAGGTAAAAAATATAATTTTAAAGATTTAAAAAGGGATTTTAACGTTATATTTCCAACAGAAGTATATATATAAATCGTTTTAGATTATTTAATTAAATGGGCTTTTCGGCGCTAAATGAAACATTTCCAAATCGCGCCCGGGTTGCGCCCAAATGTTTCAAATTCAAATTATAGGATTTTAAGCGAGTTCCAAATTTTGAAAAGAGGTGTTTTATGATTAAAATGCATGCCCCCAAGTCGGACACTTGCACGCGCGCGTAGTCGTCCAAACTTGCTCGTTTAGCCGAACGGAAAGAAATCTCGACACGCGGACGCTACCACGCGACTAGTGGCGACGAGTAGGCCAACATGGATATTTTTAATTTCATTTTAGGTGTTAAAATTTAGTATGTGCCAAAATGACTTAACCGGTTAAAATTTAGCAATAAGCACCAAACAATCAGGATAATAGAAATGAGCAATGTATAACACTCAACTAGAACCAGAATTAGTATTATTGGGCTCGGGTGTTACATCATACCCAACTACAAAAGAATTTCGTCCTCGAAATTCCAAGAATACAAGATAGCTAACTACAGGAAAAGGTGAGGAAATTTCTGCCGGATCTCGTCTTCTCGCTCCCAAGTGGATTCTCCATGCGATCGATTACCCCAAGAAACTAGCACAAGGGGATAATCTTGCTCTTGAGAACCTTTTCTCTTCGATCCTTGATTTCAACTGGTCGCTCCTCAAAAGTTAGGTCCTCCCGTACAGTCAACTCCGAATGATCCAAGACGTGAGTCTCATCTCGGACATACCTCCATAGTTAAGATACATGAAACACATCGTGCACTCCTGCCAATGACTGTGGTAACGCCAAACGGTACGCTACCTCTCCAACACGCTCCAATATCTCGAAGGGTCCAACGAATCGGGGACTAAGCTTTCCCCGACTCCCAAAGCGAATCACCCCCCTAGTCGGTGATATCTTCAGAAATACCAAATCACCCACGGCGAACTCTAGAGGTCTTCTTGACGTGTCGGCCCAACTTTTCTGTCTGTCTTGAGCTGCCTTCATATGCTTCCTGATTGTATTCACCTTCTCGACTGTCTGTACCACCAAATCTGGTCCTAGTAACCTTCGTTCACCAACATCATCCCAACAAACAGGTGAACGGCACTTACGACCATACAACGCTTCAAACGGAGCCATCTGAATAGTCGCTTGGAAGCTATTGTTGTACGAAAACTCTACCAGGTGTAGATGATCCTCCCAAGAACCTTTAAAGTCCAACATGCAAGCCTTCAACATATCTTCAAGGGTCTGAATCGTTCTTTCCGATTGTCCATCAGTCTGAGGATGATAAGCTGTGCTAAACTTCAATCGAGTCCCCAAATTTTCTTGTAAACTCCTCCAAAAGTGTGACAAGAACCGAGTGTCCCGATCGGACACGATGCTTACCGGTACTCCATGCAATCTTACAATCTCCTGCATGTACCGCTCTGCCAAAGTCTCCGTCGATTGACCAACCCGAAAAGGAATAAAGTGAGCTGCCTTGGTCAACCGATCGACAATCACCCATACTGCATTGTTGCCCTTTGGACTCCGCGGTAAAGCCGTCACGAAATCCATGGTTATATGTTCCCACTTCCACTGAGGAATCGGAAGTGGTTGCAACAAACCAGCAACCCTTTGGTGTTCAGCCTTGACTTGCTGACACACCAAGCACTTAGCCACGAAGCGAGCAATCTCCCGTTTCATACCTTCCCACCAGAAGTGCTGTCGAATATCTCGGTACATCTTTGTCCCTCCTGGATGTACAGAGTAAGCTGAACTGTGTGCCTCCATCATAAGCTCTTCACGTACATCTCCTTTTGGCACACACACACGGCTACCATACCTCAACGAACCATCTTCGTGGATCAGTAAATCGGTCCGTAGTCCGGCTTCAACCTGCTCTCGAAACTTTTGCAGTCTAGGATCCTGCGATTGTGCCGCTTTAATCTTCTCAACTAAGGACGACTGTACTTGCAACTGCATCAACTGTCCCATAGCATGTGGTAGCACAACCTCCAAATCAAATCTCCGAAAATCCGCAATGATCTCCCTCTGTGCAATCAAAACCTGAATTACTGGTAACCGACTTAGCGCATCCGGCACGACGTTAACTTTTCCCGGATGGTACTTAAGATCAAGGTCGTAGTCGGCCATCAGCTCCAACCATCTGCGTTGCCTCATGTTCAACTCCTTCTGAGTGAACACATATTTCAAACTCTTGTGATCTGTAAAGATTTCGACTCTCTCGCCCAAAAGGTAGTGTCTCCAAATTTTCAAGGCGAAGATCACAGCCGCAAGCTCCAAGTCATGAGTCGGATAATTCTTCTCATGAGTCTCCAGTTGTCTCGATGCGTAAGCTACGACCTTCCCATTCTGCATCAGAACACATCCAAATCCTTTCCCAGATGCGTCGCTGTGAATCACCAGTCCTCCTGAATTATCTGGTACGGTCAGGATCGGGGCGGTTATCAACTTCTGCTTCAACGTCTCGAAGGCCAATGCACATCCATCCGTCCAAACAAACGGTACCTCCTTACGCGTAAGCTTGGTTAACGGCTCTGCCAAACGAGCGAAGTTCTCCACAAATCTCCTGTAGTATCCGGCGAGTCCAAGAAAACTTCTTATCTCCGCAACATTCTTTGGAGTTGGCCAATCTCGAACTGCTGCAATCTTCTCGGGATCAACGGCGATTCCATCGCCCGACACAACATGCCCCAGAAACTTCACCTCTTCCAGCCAGAATTCGCACTTACTCATCTTCGCAAACAATTTCTCTTGTCTCAGCGTCTGCAGTGCGATCCTTAAATGCTCAGCGTGCTCCTCCGGACTCTTCGAGTATACCAGAATATCGTCAATGAATACCACAATAAACTGGTCTAAGAATGGTGAAAAGACCCGGTTCATCAAATCCATGAATATTGCCGGCGCATTCGTCACTCCGAAGGGCATCACTAGATACTCGAAATGTCCATATCGAGTTCGAAACGCCGTCTTGCAAATGTCTTCAGCTTTCACTCGGACCTGATGATATCCTGATCGCAAGTCCAGTTTCGAGAATACCCTCGCGCCACTAAGCTGCTCAAAAAGTTCTCCAATGCGAGGGATCGGGTACTTGTTCTTAATAGTCACCCGATTCAATTCTCGATAATCAATGCACATCCTTCTCGTGCCATCCTTCTTCTTTACTAAAAGAACTGGAGCTCCCCAAGGCGAGTTGCTGCTTCGAATCCAACCTTTCTCGAGTAATTCACCAACTTGTTTCTTAACTTCCTCCAATTCCACCGGTGCCATCGGATAATAAGATTTTGATACTAGCGCTGCACCAGGAATAAGGTCAATCGCATACTCCACATCTCGCTTCGGTGGTAAGCCTGATATATCCTCAAACACACCCATAAAGTCGCGAACAACTGCCGGCTCTTCTTTACTATCAACTTCCATAGCTGCAAGAACACTGTTTGTCGGCCTAGCCCTAAACTTGACTGGCCCGACAGAACTGCTTCCTTACCGCAACTGCTGTCTACATTGCTGGCCGCGAAAGGTCCAGCGAGACTACCGAGTCTCGTCCATTCTGCTGCATGCACGTCCACGGTTGCTCTATTCTGCCTTAGTTCGATGAACTTCTCTTCCATTTCCTCCCGTGCAGTCCGCGGGAAGAATTTCTCCAGGAAACTTTTAGAGAAATCCGCCCAACTGATCGGCTTGGGCAAGCGGGTCTCCTCCACAAGCCATCACTCTCGGGCGTAATCCACTAGCTGAAAGCGCACCACAACAACTCTCTTGTCCTCTGGGATCTGTGCCGCAATCAGTAAATTCTCCGTGTCACTAGCCTCTGCTCGGCTGGTAACAGCTCCTTTAAACCAGTAAATGTAGACGGACCCAAAAGTCTGAAATCTGCTATAGTCCCTACTCGGTCAACTGGTCTAGTTCCATCGTTGTTTACAGACTGCTGCACGATCTGCAAACCTTCCTGAAACGAATCTGCTATTGCTAGATCAGCTCAGTCTGTCTCTTTGATTTCCAGCATTCCTCTTATCACTCCAAGCATGGCGGCTTCGTTCACACGCCTCCGGTACGTCTTCAACTTCTTACCTGTCATAATCCTGAACTCAAAACACCCAACATTAGCATGATGATAGATTCTGAATGTGGATCAAGGCTAGAACTCCAAGATACTTAAATAGAGTACCGCATTGTAGCTATGCCGCGGTATCATAGCCGCAATTACTTAACTCCACCCAAGTCGCCCAAGTCCTAGGGATAACAAGAAATCAGGTTTCCGAGTCGACATGCAAAGTAAGTTTGCACGTCGTAAAAGATATAATCCGGAAGAATGTGATTCAAGAATGGTAAGACGGTCAAGGTGGCAGGACATGTTTCCTAAACACGGGTATTCTGATTCGTGTATTGGGTACAATACCCAACTACAAAAGAATCAACCCGACTAACCTATGTCTCTGATACCAAAAGAACCATGTCACGCTCCGCTTCCCAGAGTACGCAAGATTGGGCACGTAACATAGCCAACCATGCTACCTGTGGGTAGGAAGTATCCCTCCACAGTCACATTACGGTTGTAGAGATATCAAGAACAATATAAATAAACTAATCTAACACATGTCCAAATCCATAATAACAAGAATCAATAAACAATAAGTGCGGAAGCAAATGATCCAATACAATAAATAAACGGTATGTCCCATAATGCGGGCTCACATCTGGAAATGAAATGAAATAAATAAACTAATCACTAAGGACTCACAGTTCAGCCTGCTGGCTGAAGTACTCCTGCTCGGTCGTCGACAGTGGTAAGGAATCTGGGCCATGCAAAACCCAGACGTCAGCGCGTCATGTCAACCAAATAATATAATATAAACATGGTAATAAGCAATGCAGGTATGAACATGAATAAAGCAGTACTAAGAAATAACAGTGCAGGGTAATGTGCAGTGGTAACTAAACTGTCCTATCAGGTTTCTACTCTATAGTCTCTGAAATCAATTGATGAATCGTCGATGTAACTCAATAGTATCCCGTGCGTGCCCGGGACCACGGTCAAGACCCTCGGGGCTGAATCCGAGACGTGCCGCTAGGTAGTAATAGGTAGCAGGATGGGCGAGTGATGTCAGCATCATCACTCCGGGGCTGGCCGAGCCCGTAAGACTGATCAGAACAGGTATCGAACTGTTGAGTTACAAGTCGGTTTCACCTTTGATTTCCCCATACCCCAAAGTTATGTATGTCAGGTCAGGTATTCAGTAATCAAGGACTAATGCCAACACAGGATCGGGTAACAGGTCAGGTTTGTCTGGATAGACAACAGGAATGGTCCATGAGGACCCCAAGTCAGGTTTGTTGGCATTAGGCATGAGATCATGTAATAAGTCAGGTCGTAGTACAATGGGTTGAATCAGTATGTACGGGGTGTCATGTCCGGTGTATCAGTACATGTGTCAGGTGTATCAAGATCGGGTCAATATGTAATGCAATCGAATGTATGCTCATAACAGGTATAGAAACGAATAAAGAACAACAGCAGGAAACAGTAAATAACAATATTATTCCATGTAAACACAGTGGTGCTTTGTATTCTCTTATTAACAGGTTCAAGCACCCTTGGGGTGCAATAGTCACAAGGTGAAGCAATATCAACAACATAAAGTAATGAAGCTACATGAATTTAAACTAAAGCATAATAATTGTCTCATGGGTGATTTAACAAATGAAGCAAGGACGATCTACTTGGTTTAGTTAGTTAAAGTGTGGATTGATAGCAGACCGATTAATTACAAGAAACTACTATACCGATTCAATGTTAAGAATAATTGTAACCGTCAATTCTAAGTTATAAAATAATATGATAGTTAAGTGTAAAGCAAGACTTGATCTTGTGTACTAGCATGTTAAAGCAAGTATTCGGATACTTGCCTCGACGGTTTCGCAAACCGGAAAGCACGGATGCAATGTCGGCGGAAAACACGAGACGGGTGCACGGGCCACGGATCGAGTCCTAACAGCGAACAGCGGGACCACACGGACCAGAGTACTTCGCTGGAAAGTTGGGTCCAAACGTCGGCACGGCCGGAATCCGGCGAAAGTCAAAAAGGCGACGAAGTTAGCAAAACATACGATATATGTATACTAGAGATCAGCGGGGAGATTTAGCACAAATGGAAAGATAAGGGATGCTTACAGGGAAGAACCAGGGGGCAACCACGACGAGTTCGACGATGATGGGGCGCCGGCGAGGCAGCGCCGGCGAGCAGCGACGGCTGGAAGTTTCTGGGTTCGTTGGAAAGGGTGGTGCGGTGAGTAGAGGGATGCTGGCCTGCTCTGGTGATCAAGGGGAGACGGAGGTGGTCGGAGGTGGCTCTGGCAACGACGGCGAGGATCGACGGCATGTTTCCCGGCGACCCGGGGGTTGGTATTACGGTTGGGCTCGGGTTCTGTGGTGGTCCGTCGAGGGGAGGAGGAAGAAGACGACGAGGTCGGGACGAGGATGAAGGGAGGAAGGCCTTGGCGTCGTCGGCGATGGGAGGCGGCGACGACTGCAGCACCGCGTGCCGGAGGTGGCGTCGGGGTTGGGTTTGCAGGCTCGGGAAGGAGGGAGGAGAGGAGATAGGGGTGTGGTTAGGTTGTGGAGGCGAGAACGGCGACGGCGAGGTCGCGGGGAGGTCGACGGCGATGGCACGAGGGAGCTAGGGTTAGGGTTCGGTGAGATTTCGTCGATGGAGTTTTTCTCGTGGGTTTCAAAACGAGGAACAGTGGGTAGAATATAAAATAGAGAGAGAGAGGGTTTGTTAGAGAGAGAGAGAGAGAAGGAGATTAGAGAGAGGTAGAGAGAGACGGAGAGATGGGTTGGCGGGCCCACGAGATGATTTGGCGCTCGTGATAGGCTGAGGAAAGGTACGGTTAGGTAAAAAATATAATTTTAAAGATTTAAAAAGGGATTTTAACGTTATATTTCCAACAGAAGTATATATATAAATCGTTTTAGATTATTTAATTAAATGGGCTTTTCGGCGCTAAATGAAACATTTCCAAATCGCGCCCGGGTTGCGCCCAAATGTTTCAAATTCAAATTATAGGATTTTAAGCGAGTTCCAAATTTTGAAAAGAGGTGTTTTATGATTAAAATGCATGCCCCTAAGTCGGACACTTGCACGCGCGCGTAGTCGTCCAAACTTGCTCGTTTAGCCGAACGGAAAGAAATCTCGACACGCGGACGCTACCACGCGACCAGTGGCGACGAGTAGGCCAACATGGATATTTTTAATTTCATTTTAGGTGTTAAAATTTGTTATGTGCCAAAATGACTTAACCGGTTAAAATTTAGCAATAAGCACCAAACAATCAGGATAATAGAAATGAGCAATGTATAACACTCAACTAGAACCAGAATTAGTATTATTGGGCTCGGGTGTTACAATAAGTTACTACAATAAACTGAAAACTTGGCAAAGCATTAAAATCGAACGTAAGAAAGCTAGAAATAAAAAAAAAATTAACTTCACTTTTACCTTCATGCTGCCACAACATGAACACGGATCTCAATATCCATGAACAAGGATCTCAATATCCATAAACTTCATATTATTCTTGGCGTGCCGAATTTAGAATATTTGCATCTTTTTTGTTTTAGTAAAAGCGTTGGCATGTTTATATTTTTATGTGTCTACATTCATTAAAGCAAAATATAATATGACAGACTTTTTTTTAAAATCGCATATATAACATAAAGCATGAGCCAAAAAATGGAGATTCATAGTGCCTGTGGGTAAAATAGGTAGGTTCATGGGTTTGTGGTTTTGTATCTTTGATGTGTGATCATGATAAGATATTGGCAAACCAAAATATGCCAAATGAGTGGAGAAAGAGTATCCTTGTAACCCTCTATAAGAACAAAGGTGACATTCAAAATTGCTCAAACTATTATGGAATATAACTCATGTGTCACAACATGGAAGAGGGGGATTGAACACAGGTTAAGGTGGGACTTTAAGATAACAGAGAACCGGTTTTGGTTCATGCCTGAACAACCGTCAACAGAGGCTATTCATTGTTTTATCAACTTGTCGAACGTTTTCGAGAGAGAAGGGATTTGCATATGGTTTTTATTGACTTAGAGAAAGCTTATGACAAAGTACCTAAAGATGTATTATGACGGACAATGATGAAGAGGGTCTCAATCAGGTATATTGACATAATTAAGGACATGTATGATGGAGTAGTGGCAAATATAAAAACTTACGGCGGCCTAACGAGTGATTTTCCAATCATAATTGACCTGCATCAAGGATTTGCTTTAAGCCCATTCTTGTTTTCCGTGGTGATGGATGAACTTACTAAAATTATTCAGGATGAAATACCTTGGTGTATGTTATTCGGTAATGATATTATGCTGGTAAATAAGATGAAAGCAGGGTTTAATACCAAATTGGAGTTATGTAGGCAAACGTTGGAATCTCGGGGGTTTATATTAAGTAGGTCCAAGATATCATTTATGTAATGCAAATTTAGTAAACAGAGAAATCGAGATCACAGTGGCATAACACTGGATGGGCAAGAAATATCACCGAGCGATCAATTTAGATATGTAGGTTCTATTATCCAAAAGGATGAGGAGATTGATGGCGATGTCAACCAGAGGATTCAGGCTGATTGAAATGGAGAAGTGCAACAGATATTTTGTGCAATCGTAACTTTCTGTTAAGGTTGGAAGAGAAGTTTTATTGAAGCGCTATTCAGCGTGCCTTATTATATGGCACAGAATACTGGACTCCGAATAAACATCATTCCCAGAAAATGCATCTAGCAGAGATGTGAATGCTTCGTTGGATGTGTAGTAACACTAGAAAAGATAAGGTGCAAAATGAGAATATTCGTGCAAATGTTGGTATAGCACATGTGGAGGAGAAGATACAAGAAAATCGTCAAAGATGGTTCGGTCATGCGCGACTCAGACCTATGGAAGCATCGGTTTGACGAATGGATATTCTCGATTTACGCCAAGTAAAAAGAGTTAAAGAGAGACCGAAAAAAACGTGGATGAAGGCGATACGAAAAGATATGGATGCCAAAGGCCTTAATGAAAGTATATTGTTCGATATGAGTGAGTGGAGGCGGAGGATTCATGTGCTTGACCCAGCGTGATTCTCATATTGGTTCATGTAGCCTATCCTATATGCTTGGGATAAAAGGCTCAGTTGTTGTTGATGTATGATCATGATCTTATAACATCATGGAAAATAGTTGAGAATGAAAGCAAAGGATTTTGGTCCCAAATATGGTACTATATCATCGGCTGTATGAGTTTTAGACAAAGTTCTACTTGACTCGTTTACAAAATTCAAATAGATAGCTGAACGAACTTGAAATGATTAGCTATTTTGTCAAAGTAAATGTTTGATAAATTCTATAACAACAAAATCACACATACTACTTTTACAAACCAAGATAGTAACTCTAAATTCCAACTGGCCGTTTTTGAAATACTCACTTTTTCCATCCTTCTCCATTGATTCTATATCATCATCATATTATATTTATCGGAAATGGAATTGGTTTTATTTTTATGTCTTTAATACTTTAATTGTTCAAGCAACGCAGTTGTAAAGATAGCTTTCTGTGCATGCATTCGCCTAAGTCATGGATGTACATGTACTATATAACTGAGTATCATATATAATTTACTATTGATTCTATAAAAAAATTGCCTTTGATTGCAATCTTCTATTCATCAAGTTGATAGCAAATATTGTTGATTTTTTATGCTAAATCCAGCCCATGATAAGAACCAAGAGAGTTATGTTCGCCGCACGTGAGGACCCAATCTCATGATCAAGAGATTGGCTGCGGGTGTGTAGGATTTCGTTGGTTATTGATTAAATCCTAAGTTTAAACTTTTAATCTTGTCTCTATGAAACCCTCACCTCTTTATATAGAGATTAATTAGGCCCTAATAATTAATCCATATCAATCAATCCACAGACTTGAAAATTGGTGGCTGCGGCCACAAAATGTCAGAAAGAGAGGGGTTTAGAAAGAGAGAAAGTTGTATTATATTAGGCTGTGCACCAAACCTGGGTATATCGTTGTGTTCTTAGTTATTGGCGTACTTTTCTATTTGTTTGTGATGTGTTGTGCCGTCGGATATATCTTTTTCATCGTTTTTATTTGCACGCGATCCTTATAGCTTTTCGCTGCGCCGTACCGCTTTTCTGCGCTATCAGCCTGTGTGATCCTTTCGAGAATCACCACGCTGTGTTAGAGTAGATCGGGATACAACAAATACGTCATATACTTTATTCTTGGAACCAATAGAAATTACATCTTTAGTTTGGCATAAATAATTTATCATAAAATAATGAAAAAATACGCAAACATAACATAAAATTTCATTGAGCAAGAATAAAATAGATAAAATTTATAAGCTAAATTTATAAAGAATAAATCCTAATCTATTTACATATAAAATATATCACTCCAATGTTTAAAAACCCTCTATGTAAATAGTAATTCTAGAAGAAAACTTAACCTTTATCTATCCATTAAACCTTGCTTCAAAAAATCTAGTCAAAGAAGATCCATTGGTCATCATGTGTATTTAGAAGACAACACTACTACAAATAGGGGTTGCCCCTACGGATAAATCTGTAGGAGCAAACCACTACCCCTACGGCTATAGCCGTAGGGGCATGAAATTACGCCGTAGGTGCAAACGCCGTAGGTGCAAGTTTTAGCCTTAAACATGCCCCTACGGTTAAATACTTGTCCCTACGGCTTAATTCATAGGTCCATATGTCCCTACGGATTAGACTGTAGGGGAAAAAATTATTTAATTTATCGGTTTATAAAATTAAATGGTTGTCTCTACGGAGAACTCCGTAGGGCCAAACTTCTGCCCCTACGGATACATGCGTTTCTCAATCTGATCATTCAAATAATAAGGCGCTAGGCAAACTATCAGGTTTCTTGATATTTTGCCCCTACAGATACCTGTGTAGGGGCATGTTTATGCCCCTACGGTCCAATCCGTAGGGACAAGTATAACAACTCTTACTGAGATCATAAGGGCAAAATATCAGGTATCCTGATATTTTGCCCCTACGGATAAATGTGTAGGGGCAAAGTAGGACCCTACGGATTAATCCGTATGGGCAATGTTTGGCCATACAGTTTAATCCGTAGGGACATTATCAGGTTTTTTTAAAAAAAAGGGCTGCCTGTTTTTTTCTCGCCTGTGCACAATAATATATACATCATATATAAAATTAATCAACACGCAGAATATATACTGCAGTATTCATAATCACATCTCACGCATAATATACAAAAGAAATCAACAAGCAGAATACAATATCAATCTAAATCAATATGAACACGCAAACACCACCAATATCAATATCGTCCAAAATATATACAATATATATCATATAAGTAAATACATGTTTAAAATATAAGAATCAAAAAGCTACCCTAGCTCGGTCCAGCTCCACCTCTGATAAACGCTGTAATCTGGCGCGCCTGCTGCTCGGATATATCCTGAGTCAATATCTCGAGCAATGCGGAGTGTGCGGGAGTCTGAGCAGGCTGTGAATCAAAAATCGATCCCCGATGCCTCCGCCTGCTCAACCACCCGCTCCTACACCCACATTAACCAGTAAAAAATAAGTATATCATTTAAATTTGAACCTTTCAAAACAAAAATTTCAAATAGGGGTTGAATAAATATTAACACTTACACAAACTCCTGGGTAGCGGTGTCGGGGTACCGAAGCTCGCCCGTGGCGTGATCTGTCGAGGTGCCATGGACGACAAGATACGCGGACAGCACGCTCGGTGTACCACCCTGCGCCAGGGTCTGAGCTCTCTGCAATTCGCCAAAAATTTATATATATTAGAAAATAACTTTTAATATTACATTATATCACAAAGGACGGTCTATTGTAATTTACCAATAACTCCATGGCACGAGTAATATTTCTCGAGCCACCTGTATAAGTGGGGCGACCCCTCTTCGCCGACTTCCTATTCTCTTTATTTTGATCGGCTTGTTTCTGCACAACACATTCAGATTTAGTTTTCTAATTAAGCAACACAAAAAAATAAATTATATACTAAACAATGAATTACATTTAAAATACATACCTGTTTGCGCTGAGAGTCGAAATATTGGCACAATAGAGGCCATGTATCTACGTCGACTTTCGCAAAGGCCGGAGTATATAGGAGGGCCGCTCTCTCTGCCTCGGGGGTCGACATCCACGGGGAATAGCAGTCGATCTTCAGCTCATTCCTATTGTATCGGACCTTCGTCTGCATGTTCTTCATCAGGCCATTGTACAGAGCGTGAAGATCGAGCATCCTCCTAGGGTGATCAAGGTCGGGTACAGGCTGAAAATCGTACTCCAACTGAAAATACAAAAAAAAATGTTATTAAATTGCAAGTGTTAATAATAAATACATTGGATAAATCAAATGAAAATATATAGTAATACCCGAGCCTGATCCCAGAAGAGGGCGAATGAGCGCCGGTGCTGGTCGCTCCACTCAACGTGAAGTGGATAGTTCTTGACGAGACGGCTCTCATCCCCCATATACCGGCCGAACCTCTCGGCATAATCGCCGGTATAGCGATAATCATGGGTAAAAAAGAGGGGGAATGCTGCCTCCCCTTAGCTCTGTTGGGCCTCAGCCTGTAGGACTGATTCGGGCCTCGAGTCCCCCTCTCGGGATGGAGAGGCCCTGCGTCTACAAGAAATATCAAGACAATCAATATTAAGACAAAGTGGTATTAAGAAATCAAGGTTTAGCGAAAATTGAAGTGTGATATATACCTCTGGCAACTAAAGCACGAGCCTGGGCCCGAGCAGCAGCACGAGCGCGACGATAGTTCCTCCGGTGAGGAATGGCCGGTGACCCGGACGTGGACGCATCTCCAACTAGAATATAAATATCGATAAAATTACATCAAGTTCATGTTTATTCTTAAAGGATATGTAAAATGAATAAATATTTTATATTTATTCATATAAACCTGCAGACTGAGCGGAGGGTACGGAAGTGACGGGAGTGGCCCCTGCACCAGACGAGGATGCACCACATATAATTAGACAATCAAGTATCAGCTATATAAGTAATTGCAAAAAGAATGCGTATATCAATAATATAACATTCTAAATCAACATGTATACACTATAGGATATATAAACATACCCGCAGGTGCGGTGGTGGGCTCTGCCGGAGATGTGAAGGCACTACCTACAGTCCGAGATGTAAGTACGTAAGAGCAAAAAGAATGTATGTATATTTATGATATAGCATTCTAAATCAATATACATGCACTATATGATATATAAACATACCTAGAGGTGCGGGAGTGGCCTCTGTTCCTGATGTGGACGCATCACCAACAGTTAAACAATCAAGTATCAGCAATGTAAGCAATTTTGATATGAACATGCATGTATATCTATAATATTACATTCAAAATGAATATGCGTACAATATACCTGGAGGTATGGCAAAGTCCACACGGAAGGAGGCATCCAAAGTGGTCTTCGATCGGGTGCAAGACTGGCCCTCTGAAGCTCCCTACGCAGCTCTCCGGGCGGCAGAATCGCTCTGCCGGTGCCGCGGCTGGAGCTCCTGCCGTCCCTCGCTGCTCCCGTCATCGTCATCAAATCTAGATAAAACGGTTCGTGGACGCATTAGACAATCATTACAAGCATTGACTATATATGTATAGATCGTAAAATGTGAAGTAATAATATAACAAATATCGATATTGTACCGGTCCGGCTAACTTAGCTTCAGTTGCAAGATGAACCGTCAGGTGTATTATGATATCGAAGAATGACGGTGGGAAAATACGCTCAAACTTGCAAAGTATCAACGCAATAGAATTTTCTAGTTTCTCCAACGTCACAATATCCAGTGTTTTAGCGCATAACTATCTGAAAAAACAATATAAGTCGTTGATTACTAGACCAACCGATTCGGGGAGGGAAGTTCTGAGGACTAATGGGAGAAGGTGCTCCATGATAACATGGTGATCATGACTTTTCAGCCCATTGATCTTGTCTTTCACAATTTTTATCTTCTTGCTGAATGATCCTGAGAAACCTATGGGAACTTTCAAATTATGCAACACCTGCAGGAATTTTTTCTTCTCCGGTTGTGATATATGATAAGCGGCATTAGGAAGTACAAACATGCATGGTTTACCCGCTACCGGTTTAGGATGCAATTCACTTCTAATTTCCCAGCCCTGTAGATCCATCCGAGCATTGAGGTTGTTTTTCGATTTCCCGTCTTTACAAAGAAGCAAGTTGAGTATGTGCTCGGATACTCCATTCTTTATATGCATGACGTCTAGGCAATGACGCACTAAATTTGTTGATCGGTACGGAAGTTCGAAGAAAATGCTTAACTTGTTCCAGAATGGTGGTTTGACCTGTTTTGTTGGATCCATCCCGAAGTTCACATTATTGTAACTGTAAATTCCCGTTTCCATCAATGAAAATTTTCTATTATTTTCCTAGTCCCCCGAATGTTTTCCTACTTTCTCTCGTAATTTTGTGTGAAATCGGTTGCTTAGGTTTTAATATTTGATTTTCCTAAACAATTAAAATCAAAGCCCAAACAAAATAAAATAAAATAAAAACTCAATATATAAATTCCCTAAAGCCCAGCCCAAAGAAAACAAAATAAAAACTAAATGAATTAATCCTCACCGGTCCAAGCCCGCGCCCAAACCCAAACACCCAAGGCGACCCGACCCGACCCGCTATCACCTTCCTTCCCCACGTCGTTTTCTTTTTCCCGCTCCTTTTCTTTCAGCGCTCCCCACGTTGTCCCGCGTCCCGCTCGTGACCACGAACCCACGACCCCGACCCACGATCGCGCGCACGCCCGCGTGCCCATCTCGACCGTGTCCCCCTCGCCTCCATACAAGGACGAGCGCTCACCTCCACTGCATTTTTTTCCTTCACTACACTTACCTCCTCTCTCCTCCTTCCTCCCATCTCCGAGCCTCCTCAGACCACCGTCCACACCTCCCCGCTGAGCCCCACGACGACGACCACAATCACCGACCACCACCTTGAACCATCGCGACTCCTCGCCATCGTCTCAACCCACCGCCGAGCCTTCCCCTGCACACCCTCCTCGCCACCGAGTCTCCCCTACACAGCATCACGCTGACGAGCTCCCCACTGCCTCGTCGACCCCTCTGCATCATCATCATCATCTCCTACTACCCCGAGCCCCTCCACTACCTCACTACACTCTTCACCGAAACCCACACCAAACTTCGAGCCCCGAACCCCCTTGCTGTGCACCCTCACCGGCGACCTCCAGCCACCTCCGTTCACCTGAGTTTCGACGTTGCAGCCACTCGACACCAACAGAGCCATCTCCCGAGCAACTCCGACGACGAACCCAAACTCGAGCCGAGGCCGTGAACCCTAACCGTGCCGTTCGTTGCGTGTTCGTACCGTTGCCGCTGCCGTGCGTCGCCGCCTTCATCTACAGGCAAGCATCCTACTTGCTACATGCTAGATTATTCTGTTACAATTCAAAATCCTATTAATTCCGTGTATATAATTCGTGTAAATTTTTATGATGCAAGTGTTTGATGCAAAACCCGAATGAAAACCTTCCATTAAACTGACGGAAATTGATCATATAAGCTGGTCCGTGTGGTAATGAACATTGTGCTAAAATTTGACTGAAAAATATGATCGTTACTGACTTGAACGATCATCCCCAATTGCACCCGTTAAAACTGAAAATTTCCCGCGTCTGAAACTTGTAAAAGTCATAATTAATTGTTTACAAATTAGAATGATGCTTTCGAGCTCTCAAATCGAAGCCAACTCGACAACCTAGAACCCCATAAAAGTTTTAAATTGTTTCTATACTGAAAGGACGACGGAAACTGGTTCGGAGGGCGGCTCTGGACTGCAGTCCAGAGTAGCTTTGGCTGTTGATTCCCATCTTGCAATGCTTACCTTCTACTGCTTGGACATGTTATATTGCGGAACCCTACACCATAGTGAAGATGAAACAGTTAGCTAACTAATGAAAGTGATTTCACCCCTTTTCACAGTCGTTTACTATTTAAACTGTAATTTAAATGAGTAGGACGTATAGCAGTCCCAAACAGAAACAGAACTGATACCCTATTGTTGAACAGTGCATAACTTCTGACGTAGAGGCGCGATTGAGAATCCGTCTAGTGCGTTGGAAACCCTATTGGAAAACCTAAACTTCGTTCAACTACAGCGTCGCTAAATTCTGATCCCAACAGGGTGAAAATTGTGTCGCGAAATGGACGTTCAGTTTAGAAACTGAATTTCCTGCAGCGAACACTTAAAAAGAAACGGCTGTAACTTGCAAATCCAAAATCCGATTGCACTGAAATAAATTTTGCTGAACTGCCGACTGAGTTTACTTGCTACCGCCTTTGTATCATTTTACTGAATTTCGAACGTATGATTTAATGCAATTTTTATAAGTTCATAAGGTGCATGATAGTTCATATTACACATGACATGTTAACTGCATAGATGCACACATCTTACACGATTGTCACACTTATAGTGATAGTGCGTGTTATTGTTCAGTGTACAATGTATTGTCGTGCGCGAATGGTATTGGTTTAGGAGTGTCAAGTATGCCAATGAAAAAGTGAATGATTCGTGACAATGAACAATACAGTGAACAGTGACAAAACCGTGTTATTGGTGCATACTTGTACACGACTAGACCATACTTATAAATAGTGTAAATCTGGGAAAAAAGGGGAAATCGAAGTGGAAAGAGCATCGTATTTAGCGAGGACAGTGATTTAGAAGATGATCATTCGAACAGCGATTCTTATATATATTAGGTTGGGCCTAGCGGTCCGGCTGACAGGGTTATGTTCCGGGCGATAGCGGGCCGTAGTCTCGGGTATGTGTGAGACCCTCGTTAAACATGATCCTTCTTTCCACAACACGATTTCAAAGATGACTTAGAGATCGATATGGACACATATCATACTTTGCATCAGTTAGTGACATATTGATTGCCTGCATTTTACTTCCACTGTTATTACCTTCTTTGCCTGTTTCTGGTCACTATTATAATATTGCTATTGCGTCGCTCTGACGACCTGAATATGCATGCTCAGACCTCGAGGAAGAACCAGCGCATGAGTCAGACTTGCCCTTCGAGCTTGCGAAGATTTAGTCGGAAGTACCTCCTTCACTTTTACTGCTTTCCCTAAAGAGACCTTGTATTCGAACTTGGTTAGTAGTTCTTTTTCTTGTTTTATTGTAAATTGTGAACAATGAAAGTTGATGTAATAATTTAGTGATGTATTTCCTTTACTTCTGTGCTTTATTTACTGATTACCATGTAATGCTAGAAGCCAAAGTGTGACTACGACGGGATTATTCTTTGACCGTAGGAGCATGGCTGGCGTAGTAATCCCTCGTTTTCCGTATTTTGGGAAGCGGGGCGTGACAGTAACCATCCCACTGAGCAGTCACGTCCTCTCCGGACAATGGGGCTGGAGGTCCAAGAAGCTCCTGATGACCATCAAAATGAACAGCGTCTAACCTGTAGGGGTGGTCTAGAGGCAGGAAACGTCGATGGCCGCAATAACAAACCTTCCTGGTAAAATTCAAGAATTTCGATGTTGTATGTTGATGACAATGAGGACATGCTTTGTGACCATGTATGGACCAACCTGATAGCATTCCATACGCAGGAAAGTCATTAATTGTTCACATTAAAGCCGCACACAGTATGAAGGTTGTATTTGTGTTTGCATCGTAAGTCTCTACACCATCAATGAACAAAGATTTTAACTCCTCGATCAGAGGTCGGAAATAGACGTCGATATTGTTTCCCGGTGAGTGGTCCGTCGATAAGAAAGAAGCATCATAAAGTATGATTGGTCCATAACCGATCAAGGCGACAGATTATAAATTATCATTACAACGGGCCATGTGTTGTGGCTTCCAGCCATATAGTTAAATGGGTAGAAGCCATCACTAGCCAGTCCGAACCTGACATTGCGAGGATCGCTACTGATTATTGCGTGCCTCCTATCGAAATCCTTCCATTCCGGTGAATCTCTTGGATGACTCATTTTTCCATCTTCACTTGGAGGAGCACGGTGATGCCAAATCATTGCCTCGGTTATTTTCTTACACTTGAATAGCCTCTGCAGCCTCTGTGTTATGGGAAAGTATCGTGCTATCTTGACAGGTATATCGGGCTTTTTATCAGAATCTTTCGGCTTATACCTGGGATCTCCGCATGTTGGACACTCTTTCAAATCTGAATTCTCTTTCCGGTACAACACGCAATTTTTAGGACATGCCTGAATCTTCTCACACTTCAGACCCAAATCAGACATCATCTTCTGGGCTCCGTACCAGCTGTCGGGCACGTTATTTCCCGGGGGCATAAAATCTTTTAAGAACGAAAGAAGCATTGTGAATGACTTGTTGCTCCATCCATTTAGGCACTTAATCTGGAAAAGTTGAACCATGAGAGGGTGGAATATTTTGCATTCTCATAAATTGGTTTTCTAGCATCATTCATGAAATTTTCATATTTATCCGCACGCGGTCCTTGACCGGAAGGAATGTTATCTTCGGTACGAATAGATTCACCTAGGGCAGGCTCTACCATATCTTCCATTTCTTCTGATGGAAAGAAATTACCGTCTTCTTCTTCTGCCGCATTACCGTCTTCTCCTTCTTCTCCTGCCGCATTATCGTCTTCTCCTTCTTCTTCTGCCGTATTATTGTGTTCTTCTCCTTCCCCGTGATATAGCTAAGTTGTATAAAGTCTAGTAAAACCATTTTTTACGATATAAAGCTCTGCCAATTCTACCTTCTGCCAGTACTTATTCCCACATCTATCGCACGGGCAGAGAATCTTCTCTATCATGATCTTATTATGTGCGTGTGCAAATTCAATAAAAGCAGCAACTCCCGCGACAAACTTAGGTTGCATACATTGTTGCCAATCCACATACATCCAGTCCTTAACTCTAACGTACTCATGGGCCATCTTAGACTGCATAACATATAAATTGTAGGTTATGATGACTATATTGAGAAATCTAAGAACGGGATGGTTACTGATAAAGGAGAAAATCCGTGTATATGCTTTGTGTGTGCGTTTGTCGTTGAAAAGAATAAATTATCGATAATCAAAGTTAGATTTGAGGATACTCATGTATGAGTTGTATTCTATATATATGTATTTCAATTTATGATTTCGCTTAAGTGTAGGGTTAGTGTGTATGTGCTGTGTGTGCATTTGTTGTGTATTCGTGTTGTATGTGTGTGTTTCGGCTGTCGGAGGTAAGGCTTCTATCCCATTAAGAATGTATAGAGCGGACACCCATTCGCTTGTGCTTTCAACCGTTTCGAATAAATTTCGGCAGCACCTCCCCGCTGTTCTCCGAGTACATTGTAATAGAATAGATAATCATTTCAAAGCTGTGAAACAACGTTGAAATGAACATCTAATCTATCTTTGTACACGAAGAACCAGCGGAAAAGTGCCGACGAAATATCTCGAAACATATGAAAACACAAGTGAATGAAGGTGTTTGCTTTATACATTCCTAACTTGTCTACACGGGACAAATCTATCGGTTATCATACGATTGAATCTTCTCGTCACATAGACTACACAACGGTTGTTAGTACCGAGCTATACCGTCCGATATTTAACAACCTTCGTATAGTTCTATGTCACGATGAACATCGAACGTATGTTAACCGATAGACGGGAACTAAGTGGCGCTTTGAATTTCATATATGAGTATCGATGAGAATATGAAAGTTTCATATTATCATCGAGTATCATATATTGGTTTTAACTTGAACATCTTGAATCACTCTCTAATGATGCGTTTGTTGTATATTCGTGTTGTATGTGTGTGTTTCGGCTGTCAGGGGTAAAGCTTCTATCCCATTAAGAATGTATAGAGCGGACATCCATTCGCTTGTGCTTTCAATCGTTTCAAGTAAATTTCGGCAACACCTCCCCGCTGTTCTTCGAGTATACTGTAATAGAATAGATAATCATTTCAAAGCTGTGAAACAACTTTGAAATGAATATCTAATCTATCTTTGTACATGGAGAACCAGCGGAAAAGTACCGACGAAATATCTCGAAACGGATGAAAACACAAGTGAATGCAAGTGTTTGCTTTATACATTCCTAACTTGTCCACACGGGACAAATCTATCGGTTATCATACGATTGAATTTTCTTGTCACATAGACTATACGACGGTTGTTAGTACCGAGTTATACCGTCCGATATTTAACAACCTTCGTATAGTTCTATGTCACGACGAACATCGAACGTATGTTAACCGATAGACGGGGACTAAGTGGCGCTTTGAGTTTCATATATGAGTATCGATGAGAATATGAAAGTTTCATATTATCATCGAGTATCATCTATTGGTTTTAACTTGAACATTTAACATGAATAGGTTTTACGTTTACGTTTCGTTATTAAGGGTTCGAAATTTCAAGTTTAGAGTAAATTTTTCTTGCGTTTACGGTGAAGTACGTTTACGTTATCATCGAGTATCCTACTGCAATGAACTAGTGTATCCTACTAAATTAACTATTACACCATAAACCTAAATAACCCAAATTAACCTAATTAACCATAATTGTTACCCTAACACAAATTATTCCTAATTAACCCAAACTTAACCCAATTTACCCAAATTAACCTAATTAACCCTAATTAACCCAAACTTAACCAAATTTACCCAAATTTACCCAAATTAACCATAATCAACACCCTAACCCTTTCAAATATTCACTAATTAACCCAAATTAACCCTACCCTCTAATTAACCCAAATTAACCCTAACCCTAATCACCATAACCCTAAACCCAACTAATTAACCCCAACCGAACCCTAACCCCAACCGAACCCTAACCCTAACCTAAACCCCAACTGAACCCTAACCTTAACCCTAACCTAAACTGACCCGATGCCTAACCCTCACCCCTACCCGAACCCTGAACGCTGAACCCTAGCCCTAACGTCATCAAAAGAGGGAAATAAAAGCATTAAATTAGAAATAAAAATTGGAGATTTACTAACCTGTAGGGCGGTGGAGGAGACAACGACGCAATCGGCGACGAGTCAAGCGCGGTGGCGGTGAGGAAGTCGACAAGAAAGTTATGACCTACGATTGAGGGCGGTGGCGGGCGGATGAGGACGCAATCGGCGACGAGGCTCGAGATCGAGGCGCGGGAACGATCGATCGTGAGGCGCGGGGGAATGAGAGAGAATTTTTGGGAACGGTAAGGGCTTTTCTGTGCCCTTTTTTATATTATTAACCCATATACATGCCCTTACGGACTTCCCCGTAGGTCCTTTGTTTGCGGCTCTGTAAGGCTAAACATCAAATTACGATTAAATATTTTTAAATTAAAACGTAGAGAACCATATGGACAAGAATGATGACCTACGGATTAATCCGTAGGGGCAATAAAAAGTTGACCCTGCGGATTCCTTTATCCGTAGGGGCAACCCCATATTGTAGTAGTGCAAGTCATTAAGGATAAAAAAATTGAAAAATATGTTATTTGTTATGTCAGAAGGTTTATTATTTCATATCAAAATAACTCTAAACCCTTTCCAAAAACAAATTTCAATGATAATGTAAGGTTTGGTGGAAGTTTCAATGTGAATGACACATCCACCAAAGGTCGATGAAGCGTATGTTGCTGACAAAGGTGGCAGACTAAGTGCGACACATTCAAAAGCTTCATAAGAAAAAAATTGTAAACAAAACCTACGATCGATAATCTTATATTGGTTAGGCATAGGTAAAATTCTAGTGCTAGCTTGTTGGAACTAGACAATTATGATAATAGGATTTAGCTATAAAACAAGACAAGGAATAAAAAAGATAGAAATTAAAACCCTTGCTTGGCATTACCTCTATACTCACAAACCTTTACAAGGCCACCACAGGGTTACTATTTGTTCGTTGTTTTATTTTTCTTTCTAGAAAAAACAAGTAATTTTATAATCCCCATCACTTTCAACATGAAGTAAACATTCCTGCATTTAGAAAAATAGACACATTATTGAAATAATGATAATTTAAAGTAATAAATATAAAATAATGAGAATTATTTTTATTAGAGAAAGTTAAAAAAATGAAACTAACCGATAAATGTTGATGAAGCCTTATATGGATTGGAAAAATCTTCAATTTCTTGATACCTTAAGATTAGAAGAAAATATAGTAAATGATAAATTTCATGACAAAAGATTAAGAAAACATAAATAATATTGATAAAATTTCATGAAGAAAAATAAGAAGAAACAAAACTAACCAAGAATTGTTATTTGAGCTCCACCGAATTTGATCGACTCCATTAATTCCTGGAATGAAAGAAGAAAAGAAAAAATGAAAATTAGATATTAAAACGAATTATGATTATTAAAAATTTAAAAAAATAAATATCATTATTAAAAATTAAAAAAATAAAACAAAAGATAAAAAATATCGAAAGTTTGTCTTTAAGAGAAAGAGAGAGATGAGAAAGAATTACCGAACTATTAATAAAAAAAAGCATATATATAAATTATTCCTACTTATAATTACACATGTATTGATTGTCCTTTTGAATTTCAAAATCATCCCAACTAATTTAAAATAAGCCGTAATTGCCTTATTTAAATTTTAATTGCATGGGTTAATTGGCCACCGAATTTGATTGACTTCGCCAATTCCTGGAATGAAAGAAAAAACGAAGAAACGAAAATTAGATATTAAAACGAATTATGATTATTAAAATTTTTAAAAATAAAAACAAAAGACAAAAAATATCGAAAGTTTGTCACATGGAGAGAGAGATATTGGACTATTAATAAAAAGAGGCATATTACATATATATAAATTTCCCCCACTTATAATTACACATACATTGATTGTCCTTCTGAATTTCAAAACCATCCCAATTAATTTAAAATAAGTCTTAATTGCCTTATTATCGGCCTTTGGAAATCCAAAATGAATATTCAAAATCATGTACATTAATTTTTTTGCATGCTTTATTTGACAGTTGTCTTGTTGATTACCGATCGGACTTCCAAAGTACTGCATGCTAATTAACTTTAACTTCCTTTTTCTTAAATTTGGAATATCATGCCTGCAACTGATTGTCTTGTTTTAATTATGAGCTCATTTATCTGTGGATATTATCATACCCTTTTCTATTATTACTTTACAAAATCAATTGTTATGGATTATATACGAAAGGGGGTATATTATAAAAATGAGTGTAAAAAAGGGATATTAATTATATCATTTATAACATGGCCTACTAAGTCCAATTAGTCTAAGTATTCGTTGTAAAATCTGTTAATTAATTTTTTCCTTTAGCCTTCCCATAATTCAATATTTTTCTCAGTCCCCCATAATTAGTATTGACCTATAACCCTCGTATACCTATAAGTTACTCCTGCAACTTCTCTATTTCACTTTTAAAAATTATTCTTCCTCCCTGGCTGTCGCCGTCCCCACCGCCGCTGCATTTTTCCTCTTCTTTAACCCATCGCCTCCTTCTCAACACCACCGCCTCCGCCACCGTCGTCATCACCACCATCATCTTCCTCCTCTTTTTCCATCCATTGCCTCCTTTCTCCTCCTTCTCAATACCGCCACCGCCATCATCAACACCATCACCACCATCTTCTTTTTTCTCTTCTTCTTCAACGCATAACCGCCGCCGCCATTCTTCTTCGGCGGCATGGTGACGGTGACGGCGCCTCCTCTTTGTGGATGGCGGCGGCAGTTATGGATTGGAGAAGAAGAGAAATAAGAAGAAGGTGATGGTGACGGCGGCGGTGGTGTTGAAAAAAAGGAGGAAGAAGTTGGTGTTGAAGAAGAAGAAGAGAAGGAAGATGATGACGGTGACGGTGGAGGTGTTGAAGAGGAGAAAGAAGACGGCGGTGGGGGAAGGCGGCGGGAGACGGTGGCGTAGGAAGAGGAATAATTTTCAAAAGTGAAATAGGGGGCTGCATGAGTAATTTATAAATATAGGGGATACATGTAAATACTAATTATGGAAGGATGGAGAAAAATATTGGAGGATGGAGAAAAATATTGAAGTATGGGAGGCTAACGGAAAAAATCCTTAGTTTTATTACTAACACAATGCATTAACAATACATGTTATTACCGCTCTATTTTCAAATTAGATTCACTTTTTTACACAAATAGGCCTTTAATTGCATTAGACGATGAACTTTAAATTAAGATGTGCATGCATAAAAAAAGACTACCAAAATTTTTACTCATTTTCATTTAGTAGAGTAATATATGCTTTAGATAACACACTTCTTGCTTTCATCTGTATACAACTGTTTGGTTCTGAAACTAATGTTTCCAGCCATCAATATTATGAGTTCTATATTAATTGCTCAACTTGTTTGAAGAATATATACGTGATAGAATTTTGCCATATCTTCTAATTAATAATGAATCGAAATCCTCAAGCAAACAGACGTCTTTCAGGTCAGACGTTTGCCTGAGGACTTCAATTCATTATTACTAATATGCTCCTTGGTCAGCAAAGTGTCACGGTAATCTGAAATCTATCAAGTTGGAATAGATGCTGTAGATTTGAATACAAATCTATATTTTTCAAGATCCCCCCCCCCCCCCCCCCCTTCCTTTCTTTCTTTTCTAATATTTACAAGCACCTTTTAAGAGTATTTTCAGCAATACTGGCTTTTTGGTGATATCAATGGATGGTTTTACTCAAGTATTAACATTTTACATACAATTAATAGCAATTCTTATATAAGATGTTATCTCGATCAATGGCATCTCATGAGTTAAAATTTAATCAACTTTGCTTCCTAATTTGTATATTATCAACATGTTTCAAGTAATGTGCTTATCGGCAACGATTAACGTGAACTATTATGTTTTATCATTTTGCAGATGCACTGCCATTGTTGCATCTCAGACCGGAGTAGTAGTGGTTGATAACTTGCCGAGAATAGGCACCTGATAAGCAGCAATCTAAGTTCTCCTAAAATATTTCCAGCAATTTATAACTTAAAATGGAATCACTAGGTTCAACTGAAGATCGTTGTTTAGAGACTAAGATTTTATGTTAATAGATTGCTTCTTTCATAATTTACGTTTTGCGAATTTTAATTTGCAATGCTTGTGTTTAAGGATGTTATCAGATTTACTGGGAATTGGTTTATGATTTAGCAAGATTTATGACGAGCATCTTTTCATATGAAAGTGTAATGTCAGATTGTTGTTCATATAATGAGCTAACGCGAGCGTGGTTAGAAGGAGAAATGTTGTGATCATCATGAATTTAATGAATAAGTTGTCATTTTCATTCTGTTACAATAGCAGTTTAAAATGCTTCACTATCTCACAAGTATATTATCAATACATCATTGCAGTGTCTTCTCCGTGGACATAGTAGAACTTCTCCATTTTACTAGCAAGCGGCAGTGGCGCAATGTACGCAAATTAATTTAAATATTTATTGTTATATGATTTGTGAGTTATAATATCTTATATTTATGAACTTTATATGTAAAATATAAATATATGATAGCTTGACTTGAAAATACTTTGGCATTTTTTTCTTGGCATTTTTTTCTTCATTTTTTCATTATTTTCCGTACTATGACATACGAAAATCACAAAATTTTTAGAAATCTCTAAATTTTCTTTTTTCTTTGGTTTTTCAATATTTTGCTTGTTATTGTACACGAGAATCAAAAAAATGTAAAAAATTCTAAATTTTTTGTTTTCTTCGAATTTTCAACATTATGCATGTTTTAAGTAATATGAATATGACGAATTTTTAAAAAATCTCAAAAATTCTTTTTTATTCGGCTTCAAATATATTGTTTTCTATATATAGCACAAGAAATCATTAAATTTTCAAAAATAAAATATTTTCTTTGATTCGGTTTTTCAATATAATACACGAAAATCCGCATGTTTCAAAAATACAAATTTTTTACTATTCTATTTTTCAATATGCTTTGTCATAGCACACGAATCTCGTGATATCTTCAAAAATCCCAAATTCTTTTGTTCTATTAAAATTTTCAATATTTTGCATGCTAGCACATAAAAATCACGAATTTTTAAATTTTCAAAAGATAAATTTGTTTTCCTCAAATTTTCAATATTTTGCATGCTGATTTTTAAAAATATCAATATTTTCTGTTTTCTACGCTTTTTTCAATAACACAAAAATTGTCAACTTCACAAAAATATCAAAAATATTTTTCTTTGTTACGTTTTTCCAATATTTTCCTTCAATTTTTTGCTTACACATGAAAATCATAAAATTTTCAAAAATATCGAAAAAAAATTCACTATTCGGATTTTCAATATTTTGCTTTGTTATAGCACATGAAAATCACGAATCTTCAAAATTCCCAAAAAAAATTGTTTCCTTCGAATTTCAACATTTTATATGGTATGGCACACAAAAATCGTAAAATTTTAAAAATTCAAAAAAAATCTCAATATTCTCTTTTTTCAAAATTTTGTCAGTTAGCACACAAGTATTGTGAACTTTTCAAAAAAATAAAAAATATTCCTGATTTCTTTCGTTTTCTAATATATTCTTTCAATTTTTGCTTATTATAATAAACGAAAATCATGAAAGTATTAAAATATCAAAATTTTTGTACTTTTCAATTTTTCAATTTTTTGTTTTGTTATATAACACACGAAAATCGTGATATCTTCAAAAATTGCGAAAAAATTTGTTTCTTTTAAATTTCCAACATTTTGTATGCTCTATATAGCACATAAAGATTGCGAATTTCTAAAAATTTAAAAAAAAAAAATTCTTCCAAATTTTCAATATTTTGTAAGTTATAGCACACAAAATCTCAATGTTTTCTGTTTTATTCATTTTTTCCCAATATTTTGTTTGCTAACACATAGATTATGTCCTATTTAAAAATATCAAAAAAATTCTACTCACTTTCATTTTTCAATATTTTCCTTCAATTTTTGCTTGCTAACACGAAAATCACTAAATTTTTAAAAATATCAAAATTGTTTTATTCTTCGGTTTTTCAATATTTTATTTTGTTGCACACGAAAAATCGTGATATCTTCAAAAAATCCGAGAATTTTTGTTTCCTTCAATTTTTCAATATTTAGCACATAAAAATCACAAATTTTAAAAAATTCGAAAATATAATTTTCATCTAATTTTTAATATTTTGTATGTTATAGCACCAAAAATAGCAAAATTTTCAAAAATCTCAATATTTCCTATTTTATTCATTTTTTCAATATTTTGCATCCTTATGTAGCGCACAAAAAGAGCGAAATTTTCAAAAATCTTAATGTTTCTTGTTTTATTCATTTTTTTCAATATTTTGTTTGCCAGCACACTAAATTTGTTAACTTTTCATGAATATCAAAAGAATTCTGCTTCCTTTCGTTTCTAATATTTTCCTTTGATTTTTTATTGCTATATAGCTCACAAAAATCACGAAAGTTAAAAACTATCAAAACTTTTGTGCTATTCGTTTTTCAATATTTTGTTTCATTATAGCACACGAAAATCGTGATATTTTCAAAAATTCCAGAATTTTTATTTCCGTTAAATTTTCAATATTTAGCATATAAAAATCGAGAATTTTTAAAAATTCAAAACAATTGTTTTCTTCAACTTTTCAGTATTTTGTATGCTATATACCACACAAAATCATGAAAATTTCAAAGTTCTTAATATTTTCTATTTTTATTTATTTTTTTCAATATTTTGTTTTCCAGCACACAAAGATTATGAAGTCCAATGTTAAAAATAGCGATAGTGCAAAGCATTCCAGTGCCGAAAATCGAAAGCGTAAATTGCGTTGCGTATAGCGTAAGCTACCTGACTTATTAATTTATTTATAATAATTATTATATTGATCTTATTCATAATAAATTATATTATTATAAAATAATAAATTATATTATTATAAAAATATAAATTAGCTTTAGAACGTAGAACCGTTTTAAAGAAATTAATAGATGTCATAACAATAAGTAACACAATAATAATTTCTAAAATTTTCAACTCCCTAGTTCATTTGTATTAATTCACATTAGTATTGCCTATCTACTACGAGATCTATTATATTTCTAAATCCAAATTAATTAAAACCTTCAATTGAAAATCTTTTGTAAAAGCAGCATACTTATAGCGCAGAGTGTAGGGTTCCCTAGTGCCCACGGCGCAGCGGAAGCGCGGACGGCGAACAAAAATTTCAAGCAAACACAAAGGAATCTCGAACCTAGAATCGATCCAAACTCCTAAAGTAGCAAACCAAGCATGCAAAGATATGGAATACTACCTCCGTCGCGTGTCCACCTAATTGTGGAAGACCCCTTCAAACTCGTAGCTACCGGGATTGCGCTTGAGAATCGACCACCCTTTACCGAAGACGATCCACCCAAAAGAACGCGGAGGAGGCTCTAACCGACGACCCAAATTTGCCAGGTTTGGATGGTCGGTGATGTAGGATTACCCCAGTAAATTTCTCTCTCAAGAATTTATGCTCAAATGGAGAGCAAGAAGAAGAAGAAGAAGAAGGTGAAGAAGGTTGAAGCATGAAGCATGATGGAAGGAGATAAAGAAAATCTCATCTAGTAATCAAGTGTAGAAAAACATGGCTATAAAAACCAACCATGGTACAATAGTGCATCCAAATGGATTTTGACAATAAATAAATAAAACCATACCTCTCTACAATGTTTGCACCATGCTTCATAACTCTCATTTCACCTCATTTCCAATTTTAATTTTCTAAAAAGGAAAATCAAATATGAGGTGTCCTTCTTCTAGAAGCATTCGCGTATAAATATGGAATACTTCACCTGGTATATGTATCGCTACATATACGCATATCCGTATAAAAATACGAATAGCACCAAAGAGAGAAAATAAATAGTGAACAATAATACTAAAAGACATGTATCAAAATATATATATAAATTATTAAATCAAAACCTGATTTAATAATACGGGTTAATCCTAAGTCGGTTAGTATTATCAACCGTTCGATTAAAATCCGTGTATCGCGTACACGTATTTAATTGGACCCCTGCACGTACCACCATACGGCTCCTACATCTGGCGCCTGAACCGGGAAAACCCTCTCTGTGGGACTCTAAAGACTCGACAATATACTGGCAGTGGATTTAACCACAAGCACGTCAGCGGCACTAACTGTACGTAATGGCTACCCAGGTAGTTGTCGAAAGGGGGCCGACAATCAAGTGCGTCCTTACCCTACTGAGCCTGAATGTGACAATCTCCGTACAGTCCGGTCTCTTCATCAAAGAGTATCGCATATAGGGTCCAGGGGGTGGATAACGTCAGACCCCTACTAACCCGATAAGTCGTGTCTGAGTTAAGCTCATTACCAACTGAGATACTACTGATCAACTATCAGTAAATATCCCCTACCGTGGCCATGAATTTCTGGTGATAGCCAACCGAAAACAGCGCGACATCGACTCCTAATACCAGGAGAGACGAATCCCTGACAGTTAACCACTTCCTCCATGTGACTCGGGACTGTACCCAACTAAAAGCTGTTTACACGACTCCTTTGAGCCGTGGTAAGGTAGTAATCAAAGTACAGTGGGAACTCACACGAGACAAATGACGACTTCAGGTCGAGGGACTAACCTGTACTCATGCCACCTGAGAACTTCCATCAGACGATAGGTATAATACCATCTAGAAGTTCTCGGCGAGTCCGTCCAATGTACTCACCTCCAGTGAGCACTGTTCCCTCATGGGAACTGAATAAAATACAAATAAAGCAGCAAGAGAAAACCCCCAAATGGGGCATCACGTGCTCATACGTGACCGGGCTTCACGTGCAAACACGTGACCTTTTATGGGCAGATTCTATTTACGCCTGAATGCCTAATTGATAAAGTCACGTGCCCACACGTGATGGGCTCTTGAACCCACTGAATTAATAGAATTAAATTCTAATTAAAAGGAATTAAAAACATTTGTTCTCTCATGGGAACTGAATAAAATACAAATAAAGCAGCAAGGAAAACCCCCAAAGGGGACTTCACGTGCCCACACGTGACCACGTGCAGGCATGTGACCTTTTACAGGCAAAGCCTATAGGCGCTGAATGAAATAAACAATTGGAAATGCTTAATCAGTAAGGTCACGGGCTAAATAGATTCTTAAACCCTCTGAACTAATAGAATTAAATTTTAATTAAAAGGGATCAAAAACCCTAATTGGAAAAATATTTCCCTACATCTTTCCAAACAAAAAAGATTGCATTCCGTAAAAGGGAGCACCGTTGGATTAAAAATCCAATGGTGATTAAAAATCACCAATTTATAGAAAGATTGTATACAGGAAATATTTTCCTAAAAATTTGTCAGGAACAACAAATACAATATCTTTTGGATTAAAAATCCGAAGGTGAATAAAATTCACCGAGTGATCTAAAAGATCATGTTGGTTATAAAATCAATCAAAATCTCTCAATGAGAGGTGGACTGAACAAACTGATTCTTTTCTTTCTCCTATAAATAGGAACCAAGAAGAAAAAGAGAAAAAAGAGGAGAAAGAGAAAAAAGAGAGAGAAGAGATACAAGAGAGAGAAATAGAGAAGAAGATATCTTCAGAGAAGAAAGAAACTCTAGGTAAGAGAAGGAAGGCGATCATTTCATAAGCTCCCATAAAACAAAAGAGAATTTAATTCTCAAACCAAGAGTTTAACTCTTCTAAATAAGAACCCGGTTCTTCCTCTGGTTGAAGATCTGCAGAAGCAGATCTCCCCATAAGTTGAGAATTTAATTCTCATTGGGGATATTCTGCCATGCAGATCCAAAACTTAGAGAGAGAATTGGGTTTAAAGAATTTAATTCTTTCAAACACAGAGGAATTTAATTCCTCTAAATAAAACTGGGGTTTAACCCTATAAAATAATTTAATTCTTAAACAAGCGATTTAACTCTCCATGCACGTAAAAGAGATCAGTACCCAAAAATGATCACGTGTTCTCATGTGAGCATCCGTGTTGAACGAGAGAAAACAACTGAGATCAGGTCACGTGCTCCCACGTGACCCCTGAACAAGCCCTTCAGAAGAAAAAAGGGAGAATAAATCCAAGGCAGTTTATATTTTAAGAGCGTCTCACGTGACATCACGTGACCCCTTAATAGTGCTTAGCACTTTTCAAAAGAGAATAAAACAGAGGCAGCTTTCAGTCTTTGGGGAGGCCTCACGTGATCCCATATGATCCAATAGTGCTCAGCACTCAGAAAAGAGAAAGGGGATAAATTTAAAGAAGCTGTTCCACTACTTCAAACGCCTCACGTGACCTCACGTGAGCGCCTCAAAGTTTCAGTGTTTAACACTACTTCAAGCGACTCACGTGACCCCACGTGAGCGTTTCAAATCTTCAATGTTCAGCACTACTTCAAGCGCCTCACGTGACCCCACGTGAGCGCTTCAAATCTTCAGTGTTTAACAAGCGCCTCACGTGACCCCACTTGAGCGCTTCAAATCTTCAGTGTTTAACACTACTTCAAACGCCTCATGTGACCTCACGTGACCCCACGTGAGCGCTTCAAATCTTCAGTGTTTAACACTACTTCAAAGGCTTCACGTGACCCCACGTGAGCGCTTCAAATCTTCAGTGCTTAAACAATACTTTAAGACCTCACGTGGGAGCACGTGAGCGCCGAACATATGGTAGTGTTTAACACTATGATAGGCCAATCTTAGCCCAAGTTAGCTAAGTCTTCCAAAGCCAAAACCTTGTTCTTAACCAAGCCCTAATTATGTTCAGGTCTTTCAAAATTGATCTCAGATGGCATTCAAAGTAATGTTCATCCCATTCCTTCTCAATCTGGCATTTGGTTCAAGAGTACATCTCTTCACTCCTCTGATATTTGTCCCTGTAGTCTTTCAACGTCTTCAGAGAGGTGACGGGTCCCGACAACCAGACATTCCACGGACTGTGGGGTCCTTAAACTCATGGACTATGACGTCCTTAAACTTTACGGACTGTGGGGTCCTTAAACTCATAGACTATGATGTTCTTAAACTTTACAGACTATGATGTCTCTAAACTACTATGGACTGTGAGTTCCTTAAACTCATAGACTATGATGTCTTTAAACTTTACATACTATGACGTCTTTAAACTATGGACTATGACGTCCTTAAACTCCATGGACTATGATGTCCTTAAACTTATGGACCGCAATATCCCTAAACTAAAACGATAGATCCCAAATGCTCTTTCGCTGGATCTAAATGATCCTATAACCTGTTAAGTAGAGCTTAGTCTAAAATTAGACTAACGTATCCTTAACAACTATTTAAATTGATCTTAATATCAAACGAGATTAACGATTCTTAAATCAATCCAACTACAGATCCCTCAACTGACATTGGTTCAAGAGTACATCTCCTCACACCTCTGATATATGTAGTTGTAACTCTTCAACGTCTTCAGAGAGGCGGCGGGTCCCGACAATCAATAAACCCAATGGACCGCAACATCCCTAAACTAAACTCTATAGACTATGACGTCTTTAAACTATGGACTATGACATCCTTAAACTCCATGGACTATGATGTCCTTAAACTTATGGACCACAACATCCCTAAACTAAACTCTATGGACCATGAGATCCTTAAACTTTATGGACTGTGAGGTCCGTAAACTCATAGACTATGATGTCTTTAAACTTTACAGACTATAATATCTCTAAACTGCCATGGACTATGACGTCCTTAAACCCAATGGACCGCAATGTCCTAAAATAAACTATGGACCGCAATGTCCCTAAACAAAAACAATAGAGTCCAAATGCTCTTTTGTTGAATCTAAATGATCCTGTTAAGTAGATCTTTGTCTAAAATTAGACTAACGTATCCTTAACAAACGTTTAAGTTGATCTTAGTCTCAAATCAGATTAACGATCCTTAAACCCAATCAAAACCCAAATCTAAGAAAATACGGATTTGGACTAATCCCTGCCCTACGGGCGACAACATAAATTAGTCTCCGTATACAATCCACGGGCAACCAAAAATAAAACAAACACACACGCCACGAAGTGATCTTCTGGAGCAGGAGAAAGAGGATACCGCGATGCGTTAGCGTAATTAACTGCAGGGGCTTGCGCCTGCAGGGAAGAGCGTCCCCATAATAAAAAACCCTTACAATAAAGGGGGAATATGACGAGGTCTGCTACATCGGCCGCATCCGTCCAAACCTCCGATGCACGGTGCCATAAATCAACTTGGCATCTTCGGAGAGGTGGATGGATAAAACCAAATAGCATTTGCCCCCAAATTCAGGCAAGACGTTTGTCTTCCCGGTTTTTGGTGGAGAACAGATTCTGGCACGCTTGGTGGGACATTTTCCTCTTTCCACTCCACACTTCGTGTGTCGTGTTTTTCCGCGATCAAATAATCGCGGTATATATGTTTGTGGTTGCCCTTAGGGGAGGGGATACTGAAGCCGGCGTTTCGTCTCAATGAAGAATGGCGTTTGCTCCCACCTTAGCAACTCAGGCTCTGTCATATCTTGTGCAGTCAAGTACGGGCCACTTACAGGCTCAAATCTCTGCAATCCGGCTCTTCAAGAAATCAACGGGCTTCTTTTTGGATCGATACTCCCACCTCCCACCCTCGGTGCCTCAATGCCGATGGAGGAAGCCCAGAGGAAGTCTGTCTTCCACAGGCGGAGCTCCCCAAGCAGCAGCTCTGCCGACGGAATCAGTTCTCAAACAACTGGCACATGCTAAGGACCAAGGTCGACACAGAGGGCAGAATATTCAAGCTCTCAAAGGAAACAGGGGGCATGCTCAGCAAAATCCTGAAGCTAATCAAATCTCGGCCATAAGAAACGGCTAACGTCGATATCAGCGTCATACAAAATGATCTGAGGGCAGTCCTCCGTATGGTCCTGTTTCAACCCCAGTGGTGAATGTTGTTGTTCCAACTGGGAACAACTTCGAATTGTTGTGACAGGTCAGACAAAATTCTCCTACCGCAATACTGAAGAAGTCTCCGCAGCTCATGGAGATCCCACGAGAGCATAAACCAATTTGCGCCCTAAAGCAACTTTCCTCATCTATGTATAAAGTACGGAAGAAAGTGAAGGTCTCTGTCGTCAACCGCGGCTCTTCCTCTAAACGTCAGCCAAATTCTGACAAATCCTCTTTCAAATACAAGGGGACTCATCCCAAGACGGATCCCGATACAGCGGTTCCTCCCAAAACCAAAGCGGCTTTTCACAAAAAAGAGAGGCCCAATAAAGCTCAAGTGCCCGAAGCAAACTCCAAAGGCCAAAACTCCAAAAGCCCCAAGCTTGAGGGCATGGTAGTTCATATAGTCTATGTGGTGAATTCCAAAGACAAAGTTCGAGTTTCTACTAGTCACCAATCTCAAACTCGGTCCTTAACAAAAGTTCAACTGCAACGTGAAAAGCTGCGGGAGATGCTTGCTCAGGCGGCAGCAAATGCTAATCCATCGTCTAAGGCAAATCCCGAAGACGCACCTGGAGAAAGAATAGAGAAGGGGTCGGATATTGATTTCCTAAAGCGCGCTCTAAAAAAGGGAGATGCAGAAGCGGCATAAATGTCCACTAAAATGAACCAGATGGCCCTTATGATTCAGAATATGGCTGGAATGATGGTTCAATCGGAACCACTGGCGGATGAACTGCCGGTAGTCGGTCTTAAAGATAAGGATGACATTTCAAATCCTCTGCAAAGCTCATCAATGGCTGAGAAGGAAATGATTACTAAAAGCAAAGCTGAACGAATATATCGCTCAGCAAATCGAAGCTCACTACGCCAGTGAAGCCGCAAATAGATCAATCAAGATTGGTCAACCGTATCCGACATGGAACAATCAAATACAGTACCCTCCAGAGTACACACTTCCAACGTGTCACATGTATAAAAGAACTGAGAATTCTCGCCGGTACATGGCGCGATTTGAACCCATGTGTAGTAATACTGATATACTTCTCCTCTGACAGTTCATCGGTTGTCTGGCGGGCATTGCCTTCAAATGGTATGCGGAACTCCCAAATGACTCCATGAATACCTTCGACGAAATGGAGATGCCCTCCTGTCAGAGATTCGCTAGTGTGAATAAACGCACTACCGTGACGGCACTGGTCAACGAAAGGGCTAGACCGAATGAGACTTGGGTTCAATGTGTTACCCGACGGTGAAATCTCTGGTCAAATACAAGCAACGCATCGATGAAGTTGCAGCCATGGGAATGCTCATAGCCATCCTTGACCTAAATTCAAAGGCGTTCTCGTATATGGCCCTTTTCAAGCCGACAGCCTTTCAAGAGCTCATGGATAAAATGACTTGATTTGATTAGCTGAGTCAAGACCCTTCATCATCTGATGAAAATGAATGAAAAGCGGAGGTAAGGTGGTATTTGTTGCCGATGCCCAACAAAAAAAATGAGCGACTTTGAAACAACCTGTCACCAAAATAGCGACGACGTGGGTACTCACTTCCCTCGAGGTATACACAGGGGCATATTTCTCACTGGAGGAAGAATCTCTACGTAAGATGGTCCTTTCTTCTCAAAGAATAGAAAGGATATCAGGGGGATTACAAATGAGTCTTGCAGTCAAGTGGAATATCCCATTTAAAGAAAAAAAAAGGTATGTCCACAAGCAAAATGGGCACGGATGAAAACTCGAAAGGGCGCCGTGAGTAAAAATAGCAGGACTACCGGCGATGTTTGTGAAAACCCGAAAGGGCGCAGACTCGTAAAAAAAAACGGTACGTCCACAAGAAAAATGGATACGGATGAAAACCCGAAAGGGCTCCGTAAGTAAAAACAGCAGGGCTACTGACGAGTTTATGAAAACCCGAAAGGGCGCAATCTCATTAAAAGACACTTGCAAGGCCCTCTCGACCCTATAAGTAGAAAATACCTGCGTGAGATCCTTACGACTCACAAGGGAGCAACACACTTAGGGATCCCCATGATTCCTAAGGAGAAGTTACACTTACGAGATTCTCACGACTCGTAAGGAGAATTCCCCTTTGAGACCCTCACGGCTTATAGGATTCAAAAGCCTTAAGCTACAGGGATCTGAACATGTTCTTAAGCCGTCATCACACTCCCCAAATTTCCCTACAAGCGGTTCAATATTGACCCTTGAATACAATCCACGGGCACAAATAAACGTTTCCCCAACAGAGTCCCATCACCGACGAAGGATATCTTCATATGGCGAACGACACTTGTAAGTCCTCTCAACTTATAAGGAGAAAACACTCTTGTAAGATTATTACGACTTATAAGAGAAGACACACTTAAGAATCCTCATGATTCCTAAAGAGAAAATGAGCCTACGAGATTCTCACGACTCAGGGAGAATACCTTTATGAGACCCTTACGGCTCGTAAAGTCAAAATGCTTTAGTAAACAGGATCCTAACCCTGTTTGCTAAGCCACCTTTGTTCGAACCGACAAAGGCAAATGATGATTCACTCTTGGCAGTATCCCAGTTGCAGCGATGATGATGCCTAAATCGGTATCATATCCCAAGTCCCATACTCGCGAGAAAAAATCAGCGAGCCAAAAATGCATATGAAATAGCCGAAATGATGGGGCAACTTGCAGCGAAATCAGCAAGTAAAATATACGCATACAGAACAGCCGAAATGATTGGGCAACTCGTAATAAAAAACAGCGAGTAAAAAAGAAAATAGCCGAAATGATTGGGCACCGCGAAAAATAGCCGAAATGATTGGGCAATCTCGACTTTCGCAATATGAAAGGTGAAATGATAGAGCATCACGGAAAGAAAACAAAAAATACATATGAAATGAAACTTTTGCCCTACAGGTGAGTCCATACTAACCCCTGTATACAATCCATGGGCATAAACGAAAGGGAACCACATTTCCCCATCAGACCTTGTTAAAGGGAGAGTCAGATCTCGACGGTAACATCTGCATCCCCGAAGAACAACAACAACGTTCTTCCTCTTCCCCGGCAGGAGGCAGATGCGACATCAACAAATGGAGCCATGGCAAAGTCCCTAGTTCCAAGTATCAACGGTTCACAAACAACCTAGAGACCAGCTCGACACTCGTCTCGTTACAACAGACGCAGTGTCAACAACGACGTTTCTTCTCACTACAACAGGATGCAGACGCGATGTCAACAAGCGACCCCAGGGACAAAACAAAGAGGAGCCATAGAAAAGTCCCTAGTTCCAGGTCCCGACGGTTCACCAACAACCTAGAGACCACCTCGACGTTTGTCTCGATACAGCAGACGCGATGTCACCCCTGTGTTCTTCCTCCAACAGGATGCAGACGTGACACCAACAACGGAGCCACAGCAAAGTCCCTAGTTCCAGGTCCCGACAGTTCACCAACAACCTAGAGACCACCTCGACGTTCGTCTCGATACAACAGACGCAATGTCACCCCAGCGTTCTTCCTCCAACAGGATGCAGACGCGACACCAACAACGGAACCACGGCAAAGTCCCTAGTTCCAGGTCCCGACAATTCACCAACAACCTAGAGACCACCTCGACGTTCGTCTCGATACAGCAGACGCGACGTCACCCTAGCGTTCTTCCTCCAACAGGATGCAGACGCAACACCAACAACGGAGCCATGGAAAAGTCCCTAGTTCCAATCCTCGACGGTTCACCAACAACCTAGAGACAACCGCGACATTCGTCTCGATACAGCAGACGCAATGCCAGCAAACGAAGCGAAGGCAATATTCCTAGTTTCACGGTCTTAACGGCAACTCATATAAAACCTGAAAGATTATCGAAGATCATCCCACACCAACGCGGAGTGGTTATGACTCATCGGGGCTCCCAAACTGAGCCTAACCTTAATTAAAAAGCGACATGGAATATCCCTAACGCTTGCTCTTTCGACGGTAATACTACCTGAAAGATTGCTTGAAGACGTCTTGTCCAGCCTCCGAAGGGATCAGAGACACGACAGTCGCAAGGCTACTCGAACAACAAGATTGCCTATCGAGGAATACATCAGCCAATGCGACGGTACGACGGACAAACCCTAGTACCACAGACCCTAATGGACCTCTGTCGTAAAGATCAGAGGTTAACTGTGATGTTAGAACATCCTTGCGAGAACTTCTCGATTCGTCTCGACTAGTAAGGAAATTAGTGTCCTTGCGGGAACTTCTCGATTCGTCTCACTCGTAAGGAAAAGCATTAGGCAATGGGGATAAGGATTTGTTTCCTAAGCACTGGGGCCCTGCAAGTTGGTCCAAGATGGACTCTTACATACTATTCACGGGCTACACTCTCCGAAGTCGAATCTCGACAAGGAGGGAAACGACCACTTACGAGTCATCTCGACTTATAAGCGGAAGAATTCTCTTATGAGATCCTTACGACTCTCAAGAGAAAGCACACTTAGGAATCCTCACGATTCCTAAGGAGAAAATACACCTACGAGATCCTCTCGACTCGTAGTGAGAAAAGTCATTATGAGACCCTCATGGCTCATAAAGTTGAAAAGTCTTAGATGACAGATCCTAACCCTGTCTCCTAAGCCATCACTGCCCTGCAAATAGGTCAAGATGGACTATCTATGGGCCACACTCTCCAAAGTCGAACATCGACAAGGAGGGAAACAACCACTTACGAGTCCTCTCGACTTATAAGCGGAAAAATTCTCTTATGAGATCCTTACGACTCTCAAGAGAAAGCACGCTTAGGAATCCTCATGATTCTTAAGGAGAAAATACACCTACGAGATCCTCTCGACTTGTAGGGAGAAAAGTCTTTATGAGACCCTCACGGCTCATAAAATTGGAAAACCTTAGGTGGCAGATCTGAACCTGACTCCTAAGCCATCGCTGTCTTGCAAGGAGATCAAAATAGATTATCTACAAAATGCCTTTGCTAAAAGGGACACACCACCATGAAACAAAATATGTCTTTTATTCATGAATCAAAATGAATACAAAGTACAATATATAAAAGAATAAAAAAAATACTCTCATTCGGGAGTAAGTACAAAAGGAGAATAAAAAGAAACATATATATTTTCAAGCCGGCGGATAATTTAATAAATTCGTTAGTTCATTTTTCTTCCGTTGGGTCCCGGCTTCATGTTTTGTTATTGCTAGGAGACGGGTCTCCGCCTGAGACTGTTGAGCTTGATACGAGGCGAGCCGACTTTCAATCTCCCTTTCGGCAACTTTGTGAGCTTCAACCATCTCGCGAGTAAAAATAACGGCTTTATCAATGGCTACCACCTCCCTGATAGCTTCTTGAAGCACCCTCCAAAGTTCATATACACGAGTGGTCTTAGCCGTGAGTTCGGTTTGAAGTTCCCCCAGCGCATTTGAAGCTAGCTCCCTCTCCGAAAATTTTCGGTTGAGCCTCTTCTCACATGACTGCATATTTGCGGCGCACCGTTCAACCGGCCCCCGTAAGCTCGCCTTTGCAGCCACGACCTCTGAAGGAAAGCGTGTGCACTCAAGACTATGTAAGCAAGCCTCCATCCGACGACAAAACTTGACCCAGACATGCACCAATGTTTCATCATGGTAAGCAGCAAGAAAGGGGAGAGAAATGTTGGCTTCAGCAGCAAATTCTTCGGCCGTGATCGAACTACCAGCACGAAGATCTTCGATGAGAGCCGACAAAGAGTGAAGGCTTTGCTTCGCCATTCGTTTAGATGCGCGTAGGGTATAAGGGCCCGGTGGCATAAGGATGCGAGATTCCAGCGGGATAAGAACGGGCAAAGCTATCAAGATTCATAAATAATCAGCGAGATTTACGAACAAAGAGCAGATGGAACAACGTCAAAACTTTACTTACCCACAGTCATGCAAGAAGGGTTTAAAAGATCTCCAGGCTTGTCAAGGATCTCAACTTCGTTGTCAGCTTCCAGAACTACGGAAGACATTAGCATCATTATACAAAATAATAGTAATGCCATTAGGAGGGGCAAATAACACTAACCTTGCCCGGAAGAGAGGACGATACGTTGCGGGGATATTTCCTGCGGAGCGGCCATCTCGAGCAAACGCTGGAAAGACTTTCTGGGGGATAGATCCGCAATAGACGCCGCCAATCTGCGTAATTCTAAAAAGACGGAAGGATTCAGATAATGAAGAGATCATTAAAATAAAAGATAGAAGAATACCTTCGATATTCCTCCCACTTTGAACAGGAAGGATAGCTGCTTCGGCAGCCTCCTCCATACCCTCAAGCACATCATCGGAGACATTTGCTGGTGTGACGACTATCAATCGAGGGGCAGCGGCCACCACTTCAGAGACGGCAAACTCAGTTACCTGTTCCACCATCTCCAGGCCATCATCAGAAAGGTCCATTAAATCTACGGCCGGAAGGGACACCTCTTCAGGGTGAACGGACACAGGAGGAACGGAGACCGCCAAAGGAAGCTCTGCAGCAGGAATAGCAACTGTAATGACCCCCTCCACACCTACTGGTGTCTCATCGGGGATATTTACAGAGTCCACGGTTGAGACGCGACCGGAGCTCAGATTCTCTGCCATTGCCGAAGTCCCTGCAAAGTTTTACGAAGATAAGAAGACATAGAAAGCGAAAAAAATTACTTGCCAAAGGAAAAATACAGAAAACGTGCATACCGATACGCCAAGATGCCTTAAGTATGGCTTTTTCAAGCCGACGTTCCTTCCTGAGAAGGTATGCTCGCCGGGGTTCTGGAGTAGATTCATGGCCGCTGGTCCACAACGACAACTCATCTTCAGAAGCGGCTGAGATAGGCTTTTTGAGGGCTATCTCGCCCCCTGCTCCAGAGGACCTATAAATACTCGCCGTATAGATGGAGGATCTTCATAGAATATTAAGGCAGGATAGGAACTCTTCGAGACACGCACATTCTCGGTCTCATCCTGGGAACGCCTTATAGCCTCAGCCAATTATGTGGATTCCTTGGCAGATGAACCTGGAAAAAGAAGACCATCATCCGGCTCTTGCATAGATATTGGTTCGTCTTGAACGATAGGCTCGGATTCCACTAAAAGGTTAAGCAGACCGGTGATTGTCTTCTTCCTCCGCTTCGACCTGGAACTAGCGCTGGAAGATGGTCGCTTCCTTCCCTTCGGCGCTTTGGCGTGATGTTGACCCACTTCGCCTCCACTGTCCCCTTTTGGTGACACCGCTGTTGATAATGTCGCCACTAATGGAGTGGCCGTTGGTGCCTTGGCGGAAGCCTTTGTTCGAGCTCTAGTACGCATCGGCATCCTTGCAGTGGAAGGAATCAACTCGGTTTCTGCGGCCTACGAGATAAGGACCGCACCACCATCCCTCAAAAGAGGGTGAACGACTGACCGTGGTCGTAATGGAACGCTAGCAGCTTTGGTTGGGGCAGGAGTTTTATATTCGAAGAGCACCTGCCTTTCCTCGGCAATGATAGGACCAACCCGGTGGCGATACCAGCCCACAAAGGAGCCCACAGACCTGGGGAGATAGTCAGGTTCTGGGATCATGAATACGGAGCCAGTATTCAGCCGCATAAAATGATGAATAACGTCGCAAATAACTCCCAACGATGAAGTAGGCTCAACCAAGAACGCTTCGAAGGGGACGCCCTAATTATAGCCCAGTTTCCGGGCAAAGCGGTATGGATTATACCGCATAAAGAGAGCCGTATCATTCTGGCGGAACACTAAGTAGCCTGACCTGATTGAGTATAGATGCATGATTTCCCTAGGCTTTAAAGAGGGCGCTCCCCCTTTCGGCAAGTCGAATAGCTGCTGGATAGGCCCCGCTGGAGTAGAAAGAACGCGATTAACAAACACCATTCCTCCCTCATGGGTATATGTATTGAGCAGAACACGGAGGGCCCCTAATTGAGTCGGATCGGGAGCGGAGGCATCCATTAATCTCATAACTCGAGGGAAGGTATAGGAGTCATAGAAGTTTGGCCGTTGATGTGCCGCGAATGCCCCCAGCACATGCATTTCAATCCAAGATGTGAAGTAATGAAGGGAGAGATTCACAACATCTACACCTGGAGTCGAAGTGTTGGCCGCAACACTTAACCCGTGATAAAGATGCGATAGTTCAGTGATGCCGACGACTAACTTTGCCCCTTCAGCTACACGATGGGCGGGATAGAAGACAGAAGTTCTCATGAAGCGTCGGTGTGACGGTATCACAAGCCAGCTGAGCCAAAGGATAATAAAACCAACAAAGAAGGTCTCTTCGTCCATACTGGGTGCCGCAATCGAACCAAAAGGAACGACTGACAAGACCGGGATGTAAACTGTGGTAGATCTTCCGCTTTAACCGGCAGTCTATCCAGACCAAACCCAAAAAGGCCATCAATGCTCGCAAACTTCAGGGCCTCCTTAGATAAAATATCCCCCGAATGAAACAGGCGATAAAGCTCTCAAAAGTGACACCTTGCCCTTCTGACTTCGCAAACAATCTGTCGAAAATACCCAGGGCCTTGATCAGACTGGGATACGTATGATGGACGACAGTTTTGGTTATCAGACCATCGAGCATAGCCGACATGGTGGAGAAAACGTATTCATCAGGAGGCAGCAGTTCCTCGTAATTCTCCCCCCTAATGGGCAATCCTGAAATCTCACAGAATTCATCCAATGAGATAGACACCTCTCGATCCCCTAGCAGGAAGGTGTTGGTGGGAAGATTCCACTGGTTCAAGAAGGCTTTGATCCACCAGACGTGAGGAGCATGGTAATGAAAGAGCGATGTATATACTTCCTAATATAGTCCAACCTTCTGCAGTCTTGCGCGGTGGGCAGAAAGAATATAGTGAGCCCAAATAAGGTAGCCCACTGGGTGCCGGAGGGTGATACCCACTTTATAAACCTGCCCCCAAGGTTGAGCTTCACCTTGGCAAATCCGACGCCCTAAGATGTCTATAGCTGGCAGGGGCTGGTTAGGTATCCCAGAGGTAGAGGGCTCCAGTCGGCCCGAAAGAGTCCAATTGGTCACTTCCACTGCGTAAGCAGTCTGTGGGCGTTCCATCGGCAATATAGGACGAAGAGGCTCCATCGGCTCCCCGCAAATAAAACTTCGGCGACCACGGATGATATGACCATACCAGGTTCCCCACAAAAGAAAGTTGGTGCAATCCGGGTCATGAGCCCTAATCATTGCCCATCACTTCTTCGTCAGACGGTGATTGAGGAAAAGCAGCCTCCGAGCGGATAAAAGGAAAGTATGGAAGAGAAGCCATTGTTCCTGAAATAAGGGAAGGGAAAACTGTAAATGAAACCCACACGTGCATAAATATATATATATATATATATATATATATATATAGACAATGGAAGAAAACGACAAGCAGCTTATTCCATGGGACCATTGACTGCAAAACACATGGGCCCCACAAAATCAATATGGCGACTCACTAATGATGAGACAGGGTAATCATTATCAGAACAAAAGGACGATTCTTAATAAATGAATAGTAGAGTTCAAACATCTCTGCACATTCCCCCAAGGAAAAGCCCATCATGAACTCTGTGCAAATCAAACAGAATCTCTCCTGAAATTTTTTGTCAAGAACAACTGAGGATAAAAATCCCAAGAGGTCTTCTTGTTAGAACTATGTTCTCTGAGGGAATTAAATTCCTTTTGAACAGAGGAATTAAATTCCAAGAAAATATTCAGAGCTGAGCTTTTTGGAATGGAATTAAATTCCAGAAGAAAACAAGTACCATCATCAATCCCCTAAAAGCAGAAAAACACCTAACATTGGGGGCTTACTACCTAAAGATCATGCATTCTTAGAACTTGGAAAGATGAGTTTTTATTAAAGGGAAAAACCCTTGGTGTGGATTTAAAATCCAAAGAGAATTTTATAAAAAGTTCCTCGGCCGTTCAAGATCCTTACCTGAAAAAGGATTCTTTTTTGTTGACAGAGTTAAACTCTGGATTTTGTTTTGTTGAATAGAGAACTGAGCTCTGAGAAAGAAAATTAAATTCTCAAAGAAAATGAAGCAGGATGAAGATGAAGGAATGGAAGCGTTCCTGATGAGATCGCTGCATTTATAGGACGTGATAGGAAACGGTTCATCTGCCCCGTTCCCTAGGCAAATCCAATGGCCACAAAGATGACAGCGTTGCACTCACGTGCAAACACGTGAGAACAACGATGTGGGGGAATTTGTTCCCTCATGGGAACTGAATAAAACACAAATAAAGCAGCAAGGGAAAACCTCCAAATGGGGCATCACTTGCTCACATGTGACCGGGCCTCATGTGCAAACACGTGACCTTTTATGGGCAGATTCTATCTACGTCTGAATGCCTAATTGATAAAGTCACGTGCCCACACGTGATGGGCTCTTGAACCCACTGAATTAATAGAATTAAATTCTAATTAAAAGGAATTAAAAGCATTTTTTCCCTCATGGGAACTGAATAAAATACAAATAAAGCAGCAAGGAAAACCCCCAAAGGGGGCATCACGTGCCCACACGTGACCGGGTCTCATGTGCAGGCACGTGACCTTTTACAGGCAAAGCCTATAGGCGCTGAATGAAATAAATAATTGGAAATGCTTAATCAGTAAGGTCACGTGCCAACACGTGATAGATTCTTAAACCCTCTGAACTAATAGAATTAAATTTTAATTAAAAGGGATCAAAAACCCTAATTGGAAAAAATATTTCTCTAGATCTTTCCAAACAAAAAAGATTACACTCCGTAAAAGGGAGCACCGTTGGATTAAAAATCCAATGGTGATTAAAAATCACCAATTTATAGAAAGATTGTATACAAGGAAATATTTTCCTAAAAATTTGCCAGGAACAACAAATAAAATATCTTTTGGATTAAAAATCCGATGGTGAATAAAATTCACCGAGTGATCTAAAAGATCACGTTGGTTATAAAATCAATCAAAATCTCTCAATAAGAGATGGACTGAACAAACTGATTCTTTTCTTTCTCCTATAAATAGGAGCCAAGAAGAAAAAGAGAAAAAAAGAGGAGAAAGAGAAAAGAGAGAGATAAGAGATACAAGAGAGAGAAATAGCGAAGAAGATCTCTTTAGAGAAGAAAGAAACTCTAGATAAGAGAAGTAAAGAGATCATTCTATAAGCTCCCACAAAACAAAAGAGAATTTAATTCTCAAACCAAGAGTTTAACTCTTCTAAATAAGAACTCAGTTCTTCCTCTGGTTAAAGATCTGCAGAAGCAGATCTCCCCATAAGTTGAGAATTTAATTCTCATCGGGGAGATTCTGCCATGCAGATCCAAAATATAGAGGGAGAATTGGGTTTAAAGAATTTAATTCTTTCAAACACAGAGGAATTTAATTCCTCTAAATAAAACTGGGGTTTAACCCTATAAAATAATTTAATTCTTAAATAAGCGATTTAACTCTCCATGCACGTAAAAGAGATCAGTACCCAAACATGATCACGTGTTCTCACGTGAGCATCCATGTTGAACGAGAGAAAACAACTGAGATCAGGTCACGTGCTCCCACGTGACCCCTGAACAAGCCCTTCAGAATAAAAAGGGAGAATAAATCCAAGGCAGTTTATATTTTAAGGGCGTCTCACGTGACATCACGTGACCCCTTAATAGTGCTTAGCACTTTTCAAAAGAGAATAAAACAGAGGCAGCTTTCAGTCTTTGGGGAGGCCTCACGTGATCCCACGTGATCCAATAGTGCTCAGCACTCAGAAAAGAGAAAGGGGACAAATTCAAAGAAGTTGTTCCCCTACTTCAAACGCCTCATGTGACCTCACGCGAGCGCCTTAAACTTTCAGTGTTTAACACCACTTCAAGCGACTCACGTGACCCCACGTGAGCATTTCAAATCTTCAGTGTTCAGCACTACTTCAAGCGCCTCACGTGACCCCACGTGAGCGCTTCAAATCTTCAGTGTTTAACAAGCGCCTCACGTGATCCCACATGAGCGCTTCAAATCTTCAGTGTTTAACACTACTTCAAACGCCTCACGTGACCTCACGTGACCCCACGTGAGCGCTTCAAATCTTCAGTGTTTAACACTACTTCAAACGCCTCATGTGACCCTACGTGAGCGCTTCAAATCTTCAGTGCTTAAACAATACTTTAAGACCTCACGTGGGAGCACGTGAGCGCCGAACATATGCTAGTGTTTAACACTATGATAGGCCAATCTTAGCCCAAGTTAGCTAAGTCTCCCAAAACCAAAACCTTGTTCTTAACCGAGCCCTAATTATGTTTAGGTCTTTCAAAATCGATCTCAGATGGCATTCAAAGTAATGTTCATCTCATTCCTTCTCAATCTGGCATTTGGTTCAAGGGTACATCTCTTCACTCCTCTGATATTTGTCGTTGTAATCCTTCAACGTCTTCAAAGAGGTGACGGGTCCCGACAACCAGACATTCCACAGACTGTGGGGTCCTTAAACTCATGGACTATGATGTCCTTAAACTTTATGGACTGTGGGGTCCTTAAACTCATGGACTATGATGTCCTTAAACTTTACAGACTATGATGTCTCTAAACTACCATGGACTGTGAGGTCCTTAAACTCATAGACTATGATGTCTTTAAACTTTACAGACTATGACGTCTTTAAACTATGGACTATGATGTCCTTAAACTCCTTGGACTATGATGTCCTTAAACTTATGGACCGCGATGTCCCTAAACTAAAACGATAGAGCCCAAATGCTCTTTCGCTGGATCTAAATAATCCTAAAACCCTGTTAAGTAGAGCTTATTCTAAAATTAGACTAACGTATGCTTAACAATCATTTAAGTTGATCTCAATCTCAAACGAGATTAACGATCCTTAAATCAATCTAACTACAGATACCTCAACTGACATTGGTTCAAGCGTACATCTCCTCACACCTCTGATATATGTAGTTGTAACTCTTCAACGTCTTCAGAGAGGTGGCCGGTCCCGACAATCAATAAACCTAATGGACCGCAACGTCCCTAAACTAAACTCTATAGACTATGACGTCTTTAAACTATGGACTATGACGTCCTTAAACTCCATGGACTATGATGTCCTTAAACTTATGGACCACAACATCCCTAAACTAAACTCTATAGACTATGAGGTCCTTAAACTCATGGACTATGATGTCCTTAAACTTTATGGACTGTGAGGTCCGTAAACTCATAGACTATGATGTCTTTAAACTTTACAGACTATGATGTCTCTAAACTGCCATGGACTATGACGTCCTTAAACCCAATGGACCGCAATGTCCTAAAATAAACTATGGACCGCAATGACTCTAAACTAAAACAATAGAGCCCAAATGCTCTTTTGTTGGATATAAATGATCTGTTAAGTAGATCTTAGTCTAAAATTAGACTAACATATCCTTAACAAACGTTTAAGTTGATCTTAGTCTCAAATGAGATTAACGATCCTTAAACCCAACCCAAACCCAAATCTAAGAAAATACGGATTTGGACTAATCCCCGCCCTACGGGCGACAACATAAATTAGTCTCCGTATACAATCCACGGGCAATCAAAAATAAAACAAACACACATGACACAAAGTGACTTTCTGGAGCAGGAGAAAGTGGTTACCCCGATGCGGTAGCGTAATTAACTGCAGGGGCTTGCGCCTGCAGGGAAGAGCGTCCCCACAATCAAAAACCCCTCACAATGAGGGGGAATCTGACGAAGTCTGCTACATCGGCCGCATCCGTCCAAACCTTCGATGCACGGTGCCATAAATCAACCTGGCATCTTCGGAGAGGTGGACGGATAAAACCAAATAGCATCTGCCCCCAAATTCAGGCAAGACATTTGTTTTCCCGGTTTTCGGCGGAGAACAAGCACATGTATACTATCTTAGGCAACATAACACCAATGGCTTATGAGACCGGCCACCGCCCCTCGTCGGGGTCTCGAAACGTATACACCAGTCTACTTCGGAATATCGATGCCCGGTCTCGATACTCCCATGACTGGGGACATTTAAGGATGTGCTTATAGGCTACCAAGCTCTCACGTATATGTTCGCCATCATAATACTGGTAGTCAAGTAAGAATACTACGGGCTTCATCATTATGTATTAGCGACACGCAAAACGTGTACACATCAATGATAAAGACAAACCAGATAGCATACTATCATTTCAAGTAAGATTGTTCTACCTGTATAGGTCCTCCCTCAATTATCATAATCGCGTGCCTGCAATTACAATAATTGCCTTGATGGCACTATATCCAACAATCTTCCACTTGCACTTAAGGTTAATTATTGCGGTATCGCATACCCACATCCCGTGTGCTATCGAATACCCAACTTCTCTACTAATCAGTTTCTTAAATCTCGCTTGAGGAACATCCATGTTCAAGAAATAACCTCAGTGAGTGGATCCGCTATAATGTTTCAACTTCTTCTCTCTATATCTCAACTTTGTAGAGATCAAAAATCTCCCAAACTGAGCGATACCCCACCACAAGAATTTGTCTGGATACCTGACGGGACCAAGTTCATCAATGAACAACTTCTATCTAACAAACTTCTTGGGCTGAATCCTCTATTTAGTTATAACCAGTATCCTGCACCATGATTATCTCAGTATCCTTATTGGAACACTATCCAATACACTGATTCTCAGAAGAGGCTAAACTCATAACTCTGACAGCATCTCTGTCATCCATGTCACCTTGGAAGCCTGAAATGATAACCGCCTCCCGGGGGAGACTGTTGTTATCCTATACCAAGAACATCCTCTTATGTTCTTCACTGCTTCCCTTTGTTTCTCGAGAATTGGATTTGTCATGCCCCTCTTCCCGGTGTACGGTAAGAAGACGTGATGGGTCACTCGACGTATTTACTCAGAAGTAAACACGCTAAGCGTATCTAAGCAATATAAAGTAAAATGTATACAAGAGACATGAATATAAATGAACAACAACTTTTATTTATTTAATAATTCTTTAAAAGTACAACTGGAAATGTAAATACAGGAATAGAAAGAAATGCCTAAATAATGGAATAACTGAAATGAAAAGTATATACAAGTGTCTACAGCTCTGGGTCGATGGCAAACTGCTCTAAGTCATCAGTACTGGGCTCGATCTCTAGTGAGTCGGATCCACCTGACAACATTCCACAGAAAGAAGAAACGGAATGTCGTCAGCGAACAATCGCTCGGTAAATCCTAAAGAAAAGAGAAGTGGAATAGACAGAAAACAGAATATAACTGCATAATGTTATCTTTTGTTCTGTTATCGCAGTTGTTTATAGCTTGGTACAGAATATGCCAGTGTATACGAGAGGAGTCCCACTATTCCGGAGACTAAGGTATACGGAGCACAAGGAACCGTTAAGTTACGGTACAACAACATTAGATATTCAGATTAGGCATATTAAAGTGACCATCTCGTGCCACTTCTAACACATTCCGTACCAGTCTACCCCATTAAGAAAACCCTAATGTCTTTTGTATTAATTGTATTGTTTTGTGTTATAGATGGATGACTTGCCGAAACCATGATATCATGTAAACGGAATGGATATAAATGGATAGTCATATAAACAGAGTATATGCATGGTTCGGTTCAAGTCATGTTCATGTTGATATGTATTGTATTCTGGTATTCGTGGATTCATGTTGTATTGTAGTTATACTTGAATTGAATTCAAGTCATATTGATTTCAGATTTGACCATGACTCGAACTGAGTCAGACTTTTAAACAGAATTGAAGTCCTGATTGTTTTGGTGTTATCGGTAACTGCTGCACATGGACGGCAGGATTTGTGTCTTTTTCCAAGACAATTACCGTGTCGATAACACCGTTGTTAGGTTGTCTACCTTAGATAGGAAAGCACCCATATTCTACGGCTCCCTGAAGCTCAAGAGAACCGGTCCCGTTTAAACCTATGTTTACTAGGGTCCTTATTGTAAATTAATATAACTTGAGGAGGTTTTATGAAAAATAATTTTGATATATTTTCAAAATACACCTCAAGCATTTAATTATCGTTTTTAGGGTTTTCATAATTGTAATTTTTTTTATAAAGCGAAATATTCTAGTGGATATAACCTAGATTTCATTATATATGGTATTTTAGTATAATCTTGGAATTGTATTGAGTTGTAATGGTAGTTTCATGAAATTGGTGATTCCTTTGATTTAGAAAACATGAAATATATATATATATTGTATGCTTAAAGTAGATATTTTGATAGTATTTATATATATATATATATATATATATATATATTTATAAAAATAGAACTTATTTATTAAATAGAAATCACAATTTTCTTAAAAATTGCATTAAAAATTCCATCAAGATCGAATACTCCTTGCGGAGGTCTGCATCTCGCTCTACTAAGACCGAGGATGTGCAAAAACCCGCACCATCCCAATCGGGGTTCCCTAAAATGGGTTGTAGAGGAATATTTGTAAGGAATTAAGTAATGCATTTTTAAAGAAAACGACTTTTGAATGTTTAAGGTATTTAATCGTAAACTCGTATTTTCCCATAAACTAATGTCCCAAGAGTTATCGTGCTATGTCAAAAATATGTGTTATGATGAGCTAGGTCATTACCTCGTGAGTTTTCTAAAGGTAATATAAGGGAATATGTTGAATTGTGTTGAAAGTAAATTATGGTATTTAACCGTAAAAATACGATAAAAGTTGCATAATAGATTCTTTTGAGATGAAACTTGTTCTAATGTGTTTGTTTATGTTTGTTGATCATTATAAGGGAATATGGTATTTTATTGTTTAAGAAAAATGGAGTTTTTTTATAAAAAAATGAATCGGAAGTCGGAATAACTTTGCTTCCGACGAGTTTTGAAAATAGATTGTTTTAGAATAGAGATGGAGGAGGGGAGTGGGGACTTACCGATTTGAATCAAAGAGAAGAGGTAGGGAAAGACTTTAGAATCGCCGAGAAGTCGTTTCGTCGCCGGATTCTTCTTGAAACTTCGCTGGATTCTTGCCCTTTGCTAACTCCACTTGCACAACTTGGGACTTGAAATTTTTTAAAGAGTTTTTTTAATGGAATTCTGAATGAGGAGGGGTGAAAAGTAGTGTGGTATTTATAGGGAAAATTAGGGTTTAGGGCAATGAAGAATGGAATTAAAATGTGCATTAAAAATGAATTAAAGAGAGGAATTATCACTCTCTGGATGTTTTCAAAGTAAACAAACAACATGGGGGTAGTTGGGTAGGCGAAGGGGTTCAGGGGTAAAATTTTTGAGGTAATACTACGGGCTTACCCGGCGGTGTTGGCCCCCCAAGCATTCTCTCCGGTCCAAATTCGGTGATGGGTGGTGGAATCTTGGCTAAATGTCCCTGTCGCTTGGTATATCTCAGTGCACGTGTTTGATTATTTTGTGACTTTTCATTTTACGTGTTGTGCATATGTAAACCTTTGGGCTTCTACAATATTAAAAGAAAAATACAATAAAAATAATATGTGGCTGATGGGATTCGAACACTGGGGCTACGTCACAGCAGTGCAAGGCTATACCAATGAGCTACAAGTGTTTTCTTGCCGTTCAAAAGCAAATTTAATTTATAACTCGTGCTCAGGCTTAGGTATTCATTTCTATATTTTGAATATAAATCTTGTACATAAAGTTTATGGTTGTTACAGGATTGATATATGCTTATTGCAACTAGTGCAAAAGTAACATCTGGTGTTGTACAAGACTTTGCATGATTGACTCGATTGTCTAAGCAAATGATGTGTCATTCATACATGTCCCTTTCTTCATCAGTCTATAGAGAGGGTGACTCCATCACCTGTGGGTACACCACCATGCCAGGAGTCGTCCATTCTAAAATACTTTTAGAATGATGTCTAAGTACCCGATTTGGGAAACTTCCCAAATCTAGATCTTAAACAATAGATCTAGTCACCAGAACTCCTAATATATTATCCATATCCATAGTGGAGAAAACACCGTGTGACAACCAAAATATGACCGATTGTAGTATAGGAACATCACTTCTTATCCGGAGTATGTCATCTAAAACATGGACAGTACTCTCTACATCCTTCTTACTACGTTCACCTTTGTTTTGACGAAGTCAATCACCTTGACTGTCACATCAATACCAGATGATCCATCTCCGCTATCCTTGCTTTAGTCTACGAATAGACATAAGCATCTTGCACACCTTTCGCTGCTCCCACCGACTACGATAACCCTCTGGCAGAGTCATATACACGTGCACTTCCAAAATCCCATTTGGAAAGACGTTATAGTCACCCACCTGCCAGATATCATAGCCATGAACTGTATCAGCGCCAAAACATATCCATATGAATTTCAGCATAGACACTGATGTAAAAGTCACATAACAATCCATAACGGGTATTTGATGAAAACTCTTTACAACAAGTCCAGCCTTATTAGGTTAGTATCTTTCTACTTGCACAGATCTCGAAAGATCTACTTGCTCCTAATGGGTTTTACCCCTTCAGGAGCACCCAGCAAAAAATCCATGATTTGCTGAAGTGCGTGGAGTCCATCTTGTGTATGAAATACCTGGTCACCTGGAAGTTACCACGTTCTGTTGGCTATAGTACCTTCAAGTCAATTATTGAATCGCAGGCATGCGATTGTGATGATTGAGGGAGGACCTATACAGGTAGAACAGTCTTACTCGGGATGATAGTATGCTATACGGTTTGTCTTTATAATTATGTACATAAATTAGGTGGCATTACAGATCACTATTACATATTGATAGAGCTCATATGATTCTTACTTGACTATCAGTATTATGATGGCGATCATATAAGTGGCAGCTGGGTGGTCTATAAGCACATCCTTAAATGTCCCTAGTCGTGGGAGTATCGAGACTGGGTATTGATACTCCGGAATAGACTAGTGTATACTTATAGAGACCCTAACAAGGGGCGGTGGCCGGTCTCACAAACCATTGGTGTCAGTTATTCACCTAAGATAGTATACAGGTGCTCATTGGATTATGAGTGCACTGGACGGACTCGCCGGGAACATGCTAGTTGGTATTATACCTATTGTCAGATAGAAGTTCCTAGGTGACATGAGTACAGGTTAGTCTGTCAACCTGAGATCGTCATTTGTCTCGTGTGAGTTCCTACAGTGCTTTGATTACTACCCTACCACGGCTCAAAGGAGTCATGCAAATAGGTTTTAGTTGGGTACAGTCCTGAGCCATATGGAGGCAGTGAGCGGATCGTCGGGGATTCGTCACTCCCGGTATAGGGGGTTGATGCCGCGTTGTGCACGGGTGGCCATCACCAGAAATTCTTGTCAGAGGTGGACGAGAATTACTGATTTGGATCAGTAGTTTCTCAGTGGGTGATGGGCTTCATACCGACACGAAATGTCGCGTTATTAAGGGTCTGACTTTATCCACCCCCCTTGACTTGATATGCGATACTCTTAGACGAACAGACCGGATTGTATGGAGATTATCACGGATAGGCTCGGTAGGGGTTCGGATAAGTTTGTTCGTCGGCCTTCCTTTCGCTCAATACCTGGGTAGCTGTTACGTATAGCTAGTGCCGTTGACGTGCTTGTAGTTAAACCTGCTGTCAGCGTATTGACGAGTCTTTAGAGTCCCAAACAGAGGGTTTCTCTGGTTCTGGCGAAACGATGTAGTGGCTGTATTGGATACTGCAGGGTTCCTATCGATTGATTATACTATGTACCTGGACTTTCGATCGGACAGTTGATAATACTAGCTGGCTCGGGTTTGAGACAGATTATTAAATCAGGTATTGATTTAATAATTTATATATATATATTTCGATATGTATATTCTTGTATTATATTCTTTGTATTATTCAATCTCTTCGGGTATTCGTGTTTCGGTATGAATACAGGTATGTATATACAGTAGAATGTAATCCGTATTTTTCCGAAAAATATTTTAGAAGGTGGATACCTCATATTGGTTTGACCATTTATATTAAATGGATTATGAGGTGGCATAGACTTGATGGGAGTATGGTGAGGACCATGCTTGCATAGTTTGCATAAATGAATTATTAATTTATTTGTGCATGTTATTCAAGTATGGGCTTGATATTTTATTGAAATGAATTGTTTTACAAAACCATTCTTTATGTGAGATTTTTTTCTCACTTGAAAACACTTGCTCATTTTTTATGAAAGAAAAGAGATGGTTCATTTTGAGAGCTTTCTCATCTCCTCACCATTAGCATCACTTTCCTCTTAGTTCTCTTAAGTTTCCTCTACCTTCATCTTCCACCTCCTCTCAACCCTCTCATGTATTGAGAATCATGAGAGGAGGTGAGATGAGATAGATAAACACTTAGTTCACTCACTACATCCTAGGAATTCTGGACTAGAATCCCTAGTTGCTTAACTTGCATTCATTATGTGGAGCTAGAACCATGACTACATCCCTCGGGTGGATCATCTTCGACGGAGGAAGACCGGCGGCCAAGTTCGTTCGAGCATGCTTCAAGGAGCTTAAGAAGGTGATGGAAGACCGAAGGACTTGGTTCTTTTGGTATAATCACTTCAACCCTTTAGTTTAACTCTTTTAGTTGCTAGTATAGGTTTATGGTTTCGATCTTGGGGCGGGTTTTGTTTGTGCCAATTTTTTTAAATGCCGTTTTTTGTTCCGCATCGGCCACGGTAGATGGCCAGGGCGCCGGCGAAACCCAACACTTCCTATGACCAGCTGATAACAAGTAGGGTGAATAGCAGTGTCAAGTTATATCCATATGGACTTTAGTATAGACACTGTAGTAAAGGTCACATCACAATCCACAACGGGTATTTGATGAAAACGCTTTACAACAAGCCTAGCCTTATTAGGTTAGTACCTTTCCACCTGCACAGATCTCGGAAGATCTACCTTCTTCTAATGGGCTTTACCCCGTTCAGGAACACCCAGCAAAATCCAAAATCCATAATTTGCTGAAGTGCGTGGAGTCCATCTTGAATGTGAAGCATCTGGTCACCTGGAAGTTACCACTTCCTATGACCTACTGATAACCAGTAGGGTCATCATCACCATGATGTTGACCTCCCTATCACCGTCTACGAGAAAACCGAAGTGTTTCTTGGGTGGCTGAGGTCACCTACTAAAATCTGCGGAGTGGATAACGGTTTGTCAAGTCCAATTGAATTCTTAGGTTCTACTAAATTTTCGGTAACCGTTTGTGGTACTGGTATTACTTCCTATTCTACCATACTTCCACTAGTTTTTTTTGCAAAAACATCCTTTTATAAAATAGTGGCAAGTTAAGAACAATATAACTATTGATCTTGAAAATGGTAGAAACAATATCCTAGCGAATGCTTGGGATAATCCACAAACAGTCATTACCGAAGCGTGCCTTGAGTTTGTCCGAATTCTGCTTTTAAACAGAAACCAGATAACTCCATATCTTAACAACCATAAGATATTCAACCATTCTATATCCATATAGAATCAAGGAACTAATTTAGATGGAACCAGATTCAAAAGTTATGCAGTTGTTTCCCATGCATATTACCTGATGGAAAAATGCCAATACAGCATTACTTATCATGGAGCACGTCCACGGATGTGTAACCTGTGAGAGAATCAAGTTCTCAATATTACTATAATGGAATATCTGGCATAAGTATATATATCTTCGATCATCTCGAAGAATCTCGATACTTTTAACGTATGGTTCTCTACTTTATTCTTATACCTACAAACTTCTCAAAATCTTTGACCTTGCATTACTACGAATGCGTGTCTAAAACCAGAGAACTCATAGGTAATCTTGAATGAAGTAAGAGTACCAACCCCTTGTCCCGAAGGGCACTGGATAACATACATCTCCATGTATAAGTCCCAAGAGTATACTAACTCAAATTCTGTGTATTGTAAGTTGAAAAATGTATCTTGGTTAAGAATGTATTATACCGTTATTCAATGCACCTTATCTTATTCTCAACTGATAAAGGTAAATATTTACAACACAATTTTCAAAATGTATATCTTACTTTATAAAAATAAAGGTACATATATTTCATTTTAAACTTTGGTGCATAACAACGGTTATTCGAAACCAAATATTTGCCGTTAGGCGAAAGCCAGGCGATTTAATCCAATATCACCAATTACAACGAATTCCGATATTGAGGATCAAATTACCCATTTCCCATTATTCTGCTCGTACTCATTATCTGTAACACCGTACAGATGTGAGATCCAAAACTGGCAAATACATACCCTGGAATCAGAATTGATTGGGAAAACAGTTCTCTATTACATATACACGGAAGAACTGAAACATGAAAATGTTTCATAGGGGATGGTCAGGTATTCCTAGTAATGCCTTTTCCATTATCCAGATTCATGATAGCAGTCGCAATTTCCTTTGCCCTCACTTCAGTCCCTTTATATGTCTCAATTTCTTACCTTCTGCATACCGTTTCTGCGCTAATTGGTTTTCTTCCTTCCCTACCTTTCGGCACCAGCCTAAGGTTTGGAAGAAGACTATCTAATAAGCGTAACAGGTATACCCTCCTAATCAAGAAGCTCTTGCAACCTGAGAGAAAGTAAAGGGAAGAGACAACCGAATAATTCTATTCAATTTCTTCAGAACCTGTGGCCATCCTCGACTGAAGTAACTTCTTCGAGTTCGTATGTAACTATACGATGGCCATTCCAAGCAATATGGATCAACGTAGTGATACGACGTATTCTGAAGAAATGCAAAGGGTAAAGTCGGAGTGGCGGGGATATATACGACTTTGTCGCGAATCATGACAAGCCAAAGCCAAATGGTGTAAGAAGATTCGGTCAAATTGGTTCATAAGTTTTTAAGGTAATTCATGGGTCGCAGTACTAAAGAGAGAGAGAGAGAGAGAGAGAGAGAGAGAAAAGAAACACTCAGCGTGCACTCTATCAAGATCAGATTGGTTATCACTTTATCTGATCAGGATGTCTCCCACTGTTTTCTCAAATTCTCCTTCAAACCCTAAAAGGAGAACTGGTCATGATCATTTAAGTGAAAAATCTCCTGAGGAGTAATATGTACTCATTAGTAGGAATCGGGACCCAACTATCATCATATGATAACCTGACAGAATCCACTCAAGTCACCACACTTCAGAAGGTATGCACATGCCTGGCAAGTTTCCCGTATGTTTGAAACTCCCGATATGGTTTTTGCCCCTAAGACCCAAGTGACCTTGACTGAGCCAACATATCGAAGGGTCCTAGTCAAGTTTAACCCATCATTATCTAGATTGCATTAAACCCACCCGTATGAGTCCTTGACTGAGCCAAAATGACCGTATGACTGTCCTAACCAATCGCATCTAGTGCTACAGAAAAGTACTACATGGCTACCGATCACTACGCCTCGGTTGAGCACGACATACGTAGCACAAATACTAAGAAATACTGATCTGAAATGATGGAGGGCTACAACTGGTTTTTGGCGAAAAAACCCTTAACGTAATGAACTTGATATCGTTGAAGGAACTCGAGTGGCTTTGAAATAGAGTGGCTTAAGCTCCGCTTTTTAAAACTAGTAACATAAACTTTTGCTTAAGAGCGAACTCCCAATGAAGGGATCAAGGCTCTTCCCTCATAGAATGAGGTGCGTGATATTCCTAATCGAATACCTCATGCAAAGCAAAAGAATATGACTATGAGTTTTGAAGAAAACCGAGTAGTTTTAAAATTGGTTCCGACAACATCATTTAGGTTTATTTTTCATTGCATTATTTCGATAATGCGTTCCCATCATTTTATGTTTCCAAGCCACAAAAGAAATAAATAAAACAATATGCTTTTTATATGCTATCCGCATTCGCCACGGGGCCCCGTCAATGCACCGTTAGGTTACTTAACTAACGGCAGAGCGAGGGATGGACTAGCGCGGATGCAAAACATATAGAAATATCTACTATATATATATATATCAACATCGTAGGTAGATAATAATCATCACAGGCAGATAAAAATCATCACAAGCATGCGAACAACAATATGGAATAGCGGATAATCTAGAAGTCCCGCGTTTCATTTGAGCCATAAATGAGACGCGACGTTCCCCGGTCGTGCGAATGGCCAGTGCAATGAAGATCCTAGACCCCTACAAGTGCGGCAAGTTATCCACCAATCCCCGAAGTAAGGCAACCCCAATTAACAAAGTGAATGAGCCACCCAGCACCTCACGGAATCCGGTAACTTGAGCACCCCTCCGTGGGTCAACCTATACCCCCTACGAGTATGCGAATAGCCCGCCAATTCTAGTGTAAGGCCCCCCGTCTCAACGCCATGAGATGCGGGCCCGTTGCCCTCTAGAACCCGGCTATTCGAGCACTCCTCCGTGGGGTAATCCTAGTACAGAAAAGAAAATACATATATACAACGGTGACATCGACCTCAACCCAGTCGTGCCCCAATAAAAGAATATACAAACTAGCAGTGACAGAACTCCACATGTCGGAGGCTCGCCCCGCAATAAAGAATATACAAATGAATCTGAACTGTACATCTAACATTGCACACAAGCCTATCCATCACGACAATCTATCCATAACCATATATATATATATATATATATATATATATATATATATATATATATATATAACCGCAGAAGCAAGCAACTCCAGAATGTGTGCAACCCCGTCTAAATGAATATATAACAATTAGACGACATTCATAACACATCCACGCACGCAAATGAAGTCACGACAATAGAATTCCAAAACACAACTAGCGCACATCCTAAATTTACCAAGGATAAAAAACCAAGTGCACTAAACATCCAAAAAAAATCGAGTTTTGAGCCAATTCAGAAGTCCGAATCAAAATGAAATGCGCCTGAACCTTCGCAGGGAGTTATAGAACGAAATTAACTTCGAGTCGGGGGGGTCTAGAGGGGGGGTACCCAACCCCCGAGGCCACCACGAGGTGGACATAGGGTGAGGTAGACCCGAAACTGCCCATGGAGGGGCAGTTTCGGGTCCCCACCCCCAAGACCACCTTGTAGTGGTCTTGGGGAGTGGGTCCAGCCGTTCGGTCCCTCCCGGGGTCTTCTCGGGATGCCTACGCACCACCCCGCGGCTTCTCGGTTCAAACCGAGAGCCCGCGGGGTGTGCAAATATCTCAAAACTCAAAAATTCGGGACAGTTTTTTCGACAGTTTTCGATGCACGAAAAAACGTGAATTCTAATGTCGTAATTAGCTAGTTTAATATGTTTGGGAGGCTCTGATACCACTGTAGGGTTTCCTAGTGCCCGCGGCGCAGCGGACGGCGGACAAAAATTTCTAGCAAACACGAAGGAACCCCGAACCTAGAATTGATCCAAACTCCTAAACTAGCAAATCAAGCATGCAAAGATACGGAATACTACCTTCGTTGCGTGTCTACCCAATTGTGGAAGACCCCTCCAAGCTCATAGCCGTCGGGATCGCGCTTGAGAATCGACCACCCTTTACCGAAGACGATCCACCTGAGAGAATGCGGAGGAGGCTCTAACCGACGATCCAAACTTACTAGGTTTGGATGGTCGGTGATGTAGGAATACTCCACTAATTTTTTCTCTCTAGAATCTATGCTCAAATGGAGAGCTAGAAGAAGAAGAAGAAGAAGAAGATGGTGAAGGAGGTTGAAGCATGAAGCATGGTGGGAAGAGATAAAGAAAATCTCATCTAGTAATCAAGTGTAGAAAAACATGGCTATAAAATCCAACCATGGTGCAATAGTGCATCCAAATGGATTTTGACAATAAATAAATAAAGTCGTACCTCTCTACAATGTCTGCACCATGCTTCATAACTCTCATTTCCACCTCATTTCCAATTTTAATTTTCTAAAAAGGAAAATCAAATATGATGTGTCCTTCTTCTAGAAGCATTCGCGTATAAATATGGAATACTTCACCTGGTATATGTATTGCTACATATACGCATATCCGTATAAAAATACGGATAGCACCAAAGAGAGAAAATAAATAGTGAACAATAATACTAAAATACATGTATCAAAATACATATATAAATTATTAAATCAAAACCTTATTTAATAATCTGGCTTAATCCTAAACCTGTTGGTATTATCAACCGTCCGATTAAATTCCGTGTATCGCGTACATGTATTTAATTGGACCCTTGCACGTACCACCGTACGGCTCCTACATCTGTCGCCTAAACCAGGAAAACCCTCTGTGTGGAACTCTAAAGACTCGACAATACGCTGGCAGTGAGTTTAACCACAAGCACGTCAGCGGCACTGGCTGTACGTAACGGCTACCCAGGTAGTTGACGAAAGGGGGGTCGACAATCAAGTGCGTCCTTACCCTACTGAGCCTGAATGTGACAATCTCCGTACAGTCCGGTCTCTTCGTCAAAGAGTATCGCATATAGGGTCTAGGGGGTGGATAACGTCAGACCCCTACTAACCTGATAAGTCGTGTCTAAGTTAAGCTCATCACCAACTGAGATACTACCGATCAACTATCAGTAAATCTCCCCTACCGTGGCCATGGATTTCTGGTGATAACCAACCGAACACAGCGTGGCATCAACTCCTAATACTAGGAGAGACGAATACCTGACAGTCGACCACTGCCTCTATGTGGTTCGGGACTGTACCTAACTAAAATCTATTTGCACGACTCCTTTGAGCCGTGGTACGGTAGTAATCAAAGTACAGTGGGAACTCACACGAGACAAATGACGACTTCAGGTCGAGGGACTAACCTGTACTCATGCTACCTTAGAACTTCCACCTGACGATAGGTATAATACCATCTAGAAGTTCTCGTCGAGTCCGTCCAGTGTACTCACCTCCAGTGAGCACCTGTATACTATTTTAGGTGACATAACACCAATGGCTTGTGAGACCGGCCACCATCCCTCGTCGGGGTCTCGAAACGTATACACTAGTCTACTCCGGAATATCGATGTCCAGTCTCGATACTCCCACGACTAGGGACATTTAAGGTGTTGGGGTCAAAAATTACACCCCGGTTGATCAAGTCAAAGTCAAAGTCAACCCCAAGTAAGCGGATCCAAGCCCAGGTCAAGTGGGCCATGCCCAAGTCGAGCCACACGGCCGGCCTCTCCCATGCCAAAATGAAAATCATGTAATAAATAATTTTGATGGTGTTTTTATGAATAAATGTAAGAAAAATGGGCATAAAGCCAAATTTTTGTAAAGCTCATGGCTCACGTGCAAAAGAAATGAGCACACGAGGCATGTGATGGGAAAAATGCCATTTTGTAAAGCCCAAAGGGCTATGCGTAAATTTGTAAGCCTATATAAGGCAACATGATAATGAAATGAAAGGGTCTTTTTTCATTCCCCTCAAAAACTAGGATTTGTGCCTCCTTCCCCTTTCTCAAGGTTCTAAACCTTCTTCCCCTTTTCTGAATTAAATCAAGAGTTCAACTCTTTCTTTCCTAAAAATAAATAGTTTTTCACCATAAAATCCTTGATGAGGAACTCAAATCTCCTATCAAATCTCTAAAAGGAAAGATTTTAAAATCTCTAAAAGGAAAGATTTTAAAATCTCACCCCCTTTTCTTCAAGATCCAGCCAATAAAGAGGAGGAGGAAGGAGACCCATCTCCAAAAATCCCACATTAGGAAGATCCAAAGCTTAAGAGAATATTCAGGGCTCAAGGGAGAAGAAAAGAGTCCCCTTTCATCATCTTTGAAAATATCTTGGGAGTTTAACTCCACAAAAAATAATATATATATATATATATATATATATATATATATAAAATAATAAATCTTCTTTTTCGGAGTACAACTCCCAGCGCAGGGGCTAAGCCCCTTTGTCCACTTTTTCAGGAGTTTAACTCCAAAAGTCAATTGGGAGTACAACTCCCAGTATAGAGGATAAGCCTTTTTTTCCCGCTAGTGCCCAGCGCCCGCGTGCCAAGCACGCGAGGCGCCGGCGCCCACATGCCAAACATGTGAGGGCTGGGTCCGGCGCCCAGCGCCCGCGTGCTGGGCACGTGAGGCGCTGACACCCACGCGTCCTTTGGATGCTATTTTCCCTTTTTATATACACATTCCACAACACTTTCCCCGTTAGAAATTTTTTTCTAACGGGACGCTGCCCCGCACCCCGTAAGGGGGCTGCTAGCCTCCTTGACCCCCAGCCCGCTATCTGGGTAGCGGGACCCCCGTAAACTCTGCGAAGCCCCCGATATATCCAAAACCCCTCAAGACACACATACGCACACTGCACATTGAGTTCGCATGACCAGTTTGACCCGTCAATCGGAGGTTCCCTCGCTCCAAAGGCGAGGGGTAATTAACGACAGCTTAGTCCGCGGCTGCCAGAGATTCGGACCCCCACAATCAATAAACCCCCGCCTACTCTAGACAGGGAGAATCTGTAGTAAGCCTGACAAGCGACGCGTATTCTCATCTCAATGGGGTGACGAAAAACACCCTACAGATTCTGGCACGTCCGGTGGGACCAATCTCTCCTCCCATATTTCGGGTTAAACATTCATGCAAACTCAATCAATATACATATCGATTGCCTGTACTGAAATCTTGTTTCTATTTGCAGGTTAACAATTTCCAATTGCAATTTTCGGACGCAACAAAAATGTCTCCAAGGACAAGCTCAGCTCTCAACACGGCTCCCATCTCCAACACGATGAAGATGGATGCCTGGACGGTCCTCCCGTCCAGTCTCGGGCAACAGTGGGAGGAACCGCTGCTACCATTTGTCTCTATTTTGTTCGTGCCAGCTAGCGCCATCTCAGTATCTCAAGCTCCAGTAACAGACAAACCGGCCTCGAAAGGCAGGAGGCAAAATGTGGTGATCTCGAGGGCACCACTGACCAAACGCAAGTCGGTGTTTGAATGACTTTCCTTGACCCCAGCTGAGGGCACGGCCATCAACACCAATAAAGCAACAAGGCATCTCGGGCAAGCTCTAGTGGCGCCCCTGACGACTGCTTAATCGGGTATCTTCTCTAAGCTCCCCGTCAATCGACCCACGATAGCTTCCTGGATGACGGATGCCCGTCAAGCCCTTAAAATCGAGAAGCTAAGACAGAAAAGGCTCAGATACAGAGCCAACAAAAGGGCTAGGGCTCATACTAGGCTGAATTTCATGAGGTTCCAAGAACATGGTTACCCCGCCAAAGACAAAGAGATGGATGGATATGTGGTCCACACTGTCTATATGGTGGGCATGCGCAGTAAGAGCAAGGACGGGGCCACTACATCTCAAATCCAATTTGGTATGAATGTGGTTGCCACTTCCCAAGACCAGCATACTCTGGAAGGTAATGAGAACCCATCCAGTTAGGCTGATAAGTAGAGAGATCCCTCGGTTCATGAAGAGTCAGGCTCGGAAAGCGAAGAGGAGCCAATCTTCCGTCCCAAGACCGCAGAGCAGCAACTTCTCCAAGAGCTCCAGAAGCAGCTTAGAAAAAAGACAAAGAGATGGCCAAGCTCTACTAAAAAATTGACGACTTGACGAACGTTGTCTTACAGCTCACGGCCTGACTTGCCTTTCAGCCGCCCAATCAAGCGCAGGGCTCTGCTCATGAATCGGAAAACGGTGTCCCGAGGCAACCAACGCTTATTCCCTCAAATTCAAAGGTAGGCGAGCTGCATGAAAGTCGGCCGCATCCCATCTCGGGAAATGTCTTGGCTACCGATGACAGCAACCCGCTAACTCAAGATCAAATCATGGATTTGGTTGCCAACAAAGTCAAAACATTGGTAGCCGAAGACGAAGCGCAAAAAAATATCAGCGGTAGTGGGAGACCATATCCTGCTCGGTATGATCTGGTAGGGTTTCCTGGCGGCTATGTCATCCCCAAATTCGGAAGATTTGATGGGACGGGAAATGCAAATCAACACATCTCCCACTTTAAAGTCGCATGCGGGAATACTGGGGGCAATGATGCGCTTCTCCTCCGCCAGTTCGTTAATAGCTTAATCGATGTCGCTTTAGACTGGTACGCTAGCATACCGGATTGCTCCGTTACTACTTTCGTCCAAATAGAATCTTTGTTTCGACAAAGGTTCATGAGTGTCAGCGATAAGATCACCATCGCCGACCTCATAAGGACTAAACCAAAGAACAACGAAAGCAGCATGGATTTTATAACCCGATGGCACAATCTCTCCGTCAAATGTGAACCGCCAATAAAGCAGGACCAATCTGTCAGTCTCCTCGTCGGAAATCTCAACAATTGGATGGCCCCGTTTCTATGCACCGCGGGTCTCAAAATATTCCAAGAGCTGACCAGGAAAGTCCAGATGTTGGTGCGCTCAAAGCAGGAGTTCTCATCTGATTCCCAAAATAACAATAGGTCTTGGAGAAACCGAAAGGACGATAATCGCAAAGGCGGAAATTCCGACGATGCTGAATCTTTTAACACTTCGGCTAACCGAAATAAGCGAAGGATGAGCAGGCCTAATGCCAACCAGCCTCGAAAACCAGTGTTCAGAGAGGGAGGAGAATCTCCACTGAAAGAGAAGCTGAATAAGGTCTATTCCTTCAGAAGGGACAAAGTCCATAAAATATTCAAAGACGCCTTAAGAAAAGGTCTACATTTGCCGGAATCAAAAAGTCCGCAAGAAGCGAATATGACCGACGACCCCAAATATTGCCTATATCACAGAGTGATAAGTCATGCTATTGAGAACTGCTTCGTCTACAAAGATTGGGTCGAAAAACAATACAAGGCAGGAGAGATAGAACTGTCTAAAGGCGTGTTAACAAACAGTCAAGTTGCGACAGCCAATTTCATACAAACGGAGATCGAAGCCCTTCGGGAACCTGACTCTCTCAGACATCTGTCTTTCTCTAAAAAGAGCGGACCAAAGCAACAAGATAAGAGCCAAATGAGTAACATTGCCAATGAAGAAGCGATAGACGGGTACACAACCTATACGGTCTACATGATAGAGCCAGAGGAACAAGTCTGTTCCCGCCAAAAATTTCTGCTCAAAAGAGCCCAAGGTATCAAATGACAGCGATACGCTTAAGAAAATACGAACCAGTATCTTCCGGCCTGTATTTTGATAAACTCCCGAAGGAGAAACTGTTAAATTCTGATGGTATCGAAAGAATCTCGAAAAATCCTTCGATTTGATATATTATGGGCTTCATAATTCATCCGGGATCAAAAGTTATAAGCAAATATGTTATGCACTGTTCCCTGATTAAAAAATCAGGAATTACCTCAATGAGGTATCACGTGCTCACACGTGATCAATGGTCACGTGTTGACACGTGATAGTTAAAATAGAAATAAAAAAACAAACGGCTGAAGAAGGACCCAATTGGGGGTCACATGCTCACACGTGACCAATGGTCACGTGTTGACACGTGATAGTTAAAACAGAAATAAAAACAAATGGCTGAAGGAAATACCTCAATGAGATATCACGTGCTCACACGTGACCAATGGTCATGTGTTGACATGTGATAGTTAAAACTGAAGCATAAATAAACGCTGAGAAAAGAACCAATTGGGGGTCACGTGCTCGCACGTGATCAAGGGTCACGTGCCAGCACGGGACAGGCTTTAAAAGCCTTACAATTTAATAGAATTAAAATTCTAAATTTCTCCAAATAGAATTAAATTCTAAAATCTTCTAAATCTTTTCAAATGGAAAAGGATTACGGGGACCGTTGGATTAAAGATCCAAGGATGATTAAAGATCACCAATTTATGGAAAAAATCTTAGACAAGGAAAGATTTCCCCTAAATCTCACCGAAAATAACAAACAGAATATCTTTAGATTTAAAATCCAACGTTGAATAAAATTCACTGGCTCATATTAATTATGAAAACAAACAAAATCTTTCAATGAGAGATTTACTAAACAAATTGATTCTTTTCCTTCTCCTATAAATAGGAGCCAAGAGAAAAGAAAGAAAGAGGATTTTGGGATCTTGAAATTTCTAAAAAGCAGAGAAAGAAAAGAGAGGAGAATTTAATTCTCAACAAAGAAAACCCTAGGTGAGAAAAGCAAGGGGATCAAAACTTCAAAAAAAAGAATTTAATTCTTAAATCTAAGAGTTTAACTCTTCTGCACAAAGAACTTAGTTCTTCCTCTGATTGAAGATCTTCACAGAGCACATCTCCCCATAAGTTGAGAATTTAATTCTCATCGGGTTGAGATTCTGCCATGCAGATCCAAAACTTAGAGGGGGAATTGAGTTTAGAGAATTTAATTCTCCCAAAACAAAACTAGGGTTTAACCCTATATGAGAATTTAATTCTCCTGAAAATATAGGAATTAAATTCCTTCAAGATGGACAGAACTCGGGTTTAACCCTATATAAGAATTTAATTCTTTTACATATATGGGAATTTAATTCCTCTAAAAGAAATTAGGGTTTAACCCTACATAAAAATTTAATTCTTTCATAATAGGAATTTAATTCCCCCAAAATCATGATTAGGGTTTAACCCTACAGAGATCTCTATGCACATAAAGAATATTGGTCACGTGATGACACGTGACCCCAATCCGCAGTGATCAGAAAAGAAGGAATAAAACTAGGTCACGTGGCCCCTAAAAAGATCCCCAAAAATAAAAAGGAAACAGCTTTGAGGCAATACCTCACGTGCTCCCACGCGACTCCCAAAACGCAGAAAGAAAAAGCAAAGGAAATGTTGGCTCTGGGCGCTCTCACGTGTTACCACGTGACCCCTTATCCTATGCTTTAATAACCAGAGCATGATTCTCCATCACGTGTTAACACATGATAACATAAAACCAAAAAAAGTGTTTAACACTTATCTGCAGAGCAAAGTAAAGGAGATCTGGCCCCCCCTTTGGGTGCCCTCACGTGTCCCCACGTGACCCCCTTTTCTTTAGTGTTTAAACACTAATTCGAGAGCTTTATTTCCAGTGTTTAACACTAATAATCTTTTAGTGTTTAACACTAATTTGAGAGTTCTGTCTCCAATGTTTAACACTGTTGTTATCTAGTGTTTAACACTAGTTTTCACCAAATTGGTTAATCTTCCAGAGGCAAAAGTCCCTCCTCCAAATGAATCTCAAAATTGAGGAAATCAAAGATGAAAATGTTTAGCATTGCTGAATAATGTGGGGTTGAACCCAGACAAGTGTTAATGGTCTAACAAAGGGCCAACACTTCAAATTCAATTGGACTTAGCCCAAGTTGGCCATAAGTCCTCAACTCAGACTCAACTGAGCCAACGTGCTCACAATATAATTAACTGATCCTAGTTCCAAATTGGACTGCATATCATTTAATCCACCTTGGTTCAAGGGTACATCTCTTCACTCTTTTGATATTTGTCGTTGTAATTCCCCAACGTCTTTAAAGAGGTGACGGGTCCCGATAACCGCACATTTAACGGACTGTGGGGTCCTTAAACTCATGGACTACGATGTCCTTAAACTATTTAGACTACGATGTCTTTAACCTGGACTGTGGGGTCCCTTTAAACCCACAGACTACGATGTCCTTAACTTTGACCGGGATGTCTTTAAACTAACAATGGACAACCATGTCCCTAAACTAGTAATGGACCACTGTGTCCCTAAACTGGAACAATAGAGCCCAGATGCTCTTTTGTCGGATCTAAACGATCCTTTTAAGTCGATATTAGTCTCAAATTAGGCTAACGTATCCTTAACAAATGTTTAAGTTGATCTTAGCCTCAAATATGACTAACGTATTCTTAAACCAAAACCTTCAAACAAACTTTAGTCCCGAATTGGACTATAGATCTCCCAACCAATTTTGGTTCAAGGGTATATCTCTGAACTCCTCTGATATCTGTCGTTGTAATCCTTCAACGTCGTCAGAGAGATGACGGGTCCCGACGGCCATACATTCAATGGACCACCATGTCCCTAAACTGGTAATACGGACTGTGGGGTCCTTAAACTCATGGACTAATGCGTCCTTAAACCAATTTTCTTCCTCAAAATGGGAATGATGGACCACCATGTCCCTAAACTAGAACAATAGAGCCCAAATGCTCTTTTTTCGGATCTAAACGATCCCGTTAAGTTGATCTTAGTCTCAAATTAGACTAACGTATCCTTAACAAACGTTTGAGTTGATCTTAGCCTCAAATATGGCTAACGTATCCTCAAACCAAAACCCCAAACCCAAATCTAAGAAAATACGGATTTGGACTAATCCACGCCCTACGGGCGACCACATAAATTAGTCTCCGTATACAATCCACGGGCAACCAAACACAAAACAAACACCTACGACACGAAGTGACCATCTGGAGAAGGAGAAAGTTGTTACCACGATGTGGTAGCGTAATTAACTGTAGGGGCTTGCGCCTGCAGGGAAGAGCGTCCCCGCAATCAAAACCTCCTCAAACGAGGGGGAATCTGACGAAGTCTGCTATATCGGCCGCATCCGTTTAAACCTTCGATACATGGTGTCATAAATCAACTTGGCATCTTCGGAGAGATGGACGGATAGCACCAATTAGCATCTGCCCCCAGATTCAGGCAAGACGTTCAGTCTTCCCAATTTCCGGCGGTAAACAGATTCTGGCACGCCCGGTAGGACCTCTTCCTCTTTCTACTCCACACTTCGTGTGTCGTGTTCGCGAACGAATCGCGGTTTGCTGTGGTTGCCTGTGGATTCGAGGTACTTAGATTCGGTGTCTTGCTCCATGCAGAAAACAGAAGATCAATGGTTTCAAACCGCACTGCCTGCAACTGCAACTCTCACTCCGTCCTTACTGGAGGAGTGACTTATGGGCCCCAAGAAGCCTCCCTTTTCAAGATTCTAGTGGAGCAGGTAACTCAAGCCACCACTGGACTATTCTTCGGGACCGTGCTCCCACCGATGAGCTTCAATGCCCCAATGACGTCGCAAGAAGCTCTAAAGAAGTCTGTCTTTGATCGGCTTACAACTACCACAGCCTCTCTCAACGGGTCGTCCAAGTCCAATGCCTCAGTTTTTAACAGACTGGGCCAGAGCTCCAATGGGCTCATGAAGAAGCCTGCAATACCAGAAGGTGTTATCCCAAAACCGATAGCCATTCCTACTCCTGAAGTCCCCAAGGCGGCTTCTCCTGCTAAGGGGTCGGTCTTCACAAGACTAGCCGTTTCAGCTCCTACTCCACGTGAAGTCATGAAGGCTGTTTCCCCTGTTCGAAAGTCGGCCTTCGCAAGACTGACTATCCCTCTCAAGGGGTGTCAGCCTTCGACAGTCTAGCACCAATAACAGTCTCTCCTCAAAGCAGGGAGCATGAAGAAGCTTATCCAGCAACGGAAGTGATCTCATCCGCACGACATGCTCAACGTCGCCACTGGCACCGAGTGAGGAAGGCTAGGGGCAACTCTCCTCCTGGACTGACTCCGCCGACTCCAACGGCGGAAATTGATGCTGTTGTTCCAACTGGGAACAATTTTGAACCACTTAAGAAGGTCCGCAAGAACTCTCTAACCGCTGTGCTGAAAAGATCTCCTCCACCTGCGGATAATGCCCCAAAGGTGAAGCTGGAGCAGCCCCCTCAACGGCTGTCCTCTAAAATTTACAAGGTATGGCGTCAAGTCCAAGACTCCGTGATGGATCAAGACTATCTCCGCCGATAGAAAAAGATGAAGGTTCAGCAGGAGAAGGACTACTTTGTCAAGCCACAAAAAGCGACGGCTACTTGGGTGCCCACTACAACGGCCCCCTCAACTTCGACCGCCTACAAAAGAAGGAGGTCGGAGAAGATCCCTATGTCTTTGGCAAATCGCAAAGACACTGAATCTAAACGCCCCAAGTCTGGGGGCATGGTGGTGCACACCGTTTATATGGCTTCCAGAAAGGAGGAAAGCCGTGCTTCGACGGGTCACCGACCGCTCACTCGATCCGTGACCAAAGCCCAGGAGCAACAACAGAAGCTTCAGGAAATGATGACTGCAATGGCCGCACTTACCGGGCCAAAAGAAAGCTCGGAGGCATCCTCGGATCAACGCCAGGAGCAAGAAAACGATGCTGACTTCTTACGCAGAGTCCTCGAAAAGAAGGACAAAGAAGCCGCAGAGCAAGCGGCTAACATAAAGCGGATGGCGCTCCTCTTCCAAGATATGGTAGGGATGATGTTACAGCCGGACCCTCCAGCTGAAGAACCTCCGATCATTATTGAAGACGATAAAGAGGAGACATCTAATCCTTCGCTTGCTCTTTCAGCAGCCAAGGAGGAGACAATTTCCAAGGCCGCACTGGACGACTATATAGCACAGCAAATACGAGCTCATCAGGCGAATGAAGCGGTTGGGAAAATTGTTAAAACGGGACGACCATATCCGAGCTGGTATGATCAGATCAAGTACCGGCCGGGCTACACGATCCCAAAATTTCATGTCTACAAGGGGACAGGCAATCCCCATCAACATGTTGCCCAGTTCAGAGCTCTTTGTGGCAACACCGGCGGCGATGATAAGCTCCTGCTTCGCCAATTCAGCGGCAGCTTATCGAAGACGGCGTTTGAATGCGTTTCGCAAGAGCCAGCGAGCGCACCCCGATAACAGCACTGATCAACGCCAGGGTAAGGCCAGGCGAAACGTGGGTTCAATATGCAACCCGATGGCGGAACTTATGGTTAAAATGCGAATAACGCATCGAAGAAGCGCCAGCGGTGGGCATGTTCGTGGGCACTCTTGATTCTCAAGCGACCATCTCCCAATTCATGATGTTCTTTAAGCCGACCACCTTCCAGGCCTTGATTGACAAGCTGGCCCAAATGGACCAGATGGGCCATAGGCCTTCCTCTTCAAAGACAGAGCCTTGGAATGAAAAGGGAAAAGGGAAAGCAACCTTCGTCGCCAACGCTCAACAACAGCCGAGCAACTTAAAGCCGGTTGTTCGCCAAAACAACGTGCCCATCCCTCGAGGAGAGACTGGGACGTTCTTACTCGTTTCCTCAGGATAAAACGAGGAAACTGTTCGAGCTGGCAGTGCGCAACAGACTCATCAATCTGCCGAGTCCAAAACGTCCGTTGCAGCCAGGCGATATCAACGATCCTAATTACGGCCCCTACCATCGAGCAGTAAGTCATCCGATCGAAAATTGCTTCGTCTTCAAAAACTGGGTTGAGGACCAATACCAATAAGGCAAACTCGCGCTATCCGAAAACTGGAAGGTGAGCCCGCCACAACCACATGCTCCGAAAAAGATGGATATGCCGGGGGCATCATGCTCATTCATAGGGAAAGCTCCATAGACCGAAAAGTCAGTAAACTAGAGATTCGCCTCAAATACGGCGACGGTGGACCGCTATGTCCTAAAACTGGCATCGGACCGCAATGTCCTAAAACTTGCAAGTGACCGAAACATCTTTAAACTACTACCGCAGCATCCTCAGGCTGACGTGATAAAAAAAACGGTATGTCCATAAGCGAAATGGGCACGGATGAAAACCCGAAAGGGCACCGTCAGTAAAAACAGCAGGGCTACCGACGAGTGTTCGTGAAAACCCGAAAGGGCGCGACCTCGTTAGAAAAAAGAATAAAAAGAATAAAAAAACGGTATGTCCATAAGCAAAATGGGCACGGATGAAAACCCGAAAGGGCTCCGTGAGTAAAAACAGTAGGACTACCGGCGAGTGTTTGTGAAAACCCGAAAGGGCGCAACCTCGTTAAAAAACACTTACAGGGTCCTCACGACCTTGTAAGGAGAAACCACCTGCGTGAGATCCTTACGACTCACAAGGGAGAAACACACTTAGGGATCCTCACGATTCCTGAGGAGAAATTACACTTGCGAGATCCTCACGACTCGTAAGGAGAACTCTCTTATGGGACCCTCACGGTTCATAAGATTTGAAAGTCTTAAGTTACAGAGACCTGAACCTGTTCTTAAGCAACCCCCACAACCTTCGATATTGCCCTACAAGTGGCTCAATACTGACCCTTGTATACAATCCACGGGCACGAGTAAACATTTCCCTAACCAAGTCCCGCCCGTGACTATGGATATGTCGCACGGTGAACAACCCTTGTAAGTCCTCTCGACTTATAAGGAGAAAATCCTTTTGTAAGATCCTTATGACTTACAGGGGAATATACACTTGGGAATCCTCACGATTCCTAAGGAGAAAACACACCTATGAGATCCTCACGACTTGTAGGGAGAAATACCTTTGTGAGACCCTTACGGCTCATGAAGTCAAAAGCCTTAGTCGACAGGATCCTAACCCTGTTTACTAAGCCACCTTTGTTCAACATCGACAGAGGCAAATGATGATTCGCTCCTGGCAATATCCCAGTTGTAGCGATGCTGATGCCTAAACCGGTATCAAATTCCAAGTCCTTTCATGGCAAATGATGATTCGCTCCTGGCAATATTCCAGTTGTAGCGATGCTGATGCTGAGATCGACACCAGATTCCAAGTTCCACACTCGCAATAAAAAGCAGCGAGTAAAATAAAAAAAAACAGCCGAAATGATTAGGCAGCTCGCAATAAAAAGCAGCGGGTAAAAAGAAAAATAGCCGAAATGATTGGGCACCGCGAAAAATAGTCGAAATGATTGGGCAATCACGATTTTCGCGATATAAAAGCTGAAATGATAGAGCATCGCGGAAAGAATAAAAGAAATGATGAAAAAATGAAACTTTTTGCCCTACAGGTGAGATCACATCGATCCCTGTATACAATCCAGGGGCACAAACAAAGAGGGAACCATACCTTCCCAACAGGCTCCATCAGAAAGCGAAGCCAAATCTCGACGGTTCATAGACAACCTAGAGACAACCTCGACATTTGTCACGATATTGCAGACACAATGTCAGCAAATGAAGCAAAGGAAGATTCTTAGCTTCAGGGGCTCGACGTCAACATCGACAACTTAGAGATCACCAACGGCGTTTCTCCTCACTCTAACCAGATGCAGACGTGACGTCAACAACCGACCTCAGAGTCACAACGAAACAGAACCATGGCAAAGTCCCTAGTTCCAAATCTCAATGGCCACATCTACAGCCTGGAGACTAACAACGGTGGGCCTCCTCATTCCAGCAGGACACAGATGTTACACCATCAAACGGAGCCACGGCATAGTCCCTAGTTCCAAATCTCGACGGTTCACAGACAACCTAGAGACCATCTCAGCATTCGTCTCGTTACAGCAGACGCGATGTCAACAACGGTGTTCCTTCGCGGTCCATCAGGATGCAGATGCAACGTCAACAAAAGACCTCATGGTCAAAACAAAGCGGAGTGATGGCAAAATCCTAGCTCCACCTCAGCATTCGTCTCGACACAACAGACAAATGTCACTACAGCGTCCTTCCTCCAACAGTATTCGGACACGCCAACAAACAAAGCGAAGGCCAAATTCCTAGCTTCAGGGTCTTGACGGCAAGTCATATAAAGCCTGAAAGACAATTGGAGATCATCCCACAGCAGCGCGGAGTGGTCGCCACCTCAACGTTCGTCTCGATACAGTAGACGAGATATCACGACAGCGTTCTTCCTCCAACCGGATTCGGACGTGACAAAGAAAACGAAGCGAAGGCCAAATTCCTAGCTTCAGGGTCTTAACGATAAGTTATATAAAGTCTGAAAGACAATCGAAGATCATCTCGTACCAGTGTGGAGTGGTCACCACCTCGACGTTCGTCTCGATACAGCAGACGCAACATCACCAAAAGGAGCCACGGAAAAATCCCTAGTTCCAAACCTCGACGGTTCACCAGCAACCCAGAGACAACCGCGACATTCATCTCGATACAGCAGACGCAATGCCAGCAAACGAAGCAAAGGCCAAATTCCTAGCTTCAGGGTCTTAACGGCAAGTCATATAAAGCCTGAAAGACAATCGGAGATCATCTCGCACCAGTGTAGAGTGTTCACCACCTCGACATTCGTCTCGATACAGCAGACGCAACATCACTAAAAGGAGCCACGGCAAAATCCCTAGTTCTAAACCTCGACGGTTCACCAGCAACCCAGAGACAACTGCGACATTCGTCTCGATACAGCAGACGCAATGCCAACAAACGAAGCAAATGCCAAATTCCTAGCTTCAGGGTCTTAACGGCAAGTCACATAATGCCTGAAAGATAATCGGAGATTATCTCGCACCAGTGTGGAGTGGTCACTACCTCGACATTCGTCTCGATACAGCAGACGCAACATCACCAAAAGGAGCCACGGCAAAATCCCTAGTTCCAAACCTCGACGGTTCACCAGTAACCCAGAGACAACCGCGACATTCGTCTCGATACAGCAGACGCAATGCCAACAAACGAAGCAAAGGCCAAATTCCTAACTTCAGGGTCTTAACGGCAAGTCATATAAAGCCTGAAAGACAATCGGAGATCATCTCGCACCAGTGTGGAGTGGTCACTACCTCGACGTTCGTCTCGATACAGCAGACACAACATCACCAAAAGGAGCCACGGCAAAATCCCTAGTTCCAAACCTCGACGGTTCACCAGCAACCCAGAGACAACCGCGACATTCGTCTCGATACAGAAGACGCAATGCCAGCAAACGAAACAAAGGCCAAATTCCTAGCTTCAGGGTCTTAACGGCAAGTCATATAAAGCCTGAAAGACAATCGGAGATCATCTCGCACCAGTGTGGAGTGGTCACCACCTCGACGTTCGTCTCGATACAGCAGACGCAACATCACCAAAAGGAGCCACGGCAAAATCCCTAGTTCCAAACCTCGACGGTTCACCAGCAACCGAGAGACAACCGCGACATTCATCTCGATACAGCAGACGCGATGCCAGCAAACGAAGCAAAGGCCAAATTCCTAGCTTCAGGGTCTTAACGGCAAGTCATATAAAGCCTGAAAGACTATCGGAGATCATCCTACACCAGCGCGGAGTGGTTATGACTCATCGGGTGTCACGACCCGAAAGTACGGAACATGACCGGCACTTAAACTACGAACGTCTCGAGGCGTACGTAATCTAAGTAAACCGAAAACCCAGAAATCCAAACCTAGAAAAGATGTAGAGTGTAGGAAAAACCAACTTAAAGCAAGTAGTTTCAATAGCATAAGCCGAATTATGCGGTTTTTAAAAACATCAAAAATTTCCTGAAAATTTCGGCAGAGTCTCCTTTGTAAATACCGGCCCCCAAACGGGATACAACATGAATAGTATACGAAATAAAAAAAAGGCATCCCCAAGCGGGAGCTAGCTCTTCGTCAATCGACGGCCACAACCACACAAGCAATATAATATACAATGCCAACGGCGAGGATCAAAACTCAAAAGGAAACTCAAAACCACAAGAAAACCACAAAAAATAACGCGCGACTTTAAGGTCGAAGGAATAACATCACTGGTCTCCATCTCAAAGTAAATACATGTTTGGTTGATGGAACTTCTAGATACAACTGAATAATAATATACAATGTATAATGATGAGTACGATACAAATAAACCCACCTACTAGCAAGTCACCCGAACGAAACTGTACCCGCAAAGCCGTAAAGAAACCTGTACGGTGAAACCTGCAAGAAACTGGGGCACAACGGGGGTGAGTTGCCAACTCGTGAATAGAAAAACATCTACGAATAGAAATCGCATGTATGACGCAATCCTAGGTCATACGATCAATATATATAATCCTCAAATAAAACCAGCAGTCTATAACAATGACTAGGGTAAATATCTAATCCAAGTGTAATTCCATGTGCCCCTGCCAGTGCCTCGGTAGCAATGTATCATATGAATGAGGTATGAATGCATGAAAACAGAATACATGTAAATGAAGAAACTGTTTTCATAAATTAGTGAGATTTCCTTTGTATTTTTAAAATGAGGTATCATAAATGAAATCAGCATCAACAGTGTCTAGTATCGACACAAAACATAAATCTCAATGTCTCAAAGCCTCAGGCTCCGGCTATCCGGACCGGCCTGTATCATCAAATCTCAGTACCTCAATATCTCGAAATCTCAATGTCTCAATCTCAATATCTAGGGCGCCGTCAGTCCAGACCGGCCCCTACCATCCATCTCAAGACCACGACGGTATCCTCCGGATATCCGACGCGTCGGGTAAAATCACCGGTAGGTAGTCTCCCCCTGCCAGGCTCATCGTCATCACCACGAGCTTCTTGCCCCGGGGTACCTTACCGGGTCCACCATGTACCCAAAATGGTTCATCCAACTCCCCGAATCGGGTCTCGAAATCCATCAGCAAACTCATGGTGGACGACTCATACATCATGGGAAAACCGCACTTTTTATTTTAAAAGAGAGAAAAGGTTTATTTATGTTTTTGCGGTTTTCCTCCAAATCCAAGAAATCTCATGAAATCCGAATCCAAGTCATCAATAGCATGTAAACAGTGAATATAGGCATGAGAATCCATGAATGCGACACAACAGTGAATAATAACATGCATGAAGTAGTAGGCAATAACTACAATGTCTAACTAGCATATAAGGCAAGTAAGTGTACGTGGTACATACGCGTCATCGGTAATGGTGCTGGTGTCCTAACAGCATGATATTAATAATAGGAGTATGAAACATAATATAAGCATGCGATGCGAAGCGAACCACAACAATGAGCGGGAGCTGAATACTAGACGCAACTATAACTAATCTGCATTAATCTAATATAAATCCTACAAATGGTGCCTTTTGAAATAACACGAATCATGGGGTTTTGAAAATAGGGGCTACGGTGTTTTTATGAAAAGATACGTCTTTTGAAATATCCGTAGGATCCCTTGGGCTGTCTTTTAAAATACCCACGATTCGTTAGTTTTTGAAATAGGTAAGAATCTAATCTAATCTAACAACTAAACTAAACTAAAGGGCTAAGCTAACAAGCTGGACTACAGGTAAGGAAACCGCCTAACATCTGAGTCGATACATATACATACCTGTATATATATTAGTCGGTGATCCCGCCTCAATAATATCATATCCGATACCATATCTATAATCAGATATCCCAAGTCAAGAGTGCGGATCAATCATCAAAATATAGCTCGTACGCAAATCCGTCGTACAGCATCCCCAAATCTGGGTACGGGTTAATATCACATTCATCATACTATTCACCTGGTATCCTCTTTATCAAATATCATGATCGGGGTACTGATCTACGTCTAGTACAATACTGATACCGCCTAAGTATGCATGCACGTGTGTGAAACACTACGTCAAGGACCCGCTACAACGTCATGTCGTATCTCAAATACGAACCCTGCTATATCACCGATCTCACGGCCTCAAATCAAATCTCATCGACTCATCATAAATCCCGAGTACTATCATCATTATCCATGCATGCGTATATGAATGTACATATGCATAGTCCCATACCCATGCATATATACATGTATACACATCCCAATCTGCGCACAAGAAAGTAAAGTATGCAAGTCTGTGTGTGCGTATGTGGGTATAACAACTACTCTAGGGTTTCGCAACTAACCCAAAGCTAATCCATGAACACATAATCATAACATGAATAAACATTCTCGTATCATAAAACACCTATATAAACATATATATATAAGCTACACTACGAACTGCGGGGGTGCTATACGCCATCCACCCGACTTCTCCCCGTAGATATAAATCTACTCACCTGGTCCTCGCTCGTCGGTGCCGACGTCGCCACGCGCTTGCTTGTCGTCTCGAAGTCCACATGGGGGTACCTACATATCACAACGCATCGTATCGTATTAAAATTCGACTCATGACCAAAACGACACACGAATCCCACATAGGTCAAAACCTATGGTTGCTTTCACAAATCAACCCAAAAACTCTCGACGTCGGTGTACAAACGCCAGACTATCGAGAAAAACCCAAATACACTCATTTTCACATTCACGAACACTAATTTTAATATAAAATAGGTTAAAACTCACAAAAACCCCAATTTCACTTAAAAAGTCATTTTTCCGAAAATCTAGCAAGCACAATTCGCCGTTTTAGTACAAAACTCGATATATAAACGAATCTAGCGGCCACAATATTCACTAAATATCTTAATTAAGTCATAAAAACAATTCCCATAATTTAATCTCATTAATTTCCATAAACGTTAAAATTCTAGTTTACAAAATACCTAAATTTTAACAATTTTATAGCAAAAATGCACAAACTACAATCTAGCTTAGATTTTCATGAACTAAAAGCATTAAACCACTCAATATAATCTTTATAATGACATGAAACCTAAATTTGAATTTTATCTCATAAGAATATAATTATTTAAAAAACCTAGTTTACCAATTATATAATTATCACTTTTAAATCAACAAATATGCAAACTAGCAACTTAAATTGGATTTAGCATAACATTAATATGTCAATTATATCACATAAACTAAATCTCACAACACAAAATACCAATTTGAAATCAAAGCCCTCTCTTGAATTTTAAATCATGCACCTAGAACTAATTAAAAACTTAATTAAACAATTAATTAAGCTAACCTAAGCAATTAACAACACATTAAGCAAAAAGGTTAGAATTTATACCCAAATAATTTGAAGATCCCACAAGCACACTTAGCCTCCCAAATTGAAATCTAAATCCCTAGATCCATGCTATGGTAGCCAAGGGAAAATGGGTAGGAGGTGGAATTAGATTTGGATTTTTGCTTGATTTTTTGTGGATTTTTCAAGCATTTTGATGAACTTTTTTAAAGAGAAGGAGATGAAGAATGAAGGGGCTGTTGTGGGTTCAGATTTTGGCCAGAATTGGTGGGGATTGGGTGAAGGAGGAGAGAGAGTGAGGTGGGGAAAGTCCACTCTAGTCAAAGTCCACTCTAATTCTATCATTTTCTACTCTTTTCTTTTTCTTTTCTTTTGAAAAAAGAAGTGATTGGAGAGAGGGGGAGGGGGAGGGCTGTCATGGTGGGGCCGGCCACATGGGGAGAGGGTGAGGTGTGGGTGTGTGGGTTAGGAAAAAGATAAATGCTAAACCCCAATTCCCATTAACACTAATTTCACCGAAAAAAGCCTTTTCCTTCGATATTTTCTAAACCGTTTTGGCAAACGATTTCGTTTCAAAAACCACATGATAAAATTTTATTTAATGTTTTATGATGCACAAAATTTGTTTCAACTCATTCCAATTTGTAATTTTCCCTAATTAAATGTATTGGTGACGGCTTAAAATAATAATAAAATAATTTTTTTCAGAAAATTTGAAATTTCACCAGTGGCTCAATAAACAAAAAATACTAGCAATTACATAGCTAGAATATGTATATTTAATTTTTATAATAAGATATTTGTATTTTGACTTTTTACAGAAAACCCTCTTATTTTACCGATTTTTCGAAATTTCACCGAAACGATTTTCAAAACGTTACATCGGGGCTCTCCAAAATAAGCCTAACCTCAAGTAAAAAGCGGCATGGCAAAATTCCTAACGCTTCTCTTCCGACGGTCAAACTGCCTAGGAGGATTGCTTGAAGACGTCTTGTCCGGCCCCTGAAGGGATCAAAGGCACGACAGTCGCAAGGCTACTCGAACAACAAGATTGCCTATCAAGGAATACATCAGCCAACGCGACGGTACGACGGACAAAACCCTAAGTACCACTGACCCTAACGGACCTCTGTCGTAAAGAGCAGAGGTTAACTGTGACGTTAGGATATTCTTGCGAGAAATGCTCGATTCGTCTCGACTCGTGAGATAAAGCCTTAGGCAGCGGGGATTAAAAAAAACCTGTCTCCTAAGCACTGGGACCCTGCAAGTTGGTCCAAAACGGTCTCTTGCATACTATCCACGGGTCACACTCTCCAAAGTCGAATCTCGACAAGGAGGGAAACAACCGCTTACGGATCCTCTCGATTCGTAAGAGGGAAAATTCTCTTATAAGATCCTTACGCCTTTCAAGAGAAAACACACTTAGGAGTCCTCACGACCCCTAAGGAGAAAATACACCTGCGGGATCCTCTCGACTCGTAGGGAGAAAAGTCTTTATGAGACCCTCACGGCTCATAAAGTTGGAAAGTCTTAAGCTATAAGGACCCTAAACTTGTCTCCTAAGCCCTCAATTCTATGGCCATGCATAACTCTGCACTACTTTACCCACGTACATACTTACGTGGGCAAAGTAGTGGGGGGCATTTGTTCCCGCCAAAAATTTCTGCGCAAAAAAGCCCAAGGTATCAAATGACAGCGATAAGCTTAAGAAAATGCGAACCAGTATCTTCTGGCCTGTATTTTGATAAACTCCTGAAGTAGGAACTGTTAAATTCTGATGGTATCGAAAGAATCTCGAAAAATCCTTCGATTTGATATATTATGGGCTTCATAATTCATCCGGGATCAAAAGTTATAAGCAAATATGTTATGCACTATTCCCTGATTAAAAAATCAGGAATTACCTCAATGAGGTATCACGTGCTCACACGTGATCAATGGTCACGTGTTGACACGTGATAGTTAAAATAGAAATAAAAAAACAAACGGCTGAAGAAGGACCCAATTGGGGGTCACGTGCTCACACGTGACCAATGGTCTCGTGTTGACACGTGATAGTTAAAACAGAAATAAAAACAAATGGCTGAAGGAAATACCTCAATGATGTATCACGTGCTCACACGTGACCAATGGTCGTATGTTGACACGTGATTGTTAAAATTGAAGCATAAATAAACACTGAGAAAAGAATCAATTGGGGGTCACGTGCTCCCACGTGACCAAGGGTCACGTGCCAGCACGCGACAGGCTTTGAAAGCCATACAGTTTAATAGAATTAAAATTCTAAATTTCTCCAAATAGAATTAAATTCTAAAAGCTTCTAAATCTTTCCAAATGGAAAAAGATTATGGGGACCGTTGGATTAAAGATCCAAGGGTGATTAAAGATCACCAATTTATGGAAAAAATCTTAGACAAGGAAAGATTTCCCCTAAATCTCACCGAAAATAACAAACAAAATATCTTTGGATTTAAAATCAAACGGTGAATAAAATTCACTTAATAATCTAAAGGCTCATATTAATTATGAAAACAAACAAAATCTTTCAATGAGAGATTTACTAAACAAATTGATTCTTTTCCTTCTCCTATAAATAGGAGCCAAGAGAAAAGAAAGAAAGAGGATTTTGGGATCTTGAAATTTCCAAAAAGCAGAGAAAGAAAAGAGAGGAGAATTTAATTCTCAACAAAGAAAACCCTAGGTGAGAAAAGAAAGGGGATCAAAACTTCAAAAAAGAGAATTTAATTCTCAAATCTAAGAGTTTAACTCTTCTGCACAAAGAACTTAGTTCTTCCTCTGATTGAAGATCTGTACAGAGCACATCTCTCTATAAGTTGAGAATTTAATTCTCATCGGGTTGAGATCCTGCCATGCAGATCCAAAACTTAGAGGGGGAATTGAGTTTAGAGAATTTAATTCTTCCAAAACAAAACTAGGGTTTAACCCTATATGAGAATTTAATTCTCCTGAAAATATAAGAATTAAATTCCTTCAAGATGGACAGAACTAGGGTTTAACCCTATATAAGAATTTAATTCTTTTACATATATGAGAATTTAATTCCTCTAAAAGAAATTAGGGTTTAACCCTACATAAGAATTTAATTCTTTCATAATAAGAATTTAATTCCTCCAAAATCATGATTAGGGTTTAACCCTACAGAGATCTCCATGCGCATAAAGAATATTGGTCACGTGATGACACGTGACCCCAATCCGCAGTGATCAGAAAAGAAGGAATAAAACTAGGTCGCGTGTCCCCACGTGACCCCTAAAAAGATCCCCAAAAATAAAAAGGAAACAGCTTTGAGGCAATGCCTCACGTGCTCCCACGTGACTCCCAAAACGCAGAAAGAAAAAGCAAAGGAAATGTTTGCTCTTGGCGTTCTCACGTGACCCCTTAGCCTATGCTTTAATAACCAGAGCATGATTCTCCATCACGTGTTAACACGTGATAACATAAAACAAAAAAAAGTGTTTAACACTTATCTGCAGAGCAAAGTAAAGGAGATCTGGCCCCACCTTTGGACGCTCTCACGTGTCCCTACGTGACCCCCTTTTCTTTAGTGTTTAAACACTAATTCGAGAGCTTTATTTCCAGTGTTTAACACTGATCATCTTTTACTGTTTAACACTAATTTGAGAGTTCTGTCTCCAATGTTTAACACTGTTGTTATCTAGTGTTTAATACTAGTTTTAACCAAATTGGTTAATCTTCCAGAGGCAAAAGTCCCTCCTCCAAATGAATCTCAAAATTGAGGAAATCAAAAATGAAAATGTTTAGCATTGCTGAATAATATAGGGTTGAACCCAGACAAGTGTTAATGGTCCAACAAAGGGCCAACACTTCAAATTCAATTGGACTTAGCCCAAGTTGGCCATAAGTCCTCAACTCAGACTCAACTGAGCCAACGTGCTCACAATATAATTAACTGATCCTAGTTCCAAATTAGACTACATATTACTTAATCCACCTTAGTTCAAGTGTACATCTCTTCACTCCTTTGATATTTGTCGTTGTAATTCCTCAACGTCTTCAAAAAGGTGACGGTTCCCGATAACCACACATTTCACGGACTGTGGGGTCCTTAAACTCATGGACTACGATGTCCTTAAACTTTATAGACTACCATGTCTTTAACCTGGACTGTGGGGTCCCTTTAAACCCACGGACTACGATGTCCTTAACCTTGACCGGGATGTCTTTAAACTAACAATGGACAACCATGTCCCTAAACTAGTAATGGACCACTATGTCCCTAAACTGGAACAATAGAGCCCAAATGCTCTTTTGTCGGATTTAAACGATCCTGTTAAGTCGATATTAGTCTCAAATTAGGCTAACGTATCATTAACAAACGTTTAAGTTGATCTTAGCCTCAAATATGGCTAACGTATCCTTAAACCAAAACCTTCAAACAGACTTTAGTCCCAAATTGGACTATAGATCTCCCAACCAACTTTGGTTCAAGGGTACATCTCTGAACTCCTCTGATATCTGTCGTTGTAATCCTTCAACGTCGTCAGAGAGGTGACGGGTCCCGACGGCCATACATTCAATGGACCACCATGTCCCTAAACTGGTAATACGAACTGTGTGGTCCTTAAACTCAAGGACTAATGCGTCCTTAAACCAATTTTCGTCCCCAAAATGGGAATGATGGACTACCATGTCCCTAAACTGGAACAATAGAGCCCAAATGCTCTTTTATCGGATCTAAACGATCCCGTTAAGTTGATCTTAGTCTCAAATTAGACTAACGTATCCTTAACAAATGTTTGAGTTGATCTTAGCCTCAAATATGGCTAACGTATCCTCAAACCAAAACCCCAAACCAAAATCTAAGAAAATACGGATTTGGACTAATCCACGCCCTACGGGCGACCACATAAATTAGTCTCCGTTTACAATCCACGGGCAATCAAACACAAAACAAACACCCACGACACGAAGTGACCATCCGGAGAAGGAGAAAGTTGTTACCGCGATGTGGTAGCGTAATTAACTGCAGGGGCTTGCGCCTGCAGGGAAGAGCGTCCCCACAATCAAAAACCCCTCAAACGAGGTGGAATCTGACGAAATCTGCTACATCGGCCGCATCCGTTTAAACCTTCGATACATGGTGTCATAAATCAACTTGGCATCTTCGGAGAGGTGGACGGATAGCACCAATTAGCATCTGCCCCCAGATTCAGGCAAGACGTTCAGTCTTCCCGGTTTCCGGCGGTAAACAAAGTCCTCCTACGCCTTATAGTCATGACGATGACGCGGTTGTTTCCATCCAACACCGGCTCGGTCTAGATGACGAAGAGCCCGCTTATCAATTAAGCCAAAGGACCCCGTGGTTCCTGCAGAATCGAGCCCAGGCTCCAACTGTTGACCACCACATTGTTAAACTGGGAACAGTCGACCACCACGTCGTTAAACTGGGGATGTAAAAAAATGTGTAAATAAAAAAAAATAGCCGAAATGATAGGGCAATCGCGACCTTTGTGATAAGAAAAGTTGAAATGATAGAGCAATCACGGTAAAAAAATCCTCTAAATGGCGAATGATGAGTCGCTCCTACTATCATATTCCAGTGCAGCGATGCAGATGCCAACTAAAATCCATATCCCAACGGCGAATGATGAGTCGCTATTGGTACCATATTCCAGTGTAGCGATGCAGATGCCAACCAAAATCCAAATCCCCAGACGGCGAATTATGAGTCGCTCCTGGTACCATATTCCAGTGCAGCAATGCAGACGCCAACAAAGTCCCAAAATTCTCCTAGCCCTACGGTTGGTCCCTGAACTGACTACCGTATACAATCCACGGGCTCAAATAATTCTCATCACACCCATGCCCCACCACAATCACCAGTCACGCAGCCAGTCTCCGCCCTTGGAATTATGCTCCATTTGGGAAGACCCACTCATGTGTCCTCACGATACATGAGGAGAACAAACTTACGAGATCCTTTCGACTCGTAAGAAAACACCTTCGTGGGATCCTTACGACCCACAAAGGAAAAACACACTTAGGAGTCCCCACGACTCCTAAAGAGAAAGTGCACCTACGAGACCATTTCGACTCGTAAGGAGAAAATGCTTTTATGGGACCCTTACGGCTCATAAAATTGAAAAGTCTTAGGTGATAGGGAACTAAACCTGTCTCCTAAGCCATCGCTCCCCAACAGGCAAAGGCAAATGATGAATTGCTCCTGGCACCTGTGCTTAGTGGTAGCAACGCTGATGCCGACCCCAACCCCAAAATTCCAAAACTTTCGACCCAATAGACCCCTAAGTCTTTAAACTGGGAACATATGAGCTCTAAGTCGTTAAATTGGGAACAGATGACCCCTAAGTCATTAAACTGGGAACGAAGGAAATCCCCTCATGGCAAATGATGATTCACTCCTGGTACCATATTCCAGTGTAGCGGTGCTGATGCCAAACCAAAACCAAAATCCCAAATCCTTTCATGGCAAATAATGATTCGCTCCTGGTACCATATTCCAGTGTAGCGATGCTGATGTCAACCAAAATCAAATCAAGTCAGCATAACAACCAACGACCTCCCTAGCGGAATCAAGATCCAGCTCGGAAATAAGTCGAATCTTGACACCGCAAGAAGCGGAGCAAGTCAAATCAAGCACCGACCGTCCAAGTCGCAAAAAGGGCGGCACCAACCGTCCAAGTCGCAAAAAGGGCAGCAATGACCTCCCCGTCGGAATTATGCTCCGTCTCGGAATCAAGTCAACCAGTGACCTCCCCGTCAGAATTATGCTCCGTCTCGGAATCAAGTCAACCAGTGACCTCGCCGTCGGAATTATGCTCCGACTCGAAATCAAGTCAACCAACAACCTCTGCGGCGGAATCATGCTTCGTCTCAGAGTGTACCCGTGTCGAAATCATGCCTCGCTTCGGAGCACCTGCATTTCCCGTTGGAATTATGCTTCGCCTGGGAATTGACCTCTGCGTCGGAATCATGCTTCGTCTCAGAGTGTACCCCATGTTGAAATCATGCTTCGCCTCGGAGTATCTGCCTTCCCTGTCGAAATTATGCTTCTACTTGGAATCAACCTCTGCATCGGAGCTATACTTCGTTCAGAATGTCTGCCCTATGCCAGAACTAAGCTTCGTCTCAGGATACACCTGTCCCGTGCCGGAATTATGCTCCGCTCTTCGAAATTATGCTCCGATCCCTGGAATCATGCTCCACTCTTCGGATTTAGGCTCCGATCCCTAGAATCATGCTCCGCTCTTAGAAATTATGCCCCGATCCCTAAAATCATGCTCTGCTCTTCGGAATGATGCTCCAATCTCGGAATTATGCTCCGATCCCCGGAATTATGCTCACGGAATGATGCTCCGCCCCCGGAATGATGTTCCGCCTTGAAGTCCAACTCCAAGATCCATCAATTTCATGCACACAACTCATATACCCGGTGTGCATTTATTGATGAGGGGCACTTTGTTGGGGTAAAAAATTACATCCCGGTTGACCAAGCCAAAGTCAAAGTCAACCCCAAGTAAGCGGGCCCAAGCCCAGGTCAAGTGGGCCAATACCCAAGTCAAGCCCCGCGGCCGGCCTCTTCCATGCCTAAATGAAAATTATGTAATAAATAATTTTGATGAATAAATGTAAGAAAAATGGGCATAAAGCCAAATTTTTGTAAAGCCCATGGCTCATATGCAAAAGAAATGAACACATGAGGCATGGGATGGGCAAAATATCATTTTGTAAAGCCTAAAGGGCTATGTGTAAATTTTTAAGCCTATATAAGGCAACATGATAATGAAATGAAAGGATCTTTTTTTCATTCCCCTCAAAAACTAGGGTTTGTGCCTTCTTCTCCTTTCTCAAGGTTCTAAACCTTCTTCCTCTTTTCTGAACTAAATCAAGAGTTCTGCTCTTCCTTTCCAAAAAATAAATTGTTTTTCACTATAAAACCTTTTAAGGGGAACTCAAATCTCCCATCAAATCTCTAAAAAGGGAGATTTTTAAGTCTCACCCCATTTTCTTCAAGATCCAGCCAATAGAGAGGAGGAGAAAGGAGACCCATTTCCAAAAATCCCACTTTGGGAAGATCCAAAGCTCAAGTGAAGATTCAGGGCTCAAGGGAGAACAAAGGAGTCCCCTTTCATCATCTCTGAAACTATCTTGGGAGTTTAACTCCACAATATATATATATATATATATATATATATATAATAAATCTTTATTTTTTGGAGTACAACTCCCAGTGCAGGGGCTAAGCCCCTTTGTCCTCTTTTTCACGAGTTTAACTCCAAAAGCCAATTGGGGGTACAACTCCTAGTATAGGGGCTAAGCCCCTTTTTCCCGCTGCGTTCGCGTGCCAAGCACGTAAGGCACCAGCGCCCAGCGCTCGCGTGCCAAGCACGCGAGACGCTGGCGCCCACATGCCAAACATGTGAGGCGCTGGTGTCTGATGTCCAGCGCCCGCGTGCTGGGCACGTGAGGCGCTGACACTCACGCGTCATTTGGACACTATTTTCCCTTTTTTATATACACATTCCACAACACTTTCCCCGTTAGAAATTTTTTTCTAACGGGGCGCTGCCCTGCACCCCTCAAGGGGGTTGCTAGCCTCCTTGACCTCCAGCCCGCTATCCGGGTAGCGAGACCCCCATAAACTCTGCGAGGCCCCCGATATATCTAAAACCCCTCAAGACACACATACGCACACTGCATATTGAGTTCGCATGACCAGTTTGACCCGTCAATCGGAGGTTCTCTCGCTCCAAAGGCGAGGGGTAATTAACGGCAGCTTAGTTCGCGGCTGCCAGAGATTCGGATCCACATAATCAATAAACCCCCGCCTATCCTATGCAGGGGGAATCTGTAGTACGCCTGACAAGCGACGTGTAATCCCATCTTAATGGGGTGATGAAAAACACCCTACATAAAGATGTGCTTATACGCTACCCAGCTCTCACGTATATGATCGCCATCATAATGCTGGTAGTCAAGCAAGAATCCTACGGGCTTCATCATTATGTATTAGCGATACGCAATAACAAGTAAAACGTGTACACATCAATGATAAAGACAAACCAGATAGCATACTATCATTTCGAGAAAGATTGTTCTAGCTGTATAGGTCCTCCCTCAATTATTATAATCGTTAGCTATATGTATGCTCTAAAGGCCATTATTGTACATATAATGTATATTATAGTGATGCTTGGATATATATAGAGAGGACTTTCTTGCTTGACATAATAGTATGCTATCTGGTTGTTCTTTGTCTTAACATGTAGACTTGTATTGTGATACTGTCTTGCTCTCATATGTTGATAAAGCTCTTAGGATATGTATTTGACTACCAGGACTATGATGAAGATCATACTAGTGGGGCCAGGGTAGTTCACAAGTGCATCCTTTAATTGTTCCTAGTCGAGAGAATATCGAGACAGGGCATCGATATTCCAGAGTAGACTAGCGTATACGCTTCTTGACCCATATGATGGGCGATGGATGATCCCACATCCATTGGTGTTTGACATCAAAGATGGAATACGGGTGCTCAGTGGAGACTGGGTACACTGAACAGGACTCGCCAGGACTCCTATGTGGTAGTATACCTATCGTCAGATAGCAGTCCTCTGGTGACACTGGTACATGTTAGTCTGTAGACTCGAGATCGTCATAGAGTCTTGTGTGGCTCCCACTGTGCTTTGATTTCCTCCCTACCACGCTCAAAGGAGACGTGCAAACAGGTGGATTTTGGGTACAGTCCCGAGTCGCATGGAGACAATGAGCGATAGAAGGGGTTTCGTCTCTCCCTGTATTGGGGGTTGATGTTGCGCTATGCTCGATTGGTTATAACTGGAATTCCCTGGCCAGGGCTGCTGCCGAGATTTACTGATAAGTGTTATCAGTAGTTTCTCGAACCGTTATAGGCCAGACATCGGCATGACTTATCATGTTACTGGGGTCTGACGATTTCCACCCCTAGACATGATATGCGACATATTAGATGAAGAGACCGGACTGCACGGTAGCGTTACTGATAGGCTTCAAGGAGACTATGGACAGGCTTGCTTGTTGATCTTCATATCGCTCAATACCCGGGTAGCCGTTACATCCAGCTAGTACCGCTGACGGCTTGTAGGCGACTGATGTGATCATTACATACTGCTGGTGTATTGACGAGTATTTAGAGTCCCACACAGAAATTCCCTGGTTCAAGCGAAACGAAGTAGGACACATGTGCGATATGTGTGTGGGCCTGATTAAATACGAGTATGTGATACCGTATTGTAATCTGATAGTCATCTGTTTTCGGCTCGGTTATATGTGATATAACCAGATTGTCGAATCAAGTGTTGATTCCATAATGTGATATACAGATAAATGATATTAGTCGGTCATATATGATATAACCGGATTATTAGATCAAGTGTTGATTTAATAATGTGATATATATTATATGTGATATAATTATATCATTATGTATATATTAATATATATGATATATATATATATATATATATATATATATAATAATGAAGCATGGTATTTATATTTCTATTTTGTGAAAATAGAAATGAGGTAGAAAGTGGAAGCATGGTTGCAAGCATGGGATTAAATTTAGTTTATTCATCTTGACTCACTATTCAAGCATGGTTGCAATTTTATATTGCATAATTCCATACTTGAATGAGTGAGGGGTCAAGACTTGGCATTCATTCTAGCTCATTCTTAACACTTAGCCAATTTTCTTGAGTTGCTCCCATGGTTGCTCTCTAGCTTCTTCTTTCTCTTCTTGTCATGGCTCAAGCTTCAGCCCTCACATGTAATGTGAATCATGAAGCTTGAACACAAACTTGTGTGCTCATAACATCCCCTAGTTCACCATCCTACACTTGACTAGCGATCAAGTGTAGCGTGTTTCATACGCTAAAGTGTTTAGTGTAAAGGTAGCTTGAGTTGGAGGGACTTCACGTGGATCATCTTCGGCATGAAGGTCATCGGAGGAAGCTCGTTCAAAGTCTCAAGAGAAGCCTAGTAGAGTCGCGGGACTACTACACGTTGCAAGTGAAGAGAAGGCCTGCCTACAAAGGTTGTATTCTTGTTCTCTAGATGTAAAGTAGTTTACATTTGGTATTGTCTAAATCTCTAGTTAAAGATTCTAGGATTAGGGTTGTTCAGCATGACAATTTTTGTAAAATGGTATGGACGATACCTCCCGAAACCTTGCTGTCATGTTAGGGAACCTTACAGTGGTATCAGAGCCAAGCTAAAATTTAGACAATTTTTGTTAGATTACGAAACCGAAACTGCTCCGAAACTTGAAACACTAAAACACAGTTTATGTCAATTTTTAAAGTCGTCGAATTTTTTTTAAAAAACTGCAGAATGTTATATGAGATGTAACATGAACACTGGAGAAAAACGAACCCAATTAGACGGTTTTGACCCAAGCACGTGCCCTTAAAAACCGAGGTGGCCGGCCCTACAGTGTAATTTTGGGTTCGTATTTTTTTTGGTGTTCAGGTCTCTGGGTTTTGGTGTTTCAGGTGTTGTTTATTTTTGCTAAATTTGCATGTGATGTTATCCTTTTGCAAAGACGATTCGGAGTGTTTCGTAGTCATAATTCTAACTATATTTCGGGTTATTTAGACGGTGTTAAAAAGTTCGAACGGATATCAAAAACCCATTTTAACCCTTGACGGAAAATTTTCCAAGAGTTGGATTTTTTCCAAGTTAAAGAACATTCAAATATCATGCAAGTGATTCGATGGACCCTCTAGAAGAACGAAACCCTAACTCGATTCTTTGACCGTAAGAACCGCAGCCAAACCCTCGGGTTTGCGGTAGTTCCGCGGCGCCATAGGTGAGGCAAGGGTTGGCCCTTCTACGGTTGGTCCATAGGTATTGTGGCATGTTCTCAGTATTTTTAAACCGCACTCAATTGTTGTGCTTTTTGGGAAATTTTGGGTGTTTGTTGATTCGATCGGAATGTTTAACATCGTCTAGCTATTTGATGACATGTGATGTTATATGTTGCTTGGATATGTTATATTGGATCGTCGTGTTTTGAAAAGCCGGGAGTTTTATGTGAGATGGGAGTTTTTATTTTCATTTATGTAAAATTCATTGTATGTAATATTCTTTTATTGGGGCACTTCCGTATTGAGGATGATGTCACCATTGTTGTATATTATTTACTTTTCCGTATTAGGATAGACCCAAGGCGGGGAGCACAAGTAACCGGGTTCTAGAGTCCAGTGGGAGACCATCACGAGGAGTCGAGTCTGGGTCTCCTAACTCTAGAATTGGTAGGGTTGCTTACCGCTCTCGAAGGGGTCTAGGGATGTGGGTTTGGCTATTCATCGCGACCGTGGAATTCGTGTTTTATACTGGCTTAATTTAAAACACGGAATTCCTAGTATATCAAATATTTCACATGTTATCTTCTACTGCTGATATTCTGTGATGTGATCACTTTATATGCGTGAGACGAATGCTTTATTATTGTATATATGATATATAATAAATGTTGCTTATGTTTTGCACCCGTGCTAGTCCCGCCCTGCTATGCCGTTAATTAAGTAACCTAACGGTGCATAACGGGACACCGTGGCGAATGCGGATGGCATAAGCGTACGTTTTATTTTCGTTTCTTCTGTGATGCTTAGGAAGCATAATTGATGGGACTTCATTAATGAGATTAATGAAAGAAAAGAAACCAAAAAGATGTTGCAGAATCAAATTTTCAAAAAGGGTAGCTCTAGTTTTTGCTTTGCAAAGCGGTATTCCTTGTAGAATATCCAGCACCTTATTCGATAAGGAAAGAGCCGAGATCCCTTCACCGAGAGTGACCTCTTTAGCGAAACTAGTAGATGCTACAACCCATTCATTTTGTTTTTGATTGCCTTTTTAGTTCTTGCTTTGCATAGCGGTATTCCTTGTAGAATATCCAACACCTTATTTGATAAGGAAAGAGCCGAGATCTCTTCATCGGGAGTGACCTCTTTAGCAAAACTAGCAAAATCCTCAAAAACACTCCTTTTCAAAATCATTCGATTCTGCATCGATATCAAGTTCATTACGCAAAAGGTTTTCTTAAAAACCTGTCGTAGCCCTCCGTCATTTCAGATAGGTACTACTTAGTATTCGTGCTATATTTGTTGACTATGTTAAGGCATAGTGTGCGGTAGCTAATTAGTGCTTATCTGCTAAAGCATGAGATGCGATTGGATTAGGGTAGTCGTGTGACTTTGTTGACTATGTTAAGGGTCGTACGGGTGGGTTTAATTCAATCATGAAATGACGGGTTGAACTTGGCTAGCGCTTTTGATTTGTAGACTATGTTAAGGTCATAAGTTGCTAGGGGTAAAAATATTATCGGGAATTTCAAGTGTTGAAATTTGCAATGAGATTGCATACCTTCTATGAGATAGTTGGATCCCGATACCCACTGCGAGTAAGAATTACTCCTGGGAGAGTTTTACACATCACAATTAGCCAATCAAGTAGGTGTCTAGAAAGGTGTTAGCGGGGTCACGCCCATGGGAAAACGAGGTTTATTTTAATTAGATCCGTGCGAAAGCACGGGGAACCTCCCTCAAAGTACCGGTACTGATCTGGCTGATAGATTGGCGAACTTGTGAGGTGTAATTAATCCCAGTTAGTCTTACCTTTTAGGATTTAAAGGAAGATTTGATAAAAACAGTGGGAGCCGTCCTGATTAGATAAGATAATAACCAATCTAATCTTGCAAAGAGCGCACGCTAACGCGTTTCCTTCTTTCTCTTTGCAGGCAGCAACCAATGTCACGCCTTAATCAAGATAATAATATGGATGTATTGACCGAACCCGCTTGTTATACTGAGCAGGGGAAAGTTGGTTCCGCTCCAACTTATAAGTGTTATAAGTCCGAGCAGGAAATAGGAGAATATCCGGATTACCACGCCACCCAAACAAAGAATAAGCATGATGATGCATTTTCTTCAGGTGTGTTAGTTATCGAGAACTGTTTCTCAGTGCACTCTACGTCCTGGGTATTAGATACCGGATCGGGATCCTACATATGCAATTTGTTGCATGGGCTAAGGAAAGATAGAAAACTGGGAAAAGGTGATCATTCTCTAAAAGTAGGGAATGGTGCAAGTGTTGCAGCCAAAGCAGTTGGTGAATATCACCTTGTATTGCCAACTAGGAATACATTGATCCTGAACGACTGTTATTACGTACCCTCTATGATATGCAATTTAATATCAATTTCTTTATTAGATAAAGAAGGATATAACTTTGTAGTAGAGAATAATGTTATGAACATTTACCTAAATCAAGTGTTGATTGGGTTTGGTGCGTTGTGTAATGGATTATACGTTCTGAATCAAAACACAGTTTTTAACGTACAGAATACACACAAGAGGAAAAGTTCAGAAATGAACGAATCCTTCTTGTGGTATTGTAGACTAGGTCATATCAATGCGACACGACTAGCTAAGTTACATAAAGATGGATATTTGAATCCGTTCAAATTTTCATCTTATGAAACTTGTCAATCATGTCTCAAAGGCAAGATGAACAAAACTCCGTTTACAGGACACGGAGAAAGAGTTACAGAACTCTTGGGACTGATACATAGCGATGTATGCGGTCCCACATCTACACATGCCAGGAATGGTTTCTCGTACTTCATTACATTCACTGACGATCTCTCAAGATTCGGTCATGTGTTCCTGTTGAAACACAAGTCTGAAACTTTTGAGAAATTCAAAGAATATAAGCATGAAGTTGAGAACCAGACGGGTAAAAGTATTAAAATCCTTCGATCTGATCGGGGAGGAGAATACTTGAGCACGGAATTCCGTGACTATCTAAAAGAGAATGTGATTCTCTCTCAGCTTACTCCTCCATATACACCACAGCACAACGGAGTATCGGAGCGGAGGAATCGCACCCTATTGGATATGGTGCGCTCTATGATGAGCACCGCTGAGTTACCTATTTCCTTTTAGGGTTATGCGCTTGAGACAGCAGCATACCTATTGAATCAAGTTCCATCTAAATCGGTACCTATCACACCATATGAGATATGGAGTGGAAAGAGACCATATCTTAAACGAGTTAAGATATGGGGTTGTCCGGCCTATGTCAAAAGGCAAAATCCGGATAAACTCAAGGCACGATCAGTTCTTTGCAAGTTTGTGGAATATCCAAAGAATTCACAAGGATATATCTTCTACCACGCTGAGGAATAAAAGGTGTTTGTTTCTCAATACGCCACCTTTTTAGAAAAGGAATTTCTTGTAAAAGAAATTAGTGGCAAAGAGGTAGAGCTGGAAGAAGTTCCAGCTGCACAAACTACAACTGATGATTTATTGGAACCAGAGGATTCAGTAGTCTCCAACGAACCCCGGCCTCTCCGCAGATCTAGTAGGGTTCTTCATCCACCTGAGAGATACTACGATTTTCTCATTGATGGTGGGAGCGAGGATTGCATCATTGAAGATGATGACCCAACTAGCTTCGAGTAGGCCATCACAAGTAGGGACTCTGTGAAATGGCTGGATGCAATGCGATCTGAGATGGAATCCATGTACACCAACAAATATAGACTTTGGAAGTGCTCCCGAAGGGGTAAAATCCATTGGGAGCAAATGGATCTTTAAGAAGAAACTTGGTGTAGATGGAAAAGTTGAGACTTTCAAAGCTAGACTTGTTGCAAAAGGTTTTTGTCAACGACCACATGTGGATTATGATGAAACATTTTCTCTAGTGGCTATGCTTAAGTCCATCTGGATCCTACTTGCCATCGCTGCATACCATGACTATGAAATCTAGCAAATGGATGTTAAGACCGCCTTTCTAAATGATGATTTAGAAGAGAGCGTGTATATGACTCAGCCAGAGGGCTTCATAGCAGTGGGAGCGGCGGATAGGTGTGCAAGCTGCTTAAATCAATCTACGGGTTGAAGCAGGCATCGCGGAGTTGGAACATCTGTTTTGATGAGGTATTCAAAGAGTTTGACTTCATAAAAAACGTAGATGAACCTTGTATATACAAGAAGGTCGCAGAGAGTAAGGCCATCTTCCTCGTATTGTACGTGAATGACATACTCTTGATAGGAAATGATGTTCCTATGCTGCACTCTGTCAAGCTCTTCTTATCACAAAGATTCTCAATGAAAGATCTAGGTGATGCCTCCTAAATCTTGGGGATTAAGATCTATAGAGATAGATCTAAAAGGATACTAGAATTGTCCCAATCTAGGTACATTGACACCGTACTAAAAGGGTTTAGTATGGAAGATTCTAAGCATGGGAATATACCCATGATCTCAGGACTCACTTTCTCCAAAGAGATATCTCCCAAGACTGATTTGGAGAGGGCTCGCATGCAAGGGATACCCTAAGTTTCGGCAGTAGGATCTATCATGTACACGATCTTATGTACTAGACCCGATGTAGCGTACTCACTAAGTGTAGTGAATAGGTATCAAGCAGATCCAGGAGAGAATCACTGGACAGCTGTGAAGAACATTCTCAAGTACTTGAGAAGGACTAAAGAGATGTTCTTGGTGTATGGTAACGGTGAACTCCAAGTGGAGTCCTTTACCGACTCGAGCTTCCAGAGTGATAAGGACGACAGTAAGTCGGTCTCAGGTTTTGTCTTTACCCTCAACGGAGGGGCGGTGTGTTGGAAGAGTTTCAAGCAAGACACCGTTGTAGACTCGACGATGGAGGCTGAATACATCGCTTCCAACGATACTGCCAAAGAAGCTGTCTAGATGAAGAAGTTCATTGCTGAGCTTGGTGTGGTTCCATCCATTGAGCATCCAATACCTGTGTATTGTGATAACAATGGAGCGGTGGCTTTGGCCAAGGAACCCAGGTCCCATTAGAGACCCAGACATATTCTGAGGCGGTATCACCTGATCCGGGAGATAGTTGATCGCCGGGAGATCGAGTTCAGGAGAGTTGACACGAAGGAAAACGTAGCGGATCCACTCACAAATGCCCTCCCCCAGATACAATTTGAGAGACTTTTTGGGATGTTGGGTATGAGATACTACAACGCATGGCCTTAGTGCAAGTGGGAGATTGTTAGTTATATGTATACCCTAGAGGCCATTATTGTACATATGATGTATATTATAGTGGATGCTTTGATATATATAGAGAGTACTTTCTTGCTCGACATAATAGTATGCTATCTGGTTGTTCTTTATCTTAACATGTAGACTTGTATTGTGATACTGTCTTGCTCTCACATGTTGATAAAGCCCTTAGGATATGTACTTGACTACCAGGACTATGATGGAGATCATACTAGTGGGGCCAGGGTAGTTCACAAGTGCATCCTTTAATTATTCCTAGTCGAGAGAATATCGAGACAGGGTATCGATATTCCAGAGTAGACTAGCGTATACCCATATGATGGGCGATGGATGATCCCACATCCATTGGTGTTTGACATCAAAGATGGTATACGGGTGCTCAGTGGAGACTGGATACACTGAACAGGACTCGCCAAGGACTCCTATGTGGTAGTATACCTATCGTCAGATAGTAGTCCTCTGGTGACACTGGTACAGGTTAGTCTGTAGACCCGAGATCGTCATAGAGTCTTGTGCGGCTCCCACTGTGCTTTGATTTCCTCCCTACCACGCTCAAAGGATACGTGAAAACATGTGGATTTTGGGTACAGTCCCGAGTCGCATGGAGACAATGAGCGACAGGAGGGTTTTTTTTCTCTCCCGGTATTGGGGGTTGATATTGCGCTATACTTGATTGGCTATAACTGGAAGTCCCTGGCCAGGGCTGCTGCCGAGATTTACTGATAAGTGTTATCAGTAGTTTCTCGAACCGTTATAGGCCAGACATCGGCATGACTTCTCACGTTACTGGGATCTGACGATTTCCACCCCTAGACATGATATGCGACATATCAGACGAAGAGACCGGACTGTATGGTAGTGTTACTGATAGGCTTCATGGAGACTATGTACATGCTTGCTTGTTGATCTTCATATCGCTCAATACCCGGGTAGCTGTTATGTCCAGCTAGTACCACTGACTGCTTGTAGGTGACTGATGTGATCATCATCTACTGCTGGCGTATTGACGAGTCTTTAGAGTCCCACACAGAAGTTCCCCGGTTCAAGCGAAATGAAGTAGGACACATATATGATATGTGTGTGGGCTTGATTAAATACGAGTATATGATACCGTATTGTAATCTGGCAGTCATCTGTTATCGGTTCGGTTATATGTAATATAACCAGATTGTCGAATCAAGTGTTGATTCGATAATGTGATATATATTATATGTGATATAATTATATCTTAACTAATATCATTAGCTCACTAATTATTCTTCATTATGTGTGTGTGTGTGTGTGTGTAATAATAATGAAGCATGGCATTTATATTTCTATTTTGTGAAAATAGAAATGAGGTGGAAAGTGGAAGCATGGTTGCAAGCATGGGATTAACTTTAGTTTATTCATCTTGACTCACTATTCAAGTATGGTTGCAATTTTATATTGCATAATTCCATGCTTGAATGAGTGAGGGGTCAAGACTTGGCATTCATTCTAGCTCATTCTCAACACTTAGCCAATTTTCTTGAGTTTCTCCCATGGTTGCTCTCTAGCTTCTTCTTCCCCCTCTTGTCATGGCTCAAGCTTCAACCCTCACATGTGATCTGAATCATGAAGTTTGAACACAAACTTGTGAGCTCATAACATCCCCTACTTCATCATCCTACACTTGACCAGCGATCAAGTGTAGCGTGTTTCATACGCTAAAGAGTTTAGTGTAAAGGTAGCTTGAGTTGGAGGGACTTCGCGTGGATCATCTTCGGCACGAAGGTCATCGGAGGAAGCTCGTTCAAAGTCTCAAGAGAAGCCTAATGGAGTCGCGGGACTACTACACGGAGCAAGTGAAGAGAAGGACCATCTACAAAGGTTGTATTCTTGTTCTCTAGATGTAAAGTAGTTTACATTTGGTATTGTCTAAATCTCTAGTTAAAGATTCTAGGATTAGGGTTGTTTAACATGACAATTTTTGTAAAATGACATGGACGATACCTCCCGAAACCTTGCTGTCATGCTAGGGAACCTTACAATAATCATGTGCCTGCAATTACAATATCCAACACAGAGTTAGCTATTTGTTAAAAAACGTATCCTACTTTGTATTTAAGCTATTTTCAAATACTACTTAGCGAATAAGTTAAGCTACGTTACATAACGCAAAATAGCGAGCCGCATAACGAGTTATTTTAAACATTAGCGTGAACCTTTTAAAAATATCAAAAAATTCCGCTTTCTTTTTTTTTCCTATATTTTTCTTCTTTATAACACATGAAAATCGATAAATTGTAACAAATCTCAAAATAAATATTTTTTCTTCGGTTCTATAATGTTCTTATATGTTGTATATACTACACAAAAGTTGTGAAATTTTCCAAAATCTTTTTAAAAAAAATCTTGAGTTTTTTGTTATTTTGATTTGCCATAGAGCATGAAAATTGCAACATTTTTAAAACCCCCAAAATTTTCACTTTTCCTTCATTTTTCCACATGTTGAAAATTTCATATTGCAAAATTCGCAAATTTATTTTTCCAAAATCCGCAAAATTTCATATTTCATAAAACAAAGATCGCAAAATTTTCAGAACTCATAAAAGTTTTCAATTTTGTTCATTTTTCAATATTGTGTGTTGTAGCACATGAAAATCACAAAAGTTTCAAAAATCTCAAAAAAATCTATTTTCTTCATTTTCTTGCATTATATTTAGCAAAAAAACATGAAATTTTAAAGAATCAATGATTTTATGTTTTCCTCTATTTTCCAATATTTTTACTTGCTCTTGCTTATGGAGAACTTTCAGTAACCAGGAAGACAAAAAAATTATATAAAATAAAAGAAGAAAAGGCAAAGAAATCTAGTCCGAGTAATTCCAAAAGTATAAAATCCCAAAAGTTTTTTATATTTCAAATTTCCTCCATAATAATAAAAAAAATCTCAATTTTTTTTTGTTTTCTTCAGTTTTTGAATATTATTTGTTTGTTATAACACATGAAAATAGTGAAAATTTCAAAGGTCTCAATATTTTTTATTTTCTTCCGTTATTCTATATTTTACATGATGTAGCACAAGATAATCTCAAAATTTTTGTTTACTTCCATCGTTTCAATATTATGAATGCTATATTATACAAAAATCGTGAGATTTTAAAAAATATCAAATTTTGTTTGCTTCAAAATTTTAATATTTTATATGTAAATAGCACATGAAAATAAGGAACTTATTAAATAAAATATGTAAAAAATTTCTGTTTTCTTTGGTTTTTCTATTTGGTTTTTCTATTTTCTTGTTCGCAATACAAAACGAAAAACGCAAAATTTTTAACTCAATTTTTTTTGATATTTTGCATTATAGCACACAAAAAATAATGATAATTTTTGATATTTTATCAGTAAAACTTAAGTAGTTAAAAAAAGTAGAAAAAGAATTTTAAGAAAACCAATCAAAATTTTTCCAGTATATAAACCTAGATGCATGAGAGATATAAGAGTGATAAATGTTGATTAGGTAACTAATAAAAAATTTCCATAAACCAAATATAATAAGATAATTAAATAAGAACTAAATTTTCCACTAAAGTCCAAACGAGATATAGTCCAAACGGGAGAAGAAAATATTCCAAGAAATATTTTCTATGTAAGCTATTATATATATCTCCATGGTGATGCTTATGTTCATCTATGACAAACCAAAAATCTTCAAACCACCAAAACATCCAGAGCAGGAAAACCGCCTTTTATTCAGTCTTTTAATCTGAATTCCAGCCAGAAATTGAATATTTCCTATTATCTCACATGCGGTATAAGGAATATCTGAGAGTTATACGTTGGGAGGGATAAAACAAAAAAAAGAAGGTATTTTCACTTTCTCTTATGAAACAAGGTTTGCTTAAAGAATTACATAGAAAAACAATATATAAAAATGTTGATAAATCTTTCCAGGCACTTGTAGCCATTAATTTAATGCTGAACAATATTAGCAACACCAGCTAATTCTGCGAGTAACGGAAATGCTTGCTTAACATGATTCAACCTTTGCTGTTCAAAAGCTCGAGTGAAGGATCAGTAAACATCAGAAAAGGCTGCTCAAGGACATGAAATTACTATGACACATCGTGTGTTGATTCTTGCTCAGTCCTGTTACCTCTCACCAAATTCTGAACGAACAGTTCCCCTGCTCTATATGAAGACCGAGCCTATACGGAGGGGGGAGGGGGGGGGGGACACTATGGTTCAATGCACAAGCATACACACAAAATTAAAAAGAATGAAATTATTATGCATCACAATCTACTAGAATTATTTAATGTATCTTACAGCTAAAAATTATGAAATAAATGAAAAACAGGGTAATGTCATTCTTAGAAGAATTACAGCTTACTCCCTGACCAGAAGAAAATTTGTAGGTCACACAATTAACCTCTACCATTAGACATCACCATTAGAAACAAAAGAAGAAAGTCATGTGGTATATTTCCTAGTTCTCCTAATTAATCATGTCCAATGGTCATTGCCATGGAAAAGGAAAATAATATAACATGATCTTTGTAACCAAAATATGTAAAAATGAACTGAATAGTAATTTAGTAATTTACTTAAAACATATGTGCATATAAAAGGAACAAAAATTGTAACAATAGGGGCCCCTTTTTCAGTTAAAAGGTACGACCCACGCGGCACTACGCCTTTTCATACATAAACAAGGTTGGTCTCCTCTTCTTTTTTGTAGGTTGCATGCTTTTAAACCTCCATGGGTGTCAAGAAAAGGGGTATCATTAGAACTCTACGAAATACCTTTACATCAATATCGTTTGAAGTTCTAATGATTTATATAAAAATAGATCAGAAGGTCATTCAACTAGTTCTTTTTTAAAGAAAAATTATATATTGTGATGCTCTAGCTTGTATCAGGATTGAATTTCTAGATCAACCCCCAAGAACAGTGTAACTGCCTAGACAGCAGCAGCATTAGATAGGGCCCTTGGTTTACTTCCCACATGCACTTTTTTCCCCCAAAAATGTGGGTAAGAGAGAGAAGGAACCAAAATTTCTCAAACTCTAATAAAGCCAGACAGGCACACACAAGTCACACGTGGTCAAACCTAATCTAACCTAGTAGTAGTCTTTCCTAATGGTATTCCGAAACAATGCATCATGTGTGTCTGCAAAAAGGAGTATGCATTTTTCTAAGGACATCGGTTTGGGGAGAAATAAATTGCATTGCTACGCAGTTAGAAATTTCTTTTTCCTTTTCAACAAGTCGTCCCCTATAAGAATATATGCAAAAAGCCATCGAAACATTGAATCTCTCTCCTAGCTTAATAATCTTCTTTAATGCAATTTGGTATAAGAATATAACCTATTAATTTTTCCTAAGGGGCAGAGCATGATAATATGGTTCAACTGATTAAAAGTAGAGTGAATACTTTATGCAGGGACTGATTTCATTTCTGATTAAACAAATGAGCCTTGATGTGTGTACATGTGAAGCAACATTTAATCTCTTCTCCCTCTTGTGCACTTTACGAATGGAGAGGCACCAATAATTTCCAATGCACGTCTTTACTGCTGTGCATATTATCTATGAACTTGTTGCATTTATATCAACTTTTCACCATTTAAAACATTATCGTTATTATTAGGATCCGTGCAGCTTTTTAATAGTCATTACATGCCCAATGGAAGCAGAGAGTGCACAAAGGGGCAGATATTCCTATTGAGACAGAAGTCATCATGCCTTAAATAGCATTGCGGCAAACAGAACATGTGTGCGTGTGAAAAGACAAAGGAAGGAATCAATTGTGTACCATGTGGAATTAACCAAATATGCTCATAAATATTTCATGTCCTGAAGATAGATCATTTAACCTTTGCATTTTTAATATGGGCAAAACTGACGGGCCGAGCTTCCAATAAAATTTAGACAGAAATAGAATGGCCAAAACTCCCAAAGCAATAGATCCACCGATGGTGTTTGCTCGACTTTTAAGATTAATACAGACATCATAAAAATATATCAAGGTAATTAGCTAATCATTTGTTGGGATCAATCAACCCCTTTTCAGATAATGAATAAAATACTTACCAGAGGTCCACTAGCCGCGTATTTGAAACCAATATATTCTCCATAACTCTTCCAGAAGGCAAACTTCTCAGGGGTAACATACTCTTTTACTGTCAACTGTAAGAGAGTTGGCTGCAAGAGATATCAGCATCATGACAGTTAATATGTTTAACAGAAAGCTGAGCTCAGAATAAATGTAATTAGCATTCATGCAATCTAACCTGTAAATACTGCCCTAATGTCAGGATATCTACACCAATGGCCCTTAAATCAGCCATAGCTTCCTTTATCTCCTCATCTGATTCCCCAAGACTCAGCATTATAGATGATTTTGTAATCATCCCTTCCTTGCATAGTTTTGCATGATTCAGAACGGTTAAGCTCTGCTCATAACTGCCACAAATATGGAAACGACGACGCTCAAGAACGGAGAGAGTATGAAGGAGCATAACCACCAGAAATAAAATTTAGGTCAAGATAAGAGATTCTTATATATATGCCTACACAAATTAAGTGTTGCATGCTTCTTAAAGATGGCTTTTCCAAACTTCTTTGAAGAAACATATGTGCAAATGCTAAACTTGCTATTCAGAGTTTGACACAGTTTCTTTAATACAATTTCCTTAAGGCAGCTACTTGGGTATAGCATATGAAACACCCAAAGCAAGGAAAACAACATAGTAACGTTCAGAGCAAGCAAGATATACTATAATTAAAAGCCAAAACAAAAATGTAAGTCGCTTAAGTTCAAAGATATATTTTAATTAAAGAAACCTACTTCCAGAAGACAAGTCAGATGTTCTAAATATACTTCATCTCAGAATCAAAGAGTACCGGGTTAATATGAAAAGTACAAAGACATAGAGGAAACAAATAGAGATGAATAAGAAGAGGACACAGGTATTGACTGAGTTGTTCATAGGATACCAATAGCAAAATGTCTCGCTAAGACTATCCAGTTTTAAAATATAAAACAAAAAACAGATGACATGGTTTTTTTTGTTTTGTTTTTTTAACTCAGGAAACAAAGAGATGTGAAAGGAGATGAGTCTTGGCAACCTCATAAATAACAAGCTTATAAAAAAGGAAAAGGAAAAAATACAAACTAGAAAGAAGTATCTCCATTTAGGGTAGTAATCTTGAAAGTGACACCATTAAACTTCCTGTAAAACACTCAACTTTAGCTTTTAGATAACAAAAGCTTAAGCTTGTGGAATATTGCTTTTGCAACGTATGTTTTCTTTGTTTAAGTAAATAAATATCCTTCATCCTACATGGAGCATGGAGTTCAAGGCCACTAAAGTACAACATATAGTCCTATACTAGGAAAAAGAAAAGATTAACCAATTGGATAAACGTCCTACAAATCATCATCTCAAACAACTGATGGACTGACAGTCTCAACTCTCAAGTTAAGAAATCAACATACACAAGAGTTTCTTCCTATAAATGAAATAAAGGGAGAAAAGCCACTAAACGACATGATTTTTTTAGGTTCTTGTTGATGATCCCCCAGTAGAAGATTGGGTTATAAACAAGATCCAAAACCTGGCCGAGATTGTTAGACAGAAGTATTAGAAGTTGTCAAAATAAGAGGTGAGTATAACTTCTCAAGTGAATAAAGAGATCTCTGCTTGTGATTCTAAGGTGGTGCGAGATATCGGTCACAAAATTCTTTGTACAAAGAAAGGAACAAGGATAAAGGGCAGTATATCATTATATAAAACATGAAATTTTCTCAAACCATTCAAAAACAAAAAGTAAATCTCACTTCTGCGAAAAAAGAAAAAAAAACAAGATTAAAAGAGCCTCGAAGCACAATTAAAGTGGTTCCCACCCTGCTCGAGTATCTCTCACAAATCTTTAAAGATGCTTGACTGTCTCGATGTTGTGAGCAAATATGTCCAGTCCAGAATGTACCGACTATGACACGGCCTCTAAATCCTCGCGGAAATCAGAAGTTAGGCTCTCGAACAATATCTCGGGTTTGAGTTTCGGCATGATAAATAGATATATTTCTGATCAATAATTTTAGAATTAACTCCTATAAAACCAAAGAACAACTAGTCCACCGCTTTATGTCACTATAACAGAAATGTACACAGACCCTATGAGCAGCAAACACACGACTTAAAGGATAAAGCTGCACCGAAGTAATGCGCAAACCTTCATCATTTTAACTGTCTGAGAAAAGTGGTCACTTCCACCATCAGGTATGTCATCTCAATCAACACTTGTCAATATCAACACTTGTCAATACAGTATAGTCCACACTGACAAGATGTAAATCAACAATAAGGACTCTTGCAATCATAAGTTCAGAAAGACAGTTTGGTCATATAAGGTCTACTTTAGGAAATGCAATGCAAGAAGTTTCATAAATTGTGCATGTTCCATACCAACATATTAAGTTTCATTTTGCAAGATGGCATTACAAGTAATCATATCAATTCGAGTTTCATAATCAAAAGTGTGATTATCACTATCTTTGGTCTGCTTGAGATGAGAATAAAAATGGCCTACCCCCAATCTGCAATCGCCCTAGCGGTGTTTTCAGGCTCCATAGGATCCGGAGGTGGAGAGTTTCTGCTAGTTTTGATGGCACAAAATCTGTATCCACATGTGCATGCATCACCAAGAAGCATGATAGTAGCGGTCACAATTCCATCACCTTCTCCACCGGCTCCTCCCCCTCCATTCCAGCACTGATTTCAAAACAACATATATCACAAGGCTGCCAATAAGATATCATGTCTTATACGCCCCTAAATATCAACCTAATAATATTTTCACTATGCAGGAGAAACATAAATTCAGTTCAAATCCAAATTATAACTTAGTCACAGAACCAAATTAAAATCATAATTATCAAATAAGCAACATCTATATTCCCACCAATTATGCCTCTGAAACTCACAATCACATATCTTAGAACACATTTTAGAATAAAAATAGGAAGCAGGATACCTAACAACAAAATAAACAAAAATACTAATAGCCCAGACTTTGTCACTGGCATGAATCTTTTCCTTCCATACAAAGGGCCATCTCCTCGATAAAATTAACCACCAGTACTTTTTTTTCCCGAACTTACATAGTAACCACGTCTAATCTTTTCCCCTCTTTCAAGCTTCTTCATAGTCTGTGAGAATTTGGAGAATGTCAACCGGTCATCTAGGTCTATGACAAGCCCCTCTCGTGTCAGAGTTTTCTGAACCAGGAATCCGACACTTATTTGGCAAGGGTTGGCGTGACGTCAGGTTAACGGCCGATAGTAAAACTTTATCAAATGTTTACTGGAGCTTTGCTTCATGGCCGGCCCAATTGGGATGGGAAAAAGCTTAGCTGATGATGATGACATAATAAGCCACCGCTACAAGGTTTTTTCACTCATTGTAACTTGCGCATTTATTGTACATTTTTTTATTAGCTACGTATGACTTATAAGTATTCTCACTTATGCACCTCAACACTCTCAACTTACTTATAATTTTGTTTTAGAAATTATGTTTTTTTATTTGTCCAAAATTTTGATTCATTAAGCAATGTTGTTCTAATTCAGCCATACAGAATTTCCATTCAATTTCACGAATTTCTACTCACATGATATTAATCTTCCATATAATCAAAAGATAACAATAATGTGTGGCAAAAAGTATATAAATCAAGGAAGAAATGTCGATTAAAAAAAAGCACTCTTATTAACCAAGAACCAACAGCAAACTTTATGAAAAATCCTAAAAATCAAGGTGAGCTTAAAAAAACACACGACTTTTTTTTATACCTTGCCGATATTAGGGCACTGAGCTTCAACACAAACAGTGTTCAGCTTCAGCTTCGAAAGCAATTCCTGCAGCTTATCAAACTTCTCCCCCTGCGGCGCTCTCTGCCGAAGCCATTCGGGCTTCTTCACGTTCGGATCCCGACCTGTATGCACACCCATTCCACCCGGGTACGCGCCCCCGCTTTGCTCGTCGAAACCGCCGCCGATTCGAACAATTTGGTTGCATTCGTGTTCGAATCCGCACCCGATTCCGCGTTTGGTGAAGAATCGGCGACGTGAGATCGAACGATTAGAACGTGATTCGAGGCCTTCGATGTTTAGGTTTTGTGGAACAAATTGGAAGTTGAGATGTCAAAGGATTGGAAAGAGATTTTTGAAACATAGCTGTCATTGATTCTTATAAAACCGGGGATTGAATTGGGGGAAATTAGTAAGCCCCAGATATTGAATTGAATGAAATCCGCCATGGCTATAGATTTGAGATTTTGTAGAAGAAGAAGAGCTTGAGAAACTATGCCGCGCGGAATTCCGTTAATACCCTTATGGCTGCAATTTGGTGGCATTGTGGACGAAAGTTGTGAGGGTCAAAATGGGACAGTAGAGAAGTGCAAGGGTTCGATGAAATCGATGCGTAGAAATTTCAAACTTTGGGTAATCCGTCATCTCTCAGCACAACTAATGGCCCGACATTACATTCGTACTTTGCGACCTGAATTCTTGGTGTTGGAATTGGGCCCAGTCAGGCCGGCCCAAATGGCCTGTTCAATCGAGTGGGTGGTTCTAAGGGCCCGGCCGATCGGACCTGTTACGGGAAGCCGAGTTCAAGTCAGATTCGAGCTCTTTGACAGGATCAGCCTAGGAGGTGATCAAACCCTATTAAGGATTTGAGCTCAATGCAATATCAACCGTACGTTTGCCCCTCTGTCTATATATACAATAGGTAGAGACTAGGCTTGCAATGAATGATCATAATGAATGCTTATGATGAGAAATCTATGAGAGTATACAACCTATGAAGAAATAGCGTTTCAAGATTCTTGATCGTTTTACTCGAAGTCTCTAGCAGCGGCAGTGAATTAGGAGACATTCAAAAAAACACCTGTTCCCACAAAAAAAAGTTGGCGCGGAGCTTGTTGTTCCCTTATAAAAATAAAAGGAAGCCCCTATGCGTTAAACACGTGCGCACCCATATGAAAAGCATGTGGGTGCCGTTTCAGATAGGATCAAATCCTATGTTAGTTCCCACGTGTTAAATACGTGAGCGTCTCACGTGATATTCACGTGAGCGCTAGTGTGGCTTCTTGGTAGTGCGTCTCATGTGATATCCACGTGAACGCACATGCCAGTTTCTTAGCAGCGCCTCACGTGATATCCACGTGAACGCTATAGGACAACATCTCACGCGCAATGCATGTAAGTGTTCCTTTTGATAGAATTAAATTCTATGGGGAACCTGATTTTTCTTAAATAAGAAAGATCTTCTCTGTTAAATAGGGGACTCTTAGATCAAAAATCCAACGGTGATTATAAAATCATCATTCGATCATCTGGTAGAATTATTTTCCTAATTTTGTTAAATAAACAAGAGTGATCTTCTCTGTTAAACAGAGAGCCTTCGGATTAAAAATCCAACGGTGAATAAAATTCACCGGTTGATTTTTAAGATCATTTCAATTGATTATGAAATCAATCATGAACTTTCAAAATAAAGATTTTCTTAAACAGATTGATTTTTCTCTTCTCCTATAAATAAGAGTAAAAAGATAAAGTCTAGAGAAAGGAGACCTCCCATAAGCTTCCACAAAAAACAGAGAATTGAATTCTCAATAAAGAAGAAGATCTTCCTCCTCTTAAAGCCAAGGTAAAGAAAACACAGCGATAAAAATATCTACAGTTTACCCATCATATCATATTTAAGGGTTTAACTCTTTAAAAGAATTTAATTCTTACTCTAGATTTAAGATCCACAACACAAGTCTCCCACAAGATTGAGAATTTAATTCTTACCGGGAAGATTTTGTTCTTAAGAATCAGAGATTCATGAGAGAACAATGTTGAAAAGAAATGGAAGAAAGGACATGAAAAGGATGGAATTTATACTCTAAGAACTTAGTTCCTTCATAATTAATAACTTAATTCTTAATGAACTTGATCCTAGATCCTCAAAATAATGATCTTGATAATCATTAATGGTCAAAATACCATCAACAGAAATTTAACTTCTTTAAAAAAACAGGGACATAGTTAAATCTCTAAGAACACAGCGTCTCACGTGATATCCGCTTGAGCGCTCAAAAGAAAGCATGAAGACAACGTCTCACTTGATATCCACATGAGCGCTCAATAGAAGCAGATGATAGCGTCTCACGTGATATCTACGTGAGCGCACAGAAGGTTAGAGACTCAACGTCTCATATGCCATACACATGAGCACCCAAGGCCCATGAAGACAGCGCCTCACGTGTCATACACGTGAACGCCTATAAGCAGAAACTCAGCGCCTCACGTGCTCTACACGTGAGCGCTTGAAAGACACCAGAGACTCAATGCCTCACGTGATATTCACATGAGCGCTACGTGACTGAGTGCTTAGCACTGCTGGGTGGTATAGAAATCCAATTTTAGTCCCAAATTGGCTAAGTCTGTGAAGTTTAAACTTCTTCTATTTTAAATCAACTGAGTCCATATGCTCATGATATCCAAGTTGATTTTAGTCCCATATACGACTAATGATCTTTCATCGATGATATCCAAGCTGATCTTAGTCTCATATACGACTAATGGTTTTCATCCCATATCTTCTAAGTTAATCTTAGTCTCATATAAGACTAACGATTCTTAGTGTTGAAGTCGAAAATTGCACCCCGGTTAACCAAGTCAAAGTCAAGGTCAACCCCAAGCCAAGTGGGCCTAAGCCTAGATCAAGTGGGCCCATGCCCAGGTCGAGTCCGAACATGAAGCGGCCGACCCTCCTCCATGCCAAAATAAAAAGTCATGTAATAAATAATTTTGATGTAATTTTTTTATGCATGAATGTAAGCAAAATGGGCATAAACCCAAATTTTTGTAAAGCCCATGGCTTATGTGCAAAAAGAAATGGCACATGAGCCATAGGATGGGCAAAATGCCATTTTGTAAAGCCCAGGTGGCTATATGTAAATGTGTAAGCCTATAAGAGACAACATGATGAAAATATCTGATATACTTTTGATTCCTCTCAAAAAAAATTAGGGCATGTGCCTCTTTCTTCTTCCTCAAGGTTCTAAAACGTTCTTCTTTCTTTTGAATTAAATCAAGAGTTTTACTCTTCCTTTTCCAAAACTAAATAGGGTTTCACCACAAAAACCACAAAGGGGAACTTGGATCATCCATTAGATCTCAAAATGGGGAGATTTTTAAGTCTCACCCCCTTTTCCCAAGATCCGGCCAAACGACAGGAAGAAGAAGGAGACCCATCTCCAGAAACCTCACTTTGGGGAAGATCCAGGGCTCAAGGGGAGAAGCCCCTTCATCAGCCTCAAAATATCCTAGGAGTTTAACTCCTCTCATATATATATATATATATATATATAATAATAATAATAATACTAAAAATAATAAGTGTTCCTTTCTGAGAGTACAACTCCCATTGCAGGGACTGTGTCCCTTTTGCCTCCCAAAACGCTAGCGCCCTTACGCTCAAAGCGCTAGCGCTCTTGCGCTCAGAGCGCTAGCGCCCAAAGTGCTAGCGCCCGAGCGCCCACGTACCTGGCACGAGGGGCGCTAGCGCTCTTGCGCCCAAAGCTGTAACACCTGAGTTCATTTATACCAATTCCAGTTCTCGTAGTTCTTTATTCGTGATATTCTTGATTTAACGTATTGTGGGTACGAATGGTATTTTACATTTTACTTTGCATTCGACCCGACCCGCTTGCTTGAACCTGTTTAATTCTTATTTATAGATTATCTTGACTTGTTGTATGGACACGTGCGTCTCATGATTAGTACATGCTGGCATTTTACCAGGTATCGCATCTTTTATCATATAACATTCTAGATCACAGAAAATAATTTAAAATTTCATTTCATAGCCTGCATGATATCCCTAACCCCGTGGTAGCGTCCGCGTATCTTGTTCTCGTCCCGTTCAGTGAAACGGACGTGTTTGGATGGCTACGCGCACGTACGTGCATCCGTTCTTGGGGGTATGCATTTTCTTTGACTGAGCATTCATTTTGAAATTTGGAAGTCACATATATTTTTCATATTTTTAATCTGAATTTTTGGACCCGACCCGGGCGTGTTTTGGAGTAAGTTTGTATTTACCAAAATCTCAAAACGAGCTAATATTATATTCCTTAATTCCTTATAAAATTTTATTTACGTTTTAACTAAAAATATATATTCTATATTTTCCCTCAACTGCAACTCTATCTCTCTCTCTCGCTGTAAATATATATTTTATATTTTCTAAATCTAATATTTAACAAACCTCTCTCTCTCGCTGCACACATGCATATTAAATTTGTTACCCTTATTAATTAACCTACTCTCTCCCCCCCCTCACGTACTCTCTCTCCTCCTTCATCTCCTTCTTCGTTTTTCCTGCGCTCGATCCCACGCGAGAACCCACGCCCGCGACCTTCGCCGTGCTCGTCGCCATCCTCTCATCGCCGTCACACCTTCGTCCACTCCTCGACCTCCTCTCCTCGCTTACCTCTTCTCTCCGGCACGAGGACCCAAGAACCCATGACCACGACACCCATCGTTCGTCGTCATTCTTGCCGACGATGACTTCGCCGTCGCCGTCACGCTCATACCCACGACCTCTCCTCCTCTCCTCAACCACCTCATCACCTTCCTCTCCCCTCCATTCCCGACAAACCCGACCACTGCAACCCATACCCACGCCCGTCGCCTGCACACCTCGTCGCCAACCCCACCGCCGACTTCACCCCTTGTCTCCCTCACCCTCGTCGGCCTCCCCTCGTCACCAGGACTCCACCTCCTCACCAAACTCCCTACAACCTAACCCATCATCGCACGCCCAACCCCGCAGCCTCGACCTCGTCGTCGTCGTCGCCCCGTCTTCGTCGTCGTCGTCGACCATCCCTCACCGTCGACGCCTTCTTCCCCCTCTCTCCTCTCTCCTCCCTAAATATCTCGAGCTCATCCCCTGCACAGAACCCCGACCCGACATCAAAACCCCCGGTTACCCACTGCCTTGCCGTCGATCTCACGTCGTCGATCCATCGTCGACGTCTCCCTTGCCCCGTCTCTGTCCCCGGAGCACCAAACCCCAGAGAACAGCCTTCTCCCTCTTCTTCTACTTCTTCTTCTTCTTCTTCTTCTTTTCTCCTTCGTCTTCTTTTCGTGATTTCTTGGATTCACGTGTTTCGGACCACCGCCGGAGCCGTGCTCGCCGCCGCCGATCCGGACGACCCAGTGGACGTTCCCTACCTACGTGGTTACATTCTTGCATTGCCTGGTTCTGTCCTGTATTTTGTGTGTGCAAAGTGTTCGACATGATGCCCCAATGGAGTTTTCCGTCATTTTCTCGCATTCTTGCCGCGTGCCGTGCATCTGTGGATCCCCGAGGCAAGTAAAACTTGCTACATGCTACTTTATGTTATTCCATATTCATTTAGATACATAGTAATCATGAAGTTTGAATCTAGTGCCCTATATTACAATTTACATTTCGATGTCCGGTTATATCATTTTAGATTTACGACTGAACTCTATCATGTTGCATTCTGTCTTACTATACCTAGTAACCACATCTATATTTAAAATCACATAATAACTATTTGCATAGTCTATGGTACCCTTTTATAGTTTTACCCTATTGGACACCCGTGTGCATCTAACCTGTTTTATACATATAATTGCATCCCTAGGCCATTTAATACATGTAATGTGATTTTAATATTCCATATTCATTTAAGTGTAAGATACTTAATGTTGGAACCATAACCCTGACTCTAATCGATAACCGTGCATCCATATAGTTTAATCTGTACCTATTTGCATATCATATTACATGTTCCAGTTTATTGTGCTATTAGTACCCATGCTTGTTTTGTATACCCATGCTTATGCTAGTTGATTATGAGCACCCACTTGACATCTTGTGCACCCTGACATGACTTGTTACGCTTTTTACTTGACCCTACATGGTACCGTGCAACTCTGGACATGATATGACACCTATACATTACTTGACCTGACCTGATGTACCATGGTATTACCCGTTACCTGATCTTGTGTCTAATGCCAACAAACCTGACATGTTGTCCTTACGGACCGTTCCTGTTGTCTATCCAGACAAACCTGTACCTGCCTGATCCTGTGTTGGCATTAGCTTTAGATCACTTAATACCTGACTTGAACACTTTTGACTTGGGGGTATGTGGAAATCAATGATGAAACCTGACTTGTAACTCGACAGTTCGACAACTTTTCTGATCAGTCTTACGGGCTAGGCCAGCCCCGGGGTGATGATGCTGACATCGCCCATCTTTACATACTACACTTTTACTGCCTAGCGGCACGTCTCGGATTCAGCCCGGGAATCTTGACCGTGGTCCCGGGTACGCACGGGATACTATTGAGTTACATCGATGATTCATCAAATTGATTTCAAAGACTTGAGAGTAGTTAAC